>CM067886.1:0-1251835 GCA_034621355.1 Mycalesis mineus
TGAATAATTTGTCTCGATGAGAACTTTACTCAGATGGGCTGTAACTGTCTTGAGTGGTCTAGTGATGTGAACGAAGGACAGTTAAGGGAGCACCTTAACGATTTACAGAAGCTACCTTGTTATTGGGCTTGATTAATTTGTATTGATGACAACTTTTTACCCAGATAGAATGTGACTGTTATTAGGGTAATGGTAATTAATACGAAAGACAGTTAAGAGTGTTAAATTTTTACAGTTACATATTATAAACAGACGGATGGGGGGCTGAGGTGGGGGCTATAACCATCCTGTCCGCGTCGGGGCCCCTGGGTCCGGCAGTGTGAGGTTGATATTTAAGTAAAGTATAATAAAAAAAAAACTAAAAAAAGACAAAAAAAACTAAAAAACTGTCGAAAACTCTATGCAACTCAAATTTGAATCTACAATTGAGAAGCCGTCTTATGAAATGTTACGTATGGTCCACTCTCTTATATGGATGCAAGACATGGGTTTTGAAAAAAGAAGCAGCAAGCTGGCTGCAAGCATTCGAAATGTAGATCTACAGGAAAATGCTCAATATCTCATGGAACAGCTTTACACCTAATATTAGGGTGCTGGAATTGATGAAGGAAAAAAGAGAACTCATGTCTACCATCAAGCAAAGGAAACTCAGCTTCTTTGGACATTTGCAGAGGGGACTCAGTTTGCCTTTCCAAGAGTAATCTTAGAAAGAAAGATACTGGGCAAGAGATCACTTGGTCGTCATAGGAGGAAATGGCTAGACGACATAAGAGAGTGGACTGGACTCGATTATCCACAATTAAAGCGAATTGAGCATAATAGGACAGCTTTTCGCATATTGACCGCCAAACTTTGTTCTGAAGATGGCACCAAGTGATGATGATGGTGATGATAACATTGGGTTCAATATCGGGCGTAGCAGAAATGCAGGAGTGTGAACGGCTGGAAACCGTTCTTCGACCCGAGCTTATATTTATTTGTAAAAGTAGAGCAATATATCTCCATAACATACGTACATACATAGCATCACGCCCCGTTCCCATAGGGGTAGGGAGAGACCACATCCCTCCATTTGCCACGGTCCTTGCATACTACCTTAGCTTCTTCCACACTCATTAATCCTTTCATATAACTCCATGTACGTAAGTATATTTGTATTTATGGACAAGAAAATTAAAAATAATATTTCCGGTTTCAGTATCAATTAGGTATACCATCCAGTGCCTCCAATATAAATTTTAAAATATCTTCAAAGTACAGAAATTGACCTGTTACAGTTTTATTATCGATAATAAATAAATAAATTACCTGTTAAAGTTTTATATAATAAAACTGTAACAGGTAATTTTTATGTAAAAACTTTGTATGAAAAAGGAGAATGCCAGACAATGTATAGGACTTTAACCCACTAATAAAAACATGTTGTACAACAATGTATTATGCATCATTTTATTGCATTTTGTTTACTATTTAATATAAATTACAATTAAAAGCTCTAGAACTCGGAGTATCGACACGAGCCTAACTTTGGTTATCGTCCATTTCCGTATTGTTGTTCCGTATATTTGTCACACTGACATGACAGTCGCAAAGCTTCCTTAAATACATTTTTAAACAGGCTTAACGACTCTGGATACTTGCTTTTTAGAGCCCGCTGTTGATGAAAATACAATAAAAACGATTTAAAAGACTAGAACCCAGTGTAACAATAAAGATTTAAAAATACGTAGAGTGTAAATTAAAAGGAAATAGTTCAACTACTTTTTTTTAACACAATTTTATTCCGATGTCCAACAGTAAAAATGACTTATTGTATAACATTTATATAATAATAGGATATTTTTAGCATATTTACAATTTGTGTTCTTTCTGGGTTAGGATCTGGCATTCTCCTTTCCTTCTAAATGTTAAATTACAAAATTTCTACCAAACATGACAATGCCGCTATATCGTCCAAATTAAGTGTACCTCCTCCGTGTTATGTTAATATTTTTTGAGAATTCGATCTTTGATCTTTTCTTTCAATTCATTTGGCATGGCAGACCATATTTATATAATATACGAAAAAGTTTGTTCGTTTGTTTAAACGGGCTAATCTCTAGATCTGCATGTCGGATTGTAAATTATTTTGTTTATTATGAAAGCTAGAGTCAAAAGTGAAATAGACTATTTAATACAAGCTATACACATCAGCTTGCCATAAATATATAGATATTGTTAATATTAATGTACTGTAATATAGTACAATGTTTTACAAAAATGTAGATCTTTAGTACACGGGACGGGACGGAGGATATTGTTTCACGGGAAACTATAAAAAAATTAAATTGAGAGGGGTAGTGGAAAAAGAGCACACTTTATATGAAAGTCTGTCTTTAAAATTAAAAGATTACCTAAGAGGTTTTCACGCGAACGAAGTCGCGGGCGACTGCTATTTATAGATATAGTAAATAATTTTACTGACATGTAGTCTAAGTATTCCTCTTCTTGTTAAATATTTTTTTATATATGTATTTTTTTAAATATGTATATGTATTAAAAATTGACATCAGCGAAGGCGGCGTACCTCGTCCTCGATGAGGCGCCGCATCATGCCACTCCAGCGGCCGGCGGCGCGGTCCAGCGTGCCGTAGTCGCCGTCGGGCTGCTCCTCGAACGTGTAGTTGAAGCCAAGCAGGCGCGCCAGTTGCTCGATGAGCTCTATGCAGAAGCCCTCGTAGCGCGCGTTGCCGGCCAGCCGCTCCGCCGACAGCTGCCGCATCACGTACGGGGCGTTTTCCGCGATCAGCACCAGAAACGTACGGTTGGCCATGGCGTCGCCGGGCGGCGGTGCGGCAGCCGCGCGCGCGCGCCACGCCAGCCCACCGCGCGTGCTCCACGCCGCTGCCGCCGCCAGCCTCCCGCCGCGCTCCAACTCAGCGACGTGCAGCGTGACAGCGCGCCGCGCGCCGCGCTCCCAGCTCAGCGCGCCCGCCGCGCCGCTCCACTCCTCCGAGCGTACGTAGTTCAGCAGCGAGTCGGCGTGGAAGGCGGCCGCACCGCGCGCGCAGTCGCCCCCCGGAAGCGCGGGCAGCTCCAACCGCATCGCTGCCGTCGCCACCGCGCGCGCTGCGTCGTATGCCAGTAATGGCGCAGCGGGCGGCGCGGCGGCCAAGCGCGCGGCCTCGGCCGGCCCCACGAGCGCCGCATACTCGGCGGCCCAAGCGGCCGCGGCGCGTCGCACGGCCGGCGCATCCGGGTCGAACAGTCGCAGCGCCGTGACGTTTGCGCCACCGTAGCTATAGCGACGCAGGCGGTGCGCGTGGAGGTCGGGCGCTGCCAGCAGGAACGATTGGCGCGCGCCCAACAGCCCTGCGCGCTGCGCCGCGTCCAGCACGCGCTCGGCGCACGCCGCGTCGCACCATACCACGAAGCGCGCGGCGCCCCAGCGCTTGAGGACCAGCAGCAGGTTGCGCAGCGCATCGTCATCGCGCGGCGGCGGCAGGCGGCGCGCGCGCAGTGCCAGGCTTTCGTGCGCGGGCGCCAGTAGCGGCGCAGCAAACGCGCTGCCGTCGTGCAGCAGCACGGCGTCGGGCCACTCCTTGGCGGCGCACAGATCAGCGGCAGCACGTGCTAAAGCAGCGGGATGCGGGTGCAGCGGTAGCGCGGCGGTGCGGCGCGGCGCGGCAGGCTCCGTCAACAGCAGCGCCAGCCCCGCGCGCGCTGCTGCCGCCGCGCCCCCTGCGCCGCCCACGCTCGCCTCGACGCCCGCCGCCGCCTGCCGAGATCAACACTAGTGTAATATAGTAAGTTCAATTCACGAAGACGCGCCCCACTATTTGTCGCAAGAGGAAAATGAGGGGAGTTCGAACATCAGTCTCGCTGTGCACGGATATTATACGTACAGGGCTGCTGCGTGTCGTGACTCAATGGAAAGTTACTTACTACATTCCCGTCGGAATTTCTGGAAACAAATTATCCTATGTCACTCCTCATGAGTCTAGGTATACAGAAGACTGGTAGTTTCAGAGGATAGCTTGAACAAACAGACAGACAGACACAAAAATTTGTAAAAAAAAATATATTTTGGCGTGTACCGTATAATATATCTATATATTTGTATGCATCTAGTAAAAATCGGTTATTTCAATATTACAAACAGACACTCCAATTTTATTTATATGTATAGATTTCCAGAAAAGCGGATCGTATATATCGTCGATGATGATAATGATGTAGCATTTAAATGTGACTGCGCCAGAAGAATCGCTCCGTTGCCTCTTCCTTCAGCTTCCACAACTCTACTTTTTCTACAGAAGTCACTAGCTCGCTTCGCTCGCCTGCTCTCCCTTCGCTCCAATGGCATTTAAACATTTGCTTGATACAGACCCTTACTAAGTATAATGGCTACACGCTTTACAAAATCACTCTAGCGGTAGACTAGAGCTCAGGTACTTATTAGGTAGGTTATTTAAAGTATTAATAAAATAATTCATCGTATCAAATGCCTGTCCGCTCGCATGTCGCCTCCTTCCCTGCTCTCGTATTTAATTGACCATTGGATTACTCGTCTAACTTACACCAATAGCTCACAGATAAAGCGCTCGCTTATTCTGGTTGGCACATTATCTAATGCAATGCAACCCGATTAGACCAATGCCACAATAGAATTTTGCTATGCAGGACTAACACGATTTAATTATTTAAAAATTAGAGTAGCATATTGTCAGTTAAATATGAAATTATATTTAAATTTAATTTTGTGTGCACACATTGTTACTTGTAACTCTATTACTAATAGAACTCACATTCTTACAATTTTCATTGCACACCTGCACTGTAAGTGATTGCAAAAATGAGTGGGGCGCGTCTTCGTGGATCAAACCGGCTATGATTATTATGTTTACGCGAGCTGCTGTTTATTATTGTAGACAACACAAAACGTCGCCTCGTGTGTGTTAGTTAGGTACCTGCGCACAGACGCGAGCGGGCGCGGCGAGCGGCTCGCCGGGCTCGGCGTGCGCGTCGACAGCCACCCGGCCGGCTGGCCCCAGCGCCGCTCGCAGCGCTGCCGCAAGCGCCAGCTCATCCTCGGGCGATGCGCCCACCACACCTGCGACAACGAAAACCATGACACAAGCAAGCATGACGAGCTGCGCGCCACCGCCACGCCTCACTCACCCATGTGCAACGCGGCTGTGGCGCTCGGCGGAGGCGCTAGCAGTGCCGCCAGCAGCAGCAGCGCAACAGTCGGCATGGGTAGCGAGCGAGAAGCGCTGTGCATGCGGGCGCGCCGCAGACTGCGGGCAGGCGGCACGACATCGTCCCGCCCCGCGCTACTCGCGGCGGCTATTCCTGGCACGCCGCCGCTATTTCCGTGAACCGAATGAGTTCCGGAGGCTCCGTGTGCTTCCAGCTTCAGACTTTTTGCATCAATATTATATTATAAACGGGAAAGTTATAGAGTGTGTACCTGTTACAAAAAACTTAGGGCTCTATGCTGATGAAGAGCCGAGTTTTTCTGCATATATTTCAGTCAAGCTCCTTGCTGCCTTGAACAAGTACAAGGTGTTGTACGGGCTGAGACCTTTTCGGACGGAAAAAGTCCGCCATATTGTTTTAGTTTTATCACTCGTGTTATTAGCATTAAACTACTGCGACACCAAAAAAGTCGGAAAAAAGCTGTAGGTACAGCGCCTCCAAAATGCGTGCAGATTAGGTTATTTAACCCCTTACCGCATCCGGGGCCATTTATGGCTTCTAAACTTTGTAATTTTTCATAGCAAAACTAATTAGTAAGTTATAGTAAAATAAATTGTATCATAAGCAGTGATTCTTTGTGAAACGAAATGAACTTTTTTTTGATGTGTTAAGTTATTATTGTCAAAAATATTTAAGGTTATTTCATTCCGCGGCCGGCAAGTTATGTACAACATCTAAAAGGATGTTTTAGCAATAAAAAAAGGAGTAAATAGGTAAATTTGATCGGTAATAAAAATTGTTATTTACTCTTCAGACTATCGACTACGACAATAGTAAGTTATTTTTGTAAATAATTTTATATTTGTTCGATTTTTGACCCGATTTTTGAAAAGTCCAAATATGGCTTGGTATGCGTACCAGTCGAAATAATGCACGTCAAATATGGCTTCCCATGCATTCCGACCACTTTCTCATTCTTCCCAGATATGGGTCCTGCACGCATTTATAGCCCCAACAAATATGTGAATATACCATATCAGGTGATGGTTCTTTGAGTCAAGATGACCTCCCACGAATCGTTCCATTCCACTGTTTGATTTTATGCTTGCTATTTCTGAACAATGTGTAAAGCAGGAAAACCCCTCGCAAAAATAAGAAAATGTGGTCGTCCATCCAGTGTTCTAGGATTACCAACGACATCAAGAGCTGAAACTCCATTGAGCCAAATTGGTAGTCCATTAAGGCGAGCTTTAACTCCTTCAAGTGTGCCTGATTCAGCGTAATCAAAAAAGCCCCATTAAACATCACCCAGACATCAAGATATTCCACTGACGTCTGTACGGATAGACGGCGTTGACCACTTTCCTATTTGGGAAAAAATAATCAACGGTTCTGTCAAAACTGCTCAAAGTTTCGCAGTGACACCAAATGGGACAAATGTGAGGTCTTTTAGGGTTAACGACAAGCGAAATTGCTTTAAAGATTTTCACAAACAATAAGAGTAACGCATTAGCAATAAGAGTAGCCAGATATGGCGGACACGTTTTGGCAGATTTATGTTTAACTATAGTAAATAAAGACGATTAGACCAAAACAAATTTTTTACTCGCCTCCTTCATAATTCATGCATTAAGGGGTTAAATAAAAAATTTTAACAAAAAATAGAACCGACTCAAAACGCACTAAAAAGTAAAAAATAACTATCATTTAGCTTTAATTTACTTAAGCATATCTATGAAGTCGGTGCCGGTCCGAAGAAGATATTCCGAAAGTCAAATTATACCGTATATTAATGAATACAGAATTATGAACAAGTCTTGCGAAATTTGTACTTGACAATACTAATATAGAGAATATAGCATGGTAAGCTATATGACTGACTGCATTAGCGTACAGACAGCTTACACGCGCGTGACCAACCCAAGGGAAAAAAAAGGAAGCTAGCAATTCCTAAACTATTGTTTTGCAGCGGCTAAAATCTGGAATGATTCCACCCCGGATCCGAACGCAGCAAAAAACGACTATCGAAGCGACTTTTAAATACGAAGCTAGGAATTTGTCCTTAATGCTGATAATAATTAAGGCAGCAAGATATATATAATATACGATTATAGGAAAATTGTTTCTTTTTACCCGTACCTCATTTCTTTCAAACTATGGGACGGATTTATATACCTAATAGCAGTCGCCAGCGACTTCGTCCGCGTGAAACCTCTTCTGCGTGTGCCCTTTTAATTTTAAAGACATACTTTCATATAAAGTGTGCTCTTTCCCCGCTCCCCCTCTCAATTCAATTTTTTATAGTTTCCCGTGAAGCAATATCCTCCGTCCCGTCCCGTGTACTAAAGATCTACATTTTTGTTAAACATTGTACGATATTACAGTACATTAACATTAACAATATATTTTTATGGCAAGCTGATTTGTATAGCTTGATCCGATTTTAAAATTCTTTCACCAGTAGAATCTTCGTTATCGGTGAGTGTTATAGGCTATATTTTATGTTTGTATTGTATATATTACCCGAGTTATCACAGTTATTGTCGCGCGAGTCGGACCGTGAAATTTATTAAATTTAGCTTATTGCGCGTACGCCGCCTTAGATATTGGATATAATTGAAAATATAGTATGAAAACTTTATGCATCTTAAAAAGTTCAACAAAAAAGTCCGCGATAGCATATCTATCTTTTATATTTTGGCAGATATATAACTTTTTGTGTTTAAAAAAATAATTTCAAACATTGTGCTTACGTTTACGTCATTATTTATACAACTAAACTTAAATCCTTATCAAAATAAATTATTTAATAATCACAAGGATATTATAGAGATAAAATTTGCCTTTTACAGTATGTTAATTAGTTATATAGTTTCGGAGATATTACAAAATTTCTAACAAACATGACAATGCCGCTATATCGCCCAAATTAAGTTGACCTCCTCCGTGTTATATTATACGCACTGAATAGGGGTCAACATTTTGGTACTGATATTATTTGAGAATTCGATCTTTGATCTTTTCTTTCAAATTATTTGGCGTGACATTTATATAATATACGAAAAAGTTTGTTCGTTTGTTTAAACGGGCTTATCTCTAGATCTGCATGTTGGATTGTAAATTATTTTGTTTATTATGAAAGCTAGACTCAAATGAGAAATAGACTATTAAAAGCTATACACATTGGCTTGCCATAAATATATATTGTTAATATTAATGTACTGAAATATCGTACAATGTTTTACAAAAATGAAGATCTTTAGTAGACGGGACGGAGGATATTGTTTCACGGGAAACTATAAAAAAATTAAATTGAGAGGGGTAGCGGGAAAAGAGCACACTTTATATGAAAGTCTGTCTTTAAAATTAAAAGATTACCTAAGAGGTTTTCACGCGGACGAAGTCGCGGGCGACTGCTAGTTAATGTATAAAACTATAAAATATAATGAACAACAAGTGAGCGGAGAATGAATGATTAACTGAACTACGAGTATTTGAATGTACGAGAATGATTGATTGGAACGAATATGTCCACATACAACTAAAAATATATAAAAATCCATGCTCATCACACAAACATTTTTATTATCATGACCATATGCAAAAAAGTACAATAAAAAATTCTTCATTTATTTTTTATAAAAAACATGTTAGGGGGGGGGGGCTAAAGGTACGCCTAAAATTGTGTGATTAGATATTGATGTTATTATTAGTAGAACTAGCAGTCGCCCGCGACTTCGTCCGCGTGGACAACCCTAAAGTACCCTTTTAATTTTATGGACAGCCTTTCATAGAGTAAAGAGGGCTCGTTCCCCTCTCCCCCTTTCAATTTAACTTTTCCCGTCAAGCAATGGCCCATCCGCATCTAGCCTGCGAAGGTGTAATAACATGTTCCAAAAGGAAAAGTATATCTTGGCAAATATTTTTACTTAAGGATTAATATGGCATTCCTAAAAATATCGCCTATAAATTCCTTTTTAGGGTTTCGTAACTAAAAAAGACTGAAGTATCACTGTTTTTTTCGTCTGTCTGTCTGTCTGTCAAAACCCTTTTTCTCCGGAACGCGTGGAAGTATATAACTGAAATTTATATAAAATACTCAGGTCTACTGTCCCTTGGAGCTGTGAAAAACAAAAAAAAAGCAAAATACAATTGAAATTTTATTTATATCGCAATTCCCGTAAACTCAGAATCTCAAATTCTTGTACGAAGCATCGTCTTATAGCACAGATAAAGAAAAAACTAAAGCGAAAACCGTAAAATTAATATAATAAAAATATTTTAATCATTTTAAACTTACTAACTCTTTCCTCATGAACGCGTAAAGGTATCAAATTGAAATTTATAATTATCAAATACTCAAGTCCATAATACCTTTGATTGCCTCGTTGGTTTAGTGGTTGGCCTGTGTTGTTTTAATCATGAGGTCGCGGGTTCGAATCCCGGGCCAGATCACGGAATAATTCTGAGATTTTCATTCTTCTATGAAATTTTACAAAAGTAATAAATGCGTTGAAGATGAGAGCATTGAGGAGTACGTGCGGGTTAAAACTTTGTGACAGATTTAAGAATAGTATGATAAGAGACAAGTGTGGTGTAAAAGAAGATGTAATGACTAATATTGACAAAGGTATGTTTAGATGGTTTGGGCATGCAGAGAGAATGGATGAAAGAAGATTAACAAAACAGATTTACGAGGCGAGGGTGAATGGAAATGTTGGAAGGAGAAGACCTAGGCGAATGTTCCTGGACCAAATTCAGGGCATTTTAAATAATGTATGCCGGTGGTAGAATCACTACAAATAGTCTAATTTGACGTTTCAAAAGTGCTTGTAATAAGCCTACTTGAAATAAACGATTTTGAATTTGAAAAAAAAAATTTGAAAAAAAATGGCCAGGTCAAAAGTACCCTAAACCGACGAACTTGTATGAAAGGATTAATGAGAGTGGAAGAAGGGCCGTGGCAATTGGAGGGATGTGGTTTCTGCCTACCCCTACGGGAATAAGGCGTGATGTTATGTATGTATGTATGAAATTTTCACCTCATTCTAAGCCCGGAGTCGGGACGTTAGTGGTGATATACCCCCGCGCCTCAGACGCACAGCACGTTAAGCCGTCGATTCCGGTCACTATCATCAACAATTGATAGTGATTGTTATTAAACGAAAAGTTATCACCCTATTGTAGCAGCGCTGTGGGTCTACGTTCCATAGAAGAGGGGATCTCTTCTATAAGCAGGGAGGCCTGACCCTTTAGTTGGCCATTATTAGGCTGATAATATCTTTAAACTGTAACAAAATCAAATATACCTACAGGTTTGTACGAACCCTTGGTGCGCGAGTCCGACGCGCACTTGGTCGGTTTTTACCCGACTGCGTCAGAAGGAGGGTAATGTTTTTCGAGCGTATGTATGTCCATTTCTTCGGCACGCGCTACAGCCTAAACGGCTGAACGGATTTTGACATGTGAGGTGTCGTTGAATTCGGCTAAATTGTGGAAGTGACATAGGCTATATGAATTTTTAAAATGGCGGCTGTAAATGGGGGAAAAAAGGGGGGACGTGTGCATTTTTTTCTTTTATCCTAGCAATATGGGTATATAAAACTCGTAAAAAGACCATTTCAAAAATATAAATATTTATATTGCTGTTTTAACAGTATCAATTTTATATTACTGTTTTAACAAGCAATGTCAAAAAGTGTACCGTCTCTTTGTATACCACAAATTAAAACTAAAAAGTCTCAAATAAAATTATTATTATAAAAACAAAAAACCCAACTGCTTAGAAGTAATGAACTGAAAAGAGAAAAACAAAATTCACTATAATTATCTATAATATGAAATTCTAAATACTTTATGGTGCTGCAGGCGGGGACAAACGTAGTTTTGGTAGGTCTTTCTTTCCCAGGTAGTAAACTATTTTGTCCACACCTGCAGCACCATAAAGTATTTAGAATTTCATATAGATATAGTGATCCTTGTTTTTCTCTTTTCAGTTCATTACTTCTAAGCAGTTGGGTTTTTTGTTTTTATAATAATAATTTTATTAATTTTCAGTTCTTCTTTTGGCAGATGTTATCTGATATGAATGATAGATAGTAGGTATACTTGTTGTAGCTGTACTAATGATTTTTTGTTAAATTTGACATTTTTGTTAAACATTGGATGTCTTAACAGTAGATTGGCGTAACAATACCGATTACCTACTCTGGAAAGTTTTTATCAGAAGAATCTTTATTAAGGCTAGCTGATAGGTATAGCCTCATGGTAAAATATATTCATGTTACTCTTGGGTCTAGCTTTCATAATAAACAAAAATAAAAAGTTGAGAGGTGTCAAGGGACACCCGGAAGGAACGAAGTTCCTTTCGATTAATTAGTGAAGGAATTGTAATAAAATTTTATTTTTTTTAAGTAATAAAGACACAGACGCGTACCACACACGCGTTTGTTGTTGTACACCGAAACACCAGAGGGCGCGAGACAGCATACAGCGCGGGCGCCCCCCGCCGCTCACGCGCACACACATCAAAGGCGGCGGCAAGATCCTTTGATCAAAAAGTGTCGTGACAACTTTTCGTACGAATTTTTTCCGTCTAGCCCCCTTTCACAACGCGCGATAAGTAACTTCGTTCCAAAAATAATTTTTACAATCCAGCACGTAGATCCAGAGGCCAACCCGTCTAAAGGTTTTATAGATTGAACCAAGTTTCGCGGTGGATTTATAAGACGGAGGCCCCGGATTAGATTCCCGACAGGGCCTATTTAAGACTTTCTGAATTGGTCCGGGTCTGGTTAGTTACCACCCTACCGACAAAGACGTATCGTAATGGCAAGTCGTAGGTACGTCGTCGGGGTGTTAAGGCAAAAAAAACAGAATTTTAATATTTTAGATAGGTCTTTAATTAAAATGCATTTGGTATCACTTTACATTACAGCACCGCCGCGAGAGCGCTGGGGGGAAGTGTCCTAGTGGCGGTACAAATATGTTACAACCATTTACAACAGAAATAGGAATAAGTATTTAGAATATTATCTTGTTCGCGTTTAACCCGTGAAGCGTATCTGGTATCATACAAACATTACATTTATACATTTGTGATCAAATATATTTAAAAAATATTTACATCGAGCGTTCTCGCTCTAATCAGGCGTGCTAATACTGACTACTATCTATTGCGCTCGGTTCGCTCACACGTAGTGGCGCTCGTCGCCGTCGTCGTCCAGGCCGGCCGTGGACCAGTCGCGCACGCGCGGCTTCAGCAGCCCGCACAGGCCGCAGCCCAGGAAGTCGGCCAAGTTGTTGAGCGGGCCGCGCGTGAAGGGTGAGCGGCCGCCGCGCGCCTGGAAGTGCCGGTAGCGCCCGCGGTTCAACTGCTCGTTGGTGGTCATGCCCAGGCACACCACTAGGTACAGCTGGCAGCCGGCCAGCACGGCCACCCAGAACAGGTGGAAGGCCGCGTTGAGCATGACCCACGCCAGCCAGGGCCCGCACGCGGGCCAAGCCGTGGGAGGCCCGCAGCGCGCGGCCAACGCGCTGGCCGCGCCCCACAGCGTCCAAGCGCACATCAGCAGCAGGCAGAACAGGAAGCCCACAAAGTGTCGGTGGTTATTGGCGCCGATGCAGTTGGCCACCCAGGGGCAGTGGTGGTCGAACTTGGCCACGCAGCGGTTGCACACTGAGCAGTGTTTGGAGCGCACCGGGCGGCGCAACAGACAGGCGGAGCAGAAGCGCGCGGGCTCGAAGCCGCCGCCGCCCCCGCGCTCCGACAACGCCACGATGGTGCGCAGACGCTCGGCACGCGTAGCACGGATGACACCCGGATCGGCGCGCCACGAGCGCACAAAGGTGTACCACAGCGCCAGCGAGCACAGCAAGTAGCCGACCGTGGCGGCGGCGCTGACAGCGGGCGCCACGCACGCCACCCACGTGATGTAGAACCACAGCTTGGTGGCCAGATATACACTGAGCGGGAACACGTTCTTCAGGTCGTCGTCCAGCAGCGCGCCCGTGAGCAGGTGCAGCAGCGCGTACAGGGCCGCCAGTAGCAGCGCCTTCAGCGCATACGCGGCGTCCGCCTCCAGCACGAGCCCTGTCAGGTAGAAGGCCACGAACGGCACGCTCACAACGCACCACCAGCGGAACTTCTGCAACGAGACAAAGAGAGAAGATAGAACGACAGTTTGCAAAGTCAGTGCAACTGCCCGGTCCAGGCAGGGAAGAGTCGGGGCTTTCACTCACCCGGTCGTAGGCGATTCTGCGGAACACGTTGCGCTGCGAGGAAAGCGCCGCGTGTTCGCGGATGCGCTCGGCCACCTTGGAGCCCACCCACAGCGCGTCCGCGTGGCCCTGCAGCATGGCCAGCGGCGTGACGCCGCGCAAGTTGGGTACGTCTAAGCTTGCATTGCCGTACAGCACCAGCGTAGAGATGGCCGTGGCGTTGCGCGCCAACACAGCCCAGTGCAGCGCCGTGTTGCCGTGCGCGCGATCAGCGGGCTGCGGCGACGCGCCCAGCGTGAGCAGCAGGCGCGCGGGGTCCACTGCCGCCACCTTCCAGCACGCCCACATGAGCGGCGTCATGCCACCCGCGTCGGGCTCGTCGGGCGGCACACCACGCGCTACTAAATACGCCACCACGGCCGTGTGGCCGAACTGCGCCGCCAGGTGCAGGCTGGCGCAGCCTTCGGCGTCACGCGCGGCGGGGTCGGCACCGGCGCGCAGTAGCAGCACGGCCGCCTCCAGATGCCCCTGACGCGCCGCCCACTGCAGTGGCGTGGCTTGGAGCTCGCCGCCCACCGCGTCTACGCGCGCGCCACGCTCCAGCAGGTACGCGATGATCTCCCGCCTGACAAACAGACATTCATTCATCGAGGATACAGAGTACCATGTCAATTATCTTTTGCATGTATTTTGAGAGCCTCTGTATACACTGTTACACAGTGCATTTATAAGACCGAGGTACAGGGTCAGACTAATTGAGATTGCTTAATTCGTCCAGGTCTATCTGCTGGAAGGCTTCAGTATTGGCAAGTTACCAACTTGTCAACAAAGACAAACCTCCAAGGTAAAAATCCCTTGGAGGTTTATCCCATTACAGTGGAATGTTGTGTAGAAACCAAGTGGTATGAATTTCATTTTACTCTTAACACTTTTTACTTTGTTGGCCTGCTTCTATCTTAGATTGCATCATTAGTTACCATCAGGTGTGTTTCCAGCCAGGGGGTCTAACTTATCGAGACTTAAAAAAGTTTTACTCACAATGTATTATTCAATTAAAATTAAGTCAAAATAGTTTCTAGAGTTCTACCACTTAGGATAAATATATGGAAAACGAAAAAGAGCTGAGTACAGAAAAGCAGCTTTATAACTTTGTATGGCCTTTGCCATAGTTAGAAACTTTGTGTTAACTTATTGCATAGCAATTTTTAACCATAAATATTAAAAAAAAAAAATTATTTTTATTTTTTTAATTTTTTGATTTTCAGCAACCTGGAGTATTTATTTATTTATTCTTACAAGTGTGCAGTCCAGTTGCTGTATTCTTACAATGATGCATGATAGCCATTCTGGTCCTAAGCAAAGGGTACCAGTGGTAATCCCAATGTGATCTCTCTCATCGCAATGCAATCCACAGTCAAAATCATCACTAAGTAACAACTCCACCAACAAAGAAACACTGCAATGTGGATCAAGCCATGCATTCATCCTCCATCCATCAGTAAACACAATGATTTGTGGGCAGGAGGTGCAGGTGCGGGTCAGTGTGGCGCGCACCTGTTGTTGATGGCCGCCCAGTGCAGCAGCGTGACGGTTTCGTGATCGGGCTGGTTGACGTCCCAACCGGCCTCCACCAGCTCCTTGACGCGAGCGAATGCGCCATATTGCGTCGCCTTGACGATGTCGAAGCCGCTGTAGTCCCGCTCCAGCGGCGCCGGCGGCGGCTCGCGCGGCGCCGCCTCGCCTTCGCGCTGCGCCGCACCGCACTGCCCCGCGGCCGCCGCACCGCACGTGCCCTCGTACATGCCCGACGCACTCGCTCGCGCCTAGCCCAGCCCGCCCGGAGCCGCCCGCAGCGGCGGCATCGTCGGGAGACGCTGCTGGCGTATGCTTGACTGATCGGCTCGTTGATCGACGCACTTTTATGGAACTTGGAAGTTTGGTAGGTTTTCCGTGATCTATTTAAAAATAAAACTAGCAAAAATAGTAAGTTAGTAACCAAGTAAAACCAAGGTAATACCTATCCGATATATATTGATATCACAGACAGATAGCTAAAAAGATAATAGGTATGTCAAATGT
This sequence comes from Mycalesis mineus, assembly GCA_034621355.1. Lineage (NCBI taxonomy): Eukaryota > Metazoa > Arthropoda > Insecta > Lepidoptera > Nymphalidae > Mycalesis > Mycalesis mineus. The sequence continues at coordinate 15,481 of CM067886.1, forward strand.
CAATTGTCAAATTGGTAGAAGAGTTTTTTAACTGGCTTTGCAGCTCTGACTACATACAGTTTTGATCGCACGAAAAACATTAGTAGGAAGTTTTCTTTGCCCCAGAGTATCCTTAGTGCCTATACATACAAACTGACTTTCTGTATCTTAAATTGACTCATAGAGAGACATACATACACATTTTACAATTTCATGAAGATAAACTATTTAATAAGTGAATATTATTTACAAAATATAGATAGATGGGCTGGATATTATTTTACAGGAATTATGCGATAAATGTTCCGCGAGTAGGTAAACTGAGCGCGTGCTTGGAAAATTGCTACCGTTACAAGTTACAACTGCAGAGAAAAGGTTAAGAGGGTATACATTTCGTGGTAAAAACATATTCTGTACTTAAAAGCGCAAGAACTCAAAAATGAAAAAGTATGGAAAAAAAGTCAAACGTAGAAATATAGTCTGTTCAAACGTCAATTTATTTATTTTCAGTTCTGCCAACGTAATATTTTCTCTAAATATGTATTTATTTTTTATTTAGTCCATACATATCTATTTCATTAATTTGGTCTTAGCTAACTTGTTATTTATTCGAAATTAACTTTTATGTTTTCCAAGCGTATAACGTTTCCCGACTACAGCATCGCTGTATTCCGAGCTCGTAATTCGTGATGAAGTCGAAGTTGCGCAACATGGCGAGCTAGACTCAGCTGCTCGCACGGAGAGTCTGTTTCGGTGACTGACACGCTCTAGTTAACACTATTTTAAAGTTAACAGTTATCATAAGACGGTTTGAGCCTTCGGCAAAGGTGATGGGACTGGCAGTGCTATCGTGTGGCTAACCAGCGCAGGAGCGTGCGAGCCGACCTCGGCCAACACTCGGTTCCGTTCCGTCGCGCGCCGCACCGCCGCCAAGCTGGAGCGCCTGCCGGAGTACCTGCGGGACACAGTCGACTGGTTCATGGGGTGAGTAGGCACGAGTGTTACTTGAGTAGAGCAAGGCCCGATGACAGTAGTCCAAAGATGTTTATTCATTAAGTAAGCACTAATGCTGCTACTGTTATTGCATCCTAAATGGGCCAAACATTTCTAATATGAATTTATTGTATACACAAGTCTTGTATAACAAAACCAGTGCATTTATAATACGACATAGTCATCCAAATCTAATGTTATGGTGGGACAATTAAAATTACTAAATGATTGGAGAGCACTAAAAAGTATTTTAAGAAATCAAAATAGACAAAAATATTTTTTTTTTGGATTTGTTTTCTATTAAATAATGACTTATGTTTGTACTTTACAAGAACCTCTGTATCCTGAACCTTGATAAAGCATAAACCTCAACTCAAAGACAATTTTTGCTCCCTTACTTTTTTAAGCCTTAAAGTGTTAAACCTTTGTAAGTAGAAATCAATAATTATAATCACACATTACATTACATACAAGCTATTTTGTTACATATTATTCTTCCTTCTAAAACTAAAAATCAAATTTGACTTCTGTAACACTGTCAAAACACAGTGTTTTTTGATCTGAAAACCTCTACAATTTAACATTGTACAATATTTACTGATATTTCAAATACACTTGCGTTGCAGTCTAAAAGACTTTGCCAACATAGTATATTATTGCTTCTTAAAAACCAGTATAAAGGAGTCCAATAAATAGGTTTCCTAGTGTTTACTTTAGCACAAATGAACTAACTAAACATTGCATGTGGTTAGTTTATATGCAGTAGAAGTGCGGGCGAACGGTAACCAGTAAAAATTTCTCTACAACCTGACCTTGGGATATCTAGAACTGTGTCAAAATCTAAACTAGAACACTTATCCAAGGCTTTATATAAATAGAATCTGATCAATTTTTTCTCTGCATGGAGAGCAACACAAGTAGAAAAGAAGAGTGTTGATTTAGTTTATTATTAGAGGATTCACTGTGTGGGTGCCGGGTCCATCGCGTGGCAGAGAGAAAGACTTGTGACACGGGTGTAGGTTTAAAAGAGTACTCTTAGTAGCGGCCGTCAACACTCACCTCCTCTGTTCAAGTTATTCTCCCTGCCCAGCCAAATTTGGAAGGACCCTACTAAAGCAGCTTTGGACACTCGTTCCAATATGGAGCTTACTGCACCTCTAGTATAGCCAAGGTCCTTTAGCAGGTAATAGAGTGACATTGCTGGTATACCTCTCTCACCCACTTCTACCGCATATAAACTAACCACATAGCCATTTTTAGTTAGTTCATTAGTAAGGTCATAATATTTATTCACTTTGAATACAATATTTATTCACTTTGAATATAATATTTATTCACTTTGAATATGTGGTCTTTAGGGATGTTTGTTTCCCATGGCACTGTTAGCTCAATAAGTAAGTAAACAACAAGTTTGATTTGTTTGGAAAAAAGAAATATGTCCGGTCTAGATGTCGAAATAGCTAAGTCTTCCGGGATTTTATAGTGCTTTTCATAAGTGTCCATTAATATAGTCCAATCAGGTGCAGAGCCCAGAATTAAATACGGCTTGCTGGTGGAATTTGTACTTGAGCCTGCTAGACTAAAACTGGGATAAAAATAATAACATACGCTGAAAAAGTAATAAAAATCCACAATCTAAGTTACAGGCACTCAAATGTTTGGAGTATGGATCTTCTGTCCTTTTCTCTCAAAACAAATATTTGTACTAAGCCACTATGGCGATACTGTGGTGTGACGTCACATCACAGTATGGCTGTCTCCATCTAATCAGAAGTGTTCAAATGCTCATAACTTTTTATTTATTAGATCAATTTAATTAGTTTCATCATATTTTATTTGTTATAAAATCAAGTTTTAAAAAATAAATTTTAACTCTAATATTATGATTAGTGTCAAATACCCAATTCTTTTATGCCCATTGCCACAAGTCTTGGATGTTGTATGGAGTTTTTTTCTCTGCCATGCGCTGGACCCAGCCCCCGCATGGCGGATCCATGGAAAGCTGAAAGATATTCATCTCTCTTTGTATATAACTTTGATTATTTAGTACAAATCTCAATGAGTCAAATGGTTTTATACAAATTTTGCCTAATCTTGATAAATTGTACTTGCACTTGTATGTATAACTAGAATATTTTGGCATCTCCCTTTGAGTTCCACTTATGGAGGTACTACTGTATTACAGATCTTTTGACAATAGTTTGTTTTATTTGAATATAGAAAAAAAAATTGTAGGCTGCATAAATTATGATGGTACAGGCATTACCTTACATTACTATAAGGGCAAATGGGGGCCTATGCCCAGGGCTCACATTCTAAGGGGCCAAAGAACCAACAATTTCTGTTACACGCTATTCAAAATGAAATAATCCAATTAATTACTAAGCATTTAGTGTGTGTTTTCTAGTATATTTTGTTTGTTTTTCAAAATGGCCCCTAAATGTTATGTACTAAGTTTACTCTCAATTTTTCTGTTGTAAGTTGCTGTGTTTTGATAATTTATAATAATTACATTGCACAATTACCAACTTGCTCTACCTGCAACTAATTCTTAGTAAATCTAATTCCTGGGTGTAATATTTTTGATAGGCTATGTAATAGACATTCAAACATAGCAATATTTATAGTTTCTATATGGAATCTCATTTCTATTTATATACTTATAATTATTTTTTTTGTTTCATAAAATGTAATTCCCATAGTTCCAAAAGAAGTTTTACTCCAATCAGTGCGACGATAACACTACATATCTATGAAGTACAAATATCAAATAATTTATTATTAATTTTAATATTATATGTCCTAACTATGTATCATCATCATCATTATCAGCCAATTAACGACCCACTACGCCAGGCCTCCCTCCTTATAGGAGAGGGGATATGGAGCGTACGCCCACCACGCTGGTTGGTGGGCTTAGGGTGATTATGTTTCATTTGTTAACGACATCAGATGTTGATGATAGTGATCGGGACCGACGGCTTAACGTGCTCTCCGAGGCACGGGGGGTGTAACACCACCAACTTCCAAACTCCGAGCTTGGAATGTGCTGAACATTTCATAGAAGAATGAAAAGCTCATAATTATTCCGTGACCCGACCAAGGAATCGAACCCAGGACCTTGTGATCGAAGCCACATAGGCTAACCACTAGACCAACGAGGCTGTCAGTGACTATGTATATATATGATGAAATCAGACCTAAACTAAACCATACCTTAGAAAGTATGGTCTCAAGGTTACCCCACAGACCTACACAGTACCTGTATAACTTTAAATTATTACGAACTAGAGGAAGCCCGCGGTTTTATCTGCGTAGTTTGCGTTTTATCTGCGTTCCCTTGTAGCCTTTGTGTTAATCCAGGCTGTTAACTCCTTGCTAAATTTTACTAAAATCTTTCCAGCCATTTCGTCGTTAAGAAGTAACAGTCATACACACTCACAAACTTTCGCCTTCATATTAAAAAAAATCAGATATAACGGCGGAGGCAAAAACCTAGAATCCCTGCCCTGAATCCATCAGCAAATTACTAAGAGGATTAATAGCTAGTCAAAAGGCTCAAACTATTGCCCTGGCAAATACCACGTTTCATCAATATTGGTTCAGTCAATTCAGAACTCTCAGAGCTCCTCGGATGAAGTATCAAGCATAGGGTTGCATATACCTTGTTGAAACGCATGGCTTCCATGAGACATGAATGAGGCACCGAATCATAGGCCTTCTTGTAATCAATCCAAGCAGCTGTGAGGTTTATTATGTTTCGCCAAACTTTTTTTTTTATCGTCTACAAGTTAACCCTTGACTGCTATCACACCTGATGTTAAGTGATGATGCAATCTAAGATGGAAGCGGGCTAACTTGTTAGGGGTGGGACTAAAATCCACACCCCTTTCGGTTTCTACACGACATCGTACCGGAACGCTAAGTCGCTTGGCGGTACGTCTTTGTCGGTAGGGTGGTAACTAGCCACGGCGAAAGCCTCCCACCAGCCAGACCAAGACAAATTAAGAAAAATCCCAATCTGCCCCACCGGGAATCGAACCCAGGACCTCCGTCACTGCGCCACGGAGGTCGTCAAAAACTTGCTGACAAACAGCAATATCTATGAGGAGAAGTTCTTTATTATTTCGTGTTTATTGTAATATTATATTATATTATGAGATAAAACCATGAAAACCATAATTTATATTTAAGGGATAAAAATTCCTTGTAGGATAGATTCTATGGTGCTGGCAAAATTTCTTGTAGAAAGAAAAAAAATTATTGTTGAAAGAGGCAACGTAAGTGTCCGTGTTATTTTTGTATGTAATGTTAATGGCATCAAAGGAACATTTCATTTAGTCAATAAATGATGACAATGAAGAGGTAGTGTTCGTCTCGAAATAGCAAATTATCTCATCGATACTCGTACAGATGCGCTCGTAGGAGTGCGACGAACGGATCGCCGATTTAAGCGTCTTTGAGGAGTATTCTACCATACTACCATTGCACACAGAGAGCCCTAAGCGAAAAAAATTTTTTAACAAAAAATAGAACCGACTCAAAACGCACTAAAAAGTAAAAAATAACTGTGTCATTTAGTTGCTTTAATTTACTTAGATGTCACCTATATAGTTGCTTTAGATGTTACCTAGTCCATTAAATTTACCGTGTTAAAGTAACAACGTTCTATGATAATTATTTTATCTTTTTTCTTTTTAACAAACCTCGAATATACTCTTTGTAACATAATACTTCATTTTTATATAATTAATTCATGATTCCTTGCCGATGCTATGAAAAACAAAACTTTTGCTTTGGTTTAATACCAATGTTGTCAATCTTTAATAATGAAGGATGTCTAGCCTTTTTCGGCTTACGACCTGCCACACGAAGCTAGGGCATCGCTCCCCATCCGACGAACTTCACTTCCTCCATGGCACTCGGAACCTCCTGATGCGAACGTTCACGCAGGCTACCAATCAGTGTTCGCAGAGCACGTGATATTATTTAAAAAGATACATTTCGAGGAAAAAATCATACGTCGTTCCGTCTCTCTCGCCCGAGCCCCGTGTGTGCGCTGTCCCGCGCGATCCAATTACGCGCGAGCCTATGAAGCCTTTACGAATTAGCGAGTCCGTACAATAACGGGCGAGAAAATCGTAACGAGCCTCGAACGCGAAGCGTTGCATCGGTTCTAAACGTCGCTATCGTTTCTTTAAAATGAGAAATAGTTTAATCTCGCACGCGGAGCGGCTCCACGGCGCGCGCGCTGATAAGCGCGCGGGGGGCGCGTCAGTATCGCGCGGCGCGCCCCCGCGAGCGCCGGCTCCGCATGAGCGGCGACGAGGCCGCCCCGCGCCGCTGGCCCGCGGCCATGCTGCGGCGCAGCGGCGCGCGCGTCGCTTCGCCCGCACCGCTGCCTTACCCCGCCGCGCTGCCGCTCGACCTCGACGACACGGTCTCGTGCTTCTGCAGGTGCTAACCCCCCTCCCGCCGCCGCGCGCCACGCGCCGCGCTCACATCGCGCGCTTCTAAATGGCGATAGCGACTCGTCGTTAATAGAAATCGATCGTAGAAATGATGCAAATATTAACCGAATGAGACGAGTCCGTCTAGTGGTCGGTTGTGGTGCACGGCGCGCGCCACTAATCCGCAGTGGCCTTGCTCACTGGCGGGACCCGAAGGCGACGTCGCCGTAGGCGACTCGATGCGGGGCCGAGGCCGAGGGGAGTGGTTTGACGTATTCCGTGCGCCGCTACCGTTCGCGAGGCGGTCGAAAAATTTTAATAAAAAATGGAATCTTTAGTAATAAAAGGATCGCGTCCAACCCGATCGGTGCCGGAGGCGACGGTCGTGTCGCGCTGCGCTGCGGGTGTCGTCGCGTTAATTTGTACGCGAGTTGTAATCTCGGCCACTGACGGCAAGTCGGCAGTACGATGAACGCACAAAGGCCGTCCTGATGTGTCGCAACACACATGGCGGCGCGGCGGAGGACGAATTGCTAACTGTACTGTTCGTTGTTACAGGTGAGTCGCATGCTCGCTCGCCGCGTCCCGTAAGTTGACGACTTTCCTTTGCCTGTCGCCGCTGCGCACCGCACGCTACACGCACGCTACACGCCCGCTGCACGCCCGCTGCACGCCTACCGCACGCACCCCGCACATCGCATGCCCAGTCGATAGCATCCAACATTGCATTCAACGCATGGTTTCGCTTCTGCTTTACGTTTTCTGTCAACTTGTCAACAAAAGTCCACGCAATGAGCTGCACGGCCATTTCTACAAACCCTCAGTACACTAGAAGTTGTCCGCGACTTCTTCCGTGTGGAAAACCCTTCTAAATTCACCCGTTCGCGTTAGTTTGCAAAGGTACACATTTTCCATTATCTCCTAAAACATAGCATTCTAATAACATTTTCAAAGTACAAAGTATATTTTCATCTCGATCAACAAAGACAACTTTTTTCAAAGAATTAACGCCATGCTTAAAACATTTCTCATAAATCACAAAAATTTAAATTCAATACTTTTAATTGACTTAAAAAAATGATATTATCAATTCGACCCGTATGTATGTAATATTTCCAAAACTGCCCAGTTTTCATATATTTTAGTCCATTTTGTTTTGCATGTTCTGTAAAAATGCATAGAAACTTTTTTCCGACCTATGTTATAATCGAAAAAAAAACTTTTGTATCAATGTTAACTCCTGACTTTAGGTAAGCATAAAGAAAAGACTAATCATGAAAAGAGTTTAAGTTCAAAATCAATTTGGTTTTTCGTATGTGAATACTATAGGTATTTGATAAAATGCAAGAGTTAACCGCAGACGTAGGAATTGATTAACGGTAAACAAATGAATATATTAATTATCCCCTCTCCTATAAGGAGGGAGGCCTGGCGCTGGAGTGGGCCGATAGTGGGCTGATAATGATGAAACAAATGAATAACACATTATATTAGAATTTAAACTATCGCGAGCGTTATTCATATTATTAAAAAAATATTATTATAAAAACAAAAACCCGACTGCTTAGAAGTTATGAACTGAAAAGAGAAAAACAAGGATCACTATATCTGTATAAAGTTCTAAATACTTTATGGTGCTGCAAACAGGGACAAAATACTTGAACCTGCGGGGAAAGAAAGATCTACCAAAACTACGTTTGTCCCCGCTTGCAGCACCAGTATTTAGAATTTTATACAGATATAGTGATCCTTGTTTTTCTCTTTTCAGTTCATAACTTCTAAGCAGTCGGGTTTTTTGTTTTTATAATAATAATTTTATTTCAGACTTTTTAATTTTAGTTCATGGTATAGAAATGAGACGGTACACTTAGTACACTTTTTGCCATTTTTGTTAAAAAAGTAATATGAACATGATATGATATTTATATTTTTGAAATGGTCTTTTTACGACCTTTTAATTGGTACCCATATTGCTAAGATAAGAGAAAAAAATATACACATCCCCCCCTTTTCCCCCATTTACAGCCGCTATTTTGAAAATTTATATAGCCTATGTCACTATCACAATTTTGACAAATTCAACGACACCTCACATGTCAAAATCCGTTCAGCCGTTTAGGCTGTAGCGCGTGCCGAAGAAATGGACATACATACATACATACGCTTGAAAAACATAACCCTCCTTCTGACGCTGTCGGGTAAAAATATAACGGCTGAAACTCACGTCACAGTTGTCAGAACATGCAAGCTCATGACTAAGGACCCCGTATGGGTTCGAAACTAGTCGGGCATACTGCGACAGCCGTGAAGTGAGATTCAGCCGTTATATTTTTAATAAAATGAATAACACAATAAAAAATCGCCACCTATTTTCTTTTTTTTGTGTGCCACATTCCCATGAAACTCCGCATCGATTATTGCGGATGCGGATGTCCAAAATAATGCGCAAGTTCCGCAATGGCGGATGCAGATGTAAAAATTCTCAACATCCCTAAGTAGGATCTTTCTAATAATTATAATCAATGATCAACAACAACTTGGAACATTGCAATCTATCTTGTAATTCATTGACAACTTGTAGCACCGGTTATCAACACAAATCCTTAAAACCTTTAACCTTCCATCCGATACTGCCGTTCTGACAAGCCACACGTCCTTGTGTGATGCTGTAAGAGCACGCCCACAATAACATTTGTTTTATTTTTTTTTTATTTAAGGATCGTGAACTGGTTACACTCATAAAATTTACACCTTGTTAAAACACAATCCAGAAATACACTTAATTGTAACCTACTCGACACGACCACAGCATGCTTAAAATAAACGCTACTACAACACTACAAAAACTAATCTAAAATTAACAATAAAATAACCATAAATAATATTACAACTGTGACTTAAATATATTACTCTTAATATTTTTTTTAACAGAGGCCAAAGAACCGCAGAAAATGTCACTATTCTTTTGAGCGTTGATAAGACAACACGCCCGGTAGATGAGTATGTTATATGGTAAATGAAACGTCTTTCGATTTAGTGAGCGACCACCCAATGGCAGCATACGAAACATTAAGCGCTCAAGTATTTCGGGTGAATCAACTAAGCCATTGATGATTTTAGCTTTAGATGTCTTTAGCTTGACATTCTTGTCAGTAGGCTCTATCCTCACTTCTACATAGAGTTACCAGATGAAAAAATCAAAAATCAGTTTGAGAATCGTCCAAAAACTATCTACTAAAAATTTTAAACGTCTTTATATTATGTTAGGTATATGTTACTATACACAATGAACTGGTTTTAATTGATTAATTATTTCTAAATTATCATATTATTATTTTTTTATTAAAGAGATCTATCTTTAAAGTAATGTGAGCTGCACTTTTTTGAAAATTTTAATAATCCCAAGGTTTCATGAGATTTGCAATCCTGTCGATGCAATTAAAAAGTCCTGAGACAAATTTTTAGATATGGTCACCCTACTCCTACATGGCTATACTGATTAAGCAAGCTAAATCAACACCGATCGATGAACATAAAATTTAGTCATCGTTTGTCATTGGTTATTTTTACCTAAATCGAGCTACTTTAATTCATGGCACAATATCTATTTAATTATAACCAAGTACAGTAAACGATCAATGGAGTCCAAGCGACTTAGCGTTCCGGTACGATGTCGTGTAGAGACCGATAGGAGTGTGGATTTCATCCTGCTCCTAACAAATTAGCCCGCTTCCATCATAGATTGCATCATCACTTAACATCAGGTGTGATAGCAGTCAAGAGCAAATTTGTAGTCGTTAAAAAAAAAATGGTGTTGCACAGTTTGGATCTTAATCGCGTGACCGTTTCTCGTATTTATGTGAGGGTGACGTTATAACGCAAACAATAACGTCATACAGTATGCTTGTGTGATTGCTGTTTCTATGTTATACGACTCAACCATAGAGAAAGACTACAATATATTTTATTCCTTCTGTCATGTTGAATTTACCAGCAAACTTGATACTTCTACTTAACCTTTAACCAGTTACGTGGAGTCTCACAGACAATGCCGTAACCAGCAATTTATGCGCCCTATGCCAGCGTGTGTAGAACTGCGCCATACAGACTTGTAACTGACTTCTAAATAAGGTATTGTTTGTATGTGGTCTGGTCATTTCTGCGCCTTGTGCCTGGGCACCGCTGGCACTGCTCACAGGCGTCGCATAATTTGTAAATTTTTAGATTTGACTACCCTCTGCATGTCCGTAACAGTGTGGCTAGTGTGAGATTTTACCGCGTCGATACCGAAAACAGTAAACGCAAATTTTATATGGACTTGGAGTAGCGCCATCTAGTTATAGTGAGAGTAAACTCTTTTTTTTCTATATAATTTGACAGTTCAAGTGAGTACGTTTTTACGCAGTCGCTCGGTGAAAAACTCGCACTTGCCCCACTGAAACAGAATAAACATTTGTTATCGTCATCGGTTGATTATTGAGTTATGTTTGGAGCAGTCTTACAACGCGACTTAGTTTTTAATATTATTAATACATACTTAGGTACTTGTAAGATTGAGTTCTTTTATTATTTTTACTTTTTAAAGGGAACTAAATAAAAAAACTCTAATGACATAAAACGAAACTCTTATGGATTCGTCCTGTTTAATATAATGTTTTTAAACTGCGCGAGAGCCACTTCCAAAGCGGAAAATATGTCCCCGCCTGTCCGTTCACTTCTAAAATCAAAGAATTAAAGATAAAACTAAAAAAAAAATTGTATGATCTGCATATATTACCATGCAAACTTCCATCGAAAATTGGTTTGCACGAGATCTAGTAAGTGGAGATAAAAAGAGTAAAAAAGAGAACCCAAGACTTACTTGAGATCTTTGAGTGCTGCGCAGGCGTTCCTTCGATGTTTTTTTCACTCTTCTTAAACACCATATACAATTTTAATAATATACGTTATAAATAATTGCGCGGAGTCGACTTGTTGATAGTTTTTATAGGTTTTTATCAACGAAGAAAAATGTGAGATGCACACTCGGTGCAGTAGCGCTGTCAACTGACGTTTTTTTAGGCGGCGTTCTCTTTCTCTCTTGGGCGGAATGACACGGAAAGGAATTAGACGTAAAGGAATAAATGTAAAATAGTGTGGCAGTGTAATTAATTAATTGGCGTTAACAGTAAGTAGTTTTTGTAATACGTCATCAATCGTGAACCAATTTACCTTTCATTCAATCAACTCAGACATAAAAATAAATAAATATTTTAACAGAAAATAGAACCGACTCAAAACGCACTAAAAAGTAAAAAATAACTGTGTTATTTAGTTGCTTTAATTTAATAAAGCATATATATGAAGTCGCTGGTTGGTTAAGCATATATAGTGCTCGTACTATACTGTCATAGTATATTATATGGCACATGTAGCCAAAAAGCTACCTTTACTTACACTAAAACCGAAATCGCTGCAAGTATGCCTATAAAATTTGAAGAGTTCCTTTAATTTTCCCAGGATATTATCATCAGATCCTAACATGGTGACAATGGGACCACCTTGGAAGGATGGGACCCTTTCTAATAAAAAAAGAATTATCAAAATCAAACAACTCTGTAAAAAGTTTGCGTGGTCATACATAAAAAAAATATATATACGTGTCGAATTGAGAACCTCCTCCGTTTTTTTTCGTCGCTTAAAAACATTTCAAAAATGATTTCATGAACATAAACCTTATGCATGAACCGCGAACCATTATTTTCTAATAATAAATCCGTAATAAGTGCCTAAGTAAATAATTATTATTATTCGGGCAGGGCTTGGCTTGTTCTTATGAACGTGTAGAGATATCAAGCTGAAACTTATATCAAATGCTTAGGTGTAACTGTCTTTAACTTGTAAGGAACCCTCGGTGCGTGAGTCTGTTTCGCACTTGGCAAGATTTTTAATAATAAAAGCTATGTATGAGCGTAGTTTTTAATTTCAGTAATTAGTTTACCGTAGCCAGTAAGAATTGCATATACCTAGGTGAGTTAGTAAATTATTGGGTAAAGGCCGAATTAAAACATATTTTCATTATTATTTGGACATTACCTTGGGCAAAAACCTTGGGTAATACTAAGTAAGCCCGGCAATATCTAAGTTTATTCCAATTTCAAACCTTACCCGTAACATACACATTTTATAATTTACTATTTTTTATTCAAATCTAGATTTACTGTAAAGCAGTGCGATAACTGCAATATACCTCTGTTCCAAAAAACTAATTCTGTTTTTGCTAACAGTGGTGGGTCATTTAGATCTACTAAACTTAAAAAAGTTGAGAGGTGTCAAGGGACACCCGGATGGAACGAAGTTCCTTTCGATTAATTAGTGAAGGAATTGTAATAAAATTTTATTTTTTTTAAGTAATAATAATATTTGTTGTTGTACACCGAAACACCAGAGGGCGCCACGAGAGCGCGAGACAGCATACAGCGCGGGCGCCCCCCGCCGCTCACGCGCACACACATCAAAGGCGGCGGCAAGATCCTTTGATCAAAAAGTGTCGTGACAACTTTTCGTACGAATTTTTTCCGTCTAGCCCCCTTTCACAACGCGCGATAAGGAACTTCGTTCCAAAAAACAGCCAAGTGCGAGTCGGACTCGCCCATGAAGGTTTCTGTAGTAACAATAATGTAACACGTATGTGTTTAATGAAAAAAAAAATTGACCTTCAGTATGGAAACCACCAAAATTTACCGTTTTTTTTTTCTATTTTTGTGTGAAAATCTTAATGCGATTTACAGAATACATCTACTATACCAAGTTTCAACATGATAGTTCTTATTTCCGAAAGAAATGACTGTTTACATACATAAACAGACTTGACGAACCTTGTCGAACATCCATAGTGCAACGTCACTTATACCATAGTAACTTAGCTTAGCCACCAAGTTTCTTGTTAACGCAATCGAATGCTTTAATGAAGTAACGAAGGCAGATATATATTTTTTTTGCCGATGAGCCAGTACAGTTTATTGTAACTGACTTCTAGCTCTTCCCTTTCTTCTTGACAAGAGCTCTCCATCGTAGCTTTGTGTCAAGCGCCATACCTAGATATTTAGCCGTATCTGCTTGGTATTTGTTCGTTTATATTGAGGGGATAATAATCGGTTATATGTTTGTATAATCACAATGAGTTGATTTCGACTCGTTTTCGACGCCATTATGTCGTTCTTTGGTTAAGATCGTTCATGGCTAATTGTACTTGTTCAGCTGCTTCCTTGCGAATACTTGCCACACCAATGATAGCAGTATCATCAGGGGAAGTAGCAATAACATTGTTTTCAAGTATTGTATATCATAAGTATATAAATGGTATATGGTCCTAAAACACTTCCTTGTGGTACTCCAGCTTTGATTTCCTTAATTATCTGAAGCCTAGCTCCATCTAAAATTAGATAAATTAATCGAGTATGTATAATGCATGTCGAGCCCTTCGATTATATTCTTATTCATATTTATTTTACCAGAAATTATAAAAAGGCCAATGCGGATAGAGATAAAAGCGCCCCTGAAAAATTGTTTTTGATATTAAATTAGATGTATTTATCATTGCTTCAATTTCGGCAAAAAATGGTTTTAGTGTTGTTCGGTGAATGTCCAGTGGCCGGAAAAGTGGAAAAGCAGCTTCCGCTCGTGAGCATGATCAGTACACGCACATACATAGCGCACTCTGCACTACATGTGCAGTGGAGCAAAGAGTGCGGCGCCGCGTGCGCCGAGTGCGCGCGCTTGTCGTACTTCGTGACGTATGTCGGTCACGGCCGCGCTCGTTACTTTAAACACTCTGTGAAACCAACATTTTGGTGCTGTCCTACTATTATCATCTAGCACGATATAAGTAAAACCATTTATGTCGAAAAATGTTACCGATATTAAAATTTTTGAGCGTGCAATGTATTGCGGACAACATCGCTCCGCAATGTATACCTAGATGCTGCTGGCGATGTGGCCGCGCAGCGCGCGCTGGTGTGTATGTATACGAACATAGACGTGAACTTTGTTGAACTCTAAAAACAGCTAATTACGTGCCTTTTAAAAATACATTTACATTGCTAGTTTTAGTTGCTTGCTTTAAAAAAAAATTATTTTTGAGTTTTAATTTAAATCTTAATGAGATGAGAAAATCTACATACCTATGTGAATCAATGTTGTAATTATAAAATCTAGATTTTTTTTTCATAATCACAAAATGAGCGACGAAACATTCCAACGCAAAAGGACTCAGAATCATGTACTGAATCACTGTAAGTTTTTAGCTAACTATGTAATATATTCAGAATAGGCCCAGTTTTTAAACGACTTCAAAAAAGGAGTTCCTCAATTCCAATATATATATATGATACTTCTTTTATTGGGAAGGAGATAGTCCGGTGGTGGTACCATGACAAGGAAGACAAACTCTGATTATAGAATCCTGGAGAAATTGAGGGAAACTTTCAAAAATTGTAGGGACCACTAGAACGTTTATTTTTCCAACGATTTACGGCAGTTATCTTGTGCTTGGTCTTGATTAATTTGTCTTGATGAGAACTTTACATTTAGATGGGCTGTGACCTTTGTCTTTATCACCAGACCCTTAATGACATAAGGGTCTGGTGATGAAGACAAAGGACGGTTTACAGGAGCTACCTTGTGATTGGACATGATTAAAGTCATGATCTTATGATGAGATCTTGGAAAACTCGAGGGAACTCTTTGATACTTTATAGGCACGTTTACAGCGATGTAGGAATTTTATAAGTGGCTGGCGAATATTGGTACTTATGACTTAGTACGAGGTTTTCAATTCGTCACATTTTTTTTTAAGTTTGACCAAGACCACGCATAATTTTTTACGGAGTTGTCCGATTTTGATAATTCTTTTTTTATTAGAAAGGGCAAACTTCCAATATGGTCCATAGTCATCATGTTATGATCATGTAAGGATCTGATGATGATATTCTGGGAAAATTGAAGGAAGTTTTGAGTCGGTTCTATTTTTTGTTAAAAATTTTTATATTAAGTTATATGGTTGTGATGCACCATTTTGAAATCCTCATGGTGAGTCGTTAAGTTTAATACCCATTTTGAGGTATTCTAAAACAATATTTTATCTCAAAATATAGCGCCTCACAGTCATTTTGTTAACGTAAACGGTTAACATAAGCTAAACGTAAAATTTACGGTAAGGACGTAAACCGGGCGGTTATCTTACGTCCTTAACACGTTGACTGGCGTACGGGTTGTCGTGAACAGTAAATTTATAGTTGGCTTATGTTAACCGTTGGTTATGATAACCGAAATCTTGGTGCACACAGGCCTAAGAACACTTGGATAATCAAAACAAATCTAAAGATATCTTAATTATAGAAATCCGTTCTGTTAGGTGGCGTGGAAGTTACGAGATAATAAAAAACATACATACAAACAAGATACACGCAAAAAACATAACTTTTCAAAAACTTTAAATTAAATTTTATTTAGCTGCAATAATTAAAAATCCCCTCTTGGGTTCCACTAATACGTGGCGTATGCCTGCGCACTATACAAAATAATTCTCAGCGCCATCATGGACTTGCGAAATTCGCCGTGTTACAACTTCAAATAGGAATCGACGTAGGTACTTAGTGTTGAAGGTTGGGTTGCACTGCTCTGCGGACTAACAGACTTACAGACCGCTTCTGCTTCTACTTTTGCTTTCTCATTAGGTACTAAATTTTTATTAATAGGCTAGTAAATTAGGTCTAAAATCTTAGATACAACTTTGTATTTTCAAAGTAGCCTAAAAAAACTAAAACAATGTGTAAAAGTTTTATTGTTGATAAATTGATTTCAGACTTTATTTTACTAGACTACAATTTATAGTTGAAACTTAAAGCCAGTCAAAATTCTTGTCAGTACGAAAATTGATCAAGATCGGTTTTTTAATTTCAACAGACTTTCCACTGTAGAAATGAATCGATCGATTTTCGCGTACAAGAGAGTTTGGTGCGACCCTGTCGCATGCGCATCGCTGAGCTGTGCGTCGCTTGTTGCAGGTGAGTGCCGCCGCGCGCATGTCGGGCCATGCTGGATTGCCTCTGGTAAGCGTCGCTTGTTGCAGGTGAGTGCCGCCGCGCGCATGTCGGGCCATGCTGGATTGCCTCTGGTAAGCGTCGCTTGTTGTAGGTGAGTGCCGCCGCGCGCATGTTGGGCCATGCTGGATTGCCTCTGGTAAGCGTCGCTTGTTGCAGGTGAGTGCCGCCGCGCGCATGTCGGGCCATGCTGGATTGCCTCTGGTAAGCGTCGCTTGTTGCAGGTGAGTGCCGCCGCGCGCATGTCGGGCCATGCTGGATTGCCTCTGGTAAGCGTCGTTTGTTGCAGGTGAGTGCCGCCGCGCGCATGTCGGGCCATGCTGGAGTGCCGTCTAGCGCATGCCATGCCGGGCGAAACATAAATATAATATTGTCGCGCTACGGTTCTTTTTCAAAGTTATTTTCTCATTGAATTAGTTTGAAGAAGCACCCCCACGTCTTATAAATTATAATAATCGGTAACCAATAATTTGTAGGAGAAATATAGAACGTACTGATTGCAAACGTAAACTTGCTACAAAAAGTCGATCATGAATCATGATTGAAGTCGGTGTATCCCGACCGATGGGATTAAAACGGTGAACAGTGGAACGTTCGGAATTGTATGCGAACTCGACAACGTACATCATAAACACGCGACATTGGGTTTTGAAGTTAATTACCTAGTAGGCCTTGACCGATATGGAAATATGAAGTGCGTCGTTCCGCCCACCCGCGCCCCGCGCCCCGCGCGCTCGCTCGTCCGTCGTCCGGCCACTACCGGTCTGCTCGTCCGTAGCTTACACAGTTCCCGTCGTCCAAATCAATTCCGAAGTATTTAATGCAAATGCTCAATGATGATCTTTGGTTGAGGTCAGTATTCTTTTTCCTTATTAACGAGTAGGTACAACATGGGTGGCACTCCTGTTCCCAGAGTCCAAATGCAAGGCGTAACTTTTGACTCCAAATCTACCTACCGACATCAAATGAATACAGTAGCGTACCGATTACCTAACTAGACTACCTATAGTGACCTTTTTATTCAATACTCCCACTGTTTGTTAACACAAACGTGTGATGTCACGCGCAACAGGTGCCCGCAGGCCCGTGACGTCACACGTACGTCTGTGGGTCGCCCGACACACGAAACTCACTTCTCATACACTTATTTTTATATTATTAATAAATAAATGAATCAAAAATGAATTTCTCAGAAAAGAATTAAAATTGTTGAATTTATATTATCTGGCCCTTTGGTTTAGTAGTTGACCTTTATGGCTTCGGATAGCCTAGTATTCAAGTTCAATGTGATTTCTTTGGAAACTTGAAGTTGATTTTGAAGTACTTACTGCCGTGCGTAGGAGAGAAGGTTGAACCTGAATGTGATCGTTACAGATTTGAACTACACTTCCTTAACTGTGACGATCGCTGGTGTTAGTTATAGCGAACTGGACCGATGGATGGGGGTGTACGTGAAGTAGCAACTCACCAAATTGCGCAGGACGAGCAACGTTGACGTCGCATCAGCGCAACGTTGTCGTTGCGCAGACGTTAAGGAAATGCTAACGGTCGCAAAACGCCAGTGGGATAGGGGCCTTACGCCTCGTGCTTGAATTCTACTAAGTATTAATTTATTATATACAATTATTGAAAAAAAAAAAAAGGAAAGTCAAAGCTGCTAATTAATGTCACGTATATGAAATGGGAATTAGATGAATATTGAGACTGATGGTAGGTACGCTCTGAGTGTAGCGTGAGCAGTGTCCGCGGCGCGCCGGTGTGTCGCAGTGCGGCGCGTGGCGGCGGCGGCGCGGATGTGCACAAGGTCTACTTACACTGAACATATCGTTTGTTTTGTACATTCGGTTACATTCTCTGTATAAGCCGCCACAGCCCAAGACGGCAACACTTCAGTACCAGGACACGGAGCGTAATGTACCGACTAGCTGAGCAAATATGACAAACCGCGAGCACGGAACGCTACTTTTTCTTGCAAATATGAATGAACACTCTGGAACGATTTTAAATAGTTTGACCTTGAAAAGTAAGAGAAGAGAAGCCGGCTTGCTCTTTCATTTCCTTTTCATTACACGCTTGGCCTGAACCGAAGAGTTAAATAAGAACAAGGAAACGAACTGGCTTCGTAACTAAAATTCGCAAGTAATTGTGAAGTTACTTATGAGCCGATTTTTCCACCTGTTACTAGCTAATGTAATTATCTTTCGCTCGGCCTAATCTGTGACGTCACTCGCGCGCGGCGGTGCGGGGGGCGCCGCTCGCCCGAGCCGTGCGCGTGCGCGCGGCGCGGCAGTTCGCTCTTGACAGGCTCGGGAAGCGTGTCGGTGTCGCAGCAATGTGTCACGCGGTGGTGCTGGGCGTGCTGTTCTCGCTGCCGTCGTACCTGTACGCGGCGGTGCCGTTCAGGTGAGGCGCGCCACGTACCGACCCGTGCATTCAGTTAGGGGAAACTATGCAGTGATGTGATGTTGTGAAATATTTATATTGTGTTGTTGTGACATGCCCTACCGTGTAATCGCTTCGGCGGACGTTTCGCACTTAGCTCGTCGTTCGTATCGTATCTATTTCATTTTCATTTGTTTTTGTTATTAGTATTTTAAAAGACGCACTTAATAATCCATACCACAGTTGGAAATTTAATATTTTTAAACAAAAATAAACACTTATGTATTTGTAAAGTTGAATTCGTGAGATACCTATTTAACTAAATATGTAGGTAAACAACGTAGACCACGTGACTATCGACCGCTGCTCAATGACTACTGAAAGTATGGCCCTGCGAAGCTCACGCCTTGCCTTGCGTTGTACAAAATATCGCTTTACCAAAACTATGAGATGAGATGCGGCCCGACATGCTTGTTGATATCATTTGACCATTAATATATATTTTCCATAATGGCTATGTAAAAGTAAAGTTTATCATCCTGTAACTTTATTTTTTAAATTTATTTAACGACCTGGAATCAAGTCCTTTGTGGCCATCCTCTAACTCAGGCCACAACTGACACAGATAACACAGATTTCTACACTTTATCTACAGAGTATATACTATACTATTCTATAGAATACTACAATAGTGTACAGTAATAATATGTATGTATATTGAAATAAATATTAAATGGAAAATGAAGAGTTGCAAATTGCAATCGATCGACATGAGTGTTGTGTCCGACTAGGGTTGCCACTTGAATGATAAAAAATAAAATAATAAAAAAATATCGTACTACATTTAACCATGTTTCACTAACACGCCTAGATGCGGTCAAAATCAATGACTGAAATGAATTTTATTCTATAACAAAATGTGGTGTGACAATTTTAATTTATTTTTAAACGATCAACCAACACACCAATGTTGACGAACGTCTAGTCTAGTTAATCAATGCCACATAAACTTCATATAGGTATATACATCTAGTGGCGCAGTGGGTTGTGACCCTAATTCTGCGTCCATGGCCGTGGGTTCGATTCTCACATCTGAAAAATGTTCGTGTGATGAACATGGATAAAAAGTATATAGAAATATTTACCTAAAACTTGTTTAAATTTATTATGTGGTTTATGCCATACCATTATGTTACCATGAAAATTGATTAGAAAAAGATCCGCTCCTCGATTGTGCAAGTAATACATTAATACTATAAGTAATCCATTGCATACTCCCTCAAAATTCAGTTCAAATGATTGTTCAGTTCAAAATTTATCATAAAGCAGATATATACTACCTGCAGAATCAGCAGTGGAATCTTGGGATATTAAGCAGTTTTGCAATTATTTTATTTTATTATTTTTTTGTAATAAACATCGTAACAGAAACATACACAATATTACACACATAAAAGATAAAAAATAACATGCATTTCGTTAGAACAAGCAATAATTTGATTGTTAATAAAAATTCTGGACTCTGGACATTTTTTTGAAAAAATATTTTTACAATATTATTATACAACCTGTAGGCGCGGGTAAAAATGGCAATGAAGTACTCAATCCGACTCAATATTTGGCGCCAAAAATCTGCCATTTTTTAACTTTAATATACTTTGTGTCAATCTACACACTTATCTAACTACACCTAAACGAAAATGCGACAAGCAGTCTAGATCGTGCGAAAGAAATTTATAGATAAATACACTCGAAAAACAACTTCACTGGCGTAGTCGGGGAAAAACGAGTGTCAACCCTGTGCGGAGCTGACGTACGGCACGATGTTGGTCATCAGCGGACAATGAATAATGGAATAAAATTAGCCACGAAAGGAACCACCCGCGGCAATGGCCACTGCGCAGTGTCGCGAACACTCCCTCTTCCGCCACACGCTGCTCCGGGCCACAAACTATACACTCGTTCTAATTACAATGATTACCTGATTTGACTTTTGTGTCTATATCAAGTATGCATAACTATACTAAAGCCAAACTCGATTGAGAATGCTTGTCAACAAACAAATTTAAAATGAAGGTAAAAATTGCAACATCTTTTATGCCTAATAAATTTAAAATTATGTTTCGTTTCTAATAAAAATCTTATTTAAAATATATTGATTATATTAATCAGTTTTAAGCTTACTAATCAAATTTATTGTCATAAATTCATCATTAACGAGTTAATTTAAAAAAATATGTGTAAAATGACTACTGATACTACCTTCATTTTTAATTTGTTTGTTGACAAGCATTCTCAATCGAGTTTGGTTTTAGTATAGGATCCGCTCTATACACTAGGCGTTTGGTACTACGAAATTTGTCTTGCCTATCAAACGGCCGGTGAGGCTATGCCGTATGCCGTTGCAAGTTACACGGCGCGAAGTTCACTTTTCGATTGTCGTAACAGATCACCCGCCACGTTTGTCTGTCTGTTCGCAATAAAGTCAAAAACTACTGATCGCATTTTTATGCGGTTTCCACCAATAGATAAAGTGATTTTTGAGCAATGCATATAACTAATCCATCCATATAATTCGTTGTATCGCTGATAAGAGTCGCTATCGCTGATAATACTCGCTATCGGCGGGCGATATCGCTAACAACAACGGGCGCGGCTTGGGAGCGGGTGTCTGTTACTTCTTAAGGTTCATTTTACATGTACAATATCATCATCATTATCAGCCGGTGGACGTCCACTGCTGGACATAGGCTTTTTTAAGGGACTTCCAAACACAACGATCCTAAACCGCCTATGACCCTCGGCCAATAGAACAGATTCAAAATACATGGTACGAGATTTTTCAGTAATCAGTCGTGTAAAAACTACCCGCAGTGAATGCGTTGACAGTGCGCAGTACATTCGCTCCTGATGTTTTGTTTTATATACTTTCAGGCGCGCATTTTGAAAGATATCAGCGCGCAAAGAAAGCTCAGCGATACCTCCAGAAATTAATTATACCTAAAGAATTAAATTTAAAAGCGGAAGCGGAAAAATATCTCCATATATATCAACTAGCAGTCGCCCGCGACTTCGTCCGCGTGAAAACCTTCCAATTTTAAAGACAGACTTTCATATAAAATGTGCTCATTCAAATAAATGATTTTTTAAAACACAAAAAGTTCTATATCTGCCAAAATATAAAAGATAGATATATGCTATCCCGAACTTTGTTGTAGATCTTTTAAAGATACATAAATTTTTCATACAATGTTTTGAATTATATCTAATAGGTATAAGGTAGCGCACGCGCATAAAGCAGATTTAATAAATTTCACGGTCCGACTCGCGCGACAATTCTGATAACTCGGCTAATATATATAATACAAATATAAAATATAGCCTATGACACTCCCCAATAGTGTAGGATTCTACTAGTAAACGAATTTTTAAAATCGGATCATTAGTTCCGAAGATTAGCCTTAACAGAACCATTTACAAACTTACAAACTTTACCTCTTTATAAAATTAGTATAGATAAATACAAGTAGCGGCACGAAACTCTAGCGCTGACCGTTATTGCGCAGAAGTAAAAATTTAGGTATCATGGGGGAGCTTGAGGAATGAGGGGCGGGCGTGCGTAGCGGCGATTGGCTCCCCTGTCGCATTCCGTCCCCCGCACCGAAACGACGCGACGCGGACTTCCAGTGTACAGTCTCGCTCTGAGTTGCATTGTTATTATTGTTAATTTTCAGTTGGTTTGTTAAATATAATTATATATTTTGTTGTTTTTTTAAGTTTGTTTATGAATTTAAAGGGAATAATATACCTAGAAGAAATACCGTTTTGCGACGCCAGGCGTGTTACCATTGCCTGATTCAGATTAGACTAGTCTTATATCTATAATAAAAATTGAGAATATAATAATGTTTTATTTTTCTACTCCCCGTAAGCTTTTCAAAATTTATTTATTCATTTATGGTAACTATCCATATATTTTAATATTTTTATATTTTTAATATTTTAATATTTTTTACTATATAATTATGTCTTAATTAATACGAAATCTTTGGAAATTAGAACTATGAACTATAACATATATAAGCACAAACACGCACGTAACGTACACAAACACATACACACACACGCATGCACGCACACACACACACATATTAAAACGATGTCGTAACATGATTTGATATTAATTAGGTAATTAAAGTAAATATTGTATTGCGTACGCGACGGTACCGATGCGCAGCCATCCCTACTACGTTTCGTTCAGCGCTAGACTTACATGCCGCTAGTTATACCTAATCGTAAACCGATACTTACATATGGACATCGTAAAACTCGTCATTATATATTTGTAGTATGCAATAAGCACATACTTACATATAATCTTGTTAAGGACTGCGGAAAGTAGTTAGAGTAGGAGGAAAAACTATTAACTCCTCATATGACGCGGTGTAAAATTCTGAGACTTATTCCTTTTTCATCTGCAAGCCTTATTAATATGTACAAAAAATATCTTTTAATGTTAACACTTTAAGGCCGGCCGCCCATTGTGATGTTTTCGCCGTGACTTTAAGTCGCCTACTCGAGTGCAATGAAGATATTAGAGAGTGACGAGACAATGCGGTGACTCGAATGAGCTCGTTTTGTCGCTCGCTGACAGTTATAGAGGGCGCCTTGATGGTGACAGAGCGTGACGAAATCTCACAATGGGCGCTCGGCCTAAGAGAGTTGCATTAAAAAAATTGAGGTAGAATAGTTTTCGGCATTCATGAGGCCAGTACAATGCGTTGTTTTGAAATAATCAAGTTCATTCGGCCCCGGTAGTTCGGCGTTGATTTACCAGTACCAGATAGACACAGATCATCCTATTAGGCTATTATGCTATTTCTCAACTTACTAACTGTAACTGTGATACACTGTACAATGTACAAAATTACATTAAAATCCGCCTATTAGTTAAAGAGAAAATGTCATCGAAAAAGACCGAAAATAAAACCAATTATAGAATCACGTTTATCATCCACTAGCAGTCGCCCGCGACTTTGTCCGCATTAAAACCCATTTCTACCTACTTAATTTTTTAATAATTTAATATTGCCTCTGTTACCCGGGATTATTATAATACACATCAGTGAAAGATTTTTTATAATCTGTTTATAGTTTCGGAACACTAAGTCACTTGTAGGTACGTCTGTGCCGATGGGACGGCAACTAGTCAGACTTGGCCTGAACCAATCAGGAAAATCTCAATCGGTCCAGCCGAGAATCAAACCCAGGATCTCCATCTTACAAGATAATTTATTGCGTATACCACTGCACAACAGATCATCATAATATAACATCCATGCATTTTTCTTTCCGGAAGCAAGTTGAAATGAATACCAAATAAACCCTGCAAAAGGTTTGCAATCCCTTGCAGCTGAAACGTATGAAACTTGTAGTCATTCAGATGCTGCAGACTTCCAAATGAAAGCCACCATTTGAAATTTAAAAAAAACGAATCCATAGTCTGAGACTTGCATAACCTGTCCTCACTCACTCTGTGCCTGTATTGCAGGAAGGCGCGGCGCAAGGAGCGCGAGGGCGAGGCGGCGGACCCCAAGCTGTATCTGCAGGAGGCGCTGCTGGAACGTAAGCTGCCCGAGCTGGACGTGCGCGCGCTGGTGGAGCTGCCGCGCGGCCTGGACCTCAACGAGTGGCTGGCGTCGCACACGCTGGCGCTGTTCGAGCACGTCAACCTGCTGTACGGCGCCGTGTCCGAGTTCTGCACGGCGCGCGCGCCCGCCTGCGCCGACATGTCGGGGCCCGGCGGCCGCTCGTACGCGTGGTACGACGAGCGCGGCAAGAAGTCGCGCGTGGCGGCGCCGCAGTACGTGGACTACGTCATGACGCACGCGCAGCGCACGCTGCACGACGAGGCCGTGTGCCCCACCAAGTTCGCCAACGAGTTCCCGCCGCACTTCGGCGCCGTGGTGCGGCGCGTGCTGCGCCTGCTGTTCCACGTCGTGGCGCACCTGTACGCGGCGCACTTCCGCGAGCTGGCGCTGCTGCGGCTGCACGCGCACCTGCACCTCACCTTCGCGCACTTCACCGCGCTCGACCGCCGCTTCGCGCTGCTCGACCACAAGGAGACCGAGGTATGTTGTCTAAATTATCAAATAAAACGGCCCTTCGAGCTGGTTGTACACGTCCGTTTCTAAAATGCGAACATATACACGTAAATAAATTTTATCGCAAGGCGTTTCGGTTCAAGTGTGGCCTATCAACGCCAGTTTAGCACTGGCTAAGCCTCAGTTTATTTCTATCATCATCATCATCATTATCAGCATATTGTCGGCTCACTACAGGGCCAGACCTCCCACCTATATAGGAGAGGGGATTTGTTCACCGCGCTGCTCCAATGTGGATTGGCGGGCTTAGGGTGATAATGTTTCATTTATTAACATCACTATCAGATGTTGACGATAGTGACCGGGACCGACGGCTTAACGTGCTCTCCGGGGCACACGGATGTAACACCGCCACACACACACATACCGCCTCCTTAATTTACTTAAGTATATCTAGGAGTCGCTGCCAGCCAAGGTTTCTACTTTAAGGATGTTACCTAGAACCCACAAACTGCTTTACTACGTAAAATAAAGGTCCCTTAAACTTGGCTGGCACCAACAGATATGCTTAAGTAAATTAAAGCAACTAAATGATACCGTTATTTTTTACTTTTTAGTTGCGTTTTGAGTCGGTTCTATTTTTTATTTAAAAATTGATGATGATAAATCAACAAATAAATAGTATATAGTATATAGAGCCAGCTATTTGGAGCATTAGCTAATGCGCCACGCATGAGAATTATGAATTTTCATGCATGCGTATGAAAATTATGACTTTTCGAACTTTAGAACTTGGCTTGGTGCACTCCAACAATAACTTTGCAATATTAACTATTGCTGCAAATGGCTAGTTCTAACGATATGTACTATTATTTTTGTTGGCACTCTCAGAAATGGTCCAAAAATGCATGGAGTTTGAATATTCTCTTTTATAATACAATGTGTACAAGAATCTCCGGTTTTTAGAGTCCGATGTTGGATGAAAAAACTGACGTCCTCAATCAACCTAACGAGTTCTCTGCCCCCGCTCGTATCTGTGTTCGGCATCTAACAAAGTGTGCGTGCGCAGGTGCTGCGCGATCTGGAGGTAGCCCTGCGACTGTCGGAGCCAGGCAGCGCGGGCGCGGGAGCGGGTGCCGGCGCGGGCGAAGCGGGCGGCGCAGAGGAGTCGCCGCGGCGGCGCTCGCCCGTGGTGACGCAGCCGATGTCGTCGGCGTGACCGCGCGGGCGCGCGTGCGCGGCGCGGGCGCAGGGACGGACGCGGGCGCGGGCGACGCTCGTTGGGGTGTAGCGATTGCTGTCGGCGTGCGGCGGACGCGGGAGCGGGAGCGGGCTCGAGCGTGAGCACGGGCGCGGGAGAGGTCGCGGGCGCGCGTGCGCGGCGCGGTCAATTGTTAATTCTATTGTAAATATTTCGATCTGTTAAGTAGTTTTAGGTGATTACGATTAGTTTATAAATTTGTGATTGCTTTGGTTGTAAATAAAAGTGATATTTGTTTAAACTAATAAACTGAAAGCTTTATGTCTACTCGCTTTCATTTCATTCCTTGCCCGCTTCCCAAATAGAATAATATAGTTACGTAATATAATTTTCAGTCAGCCGTCAGAATGCAGTGTCAAAATCTTTAGATGTAGTTGGCACTCGCACTTATTTCGGATATGTATCGAAATATTTTTCTTAAAAACAAAATAAGTACCTAATACGCAATTTTGAAATATTTTCAAAATGCGTCCAAAAACGTCCTAATTAAAAAAAGCTATTTATTTTAGCCCGTGACTCGGTCCGTAAAAAATTTTGTTTTGTGATAGTTTGACAAAAAGTAAGTGTCTCAAGCTCCAGACTATGTCATCTTTCATTTAAATCTGTTCAGTACTTTAGAAGTGATTGAGTATTAAACAAACAAAAAGTAACTCTTACTTTCGCATTTATAATATTAGTATAGACTAGTGGACGCCCGCGACTTCGTCCGCATGGACGTTCAACCATTCTCTTAAAGGAGCGGCACTGAGTTTTGGGATACACAGTATGAACTCTAATCGTGCCAAATTTCATTTGAATTCATTCAGTACTTTCGTCACGGCTAAGACTTTAGTTTAATTCAGTTTTTTTGGAATAATATTTTTTCTTACGTCCGATCTCCATGAAACAAAGCCTAGCTTGCCCAGAGCTATTAATTTCAATAAGTGTTTTGACACTAGTTTCTACAAGTATTATGAGTGTAGTATGCATAGATTAAAGACTACTAGATGGAGTCATAACGCGGCTGTAGGTACAAGAGCGTGACAGACTTATTTCATTCGGCCTTTATTAGAAAGTGACACAAGATTATTTTTTGTCCCTTTCAGCGTGTTCATTTTTATTGTTTGTCAAGAGTGGAGTTTGTGACAAGCAAGGCACATATCTGAGCAATTATTAGCTTTTTATTAAATTTGCTGATAAATAATATAATTTTGCGGATAGGATATTAATTTAAACGTTATCGTGCTATAGTGGGTTGTAATATTTTCGGCTGCAACAGTCGCAGCGAACAGAAAATCGAAGGAATTACGTTTCATACGTAAGTAGGCATAAACTTCATTGATTGATGATTTAAAGCTTAGATATGTTATTTTTTAGCAAATTTCATGTATTATGCGTTTACTAAACTATCTTATATAAAGTAATATTTCGTATTTTACGATATTTTAAAACATAACGTTTTATGATGTACTTTAAATGTTGACACGAGTGGACACGCTGTGGGCTCTATCTAGTTGTCTTTAATCTATGGTAATATGTATCAAAACATTTTACTGCTATAGTTAGTGATATCATATTCAGAATTTGAAATTGGTTTTTTCAGGTTACTCTTTCATTTGCCATAAAAGTCTAAATACTTTATGGTGCTGCAGGCGGGGACAAACGTAGTTTTGGTAGATCTTTCTTTCCCAGGTAGTAAAGTATTTTGTCCACGCCTGCAGCACCATAAAGTATTTAGAATTTTATACAGATATAGTGATCCTTGTTTTTCTCTTTTCAGTTCATAACTTCTAAGCAGCCGGGTTTTTTGTTTTTATAATAATAATTTTATCAATCAATGAAGTTTATGCCTACTTATGAAACGTAATTCCTTCGATTTTCCGTTCGCTGCGACTTTTGCAGCCGAAATTACTACAACCCACCTTAGCACGATAACGTTTAAATTAATATCGTAACCGCAAAGTTATATTATTTATCAGCAAAAATAAAAAGTTAATAATTGCTCAGATATGTCCTTTGTTAGTCATAAGCTCCACTCTTGACAAACATAAAAACCGAACACGCTGAAAGGGATAAAAAATAATCATGTATCACTTTCTAATAAAGGCTGAATGAAATAAGTCTGTCACGCTCTTGAACCTACAACCGCGTTATGACTCCATCTACTTGTTTGCAATCTATGTTTTATTTAGTCGTCTGTGGTTCTATGCAAACAAGAGCTCTTCAATGCCACAAAAGACTTGATTCCAGGCCATTAATTAAATTTAAAAAAGATCTCTTTATTTATCTTGTAAATTAAAGGCCTAAAAAGACTGGTATCCACGTCTGTAATAAAATATTAAAAAGAGAGATTCCTCCGGCACACCACAGAGTAGTGATACATTATTTACTTTGGCAATGACAATTGGGATTTTGGGATCAATTTTGCGGATGCTGAATTTATTGTGTAAAAAATAGATTATTTACTATAACACACGTAATAAGGAATTTTAATTTGTGTGAAAAGATACACGACTAAACGTGAACACACCATGTTTCGTTTACCATTTGGTGAAAGAGTTGACCCCCTAGAGGAAAAGCGTTTAGCAAGAGAAAATACTATTAACAGTGTTATAACATTCTGTGTGTTGTGTGCAGCTATTAGAATCGGTTAGTGAGATTGCAAATTGATTATACTATAGTATTTGGTCCATAGTCCATCCTGACTGTCGAGCGAATAACCTACTACAGAGGCTGAGCTCGGTTATCGTCGTGATTTAGCTTGTGTGTACCCATGCTTACGAATTTTTCGCAATATATGATAAAGCTAATGAGAGCCCAGTTTCTTGGGGTTGTTTTGAAAACCAGTTGCTTCGATAGCGAGACGATGGTATTATTAGTGTGTTCTGGAGGATTTACTTAAACCTCTAATAAATTTTTTCTTGTCAGAAGCACCCTGGTTTTTAGTCGAGTTTTAAGGTTCAGGACTTACAAAGTGTTATGCTAATAATGAAAATACATATGGCTCAAACATACTTGAGTCTTGATTGATACTGTAAATTCATAATGGTTCTTTGTTGGTTTCAGCCCCAGTGATTATAGAGTACAGCGGGTTGTGAGATGTTCAGAGCAATGTGGCACAACGAAACAACAACTGGATAACAACACAGTGATCACCAATGAAGTTTACAATAAATTATGCCAATAGTTAAATGTTGTATTGTTTTTGTTTATTATTAATCTACAGAATATATTGTTATGGGACCAAATGATAAATTTAGAGCAAAGTATATAACTATCATTTAAAAATCTCTACTTATCATATTATGCAAAGCATCTGGTTGAACAATCTTTGCTCTGTACATTTTTTCAAAATGATTTTTAGCTAGATTAATTAGTTTCCTCTGAAACTACCTACATACAAAATTCCATGAAAATTGTGCCATTTCTGAGATTTAGATTAGGTCACTAGGAAAGTCTTGCATTACGCCTATATTAATAGTGGATGTATAAACAGTATCGTAGCTGAAGGTCACACTTGGTAAATGATGATAGATATATTAGGTGTTTTTACTATGTAGTGCAATAGAATGTTTTTTTAAATTTTGAATTTATAAAAATGATTAGGCTATGGCTGTGTTACCTCGTACGAAACTAAATTTATGGATTAATGAAAAAGTTTATTATGTACTTAACAGAAGTACCTTTATCATATAATTATTTTTCAGTATATTGCAAACAAAAATGACAAAGTTCAAGATAAACAATAGGTATTTCAGGCCTAACCACTCTACACTCTACACATGTAATTCTGTACATGGACTGGTGGACTGAAGGCAAAGCCAAGCAAATGTCACAGTCTATGTCTGGGGAGACAAAATACTAAATTTACACCCTACGATCTGGGTCTCTCTATTAGTGGCTAAAGTGTAACGACCATTGCTGAAGCATTGCCTATTAAGTTCCTCGGTAGAAAGATTGATTACAAAGGATGTACTTCATTCCTTGAGGTAGTCGATAACTTCATAGATGACCTTAATAAGGTAGACAAATCGCCCATAAGCGATATAAAAAAAGCGTGGATCTATGACAATTATCTCACTTCACGTCTGACTTGACCATTCCTTGTTTATGATATTGGTAGAAGCCATCTGGCAAAACTAGATGCAAAAGTCATAAAAACATTGAAGTCTTGGTTTGGTCTAGCACTCTCGGGTCTCGGCTGACCCTTTAACTCTATTCAGAGATTACAACAATTTTGGGTTAAGACTAAAAAGGCCATCGGAACTCTATAAACACCTCAGAGTTACCAGAACACATTTTCTAGTTAAATCCTAGGACGAACTATAGTCCTTTCAAGGAGAAGCGAGACCAGACGTAAACAAACCGACTGCAAGGTCATTCGCTTATGCAGGGTTGTGTAACCTTTTTTCTTACTTACTAATTTTTTAAATGTAAAATAAAGTTACGTTTTTTTACAATACGGTATTTGAATTTTTTTAATGACATCTTAGAACTAGTTTTAGTTAGAAATAAGGTTATGAAAAAACGAATTGAAGCGATCAAACAACAAAAAGTATTAAGGGGTTATAATAATTCTAATGCCACAAGCAAATAATGCCATATACCTCATGTATATGTACAAATGTGTTGTATTCATACAAATTTGTATTTTTCGAGAACACTCCCCAAGAACTCAAGGGACAGACTCCCTCACTCTAAAATTGAATACATTGTTTCGTATCTCCTTGTAGGATTAATTTTTTTTTATTGTAAGTACGTTTTTTTAACCAAGTAATAAAAAAATTATGTATTATGTGAGGCTATTACTATTTAAGTTCTATTAAATTTTATATAATTATAATCAAAAATATTATTCTTGACTGTATATATATTTGTTCTGTGTATCTTAGAAATCCGCGCTTTACCTCCTTTACCATTATAACAATTCAATTACGAAAATAATAACAAGAAATCTAGTAACAGAACGTACAAAATTTATGTATTGCTCCGAGCACTTCAGGACACGGAATAAAATCAAATAGCCATCCAAATGTTTACGACCCGCCGCATGAACTGTTTTGACCCCGAGTTTTGAAGCTGTGAGCAGTGCGGCAGATAGCAAGCAAATAAGATAGAAAGAGATAGGTATAGACATATTTTGTTCCGTCGTCGCTAAGAACAGCCGTATTTACGTCTAGTATCTGAAGACATTGAACAGACTTTAGTTGCATCACTTCCGAAGTACGAGGGTGCCAGAAAACTTGACTCTACAAACTGGCTTCAATTTTACAAACAATTTATGGCAGGGGCTCAGGTAACTAGAACCGGGTTGGGTACAAGACAGAAGAAGTAAGATCAAGACATAATCATATCTTTTCTTAAATAAGATGAGGACGACAAGTACAAAGTGCATGCCATGAACCTAGAAATTCAAAATGAGTGGTTAAACTTAGGTGAGTTCTGCATCCCTCTAGCTCTGAAGTGGCGCGCCTTGCTGTAATATTGGTTCCCTGCCTTATTGAAATTTTTATCTTAATGCCTTTCAACTGACTCTCCTAGATCAGAGTAACTTAGTAAGATGGGGAAAAACCTCGGAAAAATCTTGCTATACCTGTGGTGAGGCAGTTAGCCCTGCAAGGCATTTATTGGTAGGATGCAAGGTGCTCCTGAATAGGGGTCTTTACTCACGCCGCCACGATAGAGTACTAGAAATCATACGTGAAGCTATAAGCTTTGCAGTAGCTAGAGCTCAAAAAGGGTGGACGACGAATAAAAGACAAACTAACTTCATTATAGCAGGCTCAAGTACAAATTCCACCAGCAAGCCTTATTCAATTCTGGGCTCTGCTCCTGATTGGACTGTATTATTTAATGGACATGTATAAAAAGCACTATAAAATCCCGAAAGACTTAGCTATTTCGACATATAGACCGGACATTTCTTTTTCCAAACTAATCAAACGTACCTTTGTACAGTAAAGTAGCACCTACTTGTTGAGCTTACAGTGCCGTGGGATACAAACATCCCTAAAGACCATGTATTCAAAGTGATGTAAGAATACACCGACCTTACTAATGAACTAACTAAAAATGGCTATGTGGTTAGTTAATACGTGGTAGAAGTGGGTGCGAGAGGTATACCAGCGAAGTCTCTCTTTAACCTGCTAAAAGACCTTGACTAGAAGTGCAGTAAGCTACATATTGGAACGAGTATCCAAAGCAGCTCTAGTTGGGAGGCAGGGAGAATAACTTGAACAGAAGAGGTGAGTGTTGACGGCCGTCTCTAAAATATCTCTTTTAAACCTACACCCCTGTCACAAGTCTCGGGCTCTGTTCGGAGTTTTTCTCTCAGCCACGCGATGGACCCGGCACCCGCACGGCGAATCCATGAAATGCTAAGATATTCGTCTCTCCCGCAGGAATGTTGTAGTGGCAATTTTTTTGTAAATAATGATTTAATGCAAGAATGTCCTACGGAAGTTTGCACTAAATAAAATGTGGCAAAAATTTGATTAGGCTCTCATTTATATTTTATTTATTTACATATAATAAAATAGTAACGAAGTCAAAACATTACATTACAAACTGTACTTGATACAGACCACAAAACTAAGTTTTTTAAAACTTTTGTCTGTTCACGCATCAATTTCAAACTACTGGACCGATTTTCATACGGTTTTAACAGATGGATTAAGCTTAGCTCTGTGCAGGTTTTAGGCTTTGTTTCATGGAGATTGGACGTAAAATAGTTATTCCAAAAAAACTGAATTTCACTAATGAGTAAGGACGTACGTAGCCGCGACGAAAGTACTGAATTAATACAAAACTTGGCACGATAAGAGTTCATACTACGAGGATGTAGGATAGGATAGTGTGTATCCCAAAAATCAGTACCGTTCCTTTAAAAGAAGTATTAAAAGTTCAAGCGGACGAAGTCGCGGGCATCTACTAGTTAAAAAGAAACAAACGTATGTTGAGTAAAATCGTGTAAAAGAATGAAAAAAAGTATGCAAACGGTATTTCTAAATATGAAACAGTTCAGGGATGTCTAAACTAGGCTACATCATTTTGCTCTCCAAAAATGAGAAAAAATTATCTTCCTTGAAAATGAGCTTACTCCAACTTATGCGCGGGTGGCGGATTCTCACCCGCACGGCGGGCGGCGTGTACACGGCGCGGGCGCCCCGCGACGGGCACACGCGAGCGGGTTTGTTTCTACAAATCACCAAATCAGTCGAGCGCCGCTAGATGCTACGGTCACACGCGCCGGAGTTTAGGTGCAATCATGAACATCGATACAGAGCGCGTAATAATTGAGGTACAATTTAGGCCAGTATTATGGAATATGGCAAATGAATTATCGAATTCTCCGCTGAGTATCCTACTTATCAAGAACAGGTTATGCAGTCGACGTTGTTTTCGTTGACGTCTTTTTGCCAAATAATAAATTAGTAAATAATCCATGGTAATCTACTCCACACAACTGTACACGCTCGACATCAAAATTATACTAGCAGCGCTAACTGAGACGGGCGCACCCGCGCGAGTTTTAGCGTTAGCCCTTAGAGTTAAGCTGTTTGGATGTCATCTGTACAGTCCTGCAACTTTAGACTGTTTCCAGTCAATAAAGATCTTCAGGGTATGCGGTGTCGGTGTGCCCCCGACGCCGCGGTTATAGCGGATTAGAAATAAAATTGCTTCGATCTCCCAGAAGAAAAAAGGTAGCAAATTTGTTACATATGATAGAAATATGTATTTCTTAAAATTTTTAATAAATACGTCTATATTTCACAACTTTCCTTGTGGTCTAAGTACCTACAGTAAGTAAATACAGGAATTGCTTGTTTAAAGGTGTTTGGATTGGCAAGTTTCTTACTTTTTCTTTTTTTGGCCATCTGATACAATAGAATTTCTAAGTAAAACTTAGAGGGTGTAATCAGACTAACTAAAATAATTGTTGTCTGTCGATTGGATAAGGAATAAAATAAAAATAATCATTCACCCAAAATAAAAAAATCGAATATTGGAAAAGATAACCTAACCTAATAGCAGACTTGCTCTGAACATTCATTTTGTGGATGCAAAAAGAAAACTTACCTAACTATACTAAAGCCAAACTCGATTGAGAATGCTTGTCAACAAACAAATTTAAAATGAAGGTAGAAAATGCAACACATTTTATGCCTAATAAATTTAAATTGTGTTTTCTTATTTTAAAAAATCTTATTTAAAAGATATTGAATATATTAATTATTTTTAAGCTTACTAATCTAATTTATTGTCATGGATTCGTCATTAACTAATTAATTAAAAAAATAGGTGTAAAATGACTCGTGATTTCTACCTTCATTTTTATTTTGTTTGTTGACAAGCATTCTCAATCGAGTTTGGCTTTAGTATAGGTTCTTACACAATTATTTAGTAAATTTAAAATATGGTGGTGCAATGGTGTAAATGAAACAACTCGCTATGTAATAAATTACACTGAAGTTTATTCTCATTGGAATACATATCGACCGCTGATCTCAGTTCAAGTTTGCATCACTTCATAACTTTATATTTCAAATCACTCAATCAACATACATTTCTTGTCTGAGGAAACTTTTTTTTGTAGTTTTCTGTTTTATTTCGTTATAAAATCCTAAAATCTGATAATACAGTGAAATTGAAGCATTCTTACAGTTATGCACTACATCCATTTAGTATTGTAAATAAAACGATCACGATCATAATAATAATAATAATAATTGATTTAACTTTTCGACACATTACATCAGATATCTTTTTACAATTTCAACTAAAACACGCTGGGTGCGTCGCGGGGGCGCGCGGGGCGGGCGGGGGGCGGTGCACTCATTCACGTTCGACGAACACTATACATTGTATACATTTGTAAAAGTATCAAAATCGAGTAAAAGGTCTACAAAAAATTATCTCGAGATACTAACATTCGTTTACGTAGTTTAGTTAAACCTAAAATTGACCTTTTTAACACCGGAGCCGCCGTCGCGTCGGGCGTCGGTCGTCAACGCGTCGGCGCGTCGGGCGCTAAAGGGTAACGAGGGTAGCTATTTAAACTATTTGGCTTAATTATATTTATATGAGATGAGCGCAAATAAAAGCGGTGCGGTGTCGGGCTGGGCCACGGGCGGGAAGGCCTCGGGGGGCAGGCCTCGGGCGGACTAGTCCTCCGCCTCCTCGTCCTCTGACTCCTGCTGCTGCAGCCACGTCAGCCACGTGTTGACCTGAGACACACAACGCCGAGTTACGAGCTGAACCCTTGCTGCACGAACAACTACATGATTCAACCAAGAGTCAAACATCTTTAGATCCAATCAATATTTTGATTAATGATTATTTATTATTACTCCAGTCGTAAGGGGCTTAGCTGAAAGGGTTTTCGGGATCTTTTGAAAAATGATTTTATAGCTCATCATAATTTTATAAATTATGATGAGCTAATTGAACAACGGCGAAAATAGCAGTAAATTGTCGATATTCCTCTCTTTTAAGGTTCTAGCAGGTAAACATAGTAACAAACATCTGAAATGTATAAAGTGAGTTGCCCTTTCGTAAATATGTATTTATAATGGATTTGGGCGCATCGTCCCAGGACTGTTCGGAGAATGATGCAAGCATAGTACATGCAGTAAAGCCTTCGAATATCAAGTGTCGTATTTATTTCTGTTAAATTACGAAAATAAATACCTAATACATTTTTTATGTATTAACGGTCCAAACAGATGGCCTACCCTACCTAGTAGTACATAGAAAACTATTGTCATTGCAGATAATTTAAAAATTATAAACTTGTAATTTATCAGGTAGGTTCCTTCTTCAGGGTTAAGACATCCCCTTAGAATGGATTTTTGAAACTTTACCCGAAGGTTGTAATTTGTATGAATGTGCCATGTTTCTGAAGCAAGAAACATAAAATTTAATATTTATTCCAAAGATTGTTTGGAGGTGCAGTAATAACAGACAGATTCAAACATTTGTGCACGTGAAACTACAATAGAAATGTACTTTGCAATTATTGTGGCTAGTCAATATTCTGTGGAAAGATGTGTTTGCAAAGCAGTCCACTAAAGGACATTGCCAAAAATTGTATGGAAGTGTGCCCCAGGCTGCCCAGTGATGATATATATGTCATTAAATAGTGCAGATTTTCTATTTACAGAAAAACAAAGTTGTATGTAGCTATGCAGTCGCAGGAAATAGTTATGAAGGTTGAAAAAGTTGACTTTTCATACTACGACGCCGTTGTCGTGCCGTTCACGGGATTCAGAACACAAAAAATCTATTGAAATTTTTATTTTTTTGATAAATTTTCAAGTGATTGCTATAAAACATCGGTAGTTGTTTAAAATTCATTGTGTATTTAAATAAAACAGTTAAATATGAGCATAAGTTTGGACAGCCTGGGACAAATTTTGGCAATGTCCTTTCTGCAGTAAGTATAAATAAGTGCACAAGTCAGTCATTTAAATGTTCAATAATCATATTTCTCACAAGGACCTTTTTATATAATAGATAGTTTAATATTTGTGCTTAGATTATACAAATAGTTGTATTGAGACGGCACTGACCTGGAACAGCGCCTCGCCCTTGCCGGGGTAGGCGTCGGTGACGTCCTCGCGCCAGCGCAGGAAGGCGTCCTCCTCGCACACCTCCAGGTTGTAGAGGTACATGAACCAGCGCAGCAGCATGCCCTTAGGGTACCGGTGGCGGTGCGCGTGCAGTTGCACGGCGTACACGGCGGCCAGCTGCAGCTCGGCGCGCCCCTCCAGCAGCGCCGTGAGCAGCGGCGCGTACTCCTCCGCCAGCGCCTTCTCGCGCTCCAGCGCCGCCTTGTCGCCGCCCAGCGCGCCCGCCGCCGTGCTCACGTGCTCGGCCAGCAGCGCCACGGCTGCTGTCACGAACGCCGCGTCGCGCCGGACGGCTGCGTCCACGTTGCCGCGGATCCAGCGGTACAGCGCGCCCGGCGCCGGCTCGGTGGCCAGCTGCCGCGCCAGCGCCGCGCGCACGCGCAGCTGCGGCGCCAGTGCGCCCAGCCCACGCGCCTCTAACGCCTCCAGCGCAGCCGCCGCGCCCGCCTCGCGCTCCGCCACGTGCGCGCACACGTTCAGCTTGCTGCGCGCCACCAGCGCCGCCAGCCGCGCGCCACCCGCCGCGCGCCGCAGCGCCTGCAGCGTCTCCAGCAGTAACTCGTGCTGGCCAGACTCGCACCACGCGCCCAGCTCCGCCAGCCCCAACAAGCGCTGCAGCACGGCGTGCGCCAGCAGCGCAGGCAGGCGCTCGTGCCCCGGCCGCGCCGCCAGTAACGCGCGCAGCGTCTCCGCCACGGGCGCGCGCTTCACGGCCCGCACCACGCGCGCCGCGGCCGCACACAGCGCGTCCACTGCCGCCTCGCCGTCCGCGGGCGCCGCCAGCGCGTGCTCCAGCACGGCGCCCACCACGCGCCGCAGCACCTTGTCGGGCGGCTGCAGCTCGCGCAGGCGGCGCAGAGCCGGCTCGTCGTCGTCGTCGGGCTCCGGTTCGGGCTCGGGCTCGCCCTCCGGCTCGTCGGGTGGAGGCGCGGGCGCCGGGCGCGCCGCCAGCGCCGCCACCGCCTCGAGCGCCAGGCGGCACGCCTCCTCCTTGTCGAGACCGCGGTCCTTCTTAGGCTTGTCGCGCTTGTCAGGTGCCGGCTTGATGGCGATGGTGGGCTCCTTGAGCGGCGGCTGCTTGGCGGCGAAGGCGGGCAGCGTGGCGGGCGGCGGCGCGGCGGGGCGCGACAGGCGGTTGGCGGTGAACAGCAGCGCGTTGGAGGGCGGGCGCAACTGCGCGTCGTGCAGCCCGGTGGCGGGCGGCGCGCGCGCACGGCGCGGCTCCTTGGGCGGCGTGGGCTTGTGGCGCGGAAAGTGTGCAGGCGCCGAGCGCTGGCGGAAGTCGCGCGGCGCCAACCCGTTGCCGAACAACTTGTCGTGCTGTGGCGGCTGCGCCAGCGCTAGCCCCGCCAGCACGTCGTCGAGCGGGCGCGAGCGCAGGCCGCGGAACAGATCACGCTCGCGCTCGCGCTCGCGGCGCGGCTCGTCGTCGCGCAGCTGATGCATGGGCACGGGGCCCTCGCCCGCGGCGGCGGCGGCGGCGCGCGGAACCCAGCCGGCGCGGCGCAGCTCCACCACGTCGCGCAGCATGAAGCGCAGTCGCGGCGCCAACTCGCGCGCCGCCGCCAGCGTTTCAATGCGGCGGAAGTACTGGTCCATGAGGCCGCGACCACGCTCCGAGTCCAGCACGCGGCCCACGGTGCGCACCAGCTGCGCCAGGCACTCCAGATCCTCGTGCTGCTCGGCCGCGGCACGTCGCAGCAGCAGATTCTGGATGCAGCGGTGCAGAATGGACTCGGCCAGGATCTCCAGCTTGCCCAGCTCGCCGATGAACTTGATGTTGCCCAGCATCTTGCACTTGGCCAAGTGGCGGCGCTCCTCGTCCTCGGGTGCGAGCGGGTGCTCGTCGAAGGCGGCGAAGGCCTGCGCGCGGTTCTCGAACTCGGCGCGACACTTGTTGAGCAGCAGCAGCTTGAAGGTGCAGGGCTGGCCGGGCGGCTCGAAGTTGGGCGCCTCCTCACTGAGCCGCTTGCACAGCTGCGCGTACATGGACGAGTACTTGGGCTCGTCCAGCGCCTTCTCGAAGATGAGCAGGATGACGCCGCGCAGTGCGCGGTCAGAGTCCAGTTCCAGCGCCAGTAGGTCGTCGCTGAGCTTGCGGAACTTTTCAGGCGTGAGCTTGTTGAGGATGCCGCGCACCTTGCGATGGATCACGTCGTGCTTGGCGTCGCCCGCGTCGTCGGGCGCATCGCCGCGGCGCAACGCCGATGGCGGGACCCAGCGCCGCCGCGGAGCTGTCCGCCCCGCGGCGCGCAGCACGGGCCCCGGCTGCCGCGCGCTCTCCGTCTTGTGGCCGGGGAGCTCCCCGTCCGCCTCCGTCTCCGCCTGCGTCCATGCAAAACAAAAAGTATTTCAATGTGTGCTTTACATTTTGGTGTGACTCGACTTTAAAATAATTCTAATAAGTTCATTTATATTTATTGCCCAATTATTCTTTTCCAAGTCCTAGTTGTTTATGTCTATACTAATATTATAAATAGATATGAATTGTAGGAGGTAATCTTTGGAACTACTAATCCGACTTTTGAATTTCTTTCATCACTACAATGCAATACAATGGAGTGCCATAGGGTATATATTATATATATTACAGCACAGTTATCACAGGTTTGTCCTGCAAATCGGACCTGAGGATGAAACACCTGTTAAAGCATAATTATTTGCATGCGCTAACTTGACCTATGGAATTTGAAATAAATGTATAGTGACTTCATGTTAGATACATGAAGTTGCATACATTCTCTTATATTTTATCACATATGGAACTTCTTCTGCCTTAATAAATTTGTTAATCAATATAGCCACTTAGATTTACCTGAATATTTATATATAAAACTAATTCTCTTTTTTTAACCGACTAAAAAAAACGGAGGAGGTTATCAATTCGACGATATATATTTTTTTATGTATGACCACGCATAACTTTTTATAGAGTTGTTCGATTTTAATAATACTTTTTTTATTAGAAAGGGCACACTTCTAAGGTGGTCCCATTGTCATCATGTTAGGATCTGATGATGATAACTTGGGAAAATTAAAGGAACTCTACAAATTTTACAGTTGCACTTACAGCGATTTTGGTTTTTGTGTATGTATTGGTAGCCTTTTTGCTACAAGTGCCGTATAATATACTATGACAGTATAGTACGAATACGTTACTTGGCGATAAATCACTAAAAAGTAAGAAAGAAAATTTTTAACAAAAAATAGAACCAACTAAAAACGCACTAAAAAGTAAAAAATAACTGTGTCATTTAGTTGCTTTAATTTACTTAAGCATATCTAGAAGTCGGTGCCAGGCAAGGTTTCTACTATAAGAACTATTACCTAGAACCCACAAACTGCTTTACTATGTTAAATAAATGTTCTTTAAACTTGCTGGCACCAACTTCATAGATATGCTTAAGTAAATTAAAGCAAATAAATGACACAGTTATTTTTTGGAAATGATAATAACAATGACGTTGCTCTGGAAATCAGAGAAACGGCATTTCAAGTTCATTATTCTCAATTTTTTTTTAATATAATAGTACATTAATTTATCTTTGTTTTTATTGCAATTCCCTGTCTCAAAAGTAAAGATCCGTTAATCTAGGTTACCTGGCAGAGATCACTTCTAGTGATAAGGTCGCTGTTTAATTTTATATTTACTACTATAAAGATGTTAAAAAAAATAAATAAATAAAATAAGTTGAACTTCTCCCTATTGTTTTTGTACGTATTGAATAGGAAATAGGAAATACGCATTTTGGAAAGTATCTTCGTACGTCTTAGAAACGATAATACGATAAAGATTGAA
The DNA here is from genome assembly GCA_034621355.1 of Mycalesis mineus. Classification (NCBI taxonomy): domain Eukaryota; kingdom Metazoa; phylum Arthropoda; class Insecta; order Lepidoptera; family Nymphalidae; genus Mycalesis; species Mycalesis mineus. The sequence goes on from CM067886.1 coordinate 56,141, forward strand.
CTCAATTCATTACGGGTTGAGTTCAATCTTTGTTCAATTTATTCTGCAAATCTATACTAATAATTTAAGACGGATGAGTTTGTTAGTTTGTTTAAATGGGCTAACGTTTGGATTTATGTGTCGGATTGTAAATTCTATTTGTTTACTATGATAGCTATGTGTTAGTGCCCACACTTATATATGGTAGTGAAAGTTGGGTATGGCAGAAGAAGCACAAAAGTAAAATAAATGCAGTAGAGATGAGAGCATTGAGGAGTTAAAAATAGTGGGATAAGAGACAAGTGTGGTGTAAAAGAAGATGTAGTGACTAAAATTGAGAAAGGGATGCTTAGATGGTTTGGGTATGTAGAGAGAATGGATGAAAGAAGATTAACAGAAGAGATTTACAAGGTGAGGATGAATGGAAATGTTGGAAGGGGAAGGCCTAGGCGAATGTTTCTGTACCAAATTCAGGGCATTTTAAATAATGGCCAGGTCAAGAGTACCCTAAACCGACGAACTTGTATGAAAGGATTAATGAGAGCGGATGAAGCTAAGGAAGTATGCAAGGACCGTGGCAAATGGAGGGATGTGGTCTCTGCCTACCCCTATGGGAATAATGGGAATAAGGCGTGATGTTTATGTATGTATGATAGCTAGACTCGAGAGTGACAAACTATTTAATATCAGGCTATCATATAAATATTGATTTTTTATAAAATACGATTGAGTCGGAATAAAACGTGCTCCCGAATTGCAGCCAGAATATTCATTTTTGTTGTGTTAATGTACTGTAATGTCGAACAAAGTTTAACAAAAATGTGGATCCTGTATATCTAAACAAAAAGTCCACATAAGGTACTATCCACATCCAGTATGTTAACCAGAGTTAGATAACTCGTCAAAAAACAACTGATAATTTCAAAGTAATTTATATAAAGAGATGTTTTTGGACACGGCATATTAATCTTTACAAACAAAAGTTATTTATCTTTAAAGCGAACCAAAGCATGTTATTAGAACGCGTAGTTTAGGAGTTAACGAAAACTCAATACAAATATTTTTTTTATCGACTACAAGTTAGCCCTTGACTGCTATCACACCTGATGCTAAGTGATGATGCAATCTAAGATGGAAGCGGACTAACTTGTTAGGAGTTGTATGAAATCCACACGCCTTTCAGATTCCACACGACATCGTACCGCAACGCTAAATCGCTTGGAGGTACGTCTTTGTCGGCAGGGTGGTAACTAGCCACGGCGGAAGCCTCCCTCCAGCCAGACCAAGACAAATTAAGAAAAATCTCAATCTGCCCCGCCGGGGATCGAACCCAGAACCTCCGTCTTATAAATCCACCGCGCATACTATTGCGCCACGGAGGTCTTCAAAAAAAAAAATAATCACCTTCGCAGGCAATATGACCGCTGACAACACATTGCTTGACGGGAAACTACAAAAAAATTTACTTTGAGAGGGGAGGGGGAAAATTAAATGATCAAGTGCATAAAATTAAAGGGTACCTAAGGGTTTTCCACTCGGACGAATGCTATTTAAGTAAAAGGGAAATTATTGGAATGGCATCTTTAGTCATAGCCAGCTCAGCGGCGCGGTGGGCCGCTCGGAGCAATGAACTCCGCGGCGTAGGCGCCTGTACGTTATCACTCCCTACGTTTGCTCGAGATCGATTTGACTTTAGTTTTTCACAATTGCTAATCTCCTGTTATTAATTGTACCTAATAAATTTAAATCAGTAATAATCCATTGCAGTGCCAAAACATAATAATAAGTTGTTACTAGGAGCCGCGCGCCGCCGTCCGCTAACTCGCAAGTTTAAGTCCTTGCGTATTGGATTTAGTAACTTCATATTAATTATTTAGGTAAAATGTGAAGCCGACTGAAATATTGTCAGGAGTTATTTTTTTGTAAGTGCGTGTTTTTGATACGACTATAAGAACAATAACCGTCGACTCAACTTTGCACACGGTGGTGCTGGAGGGCCGAATATTTTGATACAAATATTACTCCTACCAAAATATTTAAAATTTAATAATAGCTAATTTTAGTAATAAAATATAAGAGCAGCGAACAGTGTCGCGAAAAGAGGTTTTTGTGGACCATTTGCTGCAATAACAAGCTAAGCGAGCTGACGGCAACTCTGCACTCACGCTCGTGCTGCACGCTAGCGCACGGAGTGCACGATAGTGACGGTCACAAACAGCAACATAATCTAGTGTTCAACTCTTTAGGAGGCTCGCGTTTGCAATGGAGAGAATTTTTAGAAGCTAGATCGCATCAGTTAAAGTTTCTACGATTGCAATTCGAGAGCAGGACAAGAGTCAGAAGCGAGGCGGCGTGGCGGCGAGGCGGCGCGGCACGCGGGGCGGGGCGCGACCCAGTTGCGCGGCCGCGGCCGTGTCGCTACCATTGACCCACATCGCGCCGCACGGCCGCCGCCGCGGGGGAGGGGCACCATCCCTTACACCTCTGCACTGTCAAAGTGATCCTCCTGTCAGGTCACTGACTCTAGCCCTTTAAGTTATTATGAATAACTTTCCTCTCAACATTTGTGACACCTGCACCAGCTAGGTACCATTTAAATAGGAAAATATAAGACATAAAGCATAATAAATAAAATATAAATAAATTATTGATATAATTTATGTATCACAAATTTTAAGGAGCCGCTGGGAGCTGGAATCTTTGACTTAAAAAACTCATAACGTAACTCACTAAAAAATGAGCATATTACATTGGGCAGCAATCTGCTTAATTGTTTGTATGTATTATAGGACATATGGAATATAGGACACTCTGCCAGCATGTCAGACTATAGCACTGCATAAGATTTGATCAGTTCCATCCCTATACCAGTATGTTATACCAAGCGCATAAGAATGCAGCATTGTGTCACTTTGTCCTCAAGTAGCAGGTATAAAAGCATGTGCTTATTCATAGTCGCCACAGTCTCACAATCACAATGTCTGGCAATGTACTTTATTCATCAATGCGCTGGCACACGGCCGTCACAAATGTGCTTAGTACACATTTTACACTGACAACCATCTTCTCGACATCTTTGTTGTTCTACCTTAAGAAGTTATGAATAACTATAAGTCTGAAAGTTGTCATAAATTGATAACAGATTGAATAAATACAAGTGTAACTTTGTGACAGTGCTGTCCCAGCATAAGGCACACACACAGATGTGGCATTATGCTGCAGTGTCACAGCTGCTGCCGACTGTGCTGCAGAGCACAGCACCAATGCTACCACAGCTGCACACCCTGATTTACCGTGGCTAGCCCATCTATGTCAACACTATCATCATTACTGACAGTTTATATAAAAATTTTGTTCACAAAAGAAAAAGAAGACTATTTCTAGAATAGTATGCAGCAAATAACTGTAAAATTTTATTGTAATATGGGCAAACAATGTTATTCATATTTTCTGTTTAAGATTGCAAGAAAGGTTGCTCTCCTAATAAATAAATGTTTTATTTAATTTTATTATCTTAATTTAATTGCAGTATATCTGTATACATCCTTATCACCACATAAAACAGTACTAGCATACAGTTACAACACTTCAGAGAGTAAGTGACAAACACACACTTGTCTGCTACTGTGATATTTTCACTGTAGTAGGTTTGCACAGACACTCTAAAGTCTAAACTGATGTTAACATAGACAAAGGCAAGACAGACAAAGACACTTAGTAAGGATATGGAATCTTATGCAGTTGCCTCCTTAACAGTAAAATCACACAAAGCACAGGATTTTCTAGAACACAAAGCATAGGGTCTTTCTAAAGAGGTCTTAAAACATGACTTGGGGCACAAAACATTGTTTGTATGTATTCTAACCAATACTTATGGGTTGTTATGTGAGACTGGTAGCTGTCTGCAGCCTGTGCTCAGCCACAGCCTGCTCTGTACTTGCTATATATTGTGAAATATAATGGCATGACTCCTATTCTCAGAGCATCAGAACATCACAAAAAGTATACTATGCCAAGTCTACATTGCTATGTAATCGAATGTATGGCCACCAAAGAGCCACGCACATCATCAGAGACGCGCTCGCGGGCGCTGCAGCCGGGAGGAGCGTCAGACGTCGTTGTGAAACGCGTAACAACGTACCTCCCCGAAAGCTAAAGGCGGCAACTAGCGCCACTCGCGAGTCGCGGAATAGCACTTCCTTGTCCCCCACAGTAACAGGAGGTTATAGGTATATCAGCCTACATTCCTTCGACTAGTACATCACATGTCATTTTGGAAGTTCCACGAGAGAGATAAGCGCGTCGTTTGAGTGATGCAAAAGATCCACACACGTTCTAGAATAACAGGAACTTGTAAAATGGCTCACAAAGGTGACGCATCGACACTATCCGATCGAATATTCTTGGCGGACCCCGAGCATCCCCCGAACGACTACCTCGGCTCGGCGACGGTTTCGATCGCAGGCCGTCAATGGAAGCACTAAATACACTTTAATATACAAAATGCACAAACTTACGAGGCGATGAAAGTCTATTGTGGAAAGCACACGCACCGCAACGCGACAAGCGAGCTCTTTTGAACGCACACAACTGGCTTTTTTATGACTTTACGAGACTTTACCAGACTTAACGCTTTGTGTTACACACTAATGCAAAATTTAAGAAATTGAAACTCACACAAGCTAACTAACTGACAGTGCTGACAGTGAAAGTTTTTATCCACAGAATGAAAATCGCTATGCTAGTGCTAGCCTAAGCTTCTTGTCTAACCCGTATGGGTCTCGGAGGAGTTAATATTACTAATTATAACCCCACAAAGGCACAGGTCTATATTTATAATATCAATTTTTTTTAATTTAATTATTTTAAAGTACCTGTAAGATAGAGAGAATTAAATATAGTACGACATAAAAATGTAGAAATTCATGAAAATGGAACTATATAATGTAAACCATCTACGTGTAAAATGTAAATCGCTGTGTGGCAACACCACCTCAGCAATAATTATCATAAAAACGGCCCAAGTAATGCAACCAATTATTTTGATATTTTTATCAGATATTCTTCATAGTGAAGAATTGCAATTTGCCAGACGAATATTATGATTCCATGCCAAAAATAATATAATTTCATTAGAGGATCTTAAATTACATAATTATAATCATTACAAAACAAAGTCCCCGCTGCATATGCCCCGATAAATTTAAAGACTACAAAATCGATTTATATTCACACCACTGATAGATAGAGTGATTACTGACAAAGGTTAAAGTATATGGTTTGTTCCAGTTTTGTATAAATTGCCTTAAATATGACGATGTTAATTGTTGTCGGTGAGACAAACTTTGTTTTTATATTAACCATCAAATTAAGAAGGTTTGGTATGATTCAAGATGACCACTTTCTTATGCACACCAAATTTAGTTAGATTACTTGTTTGTTAAACCTTACAGGGAGGAACACAATAGCAGCTCTATAGGATAATATCTCTAAGCTATTGTGACGATGGTGGCCGCATTCACGAAGGAAGGCTACATAATGCACGGCAAACGATTTCGCTGTTTAGTGCAGCCCAAGCATTATTGATAGCTTAGACTAAATTATTTATACTCGACATGGAAGATTAGTACTATGATGCTAGGGCTGCACTTCGATCGAATATTAGCTGTTGTACCGTGTCGCGGTATATGTAGCAACATTGGAATTGGTCGAAGCAACAAATTCGCCCGATATATCGCCGAAATGAGCGTAGGCATAAACTTCATATATGCGGCCAAACGTCAACGACCTACAGGTAGGTACTACGTTGAGCGGACAAATGAAAAAGATTTAAGAGTTCATCTTATATGACTAATAAATTAAACTAAAAATTATTATGCTTACGTAGTTCGTGATTTATGAAATGACGACCACTCCACATCCACTTTCGTTGTTTCTCTTGATTTCCTTCTCAATTAAATGCAAAATTTTTTTGCCACTATAAATGAGCTAGTTATCACTAGCTCTAAAAAACATTATATACCTATAGAAGGAGTTTTGTTTTTCCCAGGGGTCTGGCATTTTTTATTTATGGATAGTTGGCCCTGGACTACAATCACACCTGATGGTAAGTGATGACACAATGGAAGCAGGCAACTTGTTAGGAGTAGGATGAAAGCCACACCCCTTTCGGTTTCTACTCATTACTATGGAAGCCGTCAAAGTTTTTGAGCGAAGATTCCCTGGGAAGTTTTGTGTACTGCAATACTTTAATACTAGAAGCGTAACCAGCAATTAATGCGCCATGTGCCAGCGTGCGTAACTGCGTCCTACAGACTTGTAACCGACATTAAATAAAGTATTGTTTGTATATTGTCTGGTCATTTCTGAGCCCTGTGCCTGTGCACCGCTGGCACAGCCCTAGTTACGGCACTGACGATTACTTATTATAATGGTGAGGCCCGCCATAGCGGATGCACTTCGACCCTTTTGTGCTCGCCCCGCCCTTACCTCCCTTATATCAGTTCAAACACCCACTGTAATAGTTGGATGGTTGCTTTCAGGTTGAAGGCACAGTAATCCTCTGGTAGTGGACGTTTACTTAGCTATCGCACAAGATAGTTTTCGCTTCACAAATTTTGCCACAACAAGGATGTTACCAAGTTTGTTTGAATGACTCGCGCTCGCGATATAAACACATTACAAACTAGACTGATAAGATAAAAATCTTTCGTCGTGCTGACATTCAAGGATTTAGTTTAGTGTATTTACATGTCAATCGTAGGTATTATTCGCCCATGTCAGCCGTAAATACTGAAACAATTGGATATTACCGAAAAATAAAATACACAATTATTATAAAAATAGTGTAAAGTTTAATACGATTCAAATAGACACCGTTAAAGCAATGCATTTGCATTCTCAATGCAAAACGATTTCCAATTTAGAATTGGCAGATAGAGGTCGCTACTTGCTGCCAACAACGTCACTTTAGTGATTCGCTATTTAAAATAATCTAATTACAAAATACACTTTGAATATAATTAATTCACTTAAAATATAGTTAGTAAAGAATTTATTAAGTACACTTTGAGATTCATTATGTCGTATTTTACAAAAATATAGATCTAAAAATATAAGTACAGCTGCCGATAAGCTGGCTGCGAGCGGCGAACGTGTATAGCGCTTCGCCGCGGTCCACTTCTCAATGTACATTTTTACACAAGTATAACAACAGATGAGCTGCTCGCCGGCGCCTCACATGCCCGACTCCACGATGCCCTCGTCATCTGAAACAGAGAGCGAGACGGGTCAGGGCGGGGCTCATGCGTGAATACACTCGTTGGTTATTGTCCCCAAATCAGGAACTATTTTCGGCCATTTCTGCCTTGTACGGTGCTCGACCGTGTTGTTTTAGCCGTCGTCACCTGCTAATCCGTGTGAGAGCCTCTCAAACTCTTAACTTAATCTAGATAACGATAATTAAAAACACCAAACATTATATGTAGTACGAACAAGTAATATTAATAATGGTTCTCGATAATACACGCGAAATTATTAGTGTTGTGTGTGCACAACACTAATCTACAACATTACTTCTTTATTTAATATTAGCATGTGAGATGTTTATTTATATAAATGACCACTTTTCATGTAAAAATTAATACATTTTATAAATGCATGACACAAGTTATTAGAATGGACAGCTTCAGAACTTCTGGACTAACTTGTTTTTTCTTTTTATTTATTTAATACGCAGTCGAGTTTATATTTTTGTAATTAAAATTTCCTTACTGTTTCTAACGAGTTGTCCATGGTGCCAGTAAAGTACGTAAGGTGTTATTTTTTTTTAGTTAACATTAATATTATTGATATGAAAGCATGTATCTGTCTGCTACTTTGTCCCGGCAAAAAAGCTGAACCGATTTAGATGAATTTTGGTACAAACATGTACAAAACAAGGAATTTCTTGCGGATGAAGTAGCGGGCATTCGCTAGTAACACAAATCAGAAAATTATTGAACGGAAGGAGAGGACCAAGTCATATGTTTGTTTTACACGTTTAAGAGTTGCGTTGCATTCAATCAATCGGTTATGAATAGTGTTTGGCTAGGGATTATTACACTTGGCAAAAGTTGTTAAAAGCTAAAGTAATCTCGTTTCTCCAGGCCACACTTGGCATGTGTCGTCTGACGTCTCTACAGAAGTGCAGAATTAATCGTGAACCGAAGGACCCGATTTTATAGATCAATACAAACTATAAGAACTACTAATCATTTATGATGTTATATTGTTAATTCCTTCATAAAAAATATATATTTAGTCTCACGAATACTTCGAAAGATCTACTATATAGATAATCATAGTCCAGATAAAATGCTTTAAACTTTTCAAATTACACGTTGATTTGTTTATATCCTGTTCATACGAAGTTAGCACACATGCCAAGTGGTACTGTAGTATTACAAAGACAGAGGGCTGTGGCGCTCGTCGGCGGGCCTGCGTTAGTGCGGCGGTTAGTCACTCGCTTTACCCGGCGGGGCCGCGGCGACGCGCGCGCGCGGCTCACCTTCGAAGGCCGCGTTGTGGTGGTGCGGCAGGATGGCGGGCGGCTGCAGGTCGGCGCCCTCCAGCGCGGCCAGCACGCACTGGTGCACGCAGATGTACTGCTGCTCCGTCTGCACCATCCACACGCGCTCGCGCCGCATGGCGTGCACCATGCCGAAGATGTCCAGCGTGTCGGCGCGCGCCGCCAGCTGCTGCAGCGCGCGGTCCAGCGTGATGAACGTGCCCGAGCGGCCCACGCCCGCGCTGCAGTGCACGATGACGGGGCGCGCGTCGGGCGCGGCGGGGCAGCGCTCGCGGAACGCGCGCACGAAGCGCGCCAGCGCCGTGGGCGGCGACGGCACGCCGAAGTCGGGCCACGTGGTGAAGTGGAAGTGCGTCACGACGCGCTGCTCGGCGCCGCGGCACACGGCCAGCTCCGTCACGGTCCAGTCGGGAAAGCGGCTCTCGTTGAGCGCCGTGACCGCGATGTCGCCGTACAGCACGGGCCGCGTGTCGGCGGGCCAGTAGCGGTCGCACTTCTCGCGCCCCTTCTCCACGCAGCGCGTCAGCATGACGACGGCGCGGCTGCCCGACTCCCAGCACATGCGCCAGAAGTCGTCGCGCGTGCAGTGCAGCGGGCCCTGCGTCACGATGAACTCGCGCGGCGAGCTGTGGCCCGGCACGTAGTTGGCGTTGATGTAGTCGGAGCCCTCCTCGTCGTCCACGGGCTGCAGCTTGTAGCGCGAGTGGTCGTACGGCAGGATGTTGGTGAAGCGGTTCTTGGGCCGGTTGACGGGCAGGTCGGCCGCCGTGCACGGCTGCTCGCGCCCCACGTGCTTCAGCTCGTCGAACTCCTCGCTGAAGCGGAAGTCGGAGTCGGCCGACATGAGGCGGTAGTGCTCGGGGAAGTCCACCACGCGCACGGGGCGCGAGGCGGCGCGCGCGGCGGGCGCGGCGGCGGCGGGGCGCGCGCGGCGCCGCAGCAGCAGCGCGCCGGCCGCCAGCGCCAGCAGCAGCGCGCCGCCCGCCGCGCCGCCCGCCACCCAGCCCGTGCGGTCCGCCTCCGTGTGCACGGCCGCGTACTCCGTGTCCGTGAACTTGTCGCTGGCCGTGAACGCGCGCAGCTTCACGTAGTAGCGCGTGTTGGGCTTGAGCGGCCCGTTGCAGTAGCGCTCGCCGCCCTCGCAGCGCTCGGCGCCCACCGTGAAGTGCGCCTCGCGCTGCGCGTCGCGGAACGGGTAGTAGGGCTCGGCGGCCTGGTAGGGCGGCCACACGGGCAGCCGGTGCACGTCGCGCCACGAGGGCAGGCGCTGCGGCGTGGCGGCGGCGGGGTCCTCCGTCACCACCAGCGTGTAGGCGGTCACGTTGCCGTTGGCGGGCGAGAAGTCGTCGGCGCGGAAGCTCACGGTGACGCTGGTGGCGGCGCGGCGAACGGCGGCGGGCAGCGCGCGCGGGCGCGGCGGCGCGGCGATGGCGGTCCGCTGGCGCCACTCGGCGGCCGGCCCGGGCCCGGCGCCGGTCTCGGCCCACAGGCGGAACGTGTAGCGCGCGCCGGCCGCCAGCGCGCGCACGACGCCGGCGCGCGCGGCGGGCGGGAACTCGACGCGGCGCGCGGCGCCCGGCTCGTCGTCGGGGAAGTACTCCAGCACGAAGCGGCGCAGCTCGCCGTGCGCGTCGCGCTCGGGCAGCTCCCACGCGAAGCCCAGCTCGGTGGGGCGCGAGTCGGTGGGCGCGAAGCGCTGCGGCGCGGCGGGCGGCGCCTGCAGCGTGCGCACGGAGCCCGAGCGCGCCGCCGAGCGCGTGAGGATGGTGGCGGGCGTGCCGGCGCGCGTCTCCACGCTGAACGTGTACAGCGTGTGCGGGCGCAGGCCGGTCAGCGTCAGCGTCAGCTCGGCCGTGCTGCGCGTCTCCAGCTGGTCGGCGGCGGCCAGGAACTGCACCTCGAAGTCGGTGTAGTCGCCGGGCGGGCGCGCCCACGCCAGCAGCACGCTGCTGGGCGAGGCGGCGGACGCGTTGAGCGCGGGCACGGGGCGCGGGAACAGGCGCGCCTGGCGCTGCACGGGGTGGCTGGTGACGTTGCGCGACACGGTCCACATGGTGAGGTTGTACAGGCGGCCCGGCACCAGCGCGGCGAAGTGCACCTGCTGCTCGGCGGCGGACGCGGCGAGCCGCTGCCAGCGCGCGGGCTCGCCGCCGCCCTCCAGCCGGAAGCGGTACTCGTCGAACAGCGTGGCGGCGGCCGGCGTGCGCGTGTACAGCACCTGCGGCAAGCGTGGCGTGAGAGCAGTGCGGGCGACGGCCCTGCGGACGCGGGAGCAGCACTTACCCGGATGGCGGGCAGCGTGTCGTTGTCGGCATCGTCCGCCTCGTTCACGATGGTCATCTCCGACTGGATCAGCGGCCCTGCAGACCACACACGTGTAACTTAGCGAGTACTTTAGTTACTCTTAAAAGAAAAAAAAAATAAATTGAACCTGCGCTTTAGAACATTCCGAAACCAACTTGATTAAATTGAGTTCAAGTGAATGGGTTTCATTTCAATAATATTTAACTTTTACATAATTATGTTGTTTAAAGCTTCTCGTTTGATGAATTTATTTTATAATGCTAGTTACCAGTGTCCTAAAAGAACAGGACTCTACTCGGTCAGTGAAATGTAAAAATGTACGTCGTACTCTGTCATTAAAAAAAAAATAAGAGAACACTTCTTGCAATTTCAGAAAAATTAACTTATGGATCCTATGTTTATATTGTTTTTTATTTTTTTCATTTTGTTGCTTGACATGTACAACAACTTTTGTTCCTGGTTCATATCTGTCTATTCTTTTCTCATTTATGTATTGTTCACGTTTACGTCTCCTAATATATACCCTCTATTTATTATTTCGTATATTTATATAATTTTAACATAATGTAACTCATTTATATTTCATAATGTATTGATATATAAATATAATGTCCAGACGTCACCTCATCTGACAGGCTTCACGGAAGACCAGCGCGGTGTCCTGAAGGACACTGCAAAATGCTGAGTGAGGTCCTATTTGGAATCACATCACTTTCACATTCTGCATTTTATTGTATTTTGTTGTATTTTATTTGTATTAGTGGTTTTTTCCTAAATAAACATTTTTCTTTTTTTCTTTCATTGTAGGTGATATTTATGCCAATAGGGTAGAGTCATTTATTTACCCAAATTTTTTTACTTTCATAAAAAATAAACTATAATTAAAGCAATCACATACAGTAAAATAAAAATAAAATCAAAGATATACAGTTACAGGCACTTTAATTTTGGAACAGGAGTCTTCCTTCTTTTTCTAGCAAAATGTAAATGAGTACTGAACTACTATAGCGTTACTTAGTTTGTAAAAGCTATGATACTACATTGATATCAGTGCTAGCGGTGGTGTCGGTACGTACGCGTGCGCGTGTGCATGGTGAACAGGTCGCTGGACAGGTTGTAGGAGTGCGCGGCGATGGCCAGCGCGTAGCCGCGCCCCGGCCGCAGCTCGCCCAGCAGCACGCGCGCCGTGTGCGCCTCGCCCGCCGGCACGTCGCGCTCGCGCGGCTCGTCCGCCTCGCGCGCCTCGCCCGCCTCGCGCGCCTCGCCCGCCTCGCGCGCCTCGCCCGGCGCCTCGTCCGCCTCGGCCGGCCACCAGCGCACGCGGTACAGCTCCACGCGGCCGGCGGGGCGCGGCCACTCCAGCGTCACGTTGCGCGTGTCGGCCAGCGCCGCCACGTTGGACACGGGGTTGGGGCGCACGGTGTGCACGGCGGCCAGCGGGCGGCCGCTGTCCACGCTCTCGCCGCCGGCCTCCTCGCTCAGCGTGTCCAGCTGGATGTCGTAGCGCTCGCCGTGCGTCATGTTGCCGATCTGCGGTAGCAACGTGTATTATATTACAAACTACCTTATTACCTATCTTGTTACCAGTACTACCAATAAGGTAGTTCAAATTCTATTTGAAAATTATTTGATTGTTATTGTTATCTTGTTGCTGTAGTTACAAATGATTGCTTGTTATTCTTTTTCATTGGCTAAAGTAAATAATATGATAGTGTAGGGAGGGTGCGCGCAGTGACTACGACACATTTTATACTATGGCAGTCATTATTGTTGCTTCAACTGTAATGTGTTTATCTGCATGTGATCCACATAAATACCTCCTTGTGATCAGTGTCGGGCGGCAGCGGGTCGAGGCGCGTCCAGGGCTCGGCGCCGGCGCGGTAGCGCAGCGCGAAGGCGCCCACCACGCCGCCGCGCGGGCCGCGCCAGCGCACCGCCACCGCGTTGGATGAGGCGCGCTCCACGCCCAGCCACTCGGCCGGCAGCGGGCGCACGGGCTTCAGCACGGCGTGGCGCTCGCTGCGCAGGCCGTGGCTCACGGCGGCCAGCGTGATCTCGTACGCGGCGCCGGGGAACAGCTCCTCCAGCGTGGCCTCGCTGGCGGCCGTGTCCAGCGCGCGCCAGTCGGCGGCCCCGCGGCGCCGGTAGCGCAGCTCGTAGCGCTCCTGGCGCGAGTTCACGTCTGAGCTCCACGCCAGCGCCAGCGCGCGCTGCTGCGGCGCGGCGGAGCGCAGCGCGGGCGCCAGCGGGCGCGTGGCCGCCGCCACGGCGCTCTCGTTGGACGCCACGCCGCGCGACACGGCCGCCACGCTCACCGTGTAGTTGCGGCCCGGCAGCAGCGCCGACAGCGTGGCCTCGGCGTGCGGCGTGCTGAAGCTGCTGCTGTCGTCGCGCGACGGGCCCGTCTCGTGGTACGCCACGCGGTACTCGTCCTGCGCGCTGCCGTCGGCCGGGCGCCAGCGCAGCGCCACGGTCCCGTCGTCGGCCAGGCGCGCGCGCAGCTCGCGCACGGGCAGCGGCTTGAGCGTCACGTCGGCGGCGGCGGGCCACGACGTCACCTTGCCCGACATGGTCTTGACGGCCACGGCGTAGTGCGCGCCCGGCTCCAGCCCGTCGAAGGAGCAGGCGGGCGCCTCGTCGCGCGCGCGCAGCTGCGGCGGCAGGCGGCGCGCGCCCGAGCCCGCCGCCACGGACACCTGGTACTTCTCGAACTCGCTAGGCTCGGCGGGCGGCAGCCACGTGACGCGGAAGGCGGTCTCGGAGCGCGCGCGCGCGTCCACCGTCACGTTGCGCGGGCGCAGCGGCACGGTGCGGTACTGCGCCGTGGTCGGCGCCGACAGCTGCGCGTCCGACACCGTCTGCACCGAGATGTTGTAGGCGCGTCCCGGCACCAGCCCCTTGAAGGCGGCCTGCGCGGGCCCCGGCGGCTCGCCCTCTTTCTCCACGTACAGCTCGGAGTCGCGCGCGTCGCGCGGCTCGATGGACACCTTGTAGTGCGTGTAGGCGCCGGGCGGGTAGGGCGGCTGCCACAGCACCAGCAGCGTCGTCTCGTTGCGGAACCACACGATGAACTTGCCCGGCGTGTTGGGCTCTGTGCAGAAGCGGGCGTCAGGTGGCCGCTAATTGCTACTCGCGGTGACTAGGTTACGTGCTAAGCGTACACGGCACAACAACAGATAAAAAAAATATCGTAAACCGACTTCAAAAATTTAAGGTAGCCAAGCGACTCGAGATATGTTTTACATTGATGCACAAAGGACTGCGCGGACGCGGTGCAGTATAATTGCATCATGATTACCGAGAACGTATTGAACAAAATTTGGCCAGCAACTAAAACAAAGTATATTTAACAACAAATGCTTTTAGGGATTTTGCCGACACAGGCTGCACGAGTGTAGCTCCAACAAAGTTCACGGTGTAAAACTTGATATAAAAAACAATTTAACAGACTTCATAACGCAATAAAAAAAAATAATTGCGTCATTTAGTTTGTTACTAGCTACCGTTTCACAAAACAATTCACTTCAGTGGAATCAAGCTCAAAATAATAATCAGCAGTTTTAATACTTTCCATATTATATTAGATTTAGTAATCTTATTCAAAGTTCCCAAAAATTAATTTTTATCAGAAGGCTATTGAAATGGCCCAATCTATCAATTTCAAGTCTTTAATCAAATTATACTTTTTCTAATAGGTTGGGGAAAGTCTCTTCACATTATATTATGTATCAACTTATAATAAAATCGGGCTGGTTTTGGTATCATTGAAAGTTTAAATTAAAAAAAAATAATTTCAAATTCAAATTAGGAAAATTTTTCAAGATGAGCGAATCTAATGAAGAAATTCGATACATTTTAAATGTTACTAAAAAAAGGTAAAAATGCAACGCAAGCACGAAAAAAAATTGCGATGTTTATGGACCTAGTGCAGTGTCTATGAGAGTAGCACAAAGGAGATCATTCAAACGTACCAAAATGTCAAAGTGCCGGCAAAAGAAAAAAAAGTAGTTATTTGGTTTGAGGGTATTATTTTGAACATTTTTTACTATCACAGCAATGCTGTGAAACCTATACTTTCGTTGATATTGAAGTTTAAAAATGCTGAATTTTTCCGAGATTTTTGTTTTTAAACATTGTAGTCGTTGTTACAAACATTTTCTACTAATACACTTGACATTTTGATATTGATGTTCAAACGAAAAAATAGACTAAAATAAGAATCTAATCTGATTTGACATTTGGATCATGTCCCTAAAACAAAATGGTACCTACATACTTTAAATAAATATAAATAAACTATATTAAAATATGTTTTGTATTTACTTAACAATGCGAAGAAACTTTTTCCCTAACCTATTAGTCTGAGTCGATCAGGACAAAGCCTTTTATATACAGGCGGCTAGAGAGCAGTGTCACGACACATTGCCGAGACTCATCTGGGTTTCACGATGAATACCACGCCTTTGTTTCTACTCTTAGAGTTTTTTGAAGTCAGTTTCTAAAAACTAATGTCGAATGACGGCTACATGCAGCATGCAGTGCCCCGTGCGCGCCCACGAGCGGCGCGGGCGCACGGAGCCGCGGACACTGCGAGGCGTGCATGCACCTACGGTCGTCGGTGAACGTTCATGATTCAAGCGTAGTACTATAATGATTAAGCTAGGGAATATAATGTTAAATGTTATCGGTACCGTCGGTCGCGTCGTCGGGAGCCCCTCGCTACGAGCTCGCCCCGCCGCGCCCGGCGCGCTGCCGGACAGACACCCGAGTGTTAGTGCATACGATCTCTACCGCACATGCATTATTAAGTTTTCTGTCAGTGTTAAATTTCGACCCCTTCGAAAGTCACCATTAGGGATTAGAAAAGAGGAAATATAATCTGGAACATATCGTTCGTAGAGACCCGCCAGCTTGGCCTTGCTTGGCTAGGCGGACACTCACTGGTGGTGAAGTTGAAGGAGGCGTAGGCGGCGCTCTCCTTGTCGTGCAGCAGCGTGAAGGCGTGCAGCTGGTAGGTGGCGCCGGGCGACAGGTCGCGCAGCACGTGCGCCCAGTCGCTCGCGCCCTCCAGCGTGACGTTCCGCGCGCCGCCCTCCGCGCGCTCGGTCAGCGGGATCACCTGCGCACCGTACGCACAAGCGAATTACAATTAATACATTAACTAGCGAATGCGAGCGACTGCGGCCGCATGGAATTTAAATAACTAAATTTAGTAAAGTAAAAATAGCCAAGTTACTTATAACATTAGTAAAGGAGAGTCTCGTCTTGTTGAGCAAAAATAGCCAAGTTACTTATAACATTGGTAAAGGAGAGTCTCGTCTCGTTGAGCAAAAATAGCCAAGTTACTTATAACATTAGTAAATGAGAGTCTTGTCTCGTTGAGCAAAAATAGCCAAGTTACTTATAACATTAGTAAATGAGAGTCTCGTCTCGTTGAGCAAAAATAGCCATTCTTCTGAGTTGGTTGGTGATATAAGTAGTTTTAATACCGAGCATTTGATTATTTTAATTAAGAACATTCCATATAAACCTTCAACCCCGATAAAACCCGTTAGGGGTAGAATTTATAAATCTTTGAATCAATGTGATTATATATTTTAAATTTTATTACAACTTTTTATAACAAATTTCTTGAAATGAACTACAACCTTGCCAAGTTTTATTTGTATCACTAGGTAGGTTCGGCGTGAATTGCGGCCGACTAAAACAAAAACTAATAAAAAATTGGGTTTGATATAAATTACATTAAATATAAATTACTCAAATATCTTCAATGGAATAAATTGGTTTATTTTTGGTTATTATGGGTATTATTTGTGTATTAGTGTGTAATTATTTGAATGTATGTATATTTTATCGCACCTTGAAGCGGAAGCCGGTGTAATCGCCGTGCGCGGGCGGCGCCCACAGGATGGTGGCCTGCTTGTTGCGGCCCAGCGTCACCGTGAGGTTGGAGGGCGGCTCGGGCGCTGTAACACAATATGATGCCATAATTATGATACTTTTATAAATATGATTGATATTAAGAATTTAACTTGTTCTACTCTGAAAATTTTAAATACAGTTTGAGTGCATAATGTCACATATAAGTATAATAAATACCATTTGAATGCAAAAAAGTCCAGAAGGAAGATACCGTTTGGTATTTTTATTATATATTTTATAGCAAGATTTTGAAAAATTATTATTAAAAAATTTTGTTTAAAGATTTTATTAAACTTCAATGACTTCTATTATAGCCCAATTTTAGCTATCATTTCATATTGCCTCACTCGGGCATCTTTATCTATGTAATATCCCACCAAAAACATTCTGTAAAAAAGCTAAGTCTCGGATGGAACTGCTTGGTTTTCTCTAAAAAGTAATGAAATCTAGACAAAGTCGTGCCAAGTCTAAGGTGCCTTACTGCGATTTCATTATTATTATAGTTATTGTTGTGTGACTTGGCCGTTGAACATTCTTTATACGTTACTTTATACCCTTCAACACTCATTAAACTCTGTACCAAATTTCAGCTCTCTGAGTTTATGGGAAGTACTCGTTCTATTTTGATGGTCATGAGTGAGTGTCGTAAATCCGAAACTTTGCTTTCGTTTAACTTCGGAACTGAATGACTTACAAACTTGAAATTTTGGATTTTAAGTATGTGATTATAGCTTACTGGATGACGAAAATTTCAGCATTCTAGTCTTTTCTAAAGGTTCTCAAAATAGGGCCTGAAAATGCGGCCAAATGGTTCCTGTAAAGGTATACAGGCAGTGCATACTTCACGCTCGACTTAGCGAGGGCACTGCCGTGCACCCTGATTATAAATAGGAAGAGTTTGTGACGTTGTAAGGGGTAATCTCTGGATTTACTGAACCAATTTTGAAAATTATTTCACCAGTAGAAAGCTATGTCATTGTAGAGTGTCATAGGCTATAAAAAATCCAAAATTAATTACACATCTATACTTAAATTTGAATAATGTAATCAAAGTTGTAAAAAAAATTGCTTTAATCGCGTGTGCTGCGAAAACTATTGATGATAGAACAAAACAATGTACTACAATATTAAGAACGTATCAAAATCTGTATTTTTATTATGTAAGCATTACCTCTGCAGGATGTTTAAGAGAGTCTAACACTGAAAGCGACTGGCTAACCACAGACAATACATCGAACATACGTGATAGGGAATCTAGTACCGAACGTTCGCTGCGGCTTGCCAGCCTAAGAGCTTATTACCTCTGCAGGATGTTTAAGAGAGTCTAGCACCGAAAGCGACTGGCTAACCACAGACAATACATCGAACATACGTGATAGGGAATCTAGTACCGAACGTTCGCTGCGGCTTGCCAGCCTAAGAGCTTATTACCTCTGTGGGATGTTTAAGAGAGTCTAGCACCGAAAGCGACTGGCTAACCACAGACAATACGTCGAACATACGTGATAGGGAATCTAAGCACCTAATGTTCACACTAGCTTGCCAGTAAAAGAGCAAGTACATCTACTAGACTTGCTATCATCACCATCATTTTTATTTATCCCGAACTTTCTACCTGAAGTATTTATTAAGCAGGATAAACGGGCCGGGATAAGAATATTTCTAAAGCGGAACAGAGTCCGCGGGCACTGCTAGTAATTTATAAAAATGAGGGTGCTCAAACCTCAGACTAGGGATGCAGAAACTTCCTACTAGAATGAATGTCCAAAGGATTCCACCAGAATTGTTTAGGTAAGTAGAGCAGATACCTGTTCTAATATAGAATTTGCCACTGAAATTAATTCTGTACCCAGTCATCCAAACATATTAGGGCTGAATACTGCACTGAACTCAATACTTCTCTAATTCATATTGTAGATTATATTTACTAAACAAAACTAGTAGATACATAAGTTGCAAGGGAATAAAAACCTGTGATGATAGTCTGGTTCCATGTGAGCAGGTCGGCGAAGGTGGCATTGGAGTAGTAGAGCATGAAGTGGTACTTGGTGCCCGGCAGCCCTTGGAAGTTTATCTTGGAGGCACGTGCAGGCACCGTGAAGTTGGGCGCGGGCGACCCCTGCGGCGGTCGGTAGTCGAGGCGGTAGTGCGCGCCATCTGCGCCCTCCGCGCCCCAGCCTGGGATCTCGATCACCAGGTCGGCAGCGCGCGCCGCGCCGCCCAGTGCCTGTACCAAACCACCAATAAACACATGCTTTAGTTTCACTTCTTATCCATTTCCACAACTTACTTTTTACCCATAATAATTAATTCATATTCTTTTGTTTGTTTGAAGGTGTACATGTTTTTTATGTGTTAAGTCCACTTGTCATAGATATGTGTAAGTAAATGTAAGCGTTTTAATAATTTTATTTATGTGATTTTGTATGTATGGTTATATTGTGACTTAAATAAAATAAATAAATAACATTAAAATTACTGTTAATGATTTATAATTCAGTATTGTTGTCATTAGTTAGAGGGATTGTGACCTTATATATTATATGTTTATATATATATATATATATATATATATAGTACATACTCAAGTTACTGTGAATTGTAAGGGAAGGGAACTGATATAGTTTTTGAGTTAACAAAGTTTTCAATATATCAAGGTCTGAAAGATGTTGTACTGTATATTATGTAAATCAATGTTTTCACATTGACATATGTTTTGTTAGGCTCTGTTAAGTACTTTTTGTATTACGAATCACTACATTAAACTTCTACGGTTCATCTGTTGGTCTGCTTACAATAAACTTAGAAAAAACATGTAATAGTATTTAACATCAGTAAATATATTTAATAAATATTAATCACAGCATTTATAAAGCTAGAGTAAATGGGAATTTTGGAAGGGGAAGACCAAGGTGAACATTACTGAATCATACTCAGGACATTCTTAAAACAACTTACTTGTATGATAGGTTTAATGAAATTGGTAGAAGCGAGAGAAAAAAAACTAATACCTGAAGGCCCAAGCCATGGGATCTTAAACCATTATTATTCTTGATTATAATAAATATATCTGCAAACATATTTGGTGATTTTTTTATATATTAGTAAATGATGACGCTAGAAGAAAAACTGAATCCATTTATGGACGAGAACAATAGACTAAAACAAGAAGTGTCAGTGATGAAGGAAAAAATTAAATATTAGGAAAAAACCACTAAGAAAAATAATATTATTCTCCATGGTGTCGAGAAGCGGGAAGAAATTCCCTCTAATCCTATGGAAGTTGTTTTGAAAACTCTCAATGACATGACCAAAACTGCAAAAATAGAAGACTACGACAAATGGGAAATAAGCGAGACTTTCAGGCTGGGAAGAAAAAACAATAGGACGAAAAGGCCAGTACTAATAAAACTTACCTTGACCTGAAGAAAGTTTGCGATCCTACAAAACAACAAACACTTTCCTGAGAATGTATATGCTACAGAAGACTTCCCAAAGGATGTCCTGCTTGTTAGGAAAGAGCTAAAAACAGCGCAACAGGAGGAGATAAAGAAAGGAAACTTGGCTATTATCTGATATGATAAACTTATAATAAAAAAAATAAGCAAGGGAATAGTCATGATAAACGTAAACGCTCACCGACAAAAACACCAGAAAACACACACATGTACAGGGAGACAGCTTAACGGCTCCAAGCAAAATAAATAGAACAAATAAACTTGAGTTCACAAGTCATTCCAGAACAAACTCGCAATCTGACATGCAAAAAACTAAAACTGCATGCCAGGAATCAGAAGACCACAACTAAAGACAAAACTAAAAACTTAACAAATATAGAACCAAAAGATCCCAATCCGGCTGATCCCCGTGGAATGTCCGATCCAACTAGAAAAAATTACAAAAGACATAAAACATTTCATATTGCAACCCTAAATACAAGAACACTTAGAATCCATGAATGTTTACTAGAACTGGAAGAAGAATGAGAAGAGTAGGCAAAATGATAGAGGAGCATGATAAGTACATATTATACCATAAAGGTGAACCAGGCAGTCAAAAGGGAGTATGTTTTCTTATAAAACCACCTCTGAAGAAACACATCTGAGAATTGATTGGAATTTCTGATAGTCTAGCTATACTCAACATTGA
This sequence comes from Mycalesis mineus, assembly GCA_034621355.1. Classification (NCBI taxonomy): domain Eukaryota; kingdom Metazoa; phylum Arthropoda; class Insecta; order Lepidoptera; family Nymphalidae; genus Mycalesis; species Mycalesis mineus. The sequence continues at coordinate 77,067 of CM067886.1, forward strand.
ATTACCAGGATACAAGAAGCAATGGTCAATCATGCAAACATATGCACCAATCGAACAATCTGATGTAATAATATTGGAGTCTTTCTATGATGAGATGTCACGAGCAATAAGAAACAACGCTGATAAACACATCATACTCATGGGCGATTTCAATGCTCAGGTTGGGGCTAGACAAAATAATGAAGAATATGTGCTTGGCAAATTTGGATATGGAAAAAGAAGTTGAAATGGCCAAAAACTAGTTGAATTCCGCATGGAACATAATCTCACAGTGCTTAACTCAACATTTAAGAAAAACATACGGAATAAGTGGACCAGAATCTCACCTGATAGCTCTTATAAAAATGAAATCGATTATATTATAAGCAACCACTTTAAAGCATTCACTGACACAACAGTCATAGGCAATCTAAATTTTAACACAAACCATAGAATGGTGCGCTGCTCACTAAGGAAGGAACAGATCAAAACACTGAGACATCATATAAAAAATCACAGTATCCATCAGAAAATGCTTTCAGCCTTTGTAAATAAAAATCACTTGGAAGATATCAATAAAATAATTTCAAGTGAAGGATTTGACCCAATAAAAAACTATGAATTATTAGAAAAACGACTTAAAACAATTAATTGTAACAAACATCTACAAAGCAATAAATATCAATGAAGCGATTACACCCTACATTTGTTAAAGGACCGTAAAGATCTAATATCAAGCAAACCGCGAAAGGAAACAATTAAAAAGATAGCTGATCTAAGTAAAAAAACCAGAGTAAATATACGTAAGGACAGAAAAAGACTAAGACTAAGGACTGGAACACCACAAAACAAGGACGGGAGGAGTGAAAAAAGCACTGAAAGAACTAAGAGAATCTGGGAAGGAATGGATACCAAGGCTCAAAAGGAAAATATCAACCACTTCAAAAAGGAAAAATATTAACCCTAGAAGCCCAATCTACGTCGTTTTGACGTATAGGCCGAAGAAAATTTTCTGTCTTTTTTGTACGCACGATCGGATTGCAGCGAACGTCTGAACCAACTTAGTAGCTGCCGAGGTCTATCCATAGACGGCTGTGTCACTTCGGTAAGTGCCGCCATTTTGTAGTAATAACAGTATTGCACGTCTATTTGACGTATGTTTGGGCTTTATGTTATTTTTACAAATATTCCATGTTTCATTTTATTATATTTTTTTAGTTAGATAACGGTTTTTTTTGTAATATTTTACTATTGTTTATTATATTTTAGCCTAAATGACACAATGGCGGCTCGTCAATAGTTAAACCACGATGAAATTGCGGGTATACTGAAAAATGAAGAGGATTATTTACCACATCACACTGACTCTGAAGATGAAGATTGCGTGTTCCAAGACGATGTACGGAGTGATGGTGAAGTTGAAATGGTGGACTACATAGAGGATTTGAACCCGGCGAATTGGCTAGAGGCGGATCTTGCGACCGGTGGCCCTACTTCAGAAGCGGCTAATCAGTAGGTAACACCGTCGACTTCATACAGAATTGTTACTTTACCTCAGCGTTCAATTCATGGAAGAAATAATCATATATAGGCAACAGCAAAAGGACAGTCCACGGGCAGGACCTCTGCTATAAATATTGTACCTACGTGTAAATAGAGGACCCACACGAATGTGTAAAAACAGCGCTATGGATGCAAAAACGTTTGAAGGCACCTACTCTAAAGAGGACATTACGCAATAATATCACAAATGTTTTGAAAACTATGCCTCAGACTGTAACAGATACTTCCTGTGATGAACCAGAACCAAAAAAAAGGCGTTATTGTGGGTTTTGTTCTTATAAAAAAAAGAGGATGACCAAAACACAGTGCACAAAGTGCAAAAAACCTGTATGCGGGAAGCACAATATTGATATTTGTCAAGACTGTATATAAAATTTTTTTTTTTCATTTTAACTATTTAGTATTGATAAGAGTTAATATCATTCTAAGAAAACAAGTTTAATTTTGGTTGATTTTGACAAAATTTATTAAATTTTAAGAAAAACTAAGAAGATCTCATTTTTTGTTAATTTTATCTATGTTCTTTAAGTTATTATTGTAAAATAATAAATAAATAGTAAACTTTGCTCAATTGTCATTTTTTTATTTCACTATAGCCTATTTTAATAAAATAATATAAAAACTTAATAAATATATTATAAAAATATACATATATGGCGATTTAATTTTTACACGTCATTTTTACGTATGATTGGGCTTTATAGCTCCTAAAATATGATTGGGCTTCTAGGGTTAAGGACCTAGCCATGCTTTTCTACACTCAGTTATATACCACACAAACTCCCAATGTAAAGGTCAAACATATAGGCGCACTTTTCCACCAGACGCAGGTAATTTCATAGGAAACAATACCTGAAATTTTACAATGCAAAGTTGAAAAGTCAATAAAAAGCCAAAAAGCGGAAAGATAAAATATAAAATTGCAAATGAGGTGATAAAGGGCACAATAGATGAACTGGCTCCTTTACTCACAAAACTATTTAATAAAATGCAAAATTCCTGAGCAGTGGACTAAATCGCACATTATTCTGATACACAAAAAAGGGAGATAAAGACGACTTAGTAAACTATAGGCCAATCCGTCTGATGTCAAACATTTACAAAATATTTGCAAAGATAATACTAGATAGAATAACTGGATGAACAACAACCAAATGAACAAGCAGGCTTCAGAAAAGAGTTTTCAACAATCGACCACATCCACACTGTAAAACAAATATTCGAAAAATATACAGAGTATAACAAAAAAAGCTATGTAGCATTTATTGATTACGCCAAAGCGATTTGCAGATGACCTAGTGCTATTTGAAGAAGACCCAATCAAACTGTGGCACATAGTTTCAAGCCTAAACAATGAAAGCATTAAAAATGAACACAAAGAAAGCAAAACTAATGATGAACAGCACTGAGGTCGACATTGGCATTGGCAACGACCTATTAAAGTATGTGCCAGAATATACTTACCTTGGACAAGTTGTTTCCTTTACAGAATAAAAATCTCTAAATAAATTAGCGTGAAAATCGCCATTGCCTGGAAAAGATATTGGTCCCTGAAGGAGATAATGAAATCCAGGGAGCTGAGCATGGCAATTAAGAGGAAGGCTTTTAACATATGCATCTTGCCATGCTTAACATATGGCTGCGAAACTTGGGCGCTCACTATGGCTCAAAGGGCTAAACTCGCCCTGGTGCCCAAGGGCCATGGAGTAGAGCATGACTGGTCATAGTAAAAAGGTTAGGGTAAGAAATAATGACCTTCGAAACAAAAAGGGGGTCAATGACGTTTTAGCTCGTGTTGATGGTGGTGGTCGCAAATGATAGGGAACAGTGGAAGTCGCTGGAGGAGGCCTATGCCGAAAGGCACACTGTGTTAAGAGATATATTATAACTAAAGTAATGTAAAAATTGTAATCTCTTAACACAGAATAAAGGGCTTGTTATAAATGATGACCCGAAGTAAGACATCCATATGAATTAATAGCTACTGGTACTGCTGTTTATAACATACCATGCTCTCCGTTTATAGAATCTTGAACATCTAATCGTCCTAAATATCTCTAGAAGATTAGTATTCAAATAAAAATTAAATAATTCCATGTGTTTTTGTGTAGGTCGTGGAAAATATGATGGTATAAACAAAGGCTCACGAGCACGACAGCGAGCACGAGCGCCGGGGCCGCGCGCGCAGCCTTCACTTGCACAATCGACTTCTTCCACATCATTGAAGGCGATTCCCCGATTTCACACGACACTTTCTCTTCCAAACGAACAGCTGGTGCGGCTCGTGGGAGCATAATTGAATCGCTGCGTCGCGTAGGATCGTCATATCAATGCATTATACCACATTACAACGTATAAAAGAATTTCTTGAACACTTAAAAATATAATTGCTAAATGCAAAAACTAGCAAATGTTGTCATACGCCACAAAATAGTGACAATCATTTGACATTTGACATCACAATGACAGTTGACATTATTATCAGCGAGTTGACAAAACAACCATATTGAAACCTGAAGGAAATATAAAGTTTCTGTACCAATAGTACAGACTGCATCAATGATATTTCATTGCGATAGCGATTTGTGAACGTTTGACGTCCAACACTAGCGTGGTATAGGCATAGCGAAGTATGGAGGGAAGAGTAAAGGAGAGTCATCTTATATGGGAGAAAAGTTGAAAAAGTGTCCAGTTGTATGCGTTAAATAACAGTTCAAAAATCCTCCACAATCGCGCTAGTGGATGCACAGGGTATGGTATGAATGTAGCAATCGTAGATGAATTGAAGTATGCCGAGTTAAAAAATTTAATGTCATTATCGACTAAAGTAGTTAATTATTGAGAACTTCAACAACTTACGTTGTACAAAATATTGTGGTAAATATAACTTTACAGAATTATAACCCAACGTGCGTTTAGAGTGATTTTAGTTCGTAAACGGTAAATAGTACGGTTATTGATATATAAACATTTAATTTTATGAAAAAGTGAGTGAATAACAGAACAGTTATGGGTAAAATTTGTGTTGTGAAAAGTTGTCCAAGTGGACGTAAATCTCAAAACAAAAAAAATATACTCTAACAATATTTGGCGCTTCTTTTGAGAGTTACTTTGATGCAACTGTGGCGCCATCCTAATTTAATACATTTTGACGGACACTTTTTCATATATACAGATGATCCTCCTTTCCTCTACCCTCCATATAGCGAAGGTAAGCGCGGATCCAGGGGGTCATGGGAGACGGGGGTCATCTGTCCGTATTTTTAGCTGTTTACTAGTCAATCCACAACATAGACCTAGTATTCTATAGACGAGACTTAGAAGGAAAATACGGTGAACGAATGAGATGTATACACAAAACTGCTGAAGAGTGACAGAGAAATATTTTCATTTTTGTCACAGTCACACTGACTCGCAAGTTAGTCAAATAAACTTATGACATTCTTGCAATGATTAAAGAAAAATCGTTATACACTATTTTTCTTTAATCATTTCATTATTGTTATTGCGAATATGTGAATTTAATTCGAATTTATGAAGTGAAAACTGTGTTAGTCCTTTTCTATACCTAACTTTTAAAATACGGTACAGAGAAAAAGACATACAAGTGACGTCATTAAATTATATATTTTATATTATATTTTCCATCTTTAAACACATTTAAAAACATGTTTAAAAACTTTTTGGTTTCAAATACAAATGTATAATTTGTCTAAGTTCAAATACGAAATTTACCAATAGTTTTATCTGTGTTTGTCACAACAAATGTCAATTGTCAAATAAACGAAACAAACCGGTGGCGCGGCGCGGCTTGTAAATTACATTCAGCGTTTGTAAACTATTTGCATTTATTATTATTATTTATATTGCATTAGTTTATGTGAAAAAGCCAGCATGGTGCAAAACGATAGCGAAACTTGGTCACCGGATGACACAATTAGAGTTTTGATAGCTTCAGACATTCATCTTGGCCATCTCGAAAACGACGCCGTGCGCGGCGAGGATAGCTTCATAGCCTTTGAAGAAGTTCTTTCCCTGGCCGTGCAGTACGATGTCGACTTGGTTCTGCTGGGAGGAGACCTATTCGACCACGCGAAGCCCTCGCCTAGTTGCATGTTCAAGTGCACTCAGATCCTTCGAAAGTATTGTCTTGGAGACAAACCGGTCACCATCGAAGTGCTCTCGGACCAACTGGAGAATTTCTCTCGCGCCGTCAACTACGAGGACCCCAATCTGAACGTGTCATACCCCATCCTCTCGATCCACGGCAACCACGACGACCCGGTGGGCCAGCACGGCGTGAGCTCGCTTGACATCCTGTCCATCTCGGGACTTGTCAACTACTTCGGGCGCTGGACGGATTACACCCATGTGCGCATCTCGCCCGTGCTGCTGCGCAAGGGCACCTCGCGCCTGGCGCTATACGGCCTCAGCCACATCAAGGACCAGCGCCTCGCGCGCCTGTTCGTCGAGAAGAAGGTGGAGATGGATCTCGTAGAGGATAGCAATGAGTGGTTCAACATGCTAGTGCTCCATCAGAATAGAGCTGACAGAGGCCCCAATAATTTCATACCAGAGAATGTGTTGCCTTCATTTCTAGATCTCGTGGTGTGGGGCCATGAGCATGACAGTCAGGTTTTCGCCACTAAAGATATTAAAAGAGAAAACGAGAATTTCCTCGTAGTGCAACCCGGTAGTACGGTAGCCACATCACTTGCAGCTGGGGAAGCACTGCCCAAACACTGCGTCCTCCTGCAGCTGCACAAGAAAGAGTACATAGTGACACCTCTGCCTTTGAAAACAGTGCGTCCATTCATATTCAAGACTGTTGTGCTTTCTGAAGAAAATCTCAATCAGGAAGATGTCAATGAAAAAGAAAAAGTACAAAATCTTCTTACAGAGAAAGTCAACGAGGCTATCAAGGAGTCTGAAGCTCTTCATAGTGGAGATCCTAAGCAACCTTTGCTGCCTCTCGTCAGGCTCAGTGTGTTCTTTGAACACGAAGGTCAAGACTTCAATAGAGTAAGGTTCTGTCAGAACTTTAATGGTCTTGTCGCCAATCCTAAAGACATTCTTATAATGAAAAGGGAAAAGAAGTTCCGAGAGCGCAAGGAGCGAATTGACGAATCCTCAGAAGTCGACATTGGAGGCGCGGCCGCCGAAGCCGCTGATGTAGAGTCGCTGCTGCGAGCCTACTACGAGGCGCAGCCGCCCGAGCGACGCCTCGCCGTACTGTCCGTGCGCGCCGTCACCGAGGCGGTGCGTGACTTCACGCTCAAGCGCGACGACGACGTGTTCCGTCGAGTGCTGGACGCGCACCGCCAGCGCGCGGTGGACGTCTTGCTGCAGTCCAGCGCCGACACGCCCGACCAAGTGGACGAGCAACTTAAAGCGTGCAAGGAAGCCCTCGACGCAGCGGACGAAGAGAGCTTGAAGAGCGTCATCGCGGCGGCGGCAGCGGCAGCGGTCACCGCAGCTGCGGCAGCTACCAAGAAGAGCGAGTCCATCGTGCTCTCCAGCGACGAGGAGGCGTCGCCAAGCACGCGCGCACGCGGGCGGGGCGCGCGCGGTGGGCGGGCGCGGGCGCGCGGTCGTGGTGCGGGCCGAGGCGCGACGCGCGCTTCCCCGCCGCCAGCGCCGGTGGAGCGGCGCAGCACGCCGCGGCGCTCGGCAGCGCAGAAGACCTCGTCATGGCTACAGACGTTGACTTCTGAGCGCACGACGCGCCGACGCCGCGACTCCTCTGATATAGAAATATCTGATGAATGAGTTGAGAATTCTATTCCAACTATATTCTGATCTTGATCTATATTAGGTATAATATATAAGTATAACATATGGATGTGTAAAAAAGCATGTATTCTTTGAACTCTTGAGATGTTTTCACGAGGTACACTGAGGTACACCCTTGTGAAAACATCTCAAACAGATCAGAGATTCTTGTTTAGATGAGGTGCCAATGGTTCCAGAATGGCCCAATAAAATGTTCTTTCTTACATGAGACATTGTGATAACTGTTGACAAGCAAAAAAATATAATCATTGTTTTGATTTGAAAGAAAAAATTATTGAGAAATTAAATTGTATATTGAAATACATTTTTTGTATCAATGTCTTTATATTATAACAACATTTTTGATTTATGTACCTTAAAAGGAGCGATTCTTGTATATTAGGTTGGGGAAAAAACTTGCAGTAAAATCTCTTTGGCTATACTATTTGTATCTAGCTGGTTTTGGTATCATTGAAAGTAAATTTTAAAGAACACAATTCCAAATTCAAATTAGGGAAAAGTGTGATTTTCATTTATTTTTCGTACTGTCGTAGATGAGTGAATCTAATGAAGTTCAATACATTTTAAAATTTTACTATAAAAAAGGTAAAAATGCAACCTAAGCCGCGAAAAAATTGCGATGTTTGTGGACGTAGTGCAGTGTCTGTGAGAGCAACACCGTTTTCAATCCCAAATTTTGATCTCAAAGATACACATCGCTCTGTTCGCCCTATTAGGGATAATAAATTTAACAAATAAAATTTTTATACAAAAAATTGAACTCCTAGATATGCTTTAGTAAATTAAAGCAACTAAATGACAGACCTTGGAAGTGTGTCCTTTCTAATAAAAGAATTATCAAAATTGGACAACTCCGTAAAAAGTTATGCTTGGTCATACATAAAAAAAATATATATATCTCCTCCGTTTTTTTTTCGACGGTTAAAAATGGATGCCATTTTTGAAAAAATTGGGGCTAGATCGGCATATCAGTAGTTAAGACGTAGCTGAAGAACTGTTGATTGACCACCAAATAGTTTTGGCGTATTTGAAAAAACTGGGTAGGTACACAAAAAAGCTCGATATTTGGGTACTTGATTCTTTATTACCACTTAATGAAACCGAACCATATTTGAATACCGAAACCGAAGCTGCTAACTGGTGATGAAAAGTGAATCACGTACGACAAGAAGGTGGTCCAAGGCCGGTCAGGCTTCACAGACTGGCGAAACCTGAGTTAACTCGCAACAAGGTGATGCTGTGAGTGTGGTGAGATTGGAAGGGCATTATTCATTATGAGCTGTTACCACCCGGCAGGACCATCGATACTGAGCTCTACTGCGAAAAACTGATGAGATTAAAGCAAGAAGTTGAGAGAAAGCGGCCGAAATTAAATCAAAAGAAGTGGTGTGGTTTTTCATTATGATAATGCTAGACCTCACACATCTTTAGCCACTCAGCAAAAATTAAGAGTTTGGCTGGGAGTTGTAAATACATCCGCCGTATAGTCCTGACCTTGCACCTTCAGCTACCTGTTTCGGTCTCTTCATAATTCTTTAGGCAGTATCAGGTTAACATCACGAGAGGACTGCCAAAACCACTTGTCGCGGTATTTTGATCAGAAGTACCAAAATTTCTATAGCAATGGCGTCATGTCCCTGCCTACAAGATGGCAAAAAGTTATCATACAAAATGGTACCTACATACTTTAGTTAATATAAATAATCTATATTCAAATATGTTTTGTATTTTCTTAAAAAATGCGAAGAAGCTTTTTCCCCAACCAATTATATAGAATCTGAATCTCGGAAACAGCCCCAACAATTTTCATAAAATTTTGTATGCAGGCGGTTTTGGGGGCGTTTAATCGATCTATGGCCAGTAGTACACGGACTGCTTCAAGCAGTTGAGACCGACTGCTTAAAGCCGCGGCCGCGCGGTGAACTATAGTCATTCATTCGCTGCCGTACACACGACTGCTCGAGCAGTCGCGACCGCTTCAAGCCGTCAACTGCATGATGAAATTCCATCGTGCCGTCGACCGCTCGCGAGCGGTTGCGAGGCATACACCGACTGCTCGAGCCGTTGAGTGCGCTAGAGCAGTCGACAGCTCTCCGACTTCCCTCCCCCCATATATTTTTCTTACCTCAATGTTACTGCTAGTCTTTCTTCAGGTTGGATACTTCTCCTTATAATTGTGTCTTCACGTTTGAGACTTTAGTAGGTATAGTATACAATTCATCAAACGAAGACATTGACATTCTAAAATAGTTGAAAAATTTTTCTTCATCACTTCTAAGTTCCATAAACAAATGATGGAATTGTCCATGTTGTTCTCTTAATTGCAAAATTGGGTGAACCCAAAATTTTCTCTTTTGACGTCGCCGCCGTCGTCTCCGCCTGAGCAGAAGCAGCAAAAGTAGTGTTTACTTGTCAGAATCCATGACTCGACTGTGGTAGAAAATCAACTGCTCGAGCAGTTGGGTGTCGCAGTCAACAACCGACAGCTCAAGCAGTCGACGCCGACCGCACGAGCGGTCCGTGTATTTCGCTCAGCCGCTAACTGCTCGAGCAGTCCGTGTACGGCCGCCCTATTATTCTTTTCAGCCAATGATAAAATATACCGATACAGCAACACTAATGCTACTTAACAATAGATGGCGTTGTCATGAAATTAGTATTTTGAAAAAATAGTGGTCAACTATGGATTATTGTAAAATCACAATAAATCTGCACACGAAGACGAACACGTTGTTTTGTGCTTATTAAATTAGTTTAGTGAGGCCCGCCATAACGGATGCTGGATGTGCTTCAACCCTATTAGGTATACTCGCCCCGCCCTTACCTTCCCTATATCAGTTTTAACACGCACTCTAAGTTGGATAGTTGTTGTCAGGTTTGAGGCACAGTAATCCTCAGGAAGTAGACATACCATCTCCAGGAGTTCCATTCGCTCAGCGAGCCTTTCACATTCACACATGATGTACGTATTCCATGGATTACGTGTTCTGCAAGCTCTGCAGATAAGATACTCAGAAATTCCCATTTTGCAGAGCATAGACCTAATGCTATAATGGCCTGTGTACGCTGCTGTGGCATAACGTAGCTGTTTCCTGCTTAGTTGACTTACCTGCCTTCGCTATAAAACCTGCCTTTTAAACTCATGAACTTTCTGCCTTAGACATTCTACTTCGTCTAATTTTGCAGTCGTTATCGTTTTTTTAAACCACCCATAAATAGGAGCCCGAAGCGGGGCGTGGTGGGGCGTTGAAATATTATTTAATTATTATTATTATGGCATTTATATTGCAAATAATCTTTGGGCCTAGCCCCTATTCATATGATAACGGCCAAACGTGGATGACAAAATCGTGAAACGTAGCAGACGATTTAATGATCTGGTCAAATTGAGTTGGCCACATCATGAAACGCGACCATTTCATGAAATTCTTGAGCATTTTTCATGAAATGCGCAAATCTACGATGTGGCTACGACACCTACATGTCCAGGTACCCATATTAGTCTGATTGAGTTTACCTACCGTCTTGGGTAGGTAAACACAATCACGCCTAAACTTGGTACAGGGATCGCTAAGAAAGAGAACAAGTGGCAAAATAAAGTCTTGAAAAAAATATATAATAAATGTAGGATGACGTGTGGTAATTTTAATTCTGTTAAGTGCAACTACGGAATACGGATCCCTACTATGTGCGTGGGACGACACATCTTTTTACTTTAGCGAATTAAACAAGGCAAAATAGAAGCTTTCGGTTAGTAACAACGCAAAATTGCATTTGTATGGCTTAAAACGACTTACGTAGGAGGTATCAATCTACAATACAACATATTCGTACATCAGGTAACAGCATACCTTTTACAATAAATTAAATCACCTTGGAGATCTCATAATATTTAATCACAGAACACAATTAATGAGTTACAGCCTCAAGAGGAATTCAAAACATTTAGTTTATATCATGAAATACTACCTAACTTTAAACCACACAATTCAGATCCTACATCAATCCTGTGAGTGCCCTGCTACAAATAGGGTCACTGTAGGCATAATTGACCAATTAAGACAGATATATTAGTTCCCGTGGGAATTTCGGTATAAAATGTAGCCTATGTGTTATTCTGATGTATAAGCTATATTGTGGTAAAGTTTCATTCAAATCCATTCAGTAGTTTTTACGTGAAAGAGTAACAAACATCCATATATCCATACAAACTTTCGCCTTTATAATAGTAGTAGGATTATAAATCACTATTTTCCTGTAATATAAAATGAGATACAAACTTAAATATTTTTATGTATGAATTTTTAATTAATGCAGTGAACTTAAACTTTTGTTTTTCTTAAAGTAAATGTGATACAATTTTTTTGACAATTTACCTTGTCTCTAAGTTTGACCAGTGGTTTTAATGTTTGATCGGTTTCAATGTTCTAGTGGTAACAATGTAAATAAAACTACATATTATTTAAAAATTATATTCTATTGCAGCAATTTTTGTGCCTATATAGAAAACTAAATATTAGCGCGTAAATTCAACACTGGTCAATTACGCATACATGGTAAATTATACCAACGTTGACCCTAATTGTCTACAAAATTGTCTTTATTTTTAGCGATAGTAAATTCAAAAAGTGTATTAAATTCAATAAATTCTTTGCAAAGACACAGAAAGTTGAACAGACATAGCTACCAATGTACGACATTAAACAAAAAATTAAACTATTGCCATTTATCATCTGAAGATAAGCAAAATGAGTATGAATTTACTATCTGTATCTTAAATTCTGGCATAATGAAGTTACAAAAGTCTTTGCTATATATTCATAACCAGTATGAGCACTCTAAGAAACTGATTGAGGCTCAATATACAAGCTGCAAACGAATTAGTAACCATTGGCAAATAAATGCCAGTGTACCACAAAGTTACCTATTGCTACTGCATTATAAAATGAAAGTGTAACATGTAAAGAAACTGAGAGTACGAACATGTAATTAAATTCACACTTAAAACTTTTCCTTGACAGGACATATAGTTTCAGATATCCTGGGCAATAACTTAAGTTATTTATTAAGCAACAACTTGAGCCAAAAGATATTTAACATATATGTGTTCCGGGGCCTATGATAGGCCATATGGGTATTTATTACAAAATATTAAAGAGAACTGAATTGATAATTATTCAACAGTAGTATTGTTAATAGGTGACAGTGGACAGATCACTAAAATCATTATAATAAGTTTTGAGTATACAGAAAAAACATCATTATTATAGAATCAAAAACTTGAGTGCTGAGAAGTGATGAACTGAAAAGAAAAACAATATTCACTATATTTATATAAAATTCCGCTGCAGGTGGGGCAAACAATATTTTGCTACTTGCGGGCAGAAACTACCAACACTACATAAGCATTTGAAATGCTACATAGTTGTGGTAGTAGCATAATTTAGTTTGTAGTCATATATTTTGATAAAAAAAATGATTTTTTTTTCATATCCTGCCGCCATTTTGAAAATTTACATAGCCCATGTCACTATAAGGCCGGGCGCCCATTGTGACTTTTTGTCACGGTAACATTTTGTTGCCGTCACCCTCTGTCACCATCAAGGCGCCCACTGTAGGTAACTATCACCGGGTGACAAAGTGAGCTTATTTGAGTTCTAGATCAATTTCAATTAGGTTGCAAATAAATTAAACGAAAAAGACGCTAAAGGGTGCATCCTATGTTTACACTGAAAGATTACTGAAATATATTTTTTATTCTGAATTAAACTGAACACTTCAAATTTATGCATACATTTTTTAAATTATATATGGTTCATTGTAGGTAAGGGATTACATAAGAAGCAAAAATAAAAATATTTAACTAATTAGAGCGCACTCGCATAGCGATGTTTAAGTCGAGTGACAGTCACGTCGCCAGCAGACGAAACTATTTGTCACCGTATTGTCACGTCACCTTAGTGAGCGCACTCTCTAATATCTTCATTGCACTCGATTAGGTGACTTAAAGTCACGGTGACAAAAAGTCACAGTGGGCGCCCGGCCTAATGCGGTTCAAATAACAATAGGAATGAAACTAGCGCCATCTTGGATGAACTTCATACTGACAACAGCGTAAAAGTAGCGTTAGCACAAACACCGAACACTAAGTTACGTTAAAATAATAAAATATTTTTTTAAATAATATAATAACAAAACTAATGTTGTTAGTTGTAGTGCTAATGTTGTAAGGTTGCCACTATACACTTGCGATCTTAATCCTATTGAATTTATTGGGCACCAAATCAAAAGGAGAGTGACAGGTTAAGAATGTAAGCCATCTAGAAAGTGAAATTGAAAAATTTACATTGGAAGCACTTCAAAGCATTACTGCTGATGATTGGCGGCGAGAAGTTAATCATGTAAAAAGAACAGAGCAAGAGTACTGAACTCCAGAGATGTTAAAGGATAACGACAATGGCCTTTATGCTGTATAATAAATACGGTGGCTAAATATTTCTACAATAAGTTATAGTGTGGGTCTTTAAATACTTCTATTAGTAATTCCTATTTTTTTTTAAGAAAGTGATATTTTATTTCAGTAAAAACTTTTTACAGATACTCGTACTTATTTACATAATATTTAATTATTACCGACTCTGATAGTGATTACTAAAACTCAGAAAAGAGTGAAGATGAAAATGTATAATAAAAATAAATTTATTTTTGTAACTATACCCTGGTTTTTTTGCACATCATACGACAAAGTCTGAAGTTGTTGACCAATACGGTCCAAGATGGCGCTAGCTTTGTTCCTATTGTCATTTGAATCGCATTATACTGCAATTTTGTCAAATTCAACGACATTTCATTTTAACATACGTCCAGCCGTTTAGGCTGTAGCGCGTGCCAAAGAAATGGACATACATACACTCAAAAAACATTACCCTTCTGAAGCAGTCGGGTAAAAACTACTAGGTGTACATAATGTACACCTATTGTACATGTGTACATATTTGTACATTCCTATACACACAGATAAAAATAAACATATTTATAATTTAAATATGATAATATATTTCTAATTTTGACAGGTGATATGTACCACACTTTTATAAGAAAACAAATTGCTACATGAATAGCTCACAATATTCAAGACAGAGCTAGTTTTAGCAGTAAATTGGTAACTTCAAGTACATGTACCTATACTAAAGCCAAACTCGATTGAGAATGCTTGTCAACAAACAAATTAAAAATGAAGGTAGAAATCAGTAGTCATTTTACACCTTTTTTTTAATTAACTTAATGATGAATTCATGACAATAAATTAGATAAGTAAGCTTAAAACTAATTAATATATTCAATATCTTTTAAATAAGATTTTTTAAAATAACAAAACATAATTTTAAATTTCTTAGGCTTTAACATGGGTTGCATTTTCTACCTTCATTTTAAAAAAATTTGATGACACTAGTTCTAATAATTCTTGTATTTTAAATTTAAACACAAGTAGTGGTAATAAAAAAATTTGGAAGCAAGGTTTTCTTTATACATACAAGATGGAATAACTAAAATTATAAAATACAATTTATACTATTGATTCTTAAAGAAATAGCCGAGTTTCTTGCCGGCTCTTCTCGGCAGCAGCTGCCTTTCGAACCGGTGGTAGACACTATGTGCTGGCAGACTTGATTCCAAAATTGACATTGTAAACCAGCCTACTTGAAGTAAATGATTTTGAATTTTGTCGGTACTCTATTATTTGTATTATCGGTTTTGGCGAATCTATCGATCTTATTTAAATTTGAGGGTATCTATGGGGGATCCTTAAGTCTTACAGTGGAATTACGCTCCGACCGCTCGATGTCTAGTTCGGCTGCAGCGCGGCAGGCTGCTCCGCCAGTGTGCGGCGCAGATAGCGGAGCGCGGCGGTGGCGGCGGCGGCGGCAGTCTCCCCCGCAAATGACAGCGGCGGCGACGTGGACACCAGCCGCACCACGGCTACTGCAGACTCTGCGAACACGCTAACAGTTCTCACACGCACACCGGTGTATGCAGTGCTCATTCTCACACCAAAACATTATAAATATCACAACATTACAGCTACTACAAAAGTCGTATGATAAATCTCAAACTATAGAGAATACGCGTCGCCATCCGAGATTCAATTGCCGACTATGGCCCTGCGTGATCGAATCACAAATGATAGAAATACATCCCTATAATATTCTCATACTCATGTTTTATTATTAAATTAGAAGATACCAGAGTGTCAAAGCAGACTGATTGCGCGGATCCGGACGTCGGTCGTAACTCACCGGGGGTCCCCAGCGTGAGGTGCTCCAAGCGCAGGCCCAGCTCGTCGCACACGCGCTGCAGTGCGCGCTCAGGCGGCTCGGCGGGGGCCGGCTCGTCCAGCGCTTGCAGCCCGCGCTCGCACGCCTCCTCGCCTGCGCGACATCATACGGCGCGATCAGTGGACACGCTGTTCTACACTGTGTTACCAATGTGGTACAGCGTGTGTGTGTGTGTGTGTGTGTGTGTGTGTGTGTGTGTGTGTGTGTGTGTGTGTGTGTGCGTGTGTGTGTGTGTGTGTGCGTGTGCGTGTGCGTGTGCGCGTGCGTGCGTGTGTGTGTGCGTGTGCGCGTTTGGCTCGAGGCCGACGATCGGTCAACGGCAGGTTTCGCGACGTTGATCGACGCTTGCGACTACAGACACGAATGCTATGGTCGCGCCGCTGCCCGTCAACGAAGCGTCGGTCTCGTTCACTGAGGTGCCCAAGTCGGGGCGTGTCGGCGTGTGTGTGCGTGTGCGTCTCGAGGCCGACGCTCGGTCGACGGCAGGTTGCGCGATGCTGGCTAACGCCTGCGACTATACACACGAGTGTTCCGGTTGCGCCGCTGCCCGTCGACTCAGCGTCGGTCTCGCTCACCAAGGTGCGTGCGCAGACCGAGGTGGTAGTGCGCCACGCGCTGGCCCAGATCGGGGCGCCACGGCGCGTCCGCATCCGCGCCCGTCGCCTCGGCGTAACGCGCCAACGCCACCTCCGTGCGCGCGCGCAGCATGGACTTCTCCTTCGCGCGCTGAAGCGCCTCCTCCTGCTCAGAGCACCAGAGGACTCATCAATACAATTGATACTTTTTAAAACGAAGTTCCGAGGGGGTTAAAGCGACGAATAAACCAGACAAGGGCGAGTCAAGCCCATTGAGAGTTTTCACAGCATTTCTGTCAAAATAAACATACCTATTGGAAAAAGAAATCTACTTATAAGTTTCTTAACCCTAGAGTAGGCTAGGCGCGCCTTTCTGTGCAACGTGAGCGTGAGTGTGGGCAGAATATTACCACCCACGATTAGTAAGTTTTGCTTGCATTCTACACACGTGCAGACTCACCTCTACGAAGTCCTTGGTGAGACGCGCGAGGTTCTCGCGCAGGTAGGTGTAGAGCTGCTCGGCGGCCAGCTGCCGCGCCTGCTTCTTGGTGGTGGCGGTGGCGGTGCGCGTGTGCTGACCTAGCTCGGCGCGCACGGTGAAGTGGCGCTGGTGCGGCGGGCCTGTGTCACCCACCAGCTCGTAGGTGGGCTCGCCCAAGCGGTACTCCTCGCACAGCTCGCGGAGCACGGCCACGTAGCTACGCACGTCCAGCGCGGCGAGCGTGGCGGGCGCCGGCAGCGCGGGTAGGTCGCGCGCGGGCGGCGATGCGGAGCGCGACGGCGGCGTAGCGTAGGGCGCCGGCACGGGCAGGCCGCGCGCGTGTAGCTGCTGCAGCATGAGGCGCGCCGCTTCCTGCTTGGCCTCCTTCTTGGATCGCGCGCGCCCGCACACGGTCACGCCATGCGCCTCGCAGCGGTACTCGAATGTAGCCTGGTGCTGCGGGCCCGACTGGAACAGACAGCGCAGTCAGCCCGGGCACCCGCACGCACCCCGCAACCTGTCCGCCTGCACCCACCTGCGCCGTGCACTCGTACTTGGGTACCTCATGCATCTTGATCATCAACTCCTGCAGCACTGTCACTGCTGTCTTCATCATTAAACACCTGCAATAATAATTTAAGCAGATTGTTTATTGTTATAATAAGATTTTAACCACGTGAACATAATTAATAACACAACTGGAAATATTAAACCCCGCGATACGAATTATGAATTAATTATTAATAATAAAAAAATAAATAATAAATACGAGGTTGTTAATGCTTTTGAAGACTTTTTCCATAATGTTCCCATTTTATTGACTAATTCGCTCGATTCATGTCGACATAGGGATGTCAGCCCAGAGGTTACTAAGAGACAATGTGAAAGAGTGCAACGTTCCATTTAATTTTAATTATGTAATTGCTTTTGACATTATAAAAACATTTAAATTACTAAAATTAATAAGAACTGGAGATCTATGGGGGAGTAAAAGTGACATCTAATATAATTAGTGTCATTGCTCCACACTTAGCTGTTATCTTTAACGAATGTGTGGACTTAGGTACTTTTCCAAACCTAATGAAGCATGGCAAACTAATTCCACTTTTCAAATACGGCGACCAAGCAGATCTCAATAACTACCGACCGGTTTCAATATTGCCAACACTGAGTAAGGTTTTGAAAAAGTAGTTTTAAATCAACTTCTTAGTCATTTTAACTTAAATAACTTGCTTCATCCCGATCAATATGGTTTCAATACAACTGATGCAGGTGCAAAACTATTAAAACATATCTTTTATGCCTGGGAAAGATCTAAGAATGCTATTGGCGTATTCTGTGACTTGTCCAAGGCATTCGATTGTGTTGACCATAAAACTCTTTTACTTAAATTGAGCCACTATGCCATTAAAAATGTTGCACTTAATCTCATTGCCTCTTATCTCAGTGATAGAACTCATAGGGTATGCATTAATGATATAAAGTCGCGTGGCTCATCTCCTAAAATGGATGTTCCACAGAGTTCAATTTTGGGTCCTTTTCTATTTCTAGTGTATATTAACGATTTACCATACCATGCTAGCGACATTTGTGAAATCGTACTGTTTGCTGATGACACATCTTTAATTTTTAAGACTGATAGAAATAAAACATAGTTTGACGATGTAAACTGTGCCATATCGCATGTGTCGCATTGGTTTACTGCAAATAACTTACTCTCAAATGCAAAGAAAACTAAATATGTTGAGTTTTCATTACCGAATGTAAAAAAAATAGATAAGTCTTTATTGATAAATGGTGAAACACTAAAGATGGACAGTTCCACAGTCTTTTTAGGAGTAACCTTGGACTGTAAACTTCAGTGGAGCGATCATATAGTCACTAACAGGTAAACTTAGCTCAGCTGCATTTGCAGTGAGAAAAATAAGACAGTTTACCTATGTAGAAACTGCTAAACTAGTTTATTTTGCATACTTCCACCATATGATGTCTTATGGCATTTTATTGTGGAGCAAGGCTGCTGACATAAATTCTGTATTTATACTTCAAAAACGAGCAATTCAGTCCATATATAAACTAAAACCCTGTGAGTCCCTTCTTGATAAATTTAAACAAATAGGAATTCTTACAGTAGCCTGTCAATATATATACAATAACCTAGTCTTTGTCAAACAAAATATAAATATGTATAAACAGAAAAAGGACTTAAACTATCATCTTCTAAGGAATAGACATAAATTATTTTATCAGCGTATCGCCTCCGAAAATTTCAAAAGTCATTCATTGGCCTGGGTGTACTCTTCTACAACAGGATGCCCAATTCAGTTTTAGATCTGCCATTGCATAGGTTTAAGCAATATACTAAAACTCACTTACTGAGTCAAGGTCATTACACTATAGATGAATTTTTAAATGATAAAGAGGTTGAGAGGCAATTGGATCAGCTTTCAACTTCACACAAGTAGTAGAATAAATAATTTTATGTAACAATACAGTTAATATTGTAAAAATTAATGATTTTAAAAGAGCAACTGTTGAGTTTCTTGCCGGCTCTTCTTAACAGGACCTGCCTTCCGTGCTGGTGGTAGAGTCACTACAAATAGTTTAATTTGATGTTTCAAAAGTGCTTATAACTAGCCTACTAGAAATAAATCATTTTGAATTTGAATATATTAACCATACTTGTTATGTAGGGAACCTAGTGAACACCCGCGACTTCAGCTTTGTGCAAATTAGGTTTAGTTTAATTTCAATGCAACATTGCCAAAGAACATGCAAAAAGCCCCACTACTCCAGAAATGAGCACCCTGGATAGGATTTGTTTGTAATGTATGTAACACACATGAGGTGTGAAACTTAAGAATTCTTATTGTTACCAATGGAAACACAACAAACTTCTAACTTCTTCTAATCTGCCTTCTGGTAGTAGACAAGGGAGCTCCTCCACACAAAACGGTGAACTCCACTTACTGTGTACATAGAACCATAGCGGGCCAGGACTCTATGCACATCTCCTCTACCAAAACCCAGAGGTCCTCCAAATGGTATTTTTATAGGGTATATTATATATGGTAATTTTTTCTTTTTTTACAATTTTTTTTTGTATAATACTTATTTACCTAATAGGAAAGGCAAAAAAGACCTTTATTATTATTATTAAATATTTATCGACTACTTTATTTATCCTTTTAAAATGATTAAAAAGAAACTAAATGATACATGGGTGTAATAAATTAAGTTTAAATACCTATTTATGCCTTTATACTGATGAAGTTGCAAGTGACTGCTAGTTTATACTGCTTTCTCCGACAAGTAGACAAGTCTGCAACAGGTCTAAATGTGCCACTAGACACAATTATCTCATATAGAACAAACAACATTATCATCTTCATCAGCCTAATACAGGCCCAACATAGGACTAGTCCACTTTTCTTGTAGCAGCAAACATGGGGCAAACACCTACCACTTTGCTTCTTTAGGTAACATTAGTGCAGCCCATCATTTATAGCCCACAAGTCCTGGGTTCAATCCCCAGCTGGGCCGATTAAGATTTTCTAAACTGGTCCATGTATGGCAGGCAGGTGGGAGGCACTAGCCCTGGCTAGTTACTACTCCATCTATAGAGGCATACCGTCAGGCGTTACAGTATAATGGCATGCAGAAAAACAAAGGGGTGTGGATTTCTACTCAGAATGAGATAGCACATTGCTATCATAGTAGATTGAATTACTAGGTGTTATTACAGTCGAGGGCTATTTTGTAGTATTGACAAAGAGTAGCTTTGCAGACTTAAGGTGATAAAGATTAATTCATCCATAATCACTATCAGTTAATAATGATGATAGTTAAAGGGACTGATGGCTGAACATGCTCCTTGAGGCACTGAGGTGTAACACGACCAACTTCTCGACTCTGGGCTCATAATTTATTTAAAAGAAAGAAAAACTTAGGATTATTCTACAATCCGACCCAGGGTAGATGTTAGATAGATATTATAGGTTAATAAATA
Source organism: Mycalesis mineus (assembly GCA_034621355.1). Taxonomy (NCBI): domain Eukaryota; kingdom Metazoa; phylum Arthropoda; class Insecta; order Lepidoptera; family Nymphalidae; genus Mycalesis; species Mycalesis mineus. The sequence continues at coordinate 97,803 of CM067886.1, forward strand.
ATAATTATGGGTTAAGTCAGCTGGTCGGCTCAAAGGAAAATTGTTAAATAAATTATAAATTTTCGCAGATATGTTACAACACAATATTTTTATGGACTTATACTTTACCGTAAAAGAAAACACGACGAATAAAAAATAAGAGATGAAGAAAAAATTCACTTATCCAATTAATTAACTAAAAGAAATCGATTTTTTAAATAATATACTGAAATTTAACATACCTTTCAATATATTATTTATCTGTACCTACATATATTTAAGCTCTTCAAATAAAAATAAATTATACTTTCAGTATTTGTTATTATTGATAATGACAACATATAGGTACCTAATTCACAATTGGCAAACTAAAAAAAAGAAGGCGCTTTACATTGTCTATGACATAAATGAAGAAAGAGAGAAAAAAAGATGGTACAGCGGCTATGTTGCATTATTATTTTGTGTTCTAATAATTGTTGATTATCATTATTGTGTACTAAATTTAGTTTTTAAGATTATTATAAGAATGTATGAAATACAATAATTTCAAAATATTCTTAACAAGATATAATGACGTTTGTCCGGACTACAGCTCTTTTGGTTATTCCTACAGAAGTACCTTGAATTATTGACATTTTTGACCACAGTCATGTAAATTAAAATATCTCGTTTATAATCTTTGATTAAAGATATTTTTATTTCTAAAAAAATAAATCTAGCGTAAAATATTGCTTGGATGCTTGGTCTATGGTTTGCCGGTAAGTATGTCATGTCTAGGTATAGTCTAGGAACGTGACTTTAGATGGTGGTAACAAAGGCACTAAGACTGACATCTGTATTAATAATTTCGTCACGGGGTACTTAAGGGGTTAGATGAATAACAAAACATAAAAAAATATTGATTTCGACTCGACAACATATACCTGTATAATTAGGATTAAGGAGAATTTCGTTAAATTCTAATGATACTGACAAACAAACCGTAGTCGCCCTCTTTTTCTATTGCGATTTTATTAAACACAATGAACAAAGCTATACAAGTCTATGCCTTGCTTACCTTTAGTATTCCGATTCCTACAGAAATATTTACCTACATTTTGTACGTAGACGTGCGCTATGAGTCACATTTCACTCGACCCTCGAGCGAAGCCGGGTTTTCATCTAGTCTAGTGGACGAATAATACTATGACTAATGTGATAATATGAAAGTCGAAACCCATACACAGTATCCTATATCCATCTTCGTAGTATGGGTCTGTAATCGTGCCAAGTTTCAATCCGTTTGAATGCATTCAGTTACCAGTATATATGTATTATCTATGATTCTGTACTTTCGTCGCGGCACGTCATATAATACTATACGTCACGGTAATCAATACTAATATTATAAAGAAGTAAAGTTTGTAAGTTTGTAAATAAAGTTCTGTCGGGGCTAATCTTCGGAACTACTGATCCGATTTAAAAATTCTTTCGCCAGTAGAATGCTACGTTATCGGTGAGTGTTATAGGCTATATTTTATAATTGTATTGTATATATTACCCAAGTTATCACAGTTTTTGTCTCGCGAGTCGGACCGTGAAATTTATTAAATTTACGTACGTACGCGTACGCTGCCTTATCTATTGGATATAATTGAAAACATTGTATGAAAACATTATGCATCTTAAAACAGTTCTACAAATAAAAAATTTTTAACAAAAAATAAAAACGCCTTCAAAACGCACTAAAAAGTAAAAAATAACTACGTCATTTACTTGGATGGCATCGACTTCATAGATGTGGTTAAGTAAATTAAATTAAGTAAATGACGTAGTTATTTTTTACTTTTTAGTGCGTTTTGAAGGCGTTTTTATTTTTTGTTAAAAATTTTTTATTTCATACTTTTTAGTGCTTTATCAACAACGAACATACTAATAAACCTACTTGAACTAAACCATAAGTACAAATATTCACTAGCTACTCATAACATTCCGACGTCCCTGCAAAAGTGCATATAAAGTTTGAAGAGTTTCCTCGAGTTTCCGTGGATCTCATCATTGGATCATGACATAGTAAACATTAAACTAACTGGAAACTATAACCTTTCAAACTTCGCATTGAGACATATTAATCGAGCCCAATCACAAAGTAGCTACTGTACACCGTTAAAGAGCTCCCTCAGCTGTCCCTCGTCTTCATCGCCAGACCCTCAATGACAGTTACAGCCCATCTAAATGTAAAGTACTCATTGAGACAAATTAATCGAGCCCAAACTCAAGGTAGCTACTGTAAAACGTTACGGAGCTCCCTTAACTGTACTTCGTCTTCATCACCTGACCCTCAATGACAGTCATAGCCCATCTAAATGTAAAGTTCTCATTGAGACAAATTAATCGAGCCCAAACACAAGGTAGCTACTGTAAAACGTTACGGAGCTCCCTTAACTGTACTTCGTCTTCATCACCTGACCCTCAATGACAGTCACAGCCCATCTAAATGTAAAGTTCTCATTGAGACAAATTAATCGAGCCCAAACTCAAGGTAGCTACTGTAAAACGTTACGGAGCTCCCTTAACTGTACTTCGTCTTCATCACCAGACCCTCAATGACAGTCACAGCCCATATAAATGTAAAGTTCTCATTGAGACAAATTAATCGAGCCCAAACACAAGGCAGCTACTGTAAAACGTTACGGAGTTCTCTTATATATAGATCGGCTCCATCATCAGATCGACTCCAGACCTTCATCAAATTGTAGTGCTTTTAAATACTTCCCGGAAAAATTAACAAACGTACTTGTTGTCCTTACAATTTTTGAAAGTTCCCCTCGTTTTCTCCAGGATCCCATCATCAGATCCTGGTTTCCTTGTCATGGTCATCACCGGACTATCTACTTTCCAACAAAAAAAGAATTATCAAAATCGGTTCATAAACGACGAAGTTATGCGCGAACACACATAAAAAAAAAATAAAAAAAATAAAAAAATATATACGGTCGAATTGAGAAACTCCTTTTTTTTTGAAGTCGTTTAAAAAGTCCGCGATAGCATATATCTATCTTTTATATTTTGGCAGATATATAATATACTTTTTGTGTTTTAAAAAATCATTTAATTACGCTTACGTCATTACTTATACAACTATTAATAAATAACTTCTTAAAATAAATTATTTATTAATCACAAGGATATTATAGAGATAAGATTTGCCTTTTACACGTTAATTAGTAATGTAGTTTCGGAGATATTACAAAATTTCTAAAAAGTGCGACTCTGTAATAAATCATTTAATTCATATGCTTAAGTTTACGTCATTATTTATACAGCTAAACTTAAATCCTTATCAAAATAAATTATTTAATAATCACAAGGATATTATAGAGATAAGATTTGTCTTTTACAGTATGTTAATTAGTTATATAGTTTCGGAGATATTACAAAATTTCTACCAAACATGACAATGCCGCTATATCGTCCAAATTAAGTTGACCTCCTCCGTGTATTCAGTACTAAATAGGGGTCAATATTTTGGTACTGATATTTTTTAGAATTCGATCTTTGATCTTTTCTTTCAATTTGGCATGGCAGACCATCTAATACATAAAATTCTCATGTCACAGTTTTTGTTGCCATACTCCTCCGAAACGGCTTGACCGATTTTGGTGAAATTTTTTGTGCTTATCCGGTATCTATGGGAATCGGCCAACATCTATTTTTCAACTAATTTTTTTTTTAATTTTTAATGCAAAACAACGTTTGCCGGGTCAGCTAGTATTTATATAATTACGAAAAAGTTTGTTCGTTTGTTTAAACGGGCTTATCTCTAGATCTGCGTGTCGGATTGTAAATAATTTTGTTTATTATGAAAGCTAGACTCAAAAGTGAAATAGACTATTTAATACAAGCTATACACATCAGTTTGCTATAAATATATATTGTTAATGTTAATGTACTGTAATATCGTACAATGTTTAACAAAAATGTAGATCTTTAGTACACGGGACGGGGTGGAGGATATTGCTTTACGGGAAACTATAAAAAAATTAAATTGAGAGGGGTAGCGGGGAAAGAACTTTATAAAAATTAAAAGGGTACCTAAGAGGTTTTCACGCGGACGAAGTCGTGGGCGGGTGCTAGTATTACTGTTCCATTTTCGACCCACCTGCAAGTTTCATTGTCGATAACTTTTTATTTAAACTAATCAGGACCTTGAAACTTTTTGGCTTTTAATAATTTATCATCCTTATTAAATTCAATATGTATTCTATTTAATAAAAATAAAATAAAATAATTTGCGATTTACCTAGAACTGCCGGCAGGTCAGTTTTGTCCCACCAATATTCTAAGCAATAATTTGACGTAAGGTCATCGCTCAGGTTATTTTTTTTTTGCAATACTTACAAGATAATCCGTGACTGTAATAACATTATCACATGATCTTGATCAAGGCCATACTGAAGAGCAAGTTGTTGGTGGATTATCTTGGCTACTTGATTATGTCTGTGCAAGTATTCGCCATTAGCAAGATGAGAACACCCGGAAACTATAGCAACCTCAACATTTATTATTATGCCCAGGAATAACAATCATTTTCTACTGTGATAGCATTGCCGTGAAACCGTTACTTTCTATGATATTTAATTTTAAACGGTGAATGGGAATTTTGTTTTCATATAGATAGATTTTGTTATTCCAAACATTTTTCATTACGACAGCAATGCTGTAAAAGCTTTACTTTCAGTGATATTGAAGTTTAAAATATGGATTTTATAAGGTTGATGATAGTGACCGGAAACGACGGGTTAACGTGCTCTCCGAGGCGGGTGTAACACCACCAACTTCCAAACCCCGGGCTTGGAATGTACTGAACATTTCATAGAAGAGTGAAAAAGCTCAGAATTATTCCGTCGCCCGACCCAGGAATCGAACCCAGGATCTCGTGATCAAAGCCACATAGGCTAACCACTGGACCAACGAGACAGTCTTAAATAATATGTAAGGATAATTATTTGCCATATTTGATAATATTCCCTTTTCCATTAATTAAATTCTTTCTCAGATATGAGGAGTGGTGGTAGTCCACCGCCTTGGATCAAACCCCTAAGTTCTCGGTATTGAGTTCGGCGCCTTATTGTTTGCTGCTCAGTGCCAACATTGGCAGGTGTGCTGCAAAGCTCAGCCATGGCACAGGACGCGGTGTGCAGTGCCGGCTGGCGGCTAAGGGGGCCTCACTCAATTGTTTTATACAGTTTCAGCACAGCACAGCACTGTAACATCGTAAAAGTTTACAAAAACAAAAACATCTCTGATACCATGCCACGAATAACAGAACACATGAAAATAGTCATGCAGCATGTTAGACTCGACTTGTTATTATCTAACGATTTGACGTTTACTAACCTATTTCACTTAAAAAACTTATTATAATAAAAACAAAAACCTGACTGTTGAGAAGTAATAAACTGAGAAGAGTAGGTAAAACAAGTATCACTTTATCTATATAAAATTTTAAAATATTTTATGGTGCTGAAGGCGGGAAAAAACAATCCTTTTTACTACGGACAAAGAAAGATCTTCCAAAACTACGTTTGCTCCCGTCCGAGACTTTTTAGTTTTAGTTTGTGGTATAGAAATGAGACGGTACACTTTTTGACATTTTTTTGTTAAAACAGTAATATAAACATGATATGATATATATTGAAGTGAAACTTTTGAAGTGAAACTTCTTTATCGGGGTTGGTTTTCGTTACGCGTCACATTTTTCCGTTACGCGCTATCTTTGACTTATGGAAGTGACGTGATAAATATATATATATATGTTATATTGAAGTGATCAGCAAAATCAAAGGGTTTATTTTAATTCAAATTCCAGTGAATTTCTAAAAAAAGTAAGTAATTACATCTCTTTATACTTAGGTGTAATTATTAATTAGGTATCAATTTTTTCTAATACTTGAATGTTGATTGTGGTATTTATTTTTCTAAAATATTCAAAGTCAACCTCAGTTTTTGATTGCATTTTTCAAAACACCAACACGTGGGCGTGATCATGTTATTTATTTTTCAAGTTATTTATATATATATATATATATATATATATATATATATATATATATATATAAGCTTATATATATATATAATATATCATATAGTAATAATTACAATTATGAAATTATATATAAAAATCTTTGTATAAAATGAAATAATTGTAATATAATAAAAGCCTTTTATTAAACTTTATCTAATTTAACTTTATTTAACCAATTTCTGTAAAATTGCATATAGTAAATTTTTTTTTGAAAAATAATGTCATAAAAAAGTTTCACTTCTTACGAGTGTACGCTAGTACACGCACACATTTTTTTTTTTGAAATGGTCTTTTTAAGACCTTTCATATATGCATATTGTTAAGATAAGAAAAAAAAAATTACACATCCCTCTCTTTTTCCCCCACTTACAGCCGCTATTTTGAAAATTTATATAGCCTATGTCACTACCAAAATTCTGACGAACGACAACTCATGTGTCAAAATCCGTCCAGCCGTTTAGGTTGTAGCGCGTGCTAAAGAAATGGACATACATCATCATCATCATCATCATTACCAGCCTGCAGACGTCCGCTGTTGGACATGGGCCTTTTTAGGGACTTCCAAACACAACGATCCCGAGCCGCCTGTTGCCAGTGGCTCCCTGCGACACGTTTGATGTCGTCAGTCCACGTGGTTGAGAGTCGACCAATGCTGCGCTTTCCGGTGCGGAGTCGCCAATCTACCACCTTGGGCCCCCAACGTCCATCAGCTGTTCGAACTACGTGCCCCGCCCATTGCCACTTCAGTTCTGCGACTCGCAAAGCTATGTCGGTTACTTTGGTTCTTCTGCGGACCTCCTCATTTCTGATTCGATCACGCAGAGATACTCCGAGCATTGCTCTTTCCATCGCCCGCTGAGTGACTCTGAGCCTTTTAATGAAGTCCGCAGGACATACATACATACATACATACATATGCTCGAACATTACACTCCTTCTGATATCGGGTAAAAAAGAAAGGGCGTCGCAAGCAAAATTATATTATATTGCAAATATCCTCGTTTCCGCCAGCTGGTTCTCAGTCACCCGTGGCTCCTATGGTATATATTTTATTTAAGAGAAAAAAAATAGCTAATGCGTCGATAACCATGTGCCAGAAGTCAACCAGAGGATATCTAACTAAACAGAAAGAGTAAAAAAAGTTAAGAACGATTTAATCACTTCGACGGTTTCTTCTTTTTTTTCTATTTTTTTTTGTCTTTGGAGGATCGGGCAGCGGCGGCGGCGGAGGTGGCTTCGGGCGCACCAGCTCGATGAGCTCAAACAGCGTCAACAGCAGCATGTAGGTAAAAGCGAGCCACGCCGAGCCGAGCAGCACCTCGCGCGTGAGCCGCTCGCCGGGCAGCGTGCGGCGGCGCGCCATGCGTCAGGCGCGGCGCAACAGGCGGCGGCCGCGGTACAGCAGCGCGTGCACCAGCAGGATGCAACAGTATACCACCAGGGTACGTAGCACGGCGCTCGCGGCGGCGCCGCCCGCGTCCAGCGCATGCCGCTTGTCCATCCTCGCAGCGCCCACTGCCGCTGTGACTGACGCTGACACTGACACTGACGTCGAGCGACATAGACACTCACTGACCTAGCGAGGCGACTTTTCTTTATAAATTAAAATCTAGAATACATAGAGGTCACATAAATATTAAAACACAAAGTCTTGAAGCAGTCAAAAATGGCAACAATTTAAATGACTACAAAAATAAATTTATGTCCCCAAGAGTAAATCGGCTCAAATAAGAGAATGGCTTCCAACCGTTCACACTCTTGAATTTCTGCTACGCCCGATATTTGAAACCACCACGCATAACTTTTTACAGAGTCGTCCGATTTTGATAATATTTTTTTTTAGAAAGGGCACAGTTCCAAAATTGTCCCATAGTCATCATAATTATTAGGATTTGATGATGATATCATGGAAAACTCGAAGGAACTCTTCGAATTTTATAGGCACACTTGAAGCGATTTCAGTTTTTGTGTACACTTATAGAGGTTTTTGGCTACAATGTAATGTAATGGTAATAGTAATACGAGTAGGTTACGTGTCAATAAATCACTAAAAAGTAAGTATTATAATTTTTTTGTAAAAAAATTAACTTACTCAAAACGCACTAAAAATAAAAAAATAACTGCGTCATTTAGAAAGTAATTTACTTAAACATATCTATGAAGTCGGTGCTAGCCAAGGTTTCTACTTTAAGGAGTAACGAACGTCCTTAAAGTCGAAACCTAGAACCCACAAACTGCTTTACAACGTTAAATAAACGTTCCTTAAACTTGGATGGCACCGACTTCATAGGTATGAAATATAAATTAAAGCAAGTAATTGACGCAGTTATTTTTTTAATTTTTAGCGTGTTTTGAGTCGGTCCAATTTTTTTGCTATAATTTTTTTGTCGACGACCACTTATACACCAAGTTAGCGTAAACATTACAAAGAGTTTGATTCCTCAAAACGTTGTAGAGACTGAATAGTGAGCTAGATCCAGGCTTCACTGCACACATTGTACTATCATTAGATGAAATTTGGCAGACATATTTAATAATAATTTTGGGTAGGAATAAGTTTCGGTAGGTGTACATCTTAGCATTAAAATCCATCAAATCGTTGAACTTGTTAGATTTTTGTCTTCTGAAATCGTCTAAGTGTCCTCGCAAATCTGCCTCATCTAGGCCACGACCTATACCACCTATTGGCAGTGTTGTCGTTAGGATAGATACACTAGTTTGTGGTTACTTAAAATAAAAGTGGCTAGTTTTATAAAAATAAGTTCACTTAAAAAGCTCGCTTAGGGCGAGTCGATCTCGTCCATGAAGGATTCCGTAGGAGCAAACAACATAGTTAAAATTATATAAGTTTTTATAGTTTCGGACAAAAGTGGCTGTGACATATGGAAGGAGAGACAGACAGGCATGACGAATCTAAAAGGTTACCGTTTTTTGTCATTTGGCTAATTTCCTGAAAATTATGGCAGCGTACATCAAAGAAATGACTTTTGAACACAGTAGCCTCATTATCCAATAATAACGTAGCTTTTTAATTTATTCGATAAAAATACGTAATTAAATGAAATATATAAATAATTTAGGAAAACCTCGACTCTCAGAGGTAGAAACCATATATTTCTTTAAAAATAACCAAATAGCATAGCAACATAAATGTATTATGTTAATCGTTTCAGCTCTGCTACCGCCCCCATCGTATCGCATGGCGGGCGTGGCGCGGACCTCTCGGGACCTCTAGCAGACAATATCAACAATATTTAATATTATAAAAGCAAAATTTTGTGAAGATGTATGTATGTAAGTATGTTTGTTACTCTTTCACACTACCGAACCCATGGACCCCGATGCGGACGGTGAGGTTATGGCCCTCACCGACACTATGAAGTCGGAAACTGCCTGCTATTTTTTGTGGCGCTACTTTGCACATACATTTTATGCACCCCGTCCATACCTCAGCCGCCGTTGCCCGCCCCCACATGTACCTCGGCCCCCTTATAATATGTAATGTAAAGTGTAAACAGTTAACACCCTTAACTGTCCTTCGTCTTCATCACCAGAACCCTAATAACAGTCACAATCTATGTAAGTGAAAAGTTCTCATCAATACAAATTAATCAAGCCTAATTATAAGATAGTTCTTGTAAACCGTTAAGGAGCTCTCTTAACTATCCTTCGTCTTCATTACCTGACCCCTAATGACAGTTACAGCCCATCTGTATGTAAAGTTCTCATTGAGACAAATTATTCAAGCCCAAACACAACGTAATTTCGTCCATCATCAGATCGACTTTAGAGTTAAATTATTAAATTTTAGTGCTTTAAAATACTTAACGGAAAAATTTACAAACGCACGTACGACGTAGTTCTGCAATTTTTGAAAGTTCCCCTATCCTTCGTCCTTTATAAGTTCATCAATAATAACCCTGAATTATTGACCATAATTGACAGTTACAACCCATCTGCATGTAAAGTTCTCATCGAGATAAATTATTCAAGCCCAAACACAAGGTAACTGCAATAAATCGTTGAGGAGTTCCCTAATGGATTTGTGAAATTCATGATATTTCGGCTCCAAAACTAAAAGTTTTTGATCAGTAATGTTTACTTTTTCTGCTGATTGTACTGCATGTCCTCCTATGGTTGTCTGCAACTATAAAAGAATACCTCAAAAAATTGCGTATGGTGTTCCCAATACAATAACATCTGACAAATAAAGAACTATTTTTAACCGACGAAAAGAACGGAGGAGGTTCTCAATTCGACACGTATATATTTTTTTATGTATGACCACGCATAACTTTTTACAGAGTTGTCCGATTTTGATAATTCTTTTTTTATTAGAAAGGGCATACTTCCAAGGTGGTCCCATTGTCATCATGTTAGATCTGATGAGATCGCCTCGGGAAATTGAAAGACTTCTTTAAGTCTAGAGGCACGCTTACAGCGATTACGGTTTTTGTCTCAGTATTAAATTTTAGTGCTTTAAAATACTTAACGGAAAAATTAGTACAAAGTACGATACGTGGCGATAGATCACTAAAAAGTAAGAAATAAAAATTTTTAAATAAAAATAGAACCGACTCAACGCACTAAAAAATAAATAAAAATTTTTACCTGCAATTTTTGAAAGTTCCTCTCGTTTTCTCCGGGATACCATGATCAGAAATTAAAGCAACTAAATTACAAAAATATTTTTTACTTTTTAGTGCGTTTCGGTTCTATTTTTTGTTAAAAATTTTTATTTCTTACTGGTTTTCGTGATTATGGTACCACCACCGGACTATTTCCTTTCCAACAAAAAAAGAATCATCAAAATCGGCTCATAAACGACGAAGATATTCGCGAACATACATAAAAAAAAACATTTCCCTCTTTATGCAGTCTGGTAAAAAGAAAGAAGTAACTCAGAACACTCCTCAGATTTTTTCCTATAAGAATATGTCATTGTTGCTTTAAATTACTTAAGCATAGTCGAGTCGAGTTAGAGTCGGTTCTATTTTTATTTAAAAATTTTGAAAGAATAATGTTAAAAAAGATTAAAAAACTAAAGAAAAATAGGAAAAAACTAAGAAAAACTAAGAGACTAAACTACAGAAAGTAGTTACTTAGTAGTAGTACATATCGGGGCCGTTTGGAAGTTGTAGGGGAACATATAAATATTGCAGACAGACAGACAACAAGAGTTTATAGCATTCCGCAGAAATACAATTAAATTAGCCGTCTTTAAAAAGATTGCAGAGAAGCGGATGCAGACTGTCGATTTCGATTTTTCGCATGTTTTAAAGTACAAGTTGTTTTTAAGTATGTATAATAAAACGTACATATTTAATTAATAAAATAACAATAATTCTAGCGGGGATCTTTGTAATTGTGTTCATAAACTATTTAAAGCTTCCAAATGATCGTTAGCTGTCCAATGACTGGAAGTTTATCCTAAATATTGCGGACAGACAGACAACAAGAATTAATAGCATTCCGCAGAAATACAATTAAATTAGCCGTTCAACGTGCGAAGAAGGCGCAGGCGGTAGCGACGAGGTCTGCAGGTCGGCAGGAAGTCCGGAGGGCAGGGAGGAAAGGCCGCGCGGGAAAGGGGCGGGGGTACGGGGGCGACGACCGCGGCACGCGAGCTTTTTCACGTGATGCGATTAGCCCGATGTAGGTCAGCAGGCCGCCGCTCTGCTGCTGACGGGCGCGCGGTCTGCCGCCTGACTGAGTACTGCGAGCAGACGGCGGACTGCAACCGCAGACACCTTCCTCATGTGACAGCGCGCTGCTGCACTTGTGGGCTCCGTACCTGCAACTCGTCCGCACTATCGACGGTTGTGATCGGTGTTAGAGTAAATAAATATAATCTAAGGAGATAGGTAGTTTCATCTGTAGATACCCTCTAACATTGGGAAAATAAAAATTTTTAACAAAAAATTTAACCGACTCAAAACGCACTAAAAAGTAAAAAATAACTGTGTCATTTAGCTGCTTTAATTTACTTAAGCATATCTATGAAGTCGGTGCCAGCAAGTTTAAGGAACATTTATCTAACGTAGTAAAGCAATTTGTGGGTTCTAGGTAAAGTCCTTAAAGTAGAAACCTTGGCTGGCACCGACTCCTAGATATGCTTAAGTAAATTAAAGCAACTAAATAACACAGTTATTTTATACTTTTTAGTGCGTTTTGAGTCGGTTAAATTTTTTGTTAAAATTTTTTATTCCTTACTTTTTAGTGATTTATCACCACGTAACGTACTGTCGTACTATACTGTCATAGTATATTATGTGGCACTTGTAGCCAAAAATCTACCGATACTTACACAAAAACCGAAATCGCTGCAAGTGTGCCTGTACCACTTGAAGAGTTCCTTCAATTTTCCCAGGATATCATCATCCGATTCTAACATGATGACAATGGGACCACCTTGGAAGCGTTCCCTTTCTAAAAAAAAAGAATTATCAAAATCGGACAACTCAGTAAAAAGTTATGCGTGGTCATACATGAAAAAATATATATACGTGTCGAATCGAGAGAACCTCCTCCGTTTTTTTTCGTCGGTTAAAAAGTCATCGATCAACAGCAAGATGTCGCCTGCCTCTCCAACGGGATACCTACGGGACGCACATCATATTGTTATTGTCTAGATTTGTATTGTGTACGAGTATAGTATATTTTAATGGGTAAATATTTAATTTTTTTACCAATTTTACTCATATTTTACTATATAAAAATTAATAAAATATTAAGAGTGTAATGAACTCACGCCATGATTACAATCTCCTGTCTATGATCAAACCAAGGCTCTATTGGTGAATAAGTTTAGAATTAGTTAAGCACACAAACCAAAACACACACACGTACATTTATTCGCATGTTTGCGTGGTAAAATTATAAGTAAATATAGTTTTATTAAATGTAAATTTTAATAACTATTTATGATAATTTATTAATATATAGCTACTAATGGGAAGAATGTGACCTTCTGACACAGGTCAGGTCTTACTAGGTCTCAGCCCTATCAGTAATGTACCACTATTTAACAATGAATTTTACAATTAATTTCATCATCAAAATTAATTCATTTTTATTTTTTCAGGTCGTAGATACATTCATTAATTTTGTAATTTTCCTCGAGCTAGGTACGTGCTTTTCACAAGAATAAACAAAAACATCTACTTTCCGAACGAAGCAGGACAGCCAAGCACTACAGACTTGAGAAATGATTGTAATAATTTGTAAAGTAAGCCTACCTAAATATTCAAATAAAACAATTGATATTCATAAATAGGGAATTGTCGCGAGGAGTTGTTTGTGCTGTGTAGTCGGGTGGGAGCCAGTGGGAGCTGTTGGAAGCTCGTGGGAGGGACACCCCGGATACATCCGGTCATCTGCCGTCAGCGGAACACTACAAACATATGTACTCGTATCAAATATATACATAGCGCTATCGACTTGCGCAAATAACATGCGGCGTTCGAGGAATTCTCGTATTAACGAGAAAATAATGGTATCGCCATGCAAGAGCTGCGAGCCACCTGCAGTGAGTCACCGCTATCTGTATCTCGGAGGAATGCGCCGGGGCGTTCCATGTCCTCGACTGCGTGTGACGTGTCCGGGACTCCTTACGTGTACACAGACACAAACCTCTATTATAGTATTTTTCTATTTTTTGTAAATCCCATTCAACGTGCTGGTGCCGGGTCCATCGCGTGACCGCGAGAATAACTCCGAACAGAGTCCGAAACTTGAGACACGGGTGTAGGTTTAAAAGGAATTATATTTATTTATAATATCCCGTACTCCTTTGCACAGCCTAAACTACTGGTCGTAGAGACCTGAAATTTGTTTGACCGACTCCACATCTAAATGGACTGAAAAGTGGTTGAAAATTTCTATGGAAAATCCTGTTTACTTCGTCTTATCCGGTCCATATTTAACTAGCAGAAGCTCTTGTAAATAGTGTGTAAACCTTGACAATCTCCGTGGCGCAGTGGAAACGCGGTGGATTTATGAGACGGAGGTCCTGGGCTCGATTTCCGGCGGGGCAGATTGAGATTTTTCTTAATTTGTCTTAGTCTGGTTGGTGGGAGGCTTTCGCCGTGGCTAGTTACCACCCTACCGACAAAGACGTACCGCCTAGCGATTTAGCGTTCCGGTACGATATCGTGAAACTAAATGGGGTGTGGATTTCATCCTACTCCTAACAAGTTAGCCCGCTTCCATCTTGGATTACATCATCACTTAACATCAGGTGTGATAGCAGTCAAGGGCCAACTTGTAGTCGATAAAAAACACCAAAAATGAAAAAATGTAGGTACGTACGTTACTTTTTATTTTTTTAGACAATTTCTTAGAAGAAATAAAAACTTAGAGTTATTCTACAACCCCACACGGGATTCGAAACCAGGACATTGATCGAAGCTGACCACTAGGGACTAGAGTAGATACAGCAACGATGTAGATATATTGGTTAATCGTGGATGAGATACCTGCAGGGAATACAAAACATCGCACCAGGCTAGTCACCATCGTTTTCAGTTCGAGAATGCGGTTGCAAAGAAGCTGGTTCAGATACTGTGCTCAGGGTGTGTTCTGCGATCCATTAAATTAGATACCAAAATTATTTAGGGTCCATCTTTGTGAGACCCGGATTGTTTTTACCCGACTGTGTCAGAAGGAAGGTAATGTTTTTCGAGCGTATGTATGTATGTATGTATGTATATATGTCCATTTCTTTGGCACGCGCTACAGCCTAAACGGCTGAACGGATTTTGACATGTGAGGTGTCGTTGAATTCGGCTAAATTGTAGAAGTGACATAGGCTATATGAATTTTCAAAATGGCGGCTGTAAATGGGGAAAAAATGGTCGAAAACGTAGTTTTGGTAGGTCTTTCTTTCCCACGTAGTAAACTATTTTGTCCACATCTGCAGCACCATAAAGTATTTAGAATTTTATATAGATATAGTGATCCTTGTTTTTCTCTTTTAAGTTCGTAACTTCTAAGCAGTTGGGTTTTTGTTTTTATAATAATAATTTTTTTACGACAGTTTGTAGCTGGACCTATTGGTTTTAAACCAATAAAAACGCTGAACTTGTTCAACTGATTACTGATTTACTAAGAACAATAACTGTGTCTACGAAGGTAGTTAAACCGTGACAATCTCCGATCTTTGAGAGGTGACAATGAACAATTTGATTTATAAGAATACAATTTTATGGGTTGTTGTTGTATGTTGCAATATCTGATTACTTCACAGGCATTTCATCGTATGTAGCAGCATTTAAAGCGTGCTTTAGATTTCTAGTGGTGGTTAAATGTTGCCCACTCCCGCGCCCGATGTCCAACGTTGGGCGGCGGTGGGCGGAGGTGGGAGGCGCTGGGGACGCGGGTGACCGTAGCGGTCAAAGAAATTACCTTTCAATGACTCAATCAAGTATAAGTTGGGCGGTGGTTGGTGCACAGGGCGCGGCGCCGGCACTCGTTTATTTTAGTGGCGGCAATTTGCTCGGCATTCTGTTGAGCGGGGCGGAGGGGCGGAGGGGCGCCAGCTGGCCCGTTTCCTTAACCCATTGTTCGTTGTAATCATATTTTTTTGAGCGACCACGAACGGCGGTAGCTCCGAGAATACTATACCTTTGTTAGATTAAATTGCGATTGGTGAAGGTAGGTTGGTAGGTAGGTACAGACACTACCAGGTATTCTGTGCCGTTCTGATATAAATGGGTGCCTTGTGTTTGTGAGGTAATATGAAATATAGCTAGAGTAAAAGATGAGAAAGGGGGGGCCTGAGCAGACTTTTAATGTCTTGTTAAGGATTTGAACAAGCCTCTAGAATCAGGGGCACGGCGCGACACTGATGTTTTGACGCTGGTAAATATCAGCAACTTGTTTGCATGCAAAAAGACGCGCTCTGCTAAGTTCTAATCAATGGTAACGTCGCCATTAAGTATTCATGGAAAGGCTTTTACACTACCTACTAAATGTATAATTTTAGAATACTTAACATAATATACTCATTTAAGTGTAACTACACCAACCTCCTACAAGTATCCTTAGAGTACACTTGGACAAAAAGTCACTGACTGAACTTGACCATGTTTTTAAAATAATTACTAATTTACATACATTAACACGTAATGAACATATGAAGATTTCTCTCTTCATATGTTCATTGGAAGTGAGAATTATTCTACGACAGGATCCAGGACTCGAACCCTGGACCTCGTGATCGAAGCCACGTAGGCTAACTTCTGGACTAACGAGGGAACTTACTCTAACCAGACTAGACCAAGGAATATATGGGCAAAAACTTTCGTTTTTTATATAATGACGAAGGTCTGGCTTACAAAGGCTTACCATTAGATCATAAAGGCATACGCAGAGCAGACCATGTACATGTACTAGTATATAGATACACGCACATTACGTTGATAGGCAATATTATAATGTACCTAGATAGAGCAATCGTGCGGCAAGTCCCCGCGGAGCGCTGTACGAATGTCAATGTAGGCAGGAATACCGCCCTGTATGTGTAGGTGCGGGAGGCGGTCGGCGGCGCGAGGTCGCGGCGGCCTCGGCTGCGCTAACGAAGCTCCTGTCCACGGGGTCGATGACGCCGTAGCGCTCCAATTTTCCTTCCGAATTCTTATAACGAAGAAAACGACTGAGTATTTATAACTACCTACTTTTAGCTTATACTTTTGATCCCCCGGCAGTCCCGACTCCGGCGAACTATTAAGCCTCTCCCAAAGCTCTCTAAGCCGACTCTCAGATGAGGCCTTGGACTCTATTAGCGGAAGGGCGCAGTGTCGTCAGTCGATGTCTTTTTGTGCCAGTCCGGGGGCATTGTTTTGTTTCGATATGTTAGTGATAAGTTTTACTTTTTCCTTTGAATTGAATGACTTGAACGCTGGTGTAACGATATAGCGGCAGGTCGCGGCGGGAAGCCGGGGGAGGCGGGCGGCGGGCTCGCATGTCATCAGTGCATTCATCGTGCGATCATCAAAACATCTTTACGAGTGCCGCCCGCCGCCCGCCCGTACCCTGTTCGCGATCGATTTCCCGGCGCTTTGTCGTGTCGCAGGCAGGACGCAGGGCGCAAAGCGCAGATAGCGCAACAGCGCAGCCGGCGCAGAGCGTAGGGCCCGCTCGCGCCGCCTGGTGCCACACAATGAACCGAGCACGCCCTCTTCAATCGGAAGCTCATTATGTTAAAAACCTTCTAATTAAAAAACCTGTTAAGCTTTTTATTTCACTTATTAGGTGATATTTGGTTGCTAGGACAGGAACTGAGAGTTGAAAGCCTAGTACAGACCATGTTAGAATCAAGCGATAAATGGGAGCTGATTGCGGAATTCTTAGAAAATATAATCAGGATCAAGGAGAATGATGAAAGACGATAGGTGAAAGAGACAGCGACGTTGGTGGTAGGCCGAAGGGCAGGTACACCAACGTTTTGAAGGTAGGTGGGGTTTTTAGCCGGTAGGAGTCCGGCACTACCCAGGAAGGGTGTCCATGAGGATTTTCCCCCCTACGAAAAAAAAAAAAAAAGGTGATATTTGGTTATTGTGAAAATTTTTGCTTCTACGACAGTTATTAGGTAACTACAACTGAAGGCCATATTTTTGTTTACCTTAGGTTTTAAGAATTTCCACGTGGACAAGTTTAGCCAAGTTAAAAAAAATCGAGCAAGTGCGTGTCGTTCCACGTACATTGTACGATTCCGTAGTTGCGTCCATTGTAGGTGGAAGTGTGTAATTTCCGAGCATAGTAGATGCAATGATTAGTGACGGAACATGCTGAATAGCCTCCTTTTCCGAGTCTGTTGTCGGCCTAAAAGAAGTTAAGGAAAGAACGAGGGAGGATCCAGACGTTACAGCTACAAGGAGACGAAGATATGCTATAATTTGTGCTGCAATTCCGAATCGTAAGGGGATCACGTGAGGTCAAACGTCACCGAAGAATACGAAAGCGATCCTGCGGTGTGTTGAGTATCGACGTGGTTGGGTTCGCTTGGTATTAGTGGGTATTCCGATAATCGGCAAGTCACCCATACCCTGCAAAAGTAATGCTAATTGTTGTTAATATTGGCATTTTGTTTGGAGGGATACGTTAAAGCATTTCCCAATGTTAAAAAAAGATGTTCCGTAGTTGCACTTTTCCGACTTATTATCTACTTCTACTAAAACTGTTACAGGTCCAATTCTGTGCATTGAACATATTTGCAAAATTTTTATTGGAGGCCACTATATGATAGATACTGAACCCAAATATGTAATTCTTTCTTTCAACTCCATTGTATCTTACACAGGGATTGAAAGTTTGTAGGGATGACGCTTAATTTTTCAAACAATGTTCATGAAAATCTGTATAAGGAATACTGCGTAAATGTATATTATAATGCGATACAAAGATTTTTAAAATTCAACCCCTAAAGGGGTTGAAAGTTTGTAAGAAAAGTTCTTAAATTTTCAGTTGATGTTTATGAAAACAGATGGTTAATTACAACTGAATAAATACAGAATATATTGTGATTTAAGGACTATAAATTTTACCTCTAAATGGTTGGGTTACCTCTAAATTTCATAGGGGTTGAAAGTATTTCATTTTCAAGTTATGTTTCCGAAAATTAGCATAAAGAGTACTGGGTAAATATAAAATACAATATGACATATGAATTATTAAAATTCTTACCTACATTTACATATGGGTTAAAAGTTTGTATAAAAAGTCGTTCGTTTTCAATTCATGTTTATGAAAATTGGTATATGGATAAAATACAATTTAATTCATAGATTTTCAAAATTCCGCCCCTAAAAGGCATAGATAGGCGTTGACAGTTGGTGACAAATTACCTAATATTTCCTAATTTCAAAAAAACCTTTTCGGACTAAAAGGTTAAACAAAAACATAGAGTGTTTTAACAATTTTTAATTTTCACCCCTACGGGATTCATTAGGGTTGAAAGATTTTAAGAAAATCTGGCATCAAGTCATACCCACGGATATTGGTTCTTTAATTAACGTTAAAATGTAGTAATATAAATTGCGGGAAACTGTGAGTAGGTATCGGGTTTGAGAGCCCCTTAAATTCTTATGATCTTCGAGTCCAATTGCAGAACAGGCTTGTCGGTGTAAGAAATAATAAAAAAATTTTAACAAAAAATAAAAACGCCTTCAAAACGCACTAAAAAGTAAAAAATAACTACGTCATTTACTTACTTTAATTTACTTAATAACATCTATGAAGTCGGTGCCACCCGAGCTTTCTACTTTAAAGACTTTACATAAACTTGGATGGCATTTGTTAAAATTTTTTTATTTCATACTTTTTAGTGATTTATCAACAACGAAAATACTAAAGAACCTACTCGAACTAAACCATAAGTACCAATATTCACTAGCTAGTTATAACATTCCAACATCCCTACAAATATGCCTATAAAGTTTGAAGAGTTTCCTCGAGTTTTCGAAGATCTCATCATCAGATCATGACTTAGTTAACATTAAACCAACTGCAATCTATAATCTTACAAACTTCTCATTGAGACATATTAATTGAGCCCAACAGCATAAGGTAGCTACTGTAAACCGTCAAAAAGTTCCCTCAGCTGTCCTTCGTCTTCATCGCCAGACCCTTGATGACAGTCACAGCCCATCTAAATGTAAAGTTCTCATTGAGACAAATTAATCGAGCCCAAACACAAGGTAGTTACTGTAAACCGTTAAAGAGCTCCCTCAGCTGTCCTTCGTCGTCATCACCAGACCCTCAATGACAGTCACAGTCCATCTAAATGTAAGTTTCTCATCGAGACAAATTAATAAAGCCTGAACACAAGGTAGCTACTGTAAACCGTTACGGAGCTCTCTTAACTGTACTTTGTCTTCATCACCAGACCATCAATGACAGTCACAGCCCATCTAAATGTAAAGTTCTTATCAAGACAAATAAATCGAGCCCAAACACAAGGTAAATGCAGTAAATCGTCAAGGATTTCTCTTATATGTAGATCGGCTCCATCATCAGATCGACTCCAGATCTTCATCAAATTGTAGTCCTTTTGAATATTTATCGGAAAAATTAACAGACGTACTTGTTGTCCCTACATTTTTTGAAAGTTCCCTTCGGTTTCTCCAGGATTCCATCATCAGATCCTGGTTTCCTTATCATGGTACCACCACCGGACTATCTACTTTCCAACAAAAAAAGAATTATCAAAATGGGTTCATAAACGACGAATATATATATATTCGGTCGAATTGAGAAACTCCTTTTTTTTAAGTCGTTTAAAAAGACAACAGAGAAAACATTCGATATCGGACATATGACAGTTATTATTCCGAAAATATGCACTGGCCCCTTGGGAAAGGGTGTGAAACTCAAAATGTTAATGAAGCTGTAGTTCATTAAGCCAGTGTTTTTAATTGTAAGAAAGGGAGCACCACAAAGGTTGTGACATCAGTCTTGTTACAGACTAGGTCTTCAGTTAAAACAACTTGAAACCTGTTGTAATCTATAGGAAACTTTGATCGTACGACTCATTTCAAGTTTAGCGCACTTTTTAAACGACTTCAAAAAAAAAGGAGTTTCTCAATTCGACCGTATATATATATATATATATATATATATATATATATATATATTTTTTTTATGTGTGTTCGCGCATAACTTCGTCGTTTATGAACCGATTTTGATAATTCTTTTTTTTGTTGGAAAGTAGATAGTCCGGTGGTGGTACCATGACAAGGAAACAAGGATCTGATGATGGGATCCTGGAGAAAACGAGGAAATCTTTCAAAAATTGTAGGGACAACAAGTACGTTTGTTAATTTTTCCGGCAAGTATTTAAAAGCACTACAATTCGATGAAGGTCTGGAGTCGATCTGATGATGGAGCCGATCTATATATAACAGAACACCTTGACGATTTACTACAGTTACCTTGTGTTTGGGCTCGATTAATTTGTCTCGATGAGAACTTTACATTTAGATGGGCTGTGACTGTCATTGAGGGTCTGGTGATGAAGACGAAGTACAGTTAAGGGAGCTCCGTAACGGTTTACAGTAGCTACCTAGTGTTTGGGCTCGATTAATTTGCCTCAATGAGAACTTTACATTTAGATGGAATGTGACTGTCATTAACGGTCTGGCGATGAAGACGAGGGACAGCTGGGGGAGCCCTTTAACGATTTACAGTAGCTACCTTGTGTTTGGGCTCGATTAATTTGTCTCAATGAGAACTTTACATTTAGATAGGCTGTGACTGTTATTGAGGGTCTGGCGATGAAGAAGAAGGACAGTTGAGGGAGCTCTATAAAGGTTTACAGTAGTTACCTTGTGATTGGGCTCGATTAATTTGTCTCAATGAGAACTTTACATTTAGATGGAATGTGACTGTCATTAACGGTCTGGCGATGAAGACGAGGGACAGCTGGGGGAGCCCTTTAACGATTTACAGTAGCTACCTTGTGTTTGGGCTCGATTAATTTGTCTCAATGAGAACTTTACATTTAGATAGGCTGTGACTGTTATTGAGGGTCTGGCGATGAAGAAGAAGGACAGTTGAGGGAGCTCTATAAAGGTTTACAGTAGTTACCTTGTGATTGGGCTCGATTAATATGTTTCAATGAGAAGTTTGAAAGGTTATAAATTCCAGTTAGTTTAATGTTTACTAAGTCATGATCCAATGATGAGATCTACGGAAACTCGGGGAAACTCTTCAAAATTTATATGCACTTTTGCAGGGACGTCGGAATGTTATAAGTAGCTAGTGAATATTGGTACTTATGGTTTAGTTCGAGTAGGTTTATTAGTATGTTCGTTGTTGATAAATCACTAAAAAGTATGAAATCAAAAGTTTTTAACAAAAAATAAAAACGCCTTCAAAACGCACTAAAAAGTAAAAAATAACTACGTCATTTACTTACTTTAATTTACTTAACCACATCTATGAAGTCGGTGCCATCCAAGTTTAGGTAAAGACTTTAAAGTAGAAAGCTCGGGGGGCACCGACTTCATAGATGTGATTAAGTAAATTAAAGTAAGTAAATGACGTAGTTATTTTTTACTTTTTAGTGCGTTTTGAAGGCGTTTTTATTTTTTGTTAAAAACTTTTAAATCATGGGTTTAATCACATCTGGTGATAAGTGATGATGAGATGATGATGATGATGATGATGATGATGATGAATGTAAAGTGGGCTAACTTGTTAGGAGTAGTATAATATCCAAACCCCTTTGGGTTTTACAAGACATCGTACCGGAACGCAAAATCTTCTTGTCTTTGTCGGTAGGGTGACATGCCACAATCGAGGCCTCCTACCAGCCAACGTTGCATTTGTGTACTTGTATATTATCTAATCACTTTCCTAATTGCGCACTCAGTGCGCTCGCTCGTTCTTATCCTATAGGTCGCTCTTACGAAGTACGTGGTACAATATCTATCTACTCTTAGAACTCGCTCGTATGGAATTAGTATACTAGTAGCGCACATTGCAAAACTTTGATAGCGAAGTGAGATACGATCGGCGATGGCGCGGCCGCCGAGGCGCAGGGCGGGCGGGTTAGCGGGCGGGCGCAGGGCGGGTGGGCTGCGGGCGGGCGGCGCGGCAGTGCTCGGCGTGCGCGGCTCCCGACGAGTCGCCCGCCGAGCGCGCCGCGCGCTGCCCGCCACGTGCGCCCCGCCCGTCCATTGTTTACCGAGCTACGAGCGGTGGCCGTGGCGTCTGTCCCGACTCCCGTCCGACGCCGGGTGATGCCGCCCGTATCGCCGGCACCACAACGAATAAATTTCGTTTTTTTAATTCGATCTAAAATGTTCAGACGTGTATAAGTACAGTAAAATGTTCAATGTGATCAGTGTATAAGTACGTTATGCGCTCATCCTTTTGTTTAAGCTTAGAATTGTATGCCAGCTGGCTGCGAGTGATGTTTACGTGTCGCGCGCAGGGCAGCACGCGGCGCTGAGCGCACAGGGCACGCGTCGCCGCACAGCCGAGGACGCGCGCAGCGCGCGTGCAGAGAACGCACTTAGTAATTTATTTTCAATAAAGTGAGTTTAAGGAGTATTTTTTGCCTTAATGTAATGCTTACAACCTTACAACATTCGTGCGATGGTCTGGGTCGAAAGGTAGATTATTGTGAAACTACTGCGAAATAATCGATATCCACTGAACGTCGCCGAGCCGCTCTCGTCGCTAACGATACAAGAGTTAATGAAAGAATTTCATCGAAACGATGCGAACTCGATCGATGGCAATGTTGCTCTTTTACTAACTTGGACTTTGAAATTTGGGCTTAGTCAAAAATCTGTTTTAGCCACCAATATTAATTTAAGAACTTCTAGTAATTCTGGTGGTGTATTAATCATAATTCTACTGGGTAAACGGTTTATTAAAAACTACTTGCTGATTTTTGAAGAAATCTATTGTTGGGATTTCCCAAAACTAGCTCTTTCATGTTCTATTTGCCTTCCGAACTAGTGGCAGAATCACTACTTACTGACAGACTTAACGTTAGAAAAGAGCTTGTATACAGCCTTCTTCAAATGAATGAATTTTGATTTTTAAGCAGCCACTTACTAGTTAGTCCTGACAGCAAAACTGATCGACGGAGATCGAAGCGGCTCCGGCGATCTATCATACTCCGCGGCGCGCCGTGCTAAATATAAACCAATGTTTAACCTGTAACATCGCAGGTGGATCTGGGAAAATTAAAAGTCGCCTTTCGGGAAGCGTCGATCGCATCCGTGTCAATAAACAGTGTTTACGATCTCATAAATAAAGAGCTTCGGATCGCAGGAGACGCGCGGCCGGCGCAGCGCGCGCGCCGCCCGCCCGCCCCGCCCGCCCGCGCTGCCGGCCGCCGCCACGCTGGAGGCGCTGCGCCGCCACTCGCGGCAGATCGCCGCGCGCCGCGACCGTCGCGTGCAGGTGCGCGTCCAACCGTCCCCGCCCGCCTCTCTGCGCGCCCGCATTACAGCCGCCCGTCTGTTTCAGTTCACGGAGCGCGTGCGAGATGGCGCTCGCGGCGACGGCGCCGGTGAGTAGAGCGCGTCCGGGCGTGTGCGCGCGCGCCGCTCGGTACGCTGACGTTCGTGCCTGTACAGAGAGCGGCGGCTCCGAGATGTCCGGCGGCAGCGGCGGCGGCGAGCGCGAGCGCGTGCGGCGTCCCTCCACCTGCCGCGTGGAGATGGGCGCGCTGCTGGCGGCTGAGCCGCGCCCGCTTGACAATAAAGTGAAGGTGCGAGACTGCCCCGCTGGCCCGCTGCGTAGTGGCGGCGCGGCGCTTTAGCGGCTGACCTACTTACGTTATCGCGCATCTTAGGATTGCGATCGGTTGACACGTCCGACACGGACGGCCAGCGGCTTGACAGCTATTATAATTTCTGGATTACCTATGTAGATAATATAACAGGTATAAAAGAATAATAATCAATTTCAAAATAGAATAAAAGTATTCAACAGTAATAAAATCTAAAGCTAGACTAAATTAATTTATATGATTATTTATTGAACGGGTTTCGACTCCCGACTGATGAGGTACTTACAATACTTTGTACACTTTTGGTTTGAGCTTGTTTTTCTTTTTCGTTTTTTAACCGACTTCAAAAAAAGGAGGTTATCTATTCGACCCGTATGTATGTAATACATATTTTCAGAAATGCCCAGTTTTCGTATATGGTATCGTAGTCTATATCAGAATCTGAACAAATGTGCCAAATTTCAAAAGTGTATGTATGTTTTTATGTTTGTTATTGCATATATCCGGAACTACAAGTAGGATTAAAGTAATTCTTTTTTTGTTGTACTAGGTATTGTTCAACTTACCTATATTAAAGTTATAGAGCCCGTTTATTTCGACAAAACTAAACGGACTGAATAGATTTTGATATAGGTAATGTTATAAGGATTAACTTGGGCTACTTTTATTTTAGACTAGCGGACGCCCGCGACTCCGTCCGCCGAAACTGTTTTGTGATAGTTGGACAAAAAATAACTTATGTCCTTTATTAGGCTCTAGACTATATCTGTACCAAATTTCATTTAAATCTTTTCAGAAGTATATGCGTCATTGAGTAACAAACCGACACTGCTTTCTTTCCTTTACATAAATGAGCATAAATAAAGAAAAATTAGACAAACAATAGCATCCGCACTGGAAATGTATGAATGGCCTAAATGGTCTTGGGCAGGTGAACTCAATTAGATTAATATGGGTACCTGGACATGTAGGCATACAGGGTAATGAGCTAGCGGATGAGCACTTCATCGCCCATGTGTCGCACTTGCACCGTGTGTGATAAACATGGCTCTCAAAGTAGCAGGTCTAAGGCACTCAAAAAAGTTTATGATAAGGCAGGTTTTCCAGCCCAGGCCATTATAGCACCAGGTCTATGCTTGCAAAATGGGTATTTCTGAGGATACGGAGCTAGAAAGCGAATGATCTCCTGTAGCCTACCATAATTCCTTTACATAATATTAGCATATTTAAAAAAAAAATTAACAAAAAATAGAACCGACTCAAAACGTATTAAAAAGTAAAAAAAAACTGTTTCGTGTAGTTGCTTTAATTTACTTAAGCATATCTATGAAGTCGGTGCCAGCCAGGCCAAGCACTAGTAGCCAAAAAGCTACCGATACCGAGATAAAAACCGAAATCGCTGTAAGCGTGCCTCCAAAATTTGAAGAGTTCCTTCAATTTCCCCATATTATCATCAGATCCTAACATAACAACAATGGGACCACTTTGGAAGTATGCCCTTTGAATCTACACAGGTGAAACATAGCGGCATACCGCTAGTATTAAATGATAGTGGTACATTGAAGGCTGTATCTTCACCGCGTAGGTAATGTTTGATTTTTTTTAGTTCCAAGATAACCTGATATTTCAATCTGATACGTAATAAGAGGAATTCTCACTTTTACCTGACAGCTAAGAAGGGTTATGTTTTTCGCCAGAATTTCCTATGTATGTATCCGTGTAATGGTCTTTATTACCTCATATCTACTAATCTGCTGAACAGATTTTCATAATCAAGATTTCGTTATATTTGTCTTGATAAGTACCTAACGGTAACTAAAAAGTGTAAAATAAAATTAGAAATAAAAAACCGACTGCGTTATAAATAACTGAAGAGAAAAAACAAGTTCAGTCCAGAGGGCAAGTGTGAATTTTTCACCGAGAAACTGCGTAAAAACGTAACCACGCGTAAGTCAAATTATAGAAAAAAAGCGTTTTCTCTCACTATAACTAGATGGCGCTGCTTCAATTCCATATAAATTTGCGTTGTGTTTTTACACCGCGACTTGGCAACAAACTCACACTAGGCACTCGAGTGCCTAGTGTGAGATTACTTCAAAACAATCGAAAACTTCACATTCGCGTTAAGGGCAAAATTTATATGGAACTAAAGCAGCGCCCCTGGCGGGAGTGAGAAAAAACTCAAATGGGCGAGTGTCAGAACGCTTTTTTTGCTATATATTTTGACATTATTAGTGACTACGTTTTTACGCAGTCGCTCGGTGAAAAACTCACACTAGGCACTCGGAGGTGTCCAGTGAGTTATAACGCAGTCGGGTTTTTATTTCTTTTATTTTTTTACTGAAATGGATTTATGTAGGTAATATCTATATTTGTTACTCTTGCAGGCAATTTGTGTTCACCACAGTCAAACGTGGGTCGGTGAGTTGTTCCACACGTTTGCTGACTTGAGCCTGTCGGGAGTCAGGTGTAATGGAAAGAAATGAAACGCACGACAGCCGAGTCCTAAAACTGAGCTAAAAATATTTTTACAGCTGTTACAAGTATATATCCTCACAAGGAGTGTAAATCTAATATTTAATTTTTTTAATATAAGTAAAAGTATATGTTTCTTCGCTAAACCTGCATTCGTCTGAAGTCCACTCGGATGAACAAACAATAAAGTCCTGCCGCCTCATCCGACGTAGGCTCGGTGAACCCACACTGTTGCGGGCCCCACTAACCGAATGCACTGGGTGTGTCCACAGCGTCACAGCATCCACGGCATGACGGAGGAGGAGAACGTGGTGCGTCCGCACCAGGAGATGGCAGTGTTGTCGCTGGACGAGAAGAAGTACCTGCTGGGCGTGGAGCGCGGCGACGTGGCGGGCACGCGCCGCGTGTTGCAGCGTGCGCGCGACACGGGCCACGTCAATGTGGATTGCGTTGACCCGCTGGGCCGAAGCGCACTGCTCATGGCCATCGACAACGAGAACCTGGAGATGGTCGAGCTGCTGCTGGAGTTCGGCGTGGAGACACGTGACGCGCTGCTGCACGCCATCTCCGAGGAGTTCGTGGAGGCTGTGGAGGCGCTGCTGGACCACGAGGAGCGCGCGCGAAAGCCCGGCGAGCCGCACGTGAGTGTCCCGCGAGCGGAGAGCGCGCCGCCGCCGCGCGGACTCGCTCTCATGCCTTCTGTCTCCGCCTGTCGCAGAGCTGGGAGGCGCTGCCGCCCGAGACAGCCACCTTCACGTCGGACATCACGCCGCTGATCCTGGCGGCGCACCGCGACAGCTACGAGATCATCAAGCTGCTGCTCGACCGCGGCGCCGATCTGCCGCAGCCGCACGACGTGCGCTGCGGTTGTGACGAGTGCGTACGCTCGCGGCGTGAAGACTCGCTGCGCCACTCGCGCTCGCGCATCAACGCGTACCGCGCGCTCGCGTCGCCGTCGCTCATCGCACTGTCTTCCAAGGACCCCATCCTCACCGCCTTCGAGTTGTCGTGGGAGCTGCGTCGGCTATCGGCGCTCGAGCACGAGTTCAAGACGGAGTACCAGGAGCTGCGCGTGCAGTGCCAGGAGTTCGCTACGGCGCTGCTGGACCACACGCGCACGTCGCACGAGCTGCAGGTGCTGCTCAACCACGAGAAGGGCTCGCCGCAGGCGCCGTTGGCTGAGCCCGGAGCGCCAGAGCGCATGCGCCTGTCGCGCCTCAAGCTAGCCATTAAGCTGCGTCAGAAGAAGGTGAGTCGCCCACGAGCGTGCGTACCGCGCCGCGTCTGCCAACCGCGCGCTGACCGCCGTCTGTTGCAGTTCGTGGCGCATCCCAACGTGCAGCAGCTGCTGGCTTCCATCTGGTACGAGAGCGTGCCGGGCTTTCGGCGCAAGAACATGTTGCTGCAGGCGGCGGAGATGGTGCGCATCGGCGCCATGTTTCCTCTGTACTCGTTGGCCTACGTGGCGGCACCGCACTCGGCCGCGGGCCGCACGCTGCGCAAGCCATTCATTAAGTTCCTGTGCCACTCCGCCAGCTACTTTATGTTCCTGTGTGAGTACAGTAGTCCGCGACTAACAAATAGGCAAAATCAAAAACATTTTATTTTGCTATTTTCTGCGAAAAATCGACAAATTCACCCAGATCCGAATGAAAACCATCTACGTCCATTTCACTCACTCCCAAAACCGGAGCATTCCCAGGAGATGTTGACTCTACAAAGTTCAATGTCAAAGGTCAAATGAATTTTCGATTGCTTCGTTATTTAATATTTAAAATTCAATACGTGAATAACAAAAATAAAGTAGAGGAAAATTTAGCGCCCCCGGCGACACCGTTTGCCGACCGACTGGCGATCGGTGCCGCGCGTGTGGTTCTGTAGTCTGTACAGTGTGGTGCTGGTGTGCGCAGTCCTGCTGATCCTGGCGTCGCAGCGCATCGAGACGGCGGCCAGCGGGCTCTTCTGGGCGGCGCCGCATACCACGCCGCTGTCGCGCCGCGGCGCGCCGCCCTCGCTCGTGGAGTGGCTCATCCTGGCCTGGGTCAGCGGTCGGTGCACACTCTATATTATTTTTAATTGATAAAAAAATCTCGTGCGAGTTTTTTATACAAAGTACACTGAAATCGGTACTTTGACACCAGAATTTTTGTGTTATATGAAATGAATAATGAAAGAGATTTCTATGGCACGAAAGTAGTCATATTAGTTAACTAGCAGACGGCAGTGATTTCTATGGCAACCAAAATGAATAAAATTATTTCTTAATTATAACATTAGTAAATTAGCAGACGTCTGCAGTGATCCATTTCAGATGGCACGAAAGTAGACCGACTACAAAAGATAAATTGACAAAAAGTACCGTAGTGATTTACAATGGAACGAAAATTGTTTCCAGTTTTAGTTAATCCAGCAGTCAGCCCTGAACTCCAGCCACGGCAAAAATACGGACAGACAAAAATTAAAAAAAAGACGTGTGGCACTCGGAGACGGCAGTGATTTCTATGGCACGAAAGTAGCCGTATTAGTTAACTAGCAGACGGCAGTGATTTCTATGGCACGAAAGTAGCCGTATTTAAAAAGTCATTAATTTTTTTTTAGCAGCGGAATTCAGTCATTTTTATGGAACGAAAGTAGTTTTTCCATATTAGTTAACGAGCTTTAGACGGCAGTGAACTTTCGAAATATCCGCGTGAAATCAAAATAAAATAAAAAATTTTATTCCGTAATTATAACATTAGTAAGTTCTCGATGAGTCTGTCGAAATTATGCTTTTAGTTTTATGTTTTTGACTTCAGGCGTGTTGGTTTTTTCACGGAAGATTAGCCGGAACAAAAAGATAGACCGACTACTACTAAAAGATAAATAGACAAAAAGTACCCTGTGTAATACCTTACAATAGGAACTAAAATTTGTTACAAAAATCATTTAAATCCATCCAGTAGTTCCGGCCTGAATTCCAGCCACGGCAAAAATAAAAAATACGGACAGACAGACAAAAATTTAAAAAGTTACATTTTTGGGTTAAGTATCGATTATAGTGCCCTCCAATTAAAATTTCAAAAATATCTTCAATGTACAGAATTGGACCTGTTACAGTTTTATTATCAGTATAGATTATTTACAGATCAGGCATGACTAAAATGTACAAGAAAGTCAACGCCATCAATATAATCAATCTCGTTGTGAAAGCGGCATCCGGCTGCCGCTTCAAGCCTTGACCACAATAAGTTTTCAATGGATCGGACCAATTTCAGCGTATTTTGTTAGCTCATTAAACTAAAATGGCTACTTTTGTGCCAGAAACCCTTTTCAATACAATAGAAAAAAAACTTACTGAAATCAATAGGTATGGTGTTTATGATCTTCACCGTAGGTTTAATGGCTTAGAATCTTCTAAAAAATTAACAAAAAATAGAACCGACTCAAAACGCACTAAAAAGTAAAAAATAAATATTATACACAAGTATAAATGACTGAATGACTGTAGGTAATATTTGTAGCTGGTAGTGTGTCGTGTGCGCAGGGCTGATCTGGAGCGAGGTGAAGCAGCTGTGGGATATGGGGCTGCGCGAGTACGTGCTGGACATGTGGAACGTGATCGACTTCGTCACCAACTCGCTGTACGTCGCAACAGTCGCGCTGCGCATCGTGTCGCATTTCCAGGTACGTGCGTGGACTCATCACAGCCACATCATTCGCCACCAAATCTTTGTACGTCGCGACTGTCGCACTGTGTATCGTGTCGTACTTTCAGATACGCGCACCGACTTAGCCCGCATTTATCTATGTCAAACAGAACTCAGGAATTGATCCACGTCTAATAATCTTTTAATCTTAAATACGGATACCAAGATTCGGGCTCTTGATCTTGACCATGAGCTGATGATAGTGTTTAGTCCTTTAAGATGGCGTATCGGTTTACAGGTTCTACGCGAAATGTCTTTGGGTCTCCAGTGGAACCAGCCCCGCGAGAAGTGGGACGCGTGGGACCCCATGCTGCTGTCCGAAGGGTTGTTCTCCGCCGCCAACATCTTCAGCAGTCTTAAGCTGGTTTACATCTTCAGCGTTAATCCGCACCTGGGCCCGCTGCAAGTGTCGCTGAGTCGGATGGTGCTGGACATTCTGAAGTTCTTTGTGTTGGACATACTCGTCATATTCGCTTTCTCCTGTGGTGAGCGCGACTACGTTAATACTGGTTGATACGTGTAAGCCCCGCGTCTACGTCGTGTGATGCATGAGTTTAGTAATTCCTCTACGAATACAGCGACGTGAAGAAGCATTCAAACACTGTAAACATTATTAAAACTATAGTTTTTCGTGTTACACGCGATACGGAAATAAGGATTAAGAATAATATTCAAAACTTCCGTTCATTCGATTGGCAGGCCTCAACCAGCTGCTGTGGTACTACGCCGACATGGAGAAGAAGAAATGCCACATAAGCTCATCGCTGACACCCGCCAACGGCACGCTGCTGGACCCCGACGCGTGCGTGGTGTGGCGCCGCTTCGCGAAGTGAGTGCTCCCTCTGAGCGCCTCCGTGAGCTTGCCCTGAGAACCTCGTGACCGCCTGACGTGTTGCAGCCTGTTCGAGACCATGCAGACGCTATTCTGGGCGGCGTTCGGGCTGGTGGACCTGGACTCGTTCGAGCTGGAGGGCATCAAGATCTTCACGCGCTTCTGGGGCATGCTGATGTTCGGCACCTACGCCGTCATCAATGTCATCGTGCTGCTGAACTTGCTCATCGCGATGATGAACCACTCCTACCAGCTCATATCCGTCAGTATCGGGGACCTCTGTGGCTTATTAAAAAATATCATCAGTCTGTGTGGGCAAACATATAAAATCAGGACTATATAAAAAAAATTGTAAATAAAAAGTGATTAAAACAATTTTGAGCCCAAAAGTGCTGCAAACAGGGACAAAATATTTTAACCTGCGAGGAAAGAAAGATACCTATTGTACCTACTGCTACAGTTGGGTCCCATTCAATAAATATAATAATAATTTTATTTGAGACTTTTAAGTTTTAGTTTATGGTATAGAAATGAGACAGTACACTTAGTACACTTTTTGCCATTTTTTGTTAAAAAAGTAATAGAGCAGATTATATTTATATTTTTGAAATGGTCTATTTCGACCTTAATATCATATGCAATGCTTAATGTTAAGCACCTCACAGTCAGATCCGTTCACCCGTTTAGGCTGTAGCGCGTGCCGAAGAAATGGACATACATACATACATACATACGCTCGAAAAACATAACCCTCCTTCTGACGCAGTCGGGTAAAAAGTGATAAGATTAAAACCTATTGTACCTACTGCTACAGTTGGGTCCCATTCAATAAATATAAGTAGTAATAGAATATTTAATATTGCCTATCGCCTTAATATCACATGCAAGTAAAATAGGGGGGTTAATCTTATTCGTGATCGGATTATTCATATTTTGTAAAAGGACAGGGTACAAGAGAGCCTGACGGCAGAAGTCCGAGGGATTTTTCGAAAACTTCCCATTTGCGTTAAGGCATATTTATATAAAAAAAGATCATAGAATAAAGTAGGGAGTTCAAACGTTCTACTGTGCTGTGTTTCATCGACTATTATAAGGCATTCGATTGTGTAGTATGGGGCAGATTGTGGGCAGTACTTGAAGAAATGGGAGTATCTAAACATCTCGTTGCTCTCATTCGAAACCTCTACAGCAGCAATAGATTTTTTTTTTAAGAGTGGACGCAGACTATTCTGATGTTTTTACCACAAAGAAGGGCGTGCGTCAGGGTCATCCTTTCTCCGGTGCTTTTTAACATATACGGAGAATATATAATACGGAAAGTAGTTGAAAACTGGGAAGGAGGCTTTCCTTTTGGAGGAAAACGGATATGTAACCTCAGATACGCTGATGACACTGTCCTCATCACTACATCAATCGAAGACATGAAGGAGCTTTTGGATAAGGAAGGATAAGTTGGAAGCAGAGTGCTAGGAGTTGGGTTTGACTGTAAACAAGAACAAAACCAAGCTCATGATAGTCATCGGGGCAGGCAAATTACATAAAACCAACAGCATACCATCAATTGCTGTCGTGGAGGAATATGTTCTATCTTGGATCTCAGATTTGTAATGATGGCAGTAGTGTACCGGAGATAACGAGACGTATTGCAATGGCTAAGAATGCTATGACACGCCTGATCAAGATCTGGAAGAATCGAGGTATATCAATTAAGACCCAAAGCCGCCTTGTCCGTGCCTTGATCTTCACTATTTTTATGTATGGAGTGGAAACTTGGACCATGAAAGCAAGAGATAGGCAAAGAATAGACGCGTTTGAGATGTGGTGCTGGAGGCGCATGTTAAGAATACCTTGGACAGACAAGGCAAGACCAAACGCACAAACGCGTCTATTCTATCGCAGCTTGGAGTTAAGGTTAGGCTCTCCTCCTTATGTTATCAGCGTATATTGACTTATTTCGGGCACATTATGCGGCGGGAGTACGGCAGCCTTGAAAACTCATAATTACTGGTAACACTGAGGGGAAAAGACCGAGGGGCTGCTCTCCAACACGATGGGCTGACCAACTGATGGAAGGCAACAAGATGAATTTCTATACTATAGTGAAGATGGCTACCGATAGAAGCCGGTGGAAAAAATGGACCCGTTCGAAGTTGGGATCTTACCAGGACCACCATATTGAGTAATGAATGAACGACTGCAGAGAGAGAGAGAGTAGAATACACATTTGAATAAATGAGACCCGACAGTTGCAGTATGACCTGCAATACTTTCTACACTTCTGGACTGAAATTGTTTTTTCTTTTTCTCTTCTTAGTTTTCTTCTTCTTCTTAGTTTTTATTTAAAGGTTTTTTATGCAACCGGGCTTTTAATATATTCAATTTATAGTGTTCTAAAATTATAGTAAAGTCAAAATTTAATTGGTGAAAATCGTTAAATAAATAGTTTATCTCAGTTTAATCCGAATAAAAAGTTGCTCAGATCGGCGGCAGAGATGATATAATCTTAAACAATAACCTACCAGAGAACATAAACGCGGATTAGTTTTCAAAAAAAGTATTAAAGTTTAATTATCCTATAATATGCATTTAATGAGTGGATCTGGAAAATCACACGCATGTATTTTCGGCAGGAGCGCGCGGACGTGGAGTGGAAGTTTGCGCGCAGCAAGCTGTGGATCAGCTACTTCGAGGAGGGCGGTACGGCGCCGCCGCCCTTCAACGTGGTGCCGTCGCCCAAGTCTGCCGTGTACGCGTGGCGCTGGCTGCAGCGGCGGCTGTGCGGGCAGACGCGCGCCAAGCGCGAGCATATGCGCACCATCCGGGTAACTCTCCCCTGCAGCTGTACCCATAGTCCGCCGTGCACGAGTGGCGCTGGCTGCAGTATCGCCCGTGCGGGTAGACGCGCGCCAAGCGCGAGCACATGCGCACCATCCGGGTAACTCTCCCCTGCAGCTGTACCCACAGTCCGCCGTGCACAAGTGGCGCTGGCTGCAGTATCGCCCGTGCGGGTAGACGCGCGCCAAGCGCGAGCACATGCGCACCATCCGGGTAACTCTCCCCAGCAGCTGTACCCACAGTCCGCCGTGCACAAGTGGCGCTGGCTGCAGTATCGCTCGTGCGGGTAGACGCGCGCCAAGCGCGAGCACATGCGCACCATCCGGGTAACCGCAGCTGTACCCACAGTCCGCCGTGCACAAGTGGCGCTGGCTGCAGTATCGCCCGTGCGGGTAGACGCGCGCCAAGCGCGAGCACATGCGCACCATCCGGGTAACTCTCCCCTGCAGCTGTACCCACAGTCCGCCGTGCACGAGTGGCGCTGGCTGCAGCTGATATCTAAGAATGTAAACAGATGAACACTAACTGTGATTACGTTTAGACATTAAAATACCGATTACCATTTTTTTTTAGTTTTTAGTGAAGTTTATTTAGAAACTTATATTGTTTTTCAGAGAAAGGCAAAGCAGGCAAACGAACGAGATTTCAGGTACCAGGTGAGTAGTGCGCCCGTCGCGCCGGTGCTGCCGACCGGCTCCAGCTAACGCATCACCGCCGCTGCTTGCAGGCTATTATGCGCAACCTGGTGCGGCGCTACGTGACGGTGCAGCAGCGGCGTGCCGAATGCGGCGGCGTCACCGAGGACGACGTCAACGAGATCAAGCAGGACGTGTCCGCCTTCCGTTGCGAGCTGGTGGAGATCCTGCGCAACTCCGGCATGAACACGTCTACGGCCAATGCGGGCGCGCCGGGCGGCGGCGGCGGCAAGAAGAACCGCCAGAAGGAGCGGCGGCTGATGAAGGGCTTCAACATCGCGCCCGGCGGCTCGCTGCCACCCGTCGAGGAATTCTTCGCGTCTCTGGAGCACGAGCACGAGGCGCATGGCGCGCACCACGCGTCGCTATCAGCACTGCTGGGCACGCGCCTGCGCACCAGCCAGTCCAGCCTGTCGGACGGGCCGGGCGCAGGCAGCGCCCGACGCAAGCCGCCGCCGCACAAGCGCCGCTGGGGCACCATTATTGAGGCAGCGCGCGCGGCCCGCGTCTCACGACTCATCGGTCGCTCTCGCTCCGAGGACTCCGTGTGCGATCACGCGCGGCCCTCACCCAGGTACCTTCCGTCGTCCTGTGCCGCCCTGTACCACCCCGTGCAGTCCCGCACCGCTTGACGCCCTTTCTTTGTGCAGCGGTAGCGAGCGCTCCGACTCCGGCAGCGACTCGCAGCGCAGCCCCGAGCGTCGCGCCGGCCCGCGCCACCCGCTGTCAGCGCTGGCGGCGCTGAAGAGTAAGCGCAAGAAGTTCTCCGACTCGCGGCGCGCCGTCGAGGGCCCAGCCGGCCCACCCGAAGCCCTGCAGCGTGCCAGCTCGGTGCCAGCGCGCGCGCCGCCCGCGCCGCCGCCGCGAGCCGCGCGACCACCGCCGCCGTCTGTGTCGCCCTCCACCACGGCCGAGAGCGTGGCTGGCAAGGGCGGCAGCCGGGAGCCGCTGCTGGCGAGCTTGGAGGATGACGCGCTGAAGGAGGCGTGCGGCCACTGCGGTTACGAGGGCGCCGAGGCGGGCGCGGGCGGCGAGGCGGAGCGCGTGACAGCGGCGCACACGGACGAGGCGGCGCCCGGCGCCTGCTCGCGCTGTGCGGCGCTGGCGCGGCTGGCGGGCGTCACGCCGCTGCACGGCCACGCGCCACACCACTCTGCCGGCTGGCTGTAGCGGCTCGGCGCGCAGTCTCGCTGTGCGACGCTGGCGCGGCTGGCGGGCGTCGCGCCGCTGTAAGGCCACGGCTACCTTATAGTTAAATATTATCTAAATTTCGTCCGTATAACCATTTAAAAAAAGCAGAGCTTATTCGTTACACCTGCAATAGCATCTAAAGAAACGACATCTTCCAGCTGTTATTTACGTTAAACATAGTGTTCGTTCTTTGATGTTCGGGCGTTGAATAGCCTCGCCGCAGGAGAGTCTGGTTAAAAAATAATAATATAACTAGGTATAATATACGATCAACTGATATAGGTATCAGCGTCATTACGAGGTGTCTTCACTGATGCGATAAGTAGGTATAATAAGTAGCGTTATAATCCGAGCGGAATGAGAATGGGATAAGTACGTACGTACCTTTTGGGACTGAAAAGCGCGCGGTCCGCCGTCGTCCGGAAGGTTGGCAAATTCCAGTCGAAAAAATAAAAAAAGAAGCAAAACTCTGAAGTGTATAGGTTTTATTATCATAAACGATGTCGGTATTTCCAACTCTAAAAAATAATGATCAATTATATTATCAAAAGACAAAACTTTTTGATTAAATTCTGGGTTTGCTTAAAAATACAAAAAATAATAATAACTGAACTACTTGTTGCTACCAAGATGATGTCCAAAACCACGGAGTCACTGATTCGAGGGAGGTTTTGCTTTGAATTAATAATACAGAAACGAAATAATTGTAAAATAATATAGACAGTAATATGGATATCCTGGTAACACTCCCAAATGCTGTGCTAAGCGCGTTGTGCATATGCTACAAACGTACGTCGAACGCAACACTAGCCGTCTAACAGTAACTGTAGACGCTTGAACTCTCATTTTCGAATTATTTTGACCAAGGTCTATCCTATTCATAATGCGCTCGAATTGTACCTGCTCGAATTGAATGCAGAAATTTTTCAACGGGCGTGTCTTAAACAATTCAAAATTAAAATAACATACCTACTTAGATACCTAAGTAGTAGGGTACTTGATACCTAAGTAGTAGGGTACTTGAATGGGTAGAACCCTACTCTACCTAAGTAGATTAGATTTTCTTAAGTTAATCGTTACTATAAAATAAATAAAAGGACATATTTATCAAACACCAACTAGTTAAGTAGATGCAATTATTCTAGCGTTAGTTAAGTCTATTTTACACATGACATTATACTATGTATACTTAGGTGATAATATAAAATTAGATGAATGAACTATTATATTACATAGGTTAGCTACGAGTAGGTGCTAGGCGCGCCCGAAACTGCGCGGGCGTGTACCAGATGTCTACAAGCGATGTGTTCCACAAGGTTTTCCACATATATGTTAAGTTATCGATCCGCACATGGAATAGCATAATATATTTAGGAGTTAAGGTCGAACAAGAACAAACAGGGATTTTATGTGAAACATGTTGTCCAATTTACTGATTATACCACAGCCGCCCCGACTCCTCGCCACTCTTCTCCACTCCCCCGACGCGGGCATCGCGCTCTTGCTCTGGTTGAGGCCTTTTGGGCAACAAACGACCATCCTAGTCGATAGATGGGTGCGAGTGGGACCATGTGTCAGTTTGTTTATTATATAGGCTCCATATACAAAACAAGTCCGTATTGAGTTCCTGCGTAACAAGTTACGGCACAGGTTTTGCTACCGATATTGTAGACATGAGCTCCGTGAACCGAAATCCTCTCGTACGTATTGTTGAATTAGATTTGGTATACTATGACATTAATGATTAGAAATTAATAAAAGTGGAACTGATGTAAGTCTCTGTTGGGATACTGTTCTTATACTGTAACCAACTGTAGATAATTTTATCTAACAATTTAGATTCATAGTGGGAAATTGTAACTTACTCGTACATCTCATTACACGAAAGATTGGCTATTGGTAAATGGCTTTTAACACATTTTTTTAATTTTTCTAAAGGCAAGTCCAGTACTTCCTTTGGGATGAGATTATAAAATTGTATACTCAGTCCCACAAATGATTTTTGCACTCTGCTCAAGCGCAGTACGGGGGAAACTAGTCTCTAGACAGAGTCATACATTAGTTTCCCGGTACAGCCTACTTGAAATAAATGATTTTGAATTGCCAACAGAATTATGAGTGGAAATGAGTTATGTATATTGAGGTGCATTCTGTAAAAGGTTTATTTTCTACTTCTAAACCTTTTTCATACACATAGCTCCTATATCAGAAGTAGGTACGATATTAGTGACGCGAGTTTTAGCAGGTTAATTTTTTTAATAATAATAGTACAATATTGTTCAGATTTTATATTTTCTATGATGTTTCCATTATGTTTATGGAAAAATCATCCGAAACTTCTTTTGTAACCTT
Organism: Mycalesis mineus; assembly: GCA_034621355.1. NCBI lineage: Eukaryota > Metazoa > Arthropoda > Insecta > Lepidoptera > Nymphalidae > Mycalesis > Mycalesis mineus. The sequence continues at coordinate 136,165 of CM067886.1, forward strand.
CACATTTATTACACTAACAAGTAACGGCTTTTAGTATCTTGTCAACAAACAAATTTAAAATGAAGATAGAAAACGCAACACATTTTATGCCTAATAAATTTAAAATTATGTTATTTTATTTTAAAAAAATCTTATTTAAAACATATTGAATAAATTAATTATTTTTAAGATTACTAATTTAATTTATTGTCATGAATTCGTCATTAACTAGTTAATTTAAAAAAAATAGGTGTAAAATGACTATAGTATCTGCAATAAAAACTGAGTTATCTTTATTCATCTATGAATAGAAATATAAAATTTTCGATCGATCTTATAAACAAGTCATATTAATAACGAAATATCAGGTATCACGGACTTAGCGGCTAAAGTAGTAAAGTAGAAGTCGTTCATATAGCAACACTGTTGCTATATGAACGACGCGCCATTTATTTTCCACACTGCCTAGATCCGTTACCGCAACATTTCTGCTTTTTATTATAGGTATTCGATGTACCTACTGCGTGTTGGCGCAGGTTGTTATTAACAATACATTGTTCGTTTACGGGGTGTATGCCAGGCGGGCTCGTATCGCAATCAACCTTAAAGTAAGATTCTCACTCTATGCAATCAACAAAATACCTAATCTATCCATCTTGAACATTGATTCTACAACGAAAACATTGAGAATTCAAGTTCCTACGGTAAAAGCTAGAAGAAGTGTCCATTGAGAGCTTTTGTATGACCATTCGAGCTTACATATCTACGGAACGGACGCTAGCCGAGACGACCGTGTCGCTGCAGCTTGCTCTTTCATACCATCATAACTTAGTTACGGAGTCCCGTACGATATTAGACAGTATATTTTATTTTATAAAGTACAAGCAGAATGAAAGAGACGAGTCATTGTTCGTGCGAATCCTAGAACCTGCACGATGACAGTCAGCAAATAGTCGGCTCAGCTGCGGCCGGCACATTCGGTCGTCGAAGAGTTGTATATTTAATAACTATTCCCACGAGCCGATAGTATCGTCCCGTGATATCGATTGTCGAATCGAAGTATCGAGTAGTATCACCGGAGGCCTTCACGCGTTCAGTTGTTGTGGCGCGAGCGCCACATAATCGAGTTATATTTTTTAAAGAGTTGTTGTTTATTTATACAATATATTTGTATATAACGGTGCGAAGTTTATAATAAAATTAAGCACTCGACATGATGTTGTTTTATTTTTAAACACACTAGCCATTTCCCTAAGGAACCGTCCAATTAAATACTTACCTACCATAAAAGTATCTATTTAGAATTTTTTACCCTTTTAGAAAATTAAAAATGATGATACACGAGTGTAATAAATTAAGTTTTTTACCCGACTGCGTCAGAAGGAGGGTTATGTTTTTCGAGCGTATGTATGTATGTATGTATGCCCATTTCTTCGGCACGCGCTACAGCCTAAACGACTGAACGGATTTTGACATGTGAGGTGTCTTAATTTGCAATAATTTGGTAGTGACATAGGCTATATAATTTTCTAAACGCAGCTGTATATCGGGAAAAAAGGGGGGATGTGTGTATATCTTTTTCCTATCTTAGCAATATGAATATCAAATGAAAGGTTGTAAAAAGACCATTTCAAAAATATAAATGTCATATCATGTTTATATTGTCGTTTTAACAAAAAATGGCATAAAGTGTACCGAGTCATTTCTATACCATAAACTAAAACAAAAAAGTCTCAAATAAAATTATTAATATAAAAACAAAAAACCCGACTGCATAGAAGTTATGAACTGAATAATAAAATTTTAACAAAAAATAAAAACGCCTTCAAAACGCACTAAAAAGTAAAAAATAACTACGTCATTTACTTACTTTAATTTACTTAATCACATCGTTTTGAAGGCGTTTTTATTTTTTGTTAAAATTTTATTATTTCATACTTTTCAGTGATTTATCAACAACGAAAATACTAAAGAACCTACTCGAACTAAACCATAAGTACCAATATTCACTAGCTAGTTATAACATTCCAACATCCCTACAAATGTGCCTATAAAGTTTGAAGAGTTTCCTCGAGTTTTCGTAGATCTCATCATCAAATCATGACTTAGTTAACATTAAACCAACTGGAATCTTTCAAACATCTCATTGAGACATATTAAGTGAGCAATACAAGGTAGCTACTGTAAACCGTTAAAGAGCTCCCTCAGCTGTCCTTCTTCTTCATCAACCCTCATGACAGTCACAGCCCATTTAAATGTAAAGTTTTTGAATGAAAATAATTTGAATTATTGTAAACCCAAAAATTTGTCCTTCGTCTTCATCGCCAACCCTTATTTTTTCACAGCCCATGTAATGTAAAGTTCTCATTAACAAATTAATTTACCAAACAAAGGTAGCTACTGTATTTTCGAGTCCCTATAACTGTACTTTATCTTCATCGACCCTAATGAGGAACAGCCCATCTAAATGTAAAGTTCTTATCAAGACAATTAAGAAAACATAAGGTAAGTTCAGTAAATTCAAATTCCCTTAAATGTAGATCGGTATCATCAGATCGACTCCAGACCTTCATCAAATTGTAGAGCTTTTAAATACTTATCGGAAAGACTAATAAATTATTGTCCCTACATTTGTGGAAGTTCCCCTCGGTTTCTCAATTAATCATCATTATACTAATTTCCTTATCATGGTACCACCACCGGACTATCTACTTTCAAACAAAAAAAGAATTATCAAAATCGGTTCATAAACGAAGTTATGCGTGAACACACATAAAAATATATATATACGGTTGAATTGAGAAACTCCTTTTTTTTTGAAGTCGTTTAAAAAAGAAAAACAAGCATCTATATAAAATTCTATATAAAATTCTAAATACTTTATGGTGCTGCAGCGGGAGAAACTGTCTTGTCAAAAAAATGCTTCCCCGCAGAAAATAAAGTATTTTGTCCCTGCTTGCATCTCCATTTTTTTTTTCATGTTTATATTACGTTTTTGCAAAATTTTAACTATTAACAATGAACACGTATAAGACATACATTACAATGTTATTTTGTGTATAAAAACATAAATACATCCTTGTGTGTATAAAATATCTTGGGACACTTTTGACGTAAATTTTGCATTAGAGCCGAAGTCCATAGTATTAATATGTCAATGGCTATAATCGTGGATCATCGCGCAAGCACGCACGCAAGAGGCGTAACAATTAAACCATGTATGTTTGTTTGAAATTTATATTTATATCAGTTCCTATAAGAATGTATTTTATAAATAAAATAATGATTATTAGCTATTTGCGCAGTTTAGTGTAAAGTGGCGAAGGGGATGCTGTAAGGCCACGCTATAAATACTAGATAAATTAGCGCTACAGCTGCGTCAGGTCCAGCGGCGCGTAGTCGCGGGCGCTGGGCGCGCGCACGCACAGCTGCACGCGGCCGGCGCGCTCGCGCAGCAGCACGCTGCAGCCGCGCCCCACGGCGCCGCGCTCGGCCGCAAGCGCGATCTGGTTGACGACGTGGCGCTCCACCTCGTGCTTGATGGAGCGCGCGCCGTAGTGCACGTCGTAGCTGCGAGAAACGATTCAACCGTCAAACGGCGTGCCACTCGGCATTGACCCTCTCGAACTATCGTAGAATAATACTCGCTATGTACCAGGTGCTGCTCTGCACATTTCGGGTGCATCCCAGTAGTACCCCCTAATTTTAGTTCTATAGAACTGTTGATACACCATATTAGAGTGTAGTGTCCCATTAGTTCTATATAGACCTAATGGGACACTACACTCTAATATGGTGTATCAACAGTAAAGTCAAGAGCAAAAACTATACTCCAGTACTATATAGAACTATTGGGATATAATTTGACTGCACCCCACATTTCTAACTATTTCAGTCGATGTACGTAGCCCCCCTTGGAAGACTTCCAAACACTACAACTTGAGCCGCGTGCATCCAGTCGACATTTCGGCACCTCGGGCCTGGCTGTGCGAAGTATGTGCCTTGTGTACTATGATACGCTCACCCGTCGGCCAGCGCGCCCAGCACGCCGCCCTCCCAGCGTAGCTCGACGCCGTGCCTCGCGCGCGCCTTGTCCGCCCACGCCGCCAGCTCCAGCTGCACCAGCGTCAGCAGCTCCTGGCGCGAGAAGGGCAGGAAGTACACGATCTCGTTGATGCGGCCCAGGAACTCGTCGCGCCCGAAGTGCCGCTTCAGGATGGGCCGCACCACCGAGTCCTTGAACGTGCGCGACACCTGCAGCGCCTCCTCCGCACCGCCTGCCGCCCCCGACGGCGCAGCGGACTTCTCGTCAGCTTGCTCTGAGGAATAGTAATACATTCTTTAACTTAAGAAAAAAATATATCGTGTTCGGACGTGATACCACACTTATTACATCCATGGTCATAAAGTAATCGTGGCATCCGTTCTCCTCCCTTGAAATAATGTCGAATAAATTGTGTAATATTAGTTAAATAATGTTAAATAGTACTAGATTATGGACGACGCAATATGATTTACGTTTTGTGCATAAATTGCTCAATGGACGTTAAGATGCATCCAGTTTAACTGAGAATTTCACTTAAAATTAGACCTAGTCTTTCTGGTTTTTCTGGTCAATAATTTCATGCCTTTTCTGACTATTATTGTTAGGTTATTCTACAAGATTGAATTAAGATTTAAAAAAATTGTAATTTAACAATTAATACATGTACTGGCACAATACGCCAAAAATACATCATTTTGAAAAAGGACTGATATTAACCAAACAGCTAAGAACCACCGCAAGGAAATTAGCTTTCATTTAAAAAAATCGCATCACAATTGGTCCATCCGTTTTAGCGCTACGGTGCCACAGACATACATACGACACACGGATATCTGAAAACATAAAACTTAGAGCCTTCTTTTTCATCTGGGGTCAATAATTTGCTTAAGGGTTTTTTTTATTTACTACACATTAGCCCTTGACTGACTCACAATCACACCTGCTGATGATAAATAAATAAATAATAAATAAATATTGTAGGACAATTACACACATCGTTATATAGCCCCAAAGTAAGCGTAGGTAGCTTGTGTTAGCCCTTGTCTCACAATGACTCACAATCACACCTGCTGATGATGCAATATAAGATGGAAGCGGGTTATTAATTAGATGGAGTAGGACGAAATCCACACCCTTTTCTGCTTGTACAATTAAATCTTAATCGGTCCTGCCGGGAATCCAACCCGAGACCTCCATCTTATAAATTTACCGTACATATCTCTACACCATGGAGGTCGGCAGGTTCCTTAAATAGAATAATTTCGACTGTGTGCCTCGTGACTGTCACCTGACGTTGCGAGCAGACGTCTGCTGTGTGTATATTTTTTATTTAAACTTTCACTTACAGGTTAGTAGATACCCTATACATAAACAAAGTAAAGTTGACACCTTGCGGCTCGTCCGCGGCCCTCGCACCCGGCGTCCGCGCCCGCCTCGCCGCGCGCGCCTCCGCCTCGCGCCGCAGCTGCAGCCCGTACTGTGCGATCTCGTCCGCCGCCAGGTTGGACGTCATCACGAAGATTGCGTTCTTGCACTCGATCAGCTTGCCCTTGCCATCCGTGAGCCGGCCCTGCGGACGGGTGGCGGTGAGCGAGGGCGGGCGGGCAGCGGCCGGCGGCGGGCGGGGGCGGCGCGCACCTCGTCGAACAGCTGCAGCAGCACGGTGAGCACGTCGGGGTGCGCCTTGTCCACTTCGTCGAACAGCACCACGGCGTCCGCGCGCCGCGCCAGCGCGCGCGTCAGCTGCCCGCCCTCCTCGTGGCCCACGTAGCCAGGGGGCGCGCCGATGAGCTTTGCCACCTCGTGCTTCTCCTGGTACTCCGACATGTCGAGGCGGATGAAGGCGGCCGGCTCGTCGCGGTGCATGTAGCGCGCCAGCTGCTTGGCCAGCTCTGTCTTGCCGATGCCCGAGCTGCCGAGGAACAGGAATACCAGCGGGTGCTCCTCGTCGGCCCAGCCGTTCTCCTTGCGGCGCACGGCGGCGGCCACCGTCTCGATGGCTGCCGTCTGGCCCACGATGTACCGCTTGAGGCGTTGCTCGAGCGGGAAGCGGCGCCGCTCCTCGGCCGCCGCCGCCGCCGCCGCGCGCTCCCACTCGGCCAGGCGCTCCACGAGCAGCGCGCGCGTCGCGGACGGGTCGCGCGCGTAGTGCAGTGCGCGGCGCCCGGCGTGGTCACGCGCCGTGGGATCGGCGCCCGCCTCCAGCAGTGCGCGCACGGCGTCGGCCGAGTCGGCCAGCGCGGCGTAGTGCAGCGCCGTCCAGCCGAGGAAGGAGGCGCGCGCGTTCATGGAGCCGCAGAATTCGTCCTCGCGCCGTTGCAGCACTTCTAGCGGATGCAGGCCTGTGGCGGCGGCGGCGGCGGCTGCGCCCGCGTACTGCTCAGGCAGGTCCGGGCGCGCGCCCAGCCGCAGCAGCTCGCGCACGGCGGGGGCGCGGTCGTTGGCTGCGGCCACCATGAGCGCCGTCCAGCCCAGCGCGTGCCGCCGGTTGGCCGCGCCGCCCTCGCCCGAACCGCCCGCGTCGCTTCCACTGCCCTGCAGCGCTTCTATTTGCCTGATAATATACATGATAAACAGCAATACATAATATGAATAACCAGAGATGGTCTTGGCAATGTATGGATTCACAGTGGGGGTGCCGGGTCAATCATGTGACGGAGAAAAACTCTTAACGGAGATTGGGAAAAGCCTGAGAACAATCTTACTAGACTGCTCTAATGTGGGAGAGTATGTTGGAACGCATTAAGATTTTAATAAGACAGAGGTCCGAGTCTTGTGACACAGATGTAGGTTTATGGAGCTTTTAGTGACCAGTCTACGCTCACCTTCTCTGCTCAAGTTTTTCTCTCTGTCCAACCAAATCTAGATGCAACTAGAGCAGCTTTATCTGTGCCCTGTCATAAATTGTTTCAGAAATTGAAGTTTTGAATCAAGTTCTCTGGCATCCTCATCCTTTGGAAGTGATGCAACCAAATTGTTTTTGTACTTACTTGGATGTGGGTTTTAGTAACTCTAATGTGTTTGTAGAGTTCTGAAAGTTTCTTCAATTTTAACCCAAAACTATTGTGCTTTGTAAATAAAATTTTCAGCTGAGTGTGTGAAACCAAATTTTCAATGTCTTTATGACATCTTATTTTGTCAGAAAGTTTCTTCCAATATCATAAACAAGGAAAGACCAAGTGAGAAGTGAAGTCAGATTGTTGTCATAGATCCAAGCTTTTTTAATACTGAATATATGCTTTTGATCTACTTTATTGAGGTCATTTATGAAGCTTTCAACAACTATCTCATGAAATGGAGTACCTTGCAATAAATTTTTAAAAGGCGCAGCTTGAACAATGGTGGTCACACTTAAGCCACATGTGAGACCTGGATTGTAGTTATAGTATAGAAGTAAATCTAGTATTTTGTCTACTAGAATATTTATACTTGGTTAAACTTAGGTTCTGAACACACAAGATAACAAAGGCACCAATAATGGCTTTGTGGTTAGTTTATACGCGGTTGAAGTGGGTGCGAGGGGTATACCAGCAAAGTCTCTCTATAACCTGCTAAAAGATCTTGGCCTTACTAGAAGTGCAGTAAACTCCATATTGGAACGAGTGTCCAAAGCTGCTCTAGTATGGTCCTTTGGAATTTGGCTTGGCAGGGAGAATAACTGGAACAGAGGAGGTGAGTGTTGACGCGCGTCAATAGGGGTACTCTGAAAACTAGTGAGGACAAACAGTAACCCTGAACAAGCTCTACAGCTGAGTACATGAGCTGAGTGATAACCGTTTTGTCAAGCTAAAATAAATAAAATATGAAAAAATCTAGATTAAATCACTTACTTTTTTAATTCCTCCACATTTCCAATTTTTGCTGCTTTAAAGAACTTTTTATCTGTACAAAAAATATAAATGAACATTTTACTATTGAGTTATCTTAAGATCTTAGTATCTTTTTTTTATTTATTACAATTTAGTTAATCATTCTTTTTGATGATGATCAAGATAAAAGCGGGTAACTTGTTAGGATTAGGATGAATTCTACACCATTTTCAGTTTCTACCCAACATCATACCGGAACACTAAGTTGCTTAATGGTAACTAGCCACGGCAGAAACCTCCCAACAGCCAGATCAGAATCGAACAAAGGACCTCTTCTTATAAGGGCACAGAGGCTATCAAGCACCTATAGATTTACAGTGTTTATCTCTATTACTTTGTGACAGAGCGAAAACCTCTGAGCAGAAACTTGTGACACAAGTGTTGTCTTAAAGGATGTAAACAATGAGTTTTGTGTGTAAGCAGCAGTTTCAGCAGCAGTAGCAAAATATCTTTGGAAACCCTTTACAATATAGAACTGCATTTTTATTCAGGTTATAGAAATATTTTGACACACAACAAAACAACTAACCACACAGCTATTTTAAGTAAGCTTGTTAGGTCTATAGGTATCCATTTACTTTTATTGTGTGATGTCTACTATACATGTTTATTTTTTAAAAAAGAGCAATATGGTCAGTGCATATACATTGTTGTATATGCTAGTGCTATATTGAATATTCATGTACTACAGTACGTGAACATTATTGTAAGCACGCACCGCTGTAGGCGTAATCCGCCGCCAGGAGCGCCAGCCCTACGGCCGCTGCGCCCAGCGCGAGGCGCGGCGACGCAGGAGGCGGAGCGCGAGCTTGCGCCTCCGTTGCCAGCCGCCTAGTCGGCGACGCGGCCAGCCGCGCTGCTCCCGCGCGCAGCGCACGCCTGCAGCATCGCATCCCTATCATTTTTGTCACGTGCCGTCCGAACCTGATCAAAGTAAACCAGCGAATACAAAACTATCCATTTTCTATTGCAGATGTTTTTCCTTCAGTTGTTCATTCTGTTCCATGTGTTTTCTAAAATAATATTTTACTGTAACATTTGGTTGGTTATTTTTTTTATTTTCCCTTTAGTGCAGAGACCACTATTTAAAAATTTTATATATTTTTATTTTGAATTTGATTGGTGCAAGCACGACGAAAGGTGTCACTATTCAACTGTCAGTGTCATTGTCACTTCTTCTAGGATTATGTAGGTACCTAGGCATAGATTAAAGACAACTAGATAGAGCCCATAGCGTGTCCACTCGTGAGACAGCAATTCAGCCTTATTGACATACATGTCAACATTTAATTACATGAAATTTGCTAAAAAATAACATATCTAAGCTTTAAATCATCAATCAATGAAGTGTATGCCTACTTACGTATGAAACGTAATTCCTTCGATTTTTTGTTCGCTGCGACTGTTGCAGCCGAAAATATTACAACCCACCATAGTACGATAACGTTTAAATTAATATCGTAACTGCAAAGTTATATTATTTATCAGCAAATTTAATAAAAAGCTAATAATTGCTCAGATATGTCCCTTGTCTGTCACAAACTCCACTCTTGACTAACAATAAAAATGAAAACGCTGAAAGGGATATTCTCTTGTGTCACTTTCTAATAAAGGCCAAATGAAATAAGTCTGTCACGCTCATGAACCTACAGCCGCGTTATGACTCCATCTAGTAGTCTTTAATCTATGTACCTATGTATAGTCCATTTAATATTTATGGAGACAAAAGTGACGTTTTATGTGTTGCCAATTTTGTGTGTTTTGTTAATAGTGATGTGACACTTTTGATACTTGGAAATATTTTTTTCTTTTTATCGCTAAGTATCGTAAGTAATATTGAAGTATAAATATGTTGAAAATAGTTTTATTCTAAATGTAATAAGTATCAGTCACTGTGCTTTTTTTATTACATTTTTTTTTAACAAATTTCTTATTTATTTAATTTACATATTATTTAAATATTATGTATTCGACAAATAAATCTGTAGTTTAATACACATTTCTTTTTTTTGGATCTTCATATGTACATTGTTTAATTTTTTCTGAACATATTTGTACACATTCATTATCATACTTTTCTGTGTTATGCTAAAAGATTCATTTTTACGTTTTTTCCTCGGAGAATAGTTTTGTTAGCGCGGCTGTGCGATGACCTCAACAAACAAAATAATAAGAAGTAAAATAAAAAAATGTGTGCGTGTACTAGCGTACACTCGTAAGATGTGAAACTTTTTTATGATGTTATTTTTCAAAAAATAATGTACTATATGCAACTTTACAGAAATTGGTTAAATAAAGTTAAATTAGATAAAGTTTAATAAAAGGCTTTTATTATCATAGACATAAATACAAATTCTACAATTATTTCATTTTAGCTTATTACTACGAAGATTATTATTGAATTTTATTAATTGTAATAGAATTATTACTATCATTGATGTCGTAATTACTTACTTTTTTTAGAAATTCACTGGAATTAGAATTAAAATAAACCCTTTGATTTTGCTGATCACTTCAATTTAACATATGTATATATATATATATTTATCACGTCACTTCCATAAGTCAAGGATGGCGCGTAACGGAAAAATGTGACGCGTAACGAAAAAATGTTACACTAAATTTTTTTCCAACCCCGATAAAGAAGTTTCACTTCAAAAATTTATTCAAACTACAAAGTCATTTTAGAACGTCCGTATGCAGACCTCTATTACTAATCATGAGAGCTGTCACGTATTCAATAGCAAATACCAATAGAAAAGCAATATAAGTAAAGTTGTCTCATTATTAATTATTAATGAGCTAATGAGTGGCATTGAGCAATAATCTTAATTCAATTGTTACCATAGACAATACTGTACGATATTGTCTATGGTAACGTAAGCTTGTGTCTGTCGACCGTGAGATGATTTCAGAGGACTAGATTCCAGGCCGTAAAATAAAATATAAAATGGATATGTTAGAATAGTCGAGTAGTGTATTTTACTGTTCTTTTTTATTGTTACACAGTATGCATATTTTTAGTGTAATATTAATTATTGTAATTGAGTGGTTTTGCAATTCATGTAAAAAGAGCATGTGTCAAGTTTTTCTGGCCGCGTCTTTTCTCGTCACGGACTGCATTTTCCGACCCGGCGGTAGTTTACAAAAGAATAAACAATTTTGAAGACATCGGAATATTATTTCTACGCCCAAAGTTAATAGTAGGTATCTTAATTACACATTTCGTATATTTATTTTACTTTTTACGTATTATTGTTAAAAATCTTATAACAATACGCAATTCGAAATGAATCTGAACCAACATCGTGAGGACAACACTATTCTTTTAAAGCTGGCCACATTATTTTTACTTTTGAATTTTTTTGCTCTCATTATTGTCTCCGTAATTAAAAAATAAATTTTAGGTAACTATAACTTAGGTATAATGTTTTGAATTTTGACGTAAGCAGTGCTCTCTGAGAGCACTGCTCGCTAAGGAGGTTTTCGTTCAGCTATAACTGGTACAGTGCGCAACATCTTAGAAAATGATATGACGTCCTGGATCAGAGGAAATTGCGTTTATAAATACTTATTTTTATTTACAGTATGCACACTTTAAAATTAGTTTTTTCGAAAACAGATACCAGCAGAATCTAGCAGTGAGTGCCTATACTATTTGTTACTTATTATACCTTATCTTTTTAACCAACTTCAAAAAAGTGGAAGATCTCAATTCGTTGCAATCGTTTTTTTAGGTAAGTTCCCCGATGGGATACTGGGAAAATCGAAAGAACTTTTCAAATTTTATAGGCATACTTGAATCCATTTGCTTGTTTTTTATGGTAACTCGCATGACAGTGTAATATTATGAAGGCATAAAGATGATCTGATGCTGGAGCTGGAAGGTGACTATATGAACTCTGCAATAAAACGAACGCCATTAAGTTTAGGCTTGTTTGATTCGTATTGACATGTACTTTAATCTAAAATAATAACCAAGGTCTGATGCTACAGCTGGAAAGTGGCTATAGAAATTCTGTGACAGTACCAACAACACCATCAAGATTTAGATCGAGATAGTCTTGACGAGTTCTTTGATTCTATACCGTAACCGAGAATGGATGCTGGAGCTGGAAGGTGGCCATAGAAACTCCGCAATAATACGACACAATCTCATCATAACATAGAGTTAAACCCAAGAAGAAGCATAAGACTTGTGACACGTGTATAGATTTAACGAGCTCTTTTATGATACGTCAACATTCACCTCTTGGTCATGTTATTCTCTCTGCTCAAGCAAGTTTGGTAAGAAATAGAGCAGCTTTGGATAACTGTAAAGTTGCTGCAGCTCTAGTCAGGCTGTTCTACGAGTGCGAATGAGAAAGAAAATATTTAAATAAAATTTTGCATTCCCATTACCCCGATAATCTGCTGTCACAGTAAAAATAGAGTCGTGGATAGTTGGTTGCACCCTTACGTGAATTAAAATACACGAGCTAAGACTTTTCGAACTCCAGAACGCAACCCCTAAGTCATTAACATAAGCAGTAATCTAAAATTTTAAATAATTATAAAACCAACTCTGAATACTGACCTCAGTATTCAGAGTTGGTTTTATAATTATTTATTGTATTTATTTATTATACCTTAGTCGGCTAAAAATATAATACAAATGAAATACAGCATATAGCACTTCCCGATAACGCAGCATTCTACTGGTGAAAGAATTTTTTAAAATCAGATTTGTGATTTTGAAGATTGTCCGGTGTCCACAACAAAAGAGTAAAGATATAGATTTAGCACTTGGCATCTGTGACTAATACGAATCTAGAGCCCTGAATTAGTTGAAAAAGCTAAAGCATTGCACTGACATAATGACATTTGACACTTGACAGTTGATTTGTTCAATTTTTAGGTGTGCGGGTCAAATTGTTTGTTGAATTAAATAAACAATAATAGAACATTCTTATAAGAATCTATATTATAGTAACAGAAAACTTTGTATACAGTTAATAATTAGCAGTGTGACATAGCGGGATATTGCGTCTGTTGTGGGAGAGCACTGGGCAGGGGTCGCAGTGCAGCGTGTTGACTTATGCGGTGTAGCTCGCAGAGGCTCTCGGGAAGCGCGCCGCTCGGACATGGCGCTGGGGGGTGCCGCGCCGCACGCCACGGTGCTGGAGCAGCTGCTGGAGGAGATCAACTTCCAGCGCACCAAGGAAATGCGCCAACTCATGAAAGATGGTTCGTTTCATTTGTTTTGCATTTTCCTTTTCACATAAAAAATGGACAATTGCATTGGGCTCTATCAGCACTTTCCACCAAATTGTCATTAAACCATAGTTACAAAAACTATAGTTTTGTAAACGTCATATTGATGTATTATTATGGTAGATAGAAATAAAATTCATCATATTCTTATACAGGAGTTGTCTCAAAGATTTTAGCTTAAGATGCTTGCCATATACACCTCCAGTTGACAGGCATAGGACAGTACCTTCTAGGATGTGGATTGTACAATAAATGGAAGCCTAAGGTATTTCGTTGTTGAAGCTCATAGCTTTCTCCATCTTCAATTTAAAGTTGGAAAAGCTTTAAAATACAAAATCACTAGTCACTGAAAAGTTTAATAAATGTTTGTATATGTATTTAGGTAATTGTGTTAATAGTGGCAAAAGAGAAGTGAAACTGAAGTTTCTAGCTTCATTTAAAGCTGTAATGTTATAGCTGAACTACAAGAATGCAAATAACAGCATGCTACTTGTGTGAAGATGTAATTAAATCTGCCAATAAACTTTTCGACTGTTTAAAGTCTAAACCAAGCTGATATGTATATTATTACCTACTTTAATAAAATTTACATAAAATACACACAAAGTCATAAATTTAAACTTACTACTTTTTTGTTAATATCAGTCTTATAGGAATATGGGATAACTGTTTTAACATTCCGTGAAGCGATAGAGAAAAAATGTAATAGAAATCCTAAAACTTGTGGTATGGCTGTAGATTTAAAGAGCACCTTTGCAGTGCAATAATACTACTACACACCTACTGGTCTTGTTCTCCCTGCCCAGCCAAATTGAGGTTTAAAAAGTAGCCATTGAGTTGTTTAAATAAATATATTGATCTCAATGTTATAAATAATAGCAAATGCATGATAACAAAGTTATAATTATATATTTTTATTAATAATATTGAGATCAATATATTATTTCAAATAAGATATTTGTCCTCTAATAAAGATGTGGAGTATGGGATATGAAAACTGTCCTGTATTGAAGACCTTGGTGGTCAACAGGTAAATCTTGACTGGGTAATCGGAATACTTAATAATTTATATTATGTTATATTGAGGGCCCTTCTTAGCTGCTATGTGTCATGCCAAGTATGGGGCATTGTGAACATCATTTATACTAAAGCCAAACTCGATTGAGAATGCTTGTCAACAAACAAATTTTAAATGTAGGTAGAAAATGCAACACATTTTATGCCTGATAAATTTAAAATAATGTTTTGTTTTTTTATAAAATCTTATTTAAAAGATATTGAATATATTAATTAATTTTAAGCTTACTAATCTTATTTATTATCATGAATTCATCATTAACAAGTTAACTAAAAAAATTAGGTGTAAAATGACTAGTGATTTCTACCTTCATTTTTAATTTGTTTGTTGATAAGCATTCTCGATCGAGTTTGGCTTTAGTATAGTTATGTTTTTGAGTGGATCATTGTATGTCTGTAATAGGTCTGACAGGGACCCACAGGGCATGAGAGCAATGATGTTCTGTTGTGGGCAATGGTCTGAACCATTTATACACCAGTGTCATATCGCATGTTACTTCCAGGGGAAACATGTTGTAGGTAATGAAAAGAGTAAATTGATAAAAAAGACATTTATTAGAAGTTTGTTTTACAACAGCAACAGTATAAACCTTTGTTATACATCTGACATTAAACCTTAAATACTCCCTGGGGCCACAGTGTGCTGTAGGCCCAGCACTCTGCTAGTTCATCACTTGTAGTATCAAATGATTGCACTTCTGAACAGGCCTGCCTTGGCTCAGATCTGAACTTGTGACTTACTTTAAATCTGTTAGTTCCACAAAACCTGACATTTATCTTATTCAAGATGTGTTATGAGTTAAGTGTCTCCACTATAGAAACTGTCAATATTTGCACTTTATTATATAGTATGATTATTAACACATAAACATTAAAATACATTTTGTTCATAATATAATATCTTGAATCAGAATAAATAGCAAATCACGATTAATCTCTACCTATGTATTTATGTCTAATAACATGAAAATACATTTCAATCTATCAGTTGACAGTGTTCAAATATGTTTTTATTTGGATGCCTAATCTGCAAGCATGTGTTTTGGTTCTGCATAGAGTAGGTGGTTTGGATATTTGTAAACAGATTATATACACAAACAATCACAGGAGAAGTGCAATCATTTTATTCTTATGTAAGTTTTATAGACAAGTTTATGAGCCCCATTTACCTATACATAACTATTTGGCCGGTTTATAAATTTGTATGTAAATATACAAAATAGGATTATTTCGCTGTTCAGGAATGTTCTACGAAACATTGAAAACAACTTCCTATTAAGAGCTCTGGCAAACTGTGATGATACATGTAAATAGACTGTAATGTCCAATTTTTAATAAATGCAGAATATGAAAATACTTATGCAGCTTGTAACAATACTGTCATTCAACTGTATGTATCATTCAGTATTTAAATTGTGTAAAATTAAAATACACTGCAGAATAATAGATTTGCTGAAGTGATTTTATAAAGAGGTTAGATGTTATATGGTACAATACATTACAACAACAAACTTATACAATACAATCACTTCACTTAAGTATTTCATCACAATTTGTCTGCCTCTTTAACAAACAATAAATTAATTAATAAAATAAATAAACCTTTTTCCAAAACAACTTATAATATAATACATATATTATGATAGAGTTCATTAGACCTTGCCGGTACAGCATAAAAGCAACAGTTTCTCATTAACATTAATATTTACAATACAGTGCATTGATTAGTTGTTTTTAGAGGGTGTCCTCTGTTAACAACTGAATAAACTAAAACTAAACTAAAACAACTTAACAGTTACAAAACCGGCCACCGCGCCGCCACGGCGGAGTCGGGGCGGCTAGAAGAGACGACGATGTTACGGTCTATCGCCATATACTATTGGTACAATTAAAGTTTAGTCAGAAAAAATGCACATGTCAGATTTCTTTAAACATTTCTCTAAAATATATCTTTTTGTGCAGCGGCGATTTACCCTAACATCACCGTACGTCGCCCGTGACGAATCTCTACGCGTATTCACCTCAACGGCTCCGTGTAGTACCAT
Organism: Mycalesis mineus; assembly: GCA_034621355.1. Lineage (NCBI taxonomy): Eukaryota > Metazoa > Arthropoda > Insecta > Lepidoptera > Nymphalidae > Mycalesis > Mycalesis mineus. The sequence goes on from CM067886.1 coordinate 152,433, forward strand.
CCTCTTCGTGTAGATGATCGTGAAAAGGATGGCACGTTAGAGATTCGCGCACGGACCAATTATAACGACTTGCATTAGTGTGTTGCATATAACACAATAGGTACACGAGCACATTATCACATTCATTAGTTCCGTATCCCAATTTCATATATAAAAATTATTTTTTTAAAAAATACAGTCACATTAAAGCAGTTATGTATGCCGATGAAGAGGTGACAGAAGCCCTCGTATACTGAGGTGTCAACTGCAGACTCGTAAAGTCGGGGGATCGTACCGGGGGCGGGTGCTCGTTGCGAATGTTATATCGCGTAGAGTAACGAAGGCGTGCGTTGCAGACTCGGGATTCGTGGTGCTGCAGGGGACCACGTACTGGACGGACCTGTTCGTGCGCCACTTCCTGTTCCAGGAGGAGCGTTCCATCGACTGTGACGACCTGCTGTTCTTCGTGCGCAAGCGGCACGTCAAGGGCACGTCGCGCTACCTGCCCAAGTATGAGGTGAGAGCGCATGGTCTCCACACACACCTCACCAACATTGCTTTTAGACTTGTAGTAACAGTGACATTATTTTGGAGCAGTTAGCTGTACATAATGGAGTCGGTTACACAGACGGACGTTTGATTAAATTAGGGATGTTAAGAGTTTACCGGAACTGAAGCCAGGACCGATTAATTATTTCAGATTCAACCGCACATGTATTAGCAATTTATCGAACTCAGAATCGAAACAGAATCGTTTCGGAATCAGAATCGAAGTTCCATAACATCCCTAGTCAAAATGATTTTACTTTTTGCAAAAAATATTGTTGTAATATATGTGTATATATAAATGTTCCTAAGAAGTTCACGTAAACGTTAAATTTATTTTTATTATAATTACGATATAAGTATTGTAATACGTTATCAGTAATTTTGTGGCGATACAAAATCGCTTATCGAGAGCTGCTAGCTAATGGCTGATGGCAGTGGATATTGTTTCCACATTTTTTTTATTTCGATATTTATATTAAACTTTCGCCTGAGGCGAGGGGGAGCGGCCTTTTCCTGCGAACGTCGCCTCGTTGCTCGATGGATACGATAGTTTGTAGGCGGTAGGCTAAATTTATATTAATATAGCAACGCGGCCCACCCAGCACTGGACAAATAAACTAGTGCAGTCCCCGAGCACCCGTCCCCGACACCATCGCACGGCGAGTGCCGCCCCTACAAGACTAATAAATATTAAAGTTCTAACATTGTAACCGAGTGGAGCGACGTCGGTGCCTCTATCGCACTACATAACTTTCATTGTCTAAATATAAATTCACTTTTATAAAAATACTACTCTCGATCGGTTCCTCCGTGCCCGTTTCACTCGGCGGCACCAGCTCGGCTGCACCTGAACCGGCGCCGACGTTTCCGAACGACGCTACATCTCGAAGAGCCGCGACTCGAGGCTAGCACCCTTCGGATCATAGTCACTAATCATTATAACGATCTTTGGAAATACAAAAACTTGCATCGATAACAGTCGTGGAGGTACTTTATTTTATACGATATAAAAATATGATCTGTTCCGAACGTCCGTGTCGGACACGCACTTGCACACTCACAAACACACAAACTAGTCCAGCCGCGCTGAGCGCCGACGCTGTTGCAGACCGACGTGGAGGTGTTCCGCAAGGACTCCAAGAAGCTGCCCATCGGCGACCCGGAGATCGACTGGGAGGAGACGGTGTACCTCAACCTCATCGTGCACCAGTTCGACTACACGCTCACGCTGGCCATCTGCACGCGCACCAGCCCCAAGGAGCTGCAGGTGCTGCGGCGGCACTCGCAGAAGGTACTCACACGCGCTGCGCGGGCGGGGCGGGCGCGCGTCACTAGCTGAGCCGGCTGAACAGCTTGCTGCGTGGCCACGGCAGCGGCCAGTCGTAGCGGCGCGGCACGGGCCCGCGCACGTTGCGCTCCAGGAACGCCACGCCGCGGAACCACCACTCGCGCTGCAGCCAGTGCGCGCCGCGCGCCGGTGCCGCCAGCACCGCGTGGAACGTCCAGAACAGGCGTGTGGTGATGTAGTAGGCGATCACCACGTCCACGGTGTAGTGCCCGTGCGCTAGCAGCACGAAGCCCACGCCCAGCGCTGCCGCCGCCCACAGCGCCCAGTGCACGGGCCACAGGCGCCGCGGTGAGTACTCGGCCACGATCAAGTAGCTGAGCACCAGCACCATGGTGTGCCCCGAGTAGATGTAGTCGCCGCAGAACGTGTGCTTGCCGTTGATGGATAGGCCGAAGCCCGAGATGAGGTAGAACATGCGACGCAGCACCAGCAGCGGCGTGGTGCCGTTGCTCTTGGGGCTGCACACGTACGTGGTGCTGGACACGGGTAGCACTGTCACGAACATGGTCACGGAGCGGTACAGGTACAGCAGCGCCACCACGAAGAACACGCGGCGCGCCACAATAAAGCGGTGCTTGTGGAACACCACCACCAGCGTGGCCACTGTGGTGGACGCCACGATGAGGTACTCGGACACGGCCAGCCCCCAGTCGCGCGGCGCCACGGCGTCCAGCACCACGTCGGGCAGCGGCGCCGTGGTGTTGCGGTCGGGCAGCCGCTCGTGCACTAGCGACAGCGACAGCATGTTGACGCACACGCACAGGAACAGGAACACGAAGGCCAGGATGGTCTTCCACACCTCCTTGGGGTAGCGCTCCTCGCGCGCGCCGGGCGGCAGCTCCACGACGAAGTCGCCGTGCGACAGGCGCGGGGGCGACGGCTCGCGTTCGTCCGAGTCGTCCGTGGCGGGCGGCTCCGCCTTGGGCGGCTTGGCGCGCGCCAGCAGCGGCTGGCGCTGCATCAGCTCGGCCGCGCTGGGCATGGGGCGGCGGCGCGATGCGTTGTTGTTCAGGTCATTGCGCGCCAGGCGCAGGGAGAAGTCCACGCCGCGCACGTCCTCGCGCGCGCCCGAGCTCACGATGTCGGCATGGCAGCGCGGCGGCGAGGCGGGCGCGACGGGCGGCGCGCGCTTGGCGGGTTCGAGCGCCAGGTAGGCGCGCACCGAGCGCACCAGCGGCTCCGCGAGGTCGATCTGGCGCGGCGGCGACGGCTCCTGCTCGCCCGAGCGGCCCGAGATCGTCATCCACTCCCCACGGCCCGGGCTCGCGCCTGCAACGGGAAACGACACAGAGTTAGTGACATGGACACTGGCACTTGATTTGCATACATAAGCTTACTTAGGGTGACAGCTTAATAACTAAAAAATAGGTACACGAAAAAGGTGTAAACTAGTAAGAACAAGCCAATCTTCTTAAAAGTTTTAGGATAACTTTAAAATTTTTGCCTGTTTGTTTACCCCTAATCTCTATTTAAACGAAATTATTAATTTTTTCTACTTTTGAACGACGAAAAAATGGAGAAGGTTCGACGCGTATGTAATTATTTTGTGTGACCACGTAAAACTTTTTACAGAGTAGTCCGATTTTGATAATTAGTTTTTTATTAGAAAGGTTATACTTCCAAAATGGTCCCATAATCATGTTCGGATCTGATGATAGGACCATGAGAAAATCGAAGGATCTTCAAAATTTAAGGCAGCGATTAAAGTATTTTTTCAAATGGTACGCTGTCAATGACTCGCTACAATGTAAGAAAAAAATATAACTGACTTCAAAACGCACTAAAAAGTAAAAAAATATTGCATATTTGCATTCAGCACGTTCGGAGCGACTGTAACCATTCAGAATTTCATTCCATTTAGAAGAAAAATTTATCTGAAAAATAATTTGACGCGGACGAGTAACGGTGCGATGTGGTGTATGTCGGTACTACACACTGACCGCGTGAGGCTCCGGGCTCAATGCTCCGCGGCGCACGGCCGAGCGCTGGCCGGGAGCGGGGCGGAGCGCCGGTTACGTATCGCGTTGTTACTTCGGTTCGGTAACGGGACTCTTCGGTTGCGGTTTTACATAAATTGCATCTCGACGACGCCGACGGCGGTGGACAGGCAAAGTCGTAATTAGGTCGCACGGAGCGGTCCGTACCGCGTCGGGTGCCCGATTGCGGGGCGTCATAGTGATTATTCTAGACGGTTCATCGTCGTAAACAAAGCGCCGCCACGTTCGGGCGCTCGGTTCAAAGACCGCGCAGGGAGCTGCCCGCTCTCTCGGCGCGGCCGGGCGGAGAAAGTGCAGCCGGTGCACGGCGGCGGGACTCACTCGATCAATGGCGAGCTGTCATTCCGCGTATCGTGCGCCGCGCGCTCTGCGCCTCCGCGCTTCGGGGAACGCGCCCTGCGCGCCGCGGGTCTCCACTCGAACCTCACTGACACTGTCACACTGCGATGGCGCGCGACCTCGATCGCGATTAAAATGTTATTTTATTCGCGGAGCTGCGGGCGGGCGAGCTGTAGGAGGGGCGGCCGCGTACTAGAGGCGGCCGAGCCGGGAACCGGTCGGCTTCGGCGAGACGGCGATGTCGGACGCCGTCGGAACGCCTCGCGCACGCTCGGCTCGCTGCAAACGATTACGGCTCGTGACGTCAGGCGGAGCGCCCCGCGCAGCCGACCCGCCGCCGGTGCTCGCGCACTGGCGCGCGGTCCCGCTCTCGTGCCCCACTAGCTCGACCGCAAATACGTGACGACTTGACGCACACTTTCCGTTCGTTTGTTTCCATTAACTCGCAACGATTCCGATTCATTCGAACTTCGTTAACTAGCACTCAGCCCTGCCCGACTAGTGGCTGATCGTTCGCCAGGGTAGCTCCGGCTCGGCCTCCACAGACCGCAACACGAGAGCGTGTTGTCACTATGACCGGTCCTCTTGCATTCCCCTATTAAAGTATAATACGTGGTACCTACATAAATTTTATTCACTACTTTCAACGGTTTCGTAGGTAGATATGAGCAATCTTCGTCAAGGAAATGTTCCTCGTCCGTTTTTATAAAATTACACGTAGAAGGTCGATTCATCATTATCAGCCTATTAAAGGCCCACTATAGGGCCAGGCTTCCCCCCTTATAGGAGAGGGGATTGGGAAGGAATTCCCTTATAGGGAAGGTCGATTAGGTGTTATTTATACACTTCAGTTTTATTTGCATAATGTGTATATTGTATTATTATTTCTATGTTACTACTTATATGTTAGTAGGCTACTACTAACATATAAGTAGTAACATACTACTACTAGGCTGGGGATTGAGTAAAGTGAAACCTGCGCGAGCGAGGGATAGCAGAGTGCAGATACAGAGTTAATCGCACGGCAGCGGATAACGCCGGAATGTTAGGAGATAACGTCAGCGATAGGAACATAAACGTCGAATACATAGATATGAACTTTACCATTTTCTCAGTGAAGTTTAATTCGATGCTATGTTCCGGCTGGTCATAGGTCTGTAAGTGCGAGGTGGCAAGCCGAGCGGCATGCGGCGGCAGACCGCTGCCGCTGGGTCAAGGCCGCACGCGGAGCGGACATCGCCAACTTCTCGGTGACAAAAGTTATGGCCACCACTAACTACGAAAGATTCTTTTTTTTTTCTTATTGTCATTAGCACGGGTAACAACGTTATATGCGCCCGCAATTTCGTCTACGTCTTCGATATGTTTTCATACTTGACGCAAGCACTGAATATAGTAAGTCAGGTCTGGTCTAGTAACTTCGGCCGTGGCTTGTAGCAGCTCGTTCAAGCATTTTATATGCTGTGTTCGGTGAAGATCGGAGAAGTCAATTGTAAGATATTAATATTTATCCATTACAATGAAAGACTCCGACAGACGGCCCGCTGTCCACAAAAGTACGCGTCCGAACAAGGGGAAGCGACTCGAACGTACGAGCGGTAGCTGCAGCTGCCACTAGTGGAACATTTAATTGAATCTATCGTGGAGCCAATCGTATGTGGGGCTGCATGTTGCATCTCTCAACTGTGGGGATCCATTTTGTACAACAGTGATTCTCAACCACTGTGCCGCGGCACTTTTGTATGCGGCCAAATTTCAAAAGTGTGCCGCCAAATTTTGCAAATATATAATAACTAGCTGACTCGGCAAACGTTGTTTTGCTTAAAAAATTAAAAAAAATTTAGATGAAAATTAGATAGTAGCCGATTCTAAGACCTGCTGAATACGCATACAAAATTTCATCAAAATCGGTCAAGCCGTTTCGGAGGAGTATGGCAACGAAAACTGTGACACGAGAATTTTATATATTAGATGTTAATATTATTAAATTATATCATTGAAAAAGAAAAATATTTTTAACATGATATTTAGCTATAGAATAAAATATTTAAATCCACAAAAAAATTAATTATTTTATTATTTGCTTTCCAAATTTGTGATTCACTATCACATTTTTCAGGAACGCATTAGCGACGCAAAGCGGGGTCTTGGTGTATTTAAATTTTTTGTCATAAACTATTTATGCAGTGTTTAGTTGTAGTAAGTAAATAATTTTTATCATTTTCTTTGTGTGCCGCCAAATTTTGAAATCATTAAATATGTGCCGCAACAAAAAAAAGGTTGAGAATCACTGTTGTACAACTATGACAATTGTTATAGACGACAAATTTTTCATGTAGGTAATTATCCTAAAATGTTCTACAGTCGTTACGCTTAAATAGTATTTATCGAAAGTAAAATAGCACAAATGATTTCTTTAAAAATCTCGTTATCGAGTCATTAAAAGTCCATAATGAGGCAGTAATTTGTAATGTTTAGTAAGAATCGGCGGTGCTTTGTTATTGTCTTGAATTGCTTTGGATTATTGGCTGCTTAACTTTTATTGGTTGTCGTAACGATGCGATTGTATAGTGACTGAATTGTATAGTAATTAGCAGGCACTTATTGAGTACAGCTTGTACCTGTTACTGCATCAGTGTGAGAACATCGTCTATTTAAATTGGTTACAAATGTCTTTTGAACATTCTGATGTTCAGTTTTTCTGTTTTGTTTTTGTTTCTCCTTTTTGTTTAGTATATTTTCGCTGATTAACTCTCCGGCTTTGTGCTCCCGTCATTGGCCCTTCTTGATATGCCATCGGAACGAAAGAAAATATATGGAAATCTGACATCATTTTTGCTTACGAGAGATAAGGTCAGAAATAATACTCGTCCACTTTTACATACATTTTCTTCTTCTTTACGTTAACTCTTAATATTATTATTATAAAAACAAAAAACCCGACTGCATAGAAGTTATGAACTGAAAAGAGAAAAACAAGGATCACTATATCTATATAAAATTCTAAATACTTTATAGAGATGCAAGCGGGGACAAACGTAGTTTTGGTAGATCTTTCCTTCCCCGCAGAAAATAAAGTGTTATATAGTGATCCTTGTTTTTCTCTTTTCAGTTCATAACTTCTATGCAGTCGGGTTTTTTGTTTTTATCATAATGATTTTTTTTGAGACTTTTTTGTTTTAGTTTATGGTATAGAAATGACTCGGTACGCTTTTTGTTAAAACGGCAATATAAACATGATATGATATTTATATTTTTGAAATGGTCTTTTTACAACCTTTCATTTGATACCCCCATATTGCTAAGATAGAAGAAAGATATACACACATCCCCCCTTTTTCCCCCATTTACAGCCGCCGTTTTGAAAATTTATATAGCCTATGTCACTACCACAATTTTTACAAATTCAACGACACCTCACATGTCAAAATCCGTTCAGTCGTTAAGGCTGTAGCGCGTGCCGAAGAAATGGACATACATACATACGTACGCTCGAAAAACATAACCCTCCTTCTGACGCAGTAGGGTAAAAATAAACTATAGACTAGCCGTGCCAAGACTTTACAAACCCTTAATAACAGTATATAGATACAGCTTAATGCTAAATAGCCTTTCTCAGTCAGGACGTGAATGCACCATGGTAACGTTTTTAGGTAACTACCTACATTTCATTCACGCCTGCTGATTGATGGTATTATGGGCTGGCCGACTTAAAAAAAATCCGATACGGTAGTTCCTGAGATTTGCGCATTCAATAAAACACACACTCTTTAGCTTTATAACATTAATATAAAAATAACATGACTGAAGAAAATAAATTTGATGAGTGATGCTACGTTCCAGCCGACAATGTTCAAAGGTCAATAACAATGTTGAAGAGTTGCATTGTCATTCGCGCGTAGGTACGAACATTTTATTGTAAAGTAGCTGTGCCCCGCAGTTCCACCCGAGTAGTTCCTGTTCAAGTAGGTACATTGGGAAAAAATAAAAAACCCGACTGCATCGAAGTTATGAACTGAAAAGAGAAAAACAAGGATCACAATATCGATATAAAATTTTAAATACGTTATGGTGATGCAAGCGAGGACAAAATACTTTATTTTCTGCGGGGAAAGAAAGATCTACCAAAACTACGTTTGTCCCCGCCTGCAGCACCATAAAGTATTTAAAATTTTATATAGATATTGTGATCCTTGTTTTTCTCTTTTCAGTTCATAACTTCGATGCAGTCGGGTTTTTTATTTTTATAATAATAATTTTATTTGAGACTTTTTTGTTTTAGTTATAGAAATGATACGGTACACTTTTTGCCATGTTTTGTTAAAACGGCAATATAAACATGATATGATATTTATATTTTTGAAATGGTATTTTTACGATCTTTCATTTGATACCCATATTGCTAAGAAAGAAGAAAGAAATACACACATCCCCCCTTTTTTCCCCCATTTACAGCCGTCATTTTGAAAATTTATATAGCCTATGTCACTACCACAATTTTGACAAATTCAACGACACCTCACATGTCAAAATCCGTTCAGCCGTTTAGGCTGTAGCGCGTGCCGAAGAAATGGACATACATACATACATACATACATACATACATACATACATACGCTCGAAAAACATAACCCTCCTTCTGACGCAGTCGGGTAAAAAGTAGTGTGAAATGGCACATCGTTTATCAGCTTGTCTTTGTTAATTTCATCCCGATACGTTTAGCCTGAAGTTATAATTGGTGTAACTAACCCGACCTTGTTTTATTAACCGACGAAAAAAAACGGACGAGGTTCTCAATTCGACACGTATATTTTTTTTTATGTATGACCACGCATAACTTTTTACAGAGTTGTCCGATTTTGATATTCTTTTTTTATTAGAAAGGACTTACTTCCAAGGTGGTCCTATTGTCATCATGTTAGGATCTGATGATGACATCCTGGGGAAATTGAAGGAACTCTTCAAATTTTGGAGGCTCGCTTACGGCGATTTCGGTCTTTGTCTCGGTATCGGTACCTTTTTGGCTACTAGTGCCGTATAATTTACTATCACAGTATAGTACAAGTACGTTACGTGGCGATAAATCACTAAAAATAAGAAATAAAAATTTTTAACAAAAAATAAAACCGACTCAAAACACACTAAAAAGTAAAAAATAACTGTGTCATTTAGTTGCTTTAATTTACTTAAGCATATCTAGGAGTCGGTGCCAGCCAAGGTTTCTACTTTAAGGACGTTACCTAGAACCCACAAACTGCTTTACAACGTCAAATAAATGTTTCTTAAACTTGCTGGCACCGACTTCATAGATATGCTTAAATAAATTAAAGCAGCTGAATCACACAGTTATTTTTTACTTTTTAGTGCGTTTTGAGTCGGTTCTATTTTTTAAATTTTTTTTTGTTATATTATAGGTAGGAATGTGATTGTTTTTCATAGTTTTAGTTGGGGTGATTTGAATGTGAAATGAATGAAGTAGATGAGTCTTGTTCGGCCGGCGTTTATTGGCGTAGTAATCAGCGACCAATTGCGGGCAATTGAGGTCCGCGGCGACGACCGGCCTGTGCGCCGCGCTTTCCAGTCCATACTCCTAAGTCCTATGACAATTATCTCATCAATTCCCATCGTTTTACTTTTTTATTATATACTAGCGGATGCCCGCGGTTTCACTCGCGTAATCCCCGTTTCCTCATGAATCTGGTTAACATATAGGTACAAAAGATTTTTTTACAATTCAACTGGTAGATTGAACATATTATATCATAGCCATCTTAGATTGCATCATCACTTAACATCAGGTGTGATAGCAGTCAAGGTACGACTTGTAATCGATTAAAAAAACATACAGTCAGACAGACATCAATTAAAAACAAAAGATTTTTGATGTATTTACTCGTAACAACCTTGCTAATATTATAAAGGCAAAAGTTTGTATGTATGTATAGATGTTTGTTACTCTTTAACGCAAAAATTACTCAATGGATTTTGATGAAACTTACACAATAATATAGCCTACATATCAGAATAACATAGGCCACATTTCTCATAATGCTCACGGGGACGAGAACTGCGCGGGTATGCCGCTAACGTCCTCTAGTTTTTGATAAACAAAAAGCACCCGAAAATTAAGATTTTTGGTTTCAATAATCTTGAGATATCTTTAGGGTAGGCAGTGCGTTTTTGAATTTATCAAGCCACGGGGGCCCGTCCATTTAATTCTAAGGCCTGTGTGCACCAAGATTTCGGTTATCATAACCAACGGTTAACATAACTTTACTAAAAATTTACTGTTCACGACAACCTGTACGCCGGTTAAGCCGTCTGGTTTACGTTCTTAACCGGCATACGGGTTGTCGTGAACAGTAAATTTTACGTTTAGCTTATGTTAACCGTTGGTTATGATAACCGAAATCTTGGTGCACACAGGCTTAAGTAGTCCAATCTATATAAATGAAATAAAAACGATAGCGAATATGAAATTCCTATTCAAGTTATATGAATGTTGGAAGTATTGTAAACACAATTATGTATGGTGTTCAATGTTCTGCATTGCAAGGCTTTATCGTCGATATCGCCGCGTCGCACCGCACGGCACGGCGTGCGCGTGAGTAGCGTTAGAAGCTCTGTGAGGAGCCGATCGACTTGGTGCTGTTTCTAATGACAGCAGGATGCTTGTGTTAACCAGACCTTCGCTTTTTTATATAAGCTGGATATAACGAATATCACACGGCGGTGGTTTTAGGCCTCGACACCAATCAACTAAATATAAGGCATAGACGCAGCAGTTGTTCTTCCTTATTCAAAAATGTTGTACCACGGTGGTGTGATTAATTTGGAACAAATTGAATTTTAAAAACCATTGTAATTCATTTGGTTTATCTACAAGAACACACTTGTGATCAGCGGTTCAATTTTGTCAATACGTATTCCTTAGAAAATTGTTTCTTTTTACGTTTTTACGACGAACGATTTTCTCGACACAAATAATAATCGAAATGATTTGATGAATTCTCGAGAACACACTTATGATAAAAAACGCAATCTTGTCAATACATAATCCTTAGTTTTGTTTGTCTACGACATGGAACTATTTCTCGGGCATTTCGAAAGCAAAAATATAGAAGCTCGTAATGCTAAATTTCAGTTAGCAACCCAATCTGTGATCCTACGGCCTCGCTGACGTGTGACGTCACGTTCCAGCGGCGGCACCAAACGAGCGCGGCTCCGGCCAAGGTCGCGCCATCCCATTGTGTGGGCCCTTCCACGCCGCGCCCTCTGCCTGCCTCGCAGCTGAAGATGCTGCTCGAATCACATATTGAGATCTTTAAGAGTATAACTGTCTGTAGACGTTCCAACGAACACGCTGTTACACAACCACGGTCTGATATTTGACTACCCCCTCTGATAATTTAATTTAAATATGAAATCATTATCAGCCTATTAACGGCCCACTACAGGGCCAGGCCTCCCTCCTTATAGAAGAGGGGATATGGAGCATGCATCCACCACGCTGCTCCAATGCGGGTTGGCGGGCTTAGGGTGATAATGTTTCATTTATTAACGATCACTATCAGATGTTGATGATAGTGACCGGGACCGACAGCTTAACGTGCTCTCCGAGGCACGGGGGTGTAACACCACCAACTTCCAAACTCCGGGCTTGGAATGTGCTGAACATTTCAGAGAACCACAATTAATCATTAGACCAACGAGGGAGTTAAAGTCTGAAATATATCCGGTAAATTCTTGTTCCTTCTCTCAAGTTACTTGAGAGAACTTATGTTCATAAAAATGTTAGCGTTTTTCTTATAATTTAAATTTAAAACTTATTAACTTTATCGCATTTCAATTGTTAGTTACAGCTGTTTACACATTTGTGTCATGATATTCGAAGAAAGACAGAAATTACTAAAATACACAGAATAATTTTATATATGACAGTGCCAAAACCATTGTCGGACATTACCCTTTAAAGTCATTAGCATCTTCATCAGGAATTAAATATTTCAAATTTAACTTCGCAATATATACTCCTAGTTCTATTTAAAGAAAACCGAGATTTGAAAATTTTTTAACAAAAAATAGAATCGACTTGGTGCCAGCAAGTTTAAGGAACATTTATTGAACATAGTAAAGCAGTTTGTGGGTTATAGGTAATGTTCTTGAAGTAGAAACCTTGGCTGGCACCGACTCTTAGATATGCTCAGGTAAATTAAAGCAACTAAATGACACAGTCATTTTTTTCTTTTTAGTGTGTTTTGCGTTTTTCTATTTTTTGTTAATTTTTTTTTATTTCTTTTTAGTGATTTATCGCCACATAACGTACTCTTACTATACTGTCATAGTATATTATACGGCACTTGTCGCCAAAAAGCTACCGATATTTACACAATAACCGAAATCGCTGCAAGTGTATAAGTGTACAGTATATAAGTATATAAGTGTAGCCTATAAAATGTGAAAAGTTCCTTCAATTTTCCCTGGATATCATCATCAGATCCTAACATGATTATAATGGGACTATCTTGGAAGTGAGCCCTTTCGAAATAAAAAAAGAATTATCAAAATCGGACAACTCTGTAAAAAGTTATGCGTGGTCATACATAAAAAAAAAATTACGTGTCAAATCGAGAACCTCCTCCGTTTTTTTCGTCGGTTAAAAACACGTCAATTCAATAAAATAGTGAATGAAAAATAAATAACTTCCTAAGCATTGACACACTAGGACTATTCTCTAACTTAACCACCGTACCTATAGTTAAGGTAAAAACAATGACAACCGCACTTTTCGTATTCGATAAAGCCCGTTATAATAGGCCAGCTGGGGAGGTTGGCTAACATTAGTGGGTGTCGGCAACGAATGTAAAGTTGGGGCATCTGTATTCGGTGTTGCTCATTTCGCTGATTTCGCCGACATGCTTGTATAGTGGATGCTATAATAGCATGTGTTGGTACGTGAAGTACTTGGACGCCCTGGATCTCATTATAGCTTTAGTAACGCGTCGAGGCCACTAAGCTCAACGGGATATCGAGCGGGAGCTGCGGGTGACAGGGCGGTACGCATATAGTGTCGCACAGAGTATTCAAGAGAAATCTCTGCTGCTCTCAGAAAAAGCATAAGTGAAAAAAATGTTCTCCAAAATACTTATATTTTTGTAGATGACTATGTTGATAGTTTGCTGTTTCTATGAAATGATCTCGATGTTCATTGATACGCCTTTATTTATGTACAACAACACGGTCCGGTAAAGCGGTTAACGGTATGTCTCACTTTCATAAGGATACGTTTTTTTTTTTTATTGACTACAAGTTGGCCCTTGACTGCTATCACACCTGATGTTAAGTGTTGATGCAGTCTAACATGGAAGCGAGCTAACTTCTTAGGAGTGGGACGAAAATCCACACCCCTTTCGGTCTCTACACGACATCGTACCGGAACGCTAAATCGCTTGGCGATACGTCTTTGTTGGTCGGGTGGTAACTACCGTACTACGTATCATTTGTCTGACATTATTCTATTGTATATAACGTCCCTCAGAGCTATCTGTTTGAATTATTCATAATGATAAGAACATTGTCCGTCCACACAGATATCGTATCGGTGGTTGACCGTGTTTCATTTCAGCGTATATAAATAATATGAACCCGATATAGTCGATATACGATCACACTCGTCACTGGTCACGTGCTCGACGCCACACACTGCTGTAGGAAGCTAGGCGTAATTTATTGTCCCAAAATTCCAAGACTGTGGTAGGTTTTTTAACCGACGAAATAAAACGGAGGAGGTTCTCAATTCGACACGCATATTTTTTTTTATGTATGACCACGCATAACTTTTTACAGAGTTGTCCCATTTTGATAATTATTTTTTTATTAGAAAGGGCGTACTTCCAAGGTCCCATTGTCATCATGTAAGGATCTGATGATGATATCCTAGGGAAATTAAAGGAACTCTTCAAATTTTTTAGACACGCTTACAGCGATTCGGTCTCTGTCTCGGTATCGGTAGCTTTTTGGCAACTAGTGCCGTATACTATGACAGTATAGTACGAGTATGTTACGTGGGGATAAATCACTAAAAAGTAAGAAATAAAATTTTTAACAAAAAATAGAACCGACTCAAAACGCACTAAAAAGTAAAAAATAACTGTGTCATTTAGTTGCTATAATTTACTAAGCATATCTATGAAGTCGGTGCCGGCAAGTTTAAAGAACATTTATTTTACGTAGTTAAGCAGTTTGTGGATTCTAGGTAACGTCCTTAAAGTAGAAACCTTGGCTGGCACCGACTCCTAGATATGCTTAGTAAATTAAAGCAACTAAATGGCACCATATATGACGTTGCTAGTTCAGGGAGGACAGGGGATTTGGAGCTTAAACTCGCCAGTTACCTATTTAGTTGTGTAATCATCATATCAGTCGTTACAAGAGTCGAAAACGAGACTGCGAGTGCGAGCTAATATTTTTAGTAGTATGCGTTATTTCCTTTATAGTTGTTCCGCTTATTTACGAATACGGAATACCTAACAATGAAAAACCCAAATGTTTCCTTGATACGCGGTTGCTGCCTATACACTGTATCCTCAATGTCAGCCGACGCGATACGGAGCAATCGCCAATTTAGTGAACGCGTGACGTAGGCACGTATATTTAACCATAAACCTACTCCTCTGTAATATTTTATCGTAAAATTAAACACTCATGAGTTGCTGAAATTGGCAATTAATATCTAACAAGTGACAGGGATAAGTTTGAGGCATAACATTTTTTTTTATCGAGTACAAGTTGGCCCTTGACTGCTATCACACTTGATGTTAAGTGATGATGCAGTCTAAGATGGAAGCGGGCTAACTCGTTAGGAGTGGGACGAAAATCCACACCCCTTTCGGTTTCTACACGACATCGTACCGGAACGCTAAATTGCTTGGTGATACGTTTTTGTCGGTAGGGTGATAACTAGCCACAGCGAAAGCCTCCCACCAGCCAGACCAAGACAAATTAAGAAAAATCTCAATCTGCCCCGCCGGGAATCGAACCCAGGACCTCCGTCTTATAAATCCACCGCGCATTCCACTGCGCCACGGAGGTCGTCAAAATTAAAAAAAAATATTTATACATACCAGCCTGTTTAATTCTATTTGCGCGTCTCTAGTCGCGACTCAAAAGTCTATGATAATTTGGGATAACACCGTGATTGTAAATAGCAACCCACTCGGCTAGCATCGAGCTTTGCGTACTACGTAAAATAGATAGAAATAAACATATCCAGTAGGCTCTGGCTCGTGACGCCGACGAATGAGGCCGCATTCAAACTTGTAGGTACAATATGTAATGTTTTGTGACGCATATAGTCAAATAATACATAAACTATAGTGCACACAGCTCTGCATACAAATATTTAGAACCTTTGTATTCATTTGCCAAAACTTGCGTGACATTCACTCGACAAATTCACTTAGATATTGGTCTGATCGTCAGGCCCCGGGTTTGAAAGAGACATTGTTTCCTAATGAACCCGTGAGTCGAATAAATGTCGTGAGAAAGAACATTTTGCGTTGTTCGCACGTTGACAAAAGTACCTCTAAAAATGCTATCTCAGTATTTTTATACCTCGTTTTACTTTGTGATTAAGGGAACACACGAAACAAAAGAAGTAGCATAGCTCGACGTTTATTGTACACAGTTCATATCACCTATTTCTGTGTATCGATAGGAGGCTACAGGCATTACCGCCCGCTTCCATCTTAGACTGCATCATCACTTAACATCAGGTGTGATTCAGTCAAGGGCCAACTTGTAGTCGATAAAAAAAAAATATTAAAGCCAAACTCGATTTAGAATGCTTGTCAACAAACAAATTAAAAATGAAGGTAATAAAAATTTTTAACAAAAAATAGAACCGACTCAAAACGCACTAAAAAGTAAAAAATAACTGTGTCATTTAGTTTTCTTTAATTTACTTAAGCATATCTATGAAGTCGGTGCCGGCCAAGTTTAAGGAACATTTATTTTACGTAGTACCTAAAGCAGTTTGTGGGTTCTAGGTAACGTCCTTGAAAGTAGAAACCTTGGCTGGCACCGACTCCTAGATATGCTTAAGTAAATGAAAGCAACTAAATGACACAGTTATTTTTTACTTTTTAGTGCGTTTTGAGTCGGTTCTATTTTTTGTTAAAAATTTTTATTTCTTACTTTTTAGTGATTTATCGCCACGTACCGTACTCGTACTATACTGTCATAGTATATTATATGGCAATAGTAGCCAAAAAGCTACCGATACCGAGTCAAAAACTGAAATCGCTGTAAGCGTGCTTCCAAAATTTGAAGAGTTCCTTCAATTTCCCCAGGATATCATCAGCAGATCCTCACATGAGGATAATGGGACCACCTTGGATGTATGCCCTTTCTAATAAAAAAAGAATTATCAAAATCGGATAACACTGTAAAAAGTTATGCGTGGTCATACATAAAAAAAAAAAAAAAATATACGTGTCGAATTGAGAACCTCCTCCGTTTTTTTTTCGTCGGTTAAAAAACAAAACATAATTTTAAATTTGTTAGGCATAAAATGTGTTGCATTTTCTACCTTCATTTTAAATTTGTTTGTTGACAAGCATTCTCAATCGAGTTTGGCTTTAGTATAGCTTGTGATGATCGACAGTTGTAGATAAATGTGGTTGAAACTATGCTTGTTAAAAATTTATCGTCTGTCTACAAGACGGAAACTATTCAACAAAGTTCGATGACATATTATTAATTTAAAGTATAACAATTCTCTAACGTTAATAGAGATACCTTAAAACGTGAATCCGGTAAAATCTAGCATTTTGTGGCCATTGCTTGTAAAGATCCCCGAAAATTAAGTTATCCAAATCTATCATACAGAGCTGCAAGTCTAGCGCGGCGCGCGGAGGGCGACGGGTGGTAAACAAATAGGTAGGTGCTCTTGAACCCAACTCAAATGATAATGTTGAGGATCGTTGTCAATGAGCAGCGGCTATTTGCGCCGTTTGTTTTGGTCGCAGCGTGTCGTTGACTCGCCAGCACTTGGCACACGACCGACAATATTTATGAACGCATTTAACTCGGAGTAAACTAAACCCGATTGTAAAACGAATACAAATAGAGACTATAACGCAATGAGTTACCGTGGAAACCGTTATGAAATGTCAAACTAGTGTTATATAATGGAGCAATGCAATCAAAGTTAAACTGTAAACCTAATAGTTAAGTCTAGCGCACCGAGTTTAGTGAACAAGTTCGCAATACATAAGTTTTCTCGTATTTTTCTTGCCTTAATATTGCCACTAATCAAAATAATACATAATGAGCACTATTACTAAAAATTGCAATTACATAAAATTATACTTATTAGTTAGTTGTTAGTTGTCACCTCTAGCAATCAAGATTATAAGGTAATTAAAAAACGTATCGTATTTGGCAGCTGTTGAAATGTGGAAATCTTGTCAATCCGTCTTCTCACGGAGGCTCTGCTCATATAGTACTATGAAGCCTAATTCCGGTAAGCAATTGAAATCAAATAATGAGAAAAGGTCATCCCGAGGGCGTCTTCGGTGAGCTTCTGTTTATAATTTCACAGGTGACACCGTGGACAACTGGCCTGGGTAGATATCTGGAATTGTTATCGGCAACCAGCACCTTTCAACATTTGGATTTTCTTGGAAGTGTTGTGCTCTGCATTGGCATGGAATTTGTGCACGAGTGGTTTTTACTGATAATATTACTAGCAGAGGCCCGCGACTTCGTCCGCGAACAAATAGTGTATTGCACACTTCGAATACACCAAAAAGAAAAGAGAGACCGGTTTTCAAGTAAAGAAAGAGTATAATAAGCTATGCTTAAAATATAGATATATATGCTGTTGCAATTTTTTTTGTCCCTATTAAGAAAAACAAATATTTTTCAATGAAAGACCAGGCGGTGCAACTTTCGACAAATATTGTCATATTTTTAAAAACATTTACTTTTTATTCTAATAATATTCCCAATGGTAGTGGTAATTATGGAGATGAAATCGCTGACCTCTAAATTATATCAATATTTAACTTACGAATAGTAGGGTGATGTTAAAATCTTATTGTGATGCGGGATCATCGTTTCAGCAAATATTCAGTTCGAACTTAGAAGTGAAAGCATTAATCGTGATGTGTGTGCGCAGGTGTACGCGTCGCCCAGCCGCCGCAAGATGGACACAAAGGGCGAGGGCGAGGAGATGACCTACCCGCATATCTGCTTCATGGTGGACAACTTCGATGAGGTAAGCCCTTTTTGTAATAAGTGTAAATGTTGCTTAGATAAAATATTTACTTACTCGATTAATTTAAATTAATATTTATAAAAATATACTTAAATTAAAAATTTTAATAACCAATTAAATGCTACCATTCCATCAGTATTTTCTTAAGACATTCAACTATCGTCAGTAAACCGACTTTACAGACAACCAATTTTTTTTGTAATAAATTTACTTATATAATTAAAAATTCGTGATATTCTCCAATACCTTTCAATTTCTTTTTATACTGGAGCCACATTAAAGGAATACGTTAATGCCCATAATCGTTACAAATTCAATTTGACTAGAAGATATTGTTTTGAAGTATTTAAGTTCTTTTTAACCGACGAAAAAAAACGGAGGAGGTTCTCAATTCGACACGTACATTTTTTTTTCATGTATGGCCACGCATAACTTTTTACTGAGTTGTCCGATTTTGATATTTCTTTTTTTATTAGAAAGGACATACTTCCGAGGTGGTCCCATTGTCATCATGTTAGGATCTGATGATGATATCTTGGGGAAATTGAAGGAACTCTTCAAATTTTGGCGGCACGCTTACAGCGATTTCGGTTTTTCTCTCGGTATCGGTAGCTTTTTGGCTACTAGTGCCATATAATATACTATGACAGTATAGTACGAGTACGTTACGTGGAGATAAATCACTAAAAAGTAAGAAATATAAAATTTTAAATAAAAATAGAACCGACTCAAAACGCAGTAAAAAGTAAAAAATGACTGTCATTTAGTTGCTTTAATTTACTTAAGCATATCTAGGAGTCGGTGCCAGCCAAGATTTCTATTTTAAGGACGTTACCTAGAATCCACAAACTGCTTTACAACGTAAAATAAATGTTCCTTTAACTTGCTGGCACCGACTTATAGGTAAATTAAAGCAACTAAATGACACAGTTATTTTTTACTGCGTTTTGAGTCGGTTCCATTTTTATTTAAATTTTTTTTACACTTTAAGCAAGTGGGTTTCATACCCAGCCGCTCTGCCAGTGGGTGGCGAGTAGCGAGGCCGCGTCTGTGTAGTGATCAGGTCATAAGAATCAATGAGCGCGCGAGCACTGCGCAACGATCAGATGATGACGTCATTCTACAAAAACTAATCGAAAGTCTTGTACGATAGTTTTGTGATGCTTTTTCCCTTTCCTCTCCAGCTGAGCGTAAAGTTCGCGGCTGATACGTCAATAGCTCGACGATTGAAATCTTTACGTAGGTATGACCTATTGGATTTAATTCAGATACTGAAATGGAGTTAGTAAAGTTTTGCACCATTATTATACAATGATCATAAGATATAATATTGAATTATTTATTATATAGAAAATGAGAATTTCGGTATAAAATGTAGCCTATGTGTTATTCTGATATATAAGCTATATTGTGGTAAAGTTTCATTCAAATCCATTCAGTATTTTTAACGTGAAAGAGTAACAAACATCCATACATCCATACAAACTTTCGCCTTTATAATAGTAATAGGATTGATCCTAAGATATAATTTTGAATTATTGAAAAAAATGAGAACGGTGTAATAATAAATATGTCAAAATCTATAACTAAACGGAAATGATTTTACCCAGATGCAAGAGGAGTTTGTGACGAAAGTAAATATAACCAACTTTACAGTAAACGCAATGTTATGGAGTAATTGAAAGGGGATTGCTTACAACGGCTATGTTTGATAGATTACTAACACATGACACATGCATATTGTACAACTCATACGGTCCCATACTTCCAAAATAGAAAAGGAACCTGTTGCTGTTTTTGTCAAGCCCTATCTTTAGTTGAAAACTAAAAAAAATAATTTCAAAATCAAAAAGGCAAGGATGCGTGCTTTGATGAAATGATTGTATTATGGGACGCTGTGGCGCGGAAGTTCATCGCAATGTCGGAATGCGGTCATGTATATGGCTCTTGCCACGTTATTGTGCACTACTCGCGATTACATTACTGTTACCATTATTATGGCTGCTTCCGGAAGCGTCTGCGTGATATGTGCCAACCACCCAAATGACCGAGAGGTTCAAAGGGCCATGGGTGGTGGTGGGTTGTCCCTGTTACCATTATTCCAGGTTGCCCGCCCGAGATTGGGCCCAAATGACCGAGAGGTTGAAAGGGCCATGAGTGGTGGTGGGTTGTCCCTGTTACCATTATTCCAGGTTGCCCGCCCGAGATTGGGGCCAAATGACCGAGAGATTGAAAGGGCCATGGGTGGTGGTGGGTTGTCCCTGTTACCATTATTCCAGGTTGCCCGCCCGAGATTGGGCCCAAATGACCGAGAGGTTGAAAGGGCCGTGGGTGGTGGTGGGTTGTCCCTGTTACCATTATTCCAGGTTGCCCGCCCGAGATTGGGGCCAAATGACCGAGAGGTTGAAAGGGCCATGGGTGGTGGTGGGTTGTCCCTGTTTACATTATTCCAGGTTGCCCGCCCGAGATTGGGCCCAAATGACCGAGAGATTGAAAGGGCCATGGGTGGTGGTGGGTTGTCCCTGTTACCATTATTACTGACGCCTATTCAGTTTATATGTCCTATTGAGTTACCCATATACGTAATTTAAATCCCAGATTATTCAGTTACTATACTAGTCGATGTGTGAGCTTTCGCCCGCATAGCTCCAGTTCCTATTTAAATACCAGAATTCACTCACGAGTCTGGCTATCATACACAATAAAAACAATTTTACCTCCGCATACTTTCAGAGTTTGCCCAAAACAAACAGACAGACAGACAGACAAAATTCTAAAGTTTTCTGATATAGGTTTATACTTTCATACTAAATGCATAATTTATACTAAAGCCAAACTCGTTTGAAAATGCTTTTCAACCGTAAAAAATTACCGATTTGAAATTATAAATAGACACATGGTAGCAAATGCGACGCCACTCCTTTTCAAACATCTTTGTGAAATCTTGAAAATATGGGCGTGTAGATATCGCTGGTAACCTAGTTTCTAGTATTATTGAATCTGTTGGAACTCGATCGAGTACGAGCAAAAAGAAACATTACAACAGTAGGACAACTACGAGAGATTTCAAACTTTACAGTTGAATCAGGTCATTTTCATTTGTGTCGTATGGAACTTGCTGTGCCTTGCGGTATACCTCACGAATGTATCATTACCTATGATTAGGGTTGCCATCCGTCCGGGTTTTCCCGGATTTGTCCGGGGAAGGTTTCATTTTTAGACCAAGTTTTAAAAAATAAATAAATAAAAAAAAAGTTGAGAGGGCATCCCGGGGAGCGTCCTTCGATTAATTAGTGAAGGAATTGTAATAAATGTGTACCACATTTGTAGACCAAGTTTTAAAAAATAAATAAAAAAAAAAAATTTGGACCGCCCGCGAGACACGCACTATGCTTGCACCACACCACGATCAACCGATGAACCAAGTACATTTACCGTTCCAAATAAATAAGGTGATTTATGACATTTTCAACTATTTTTATTACATTGAATATGTTTTTGTTGTATCTTGTTGACATGTCCGGCTTTCGGACTCTAAAATCAAATTTTAGAGATGGCAACCCTACCTATGATACTTGTTGATGCGGGATTTTGAAATAATATTCCGATGTCTTCAAAATCATTCTATTCTTTCATTAATCTTTTATCTACCGCCGGATCGGAAAAACCAGTCCGTGTCGAGAAAAGACGCTGCCAGAAAAACTCGACACATGCTCTTTAAGCACTTACATATTACAAATACACTTTATTTTACAATTTAATTATTACACTAAAAACATGCATACTTTGTAACAATAAAAAGAACAGTATGTTACACTACTCGCGACTATTCTGACATACAATTCTTATAATTTATTTTAGGCCTGGAATCAAGTCCTTTCAGTTATTACATCATCTGACGGTCGACAGAAATTATCTTACGTTACCATAGACAATATAGTAAAGACAATGTCTATGGTAACAATTCTATATTTTAAAATGCTAACATACTTAACACGAGTTTGGCTACTTACTATATTATACAACAATTTTTAAAATACGACTGGTGGTTCTATAGATTAGTGCGTACAGATTCTTCAGCTTTTAAGATTAGTATTTAAGTTATTATGGTACGATTTGGTATGCGTATGGTATATCATTTAACTGAAGCTCTTCGTTTCGTCATCAGCGTTTCATTATGGCCGGCCTGCAGACGCTAATGAACTGGCTCGAGCAGCGAGCACTCTAGAAGGTTCTACAGGTTTAATTAGATTACAATCGCTCCACTTGAGTATTGAACGATTTCTCTAGGAAGCCATAATGCTACGAAATTAAGAACGCTTTATAAATTAACGTTGTTTCTGTTAATTTCTAGAATGGTGTGTTTATATGTACCATTTAGGTTCATTTGTTTGACTCACCATTTGTCGTAATATACTCGAATGTCTACATTACATCACATACAAAGTTTCCTGAATACACACACCGGCATATTTAGCAGAACATAAAAAAAAGGTTTGATATCATATCATATAAGGTTGCTGGCTGGTTTATACGTCATTTAATTTAAAAAGAAATATTTTGAAATTAAGAAAACAACTGAACATAACATTTTATGCAATTGTTTTGATTTTAGTCAAATACACCTTATCTGGAGCGAACTTCGAGTATTTCTTCCTTCTGAGTTTGATTTAAAATTTCATTGAAATACTGTTTTCTGCAGGACAAGGTTCTGCCTTGTCCTGCAGAAAAGACGCACTTCGAGTAGGGATGATCGTTTCATGCAGCTTCGTGTACGTAGGAACCACCATTTGACGGCTGTCCAAGCCCGACATGAGTTAGAAGCAGTGCGGGGTGTAACCCTAAATGAGCGTACGGTACGAAGAAGGTTCGATGAAGCTGGTTTGGGTTCATTTGTGCCCGCCAAGGATCCAAGGCTCGAGGTAAATCATCGTAGAAACAGGTTAACTTTTGCTCAGGAATATCGACTTTGGAACGCGGACCAATGAAGTAAGGTATTGTTTAGTGATGAGTGCAGAATCTCTTAAATCAAATTGACGGCAGGCAAAGAATATACAGACGCAAAGGAGAACGATACATTCAGACAAATTTTGAAAGTACAGTTGCATACGGTGGTGGATCAATAATGATTTGGGCGGGCATTTGTTTGGGAGCTCGCACGGCCTTGGTAGTGATTGACAGAGGGAGTCTGACTGCAGACCGCTATATCAGAGAAGTGTTAGAGAAAAATGTCGTATCGTTTGCCCCATATATCGGTGACGATTTTGTTGTTATGCAGGATAATAGGCCGCATACCGCTCGGGTAACTCGAGCTTATCTTAATGATATAAATATCACTGTTATGGAGTGGCCGGCGAGATCACCGGATATGAACCCAATAGAGCACGTTTGGGGCTTGCTGAAAAGAAAAGTTAAGCCCAGAATTACAGCTCCTGCCAACGTGGGTGAACTGCGAATCGCCGTAGTTGAGAAATGGCGGAGACTATACCAGGAGACCATCGATAACATCATTCTCAGTATCCCTAGACGGGTAAAAGCTTTAATAAGAGCACGTGGAGGAAATACGCGATATTAATCACCAATATTATTTTCACTTTTCCCGGTTACGTGAAAAGTTCAAAAATGTACCAATTTTTCACAAATAGCTTTTACTCGCAAAACCTGTTCTTAATGTGATCTCATTTTAACTAAAACAAATGAAACTTAGAATAACAAAAGAAGTGTAGTATGTAGATTTAAAAAAAAACAATTTTTCTTAAATAATGGACCTTTTTTATGTTCCGCTAAATATGCCGGTGTGTTTATAATGTATACATTAAATATCGTCATTCCCCCCAAAGAGATTTACATCATCCCAAACATTGTCTTTCATGGCGACGATAGACGTTATCGGTTTCCACAACCATTTCATTTCGCGGCTTGGTGACTTAGCTCAGTATAGTATTTTTCTGTTGGATTCTCTCTATCTCAGTTGTAAAAACAGAAAATTACATTGTTAAAACGTTTGAAATACACACGTAAGTATATCTAGGTCTAGAAAGTTAAATCAGACTGAGTCGTGTATTCTCAGTTTCTGTCGTATCTATGATATTTAATTACAGTCATAAAAGTAAACATGTCTCCGGCACTGATGTCACGTTTGAAACAAAGGACCTGTGCTGGCGACGTTTGAACTGCGTTTATCTGACGGAGCAAATAGCGTTCGGTTAAAGTAAACTATTATCTGTGAAGGTGGACGAACTTGACCGAGTTGTCGGTCCGTATTATCTTCACGGCTGAATCGCTCCCTGTTGTCATCGTTGTGGACTTCTGCCACTTTCCTTGACTTGTATAGCGGTAGTCATCGCTATTGTTCCTCCCGCTGCCGCGATGTTGCTCTTGCTGCTTCACTCCTACGATTAATCGCTAAACCTCGTACATGTCATTTGCTGTCCTGTGATTCAAAAAAAAAAAAAAAAAAAAAATATAAACCTCCTCCGTTTTTTTCGTCGGTTAAAAAACTGATAAAATATGGAGCGGTGAACACGACGAAGAGTACACACAGTACGTTCCCACGTGTGGCAGGTATAAGTTCTTGTTGGTGCGAAGAGAGTTGTTGAGAGTGGAAGCTAGCTAAGGCGCCGGTGTCGCAACTCGTAAGCGTAGTCCGGAATTCGCTAATGGCGTCGTGTCGCGTTCGGGTGCGCGTGCACTCGCGCGGCGGCCGCCCTTGGCGCTGTTCCGGTTCCAGCGAGCGAGCGACGCGCTAACCTGTTCACGGGCTTAGAAACGACGTTTTTATGTTAACGTGCTTACTGATCGCCGTATTTGTACATCTTAATATAAGTCGGGGCATAGCTACGTTTATTATATTTCGACAGTACTAGCGCTTGCTGTGTAAATTCAATAAACCTAATGTTTTGTGAATTAACACTTTATTCCTTTTTCGCAGGTATCGATAAAATTTTAATTAAGAAGTTACGATCATGTATCACACTAATTGTTTATTAGCTAAATTCACTAATCTTTAAGTCGAGCTAAAATTAAGATTAATCAAGAAATTACACAACAGTAACCCAACGAGATCGTTGTAGTTATGAGGACAACCATATTTCCACTTATATTTTCAAATTACATTTAATTCAATGCTGTAATTTAAGAAACAAACAAAAACTAACTTATTGTATATCATTTCGTATTACTTCTAACAGATACATTAGGTTCAAATGAACACAATTAGTGTGTAGCAGAGCACGTGCGAGTGAACGTGCGTACGAGTGTGTGACGTCACATGCAATTGATACGACTATTTTGGTCATTTTGGACTTTATTTATATCATTACATAAAGTCTAATTCGTATTGATGCGAGGTGTCCTACTGCTCAGTGGGAGTGTTGACGCCGAGCCGTGGTTGTGGAGCGGAGCGTGCGTCGGTTGTTGTGAATGTTTATTGTTTCTACTTATTATCGTTCATTACTACACGTTTTTGTATGATTAGTCATTATAAGGTCCATTATATAGTTTCTTAAAAATAATAAAGTTAAGTAAACAAAACAGACTAAATTCAGGTTTGTATTGTGTCTTTCTTTCTCATCTTTAGTCATTGGATGGTGGCGCATGCATATTGTCCCTTTGTCTGAAATTCATATAAGCCAATGAACAAACTTATAAAATAACACGAAAGACGTTACCTCAGCTAAACAGTTTTTAACCGACGAAAAAAAACGGAGGAGCACGCCTAGAACGTGGCACGGGTTTCATAGATATGCTTAAATAAATTAAATCAAGTAAATGACGCAGTTATTTTTAACCGACGAAAAAAAACGGAGAAGGTTCTCAATTCGACACGTATTTTTTTTTATCTATGACCACGTATAACTTTTTACAGAGTTGTTCGATTTTGATAATTCTTTTTTTTATTAGAAAGGGCATACTTCCAAGGTGGTCCTATTGTCATCATGTTAGGATCTCATGATGATATCCTGGGGAAATTGAAGGAACTCTTCCAATTTTGGAGGCACGCTTACAGCGATTTCGGTTTTTGTCTCGGTATCGGTAGCTTTTTGGCTACTAGTGGGTATAATAACCTACGACAGTATAGTACGACTCAGTATGAGTACGTTACGTGGCGATAAATCACTAAAAAGTAAAAATAAAATTTTTTAACAAAAAACAGAACCGACTCAAAACGCACTAAAAAGTAAAAAAATAACTGTGTCATTTAATTCACCTAAGCATATCTAGGAGTCGGTGCCAGCCAGGGTTTCTACTTTAAGGACGTTACCTAAAACCCACAAACTGCTTTACTACTAAAATAAATGTTCCTTAAACTTGGCTGGCACCGACTTCATAGATATGCTTAAGTAAATTAAAGCAACTAAATGACAGTTTTTTTTTTTACTTTTTAGTGCGTTTTGAGTCGGATTTATTTTTTGTTAAAAATTATTTTAGTTTTTAGTGTGTTTGGTTCAATTATTTAAAAAAAAAATTTATTGCCTCAACATTATGCTATAGCGCTTGCAATTGAGGCGTTATTTTGAGGCATAACCTTTGATCGCAACTCAACAGGGAAATCGTATCTATTACTGATATGCGATACTAATATAACTATAACTTACAACAACATTTATGTTATCTAGTCAGAATGCTAAACGTTTCATGTTGAAGTCTATTGCGATTACACCGCGATACAAGAATTTTGATCTTTTTACGAAGTTTACAAAAATATCAAATAATCTCTTCTCTCATATAAACTGATATTAATTTAATAAAATTGTATTATTATGTTGTCTGTGGTATTAGGTGATTCCTAATACATTTTACACCAACATCCTTAAAAGAAATAGAACTTATTATACGACTAGCTGTTTTATTAGTAAATATGGCTTCATCTACAATCAGTTTGGTTGGTATGTGTCATTTGTCGGTTGTTCTAATATCGGGTGCCCTGGATATTGCGTCAGGCCAGTGGTATTTGGTTCTGGTCTACTCGATGCCTCATATTATACGCGTTTGCATGATTCATTACATGGACGGCAATGGAAATATGTTGTAATTAAGTATACACTACTCGTGACTGATGTACTATGTTAAAGTAGAAAAGACGTACCGCCAAGCGATTTAGCGTTCCGGTACGATGTCGTGTAGAAACCGACAGGGATGTGGATTTCTATTCGATGTCATCCTACTCCTAACATGTTAGCCCGCTTTCATCTTAGATTGCATCATCACTTAACATCAGGTGTGATAGCAGTCAAGGGCCAACTTGTAGTCGATAAAAAAAAGTTAATTAGTCTCTACTCCCTACTTAGTAATACGAGTATCTACATGTTCCTTGTGCTAGTGCTCAATGTGATAAGATCCAAGGGTACAAGAGACATTAATTTCTTAATCAAATCGTATATTTATCAAGATTGCGTATTATAGGCTTTATAAAATTTGTTAAGTATATAATTTCTAACTCAAAGAGATTATTTTGATATTTGGTACATTTACATTTTTATGTTCTGAACTGACAAAAACGTACCGCCAAGCGATTTAGCGTTCTGGTAGATGTCGTGTACAAACCGATAGGGGTGTGGTTTCCATCTCAGATTGCATCATCACTTAACATCAAGTGTGATAGAAGTCAAGGGCTAACTTGTAGTCATTAAAAAAACTAGCAAAATAAAAACTTATATAATGCACAAGTTGAGTAATATTGCAGTGTATTACAGATAGCCTCACAGACATACAAACCGACACAATGCAGCAAGGGTATCTCGATTACCAAACACAAAAGAGTAATAACGAATGGGTAGCAGAGTAAATACGGCAGCGGCCCAGTTGTGCTGCTGGAGAGCCTCCAGCTCATTAGGCGGCCGCAATTAATCGCGCTAATGAAAAACATTGCGCGAGTTCAGTGTACAGTACATAAGAGCTGGTGTTGCCAGGAAATTGGCTCTTATGTTCTTTGATACATTGTTTTTATTTCCAATTACATTTAAGCACATATTAATAATTTTAATATTAATTTTGAGCTTCAAGGTGATTACTATACCAAAGCCAAACTCGATTGAGAATGCTTGTTAACAAACAAATTTAAAATGAAGGTAGAAAATGCAACACATTTTATGCCTAACAAATATGTTTTAAAAGATATTGAATATATTAATTAGTTTTGACTAGTGATTTCTACCTTCATTTTTATTTTGTTTGTTGACAAGCATTCTCAATCGAGTTTGGCTTTAGTATAGTGTAGCTGTTGTTGCTCTGTGCGACGGTCAGGCGAGTCCTTTTTAACCTATGAAAGGCCCTGGGGCCTAGGACCTATCACAGACACATCGACAGTCACAGTCAGGCCCTTATGACTTTTAAAAACGACTACCTACTCTTGAAACAGATATGAAATATCGTTGATCGGTTGGATAATCGAAATAAAATTGCAAATATGGAGATTTGGTAAAAGATAGACACGGTAACAGACTATTTTGTGCAATAGATTATATACCGACAAAGACGTACCGCCAAGCGATTCAGCGTTCCGGTACGGTGTCGTGTAGAAACCGAAAGGTGTGTGGATTTTCGTCCCACTCCTAACAAGTTAGCCCGCTTCCATCTTAGACTGCATCATCACTTAACATCAGGTGTGATAGCAGTGTGATAGCAGTAACTTGTAGACGATAAAAAAAAAAGTAAAACTGAATCAAATCAAGATTCTCGTTTTCTGCTGTCGTGATTTTCATAATCTCGTTAAGAAGCGGCTCGGTTCTCATAATCTCGTATAATAGTGGTGGATTAGTGCGCGCGGAGGGAGGCCCGGCTCGGATCGTCGAGATCCACGGCAGTTGCTATAGTCAGCACTCTTCAAGGCCGATCGCTTGCGCCGCGCCGTCTAATTCAGAAACTGTACTTGTTTAAACGAATAGTTTTTACTATTTAAAAATATCAAGAGTGGAATTCATAATTAAAATGTCTTTATCATGTTTTGCTAAGCGGAGTTGCACGACTATACTAAAGCCAAACTCGATTGAGAATGCTTGTCAACAAACAAATTAAAAATGAAGGTAGAAAATGCAACACATTTTATGCCTAATAAATTTAAAATTATGTTTTGTTATTTTAAAAAATCTTATTTAAAAGATATTGTATATTTTAATTAGTTTTAAGCTTACTAATCTAATTTATTGTCATGAATTCATGATTAACTAGTTAATTAAAAAAAAAATAGGTGTAAAATGACTAGTGATTTCTACCTTCATTTTTAATTTGTTTGTTGACAAGCATTCTCAATCGAATTTGGCTTTAGTATAGTTTCGTAATGGTCTCTAATCGTGCAGTTATCTATACTCATATTATAAAGCTGGAGAGTTTTGTTTGTTTTCTGTTTGTTTGTTTGTTTGAACGCGCTTATCTCAGGAACTACTGGTTCGAATTGAAAAATTCTTTTTGTGTTGAATAGGCCATTTATCGAGGAAGGCTTTAGGCTATATAACATCACGTTGCAACTATTAGGAGCGAAGAAATAATGGAAAATGTGAAAAAAAAAACGGGGATAATTATTCATCCTTGAGGGCTTCCGTTGCGTGCGGTGTGAAAACGGTTCAAGATACCAAAAATATATGTATGAAAGAATTATTCCTCTTGAAATGATCTAAAAAAATGTCCACGACAGTATGTGTCTATCTTTTAAGATTAACTTACTACAACCGTTTTTACGGCAATCAAATTTGGTTGAAATTAATGCATTTGTTAAAGTTATAAATATATGTATATTGTTAATGTTAATGTACTGTAATATCGTACAATGTTTAACAAAAATGTAGATCTTTAGTACACGGGCCGGGACGGAGGATATTGGTTGACGGGAAACTATAAAAAAATTAAATTGAGAGGAGTAGCGAGGAAAGAGTACACTTTATATGAAAGTCTGTCTTTAAAATTAAAGGTTCCCTTTTAATTTTAAAGAGGTTTTCACGCGGACGAAGTCGTGGGCGACTGCTAGTTATACAAATAAGTTATGTCTATACTCATTTCAATTTGCCAGCACGCTCTGGTGTGTGACACAGCAGTTAGGCCAGAAAGTAAATATTTAGGCCACTAGTTTTGCTGCAGTAGATTTAGTAGAACTAACAGTCGCATTTTATTTTGTCTGTTGCATCATTGTATAGTCCGATGACATACATCGACAACATCGTCCAAATCGTAGCTGTGCTTTTTATAATCAAACCATTACATTCTTCCTTTGCGACCTATAGGAACACTTATGCAGCTACCGGTAGGAATACTGGCCCATGTTCGAAGAAGCTAAAGATATATTGTAGAGTTGTATATTCGAACATAATTACCCGACTGCGTCAGAAGGAGGGTTATGTTTTTCGACCGTATGTATGTATGTATGTATGTATACCCATTTCTTCGGCACGCGCTACAGCCTAAACGACTGAACGGATTTTAACATGTGAGGTGTCGTTGAATTTGTAAAATTGTGGTAGTGACATAGGCTATATAAATTTTCCAAACGGCGGCTGTAAATGGGGAAAAAATGGGGGGATGTGTGTATTTCTTTCTTCTATCCTAGCAATATGGGTATCAAATGAAAGGTTGTAAAAATATAAATATCATATCATGTTTATATTGCCGTTCCAACATAAAATGGCAACAAGTGTACCGTGTCATTTCTATATCATAAACTAAAACAAAAAAGTCTCAAATAAAATTATTATTATAAAAACAAAAAACCCGACTGCATAGAAGTTATGAACTGAAAAGAGAAAAACAAGGATCATAACTTCTATGCAGTCGGGTTTTTGTTTTTATAATAATAATTTTATTTGTAGTAGTTCCCGTGCCCCCGAACGGCCAGTCGGCACACAAACGCTTTGTCCGCCGCTAGGCAGTCATCTGTGTCACGGCTGTCGATTTATCTTTATTTCTCACGACAATCTCTCGGGTTTTTCTTGTTTCAAACACACTGTAAGGTAAATTGTCTCAGCTGCAAGGTTTATTTTTTATTATAATGAAATGTAACTGCAAATAAAAGCAATGATTCATTTATGAACGCTGCTTGGTTTGCACAAGAAATAGAACAAAAATGCTATATTTTCTGCGTAAAACAGTTGAAGAGGAATGCAAAATTCTATACATACATATCATTTTAATTTGTTTCATTCTCAAAATTCGTAAAAACAGTATAATAATGTAGGTAGGTTCATCCGTCTTTTTGCAAGGTTGTTTATTACGTCGCAATAATGAGTATTGTAATACGATTCCGTCGAATGGCATTGAATATATAATTTCATGCGAAATTTGATTACATGCAAACCTACTCACTCATGGAAATTGGATTATACGATTGTGTTGATCAATTTGTAAAAAACATGTATACCTAATATAGTAAATCAATATTTCAGATAAGTAACTACATTTATATAAATATATCATCATCATCATTACCAGCCTGTAGACGTCCACTGTTGGACATGGGCCTTTTTTAGGGACTTCCAAACACAACGATCCCGAGCCGCCTGTTGCCAGCGGCTTCCTGCGACACGTTTGATGTCGTCAGTCCACCTGGTTGGGGGTCGACCAACGCTGCGCTTTCCGGTGCGGGGTCGCCAATCTACCACCTTGGGCCCCCAACGTCCATCGGCTGTACGAAATACGTGCCCCACCGATTGCCACTTCAGTTCTGCGACTCGCTGAGCTATATCGGTTACTTTGGTTTTTCTGCGGATCTCCTCATTTCTGATTCGATCACGCAGAGATACTCCGAGCATTGCTCTTTCCATCGCCCGCTGAGTGACTCTGAGCCTTCTTATGAAGCCCGCATATATACATATATGGAAATTAATTATTTTAACCTTGTACGTTCGCACATATCTACTGTGATTGTATAGTCTTGACGAACACTCACCATGTCATATGTATTCATTTACCTAAAGTTATACATTTTATAAATGTAAGATGACAGATAAGAGATGATGTTTGCAGTCATGTTATCGATAAGACGCAGTCTCTCGTGGGGTGCACAAGGTGAACTGCAGTCGATAGATCGCAAACAGCGTGACTCAGATAAACAAATAGTGGCAAATCCACTGCTTCCTGGAATATGATTAGCGGCGCTCGGGAGCCAAAGATCGAAGCGGTGCGTGAGTCACTGCTCGCTTGGTGTGCTGTGCGCCAGCTGACGTCACGACTTGTCGCCGACCAGTGTCACACCAGGCTTTGTGACGAACAATTCAACTAACAGACAATTAATTCTAACGCCCACATTCTTCGAGCAAATACTAGGTACTATTACTGATCTAAGTTTTTAATAGCAAAGGAGAATGCCAGACAATGTATAGGACTTTAACCCACTAATAATAAAATTATTATTATAAAAACAAAAAACCCGACTGTATAGAAGTTATGAACTGAAAAGAGAAAAACATGGATCACTATATCTATATAAAATTCTAAATACTTTATGGAGATGCAAGCGGGCACAAAATACTTTATTTTATGCGGGGAAAGAAAGATCTACCAAAACTACGTTTGTCCCCGCCTGCAGCACCATAAAGTATTTAGAATTTTATATACATATAGTGATCCTTGTTTTTCTCTTTTCAGTTCATAACTTCTATACAGTCGGGTTTTTGTTTTTATAATAATAATTTTATTTCAGACTTTTTTGTTTTAGTTTATGGTATAGAAATAAGACGGTACACTTGGTACACTTATTGCCATTTTTTGTTAAAAAAGTAATGTGAACATGATATGATATTTATATTTTTGAAATGGTCTTTTTGCAACCTTTCATTTGATACCCATATTGCTAAAATAGAAGAAAGATATACACACATCCCCCCTTTTTTCCCCATTTACAGCCGCCGTTTTAAAAATTTATATAGCCTATGTCACTACCACAATTTTTACAAATTCAACGACACCTCACATGTCAAAATCCGTTCAGTCGTTTAGGCTGTAGCGCATGCCGAAGAAATGGACATACATACATACATACATACGCTCGAAAAACATAACCCTCCTTCTGACGCAGTCGTGTAAAAACATATTGTACAACATTGTATTATGCATCATTTTATTGCATTTTTTTAACTATTTAATATAAATTACATTTAAAAGTTCTAGAACTTGGAGTATTCGACACGAGCCTAACGTTGGTTATCGTCAATTTCCGTATTGTTGTTCCGTATAGTTGTTACACTGACATGACAGTCGCAAAGCTTCATTAAATACATTTTTTAACAGTCTTAATACTTAACTTAATAACTCTGGATACCAGTCTTTTAGTGCCCACTTTTGATGAAAATATAATAAAAACGATGTCAAAGGCTAGAACCCAGTGCAACAATAAAGATTTAAAAATGCAATAAAGAGTGTAAATTAAAAGGGAATAGTTTAATTACTTTTTTTAACAGAATTTTATTCCAATGTCCAACAGTAAAAAGTAGTTGTAAAAATACTTGACTTTTTGTAAAACATTTGTATAATAATAGGATATTTTTAGTACAATTTGTGTTTTTTCTGGGTTAGGATCTGGCATTCTCCTTTGTATCGGCATCGAGTGATGATCGTTTGAACGTTGAGAACAAATGTTCATGGACGACCTACAGCATACGTAGAACATTTATATAGAATGGTTGAATTTCACGAACTTTCGTGACCCAGACATAAAGTTCATTTTATTGTAAACGGATTTAAGTGTAAAAAATATTACTGTTGAACAAAGCTACACCTCCCTGGGCCTATCCATAGGCCAATAATGCTTGTAATTTTACCGAAAAGTTTATCTTTCAGTCCGGAGTACACCAATGGTGATACTTCCCTAGACGAATTTTATAACAAAGAGTAGATACAGTCAAAACCAAGATATGACGTGAATGAGTTTTTGCTAGCTATTTTTAACCGACGAAAAAAACGGAGGAGGTTCTCAATTCGACACGTATATATATATTTTTTTATGTATGATCACGCATAACTTTTTACAGAGTTGTCCGATTTTGATAATTTTTTATTAGAAAGGGCACACTTCCAATATGGTCAATCACATAGTCATCGTGTTAGGATCTGATGATATCCTGGGAAAATTGAAGGAACTCTTCAAATTTTATAGGTACACTTGCAGCGATATCGATTTTTGTGTAAGTATCGGTAGGTAAAGATTCATTAAGCGGTCCTTAGCGATTTTTGTTATGTAGGTTTTATTTCCTTATTACGTTACGTACGTACGAACGGTATCATATAAGTAAAATACGAGCTGTATATTAAAAAAGATAAGATAAGTATGCTATTTCAGATAATTATTTAACATTATTTTATTAAAGAGTTAATTATGTTCAAAGATTAGTTACATCAATATTTATCTTTTAATTGATGATGTATTTGTAAAAATACTTGACGATAAGCGTTTATTTATCGTATGAAAAAGCAAGTAAACGATTAGCGACGGTGACTCGTTTTAATTGTCGTTGTAAAGTATAATTAGTTTGTGAGTGAACTCTGATCACAAGACTGAAGTTACAGCGCACGTCTCAGCGTCCGCGGCAACTTCGTGTTCCTCACAACAAATGAATTATTGAAAATGATTTGATATCAAAGAAAATAATTTCTTCAGTCCTCGTTAGAGAATTCATTAAATATTTAACCGTCATGAGATTCGTTACATTACAAATCTCATTGTAGTTATAAGACCCTGTCTTTAACACGTACTCGCGTACGAATCGTTTCGTACGCACAATTCAGTCTATTTGCAGCCCCGTGAGGCCAATAGTTTGTCTTGTGCAGTGTCGGTGCCGTTGTCAGCAAACCTGCAGCAAGGCGACTCCGTTCAAGTCGAGAAAGTATCGAGATAAGAGATTCCGTTATCGCCTTATCTCTGTAAGATTGTCCGCTCGTGTGCCTACCGATAGCTCCGATAACGTGTTGCCTACGACCTTTCGATAGGCTCATTCTTTTGTTATTTATTCAATAGTTTTATACAGGTTTTTTGTTATAGAATTGTTAAAGCTGTATTTCACGAAACTGTTCTCGGCTCTCTCGTGAAATAAGCAAAATATAGGTTACCTACGTTTCCTACTAATAATCACTTTTTGATTTTTCGATCACTGATCGAGACGTTTACGTCGTGTACCTTAACATTTGTTTTTTCGTAATACGTGTGGGACATTGTCTGACAGGTGTTCTGCGACATCGTGGTGCGGGACGGCGAGATGGTGTGCGTGGAGCTGGTGGCGCGCGGGCGCGGCGGCGCAGCGCAGGCCGTCATCTTCTTAGGCTCCATCCGCTACGACGCGCTCACCAGGGTGTACGACGCCAGGGTGAGTGTGAATCCTCATCGAAGCAGGTAAAGTTCAGCTTCGCCTGGCTGCCTGCTTGATGGGACATCATCAAGGCAAGTGACGTGTACTTGCCTTGATGATGCCCCATCATCCAGTTTAAATGAGGATACTATATATATTCTACCAGGTATTTAACCTTTAACGGTCTTCTCTGTAGTCATGTGAGCCCATTGCCGTTGTGCAACTAGATACTGATGTGATGTGAACATTGAGGTGCTGCGTACGTTTTATGAGATTTTTTTGTTATTGCGTGCGAGTTATTGCTTGTCAGCTTGATTTAGTGACACGATGTTTGTGTCATGGTTGCTCGGCTGGAGCTTATCTAGAACAAATTGCGGGAATCAATTGATCGGCTCGAAGTCGTCGAGCGAGTTAATTTGCAAACGCGAAGGTCGCACAGTTCGCGCCTACTCGTTTATTCGCATTGTTGGTACAGCGATTGAGCGCTGCGTCTCGCAGCAGTATGCCTCCTAATTATAGCACTCAATGATGCAATGCATCGGCGTACACGCGAAACTAGGCGTTTGAACTAACCACAACACAACGTAGTCATGACGAGGATAAAATTACTTGTTTCCTGCACTTCGTTTGTGTAATAATCGTTAATAGGTTAATTTAAATTATTCTGTGCCTACCTATTTCTATTCATTCCTGTTTTAAAGATGCCAGAGTTGTTGAGACATGTTTTAGAAAGGGTGACAATAAACGCATTTTACATTTGTGGGTACGTCGACAAAATAGTGATGAAAACCCGCCCGATGTTTTGTATGTTGGTAATACGAGGTCGAATATAAATAAATATTGATACCATTTGGTTTGCACATATTACGTGGAACACATAATACTATATTGGTTGTTCGCTTCCGATAGTGGAGTGAAACCGGCGGTCTGACGTCACGCGCCCACGCCGCCCACGGGGCGCGGCGGCGCTGTCGGGGAGGAGGGTGTCGGGCTAGATTTCGATTTCAGCTTGAATTGGAGCAGACTGGAACTATTGTGTAGACTGACGTTTAGTGTCAGTGGGTCACCGTGCTGACCGCCCCACCACTCGTGTTGTTCGCCCTGATCCAGCACAAGCAGCAGCCGGGCAGAATATTTTGATATTAGCAAGCAGTGAATCAAAGTGCTTGCGTGCTGAACTCGGATAGACTCGGCTAGTTATCATGTATGAGAAAACATTATTGTTAAGTCGCTTGAACATTCTCAAGGTCAGTAAGTTTCCATCTCAGATTGTTGTGAGGCTACGGCCAACATATTCAAAATATATAACTATTCCATGTGATTAAATTTACATTGAAAATGAATATATCGCAGAGAATAAGGGCCTCATAACCGGGCCTTGGAGAATACTAGACCGACCATGCAGTTTTAATGAGTGTTTGTGGGGTCAGAGTGCCTAGTGTGAGATTACTTCAAAACAATCGAAAACTTCACATTCGCGTTAAGGGTAAATTTTATATGGAACTGAAGCAGCGCCCCTGGCGGAAGTGAGAGAAAACTCAAATGGACGAGTGTCAGTGTTGAGTTTTCTCTCACTTCCGCCAGGGGCGCTGCTTCAGTTCCATATAAATATGCCCTTAACGCGAAAGTGAAGTTTT
Source organism: Mycalesis mineus (assembly GCA_034621355.1). Lineage (NCBI taxonomy): Eukaryota > Metazoa > Arthropoda > Insecta > Lepidoptera > Nymphalidae > Mycalesis > Mycalesis mineus. Next base: position 189,827 of record CM067886.1, read on the forward strand.
CGATTTGTTTTGGTGAAAACTCACACTCGGCACTCTGAGTGATAATTTTGATTCTAACGTTACTGATAATGATCGCGATTGATTTATGTACACTCAAAAAAATCACGAGGGTGTTCTAACTTCTACTCCCTAAAAACTGACATAACTGTGTAGCATTCCTAATAGTGTCAATTATGATTTATTATGTTTTCTCTCCCGGACAATATTATAACATGACAACAGAAATGAGAATCGAACCATGCCCTAAAAATGGTACATCGGACTGCAGCTTACAAATTATTAGAAGCAAGAAAACTGCTTAACAAATAGATCAACGAGGTAGTTGTAGATATAATCTTAATATATTTGTAGGATGGGGTGAATTTAGTATGAGTTCCGACTGTCTCGGTGTCAGTCGGCGGTAACCGTAAAATGAGGGTGGCGAGCGTGCGTGACGTCACCACGCGCCCGTCCACCGTCTGTGGCGGCACGGGTTGGCGGGCGCGATTGTGAGCTTGCACTAACTGACTAATAACTCAATTATTGTATTGTCACAAAACTTCCGCGTTGGCAGCGCAGTGATTAGTCTATGTACCTAGGGATTATAAAGTCTTTAGTCTTTATTAGGTTTTCCTCTATTCCTAGAAATTCCCAGCAGCAGCCCGCATTTGGAAAGTAGGTTGTGCTATGCCCCTGTCCTCGGTAGCCGTGTCTCCCGGTCATTGTCACTGACATCAGGCCGAGATTATTTCAAATACAGAGTCAAACATTTCCCTTAGCCTGTCAACCTACTTAAAAAAATCGTGTTGGGTTTGAGCTTAACTCCTTTAACTTGTCCGGAGCGAAGCCACGCTCTACAGTCTACAGTGTGCCTTGAAAACTATGTTGGTGATAAAGATAATCGTATAATAAAGTTGAGAAATTCATTTATATAAAGATGAAAGATAAAAAGGAAATAAAAACGGCATTTAAAGAAGCATCATGATTTATTCTATATGGACGTGCTGGGAATTATCGCGATAACATATCACCTTAAGTATATTATTGTAGCATAAAATGAGTCTTCGACATCATGGTCGTTGTGAACTGGTTCTGAAATGTCAAAAAAGCACATTCCAATTGCGCAAAGTGTCACACGCACTATTTGACCGTGTTTCTTTCGCCTAATACTATCTCTTGGCTGTCTCGCTGGCCTATGTAGTTTCGATCACGTGGTATTGAATATAATTCTGAGATTTAAGAAATTGTCAGTAAAATTCAAGCTCGAAGTCGGGAAGCTACACCCTTGTGCCAACTTAAAGTGCGGAGGGCGTGTTAAGCCGTCTGTATCGGTCATTCAACATCTGATAGTGATCGTTAATTAATCAAACTCAAACCCTAAACTCGCCAACTCTCATCGGAGTAGCGCGGTGTCTACGTTTCATATCCGTCGGGGAAGTATTGTCGTTAAGCTGTACGGTTGCCGTGGATATAAGAGACTCTCCTTGATAGATTGCAATCGAAAAATCAAAATATTTTTATTGGGAACAAAATAAATGGTGTAAAAGTTCACAATGCAGGTGTCTCGTTCGGAAACGTTTGCAGAAATGTTTGTGCTTTCGTGTGTCACACTGTGGGCCGCAGTCTGTCCTGCCGCGCCGATAAGCGTTCCACTGTGAGCAGTCGCTGGCGGTATTATCTCGCTTCCTGTCAGGTAATTTTCCACTCCGCGATGAATAAAATATGCATTTATGGCATACGTGTACGTTGCGCGACTTGCGAGTTGCTTTTGAGTAGTAATCATCGATGTCAGAGAACTTTTGTATTCTTATTCGATTATTAACGATTTGAAAATTTTGTCAACTAACAATTCGTTAACAACAAATAAACATACATTTTTATTTCTGTTTACTTTAGTTTTTCAGTGGGTCTCCGCTGTAATCTATACTAATATTATAAAGTGGGAGAGTTTCTGAGTTTGTGATGTTGTTTGTTGTTAGGGGAAATCTCTGGATTTACTGAACCAATTTTCAAAATTTTTACTAAAAGAAAGCTCCACAATAATGAAGTGTCATTTATTCTTATTCCCCGCTCAAGTGGAAACCACCAGATTACGCAGGTCACGTCCACCGAGCATGAGAGGTGTTGTGGTGTAGAAAGAGCCCTTTGTAGTTTCGTTTCTGAACTGCGAGATTGTCAGTGCGACATGAGCAGGGGGTGGCGGGTGGGGGGCGCGAGATCAACAAGTCGCCGCGCCGCCGCGTCGCCGCCTAATGGATGGAGCCGTGCCCATGCTAATGAGTGAGCACGCCGCCGCCGCACTCACGTGGCGGGACTTCGATCCTGGCCCTGGTGATGAGTCAAAATGATCGTTCATTGCGGTAGGTTCTCGAATGTTGTTATATTATGGGGTGCATCCCAGTAGTACCCCCTAATTTTAGTTCTATAAAAATAAACTCTAATATACACCATATTAGAGTTTATTTTTATAGAACTAAACTCTAATATACACCATAATAATAAACTCTAATATAAAAATAAACTCTAATATACACCATATTAGAGTTTAGTGTTTCTATATAGAACTAATGGGACAAAAAATTTTTAACAAAAAATAGAACCGACTCCAAACGCACTAAAAAGTAAAAAATAACTGTGTAATTTAGTTGCTTTAATTTACTGAAGCATATCTATGAAGTCGGTGCCAGCCAAGTTTAAGGAACATTTATTTTACGTAGTAAAGCAGTTTGTGGGTTCTAGGTAACGTCCTTGAAAGTAGAAACCTTGGCTCTCTCTCGAAACTCGTACTATACTGTCATAGTATATTATATAGCACTAGTAGCCAAAAAGCTACCGATACCGAGTCAAAAACCGAAATCGCTGTAAGCGTGCCTCCAAAATTTGAAGAGTTCCTTCAATTTCCCCAGGATATCATCAGCAGATCCTAACAAGCGGACAATGGGACCACCTTGGATGTATGCCCTTTCTAATATAAAAAGAATTATCAAAATCGGACAACACTGTAAAAAGTTATGCGTGGTCATACATAAAAAAAAAAAAAATATACGTGTCGAATTGAGAACCTCCTCCGTTTTTGTTCGTCGGTTAAAAATTAAAGAAATGTCGAGATCAACATCTTGTTTGTACTTTACATATAAATTACCTAGTTTTTATAAGTATTATATGAAATCTCTTTTGATTGCAATAGTAAATGTCCACTTAAATTTGAGAGTATCTACGCAAACTAAAATACATTATGGTGAAGTATTTAAACATACTATATCGAATACAGCTTTGCTTAAATTGCACAAAACGCAGCAACAATTTATTTCTTTAATTAGTGAAGATTACTTTGGGAATGACGAAACTTCTAAAATAAGAGAATATTTTTTAGACACGACAACTACTTGGTTTTAAAAACTTACCTTTTGTCGCAAGAGACATTTTTTTGTTAAAAACAATATGCTATAAGCAAAGTCAAGAGCAAAAACTATACTACAGTTCTATATAGAACTATTGGGATATAATTTGACAGCCCGGAAAGTATCCCAACACTTCTATAGAACTACGGTATGGGGTACTACTGGGATGCACCCATATTATGATAACTTAAACTTTGAGGTGTCTCAAACAAAAGTAAACATTTTAAAATTTAGGGTTTATTTCGTGTAGTCCTGCCAGCGCCCGTTGAACTGTGTCATGTGTCAGGTAATTTATCATTATTCTGAGTTCGTGAGTGCCACCGTCCTCGTACCGTGTCCCTCCACTTTGTAGGGCGATCGAATTGTGGAGGTTTGTAACGTACGTGATTGGTTGGTAATAGAGCGATAGTGTCGTGTTCTCGGTTGCGAGGCCGGCGAGCCGACAACCCCGTCAGACGGCGGACGACGGCGCGCGTGGTCCGGAGCGAACCTTTGCATTCTCCTGATTTGGCACTATTTGTTGTTTAGGTTTTCTACATTATGATGTTGTTTTGTACACGATGGAGCTTATCTTGAAAATTAAATAAATGAACCAAATGGCTCCACGATGATGATGATGAATATTGAGCCTTTTGTCTTCCATGATAGCCGACATATTATAGGAATGTGGAAAGCTTACTACTACTTTATTCAGAAAATTTTAAATAATAGCTGTAACAAAAGTACCCTAAGCGACGGACTTGTATGAAAGGATTAATGAGAATACTAGAAGTATGCAAGAAGGATGCTGTCTCTGCTTACCCCTATAGGAACGAGGCGTGATGTTATGTATGTATGCATGTATGTATGTATCATGTATGTATGTATGTATGTATGTATGTATGTATGTATGTATGTATGTATGTATGTATGTATGTATGTATGTATGTATCATACAGAATATATTTTTAAGCTATAGCTTCTATCGCGGGCCTTGAACGTGGAGACCGAATCCAGATATTCCGTAACGAAAAAACCTAACACTTCCCACTCCGACCGTCACAGCGGTGATACTTTTAGGTTTTCCATCTATCGATAAAAAAAAACAAGAAAAAAAATACTGCATAAATAAAAAAAAAATAAAGAAAAAATACTATATATAATTATAATTGCATAAGTTGATAAAAAATGCTATGCAATAGCTTTACTGCGGCAGTCACCGAGTGCCACACTTCTTTTTTTATTTTATTTTGGCAACATAGTTAAATCTTTCATTGTTACTGTTCACAGTCAAAGCTTATTTTTATATATCTGGGTTAATGTAGAACATATTTGTAGGAGTACCCCGTTGTAATAACTGCGCGGCTGCTAGCAGGGATACTTAAATCCGCTGAGTGTCCCCGGCGGGCGTTGGCGGGGTCGACGACCTGCAAGTGGGCAACACGACATATTACCAGCACAGCGCTTGAAGCCCTGCAAGCGCCGCTGGGTGACCGCTGCAGCGCGTGCAGCGCTTAACTGACCTACCGCACTACGCACTCACCGCCCGATACGCGCATCGTAAAACGTACTACGAATAGCCTATTACACACACGTGGTATACTAAAAAGAGAATAAAAAAATCGGCCCTTTTTGTTCGGCGATGTCTACGAATACGTTAATGTAAATCTTTACATTGTTGGTCGATATAATATCACACGTAGTGCTTCCGCCGTGTAGACGACAATCGCTAAAATAGATTCATCACTATCGTCATCATTAGCAGTCTTCTTTTGACATTTTAACGAGATCTCTGAGGCACGGGATGCGCACAACGCCAACTTTCCAACTCTGATTGTGACTGCAAAAAGGAGATGGTCCATTTCCGCTTTACTCTTGTACCATATACCATTAAAATGTAAAAAAATACAAGGATTTTATCAAAAATAAAATAAGTGAACGAAAAGAACTAAATAAAACGTTGGTTAAAAATGAAATTACTAATTTTTGAGGTATTAAAAGATGGCGTCTTTCTAATATTACTCTGTAGGTGATAAAGATGCGGTGACATTGATTTGTCAAACTCAAAATATGTAATTTTTGACAAGTCATTTCTTCGTTTTACGAGCTTTGTTTTTAGCTACAATTATACATTTTAGACAAACACATCTTACCTATACTAAGAACAAAACTCAATATATTAATCTGATTATTCAGTAATCCGTTAGGTAACTATACCTAACCAGTAACCATCAAATCAAATGGACCATACGTCAATAAACACTGACAGTAAAAGTCAAAACAACTTAATATACAACGTAATATAACTTATCTAAGATCCGCCATGATTATACGTAAAGTGTTGCATTGTTTTTGGAGAGAATAAATAATATTTCGCCCAAATAAAAGTGAATTCAGAGATTTGGCTAATCAAAACTAGATTATTAATACATTTAGTTTTTTTTCAACTCATGTACAGAAAGTGAGTCTGTGCTCCATACAATTTTGGACCATCTCCTTTCTGGGAAGAGAAAAGTAATCAGTAAATGATAGTTCAATCTACGACTCGAACCCAGGACCGTGATCCGTAGTGACATAGGCTCACCATGGACTAATGAGGCAGCTCGAGCCAGCAGCAGTAATTGCTTGGTTGGTCCAGTGAAACATCACTGAGATGTACTCGTAATCCATATAAGGCGAGCGCATGTGTGTGCGTAGCTGCAACAGGTGCGCGGTAATTCAATCGTTACAACTTTTATTATTGTGTTCACACAAAGACTGACTCATGTATGACTTGCACTTTTGTGACTTGCCATTTTAAAACTGCAGATCGATAAATCTGTACTTAAATATTTCTGCATATTTTCTTGGCAGGTCTTTTTTTTATCGACTACAAGTTGGCCCTTGACTGCTATCACACCTGATGTTAAATGATGATGCAATCTAAGATGGAAGCGGGCTAATTTGTTAGGAGTAGGATGAAATCTACACCCCTTTCGGTTTCTACACGACATCGTAACGGAACGCTAAATCGCTTGGCGGTACGTCTTTGTCGGTAGGGTGGTAACTAGCCACGACGAAAGCCTCCCACCAGCCAGACCAAGACAAATTAAGAAAAATCGCAATCTGCCCCGCCGGGAATCGAACCGAAAATCACCGTCTTATAAATCCACCGCGCATACCACTGCGCCACGGAGGCCGTCAAAAACTTTTAAATAAACATTAAAAATACCAATCCTGCATCAAGTCTTTGAATTATTTCATTTTAATGCCTGTTTTATACGCATTATTATTGGTAACACGTTGATACTAGAATCAAATTATGTAGGTATTGTGACTTCGCCCGCATCGTCTCATATTAATACGCCGTCGGTTCATGTGAGAATTATATACTGGGACCTTTCCCTCAATTATGATTAAGTGCATTAAGTGATCCAAGCCGAGACCATTTGACATTCCAGTGCATTATTACTGACCGGACAAAATAATAACACTATAGTATGGCCATTGTATTAAAAGAATAAACGCAAACAAAGGACTGTTATGTGAAAGCGGACAAGTATTCTTAACTAAAAATGTTGTCAGTTGATCAACAGTGATATTTACTTTCTGTCGTCTCGATCGTTCGACTATAACACAATTGTATATTTCTGTTTTAAAGTCTTACATTCCCTGTTTATGTAGAAATCCGATACGATGGTGTACGTGTTTTTAAATTACATTTTTTATTAAACTACTAAGTACATCTTGAAATGTTAAGAGAAGCAGGCGTCACTTGCGGATCATGACTAATTGACACAATCGAACAATTTTTGATTGAACATATTTGAGCCAATATCTGCAAAGTACTTATGCTCCCGCTTAGTATTGACGCGTACGTCATTCGTCGTTCCATCGTTCACAATCAGAAAAAAAAAACGTGAACGTTTTTTTTCTGATTGTGTAGTTGCCGTAGGCTCCATGCGGGACCATAGTGGCGTCACGGGGGGGTTGGGCGAGCGCAGAAGCATCACCGGAGGGTGCCTGAAGGCGAAAGAAAAGAGAGCGTAATGACTCTAAGGGCGTCTCCCGTGAGACTCGAGGCTCGGCTTAGAGGGACGTTTGGAATGGGTGTGTAGTTTGGCGTGATTATTAAATCAGACCAAAGCGCTCCCTTGATGGACGTGCGTGAGTGACACGTCCGTGTGACGTTAAGAAGCGGGGACCTCGTCTTCGCCGGCGAAGACGCTGTGTAGTTTGTGTATGTGTGTCCTGGGAGGCGTTGTCCGTAGATATGTCGTCGTCAGGATCGTAAAGGACATTTTTGCGTTTGCAGTCGTCGTCTAACTCGGGCGCGTAAGAGCATGTTTCAGCCACTGGGTTGGGCTTTCGAAAAGTAATTTAAGCTTTTTCATGTATGATCCAGGTCTCCATGGAGGTCATTATTGCGAAGAAACCACGGGCAGCCCGTGGCAAGGCGCATGAATCTTTTTCAATCAATTTTGAATTTTTTGCAACCGCTGTAATGCGCTCTTAGGACGGTGGGCGAACGTTCACGTCTTTAGACGGCTCTGTAGAAAATCTCGGATATTTTTACATAATTCATTAAACATTTTATAAATAAGTATATAAATAAATGTTTTAATAGCCACGGACAGTGCACTATTATAATTAACCTAATTAGGTTATCTGGTTTTCTGCCAAAATATCTAATGCATCCATCATGTGGGCACCTAGTGTTTGGCATACGTGACCACGCAACACTGTTATCAACTGTTTCGGATTATATCGACATGCAGAGATAAGTCTGTCACCTGTTTGTTACGAGGACGAATATCTACGTACTCTTTCCCTTCACTTTACACTTCATCACAAGACAAAGAATACATGGATGGCCTTGAATTAGAAGGCGGTACTCGTGAAAAAACTTGTTCTTCTTTGAAAAACTGTACCTACACGATACGTCGAGCTTGACTTGTGTGAATGACGTAGCCGTGGGGTGTTGCAGCAATCGTCGCTGTCGACGAAGGTGGCGCAGCGCATGTCGTTCGGGCTGCTGGGGCGAGCGGCGGCGGCGCGCTGCGAGTTCGTGCGCATGAAGGGGCCAGGCGGCAAGGGGCACGCCGAGGTGGCCGTGTCGCGACCCCGCGCGGCGGGGGTGCACACGCCCAGTTCCGAGCCCGGCCTGGCCGCGCCCGAGCTATGGGACAGCGACTGGGAGGAAGACCCCGACGAGCTGTTCCTCTACCGCCACCAGGTGTGTGCAACCAGTTCTACATAACGATATCTAGTAGGAGATGTATTACTTTGAAGTTCTAAAATAATTGATACATTGTTGTTTGTAGCTAATAATAAAATTATAAAACTTTCGATGAATCATCCACACCACGGGGCCAATTATTATCGGTTGGATGCTCTGCAACGGGTGATCTATGCACGTGTATTTTGTATACAATGTTGTCAATATAATAACGCTATAAAATGTACATTTTAAACCTCGTGTAATTTAGGTAAGTAGTCTCAATAGCTCCATGGTTTGGAGACTTAAACAAAGAGGTAACAAACTTGGTTTCATCTCCGCTCGGGATATTTTAGTACCTACTCCAATAGCACAGTCTCCACGGTAAGAGTGTCCAGTTACATCAAAACAGATACAGCTAATTGAAATAAAATGTGTCTGTAACAAACCACAATCCAAAATGTTATTAGCCCGACGATTTTACGCAAATTGGAAACTTAATCAAAATTTTATTTCTTGGTACATTCGAAAAACTGCTTAAGAAAATGTATTGAACATATTTAATGTAAATCAATTATGTGTGTATAAAAGGGGTAAATATATTTTTCGTATTGTATCAAATCGGCGAAGAAAATCGTCTGAACATAACATGGACATAGCCTGCGTTTTAAACATAACGAGAACGAATCGATTTCCAGCTGCACTCAGCCGGCAGCCCAGCTATTCCTCACTGCTCGCCCATAGGAAAATTGCATCGATCGCATCCAAGTTTAGTTATAAAGGGTATTGTCTTTATAAAGCGCGGTTCCGATCGCTATTTGCGCGCGGTACACGCGGTAGCGGTACGCACGAATCACGAGTAGAGCAGCACAGAATTAAAAGTCAAATTGGTTTTTAATAATTTGATGATCTTTCTAATGTAGGGTGTAAGACCACGACGTTTTATATTAGGAGACGACATTTACTTCGACCGCAGGGAAATCGCTGTAATTTTTTAACTTCTGCATGTCTGTGTCCCCTGTGGGGCAGAATTTTTAAAATTATTGATTTTCATAGCCTTTTATAGCTCTCGACTCGTATTTCAAACCTTTCTAATCTAATTGTATTGCTTTCTAAAATAATATTGCGCGATAAAATACTTAAGTTAGTTTCTTCTTTAGAGTCCCATCAAGAGCGTGGAACCTTCTATGCTAAGCAAGCTTCCTTTGACGGGGCGTGCTCGACAGTGTGCAGACCGTGCGGCGCTGTACACCTGTCACTCCTTTGATGTGTCTGTGTTTGTAGTTGCGCACAAATGAAGCTCAATGGAGTTGGTTGTGAGTGTCGGCTGTCTGTGCCCTACGACGTGCCACCGTTGCTGGCCAGCCGCCCCCTCGCTCGTGTCAGGCGCGTCGATGAATGATTAATGTAACGGACTATACTCGTTTCGTAAACGGTGTTATATGCTAACTAGATTTGTATTCGTGATAGTGTAATGCGATAAGTGACCGATACGCTTGAATTATATATTTACCTAATTTAAGAAAGACTTGGGTTTTACTTACGCGGTACGTCTTTGTGTCATCATATGAACCTTAAGTATTATTTTATCTTGTGTAAAGCATAATTAGCAAAAGTGTACAAGTAATTAGCAGCGCGGGAGTTTAAAACTGAACTACGAAATAATGTATTTTTTCTCCCGATGGTAGTGTTCTAATTTAGTACCTATATGTCTAGGCAGACTGCAATGTAGCTAAACTCGTGAGATTAGCAGAGGACTCATAGCTATACTTCTGCGCAACTATTATATTCGCTCGCGAACGCGAACGCGCGATTCATATTGAACTTAAAATCTATATTTATCTCTTTCTCATGAAGTTGATTAATTTCTTTTTATTAATTTACGGGACGCAGCGTAATTCTGTAAATAACAACGACGATAACAATGAATAAAGATCTGTTCGCGTATGCTTTCAGCGGCGTTTGAGCGACCCCAGCGCCAACATCACGACGTTCGTGCGCGGCGGCTGGCGGGCGCGCGAGCGCGACGACAAGAGCCGCTCCGAGAACGAGGGGCTCGACGCGCTCTCCGACGGGTTCGCAGAGGTGGAGGCGGGCGACCTGCGCGACGGTGAGTGTCCTCCGCCAGCTCGTGCTCGTGCGTGCGCATGCTTCATTACATACATTCAATTACTTGCGAGATTACATACAAATCGCTTGTAATCCGATATTAACAAGCTTTTCTGCATCATCAAAACATCACTCGCTAGCGAATTTATTTCAATCGACTTTGGTTTGTATCGGTGTGTTGTACATTTGAATATTTTTTCGTTCCGTTTTAAATAAGACAACATAAAATTTTAAAAGATAATTAAAAGTTTATATGGAAACGATTACAGCGACCTTGTGAATAAATACGCCTAAATTCGATCGTACTAAAGGCCAAAACTGTAGCCCGGGAAGTAGTCGAGGTCTGTTGCCGCGAGGAATCGCTTAAGGAAAATACTAATCCCCGGCAGTCGCTTCCTTCCTCCTTGCAGTTGTGTGCGCAAGGTTGGGTAGTATTTTACTTGTAATTAATTGAAACACAAATACGTATTTTGTTTGTAATTCAATTACTCATTAAAAATGAAATTTGTAGTTGGTATTTTAAATACTTAATGCCGAGATCATTTTTAGTATGTACTTAAAATACTTATAGCTTAAAAATACATCTAAACATTTAGGGTGAGTTGCGCAAAAAATAGCGTTTTCTTCCACAAAAAACTCCAGTAATATGTCAATTTCTTAAGTTGGGAACACTGCATCTGTACTGATAACAATGCCACTATAACCACAAGTTAACAAATGACAATTTGAAAAATTAATATAGGATTTTATTTTGTAATTTGTATTTCAAATACACGTATACGTATATTAAATAAATGCGAGATAGTATTGTAATGAAATCAAAGCATGTGCTTTGCCCAACCCTGTGTGTGCAGGACTGTTTATGCTATCAGTAATTTCTATAAATCGTTGGGAAATTATACATAAATGTTTATAATCATCATTCGCCAACCATCTCATTAACTTGAATGTACCTAAAATTGTAGAGTAATAATCATCTGTAGTATTACATTAGGCGTTTACCTAAAAAATTGGCGTTTTTTATATTGTTATTCCAAATTAAACCTTTTTTTTATCAACTACAAGTTGGCCCTTGATTGCCATCACACCTGATGTTAAGTGATAATGCAATCGAAGATGGAAACGGGCTAACTTGTTAGGAGTAGAATGAAATTCACACCCCTTTCGGTTTCTACACGACATCGTACCGGAACGCTAAATCACTTGGCGGTACGTCTTTGTCGGTAGGGTGGTAACTAGCCACGGCGAAAGCCCCAGCAGCCAAACCAAGACAAATTAAGAAAAATCTCAATCTGCCCCGCTGGGAATCGAACCCATGACCTCCGTCTTATAAATCCACCGCGCATACCACTGCGCCACGGAGGTCGGATTTATGTGATGTGGGCAGACGTCGCAAAAGAAAATACTACATTTTTGGTTTGGTTTTTGTGTCCTATTCTGTCTTAATTTTGACCATATCCTATGGCTTGATATCCAAAAATATACCTAAGTAACGGACGGGCGGTCGGGGAATGAAAGATCCGTTATCATCATGTTATGGTTGCCGGCTTCTTTATGAATGGCAGAACAATAAAAATTCACTTGCCATTAACAAAAATCTAGATTGATTTTTAAAAAACAGTTGTTGTTGGTGTTGAAGTGACATCCGTCGTGTCATCCACTTGTCAAACACTTGCGGATAGTACAATACAGAGACCAACAATCTAAACTGGTTGAACCTCTCCTGCTTCAGAACAGCGCTAGACCGGATCTTGCTCTGATAGGTTCTTTTCCCGGACCTCTGATAAAATTTTGGAAGAAAAATGTGCGATGAGATTAGTAGACCACAGAAATAGTAGATACTATCATCATCATTATCATCATTACCAGCCTGTAGACGTCCACTGTTGGACATGGGCCTTTTTTAGGGACTTCCAAACACAACGATCCCGAGCCGCCTGTTGCCAGCGGCTCCCTGCGACACGTTTGATGTCGTCAGTCCACCTAGTTGGGGGTCGACCAACGCTGCGCTTTCCGGTGTGGGATCGCCAATCTACCACCTTGGGCCCCCAACGTCCATCAGCTGTTCGAACTACGTGCCCCGCCCATTGCCACTTCAGTTCTGCGACTCGCTGAGCTATGTCGGTTACTTTGGTTCTTCTGCGGATCTCCTCGTTTCTGATTCGATCACGCAGAGATACTCCGAGCATTGCGCTTTCCATCGCCCGCTGAGTGACTCTGAGCCTTCTTATGAAGCCCGCAGTCAGCGACCAAGATTCGGATCTGTAAGTAACCACTGGCAACACGCACTGTTCGAAGACTCTCGTCTTCAGGCACTGAGGAGTTTTGGACAAAAAGATGTCACGGATTTTCCCAAACGCTGCCCAGCCGAGTTGGATTCGGCGGTTCACCTCTTTCTCGAATTTGGACCTACCTAACTGGACCATATGCCCTAGGTATATATACTCGTCTACAATTTCGAGTGCAGAATTTTCAACAATTACTGGGTGGAGCGGAACGTGTACATTACACATGATCTTTGTCTTGCTCATATTCATTGTAAGGTCCACCTGTTGAGAAACTCTGCTGAGGTCATTGAGCATAATGTTAAGGTCATTTAGAGATTCTGCCATGATCACTACATCAGTAGATACTATACTATAAAGAAATAAATTTATTTAATAATACATTGATTGATTGCTTCATACGATTTCATTCGTTTTGCTTTTTCAATATTAAACGCCATTTTCGTAGGTAAGAGCTTAATATTATAGCGGCCGCGTCGGCTGCGCACTCGCTGCTATAGTGTCCGTGGACGCTTCTCCTCTCACCCCCCGCACCGCACCACCGCGCCGCCCCGAAGCCCGCCCGCCCGCAAACGCATCTCATACGTTCTGAATCTGATAACACGAGTTCGTCGTGAGGTACCATAGCAACGCGACAGGCAGGAGACTAGCAGCTCGAGTTGCGATGTCAATAAATCATTATAAACCTTTGTGTACAAGCAGCAATACAAAATGATTTTAACCACTCATGCTCCAGCTTAAACTTTGTCCTTATAATTTAATAAGAGTTCGCTTGCGTTTGCGCCCGTCCGTCTGTCGTATATACCTGTAGGTCGTCCGAGGAAGCCCGCCAGCCCGCCCGCACCCCGACCCATCGCTGTCATTGCATACTTACTGTACACTTTTGCCGAGTGTGTGTTCACGGGTAGCGCTACGGTAGACCGTGCGCGCCGAATGTGAGTCTCACGTTCACACCACCATTTCAATTAAATGTCTTTTAATTAACATAATACACTCGATCGAAAAAATTTATTTCAAAGATGAGAATTATACAGATATAAATTTTGTATTGTAGCAATGAAAACGAGAAGATATTTCTCGAGCTGTTTTTGATCTTATACTTAAATTCATTCGAAGTTACTCGACGACATCGATCGTTGGAACCTATATAACTAAACGATGGATTACTTTCGTATGAAGCGAATTGTAAACATTGCGACTCCCGCAACTTCCGGGCCCGGGCCTGTAGACTATAGTAGTGTCTGTTGTAGGGCGGCGGGCTTCCTCGGTGCGGTGGCGCGGCTGCTGCGCGGCGGGCGCGCGGCGCGAGCCCGACATGCGCGACGTGTACCGGCGCGCGCCACCCGACCTGTCCCCCGCCTGCCTGCACACGGTGTCGCCCAAGCGGCGTGCCGTGCGACGTGGCCCGCAGCCGCCGCCACTGCGCCCGCTAGTCGCGAATCGCGCGCGTCGCCCCGCCGACGCCGAGTGCGAGCTCGCGTGCGACGCGTGCTGCCTGGACGGAGCCTCCGCGCCGCCGCCGCCGCCCGCCGCGCCCGCGCCGTCGCCCGCGCGCACCGTGCGTGGCGAGGAGGAGCTGCCGTGCGACGTGCGCGGCGCGGGCGCGGCGGAGGGACAGGCGGGCGCGTGGAGCGCGGGCGCGCGCGCGTACGTGACGCTGCCGCGTCGGCGCGGCGTGGCGGCGGCGCTGTTCCGCGCGCACGCGCTGCCGCCGCGCCGCACCACGCCCGACGGCACCGACATCTACTACTGGTGCGACGTGCCGCGCCGACGAGCCGCCGGTACGCCGCCCTCCCTATAGTCGGAGATGAGAGCGAGACCATACTGCGTCACAGTTCACGTCACCGTCGCTCATGTGTTGTCACGTGGTCTGTGCAGAGCTGGACGACGGCGCGTACAACCCGCTGTGGGCCATGCGCGGCTTCACGCAGACCTTCCACCTGTGGAAGGAGGGGCGGCGCGCGCAGTCGGCGCCGCTCAACGCCTTCCTCACCTACGTCACGCTGCCCTGGTGGAGTATCGCTAAAGGTAATGCTCGCCCGATAAAAAACAAGCTCAAGCCCGGCACAAACAAAATATATGTTAAATTTTCGGTGAAAATAAGTAATTGCATGTGGCATTATGAAAATCAATGGCTAAATGTATGACTCAGTATTGAATATTTTTTTATTTACTAAAAATAAGTTACTTTACCTTTACTGCAATCTCACCTAATGGTAGGTGATGATGCAATCTACCGTTTCGCTCAGCAAATTGTGTTGACGTGGACGATCTGAACAACATGCTAGTGGAAACTGTCCACTCGGTTGGGTCTAAGTTCTTTAAGACCCACCGCGCAAAACCAACAAGAAATGCGATTACAGTCCTCAAGAGACACTCTTGATTACCGTCGCATCAATAGACAGATCTCAAAGTCGCAGAAATGTGACTCGAAAGTGTTCGCGAGAGATCTGTCTATTGGACGCAGACAATTGACACGTCTGAAGACTGATGACGGTAATCTAATTTCTTCCAAGCCCGAGCTCTTGGGTGCGATCGAGAAGTTCTATGGACAGTTATACACTTCAACTCAAAAGCCTGTTGAGAATTTGGCCAAAGACCCCAAAGCCAAATTGACCCAACACTATACCGAAGATATCCCGGACGTCAGCCTAGACGAGATTAGTATGGCTCTCGAACATCTAAAGAACATCAAGGCGCCAGATGATGACGGAATCACAGCTGAACTCCTGACAGTGGGTGGTAAACTGATACTTGAAGTCCTTCAGCGATTGTTCAATTCCGTCATTCACGAGGGCAAGACGCCTGAGGCGTGGCACTGGAGCGTGGTTGTTCTGTTCTTCAAAAAGGGTGACAATACCTTGCTGAAGAATTACAGACCAATCTCGCTGCTGAGTCATGTCCACAAGTTCGTCTCGGTCGTAGGTTTGACGACTTCCAGCCTCCCAAACAAACCGGTTGAGGGTTGAAGGTGCTAGAATGACGACGCCGCACCGGAAAGCGCAGTGTTGGTCGACTCCCCACCAGGTGGACTGATGATATCAATCGAGTCGCAGAGAGCGGCTGGGCACATGCGGCTCGGGATCCTTGTGTTAGGAAGTCCCTAAAAAAGGCCAATGTCCAGCAGTGGACGTCCACCGGCTGATAATGATGTTAATGATGATTGTGCAATCTAAGAAAGAGACGAACAAATTTGTTCTAAGGAGAGTATGAAATCTACATTCCTTTCGGTTCCTATATGCCATCGTACTGGAACGCTAAATCACTTAGCGATACGTCTTTGTCGGCTAGCTATTGTTGAAGCATCTCACCAGGTAGACCTGGACCAATTAAGAAAATCTCATTGGGCTAAGTTGGGAATCGAACCCAGGTCCTTCCTCTTATAAATACATCGTGCATACCATTGCGCCACAGAGGCCGTTATGTATTAGTTATAAATATTAAACATTTAAAATGTTTGGATCATAAAATAAATATTTAATATATCCTTTGACTCAAGAATTAGGCCTGCTACCGCCATCTAGCGACAGTTCATAAGTTAAAATTGCTTTAAAATAAAAGTTAATATTTTTTGTCTATTTTGTATTGTAACATTATTATCCCTACAAAAAATCACTAATAAAAAATAAAAATTCCGAAGAATTGAACATTTTCCTTATACAAGTCTTAAAAATGATCATTGGCATACACAAGAATAAGAGCTGCTACCGCCATCTAGCGGCAATATATTACATCTTCATTGTTTAAATGTGGTTTAAAACAAAAATTTGTATTATGTTTGTATAATTAATACCTGTTCCATAAAAACAATGATGATTTTTATTCAAAGTGATAGATAGAGTGAAAAAAAATTAAAATCAGATTGTTACTACAGTGATTTTTTAATACGAATACTCCAAGTTCTAGAGCTTTTAAATGCAATTTATACTGAATAAACAAGGCACAATATTTTTATTGTGCTATAGAATTCTCCTATGTATTTTGTTTGTATAATTAATACCTGTTCCATAAAAACAATGATGATAGATATTAAAAAAATTAAAATCAGATGTTATATAGGAAAGTCCAACAAAACACAATATTTATTGTGCTTATAGAATTTATTACTTTTCGTGTACAGCAGACACTGCGTGCTGTGATACTTCTCTCCTCGCAAAATAGGCAACTTGTCTCATGTTAAGACTTTTACTTTTAATACTTTGCTTGCGGTTTCGGTCGGACAAAAGTCACCTATGGTTCAATCTAGTCTCTATTATAAAATCAGTAGGATAGTAAAATGTATACGACAGATGATTGAAAATAAAATACAGTTTTTGACAAATTCAGCGAACGTCATGATTTTTACGGGATAAAAATAACTTTTCGTAAATTAAGCGTATGTACGTGTTGAGCTTATAATGTCGTAGGAAACAAACATCTCTCAAGAGATCTCACATTAAAAGTGAATAAATTGTATGACCATACAAATGAACTGACAAAAGAATATATACGGTCGAATTGAGAAACTCCTTTTTTTGAAGTCGTTTAATAAATGGCTTTGTGGTTAGTTTATATTGTTCAGAATGGGTGCGAGAGGTATACGAACAAAATGTTTATTAATCAATAAATACCTTGGTGACAAGATCTAAGCAGCACGCTGTGACGGCGTCGTTTCACGCTTCTAATCCTGAAGAAACCCATCACGGCGGCGAAGTGATATGCGCGGTGGATTTATAACCACCTGGAGGTCCCGAGTTCCATTCCCGACGCGCACACTCTCAGGGAATCTTTCCTTAATCTGTCTTGAGCTCGCTTTGAACTCGCTGAAAGGCTTTTCGTCCTGCATACGAAATAAATTTGAATTGTTCCATTCTTTTAACTTATTCCTTTTTTAACATTCTACCGAACCCAAAGAAGTTTCCACTAAACGATTTAGCGTAATTCCTCCGAGGGGTTATCCGTAAATATCGTGTAGAAACCGCAAGAGGTGTGGATTTCCATCCTACCTCCCTAACAAGTTAGGCCATCCGATTACCATCTTAGATTGCATTATCACTTTACATCAGGGGAAATAGCAGTCAAGGGCCAACTTGTAGTCAATAAAAAAAGAAGCTTCAGCCTTGAAAAAGTGATAAAAACTACTCTTACACCTATTGTTTTAAATTAAATAGTTATTGACCAGATTTGGTTGGGCTTAAAACTAATAATATTTCGAGATCAAATAAAGTGAATGGTGACCGGGCATAAAATGTTTCATTTTCTACCGCATTTAAATTCGGACAAGCTTCTCTCTGCCACGCTATGGATGGAATGGATGAATCCATTTAATTCTAAAATATTCGTCTTTAGCCTATGTTTCAATCCAGGGTATTATCCGTCTAAATCCAAATTTCAGTCAAATCTGATCAATATTTACGACGTGAAGAAGAAACAAACATACACACAATCCCTTGATTTTATAATATTAATCATATCGTATCCGTTTCCTTGTTTCCAGATATCCTAGACCACCGCGAGGAGCCCATCCTGACCTTCTGAGAGCAGGCGACGCTCTCGGAACCCCCGCCGACACCGCGACACCGAGCATTCCAAACACTGCACTGTTAAACTGTTGAATCGTATGTTGAGTCTGAGTTCAACTTATTGTGTAAAGTCTCGACGACTTGTATTGTGTGTGATTTTTAAAGTAAGTAATATTATTTATTTATTTTATATTGTATCTAGTCATTATTTAATATTTTTATGCAAGATTTGATAGCTGTTTGAAGTCATTGGGCATAAGTTGGTATATCATTATTGGACCCCGAGCTCGGAATACACTTTGGTCATTTCTTCCCAGCTCAAAACTTGTACTGTGCTTGACAGTGTTGTATTATGTTCACCTGCTATTCCGATGGTGACGAGTAGAGACCGGATTATATGCTATATAAAAGGTTGTTAAATCCATGCAAATATGCCTGAAAAATGCTTTAAATATGCATGATAGTGGATAAAATATGCGAAAAAATGTGAAATTAAAATGGACAAAAAACGAAATTTTTAATTTTTAAAATTCAAATTTTGCATACTGTTAGTGCATTTGATTATAGTAACATTATATGACATTAAAGCTGTTTAATAAATCGACAATATAAGAAATTTTCCAGTTCCAGGAATGTCATAAGATCTATGAAGACATATATTTTGTAACTATTTGCTTTAGTTGAATTCGAGATATTATTACATTAATCAAATTTTGGAACCTAGGGTAGAGGAACTGCACTCAGTGTGCCTAGTGTAAGATTTTACCGCGTCCATATCGAAAACAGTAAACGCAAATTTTATATGGAGTTGGAGTAGCGCCATCTAGTTATAGCGAGAGTAAACGCTTTTTTGCTATATAATTTGACGTTACGGTGAGTACGTTTTTACGCAGTCGCTCGGTGAGAAACTCGCACTTGTCCCACAGAAAAATATTGTAAATGTAACTATAATATGCATCATAAGTAGATCTGAGGTTAAATATGCAAATGCATATAATTCGGTCCCTAATGCGGAGACTCCGCAATCCAATATTATTTTTTTAATATTTTCTTTTAGTAGTATTTATAAGTAGTCACTATAAAAAAATTGAGCTGGGAAGGTGCAGGTCATCTGTTCCTAACTCATGGACCTTATTGGTTCTATTAACATATATTACTTCCTGTACCAATACCCATTTCATAAGTTCTTGTCAGCTGATTCTGCGTTTTTGGTAACAAATTATCTTAAGTTAATTGACGATATTTATTTATTAATTTTATAATTAACGCAAGTCTCTATTTTAAAACCTTTGTTCTAGTCATTTTTAATGGAAAATGTGTTTGTCATAAGTAAAATTCCTAGTGATGATGTACTTTGAAACACGAATAGATATGTTTTTCGATTGAATTTATTTAAAGTAATTTTTACGAATGATATATAAATATTATATAGACGGTCGCTGAGAATACTGCCTTATGTGTGTGTAATGGGTTACTGTTGAACGCTGTGTTTATTATTCTATCCTGGCGTAAATACGCAAGATGTCTATCAATTCAACATTACGTTTATCTGCCAATTGCCATGTTAAAATAATAGACATATGCCCCAGCTGGGTATTGTTGATATTGATTCGGTTGTACACGAATCGCTCTCAGGCAACTTGCATTATTAATTATAGCAATCTCGTTTCTATAAGCCACACACAGGATTATGTTCTACATAAAAAAAAAGTTGAGAGGTGTCAAGGGACACCCGGATGGAACGAAGTTCCTTTCGATTAATTGAAGGTGAAGGAATTGTAATAAAATTCGAAAAAGTGAAGGAATTGTAATAAAATTTTATTTTTTTATTTTTTGTTATTTTTTTAAGTTAAAAATAATATTTGTTGTTATACACCAAACAACAGAAACGCCAAAAGAGCCAACAGCATACAGGCGGGCGCCTCCCGCCGCTCACGCGCACACACATCAAAGGCCGGCAATATCTTTACCGAAAAGTGTCGTGACAATTTTTCTACTAATTTTTATCCGTTCTACCCCCTATACAACACAGGATTATGTTCTACATAAAAATCTGTATTGATCTCATCAATATTTCCAAATAAAATATTCACTTACACAGTGGCTTGTAATTATAAGTATATTTTTTAATTGGTCGCATTATCGCGAATAATAGCAATTTAAATAAATTATAAAACTAATGATGTTGTAATTAAAATTGAGTATTTGTTTCAAAGTTAAAATATTTAATATTGTAATTAAAAATATCAGCTAAATTATTTCCATTACTCAAATGTTAATCGATTTGATTCTCATTGAATGGTTCTATGCTGTCCCAGCTGAATGGAAGTTGTCATCCGTTGTGACATTGTAACGACGTCCAACAGTATTACTCAATGTACAATTCTTCTTTGAAGACATATTAACTAAGATAAAATGTTTCAAACTTAACTAAATTATAATTAATTAACACATTCATACAATACATACATACATAAACATCACGCCTTGTTCCCATAGGGGTAGGCAGAGACCACATCCCTCCATTTGCCACGGTCCTTGCATACTTCCTTAGCCTCTTCCACTCTCACTAATCCTTTCATACAAGTACGTCGGTTTAGAGTACTCTTGACCTGGCCATTATTTAAAATGTTCTGAATTTGGTCCAAGAACATTCGCCTAGGCCTTCCCCTTCCAACATTTCCATTCACCCTCGCCTTGTAAATCTGTTTTGTTAATCTTCTTTCATCCATTCTCTCTACATGTCCAAACCATCTAAGCATCCTTTTCTCAATTTTAGTCACTACATCCTCTTTTACACCACACTTTTCTCTTATCACACTATTTTTAACTCTGTCACACAATTTTAACCCGCACATACTCCTCAATGCTCTCATCTCTACTACTCTACTTTTGTGCTTCTTCTGCCATACCCAATTTTCACTACCATACATAAGTGTGGGCACCAACACACCTCTATGCACAGTCAGCCTTGCCTTTTGGGACACTTTCTGGCTGTTCATAAATGCATACAGAGCACCATTCATACAAAGTTAGTTCATAATTTTAATCGGCATAATTATGTCAAATGTGACCTATTCAAACGAGATTACTATAAGTACAAAATTTTATGTGAGTCACGTGCGGAGACTTGAGTTGCAAATAATAGTCAAATACTGATGTTAAATGAGTCCATCTCTTTAGGTGCAGCTTATATTGTACAAGTGAACTTAAATAATATTATTCAGGTAATTCGGTACAATCGAATTAGCACCTGTTGTGGTACAGTAGCAGGCGTTACGTTGCGGGAGTCCACAACTTAAAATAATGTCACTTTTTCTATAAAGGTATACACACTTTGTTATTTTCTGTCAAATCCCTGTCAAAAACATTCCGTTGCAATTCTATTAACTTAGTTCAGTTAACATCTAAAGTCTAAAAATATGTGTGCTCTTTTAGTGGCAAAAGGTCATCCTTTGACCCATAATCTTACACAGATTTTAAGGATTTTATGTAAAATAGTATAACGAATTATAGATAATCTATTTTTGCAGGACGGTTTACCTTTGGCTGTAATACTAAGGTCTACCGACAGGCGCTTAACAGTGGCGCTTGTGTTTGACACTAAAGGAGCGTTACAAAAAGAAAAACATGTTTACAAATTATTATAATACGCACCAAATACGAAAAATAAAAAATGTACATACCTAACTAAGAAAAATGGGTATAGGCAACCAATATAACTTTTCAGTTGTATCAGTTGCAGTTTACATACATCGCATTTGTGTTGTCAACTTGGTACTACATGCCCTGCCAAACCGTCTTCCCTAAGTAGAAGCACTAACAGGTGACGCCTATGCAGGTGTGGACCCTTCGCGACGTCGGCTGCTGGACTGCATATACTTGTAATATTTTTATGATGTGATGAATAAACTATAATACTCGAGTGTGACGTTTTTATTCATTATTTCTTTTTATACGTAGTTGACAAAATCTTGATCAATTTTGACCTTTTCTTTAGATAGGGCTGAAGTAGACTGTAAAAATTTATACCTTGTTGTTTTTATGATTATTAATTAAAACTTCCTAGTGCTTGTGTTGTGTCGAAGCATCTTAAAGGGTAGCAAAAATGACTAACTAGATCAGACCTCAGACTTAATAGAGTCAATTACAATTAAATAACAGTGTGATTGTTGATATTAGCATATATTTAACAATAGTTACCTACTCGTACTGCGTAACATAATCTTTGAAAGTATAAATCTATCTGATAGGGGTGCATGGGGTGGCCTAATTACGGCACTGATTGCAAGCGACCTAGCAAGGCATTGCGAAAAAAGAATATAAATTAATTCAACATTAAAGCACAATTTAATTAATACAACATTTATTTTTTTTGTTGTTCGAGTTTAATGTTGCATATTTTCGTTATACAAAAACAAATTCGTAGTATCAGTTGGAATTTGGCACTCGGCAGTCTATATCTAGTCTAGTTGCAATGAAGCCGGTTTGTGTGCATTCAGACAAAGTAGGTATATTGTCATTCATCATCAGCGTTTCTCATTATCTAATAAAAGACAGAGACAAAAGCAGTAACAATTAAGCAATGACGGGCAGTGCAGCGCGCACCCGAAAACGAGCGTTTCCTGTGCGTGAGCGGCGTGGGCGGCCGCAGCAAGCCCGCACATCGCGCATGTGACGCGGACAGATCCGACGGGATAATACACTTCTATAACTCTTTTTAACCGACGAAAAAAAATGGAGGAGGTTCTCAATTCGACACGTATATATTTTTTTTTAATGTATGGCCATGCATAACTTTTTACAGAGATTTTGATAATTCTTTTTTTATTAGAAAGGTCATACATCCAAGGTGGTCCCATTGTCCTCATGTTAGGATCTGCTGATGATATCCTGGGGAAATTGAAGGAACTCTTCAAATTTTGGAGGCACGCTTACAGCGATTTCGGATTTTGATTCGGTATCGGTAGCTTTTTGGCTACTAGTGCCATATAATATACTATGACAGTATAGTACGAGTACGCTACGTGGCGATAAATCACTAAAAAGTAAAAAATAAATTTTATTAACAAAAAATAGAACCGACTTAAATCGCACTAAAAAGTAAAAAATAACTGTGTCATTTAGTTGCTTTAATTTACTTAAGCATATCTAGGAGTCGGTGCCAGCCAAGGTTTCTACTTTCAAGGACGTTACCTAGAACCAACAAACTGCTTTACTACGTAAAATAAATGTTTCTTAAACTTGGCTGGCACCGACTTCATAGATATGCTTAAGTGTATTAAAGCAACTAAATGACACAGTTATTTTTTACTTTTTAGTGCGATTTCAGTCGGTTCTATTTTTTGTTAAAAATTTTTTATATATGTATAATAATTCCATTTAAAACTGTAAACTTATAGTATATTGCCCGGGGCGCTCAATACAAGAAAACTTGGGATTTCATATATAGTAAATGTTTAAAAATTTAAGTATTAAATTAATAAAATATATAAAAAGTTTACCTATTTAATCATTGTGATAAAAAAATATGTTTCAACCTTTTTTATAAAGGTTGAAATTTTGCACGCGGGCAAATTCAAGGCTTAAAAGTGACTATGACCCTAAATATCAGTATCTTTTAAATCGACGACTTCATGTGTTCTTCGAGATACGGGGGTGTGACTCTACGAACTTTCCAACCCGGAGATCTCCGGATGAGAATGTTACGAGTTCTTGGTGTACACTAATATTGTATTTGTTGATAAGTGCTCGTTTGATGTAAGTAGATAAGTATCGATGCGATTGGCAGTGCAGTAACTTGGAAGGGGCTAATCAACTTATATCCCTGACTGGACAGAATGACCGGCAAAATACTATCGTCCCACCGGGTGAGTTGTACCCACCTAGCACCATGTGGCAACCTACTACTAGACTGGATCTTATTTAGTTTGTATATGCGCGTAAATCTTCGATGTAGAGCAAGATATTTCCGACTGTGTCCCGGCACGTGAGTAGTCATGGACCCCGCGCGCGACGTCGGCGGCGGAAGCCGGTAGTTGTCACGCCGCTGTCTTCGCCTCCCGCGCCCACAATTCCACGCTGCTGAGGCTAGGTGAGTGCTGTTTAGTTTCTAATCTCAATACATTGTAGCCACAATAATGTATAAATGCTTCCATAGTAATATTACATTATACGGCTATCCTTAGGGATGTTATTTGGACTTTAGATTATAAAATATGCTTTTCCACACTTCAATCCACAGTGTACTATTACGACTACTATCAGGAGCATATGCTCTCAAAAGAAATACTTAATGAGAATTTCCGTTGCAATCGTATTTGTGAGGCATTTTGGTAAGTACAACATTTTGAAAAAGTGATAACAATAATGCGGGTTTTTTTCAGATTGGGTACTTTTGGAACTCATACCTAGTTTTAGTTTTCAGTTAATTTCTAAAACCTAATTCTTATCACCACCACTTTACATTTTGATGTAGGTTTTGAAGTAATGTTGCCAGTGCCTAACCGTAACCGTATTTTTCATCTTGTAGGTACCTACCGACAAGAATAATATTGGACAGATATTATTTTAAAAAACGATCGCTTATAGGTAGTACTTTCAGTAAAACAGTTGCACCTCGCAGAACAAGCAAGCAGCAAATGCTCTGCTGTTTGGCCTTCAACCTGAGACATAGGTGTTAAGCCTCCGCATTTATTTGTACTGTAGAAGTAAGATAGAAGAAGAAGATTGTGTGTTAAGAAATTAACATTTTTTATTGCATGAAAAAGTTACCTGTTGTTAAACGTCATATGTAACTTTACTTGCTGACTCCTGCGACTGCACCTCAGAACCCTGAGCCTAACGATATTGTTTATTAATTAGTACTTATAGGTACAAATTAATAAACAATATCGTTAGGTTTTGAATGACTATCTATTGCAGAAAACTACATCAAAATCCGAAAGATTAAATCAAAAGATTTAAAGCAAATTATAGTATGTAAAGATTAGATAGGTACTGTAGACTGCCTCGTTGATTAAATTCAAATTCGAATTCAAAATCGTTTATTTCAAGTAGGCTTATTATAAGCACTTTTGAAACGTCAAATTGGACTATTTGTAATGACTCTACCACCGGCTCGGAAGGCAGGTCCTATTGAGAAGAGCCGGCAAGAAACTCAACAGTAGCTTTTTTTTATAATATTATCAATTTTACAGGTCTAGTGGTTAGCCTATCTGACTTCGATCACGGGTTCAAATCCTGGGTCGGGTCACGGAATAATTCTGAGTTTTTCATTCTTCTATGAAATTCTCAGTACATTCCAAGCCCGGAGTCGGGAAGTTGGTGGTGTTACACCCCCGTGCCTCGGAGAGCATGTTAAGCCGTCAGTCCCGGTTACTGTCATCAACATCTGATAGTGATCGTTAATAAAAGAAACATTATCACCCTAAGCCCGCCAACCCGCACTGGAGCAACGTGGAGGGTATACGCCCCATATCTCCTCTCCTATAAGGAGGGAGGCCCTGTAGTGGGCCGTTGATAGGCTGATAATGATGATAATGAAGTACTGTTGCTTGGTATTTCGCATTCTGCCATACCATGAGATAAAAGGCCGACTCGCACAGACATCACTAGTTGTCGGACAGGACTATGAAGCTCCCTCGGCTCGCCAGCAGTGGGCCGGGCAGTAATATAACCTATTGCATCACGGGCTGGCCCAGTTATGGCCCGAACCACACGAGCGGGCCAACCTTGACCCCGTGATGACGTCACGCTGAGGGTGAGGCGAGCACTCGATAGGTACTAGGGAATAACTGCCTATAAACAAACTTAGTTATGGTTTTGTAAATCAGCAGCCACGGAAATGTTAAATAAGGTTGATACAATATCTTCACCTAGTGTTGACGTAAGGAGTGAATTGAGAAACTGCAATTTTGTTTATAGACGGTGTAGCAGATGGTTTGAAAGATTTTTTTATGATTTTTAGATTACATTACAATTATTTTCCATGTAAGTTAACTTTCCTCTTTCGACATTCATCAATGGGTAAAAAGAAAAATTATTATTATAAAAACAAAAAACCCGACTGCGTAGAATTTATGAACTGAAAAGAGAAAAACAGGAGATGCAAGCGGGGACAAAATACTTTATTTTCCGCGGGGAAAGAAAGATCTACCAAAACTAAGTTTGTCCCCGCCTGCAGCACCATAAAGTATTTAGAATTTTATATAGATATAGTGATCCTTGTTTTTTTCTTTTCAGTTCATAACTTCTATGCAGTCGGGTTTTTTGTTTTTATAATAATAATTTTATTTGAGACTTTTTTGTTTTAGTTTATGGTATAGAAATGACTCGGTACACTTTATGTCATTTTTTGTTAAAACGGCAATATAAACATGATACGACATTTTTATTTTTGAAATGGTATTTTTACGACCTTTCATTTGATACTCATATTGCTAAGATAAGAGAAAGAAATACACACATCTCGCCTTTTTTCCCCCATTTACAGCCACCATTTTGAAAAGGAGAATGCCAGACAATGTATAGGACTTTAACCCACTAATAAAAACATATTGTACAACAATGTATTATGCATCATTTTATTGCATTTTGTTTACTATTTAATATAAATTACAATTAAAAGCTCTAGAACTCGGAGTATCGACACGAGCCTAACGTTGATTATCCTCCATTTCCGTATTGTTCCGTATATTTGACACATTGACATGACAGTCGCATAGCTTCCTTAGATACATTTTTAAATAAGCTTAACGACTCGTGATACTTGCTTTTTAGAGCCCACTGTTGATGAAAATACAATAAAAACAATTTAAAAGACTAGAACCCAGTGCAACAATAAAGATTAAAAAATACGTAGAGTGTAAATTAAAAGGAAATAGTTCAATTACTTTTTTTAACACAATTTTATTCCGATGTCCAACAGTAAAAATGACTTATCGTAGAACATTTATATAATAATAGGATATTTTTAGCATATTTACAATTTGTGTTCTTTCTGGGTTAGGATCTGGCATTCTCCTTTATATAGCCTATGTCACTACCACAATTTTAACGAATTCAACGACACCTCACCTGTCAAAATCCGTTCAGTCGTTTAGGCTGTAGCGCGTGCCGAAGAAATGAACATACATACATACATACATACATACATACGCTCGAAAAAAATTTAACCCTCCTTCTGACGCAGTCGGGTAAAAAAGCTGCAGTATTGGGAGTGAATATGATAATTATAGACAATCATTCATCTCGAATATGAGTCCGATCCAGACCCTATTGAGCTTGACAGGATGTGCCTAGGGCTAGTTTAAATTGTTTATCTTCATCCATCTACCTTGATCTCGTTACTGTTTGTGGAGTATTAACTGATCGTCTAGTCTTAGAATAAAAAATTGTTGTCATGCGTACGTTTATCAGGAAGCCACGGGGGGTTATCAAAATCCAAAAAGCCGTACACATCGATAGATAGAGTTCTATATAATTGAGAGCAGGCGGCGGCGCGTCGCTCTGACTCCTGACCCCTTATCAGCGGCGCGGTATCCTCGATTCACACTCGCCCGAGGCGCGTTCTCTCGCTCGCAACGCTGTAAGTTTGCAATTATTCTATGTAACACTCAGTTATTATTTGTTTCTATTTTACTCGCGTGTAATTTGTAGCACGGAGGCGATGAAAAATGTACCTTACAGTGATAAGATGATGTAGGAATTTCAACATTATTTATTGGTTTTAAAGCATGCTATTTTTAAGGTAAAATAAATGTTGTCAGCGGAACGAGGAGGAGACATGTTGTGGGTGTGGTGGTCGATGCTGGTGACGGCGGCGCTGGGTTGCGAGTTAGTGCCGGGCGAGCACGCGCGGCCGAAGTCTCCCGGAGACAACTTCTATCGCATCCTCATCAACGGGGAGGTGGAGCGGTATGCGCCCAACCAGCGCTATGTCGGTGAGTGCAGTGCACCACCACTATACTCTGATAAGCATAATATCAGAATATTATTTTTCATAGGTTGATTTTTTTTACAATGTCTTGAATAATAGGAATTTTAAGTGCCTCAGATTTTAAAAGGTTTATAATGCTATCAAAACATATGTAAGATCGCTAGTTTAGATGTACCAACAATTTCTAAATCCCGATAATGCGCCAGAGCAGAAAACAATGATCTTATCAACTACAGTTATTATTTGCCTAAGTATATTTTTATTGTGAAATTGCGACAGATAAAAACAAGCAGCGCGATAATTGCAACGTTTTCCGCAACATGAAACAAAGTAGCCAGTTCGTGGAAGTGATCTCGTAAGCCCAGTCCGCGAACAGACCGGGTTAATCTTCCTTATGACTACATTGTAAACAATAGATAACGAACTTGATCGGTTTGTAACTTATTAACAGGATTGCATACTTATTACTCGACCGTGACCCGAACATTTATTTGTTAACTCAAGCTATGGAAACTTGGTATTATTTCACACACTGTTCAGAAGCTATAAAAATTAACAATAGGAGTAATCTCAGAAATCAACATTTCGCTCTTCGTGTAACCGCTCATCTACCGTTCCCGTGATTTGGCATACCTATCGGGTCTTGATTTGGTCATTAGATTAGGCTACAAACTTAAATATCAATATATATGAATTCATGAAATTTGAACTAGCGAATCGAAGATAAATAAATGTATTCTGTGTAGTGACGCTTGTCGGATCCCGTACACACTCGGTGGTGCAACAGTTCACCAAGTTCCAACTGAAGCTGGACCCCCTGGATCCCGCGGCGCCGCGCAGCCCGCGCAAGCAGGGCCAGTTCCAGCTGTTCGCCGACACGCTCACCAAGTTCGACGAGGAATGCACCAACTCGGTGATAGAGTCTGATGACTTGCCCAAGACCGAGGTGCAGGTCATGTGGAAGGCGCCTCCGGCAGGCTCCGGATGTGTCTTATTCAAGTGAGGAATACTTTTCTTTGTAATAAACAAAATTCAAGATTGTGTGTGATATGCTGGGAATGTGACTGCTTCGTTGGCCAAAATCCTGGGTCGGGCTTTGGGTTTGAGTTTATCTTTCTTTTTGAGTTAAAGCTAAGACCGGAGTTAGGAACTCGGTTGTGTACCTAACACCCACGTACCTCACGCATCGCGTTAACCCATCGGTCTCGGGAGTGATACTCCCATCCAACCCATCCCAACCATCTGAGAGATCGATAAGGTTTGGCCTTGGAGTAGGCCCTTAAGACGCTAATATTGATGAGGCTGGGAATATATATTGAGTTCAAGAAAAATATGGAAAATTCGAAAAGAAGTTCCACTTACGTGTAAGTTAGGTGCCCTGTACCTTAATCGTAAATTCGCCACAAATCGTAGTTAGTCAATTCCATCCGTCCTAATCGACTGCTAAAGTCGAAATATGCTAAAGTCAAAGTGATGATAGAGCTATAATTAAACTTTTAAATGTTAGAAAAGAGAAATGACTGATGATGGTGTGCACAGGGCTATGGTGTATGAGAACGAGAGCCGCTGGTTCGCGCAGGACGGGCAGCTCACCAAGCGCATCTGCGAGGACGCGACGCTGTCGGCGCCCGACTGCTGCGCCTGCGACGATGCCAAGTACAAGGCAAGTAGATGCCACGACGGTCTCGTTGCTCCAGGGCTTCGGCAAAGTGGCTTCAGTTCTCGAGGTTTTGGATTCGAAGTTGGAGTTGGGCTATAGAATAATAATAAGATTTTGTTTCATGATGAGATGTTCAATTACATTCGGAGCCAGGAGTCAGGTAGTGTTATACACCTGTACCTCGGAGAGTTAACCGCACCACACACACTCACACACACACAGTTCACATTTATGCTTAACGATTGCAGATGGTGTTCGAAGGGCTGTGGTCTCCTGCGACGCATCCGAAAAACTTCCCCGTGCAGGCGCTGTGGCTGACGCACTTCTCCGACGTGATCGGAGCCACGCACCCCAAGAACTTCAGCTTCTGGGGCGAGGGGGAGATTGCTACAGACGGGTTTAGGTCTGAATATTTTTTGTGATGTTTGTATTCTTTAAATATGACAAAATATTGATGAATACTAGCTGTATTCATTTTTTACAGCTCCAATAAAAAGAGCGATTTCACTTCCTCCATGTCACTCATTGTCGCTCTCTTCAGATCTGAGGGTAGCCTAGTCCTACAAATACCTTCTCATAAATAATACTTCCTTCTATTCTAAATCCTTCTCTATCAAAGCTGTACGGTTCTAAACTCCTTGCCTCTTGATATTCGGCATGCGTAATATCAAGAGCGCAATGAGTTTTTGGTATCAATTTCAGCTTGATACCTTCACGCGTTCCTGAGAAAAAGGGTCTTGACGGGTAGACAGACGGACGGACAACAAAGTAATCCTATAAGGATTCCGTTTTCCCTTTGAGGTACGGAACCCTGAAAAATATTCTTGCAGGTCTCTAGCGGAATGGGGTTCGGTGGGTCTACTGGAGCGTGAACTGCGGCAGCAGGGCGCCGTGCTGCGCTCCATCGTGAAGGCGGCAGGGCTGTGGCACCCGCGCCTCAACCAGAACACTAGCGCCACCTTCACCGTCGACCGGAAAAGGCACCTCCTCTCCCTTGCCTCCATGTTCGGTACATTATTTGATCCAACTTAATATTCTATACCATCCGTAATCTTGGTATCTCTTACAGCAATATTGACGAATAATTATATTGATAATCGTTCAGTACCGCTTCCCGGAATGTTAAGTGTTTATTTATTAGCGGACGTTCGCGACTCCGAGCGCGAGGCATTTTGTTTTGTGATAGTTCGACAAAAAGTAGCCTACGTCCTTTCCCAGGCTCTAGACTATCTCTTTGCCACATTTCTTTTAAATCGGTTCAGTAAGCGTGATTGAGTATCAAACAGATAGAGTTACTTTCGCATTTATAATATTAGTATAGATTGTTTCATAAAATTACAGAAAATAGTTGAAAAAATAAAAAACCGTGTGTGTCTCGGGATGCGCGACAAGTGCTAATTTTAGCTATGGGTTACAGTAAGAAAGGAGGAGCCTGCCTATCACAGCCTTATGTGTGAGAGAAAAGGGAAGTCAGACAGACTGGCGCCATACAGCTTTATAACTTAAAAACTCTGTGATCTCCACACTGTGATATCCTGTCTTTTAAAATCATGCGTTTTCAGAATTTGATTCCTAAATTAATGGATGAAAACTTAGGTTATATTATTTCGGCAGACCTGGCCACGCTCTGGTAATCATGTAGGGAATCTATTGAATTGTGCTCGCAGGTCTTTCTTTTTCACATAACACGGGATAATCAAGGTTGGAATAAGGATTACAAATCTTAACATTCGTTTATTAAAGAGCAACTGCTGTGTTTCTTGCCGGCTCTTGGCAGAATCTGCCTTCTGAGTAGAGTTGGTACAATCACTACGTACTGACAGATTTGACGTTTCAACAGAACAGCCAACGGAAATATATGAATTTTGATTTTTTTTTATTTTACAGGTCCGTCCCCCGACTGGGTGGTTGGCGTGAGCGGGCTGGAGCTGTGCAATAAGGACTGCACGTGGGCCGAGCGCAAGGTCATCGACCTGTTTCCCTATGACGCCGGCACCGACGACGGCATCTCATACATGGTGAGCGAACGTTTGACTGTACAGTGGTAGTTCTTTATAAATAAATATTATAGGGCAACACAAACACCGCTATTTAGCCTCAAAGTAAGCGTTGGTGGTAGCTTGCGTATAGTACCCACTATGATAACTATACCTACGCAAGAATTAAGGATGAACAATTATAAGCTTTAATAGCATTGCATAGACTAAAATTCTTCTCAGATGCGATAATAATTTTTTGTAAGAAAATAAAATGCCCGTAAAATGCACAATAATTTGAAATCACTAATAGTAAAAATTTCCAAAATCTATTTAGTCACCCAACGCTGAAACGAACCCCCGCGAGAAGATGTACCGCATCACCACCATGTACCCCGAGGACCCCCGCGCGCCCTTCTACAACCCCGATCAGAAGGAGATGAACCCCATGGCTCGCCTCTATCTGACGAGGGAGAAGCTCATAGCCAGATCCTGTGACGAAGAAGTTCTTCTGAGCCAGGTCGTGGAGGAGGCTGAGAATACAGAGTCCACAAACAGACGTAAAGAAACTATACTTTTTTAGTCCCCTGCGTGAGTCGCACTCACAGATAATATTCCCTTCCCAAATAATTGATGGTTGGAAACCAACATATAGATAGTAGTTAGTCTACTGCTTTGCTCTTGGCAACCTCCGAGGTTTCAACGCCTGATATTGCCTGCCATATGGTTCAGACTATAGCTTTGTTATACATTGGCTATTATGGTGTATGATTACATGCTTTTGAGCTTTACCTTTAGAGAATTTGCCGTTTAGATTTGTTCTTTTTTATAAGAAACATGTTCGTTCTTTTGTGTAGCGGAGTGCGCAGTGACGGAGTGGGGTGCGTTCAGCGCGTGCTCGGTGACGTGCGGCAAGGGGCTGCGCATGCGCACGCGCGCGTACCGCATGCCGCAGAAGGCGCAAATGTTCTCCTGCGACCGCCAGCTCGTGTCCAAGGAAATGTGCGTCGCCGCCGTGCCCGAGTGCGAGTGAGTGACTTTTTCCCCACCATATCGGCTATCCATAAAGCCGTCTTTGCCAAAACTAACATTATTTGAATTCAATGGAGATCTTCTTCTTCTTCTTCTTCTTCCTTTGTCTTTTCCGCACTTGGCCAGTAAGTTGGCCGTTGTGCGTGGCATGTGGCATGGTGTCAGTGGAGATTCATTTCAGTTCATTTCACTGGTGCATAGACGAAATTTACAGGTATCGTATACATTTCATTACTTATTGTCTTTTTAATTTGTATGTACCAAAACATAAGCTTACATTACGCCGATTTAATAAAATCTTAATAAAGTTTCAAACTGCATTCTATATCTTTTTTTATTACTGCAATAAATAAATAAACTATAATAATAATAAAGTAAACACTATATTTTTGGTGTGTTTATGTATGGTAGAGGAGACAGCGCGAACGAGGCGGAGTCAGAGCTAGAAGCGGATGCGGGCGCAGAGGCGGCCGACATCTGCCGCACGTCGGAGTGGGGCGTGTGGAGCGAGTGCTCGGTGACGTGCGGCGTGGGCATCAGCACGAGACGCAGGCACTTCCTCAACCAGATGGGGCTGAAGAAGTGCCCGCTTGTGCACGTCGGTGGGTAGCATATTCTAGTTTAGATTTTTTAGATCAACGATTCTATTCTCGTTTGTTTCAGCCAATATATGTATATAAGTAGTAATCGTTACTAATTAATATCAGCGATCCTAGTGTCCTGGCCCAGGTATCAAATAAAAGAGACAACCTATGTTCATAGTGAAGTGTTTTCGCAGAGGAGAACCGCAAGTGTATGCAGCCTCAATGCACGGAAGAGGAGGCAGCAGACATCTCGGACCCTCTGTGCCCCACCAGCGAATGGGCGGCATGGTCGCCGTGCTCAGCGTCTTGCGGACGCGGCGTGCGTTTCCGCACGCGCCTGCTGCTGGTGCCGGCCGAGCAGCAGCAGCAGTGCGCCGCACGAGTCGAGCTGCTGCAGCAGCGCCCCTGCACAGAGCAGGCCGACTGCACCGTGGACATGCTAACCGCCAAACGTAAGTGAAATGGACCCTCTGTGATCTCTCACCAACGTGTGAACAGCGTGGTCACCGACGCAGTTGAATGAGGTACTTGCCACTAATGTTGATGCCAAATCCGTTTCGGTTCAGAAGCGTAAAGACATCTTTCAATACTACAGTATATTGCTTCGGGACGTTCACATCTCACTGTCGCACTTGTCGCTGCAATAAGATTGGGTTTGTAGTCTGATCCCGTTTATGGACTGATAGCCACTAACAGATTGCGTAAAAAGGTTTTAACACTGTGATGTGCCTCGAGTACAGGTACATCTAAGTCTTATCGTTTTTTTGAGAACATAACCACTACGTTCCTGCGCCACGCTTGAAGTGTCGTGTCGTGGTTAATAACGGAATTGAATAATCGCGTAATCGCGTAAGGACTTTCAGTATCGGCTTTCCATCCGATTTCAGATTGTATCTTGAAGTCACAAATCTGTGATTTAGTACTGATAGTTCAATTCACTAAGACGCGCCCCACTATTTCTCGCGAGGGGAAACCGAAGGGTGCGGGGAGTACAGTTCGAACATCAGTCTCGAGTCGACCACGGCTCGGTGTACACGGGCTATTGTAGGTTGTATCGCTGCGTGTCATGACCCAACGGAATGATGCTCTACTTAATTTTTTTTATTAATATTTTATTTATAATGTCAAAAAAACGTATCGTATGATGATAAACTACATATTTAAATGTGATTTAGCCAGAAAAATCGTTCCGTTGCCCATTCCTTCAGGTTGACCGACTCGACTTTAATTTTTCTACAAAGGTCACTTGATTGGTTTGTTACTGCCAATATAGATTTTCCAAATTAGCTTAGCAAAATAGTTGGTCATTGGTACATTTTTATTGGTACTTTTACACTGGTCGAGTTGGACCAGTGTAAAAGTGTTCTTAAGAAGTAAATTAAATTAGGGAGTAAAGTAAGATGGGTGTAAATAAACTACTGTTCTGAATCTTTATAATACGTCAGGAATTATAAAAATCTATTTCATGTATTTAAACATTGTGAACTTGCAATATATCTGTTCGTGAAGACAAAGTCTTTGTAACCCTAGAAAACGCCCAAGAGATTAAGAACCACTAAAGATGATGTCAAGAAGAATGGTGATACTCCGATATATATATTAACCTATATCACAATATAATTTTGCTGTGCAGGACCAACACGACATATTCATTTTTAAAAAATGAGTTAAAATGAAGTAGAGCATACTGCTAGTCAAACATGACATTCTTGTTGACATAATTAACTTGACCTTTGTGTGAGTGTGCACACATTGCTACTCGTTACGTAGTAATAGAACTCACATTCTTGCAGTTTTTATTGCACACTTGCACTGTAAGCGTTTGAAAAACAAAACACTACGAGCCATCGTGGATTGACCAAGCTATAATCAGTCTATTAATCCTGTGGCAGCTCATCACGTCTCCTGAAGATTGCAATTATTTCTTTGTTTCTCCTCCATGAGCTTTAGAGTATGGATCAAAAACGTTGTGGTTCTTTTATGACGGTTGGTCTTAACGACCCAACTGTATCGTCCACCAGCCTCTTGTTTACATCATCCAAATCAACGCAATCTGCCAAGCAATCGTCCAAGCAAAAGTAGTTTTGCAATATTAGTTGTAAGCTCTCGGGGTTTTGGATATACTACACTAAATTTAATAATATTTCGGATTTGTCTATTTTTTTAATTTTATAATAGAATTCAATAATATTCTTAATGAATGAATTGAATAACTGTTCACACGGAACCCTATACCTATACCCGATAGAATTTTCAATGGTAGAGCCGCGAACCGTTACGGCTCATTTTGCACAAGGTTGGCTGAGAGACGATAAAAATTATTGTTTCCTTAAATGTCGACGCTCAAGGTGTTTCGTTGTTATGTAAAATCTTATATATTATAATAATTGATATTGTATGACAAGAAAACTTTTCTGGTGCTATTTAAGGTATGAAACCTTCAATTACATTTCGTACAAACTACGTAACAATAATAATATACTCTGGAACTTTTGAGCTTTGATTTAGCTTTCATTCTATAGTCCATCGAAACAAAAGAAATCAATTGGATCATTCTTGAAAAACTGATAACATTTTTGCTCCCGGTCACATATCGGTCCTTTTGTTTACAATGTATATATTGATGCATGGGCTGCACTTAAGGTAGTTTAGCATGCCGACGCTGTTAGATCAACTAGTCATTCTAAATACCTATTGCCTAAAGTAGTTCTATACCTTGTTCTGTAGAAGTAGAAAGCATAAAATAAGCCCTACTCTGGCTCTCTTGTCACAAGAAGCTTTTGAATGGTCGCAATTGTTAAGAAGCATGTGTACGCAGGTATCTGCATGGAGGTGCCGGAGCAGGGCCCGTGCCGCGGTGTGTACCAGCGCTGGGCCTTCGCCGCCGCCAAGGGCATGTGCGTGCCCTTCAGCTACGGCGGCTGCCGCGGCAACCAGAACAACTTCATTTCGCAGGAGGACTGCCTCAGCACCTGCAGCGTCGTGCTCGGTAACTGAGCCAACATTATGCGACATTTGCCCTAAGGCGTCCTGAATGACGGCACACGAATCTTCTCTTAAAAAATCGTTATGCGCTTAATTGACTTTTATCCATCGTATCCAGGTTTTGTTTCGTGCGCTGTCACTTAGGACGTGTACTTACTGAGGAGCACAAACTTGGTACTAAGTAATGCCTATAATGCTACTGTAAAAATTTGCCTAAAGCCTAAGTTGTCGACTGTTTTATAAAGATTTTTCCTTACTTGCACAATCACAGAGTGAGATGAATGTTTGTATTCTATTCAACACAATATGCCTAGAGTTTTATGAACAATAGTCATTCAATTCATGGTCTTTTGGGAATTGACAGGCAAGTGGTAGACTCCGTATGCGACATAGCTTGTAGCAAACGGCTTAGCTAATTTCTTGTACCTACTATAAAAGAATATAGAAAAAGTATTCAAGTGAGGCGATGTTCCGTGTGAAGTGTCTCGAGTCAGAAGGCCAGATCCAGAGACAGAGAAAACAATAGATCATACTAACAGAAACAACCAAAACAAAATGTTTATTACAATTTGACGATGAGATAAGATTGACTTGAGTGATCCTGTCGTTAGGGACTGTAAGAGCACACATGGCACAAGTTTAGCGACCAATAGATATGCCAAGTTCTGTCAACGCGATGTGTTTAATTATAACCTTTTATAATTATAACCTACGTAGGTGTATCCACCTCACGATGAATGGGCGTTATGTTCGGTATGGGATCTATTTATAAATAATTAATGTATAATGTGATGAATGCGATGCTATGGTCGGAATGGCATTGGCATGGGAGTCTGTTATTTATAAACAAATCATTAGGCACTTAAACATTGCGGAGCTTGCGAGCTTATCGCGGCGGGTCTGCGCTACCGACACTCGCCGAGTAACGACTTTAATATTAATAAGTGCTATTCAATAACGAAGAGTTTTTATTTTTATTAATATTATATAGCATATCAATTATTCTTACATATTATTATAAAACAAAGTTCCCCGCCGCGTCTTTCAGTTTGCGATAAACTCGGACTACTGAACCGACTGTCATGTGGTTTTCACCAATAGCGGTTCTTGAGTAAGGTTTTAGTATATAATTTGTCAAGGTTTTATGTAAATTGGATGATAATTGACCACATAGCCATTTTTGGTTAGTTCATTAGTAAGGTCATATAATTTGTCAAGGTTTTATGTAAATTGGACGAAATATAATGATAATTGTAAGAAAAGTCTGAGAAATTTAAGCTGCCTGGGACCTTTTATCGAAAAGGCTTCTTAATCGATTTGAGATATATTTTTTTAGAGGGGACGTCTGTCAAGGCCAGTCGTAACTAAACAATGTATTATACAAAAATTATATCTCTTTATTATTATTAGGTCTACAATAAGTTCGTGATGGCATATCTGTCTTTTGAGTATAACTTGCAACATCCATTTTTCTTAAAAAAAAGGGTTACGGAATTTGTTTATGTGTTTTTGGAAAATTGCAACATTCGCGGGCGTATGCTAGTTATCTATATTAACTATTATATGGTATATTAAATGGATATTAGGCATTGTGATGCATCCAGCAATATTTTTGGTTCTATATATGGTTTAATTCCTTCAAGTTAGTTGTACTAAGCAAGAACATCAAGGTGCTGTGATCACGGCCTATTCCTACGCACTCGCAGTGATTCAGAAATCACCTCAGTGACATGTAGATCAGTCGCGGGCGCTGATGTAATGTTGTGACATCACCACTCTCGGACGACGTTTCCTCCACAAGGTTTTATTGGATTCGTACATTTCTGATGAATCATAAGAACCGTGCCAATTATCAAAAAAATGTGAACTCGGTGTAGACCTTGTAGTACTAGTTGCAGACACTCACTTGTCTGTCTCTCGAAATGTCACCAGGTCAGATTGTAGTCAAGGGCTAACTTGTATTAAATTAAAAAAAAAAATTGGATCAACTATCGGACTGAAATAGGAATAGTAGGAATGCGCCTGCTTATTGTATGCGTATTCTCCTTCCGATGGGATCTGCTCTAGCTGAGATGTTTCAGGCGTATTTTTTGAAACATTACAAATTAGCACTGGACTGCAATCACACTTGATGGTAAGTGATGATGCAATTTAAGGACTAATTTATTAGGAAAAAGATGAAATCCACACCAAAATCTCAATCTTGGTTCGGCTGGGAATCGAACTCAAGACCTCCGTTTCATAAATCCATCGAGTACACCACTGTGGAGTAGAAGGGCCGTCTTATGTCACGTTAAAATGTGTCGGCAGGAGGCGGAGCTGCAGGCGCGCCTGCGCCGCCGACCGTGAGCTCCAACTACCCCGGCCTCAGCATCAGCTCCATCGAGCCCGCGCCGCCGGCTAGCAACGGTATTGTATTACTCTCAAACGTAATAATCGTACCGTGTAATATACAAAACTGTATTTTTCTATCGCCTTTCCAACTGAAATATATCGCCAAATAGCCGTGAAGTTATATTATTTAGAATTTTGTGATGGAGTTGTTGTTACATGCGCAGTGCTGGCGGGCGCGGACTGCCAGCTGAGCGAGTGGGGCCCGTGGAGCCGCTGCAGCGTGTCGTGCGGCGTGGGCTACCAGCAGCGCAGCAGGACTATACTGGTGAGTGCGGTAGTCTGTCAACACGGCTGGTACTGCCCATTGACGTAGCTGCGTTAGAGCGATGCCCCGTCAGTGCGTTGCATTATGTTGCGTCGTCGCAGCGTCAATGCAACGCAGACGTGACATACAACACGATGATTTGTTACAACGACACAATGCGACACTGTAATGAGCATAGATTAAAGACAACTGGATAGAGCCCATAGCGTGTCCACTCGTGAGACAGCAAATCAGCTTTATTGACATGACATGTCAACATTTAAAGTACATCATAAAACTTTATGTTTTAAAATATCGTAAAATACGAAATATTACTTTATATAAGATAGTTTAGTAAACGCATAATACATGAAATTTGCTAAAAAATAACATATCTAAGCTTTAAATCATCAATCAATGAAGTTTATGCCTACTTACGTATGAAACGTAATTCCTTCGATTTTCTGTTCGCTGCGACTGTTGCAGCCGAAAATATTACAACCCACCATAGCACGATAACGTTTAAATTAATATCGTAACCGCAAAGTTATATTATTTATCAGCAAATTTAATAAAAAGCTAATAATTGCTCAGATATGTCCCTTGCTTGTCAAAACTCCAGTCAAACAATAAAAACGAACAAGCTGAAAGGGACAATTTATTTTTAATCTATGGTAATAAGGCACGCCTTGAGAGGCAACAAGCAACGCGACGCAACGCGATGGGTCAGTGTCCTACGAGGTATGATCCAGTAGGACTTGCAGTCAGTCTGCTTTCAACGTAATTGATGCGACAGGGTATTTACCTCATACATCATTTTTAAATTCCTAATTTTCTCAAAACGTTTGTTAATTACTTTTAAAACGATTTAGGAAACAAGATAATGAAAAAACATGTTTTTATATAAAGCTGAAATTATTGTAAGAAATATCGCGCGAATCAGCTCATAAAGTGTTAATGTATATTTTTATATCTAAACGTTCCGCTTATGACGGAGCGCCTATTTATATTACAAACGTTTTAGTAGTGAATAGTTCGCAAATTGTAAAATAAAAATGTAGATAATAAATTAGTTATATAGTGGACAGTTATAGTATCGTCTCTAGTCAACCCTGGAGCATGGCGTCTAATAGTAAATGTGTTTTCGCTATATCAATGACGGTATCGATTAAAAATAAAAGTTCTGTAGCTTCGAATAATTTCCTGTAAATATTACAATTTAAGGAATATTTTTTTTCAATTAAGGGTGCATCCCAGTAGTACCCCATACCGTTGTTCTATAGAACTGTTGGGATATTTTCCGTGCTGTCAAATTATATCCCAATAGTTCTACATAGTACTGTAGTATAGTTTTTGCTCTTGACTTTACTTATACCATATACTTAAGTTTTAAACTTTATATTATTTTGATTGATATTTCATTTTGTTTTTATCAAAAAAATGTCCCTTGCGACAAAAGCTAAGTTGTTAAAACCAAGCAGTAGTTGTGTCTAAAAAAATATTCTCTTATTTTAGAAGTTACAGGGGGACACATATTTTACCACTTTGGAAGTATCTTTCGCGCAAACTATTCAGTTTAGAAAAAAATTATATAAAAATCCTCAATACCATTTTAAAGACGTTTTGTGCAATTTAAGCAAAGCTGTATTCGATATAGTATGTTTATAGATACTCTTAAATTTAAGTGGACATTTATTATTGCAATCAAAAGAGATTCCATATTATACTTATAAAAACTATAGATATTTTATTTGTAACGTACAAACAAGATGTTGATATCGACATTTCTTTAATTTTGTCCCATTAGTTCTATATATAACAAATGGGACACTAAGCACTAATATGGTGTATCAACAGTCCTATAGAACTAAAATTAGGGGGTATTACTGGGATGCACCCTCAATAAATTTACTTTCTTACAGCCATAAATAAATAATTAACGAATAGTTTGTACACATACGAGTATTATCTAGAAAAACATCTTTTAAGTGTTTGCATGATTATGAAAGTGATCAATGACGAGATTCGATCTCTGGCAGTTGGAAATATGATGTAGGTACAATTTTCTATTTGAAACGGGAACCTATCGATGGCCTGACGCTTATACTTTATTGTATGAGGACCTACTAAAGAAAATTAGCCATCCTTAACCAATCATTTTCCTTCCTTCTTTTAAGTCGCCTAGGGTCTAGGAGTGAATATGACATTAGTTTACTCGGGCTCTTGTTTCCGGTAGTAACGTGTGTGTGTGTTTGTGTAGGCGCAGGCGGGTCCGGGCGGCGCGCCCTGTCCACGACACCTCGTCCGACGCCACCGCTGCTACCGCCAGTGCTGACCCTACCAACCGACGGTAGAACACCAGCTCTTTGTCGTGAAGTGATACCAAAGAAGAAACATTAGTTCATTGAATATTTTTATACTTTCATATTTTTACTTATGAATTTCAATATGAATTAGTATCTC
The DNA here is from genome assembly GCA_034621355.1 of Mycalesis mineus. Lineage (NCBI taxonomy): Eukaryota > Metazoa > Arthropoda > Insecta > Lepidoptera > Nymphalidae > Mycalesis > Mycalesis mineus. The sequence continues at coordinate 231,556 of CM067886.1, forward strand.
GTAATATGCCAACAGTAGCCTAATATCGTAATCTCGACACTATATGCGTGCGAAGTCCGAACTTGCCCTATGTGCTCACTGTGGCTTCTACTTAATACTTGATTACTGTACGTTATACGATGAATAAATATGTTATGTTCATTCAAATTTTGGCGTTTTTATTTTTTCAATAAAGTAGTTGTGCGCAGCAGCAGGCGCAGGCCGCGTTGCGTGTTGCTACAAACCCGCATAACCTTAAAAGGCTTCGCCAATGTACGCGAAGTCAACATACGCCCGCATGATAGTTTATTATCGAATAAATAATAAGTATATTATGTACTCGTATATGAAATGAGTGTTATTGTTGTCGATCAGCTCACTGTAACTTTCTGGCATTGCAGACTACGAGTCCATGATTGTATTATTAGTCTTTTTGTATAAAAACGTATCGACTAATTTATGTCTTGATGGAAACAAACAATTCATACACTCGTATATTATAAATACATGCGTTATCGTCCTCGAGTCAGTTAGGTATCAACAACAACACAAAGACATACTGCTAAGCGATTTAGCGGTCCGCCATGATGCCATTTGGTGGTATGGTTTGAAAAGCTTGCCTACTTTTGTAACTTAAACTGCATATACCTAGACATGAAACTTACTAACTGGCTATTGTTAATATAAAAAAATAAAAAATGGCTTTTATTTCACGCCTAAAATGGCTATTGATAGCAATACATTATTCACGTGGTTTCATGTTCACTACGGCTTCACGTATTACAAAAAATGTGGTTGTCATTGATTTGTTGTTATCAATATTATTAGGTGTATCTATATATTTAGGCGTTATTGAGTAACAAACAGACGGAGTTACTTTCGTCTTTATAATATTAAGTATAGTTACTTTGGATGGCACATTGGTTTATTTTACGTTGACAATATGAAGCTCCTCTGCGCCACAGTGGACGCGCGCCCTGTAGCCGACAAGGCCGTCACTCACCTGACAATAGAACAATAAAGAAAACATCTTTTCCTCGTCTGCGTCGGCGCTCGGCGCTGACATTGATAAGCGTTCAATAACAACCGCTTTTCATCTTTGAAGCATTGTTATTTTGGATTTTCAATAAGTTATGTTCGATGTTCCATGACAAGATGTATTGAAGACATAAACTGTACAATATAAGTATTGCCTTTACTGTGATTAAATTGTAAAGGCATAGATAATTTTATGTCTGTGTATATAGATTAAAAATGAAGAAAATCTTTAATTTTTTTAGAATGCGGTAAGCTGATGCTTTACAAAAGTATCAGTAAAGTTTTATAACAGCTGCCGATAGCAACATATATCTATACCTTACATAATCATCATCATCATTATCAGCCTATTAACGGCCCACTACAGGGCCAGGTCTCCCTCCGTATAGGAGAGGGGATATGGAGCGTACACCCACCACGCTGCTCCAATGCGGGTTGGCGGGCTTAGGGTGATAATGTTTCATTTATTAACGGTCACTATCAGATGTTGATGATAGTGACCGGGACCGACGGTTAACGTGCTCTCCGAGGCACGGGGTGTAACACCTCCAACTTCCGGGCTTGCAATGTACTGAACATTTCATAGAAGAATGAAAAAGCTCAGAATTATTCTGTGGCCCGACCCAAGAATCGAACCCAGGACATAGTAATTTATACTTATATTATATATGTACATAATAGTACATAGTAATTTATACTGATATTATATATGTACATAATAGTACATAGTAATTTATACAAATATTATAAACACGTACGTTTGTACGTATGGATAGTTTTTTGTTGCTACTATTTCACGTAAATACTACTGAATGGTGCTGAATTAGCTGGTGGGAGGCTTTTCGCCGTGGCTAGTTACCACCGTACCGACAAAGACGTACCGCCAAGCGATTTAGCGTTCCGGTACGATGTCGTGTAGAAACCGAAAGGGACGTGGATTTCATCCTACTCCTAACAAGTCAGCCCGCTTCCATCTTAGACTGCATCATCACTTAACATCAGGTGTGATGTCAGTCAAGGGCCAACTTGTAGTCAATAAAAAAAAATAAAAAAATGGACTTTGATGAAACTTCTCATTAGCTTATATATCAAAATATGTAACACATAGGCCACAGTTTGTCCCAAAATAACTACGCGAGAAGCCGGAGGCGACCTCTAGTAGTAAATAAATAAGCTTCGGAACATGGAAATATAGGTAAATAGGTACATGAATTCACTGGCAGATTCGCAGTCATAAACAACAGTAACGTAAATTCGTTTGACGACTTCCTTGTAATCATTTCTGTAATAAAAATATGCCCTAAACATTTTTTTATGAAAGATAAATAAGCGATAGAAATTACAAGTTCTATATCTGGTGTGGTCTTTTGGTTCGTTTGGTATTTGATCGGTTCAGCGTCGTCCATCCACATCCCTCTTACTTAAGCACGATTTTACCAACGTTCCAGCTGAAGCAAGCATAGAACTTAGCTTGTATAAATACCTTGTTGCCCTGTCAGTCGAGAGGTTAACTAAAGCGGCTACGGGAGGTATGGTTTCGTGTCCCAGGTTGGTGTTCTATGCAATATTGAGATTCATTTTTCGTTGTAGTTCTTAGTAGTCTATTGTTGGAATGTTAGTGATGTTAAAACCCCGTAACTTTAAGACATGCTACGGTTAATGACATTAATATCTACCTATGTATTTGATAGTGATCGATACGTACTCGTAAGTATCTAAGGCTAATATATCAAAGGCTAAGTAAAATTAATATGTAATTCATTTAAACGCAGTTGTATACGTTTTTATAATACATTGCCAAATGAAATCATTACTGTCTCTCATTATGTTCAAGGTTTTTATCAAATGCAATTCTTCAATAAACATTTATTAACCATAATAAACAAAAAATTATTAACGATAAAAAGGTGTTTGAGTGAATTGCTGAAATGAGCTGAGATAGTTCTATATTTTTTAAATAATAAAATCTTACATGATGGTGATAATAAAAAAATGACCTGGCTGAGTTTGTTGTGGGCTCTGACCAAGTTTTACTTTCGGACAAACTTTTAAGTTTCTGCTCTAAAAAAATGATCACCATTACTTTTACATAATCTAAAAATTATATACCTATTGATGAGTCAAAATAATCATAAAAATTTCACTGAATTTTTTGACTTTGACTTTATCATTCTTAGGTTAAATTCCCTTACTTACGTTATTAGTTAGTAAGGAGAAAGGTTCTAGATCTACAAGGGATCATTAAAATATAGGTTGATAATGACGATATCTGTATAATATTACAACTAAGTATAAGTATAGACGTAATATTACACAATATCTGTCTAATACAATAGCTTGTAACATGTACCTATAACTGACTATTAGGTATTATAACCACTCACTTCCGGCCATATGTCGAGTGAAGTCGATGAATTAGTGAGCACTTATTAGATAGGTATTTACAACTAGCTATTGTGTAGCTTATTACATACATCTATAAAACCGACTGTTTATTATGAATTGTATCATTTTATAGTTTTTCAGATTACTTTATGGAGTATAGTAGCGACATCTAGTAGTAGTAGACAAGCTTATATACTGTAATGAATGTTTAAGCGAATAAATCTGTAACGGTTCCGTGGCTGGTATTCTTTTTACTATTTAGTTAGAGGTTATGAAGATTTCAATTAAAATCTCGAAAGTTTGTTATGATATCGCAGCCAAAACACTTAACATTATGTTTCATATATTTAATAAGTACATATATATGCGTTACATTGCGGGAGTTCATTATATAATAAGATATAAAGGAGGTAATTCATTTTTTGTACGAACACCCTTAAGAGTTGGATGTTGACTCTACAATGTTGTTGGCATACTTCGTTGTTCGCAATTGAACATATCGTAAAAGCGAGCGAAACAATTTATTTTCAACTAAATTATTTATATTTGTAGTAAAAATACTATTTTAAATGGCTACTAAGTTTAAATAAAGGCATAATCAAGGAGCGAGCTACCTATTAACATCTTGATTTCAGTGACAGATTTGACTCACGAAGGTCATGTCTATATCTTACCTAGTAACACAGTCAGGTGTCACCCTCATTACCCTTGGACATCCCCGCCCCGCGGCCCACACCCTAATCCACTAAACTTTCGCACTTGACCTACACTCGGGAGGGTGCGTGCTGACGTCACCGTCTGGACAGCGTGACGTGTCGCCAGCATTATGGACCATAGTGTCACGTCCTTCCACCTTATGACGTCATCTAGATGCTTTTATGTGGCACTGAATGGCCAGTTTTGATTTTGAACTTCATCGTCGTAAGAAACATACCTATGGATATAATTGGATTATTTTATCCTCAAAGCTAACTTAAAAAAATAAAGTATGTTAATTTTAGACTTAGATGTAGGTACTAGTTATGTCGTAAAGGTGAAATAAAGTTGAGATATTTGCTGATATATTTCAGGTTTAAGTAACTAATTCTTCTATGAAAACATTTTTTTAGAACTGGTCTTACTGCGATATTGTAACCTAGTAAGTAGTAGACCAAAGTAAAACTTTCTTACAACTTCCAACCCCTTCTTTGGAGATACTCGACAAATTAACAGAACCGACAGTTGACAAATCCAAACATTCCTTGCGTCACTATTATGTTCAACCGGAGCACCCATTGACCTCTGTTCGCTCAATCACTCAGTAATTGCATACCAACCAACGCTTATTTAGTTATTTAATTGGGCCTATTGCTCGCGGCAGGCAGACCAGAAAATGATACATCAGCACGGCCTTCGCCTTCCGACATTGTGGGCTATAATTGATAATAATGGCATTAATACTACTTACTTCTGACGTAGGCATGAGTAGATGGCGTCACGCTGCTGGCAACAGGCTCACGTTTGAATACAATCGCGTCCAATGTAAAGCAGTGACTCTTCACTGACCATCACTTGGCAAGTGCGTTTCAAGACCTCAGTCTAAGTTCAAATGAGACTCTTAGCTAAGAAGATTCATGTTAATTCTTCTTCTTTGAAGCTGAAATTCTTTGATGCTGCTCAAGTTATTGGTGCGACGAAGCACAGACTGCAAGGGCTGTTCATACCTCTGCTTTGTGAAGTAGACGGGTGGATGCAAAACGTTTTATGCAAGTTGTTTGTCTACTGCGTAAGGATGCCACTGTTTACTGCGTCTTGCTGTTCTGTGATAGAAAAGGGCCGAGGAACAAGAACATGGACTTCCTGCTTCTAAAGTATACCAGGTGAAAACCAACAGACAAACAACTATATCACGATACTACAAGCAATTTCGTCTGCATCATCGATTCATCTACAATTAACGCCAACAAATTCAACCAAGTATTAAATACTTGACGGCCGAGTGGCGCAGTGGGCAGTGACCCTGCTTCTGCGTATAATATATATAAAGATATTCATCAGTTATGATAGTACCCATAACACAAGCTACCTAAGCTTACTTTGGGGCTATATAGCGATGTGTGTAATTGTCCTATAATATAAAATTTTTAAAATTTTAATGTTTTTTTAAAATAGTATACGAGTACAATATGTAAGTAATATGAACAATAAGCAGGCACATTACGGCAGACACATTTCCTGTTCAATCAGTTTGCCGACCTTGCCCTTTCACAGTTGCGACTCATGCGGGTGAAGCAGTGCATGCAAGAGATCCTATTGACGTTACTTTGAAACTTTTTTACGTTTCCATTATTTGTTACCTACGTTTACGTATAGGGTTTTCCTTTTTTTTTGCAATATGAATTGTTGTTTTATAAAACTGCATTGCTAATAAACTTATCGGAAGATAAGAATAGTAATTGATACGATATTAAACAATTGAGATGCCTCTAACTGGGCGGTCGCTTTGTCAAAATTGGCTAAGGTAGAACCGACTAAAATTTATCCTTTTTACAGATTTTATTTTGGCATATAGAAGTGGAAATTCCCATGGACACAAGGTCTGGTTCTAAAAAAATTTATTCACATTTCTGCCAAGATTTCAATATTGTATTTAAATTAGTTTTCTATCTTTATCTCCTGTACCAGCTTTAATTTTCGCTTCCATTTTTAATATTCCATTTGTTCGTCTGTATGGGGATTTTTGTTTATCAGATGCGACCTCGTGCTAAGGGGAGGTTCTACGAAATCGCGTGAACAGTTCTCTCGTGTCACGTCGCGCGGCGAGGGCGGCGAACTGTAAACATATCGCTTGTACAAATCTTCACCTGACCTTGACTCTATGTCCATTATGCTCTGTTGCTTTCATGTTATTTTAATATTTGAAGCGACAGTAATCCGATGCAAAGTTGAACGTCGGAGTGCAATAGGTGCCTACTGCATGTGAGAGCGAGCAGATATTGTAATGTGAGAGGCGACCTTGCTCCGCATGCGGCGACCGGCGCGGCGGCACACATGCACACACATAGCCATAAGCATACATACATACAAACACATACACACAGGCTACAACAAGTGCGGCGCCGTACCCTTCTTTCGGCTGAAATTAATCACGAATCCACAATCCAAGGTTGAAATCAATCACATTTTGATATTTAAAACCAGCTTTGCAATTCTCAATATATACCTACGAGTAGGTTGGGCAGTTACAATCGAGTAGATATTATAAAAATATTCATTAAGATGTTTTTGCATATGTAAATACTAACATAAAGTTGACTAACAAGTTACAGATGCTGAAATACCTACTAAGTTATTTTTCAAAATGTTTGTTAACGTTATACTAAAAAATGGCAAATTTTAATGCGATTTTTGGCGTAAATTAAGCTAAGTTTAAAACAGGCTTTGTTTCATTAAGATCGAACGGAACAAAGGAAAAGTTTATTTATGACCGTTACGATTTCCATATCAAACAGAATCAGAATTGGTGCATTACCGAACAAAAAACAGTATAGTGCTTTTCAGTTTTTCAGCACATCTCGAATGCTTCTTAATTCATTGCCACGCCAAGAGATTCACTGACATTAAATAAAGATAAGTAGGTATATCTACGTTCCAGGCACATATTAAATTCGGGGTTTGGCTTGGGATATAAATAAAACTTCAATACACTAGTCTGAGCAGGCTACCTATCCATCGACAGGTGAATAAATCACCATCCACTTACAGTATATAAATCAGGGCATCAAAGTCGGAACATGCCGTCGCTACATCACGATTCACGGCGCAAAAATAAAAGGTCTTCGCCCCGAGCCCACGCCCAACGCTGGGCAGAGTGCTGCCGGGACCGACGACCTGCTGACACGCTGCCTGACTCAGCATATTACACTGAGGAGTGAGGGACCTACCGACAACTAAGACGTTCAAAGGTTAGCGATCAAACACGTCATAGTTCATATTATTATGATATTTGATAGAGTTGAGACCAACACCGTGTGAAAGCTATATGGAGATTCATTAAAAATGGAAAAGAATTTGTAAAATTGGTTTTTGTGTATTCTGGTTTTGTTCGTTTATCGTCCTATAATAATTTTTGGTAATTAATCATTCATTTCTATTACTGTGGTAGTACTTACCGAATAGAGAAAATGCGAAATCGCGTTTGTTAAAAGGAAGAGTAAACCGAGGACAAAGTGTAAATACTACCTGAGTAATTTAGGAAACGAAATATCATTTGGCTTCAATTTACAATACACACTAAGTATATGTATTTCGTAGAGTCGTAGTAAGTAGACAACTGCCTTTGCGACTGAAGTTATCGATGGTGCCTATTACTTAACGACATAATTTAATATGCTAAACCGCCAAGGCCGACGTGTGTATGACATAATGGCAGGTTTCGTGAAAACGGGCGGTATTTTACTGAAACACGACCGCAGGGCGCGCCTTGACGCAGGCGGTCACGGGCGGGCGGAGCGAAACGTCGCCATTAATAACTGTACAAGTCAATCTGCATAATTAATTAATATTCTAAAGACACACCTATGTCTATGAAATCAAACAATGTTTACGATCCAAGTATGTGTACTCATACGTCACTCTGTTTCATCGAAGTTTCGACTCACCTCATCGCGTGTCGTGCGAGCAGCTAAGTAATTGAATTAGCGCAAGAAGCGGGCCGATACAAATCCCAGCCAAGGCCGCGCGATCGAGAGCCACCGGCAAACATTTACAGTGCTTTTTGAAATAAAATTCGCTTCCAACGTTTCCTGAAAGCTCTCCGTTCAACCGCCCGCCCTCGCCCCGCCCTCGCCCCGCCGCGCATTAGCAGATCAGTCAATTCGGAATCCGCAAATAACGTTGTGGATTATTCGAGCGGTGCGCGATGAGTTATTAATAATATTGATTGTACTTATATACTAATTTTTTATGTGCAATTTTTTTTAGAAATTTAGGTCTTGTATTACGATTACGATATTGTTGTATCAAATCAATTTGGATTTAAACTCATAGCAGATTAATACTCGTATTTTTTCCAAAATTAATTCGAGTTGTGGGAAAATTTTCTCATTTTATTGTAAAAAAACTTTTAAAGTATTTAACCAAAATAAATCTAATCTAACTTTAAAACCTAATAATTACTTCTAAGTAGGAAGTTAGTACTTTAATTAACGATTTACCTGACTGCGAGTTAGTTTTCAGAGAGATTGATATTTCATGGAGCTTGCATTCATGAGCAATGTGAAGGCCTATGACATTATTTTGACGGACTGCGTGGCGCAGTGGGTAGGCTGTGGGTTTGATTCCCACATCTGGAAAATGTTTGTGTGATGAGCATGGATGTTTTTCAGTGTCTGGGTGTATATCTATATATTATAAGTATTTATGTATAATATATATTTAGGTAATTCAGAATTGGTGAAAAATCATAAATCTCACAAGTTTTACTAATTTTTGTCCGGACTTTTTCTTTGTTTCTTTTACATTGCAATCACGCAGTTCGCGCGTTCATTTGACAGTTTATGTCATTGTCAAAATAGTCAAACACATACTGACATTGACGTTTCGTATTACTCAGAGTAAATAAAGCAAATTTGGTTAGACAAATTCCTTATTCGGCCGTTCCTGACAAAGGGGTCGTCCCGACCCTGACATCACGTGGACCGGGACCAGCGTTACCAGTCTCTAACGGCTGGATCTGGAAATGCACCTCTCATACAAGCCTGCCTGACAGCCACTACATACAGGCCTGTAGAGCTCGAAATATGACACTTGCACTGAGGGAGTTCAATGCACATTGTCATAATCACCGTCATCTTTCACCTCACCGAGGTAGCATACGAGCAGTCAGATGCGCCTCCAAAAGAACGCTCGATGCATCGCTTCAGGAGCGCGCGCGGTATGCGCCATCGCAGGCGTGCAGTATGCGCCGTCGTAGGAGCGCAGTATGTGCCTTCACAGGCCCGTAGCATGTACCTTCACAGGCACGCAGCACGCGCAGCATGTTCAATCGTTGAGGCTTGAAGTTGAGCGTACTCACCGCAGGTTGGGCGGACTACCCGCATGGTGGGCGGACTGACCGCATGATGGGCGGACTGACCGCATGATGGGCGGACTGACCGCATGATGGGCGGACTGACCGCATGATGGGCGGACTGACCGCATGATGGGCGGACTAACCGCATGATGGGCGGACTGACCGCATGATGGGCGGACTAACCGCGTGATGGGCGGACTAACCGCATGATGGGCGGACTGACCGCATGATGGGCGGACTGACCGCATGATGGGCGGACTGACCGCATGATGGGCGGACGAACCGCATAATGGGCGGACTAACCGCATGATGGGCGGACAAACCGCATGATGGGCGGACTGACCGCATGATGGGCGGACTAACCGCATGTTGGGCGGACAAACCGCATGTTGGGCGGACAAACCGCATGTTGGGCGGACAAACCGCATGATGGGTGGACTGACCGCATGATGGGCGGACGAACCGCATAATGGGCGGACTAACCGCATGATGGGCGGACAAACCGCATGATGGGCGGACTGACCGCATGATGGGCGGACTAACCGCATGTTGGGCGGACAAACCGCATGTTGAGCGGACAAACCGCATGATGGGCGGACTGACCGCATGATGGGCGGACGAACCGCAACATGGGCGGACTAACCGCAGGTAGATCGGACTAGACGAGGGATAACCGGACTAAGACCGTAGGCAAATTCGGACTAACCGCAGGTAGGTCGGACTGACCGAAGAATAAGCGAAAGAACCGCAGGTAGATCGGACTGACCGAAGAATAAACGGACTAAAACCTTAGGTAGATCAGACTAACCGAAGGATAAACAGACTACAACCGTAGGTAGATCGGACTAACCGCAGGTAGATCGGACTGACCGAAAAATAAGCGAAACAACCGCAGGTAGATCGAATTGATCAAAGAATGAACGAACTAAAACCGTAGGTAGATCCGTCTAAAACTGTAGGCAGATTGCAGCTGGTAGTCAGTGCTTCTCAACACTTCGCAGGAAACAGCTCGCAGTACGCATTTTTTTTTTTTTTTTTTTTTTTTTTTTTTTTTTTTTTTGAACACACCACGGCGAGCACTTCTCCTGAAACTAGCAGCGTTAACAGCACACGCAAACAATAGTTGACGCAGTATCAAGAGGCGGCATCTTGTCATTATGAAAACAGTACCAAAGTACAGTACACCGATACATGTTATGCTTAGATGCAGCAGTGTGTCGGAGCAACAAGCAACCTACATTGGTTCCTCAGCGACACTCCATGAAGCGATAGGCGACCTGGGCGGCCTCCTAAGCTTCTGGAACGAGCTCGGCTGCTTGGAATAAACCAGAGGGGACCAACACCGGAGGAATCACGCACAACGGCCAACATCGTGGCCAAGTGCAGGAAGAAAGAAGAAGAAGGCGGTACTTAGAACATGAATCTACTACTAGTAGTGTGTAGCGGAGACCATAACACTGTGTAAATACTTTTCCACTAATTGTTTTTACCAAAACTGCATTTAGTTAAACTTAACCATAAGCGATGTAAATTAGTATCGGCCAAAAGTCCCAATCATCGCTCGGTCTATTCTGACCTCAACTTACAAATCTTTTTAATTTTATATCACAACTGTTATTAATTTTGCATATGTTTATTTTTAACATTTTATTTTCCATTTAATAAGAAACCTGGGTAGATAACACTGCATCCAACAGATAACAAGTACCTCTAGCAACAGTCTAACAGATATATGCACGGGTGCCAGGAAACACACACCAGTGAAGCAGTATTGTTCAGAACTTCAACTAAGTGAACTTTTTGTAATTTTTATAATGTGAATGATGCCGCTTCGCTACATGTGTGTCCTCCTCAACATATTTCAATCACACAAATTGCATTCACAAATTGCATTAGTAATTAATTTTTAAAATTGTTATCACCTTCAAGCCGGTGAGACCTTGTCACTTGGTACAAGTACAAAACTATAACACACTGAATACTGCAAACATTGATTGACATAACAAATTTACATGCACATACATAAATGTAAATTGTTACTAGATTTCAATTATTACACATTGCATTAATTATTAATTTTAGAAATGATATAACTCACAGACAAGTGAGATCTGGTCACTTGGTGTAAACACAAAACTTTTTGTAACACACTGGATACATAGCAGCCAGTCAGTCAGAGAAATTAAGTTAAATAAAATATTTGTAAGTGTTTAACATTAAACTGTTCTTTCAATCTTTAACAATTATTTTTATTTAATTTTTTTTTTACTATCACTAACTATTTGACAACCCTCGGACGCAAACACACATGATAGCAAGTGATCATGCAATACAATGAAAGCGGGGTAACTTATTATTGGACTAGGATGAACACACAGTACACAGAACACCCCTTTTGTCTTCTACATGACGTTGCACTAGAATATCAAATCCCTTGGCAGTCTTGTTGCCTACAGAGCCACGAATGAAGCCTTCTACTAACTATACTTGGGCTAACAAAGTCTCAATCGGCCAAGACAGGAATCGAACCCCAAGCCTACTCTTATGAATCAAATGTGCATACCACTGCACTATGGGGGCTGATATTAACATTTGTAGAGTTAGTTTTACATGAGTAATGAATTTTATTTCAATAATTCAAAGATAGGAGTTACCTACTCGAATAGGAAATTGACGCATTTAAACAATTTATGCAATATCACATAAAATATCAGTTTTCTCACCAAACAATGACGAGAAGCTTATGAATCTGTTACCTCCAGCTAAATCACCTGAATAATCCACTTGAATTCGTTACTTTTTGGTTCACTTTTACTTCATTCGTAGAGGCGAAATACCATCTTTGTATTTTGCATTGAAAACACTCGCGATGACAAATTTTGCATGTGGGCATTAGGTTGAATATATAATGAGGGGCATAGGTTTTTCACCAATTCTGAATTTAGGTAATTCAGAATTGGTGAAAAATCATAAATCTCACAAGTTTTACTAATTTTTGTCCGGACTTTTTCTTTGTTTCTTTTACATTGCAATCACGCAGTTCGCGCGTTCATTTGACAGTTTATGTCATTGTCAAAATAGTCAAACACATACTGACATTGACGTTTCGTATTACTCAGAGTAAATAAAGCAAATTTGGTTAGACAAATTCCTTATTATATATAAAAATATTCATCAGTTATCATAGTACTCATAACACAAGCTACCTAAGCTTACTTTGGGGCTAAATAGCGATGTGTGTAATTGTCTTATAATATTTATTTATTTATTATTTATTATAAAAACTTATTAGACAAAGGCAGTTTTTGTCTGATAGAGTTAGGTAACTGAAGAAACCTGCCCAACGACCTCGTCATAGTTCATTTCCTACCGCGTTCAGATTTCATCGATCATTTAGCGGTTGTTCAGTCGTGCGTTGCTTGTTTGCGAACCTAATACGATTTGTTTGCTGTACTCTAGATGTAAACGACACTAATAAACAATAATTATTATATATCTGCTGTCCCATAATACATACTATTATTTGTTTATATAAAAACATTTAATATCCACTATTAAACGTTATTAAATATTACATGAACGATTTTCAGCCGGCGTGTCTGAAACTGCTTGAAAACATTTAAACGTTGCGTGTTCACCAATAATAACGGTATGTTTATAATCATGATTTTATAAATTGACGGTATGAATGAGCTTTGTACATAGTTACAAATAATTGAGTAGGTACTTGTTAATCTGTGTAGGGAAGGTTAAGCTACTTGTTGACCTGAGGTTAAGTTAAGCGAATATACCTACTTGAACCTTAAGTTGCAGCGCGCTCGCTTATAAGGTGACTATTCACGCTCAACTTAATAAAACCTATTGTCGATGTAAATCTACGTCTTAGCCCTTGAGCAGATAAGTAAGCACTGAACATGTGTTGAGGAAAATGGACTGGAACAGAAACCCCACACTTTTACTGCGTTCTGTGGAGGTAACAGTGGTATATTTGTAACAGTGATATCAGTTCAGTAGAATATATTAACTTATCGCGAGGTTTCACGAATCAGTGGGCGGTACCTACTCAAGCAAATCCACATTCTCACATTATATGTGCATTTAATACTGGCAGAGCGATATTTGACGTAACTTCTGCACCGATAGATGACCAATCTTGTGTTGTTCTGGTCATATTTTTTTTTAACTGTTTAATTAAAATGTTTTTAAAACGGTAACCAAAATGAAATATATCTAAGGTTCAGAATCTAACTGTTAACTAATATTGATCTGAACGAATCTGATACATATGTCCGAGTATCACTTATGACTTATCTCTCTTTATAAAACAGTTTAATTAAATTACTCTATATATGTATACGAGTATATAAATTGTAGACGAGTGTATATACCTCAGGGCATATGGTCCAGTTAGGTAGGTCAAATTTCGAGAAAGAGGTGAACCGCCGAATTCATCTCGGCTGGGCAGCGTTCGGGAAACTCTGTGAAATCTTTTTGTCCAAAATTCCTCAGCCTGAAGACGAGAGTCTTCGAACAGTTCGTGTTGCCAGTAATGACCTACGGATCCGAGTCTTGGTCGCTGACTGCGGGCTTCATAAGAAGGTTCAGAGTCACTCAGTGGGCGATGGAAAGAGCAATGCTCGGAATAACCGTGTGCTGCGTGATCGAATCAGAAATGAGGAGATCCGCAGAAGAACCAAAGTAACCGACATAGCTCAGCGAGTCGCAGAACTGAAGTGACAATGGGCGGGGCACGTAGTTCGAACAGCTGATGGACGTTGGGGGCCCAAGGTGGTAGATAGATTGACGACCCCGCACCGGAAAGCGCAGCGTTGGTCGACCCCCAACCAGGTGGACTGACGACATCAAACGTGTCGCAGGGAGCCGCTGGCAACAGGCGGCCCGGGATCGTTGTGTTTGGAAGTCCCTAAAAAGGCCTATGTCCAGCAGTGGACGTCTACAGGCTGGTAATGATGATGATGATGATGATGATATATGCATATCCTTACATATTATCAAACAAAGTCCCCCGTCGCGTCTGTCTGTCTATCCGCGATAAACTTAAAGACTGAACAGACAAACATGTGGTTTACACCAATAGATAGTTTCTTAGGTTAAAGGTTTTAGTATATTCACAGTACTCACTGAATGGCCGCACGGTACGCATACGTCTCCTCGATTAAATTCGATTTTTATGTTTAAAGTGTGGTTATTCCGGTCAAATATACTACTAGTAGTTAAAGAAAAACAAGACTAATATTTTTATCAACAAAGTGTTATAAGTGCCTAAACTAATAAACTATTATAAGCAAAATAATTCCGCGCGAAGACAAATTCCTTACTCCCCGCTTATCTATTCATCGGTGCTGCGTCGACTGCAAGTACCTACATACCTACATAGCTCGCTAATAATTTAAAGGCAATATTATTGTATTATTTGCGACCTAAGGTTATATTCTTTCTTAAATTAGACAATTTATTAAAATAATGGTGGATCGTTGTGTTGCCTGTGATTCAACTCTTCAGCCTAAGGAGCTAATAAAATGTTCAATTTGTGCCTCACACTTTCACTACCTTTGTGTAGGTATGAGCAAAGAATACTATGGTAAACTATCAACTTCGTATAAGTCGACTTGGAAGTGTCCATCTTGCAAAGCTGCTAGCAAAAAAGGGCCGCAGAATTTAGATAGCATGCCAGTAAAAGGGGTCGGTCAGGATACTGGCTCAGATGTCGGTTTATCGTCTGATTTTCAAACTTTTAAAACTGAAATCTTAAACAGCATTACAAAGTCGCATGAAGAGCAGAAGCGCGCCTTACTCAATATTATTGATGATAAATTCCGGGCCTTACAGGAATCACTGGAGTTTTTCTCTTCAAAATATGATGAAATGAAGCAAGACTTAGACGAATCCAGACGAGATATAAGCTCATTGAAAAAGGAAAATGATGACCTTAAAAAGGATGTTAGTACACTCAAAAGTAAACTAAGTATGTTCGAGAGGGAGTCTAGAGCAAGCAATCTGGAGATCCACTGCGTGCCAGAACACAGAAGCGAAAATTTGCAAAATATAGTGGAGCAGATTGGCAGAGTTACGGGATACTCCATAAAAGAAGGCCAAATCTTAAAATGTACTCGTATTTCCAAGCTTAACAGACAATCTCCTCGCCCTAGGACGGTTTTGATTAAGTTTTTTAGTCCTATGATAAGAGATCAGTATTTTGCTCGTATAATAAAATTTAATCGCAATAAATCCATAGAAGATAGACTTAATACGTCGCACCTTGGATTGGCAGGCGAAAAACAGGGAATCTTTGTAATGGAAAACCTTTGTTCTGAGACTAAATCCCTGCATGCTCAAGCTAGGATGTTTAAGAAAGAAAATCAATGGAAATTCGTTTGGACCCGCAATGGAAATATTTTTATGCGAAAAAGTGAGTCGAGCGACGTTGTTTTTGTAAAAAATGCGGACATTTTTCGCAAGCTTAATTAGTTAGTTTAATTTTTGTATAAAAGTATATCAAGATTTTATGACTTTATTGTTCAAATGCTTTCGTTAAAAGTATATTATCAAAATGTGCGAGGTATTAAAACAAAGTGTAATGATGTTTATCTATCTATTTTGAATTGTGATTATGACGTCATAGCGTTTAGTGAAACTTGGTTAAATTCTAGTTTATTTGATAATGAAATTATTGATGATAGGTATCACCTTTATCGTCGGGACCGCGAAACTACTGAATTCTCTAAGAAGTCGGATGGTGGGGGTGTAATGATTGCGATTTTGAAAAAATATAAATGTCTCCGAATGTTTGAGTGGGAGGGATCGGCTGAATGTGTATGGGTTAATATACTACTTAAGTCAAACTCCGTATCTCACACTTTGTCTATATGTACTGTGTATCTACCGTCCCCGATAAAATTTGATGTACTGGAACGTTGTACAAATCAAGCTTCTTCTGCTATATTACAACAAAAAAACACTTTGATTCTTGGTGACTTTAATACTTCCTCTATTATCTGGGTTCCATCAGGTACTAATCTATTGCCTGAGAATTATAATTCTGTTATAGGTACATGTCTTGTTGATTTTTTGTCTGAAAATAACTTATTACAATATAATGGGGTATTAAATTCCTATAATAAAGTTTTAGACCTGGTTTTAAGCAATACCCAAGATATACAAGTGCGTGAGTCTTCGTTTTTTTTAAGTAAATTAGATAAATACCATCCACCCTTGGAAATTACATTACAATTAGATACTGAAGAATTTGTCACCTCTAATGACTGTAAGAAACCAGACTTCTTTAAAGCTGATTATGATCTTATTAACAACGACCTTAATGATGTTTGTTGGGCGCATATCTTCTCGAACTGTCTAAACACTAACGATATGGTATCTCGCTTTTATTCTGTACTCATGGATATTATTAGAATACGAATCCCACTAAAACCTATTAAAAGCAAAAATTATCCACACTGGTACACAAAAAATTTAATTAAAAGAGTAAAGGAAAAAGAAAAATACAGATTTAGGAAATTTCACAATCCATTAGATAAAATAGAATTTATATTGCTAAGAACCAGATGTGAAGTACTTATTAGTTCTTGTTATAATAGTTACATTGAAAAAGTTGAGAACAGCATTAAAGAAAATACAAAATACTTTTGGACTTACCTTAAACAACAACGGAAAAATAAATGTGACATTCCTGCATCTATGGTCTATAATGATCATACTTTAACCGATAGTATTCGTATTTGTGATCAATTTGTTAATCATTTTAGTAGTATATATAATGTACCTATCTCTAATCTCCCTGACTCTTCTTCTTCATATGTTACTAATGAATTTTTTGACAATGACGTCGTCCTACCTAATTTAAGCTTTTCTGTGGAACAAGTAAAGAGAAAACTGTTTGATATTGATGTCAGAAAAGGGGCTGGAGCTGACTTAATTCCAGCTGTATTTATTAAAAACTGTGCTGACAGTTTAGCTTCTCCCCTTGCCGACATCTTTAACAGATCTCTTTTGGAAGGAATTTTTCCTTCAACTTGGAAAGTAAGCTTAATTGTGCCTGTTTTTAAAGAAGGTGATAGAAGAGATATCACGAAGTATCGGCCTATCTCAGAGCTGCCTATTTTCGCTAAGGTATTTGAGTCGTTAGTATGCCCTCATATTAACTGGCATATGAAGTGTATTCTATCCGGCAGACAACATGGATTTTATAAATATAGATCCACATTAACTAATCTTGTAACCTATGTTGACTATCTTGCTACTCACGTCGACAAAAATTTACAGGTTGATAGTCTTTACACCGATTTCTCCAAAGCTTTCGATCTAGTGGATCATAACATTCTTCTAAATAAATTACATGCTTACGGTTTCTTTGGAAACATTTTAAATTGGTTTAGCTCGTATTTGTCTGACAGGCACATGAGAGTCGTGTTAGGTGGATTTCAATCCTCCAAAACATATACAGCTCACTCTGGTGTCCCTCAGGGATCGTTACTTGGACCAATTCTATTTAACATCTTTATTAACGACATTGTGAGCTGTTTCATAAATTCCGAAGTTCTTCTATATGCAGACGACTTGAAAGCATTCCGTGTCATTAGGGCTACTAATGACTCAGATATTTTACAGGAAGATCTAAATCGATTAACTCAATGGTGTTTAGCTAACAAAATGTCATTAAATCATAAAAAATGTCATTGTGTTTCGTTCCACAGAAAAGTTAACGCAGTTACATTTGATTACACAATAAATAATTATAAGATAGAAAGATTAAATTATGTAAGAGATTTAGGTGTCGGTGTTGATAACAAGTTAAGTTTTATACCACATATTGATAATATTTGTAAAAAGGCCTCAAAGATTGCTGGATTTATAAAACGTAATTCTAAGAAATTTAGGAGCACTCACACAAAGTTATTGCTCTTCAATACCTTGGTGAGAAGTATACTTGAATATGGCTCGGTGGCATGGAGTCCATATTATGGTGTGCACTCGTTACGGATCGAGCGTATTCAGAAACGTTTCTTGCATTATGTCGGTATTTCTAGTGGTGTCTATCGTAGTGTTGAGCCCAGCTACCTTTCTAAATTAAATCATTATAAGTTGCTAACCCTGTATGATCGTAGGAAGCTTTTGGACCTATGTTTTTTACACAAACTTTTTAATGGCTCTATAGACTCTTCAAACCTATTGAGCAAAATATCAATAAAAATTCCTAGGCCATTCAGTCGAGTAAAAAATTATATACCGTTAGTAGCCAGAACAAGTAAAACTAATCTCGGGTGTTCTGCGCCAATAAATAGAATGATAAATACCTATAATTGGTTTCATAAGTTTGTTCATGTAGACATTACAGGTGACAATTTTATCAAATTTAAAAGAAAAATTAAAAACTACCTTTTAGCAAGTTACTCTTCTGAATAGTTTAGAATTATAATAATTATATAATAAGGTTATAAGGTTAGAACTTTTATAATATAAGAATTAGTTTATGTACTTTATACTATTTATACTTTATTCGCTATAGTTAAAATTGGTTTGTCTTGCTTATAATTATAATTGTGTTTGCTTTTTGTTTGTCTTTTCTACTGTAGTATTTTTAAGTTAGCATGTTGTGTTTACTAATAAGTAGGTTTACAATTAAACATTTAGTTTTTAAGATCTTACTAGTGTTATACTTATGAGAATTGTAACCTGTTAGTAACCTTAAATAAATAAATAAAAAAAATAAAAATAAATATATACATAATTGTGCAAAAATGTAAAATGCAATTATGGAGAACTTTGAGTGAACGGTTTAATTACAAAACAAATAAGATACAATAGAAATGTGTAGTGTTAGTCAAGTCCGAGCAGTGGAGTGAATCAGCCGTATATCGGGCGCCTCTCACACCGGGTGCGGAATGCACTCAGTTAAAACAACAAACGCAGCCGCTCAGTGCTGGAATTTGGCGCTCACTCAATAAAACTACACATTGGGATATTCATTGACAATTGTAACTGCCATGGTGCAACACTGCGGTTGCTTAGTGTTACAGCTCTTTATGTTCACTCGACATGATAATTCGGTCTAATCTACAGCTAATACGTTAAGTAGATATGAACGTAACTCCTGACGCAAGACGTTGAATATCGCACTTAATTATAAAAGTGAAAGCTTGTGTGTAAGTGCGTATATATGTTATTCCTTTAGGTACGCCGCTATCACAGACACACAATAGGCAACAGCTATATCCCGGGAAACGTAAAAATAACAAATTGACGCAAGATATATAACCGTGTTATATCATGTAGGTTGAGATTATTTTGTAAAATTATCTAGATATTAAATAAAAAAAATGGAAGCTAGTTTAACTCATTGATTTGTTTTGTATAATTTTATTGATACTGTCTGTTTGTTACTTAAACTAGGTACTGAACCGATTTAAATGAAATTTGGTGGAAAGATAGATTAGAGAAAGGACATTGGATAATTTTTCGCAGAGGTAGTGGAGCCAGAAATTCGGTCTCCGATGCCCGTGATAATTAATATTTCCGTACTAGTCGGTTATATCTATCCCGGCTATCAAGTTATCCGGAAGCGTCTCTATCTAGGCGGGCGGGCCGGGCGGAAGGGCGCGCCACTCACCTTGCAGGCGACCGGATTTGACGTTATCATTTTACTGCTAGTTACACAATCTTTCTCTTAGGTTAAGTTTTAGTCTCAGCGTACTGCGTATATTATCATAGAGAAACATAATGTTTACTTTGTAATGCTATGAAATGACGTATCTAACCTCGTGACGAGCAATGTATGAACAGTTTCGATATCAGAGTATGAAGGCGCGCTTGTTGTCTCACCTACCAAACAACACCGCTTGCCAGGCATCAATCACAAAATATTTAAATACAAAATTATAAAAAAAACGAAATAAATGGCTTAATATATGGAGGAATTCAACAACATAAAGGATACTCCTTATGTTCATCTGCCGAGCTCGAGTGTTTAAAATAACATAAAATTACCTCTTTGGTTCTCCTACTATTATGTATTGCAGTAAAACACTAGGTTTAACATTTATTTAATAAAAGCAATATTATTCAATTGAGTAGGTAGTATGCACCATATTGCAGTAAGTTATCGGCTATGGGTTTTCCGTATTCATGTAGCAACTATACATATACATGTCCTTCCTAATATTAAAAGCCAGCTAAAACATACAATGTTTATTAATGAAATCACATAGTATATCTATATCATTTATTTACACCCTTCCTGTCCATTAAATCTGCTTTATTGATTACACAAACATGACAACATATTTAGACATTATACAATTATACGATACCAATTCCAATACTTATAATCCCTTCACTTCTTAACTTTGTTTTCGTAGATTATGATCGCTTGCTCTCTCACTGTTGACTGTGTTAAATGTAATTTTACAATCACTTTTATGAAGTCGGTTAAGTGGGAGATAATGGTGCAATGCAGCATTTTCTGCAGTTCTGCCAACCAATCGCGTAGTGGGGCGTCATCAGTTCAATGTAGCCAACTGTGCGACCACAGATAACGCACATTTTCCATAGATGATTACACAGACGACAACATCCGGCCCTCCTGTTGACGCATTCGTCCCGAATCGCGTGCTAGTCTGGTGTAATTGCTGAGAACAAAAGAATTAGTTAAACGCGATTCAAATGTCAAGATGTTATTCTGAATGTATACATTCGGATTCAGAACAACAATTTTACATTGACTCTATCAGAACACAAGATATTACAATGCGTACACGTTTAAACTGACAACTTGAGCGTGTATAAACCACTATCTAAGGTCGTGTATGACTCGTTTAACAGACGAGTGTGTATGAACCTGTTATGTAGGGTTGTGTATGGCTCACGTCATCATTGTATACAGCGTTCACATCGGATGCCTGATACAATGTTGTACTGCATTGTAAATCTTTTGTTTGAAACAAATACATCAGACATTATTCAGACACATTAATCAGTTATGACTCAACAAATATTTTATCCATTAGCTAAAGTCGTGTATGACTCGTTTATCAGACGAGTGTGTATAAACCTGTTATATAGGGTTGTGTATGGCTTACGTCATCATTGTATACAGCGTTCACATCGGATGCCTGATACAATGTTGTACTGCATTGTAAATCTTTTGTTTGAAGCAAATACATCAGACATTATTCAGACACATTATTCAGTTATGACTCAACAAATATTTTAATGCTCACATAATAAAGTATTAAAAAATTCTAAAAAGTCTAATAGCTGTTCATCGTTATTGCCATAAATATCGATGCTCATTCGTAATCAGAGTAGCTAAAAAAAATAGTTACATATATAAATACTCTCTTGGTACTGCCGTTATGCCGTTAATACATAGTTGAACTTGATCGATATATTGGTCCCATTTAATAAAATCTGTATCTGCTCCCATGTTACGAAGAGCCTCTACATTTATTTTCTTATACCGTTCCACTTAGCCAGTACAACAGTGGTCTCGCGGTTGCTGTTACATGACTGCGTTGCACTATTATTGCAGTATTTGGAAAACAATTTTAAGTAATTGACCTAATAAAAGAGATTTAAACAATGTTATATATTCATTTACTGTGTTTTTAAACGCAGATGTAACCATGAGAAAATTTTTGTCTATTGCAAAATGTTTGACGTCATCTGGACTTAATGTACTGTAATGACTTAATGTAATAATCTGTCAAGTGAACTTTCATGATAAAAATCGTTGGCCATATCTAGTGCGTAACTTTGTTACCAAGACGTTAACGAATTATCAAAAATTTGTTTGTCGTTCGGCCTCTCCTGAGTCTAATATAATTATAATGAATACTACAAATGCTTTGATTTTGAAAATTTACGGAGAGTAACCAACAATAATATTATTTGCAAAAGGAGTTACCATGATTATCTAATTTCTACATAATGCATTGACATGTTGAATTTGCGTATCTGCCCTTTAACTACCTCAATTGAAAATTCTGGTAACCTGGCTACTTATACGAGTAGTCTTTATTAATATATATTCAATGGCATTACAGTTTAATTATATTAAAATTAGATCTCCGTAAATAATGTCTGCATTTGTCTTAGCCCACCCATCCACAGCTAATAACTGTAATTCAAATGACTGATACGCTTTTTCTTCATATGAAGTGTAACAACTTTAAAGACTTATGCTTACAACTTTACTTTCTTTCAACACTTACTAGATTTTGTACTTAATAGAATTTTTTTTTTTACCAATTTCTCGACCTATTTGCGTCCGTATATAATTTTATGAGTAACTTAGATCAAATATGTTAATTGTATTGTTAGAGTTTTTGTTTTTTTTTTTAGCTGCATGTGTTTTTTTTTTGTATTCCAATAAAAGCGCCTCTCTTTGCCAAATGAAGAGGTTAGAAATACACAATCTTCAATCTATTTTCTAAATAACTAATAAGACCTAAAAAATGGCCTACCTACTGGTGTTGGATAACTGTTAACTTTATTAATCTTTATTGAAATGGCCGTAATTAAAAATCTAATACCCTAATAAACCATAACCTATATTATTTAATAATAAAACACGTGCACTTCCGGAAATTTAGCTAGTATTCTTGACTCCCTTCTAGTTGGGCACGGTTTTTACTGTTATCAGAATAAGTCAGCTTACGTTACTTATTATATTCATGCTAATGTTAATATCACTAACTTTTAAGATGAACATTATCGATAGATGATTTTTTTTAATGACAAATTCTAAATGCCACATTATGTTGATTGATTTATATGTATTTTATTGTTACTATTATTTGTCAATGTTACATTGAATTTAATTTTTAATTATTTGACATGTACAATTAAAGAGTAGAGTTATGAAATATAATTGCTATGTATAATGTTTTACAAATAATATTAATTTGTCGTAAAACAATAAGTTACAATGTAAAAGGTAGGTTTACAAATGTACGCCCAAATGGCAAAATATGCATATTGTTAAGATGAAATATGTAACTATGAGTATATTTATAAGTCCCATATTTGAGTCAAATAAAATAAATCGTATGTTAAAAACTCAAACTCAGAAAAATAAAATTGAGCACTTCTTCTAGGCACGAAATATTTTTTTACTGCTAAATTATCTAATGCAATAAGTATCATATTTACCAAAACGGTGGTTTTCTAAAACTGTATCAATCGCTGAAACATTGCTGGTTTATTAACAAAATCAAAAAGACTGTCGTAATAAGAGACGTTTTGTAGATATCTTGTTCTGTAATTAGAATGTTATGGTGAAAGGAAGTAAAATCGCAAAAACTGTCGGTAAGATCGTTAGTTGTGTTTTGAATTATTTTTTTTTACCTTAATTTTATTTAACATTTATTTTTTTAAATAAATTTTTTACTACAGCTTCCGAAGATGCAATATTTTTCAAATCATTAATGTTTGTAATGTGACAAAATCAAAAAAAAGAGTATCACTGATATAACTATACATATTCGTTTTATTTTCAGTAAAATTCCTACCAGTTCGCAACTTGACAAGGCGTTGTATTTCTTAGTTCAACTTTATCTACCTTAAGTGTGTAATTTAAGAATTTGTACACCCTGTTGAACAAATTGGTTTATCAGAATCACGTATTAACAAACCAAGTTTATCAACTTAACTGGATACAATTAAAGATCTGGTTAAAACAATTAGATCAAGGCAATATTTCAAACTACCCGCTTCTACCCTATTATAAAATTGTGTTTCTTATTCATGTTCACTATACGTAATTTTGCTTAATTTTTTTTTGAAGTAAAAACTCGTATGTACCGTCACTTGGTTTAGAATCTAAATCTCTTTTTAAGGAAAAGTATTTCGTTTTATCTGGAAGGTGTCGGATAGTTCATTCCGCCAATTTTTCCATTTCAGGTATTTGTTTGTATTTCTTAATTTTTGTAAAGCCTGATATTCAATCACATCACGTAACTAACCAAAAGCTATGTGCGTCTATCACATTGGCACATTTTACATATCAACGTCATCAAAGTCACATATCAATCGGATCAAATTCAGGTATAACAGATAATAATAAAACATTCTGACTCACTCTGAACGGCGGCGAGGTTGAATACTTTCGATGTTACGAAGGTAAGCACTGTTGTTACCAAGTAAAAGATGTTACCATGTCAGGAATGACCGTCTGTGAGTTGACCTACGCTTTCGTTTTCCTTTTCCAGGCACTCTCGAGCGTCGGCGTCGTGGTTTCTAAAACACTTCTGATATTAAAAGCCAGCTAAAACATACAATGTTTATTAATGAAATCACATAGTATATCTATATCATTTATTTACACCCTTCCTGTCCATTAAATCTGCTTTATTGATTACACAAACATGACAACATATTTAGACATTATACAATTATACGATACCAATTCCAATACTTATAATCCCTTCACTTCTTAACTTTGTTTTCGTAGATTATGATCGCTTGCTCTCTCACTGTTGACTGTGTTAAATGTAATTTTACAATCACTTTTATGAAGTCGGTTAAGTGGGAGATAATGGTGCAATGCAGCATTTTCTGCAGTTCTGCCAACCAATCGCGTAGTGGGGCGTCATCAGTTCAATGTAGCCAACTGTGCGACCACAGATAACGCACATTTTCCATAGATGATTACACAGACGACAACACTAAATACAAATTAATTATGAGATAACGTTCCTGTTATATGTATTGCCCTACAAATGTTTTAAAAGTAGGTACGTATTTTTCTAATTAGTGCGTTAAACGTTTTAATTAGTCGTTTATATTTAATGAACACAGCAGCGCGCGGCGGCTCTGTTTTGTAAACTTTACTAATAACTATGTAATACTATGCGAACCGGCCTTCACTAGTGTGGCACGCGTCCTTTACCCACAAAGCCAAGGAAAGCGTTTTAAGTACAATTAAAATATCTAATTAGTTAGCATTAGAGCTGTCAAATTATTGGAAAATATAAATTAAGCTGATTTAATTTTTTTTTGTTTTGAATTAGTCGTCGGAAAAAGCAGTTGTCGGCCCTAATGTTAAATGGGGACCATTACCAGTAGGGATGCGCGTGATTTAATAGCTCGTAATCAAAAATATCACTCTACCTATGATATATAACAACCTTCGTTGCGTTTTAGCGAAACAAATTACCGATTCCGTCGCTATTGGGCACGTTATTTATCTACACGACATCTCTTCGGGCGCATCTTGGGCTTACAGAACGGCTCTTCACAACACATTCTGGTCGGTGTCTCTCAAACTAAATATTGTGAAGCGTTCTACTCATTTCCAAGTCATTTTAGTTAAAGTGCTACTTGAAATAACCTTATTTTTTTATTATTGATGACATATTGTTCAGCTTAAATGTCGACCAAATGACAGACACTGATGTGTATTCACTATTCACAAATAATGTGATATATACGACATCGCGCAGTGTGGTGCGGCGCCTGTCACCGCCATGTGTGCGATCCATTTCCACGCGGCCCCGGCCCGCTTACTGTGACATTGACCGCGGGGGAATCCACTGTTTACATTTATTACTAACATTACAAGTACGCACTAGAGGTAAAGGTGATGCTACGGATGCGTCCGTGGTTGCGTTCAGATGACAAAGTGCGCCGGTTGCCGACAATTGTTGGGATGAAGCACACAACCATGAACGCTTACAAACCTTTCATTTGTGTTCCGGCAGTCCAGAGTTTTTAGAAATAGCGTATAGGTTTGTGCAGCTAATGATAATACCTATTTTACTTTTACAAAAACTTAGTTACTTACCTAGTAATCTACGCAAAAAAAAGAGAAATGCTGCCTAATTGTCTTGGCAGGTTGATTTTTTAATGAGCGTATGTATGTATTATGGTTTTTCATTTGCAAGTGGTAGTCATTGACCATGACGCCCTCCGTGGCGCAGTATGCGTAGTGATTTATAAGTCTGAAACCTAGGTTCGATTCTCGGCTGCAGTCAAGGGTTAATATTTTCTAAATTGGTCCACGTCTGGCTACTACCACTAGCGGGAGGCATCGGCCGTGGCTCGTTACTCCGTTACTGGATTTAGCGTTCCAGTCGTACGACGTCGCGTAGGAAAGGGGTGTTGAAATTTCATTCAATCCCTAACAAGTTAGCCCGCTTCATTTAAGATTGCATCGTCACTTACCATCAGATGTGATTGCAGTCAAGGGTTAACTTGTAATAAAAAAAAATTATATTATACATGTGTATAGATATACATATATACATGGCTATAGCGTGCCTAGGCTAGAGTCATGTAATGTACGAGTGGTTTACAGTTTGGTATAGAGTAAGTACTACAGTGTAACGAAGTGTAGCTCGGAGCTCGCTAACCTCATTCGCTCGGGTGATTTATTTCGGCGTGTGATGTGATGTTTAGCGCGAATCAGTTATAATAAAGTTGTTAATGCTAACGTTTTTATCGCTTCAATGTTCTTACGATCCCTCTATAAATATTCTTACATTGAAAACCAACGTGTGAATTTCTTTGTGAGATGTACCTACACGTTAACACTCGACATGCAATGTTATCTGACCACCCCTCCAGTTCAAATAGGCGAATAGAGAAGTATTATGACCTACATTAGGTTCACGGATTAGTGAGGAAAAACTTTTGTGCGATTACGTTGGGCTGATTGGACTATGAATCAGTTGAATCTTACGTCTTAAAACCCACGGATTTGCTAATTCAACGGTGCTACAAAGTAACGAGCTCGTAGACAAGACAATGCCGACTACTTTCAAAAAATTCGTTCGCAATTAATGCTAATAATTTACAAGTACAAGTCTACTGTTCTGTCTTATATCTAAAAGTAATCCACGTACGCATTAAGTACAATGTGTAGGTATACTGAAAGATTTTTTCAGACGGATTAAGGAAGGTATCCTAAAGAAGAGAAAAAGTTAAAACGGTGGGCGACGGATACGTATAACGATCTTTGAATCTAAACATGACCTGGTTCGATGGCTTAACCACAATGGTTACAAATATTACTAGATACTTTTCAACTGCGAGTTGAGAATATTAACTGAGAATTTCTTAGAAGAATGCAAACCTCAATAGTTACTAATGTTATCCAGTAACCTTGTCCTGTAACTACTTATGTGGGTAAGGTTGCCATCTCTAAAATTTGGAAAACAGGACAAGACGCGTGAAAACCCCGGATTTTAGAATGCGAAAGCCGGACATGTCAACAAGATCTTTTAACAATGTAATACACAAAACAATGTAATAAAAAATAGTTGAAAATGTTATAAATCACCTTTTTTTATTTGGAGCGGTGAATATACTTGATCATCGGTTGATCGTGGTGTGGTGCGAGCATAGTGCGAGTCTCGCGGACGGCCCAAATTTTTTTAAATTTATATTTATTATAAAAGAGCTCGTAGGTTTGATGACTTCCAGCCTCCCGAACAAGCCGGTTTCCGACAAGGCTTTAGTACCATAGACCACATCCATACGCTGCGGCAGGTTATACAAAAGACCGAAGAGTATAACCGGCCACTTTGCTTGGCGTTTGTGGACTATGAGAAAGCCTTTGATTCGGTGGAAACCTGGGCTGTGTTAAGGTCATTGCAGAGGTGCCGAATCGACTACCGGTACATCCAAGCGTTGCAGTGCCTGTACGAAAACGCCACCATGTCACTACGAGGCCAATCCAATTGCAGCGAGGAGTGCGACAGGGAGATGTTATCTCCCCGAAGCTATTTACCGCCGCATTGGAAGACGTCTTTAAGCTCTTGGACTGGAACGGACTTGGCATCAACATCAATAGCGAGTACCTCACTCAACTGCGGTTTGCCGACGATGTAGTGATAATGGCAGAATCTCTAGATGACCTTAATAATATGCTCAATGACCTCAGCAGAGTTTCTCAACAGGTGGGCCTTAAAATGAACATGAGCAAGACAAAGATCATGTGTAATGCTCATGTTTCGCTCCACCCAGTTATTGTTGAAAATTCTGCACTCGAAATTGTAGACGAGTATATATACCTAGGGCATATGGTCCAGTTAGGTAGGTCCAATTTCGAGAAAGAGGTGAAGCGCCGAATCCAACTCGGTTGGGCAGCGTTCGGGAAACTGCGTGACATCTTTTCGTCCAAAATTCCTCAGTGCCTGAAGACGAAGGTCTTCGAACAGTGCGTGTTGCCAGTGATGACATACGGATCCGAGACTTGGTCGCTAACTGCGGGCTTCATAAGAAGGCTTAGAGTCACTCAGCGGGCGATGGAAAGAGCAATGCTCGGAGTATCTCTGCGTGATCGAATCAGAAATGAGGAGATCCGCAGAAGAACCAAAATAACCGACATAGCTCAGCGAGTCGCAGAACTGAAGTGGCAATGGGCGGGGCACGTGGTTCGAACAGCTGATGGACGTTGGGGGCCGAAGGTGCTAGAATGGCGACCCCGCACCGGAAAGCGCAGTGTTGGTCGACCCCCCACCAGGTGGACTGGTGACATCAAACGGGTCGCAGGGAGCCGCTGGGCTCATGCGGCTCAGGATCGTTGTGTTTGGAAGTCCCTAAAAAAGGCCTATGTCCAGCAGTGGACGTCTATTGGCTGATAATGATGATGATGATGATTTATTATTATTTATTTATATAAATATTAATTTCCATAGCACCGTAGTTGCATTTAGTCTTTTCGAGTTTTATCGGCAAACCATTAACAATTGAGCTGCTCGTAAACTGCATTATGGTAAGGCCGCCGCCGTCTGTGCATCCATAAAGATAGCGATTGTAATAAAAGATAGATATATTTAGTGTTTCATGTGTTATACGTAGATAGTTATAGACCTTGTCGATATTACCATTGTTGCACGCTAGCGATAAGATAAGCTTCTCAAATATTGTTTTCAATAGTACTACAATATACAGAATCGGTACAGCGACATTCACTTGTACCTACGAGTAAGTTATAATATATTTAATATTTATAAAACGTAACTCATTTAAAGACTTTATACTAATAACCTATATGGTAAAAAAAGCTCCCTAGCAGAGCTATATGATATAGACCAGTGCATTTTTGAAATCAAATAAAATCGCAGTAGGATGAAACCCTGCCCTGAAATGTAGCGTGTTCGGGACATAAGAAGGCAAGTTTTCACCGAAATTTTATGAAAATAAAATTTTATTTGTAAAAGATAAAAATAAAAAACAAAAACTTGGTTTTTGAATTTTTCACACAAATTTTGAGGTTATGTGAAAAAAGTGTAGAAACAAAAGTTTTAGATCTTTTTATTACCTACAACTTTGCCATTCAACTCTTTTCTATAGGACTTTTAGTTTTGCCGGAATTCGAAAAAATCCGTTTTTTACCCCTAAACCCTCAACCTGACCTCAGATCGCCCGTAATTTATTTTTCCTATCATTTTTATGATATTCTCCTAATTTTCTGATGGGTTTCATTCTACTGCGATTTTCTTGTACTTTTTGTTAATTTTAAGGCTAATTGCACTGGAGTAATAGGATTGGATAGCGAAGTGATTCTAAGGATAAGCGACTACCGAATAGCGGCTGTCTTAGCCATGCGCGCCATGCATCCGTTATGTCATGTTATGCAACGTTTGACACAACATAGGGCGTTATCAATTCGCACGCAAGTACGTACGGTCATTGACCCATTTAACTATTGAAAGTAACAAGTGTTTCAATTATTGAAAACATAAATACCTGTCTGCTTATCTTTATTCTATCTATCTACTGGCTGTTTGAAATGTATCGAAGTATGCGTATTGCGAAGCGGTGGCAAATGTCGAGGTCGTTTAGAAATGTTTCATTGAAAAATATTGGTAAATTGTTTATTTGCTTTCTATGTACATTTCTGATACAATGTTATAAAGTCTCCAACATTACACACAATTATGAAACCTCCGTTGAGTCTGTATGTTACCTAAAAGACTACTGAATAGATTTTCATGCAGTTTTCACCATTAGATAGATTCTTAAGGAAGATTTTAGTATATAAATTGTTAAGGTTTTGTCACAGATTCGTTGGTTTCGTTTCGCTCACAGAAAACTTGTCATTAATCTATGGGTTTTGTATAAATTGATACAAATAAACGTCGCGCCGCCGTGGAGTTATCATTGAAATCCCTGGGTTGCCCTTCTTTATTAGGAGTAGGACTACTAACAAATTGCGATTTGTTATAAATAGGTATACTCATTCTTTCATTAATTTCTTTTTTGGTTTTTGGTAGTTTTGTTTTACTATCTGTGTTACGGGCAAAGGCGGGCGTCTGCTAGTGTTGCAATATAAGCCGGTTTTAGACCAGATGACAGATGTAAGTATATTGTACTTGTAACCATCAATTTGTGACAATATCAAACGATAAGGTATGTCACAGTAGTAGGTAGCCAGGGACCATAATTGACATAAATATTTAAATAAAATTAAAATTAGTGCTTCACTTATTTAAAATACGCTCTACTCGTATCTGAAATGTTTCTAATCACAAAAGAAAGTGTCGTTTGAACATTTGAGGGTGGGTTCGATTTCCAGCTGGTCCAGGTCTGGATGGTGGAACGCTGCGGCTAGTTATTACCCTGCCAACAAAGACATACCGCAAAGCGTTCCGGTACGATGTCATGTAAAAACCCAGAGGGGGAGTAGTTCTTATCCTGATGTTTAGTGATGATGCAATCTAAGATGGAAGCGAGCTAACTTGTTAGGAGTACGATGAAATCCACACTCCTATCGGTTTCTACACGACATTGTACGGGAACGCTGTGTCGCTTGGCGGTACGTCTTTGTCGGTAGGGTGGTAACTAGCCACGGCGAAAGCCTCCCACCAGCCAGACCAAGACAAATTAAGAAAAATCCCAATCTGCCCCACCGGGAATCGAACCCAGGACCTCCGTCTTATAAATCCACCACGCATACCGCTGCGCCACGGAGGTCGTCAAAAATAAAACATGATAAATAAAAGAATGGCGTTTACTAAAACTTGTATTATGACGTATTCTGTGCTAGAACGCGAAATGCATATCGTCTGTCCCGGTGCTGCGTGCCGCCGCGCGGTGTCTGCCGCCCAAAGCAATCGGGGTCAATGTTGTTTGAGCGTCGACAAAACAAACCGTAACACATACGAGCACGAGTACGCAGACATATCGCGCGATTGGCGCGTCGAGATTAATGAGATCGTAAATCAAATATTGAGATTCTGTTTTTGCTATATGTTGCCCCGTGTACCTAAGAAAAATAACTCAATATCAGCCAATTAGCGGCCCACTACAGGGCCTGGCATCCCTCCTTGTAGGAGAGGGGATATGGAGCGTAAACCCGCCACGCTATCCCAATGCGGATTAGCGGGCCTAGAGTGATAATGTTTTAATTTATTAACACTTATTATTACAGCTTAACGTGCTCTGCGAGGTACGGGGTTATAACATCACACCAACTTCCCGGCATAATTCAATGCCGGGTCGAAGCCACATGGACAAATCACTAGACTAAAGAGGCACTTCAGATAAAAAACTCATTATATGAGATTTTGGATATTCTTGTGGTGATTGTCTGCCAAGTGACAACCTTTCAGTAATGTGGCCACAGGTACCTAATATTATGAACGATTTCTAGAATCGGTGAAAGCCTTGTTCCAATCATACTGTGCCTACCTATAACCTGAAGGAAGTAAGTACCTACCTATAAATAAGCTTTCGAAAACGGATGTTTACATTCACAGAAAAAAAAAAGCTAAAAAGTTGAGAGGTGTCAAGGGACACCCGGATGGAACGAAGTTCCTTTCGATTAATTAGTGAAGGAATTGTAATAAAATTTTATTTTTTTAAAGTAATAATAATATTTGTTGTTGTACACCGAAACACCAAAGGGCGCCACGAGAGCGCGAGACAGCATACAGCGCGGGCGCCCCGCCGCTCACGCGCACACACATCAAAGGCGGCGGCAAGATCCTTTGATCAAAAAGTGTCGTGACAACTTTTCGTACGAATTTTTTCCGTCTAGTCCCCTTTCACAACGCGCGATAAGGAACTTCGTTCCAATAAAAATTTTTAGCAAAAGAATTGAACCGACTCAAAACGCATTAAAAAGTTAAAAAAATCTGCATCATTTAGTTGCTTTAATTTACTTAAGCATATCTATGAAGTCGTTGCTATTTTGCAACACTACATAACCACAGGATATATAATATTATACCAAACAAAACTAAGCAGGTAGATAATATAAAGTTGTAATACAAAAATTAAAAAGGAATGTCAGTTGCAATGACTTACAAATGTTGATTCTTTCAAAAAATAATTTAAACAATGATTATTCTCTGTACATCTTTACACTGTACAGTCAGAAACAGGAAGTACCTATGCGCGTATACTTATGCAGCTGGATTACCAGTTGTTTGTATCGGCTGAGCCACGAGCTCCTGACACGCATCAAACACCAGCTCCGCCCGAGCCGCCCGTGCGTCATCGACGGATCAATCTCCACCACTCACGATATTAGTTGAGGCAAACGTAAGACTTATGTAACTCAATAATAGAGCAAAAAGTTTTCAGCTCTGTGTTACTAATGTGATTATATTGTTATAAACTGTGTTATAGATTAGTAACGTATCTACAAAAATGAGTCGGTTGATCTTTTGTTAGCTTCTTCTTCGTCCCTTTGTTTGCATTATCATCATAACTTCAGTACTAAGTAAAAAAAGTATAAAAACCGTTATGAGATGGACTACATATTATGTGATTCAATGCTATAATTAGTTAAAAAATCTTTTTCAAAATCATGAAATGAGCGACGTAAAATTCCAACGCTTAGGGGCTCGTATACCTACTGAATCACAGGTTTAAGTTTTCTTTATCAAACCCCTTGCACCCGGTATATGTAATTTGAAA
The DNA here is from genome assembly GCA_034621355.1 of Mycalesis mineus. Lineage (NCBI taxonomy): Eukaryota > Metazoa > Arthropoda > Insecta > Lepidoptera > Nymphalidae > Mycalesis > Mycalesis mineus. The sequence continues at coordinate 264,917 of CM067886.1, forward strand.
TAGGTAAAGCCGGGTCCAGACGAGTGTAACATGTAATGTAATTCACTGTGTAATGTAACACGAATTCTATACGTGTGGACGGTAGGTAGGCGCTAGGTCTGATCCATCGGCTGTCGGTTTTTAAAAATTGTGGTTCCGTGACAACCAGAAAGTCGTTGAAACCTTCAACCGTACCGTACTTCGTGCAGACCGCCGATAGGCAGACACTGGAAGAGAAATCATTTCTTTATGACCGAAATAAGAAAGATTAAGTTGGTACACCAAGAATTTCAAAAATAATATCGGCGGATTACTGCGATTGCCTATATATATACATCGACATAGTACACTGTTAAGCCGTTTAAGTAAACCTATTAATTATCTAATCCAAGTAGCCACAACAGCTGCGGTAATTAGCTTAATAGGCCCACTACAAGCCTCCACTAATCTACTCTCAGCTATATACCGAAATGACCAGCCTATTAATATTTGTCCTGGTTTACATTCATATGCCAATGTTCGTCGGGCCGTGAGCTAGTTCTGGGGGTGGCGTTTGGGGTTGGGGTGACGTCATACGGACGCTTTGCATTGTATCGTCAACTTACGTCAGGGCATCTATAACAGGTTACAGTAACATGTACCAACCAATATTTATTTATAAGTACATTTATGTTGAACGCAGTCAGTGGCTCTCAGTTAAACGTAAGGTAAAAGAACTTCAACCCTACTAGCTGTTGGATATCGGTTGACAATTATTTGAAATAAGTTTCGTATCTATATTATTTCGTATATTTCCATTGTATTAACTGAGCCCAGCGGGCATACCTACCATTTTCGTAAGAATATCGAAAAATCCGTACCTAGTGAGTGTCTATATCACAAAATGAATATATACCCCAAACAAGATAAATTATATAAACAGTTGTTAATTTTATTTTTCATTTCATTTATTTTTTTATTATTGTTTAATTAATTGTTCCTGAACAATATGCACACTTTCTCAATATAATGCAGGTCTTCTATAGCACCATCGATGGTAAAGATACGCTCGCCAACTGCGGGCGGGTCAAGGCTGGCCTTAGTGCCGCTCATCCACCCGCCGCTCACCCACTAGTCCGAATTTGCGAACTGCTTAATTGCCGTCTGGGTCACACTCGCAGGTGCTCCCGGTGCGGCGCGAGGGGCACGAGGGGCGCGGGGGGTCAAGGTTAGGTCGCAATTATGGGTTACTGTCGATCGCGTCACTGCAATTGTGTTAAGCGCTCAATCATACGACTGCTTTACTGTTAACGTAGGTAATAGAGTCGCGCCCCAGCTGTGTCATGGCCGAGTGATATGTTCGTTAATTATTAAATAGGCAAGTTTTCCTTAACAGTTATCGTAATAAAGTTGGTAGATATAATGATACCTTCTTTATTTTATAAAAATACTGGGGCATTTGGCCTACACTAATGTCTCAGTAATTATCATCGTTAGGCATGATTTTTGTAGAAATTCGTAAGGTCCTGATTTAAATATATTTACTGAAATCAGAACTTAACCATTTCACTATTTTCTTCTACTATTCAATGGATATTTTCATTATAACATTGTCAAAGTTTTCGTTGCACCAGCTTTTCCACTTATTTGAAAATGAAAATAATCGATTATTGAAATTGTAACTCTCGAACGCGAAGTAAATAATTTCTGGACGGGTTACATTTTGCTTGGCTAGTTTGTTTTGAAACGTTAGGAATTAGAAATTGATGCAAGAACTCAGCAATGTCAGTCAGCTCAGAATTTCTGTGAATTGCCTCACACTCGCCGGGCAGCGCAGGATGCGGACCAGTTCCACGCGAGTCCACGTACAAGGCAACATATTCTAGAGAACGAGTTTCGCCATTCAAGTTGTGTTGTTTTTGTTTCGCTCCTCAGCTCAGACACGCGTGTGGCGAGTCTGTGCAACACTGTTGCTTATTTAACGGTTTTCACAGGATGTATTTTGAACAGTGCCTTCAGGAACTTGTTCCACAGTTAAAATAACTTCGGTAGCTAACATTCGATCGTTTCGTACGAATTGTTTCCACTGTTTACCTCCAATGAGAACATTTTAAAAGGACTTCAGCAATAGAAAATTCCGAAGTAGAAAACTATTTTCCAGTACAGTTCATTTAAATTCCAAGGTTGTATGTTAATTTCGGACACGTTTCAATTGAGTAGATACGGTAGCATCATGTTATGATTCTGTTTTAGATTTTTGACAGACACGCTAATTCTTAGGCATCTTTAACTCTACATTTAGAAATACCTACAAGAAAATTGCACCTAATCTTAATATTCCAGTTGAAACAATGGAATGTTCCTCTGAATCGTCAGAGCAATAAGAAGCCGTTACAACTGATACAGCAGGCATCAGATATCTATCGGTAAACAAATACAATAATCTATTGTTTTAGAGCCGGTGCGGAATCGTACACGAGGAATACAAATGTTTACATCACGCGAACATCAACATATATAAATAAGTCATTTAGATTCCTATTAATGGGTTTAAGATTTATCCTCAAGGCACGTAGCTGCTCCACGATACCTAGGTACTATGCTTAAATTGTAGCAATAATATAGTAGCAAATTTAAGAAAGGCCCGAGTGTAGTTCAAAACCCTGGCAGCTTGTCATGATATACATCCTAAAATTTGTCAGTTTACTCTTAGATTGTTCTACTTGACGCAATATGAGTAGTCATTCATTACGGTAATCGCAAGTCCCTTAACTTCGTAGCAATCTATCGAAAAATACTTACTACTACTAAAAAACTACTACGAAAAATACTTATACTAATGTTAAAGATCACACTTTAAGGGTCCCTAGCGAAAAGTCGCTTATCTGGCTACTGGGATATAATATTTTCTCATGATGTATCGCAAGAAATATTAACAAAAAACACCTTGAAAGTTTAGACCTTCAAAACTTACTAGCTCTCAAAGCCAACGGTTCTAACGCTATAGTTGTAGCATGAGCGTGAATTGACAAACGTGAAAGTTTATAAAACAACGAAGGTCCCATTAGGCTCTCATCCATTATGAATGCACACGATACTAATGGGTAATGTGGATGAATACAAACACACACTGACCTTTTCCGTTGAGCTGCGTCCTGAGGCGCGCCAGCTCCCGGGAGCGGCTCCGGCTGCGGCGCTGCGCCCCCAGCCGGCGCGGCGAGCGGGCCATGGCCTGGCCCTCACCGCATCCCATCCGCGGCACTGAGTACACCGCACACGCGGCACCAACCGCGCGTCACAATTCGAATTTCTCAAATAACCGTTAAAATTCAAAATAGGTAATGCTTTATAACGGTCTTTCTCTATAGTATTTTTTTGTACTCGCGAAGATAATTCGCAGATCTAAATTAGAACTAAAGTTTTCAATGTAGCTAGATTCCCAAAATTTTTGAAAAGAAAACAGCGGAGAATTCTTTCCTTTCTCACATCACACATTCACTGGAAAACTTCACAGTTCGGCCGAACCGAAGCTTCCAAAACTTCACACGTCGTGTTGGATTTCGCGGAAAATTCGTTCGCTATTTTACACGGGGCAAAGGCACGCGTTGACTGCCGGTGCGCCGCCGAGGCACTGGGCGGCCGCTACGCTGGCGGAGCGAAGGCCGCTCCTCGCCTTACCTCTGATAACTTGATAAGGCGCTGACGCCGCGGGCGGCGGCGGGCGCAGTCAGCCACGGGGAGATGGTGCTTGCTGACTGTGCCATATTTGAACTGTTTCCGTTGGAGGCGGTTATTTTAATGGAACTCCAAAAGCATACTAACTTTATTTAATAGCGCTAAACAACAGTTATGGGTTTTAGCCCTGCGTGCTACACTTCGATTGCGAGTAAATATGTAATAATTTAGTAATTTGAATTTCTTAGAAAATTCAAAAGAATTCTAGACTAAAACGACGCTTTCAGTTCAATTTTAGAATTATTATCAAACTTTTAAAAATGCGTTTTTGAGCAAGAGTGGTAATAAAATAATTTAGAGTTAATTAGGTAATTATTTATTAACTTTCAATATCTATTTATATATTATTATCGATTCGTTGTGTTTGGAAGTCCCTAAAAAGGCCTATGTCCAGCAGTGGACGTCCACCGGCTGATAATGATGATGATGATTATTATTATTGATATCCTCTCTTCTAGACAGAAAGGAGGCCCGGCCCAGCTGTGGGCCAATAAAATGGACTGACCATAATGACAATTCAATACAACTTATAAAAAATAAATTAGGCGTACCGAATTTATATATTTATATCTGTAAGTGCTTATCGTTTAGGTATAATAACTTCGAATTTTTTTGCATAAATAGACACGTTTAGGCGAAAGAAATATTTCAATCTAAGCCTGAACCATTCACCCGAAAGCTTTTCAGATTTTGTTGTTTTCTTTATATAAGCAATATCATTATTTAATAAGCTTAATTCGTGAAGTCTCAGTCATCGACTACATAATTATGATTATCTACGATGAGTTTGCCTAGATACCTATAAGGATTTTCCCCTGATGCAAATTCACATAAAATTTTGCATTTTACCCTATTCCAACGGCCCACTACAGACGCGCTGTAACGTGTGTCACTATAGACGCGCTGTAACGTGTGTCATTACAGACGCGCTGTAACGTGTGTCACTACTAATAAAACTATAAATTTTTTAACAAAAAATAGAACCGACTCAAAATGCACTAAAAAGTAAAAAATAACTGTGTCATTTAATTGCTTTAATTTACTTAAACATGCCTATCTATGAAGTCGGTGCCAGCAAGTTCAAGGAACATTTATTTTACGTAGTAAAGCAGTTTGTGGGTTCTAGGTAACGTCCTTAAAGTAGAAACCTTGGCTGGCACCGACTCCTAGATATGCTTAAATACATTAAAGCAACTAAATGACACAGTTATTTTTTACTTTTTAGTGCGTTTTGAGTCAGTTCTATTTTTTGTTTAAAATTTTTATTTCTTACTTTTTAGTGATTTATCACCACGTAACGTACTCTTACTATACTGTCATAGTATATTATACGGCACTAGTAGCCAAAAAGCTACCGATACCGAGACGAAAACCGAAATCGCTGTAAGCGTGCCTCCAAAATTTGAAGAGTTCCTTCAATTTCCCCAGGGTATCATCATCAGATCCTAACATGATGACAATGGGACCACCTTGGAAGTATGCCCTTTCTAATAAAAAAATAATTATCAAAATCAGACAACTCTGTAAAAAGTTATGCGTAGTCATACATAAAAAAAAAAATATATACGTGTCGAATTGAGAACCTCCTCCGTTTTTTTTTCGTCGGTTAATAAAAAATTAAATCCGTAGGCACAAAGTAACGGACACAGTTAGTTATTATAATAAAATGTTATGTACCATGACTATGTGACCCCCCCTGAACTAAATTAGAATTATAATAAGAATTATGTACCTACTTGGAAAGACTATTGAAAATTTTTAATATTATTTACGTGGAAGTAAGAAAAGCTCAACATATCTTTGCCCAGGACGTATTCCGTTACCACATAGTCTAACCACTAGACCGGCGAGTAGTTACCTACGAGAGTACCTACTTATATAGAAATCAATAATTTTTAGGTTTGACGCTCTGTAGTGGAACTGCCCTGACCTTCGGCTGTTGCATGCTGCGGAGTTAATGAGAAGCGTTAATTACACTAATTAACATCCGTACATGGAAGTTTTATAGGTAGCTAATTAAAAGCAGTGTTAATTTCTGATCTCATGCAGCGTTGATTGTTGAATCACTGTTTGTGTTCTATTTATGTAGCCTATGAAATAATACCCTGTGGTAAACCTACTGCAAAGTTCTAACTCTTTCCATTTCACCCAAGTTGCTGCATACTACGATTTAGATGCTTACCGAAATCGCCTATTTTTTTAAAAACTTGTGGCTTCGGTTCAAGAGGTCCCGGGTTCGAGTCCCAGGTTGTGCTATACAACTTCTTTCTTTCTTCCTAGAAATTATTAGATCGGAGTTGCATATTTGTCGGCGTTAGCTTCCCGTGTTTCGAAAAGCACCTTAGCCCGGCAGTTCCAGTCATTATCATTACTGTGGGGCAAGTGTGAGCTTTTCACCGAGCGACTGCGTAAAAACGTAGTCACTCATAGCGTCAAATTATATAGCAAAAAAAGCGTTTACTCTCGTTATAACTAGATAGCGCCAGTAAAATTCCATATAAATTTGCGTTACGTTTTACGCAGTCGCTCGGTAACACTAGGCACTCTGTTCTTTACTAACGTTCTATATACCTACCCTCTCCAGGACCTGAACAGGGAGTTCTAGCCTTAACAGGGAGCCCTAAACCTGTAAACCGTCGGTCCCGGACAAATCACGAGGCGTAACCAATCTGTCTGTATAATAACAGAGGGGCTAGTTAGTGTCAATTTCAACAAAGTCACTGTGGAAAAAAAGGTAGGTAACCACTCGTAAGGTCAATTTCTAAGGAGAATTGAAGTGTTTTCGCACATTGTACATAGATGGCGCTGCTTTAATTACATATAAATACATGGAGTGGTAGGTCTGAGCTCTAAATACCACTCAGCAAACAGATCCTGTAGGGGGCCAATACAAATACGCAAGGTATGGGAAGATAGGGAAGAAATGAAACAAGAACATAAAGAACGAGAACAAATCATATATTTTCTGTTACATTCACATCTCTGCTTACAATACGAGTATAGGAAGGCGAGCCCTGAGCGCGGTTACATCATCAGCTGTCTCTCACCCTAAAATACCTCTGTAGGTACTCCGGAACAGAAGCCATTGGTCCCTCGGGGGTTGATTGGTGTAAGGACCACACGTAAAAAAATTTATATCAAGGTGTAATAAAGGAAATTTCAATCATTATATCCCAGCCATTTCAGAATTTTCAGTTTTAATACGAAATATCGTTAAATTGAATTTAAACCATTGCCAGTTCATAGTCACTTGTGTAAACACATACGTACAGTTATGATGTAATTGAGTGAAAAAAATGAGTTGGAATTTGTAGGTACAATACTTTAAGAGCAGCAATGTTGCCAATAAGTCACCTTCACAAACGATATTCCTGTTTAGCTACTCTCTAATTAACTAGAGTGTACGCAACAGCATCCCAAGTATGGCATTATAGAGGAGTTGGCTTAGTTTGAACCGATTTACAGAACTCGGCGCCGTTCTACGCAGAAGGATCTCCGGGCCGGCTGCTACTAGTCACTGCGCTCAGAGCTTCGCCCGAATTATCTTAGATAAGTTAACAGTTAACAATAATAAACTGTTAGAGGTATAGTGATAAATATCAGTAACACATGTTACAAAACCAGCAGTCGGCATGTTGTAAAGACTCTGAAACATTTACTTTGCAATGTACACGTAATTATACAGATATCACAAATGTCTAGCCCCAGACACAAGCCACTGCGACTGTCGACGCTACGCGATAGGTACTTAGCTGATTTTTTGCTAGTGGTGGCACTTGTTTCACTCTAAAGGATGATATTTTGTTTTACTACATTCATTATATTTTAAATTAGATCTGAATTTATTAAGACCTGATGACAGTCGTGTAGTTAAGTGCTGAGGCGCCAGAGGCTCGAGTTTAAGATTTAAAGTAAACAAGCGAGTCCCTGTAGATGGCGCTGATCCGACAAATGTCCAAACGGGTGGAGCAACGTCCAGGTAATAAGTATTTATAAATAGGTACGCGCCACCACCAAAGTTTTTGTTTACTTAAAAACTTATGTTCAAGGCCTAGAAAACTTGTCGGCCGCGATTTTGGACTAGAATTCCATTAAATTATTGGCATGTCAAACAGTGGTGCCCCTTTCCATTTTTATAACATCGAAATGGGACAGCGCGTGTAGGAATTATTTAAACGAGTGTCAAATGAAATGCAGTCCAAATGCGCGTCCATTTTTTTTTAATAAAATACATTTAGATTTGGGTGATACTTAGAGGACAAAGTAAAGCTGTTCCATAGGAAAATGTACAAAACTTGGGACAAGGATTTATACTTCTAAGGGCCCTCGCAAATTACAAACTGCCGATTATAATTTAATCATAGCTAAATGTAGGTAATGACTGACCTCTGCCGTGGTACATACGAGGGCAGGGATCTTAGTTTATATAGAAAATGAGCGCCATTTTACAATTCAGACTGGAGTCATAGGTACTTTTATCTCAATTTTCAATGAAGACGTTATTGCAAAAATAATAGATTTCGCAATAGCGAGAGCTGGGTTTTTACCGTTGGATACGTTTTGTAGATGTTTATTGGCATTATATGTAGATATCGACCAGATGATGCACGTTATTTTCATGGGAATACCTAACAGGTTCAGTTTCGAATAAACGTTAATCGTCGATCAGTGTGTAGTTTGCAGGCGCCGGGAGTTGTAGACGTGATCTAGTGATTGTGGTGACTGGTGCCGATGAATATTGAAATATAAATTCGTGCTCTTAACTCTCGCTAGATAGCAGCAGCGTCGCTCTACATAAAATTGTATCGTTTACAATTTACATACAAACATTTAGATTCTCTACACACTTAGTTAACAGCAAAATCGTTTAGTTTGCTGTATTAGTTGTCACTCACTGATATTGAATAGGTAACTTTGCTCTCCTATATATTTATGCCAGTTGCCGAAAAAATTGATGTTACTAGTTACTTCCTATTAATAAATGTGATCCCCTGTACCAAAAATACGATAAAAGCGTTTTTTTTTCTTTTAGATTATATATACCTTATTTATTCTGAAATATTTAGCAAGAATACTTTTTCGTAAACTGTCACAGCAAAGATACCCAATTACAGTAACTGTAAATATGAATTTGTTTATACGAAACTCTTCAGATACTTTATTCTATGTTATACAATATGTTGAGGAATGCATACTGTTATATTATTTACATTGTATTAAAGATGTTTGTACAACGATGTAGGTAGCGCGTGCAATACGTGGATTACTTTTATAAACATCAACATACGCACCGTTTTCGAATATAATATATCGATTGTTCTGACATTTATGTATTTTATGCAAAGCTTATAGATGCCATGAAATTTTGGGGTGCATCCCAGTAGTACCCCATAACGTAGTTCTATAGAACTGTTCGGATATTTTCCGTGCTGTCAAATTATGTCCCGATAGTTCTATTTAGTACTGTAGTATAGTTTTTGCTCTTGACTTTACTTATACCATATAAGTTATAAACTTTATATTATTTTGATTGATATTTCATTTTGTTTTTAACAAAAAAATGTCCCTTGCGACAAAAGCTAAGTTGTAAAAACCAAGTAGTAGTTGTGTCTAAAATAATATATTGGGACAATTTACCACTTTGGAAGTATCTTTCACGCAATATATTCAGTTTAGAAAAAAATTATGTTAAAAACCTCAATACCATTTTAAAGACGTTTTGTGCAATTTAAGCAAAGCTGTATTCGATATAGTATGTTCATAGATACTCTCAATTTTAAGTGGACATTTATTATTGCAATCAAAAGAGATTCCATATTAGTATACTTATAAAAACTATAGATATTATATGTAACTTACAAACAAGATGTTGATATCGACATTTCTTTAATTTACACTAAGCACTAATATGGTGTATCAACAGTTCTATAGAACTAAAATTAGGGGGTACTACTGGGATACAACCGTATCTTGATTTTATCCAATAAAATATTCATTATTTCTTATAACAAATTATATAGGTAATGTAATAACGATGAATTCAACAAATAAGTACAACTCTCTAAAACAGCAACTTTTAACTTAATTTTCCTTGAAGGATAAAGACAATTTCAACAGAGATTTTAAAGTTGCCTGGTAGATAACTTAACGAGTAAGCCCTTGTCTTGTGTAATATTTACATGCCTAAACGCAGACATTGGAATCAATCTCTAATATCAACGGTAGGTATAACCGAAAAATTATGTTTAAAACATGATGTCATTACTCGCGGATCAATCATTCGAAAAGCATTTTAACAGTATATCTTGCTAGAAATTACTTTAGCTTAATTTAAACAGAGTTGAAATCGAAAGCTGTGGTATTGCATTTTGCAGAAAATCCAGAATGCGTCACAAAAACGAGAACCTTTGTTGCTTTTGCTCTGCATCGATCGTAGAGTATAAAAAATTTTCAAGCTAAAGGATTTTGATAAGATTATCCGGTAGTATTCTGTACATTATCGATATGACGTCACTACATATCCAATGTATATATAAGCATTTCAAAATAATTAAAACAAAATAAAAAAATCGAGACAGACATTTTTATAACCATACTAAATAAATATTCATAAAAAGCTTCAAACTAATTTCGAGGCTTCCTTCGAGCCTATAAATAATCTTAGTTGATTTTTCTTAGTCTTTTAAATATAAAAAAACATGTTCCCTTAAAATTCATTTAAAATTAGTTTAATAAAAAACTTATACTGCAGAATCCGTAAGTGGGATCTTAGACTATAATAATTGCATTATAATTATTATTGCAGTCTAAGGCCTATGTGCACCAAGATTTCGGTTATCATAACCAACAGTTAACATAAGCTGACTATAAATTTACTGTTCATGACAACCCGTACGCCGGTTAAGGACGTAAGCTCGGTTTACGTCCTTAACCGGCGTACGGGTTGTCGTGAACAGTAAATTTTACGTTTAGCTTATGTTAACCGTTGGTTACGATAATCGAAATCTTGGTGCACACATGCCTAAATACAACATTTTTGATTAAGTTATATCTAAAATTCATTTCTAAAATTAAAATAAAATATTCATTAATTCGTTTATTCTTTTACAGAACGGATATATTATTGTACCTACTAAGTTAATAACTTAAACGCAACAAATTAAATATTATTTACTAATTAATAAATAATAAGTAGCATAAGTAATAACAAACAATTAAAAATAAATCAATTAATTTAAAATAAAATTAATTAGGTAAAAAATAAATATTACAAATGTAGCAAATGAGATAGTTTCGTATATATTAGCTACATGAATGACGATTGTAATACACACACAAATTGTGTATGATCATCTTCATGAATCAAGATTTTACCTTACAAAAGATATGAAAGCATATCCACTACGTTTATTCGGTTCATTTTGTAGATCTATGTACGTATATAATTTCTCTTTGGCCTTTACACAACCCGGAATATTTCTTAGTTAGCAAGCAATAAACTATTTTTTTCAAGCATTGAATGAGAATTGAGTATTTTATGGAGACACTTGATATAATCTGTAAAGGCAATCTATCGACGTAATGGAACCTATACTGTAAGAAAATGGCCACCGTTGGGCCATGTGAGTGACGGCGCATAGCGTCAAACTATATTAAAAGTTGTCCAGCATTTTCGCGCGACGCGGATAGCGCGCGTTTAATTAATGTACTTGTGCCTCCACTACTTCTCACTGGCTCTCTAGCTGTAATTACAAAGAGATTGACTCGTGGAGATGAAAGCGAAGCTTGACGTGTTAATATAATATAGGTAATATAACGCGCTTTGCACCAAGTGATGCTGATCGCACATTACACACGCACGCGGTCAATTTGCACTCTTTCCTCTACTAAAAAATATATCGCTTGCGGTCTGACAAGTAATGTGTAATTAGCTCTAGTGTTTTTATATATTCGCTAAGAGATGACTTCATTTAAAAATGTATATTACCATAAAATTTACAGATTCGATAAAACGTGACCAAAATATTTTTTTTATTCTAGATAATATAGATTATCATATATCTACTATACATGCACTTTACGATTCGATATAATATAATTAAATATACCTAATCTGTGTATTTGGCTCTTTGGTATGTTAGACCGAGTATAGTGAGTCATACACCTAGTCCATTTGGGAGAGAAAGGGTACACACTACATGGAGCGTGATCGCAAAGATTTGACGCTCGCGTCATGGCCTTGTTCTGTCCCTTTCCCGCATGTACGTACGTATTAATGGACTAGGGTTTGCCAACTAATTGCGCGTGCTCTGTAATATATTAGGGTTACGTGGAGCGCTGACGGTCATCTCGCGTAGAACCTATCATCAAATTTTTAATGAAATAATAGTCAACGAACGATTCGCCGACATATTTATACTAAACAATAGTTGTACTAGAATTAGAATTTCCTGGACGTGAGTAGCCCATTTAGTTTTATTAGAAAAAGATGAACAGTCTCGCCAACGAATAGCAGACCAACAAAGAAATGCCTATTTCTAAAAGAAGCAAATAAAGAAAATAGAGCACCTGTATAAATGGTTACGACTGTAATTAAACTTAATTGTAATATTATGTCGTATAATAAACAAAGGCAAGTTGTACTCCTGTAGTTATTGTGATTGTATGTCATTAAGTTGTAAATCGAGTATTCTGTTACATTATAATTACTTTAAATAGCATCGAGCATGGTGATAAAATAAATAATTACCTGGGTTTGTTTTTAAATAAGCTTTAAATAGGAGCGCGTTTGAAAAAATGGCGCACCACCGTTGAAAGTCATATCGTTGGGGTGCCACGATCCTCATAGCTGAGGAGACGACTCGTGAAGAGAAGGAAAAAAGAAAGAAAGAAAATATCTTTACTTAAACATCATACTATATACATACGTTTCGATCCCTTGCAATTTTATCTTTTAAAGTTCATATCAAAAACGTCACCGCGTATCAAAATTGTATAATTACAGGCTTATTTGAAAAATAAAGCAAAAATATAGATTTATTTAAATTAATTATAAATATATAAATATGAGTGAACGCATAAATTCATGGTGCATTGTTTTTGTTTGCTCATTAAGTAGGCCTGTTTTGAAACACAGCAGTGCCGTCAGCTTGCTCCTAGGCCCCTTCCAGTGGACAGCTCCCGAGCGCACACTGCAGGCTGGAACGCGCGCAAGCTCAGCACGCAGGGGGGCGACGTGCGTGCGCTGAGCCTTGCGTGCTTGGTCTCGCGCGCGCTCAGGAGCGGCGCGGCCGGCTCGTGTCGTACGCGCGGATGACGTCCGCCTGCGACACGCTCGCGCCCTCCTCTTGCGAGAACGCGAACCCATCTGCGAGACATAAGCACCGTCAGTATATCAGTCTTCTTTGATCCTCTGTCACCAAGACTGTTCGCTTTCAATGTAACAAAGAAGTTCAAGAATTCATTTCGTCTATTGTAACCCAAGCACAAAATAATAAATTCTCGCCATGTTGCGAAAAATGCACAAACTAATTTCTTTTGCTAGCATATTGTCATAGCCATTGCGTTTTACTTACAATTCGAATTAAATTATTCTCTTATGGTTTCAAATAAGTGATATATGAAACAGCTCAAATGGAAAATGTTACATTATAAGCGAATGATTCCGAATAAGTTAAGGGGAAGATAACAATAAAATATTAATGGCGTTTAATTAACACTATCGCAAAATCATGTCCTTTATAAAAAACGGGAAATTACAAAAAAAAATACTTGTAATATACCTCTGTAAAGTAGCAAAATAGAGCTGCATCCTTCAAAATCTAAGTAGAATCGTAAAATTTAAACAAAAAAAATATTTTTGAAATAAATTAAGAATTAATGTGGAATAAAAAAGACAATTAGGCGAAAACCTTATCAAGACGTCCGCGAATCAGATATTTTGATGTCGCCTTCGTCCTGGGTCGAGTCGGACATTCGACACATTATTAAAATAAAAAATTTAACTGTACGTATAAAGGTAACTAGCGGACGTGGCCGCGTGTGCGTGTGCTCTTACTGTGCGAAACACACACAAGTATTGTACTACGAAGCTTGAACTGTAACAATTAGATGATGTCGGTGGTCCGCGGTTGCGCCTGGGGATACTAGATGATGTTGAAAGTGTACAGAACCATGCAGTGCGACGTGTCATTCAATAAAACGCGAGACTTTCGTAAGCAGCGCGCTGAACAGAGGACGGGATTTACTAATCAAGAAAATGTTTTGGTAAAAAAACTCCTTATTAAACTTAGATACATACAAACATTCGAGAAATATTCGTGTTAATTTATAAACTCTACTTTTGTATTAAGATGACAGCTTTTTGTTCACATAGAAAATATTATGTAACTTTCTTTAGTAAGTTGCAGTTGTTACCTGTTATATCGATGCGGTTACAGCTTACCGAGATTTGACTATGGACCTTGTGTACTGCATGATTCTGTAGCTATGGAGAGTTAGATCAGGGAGCCCGCGTAGACTGCGCATCAGCTACGTATTACTTTTATAAAGACATTTTAGTCAAATAAACCTTTGACCAAAAAGTTGCTGCTATTACATAACATCTAAGTATTTCACGACCACAAAAATTTTAATAACTACGCAAAAGAATAGTATATAAGTACGTTAACTTGTTGTAGGTGTATATGTCACCGGAAAATAGCGAGAACCGCAAATTTATATATTTCCTAGGAAATTTTTAAACTTTCGTAGGATTCTAGCAGACAAATTGTATTATTTTACGCGCACATTTTCGTAATTTGATAAACTTACCGAACTCACGCGTAAAATAATAAGTAAGCAATAACTAAACATCATGTGCGCTCTGATTGGTTGAATAAGTCCAATCAGACAGCAGTGTGTTATTTTCCGTCTTTTTAAGAAGCGTAAAATTAAAAGCTCTTCAGTGATTTGTCGAACCGTTTAGAATCTTACGTATGGATATCCGTTAGTTTATAAATTTACCACGAGACGTCGCAAATTGATAAATTTGGGCGTAAAATAATACAATTTATCTCTCGTTTAAAATCCTACGAAAGTTTATAAATTTCCTAGGAATAAACTTGCGGATCTAAATATCTTCCGGCGACATATATATCTATACACCTCCAAAATTTTAAATAACAAATTTTAGAAATACATATAGTACGTTATTCCAAAATGTAGGTACTATTTCCGTACTTGACTCTCAGCGACATTGTTCTCTGCCTTGTTATTAAGATTTGTTAGGCAGTGAGCACGAGATACGAGTCAATAGCGGCCGATGCGCGGTCGTGTGCGGGTTTAGTGCGCGGCGGTGTGGCGGTGTGGTGGGTACTCACGCGACAGCTCCAGCTCCATGTTGACCCGGGTGGCGGAGCGGCGTCCGAACACGCTGCGCACGTTCTGCAGCAGGCGCGCCGTCTCCGTGAGGCTGCGCCGGCGACAACCCAACGTTACGTTACCGACAGGCGGACCGCACGCGGGCGACTCGCGCTTGTCGCGTTCATCTCATACGAGTACTATTGTGTGGGAACCGAGCGGAAACTCTGCTGCTTTATATCAATTACTAGCTTTTTAATATGATTTTGATCTTCATTTTTTCTGGAGAATAGTTTAAGAACAAAAAGTGGAACTAATAAGGGAATAATTTTTTAAATATAATAACAAGATCGTCAAATGACATCTGATTTTTATTTTTAATCTTCCCGAAGTTCAGTTTGTCGATAGAATTTCCATATTAAAATTTGATACAGCAGCATAGTTTCAGAAATAGGTTCTCCAAGTGACTTATAGCATAAATGATAAACACTCATCGACAGTAACGATTTATGTAATAAAAGAAAATGTAAATATAGCATTATAATAATGATGTGTATACCGACATACAAATAATAGATATTATGTTAAAAAGCTTTATTCTAGATACTGGTAAGATTTTTTCAACAAATCAGGTAAATAAATACCTACAATGAAGCCAATACGTATGCGCCAGCGCATCGGAAATAAATCACATAATCGTAACCGCTCGGTGAGTATTCGTCAGCGGGTAGTATGAAGGAAGCGTGACACAAGCTTGCAGCGTGAGACAAGCCAAGCCACCCCGGAGGGTAGAAAACCAGCGTTCCCCAAAAAAAATTGTTATCTTACACTTATCAAATACTCCTTGGCACTGATTGTATTAATGCTAGTTACGACTGTATTCAAAACTAGTACTTAGAGTGACTTTTTTTGCTTCGCTAAAACCAATTCGAATTTGAAACATTCAATAATACTACTAAAGTAATGTTTATGATTTAAAATTGTTTAGAACTATTTAATTTATAATACTTTCAATGCCAAATAGTATTTGCATAATAAAGCGGCGATAATCGCTTTCGCAGCGCGTTTAAGTTGCGTCAAACGTGCGCGTGTAAAGGGCCTAAGAAAAGTATTTTGGGAAAGGCCGGTCGGCAGTGTGTGCGATGCTTGGCGATGCGAGGCGGACACAGGCTCGGCGCATGCGAAGCCATGCCGTACTTACACTGGGCCAGGCGGGCCACGGCGTGCCGCGCGTCCGTCGCGCTACAACAACCACCAGACTGTTAGCACCTCAACCCAACCTCATGCCGTCCGATCCAATCCACTGCGATCCATTATGCACGTCACATGCTCTTTTTTATGTCGGAAAACATTCATAATTTTTTTTACCCTCGAGTTTTTTATTGAAATGATTGGCAGTTTGAAATACAAGACCAATAATTTTTTTAAAGTCTATGCTTTACTTCACTATCTTGTTTGTAAGTAAACTCTATTTCCAGAGGTTCGATCACCCAATTGTATTACCCTACTTTATATACTTTAGAAAACAGCCTCGATCTAGATGCATGACTCGTTTTGTCAATGTCAGATTATGTCATAATTTTTTAAGAATGTTTTTCGACTGGAGTATATTAATGTATTAATAGTTTCATAATAGAGACCAACCAATTGAAATTCAACACTTTATTCAATACAAATGGTAGTTACAAACGACGCAAGCAGCGCTCGCTCACTGTACGACTCATACAAATGTTCTACAAAACTTACATTAACATTTCCTATTCTACATCACGTCAGTTGGAAATCAACCTTACCTTTATTGAATGTCCACTGCATAAAAGTGGTATAACATGGTATTGTATAGTAAAATATATAGGGAACAGCTATAAAATTTTAGCAACTTTTTATATCAAAAAAAATTGTAAAACCAAAGTAATACTACATGGACTTAAATATTCAGTTGGGTTCTGTGTGGCTAGTGTGAGATTTTACCGCGTCGATACCGAAAACAGTAAACGCAAATTTTATATGGAATTGGAGTAGCGCCATCTAGTTATAGTGAGAGTAAACGCTTTTTTTCTATATAATTTTATATTACGAGTGAGTACGTTTCTACGCAGTCGCTAGGTGAAAACTCGCACTTGCCCCACTGTGGATAATGTGTGCATGGATTTATTTTAAATAGATTTTATATCTATTTTGTTTTTAAGTAAAATGCCAACGACCGCTTAATTTCACAATGTCGAATATAGTGGATAAACAAATGTTTCGGAATACCACTTGTATGCAGTGCATGAATGAGTTACATAGTTTGGTATTACATCCACTGGATAAATGGAGAATAACAAAAACAAGCTTCTCAAGGAAACTACGCTCAAAACAAATGAGAAAATTAAACAGTTTACAATTTAGCAAAATTAAACAAATTATCAATGAGTAAATACAATGAGTTCTAAACGTGCTGGAAACAAATATAAGTGAAAAAGTAAACATCTAATATACATTGCAAAAGAAGCAAAATTAAAAAGGAAAGGTTGTATTTACACATATCACAATATCTAGGTACATTTATCTATATATATACAATTTGGAAGAACTTTTTATTATAATTCTGAGTCAATCAACGTAACAATTACTTATTAATCATGGAATTAATATTAACACTTAATAAAGAATAAAAGTATTAACAAACTTAAGTGTATTAAGTGATTACATATAATTTGTACAAAAATAAATTTCCTTTCGTCGTTTCTTTAAATTTAGCTAAAGATTTATTTTACGCTAAACTATGTAAATAATTTATTATAACTTTTCCGTACTAGTAGTGGACATGAGAAAGTTTCGTGAAGTACTTTTTAAGACTATGTTAGTGTTCCGTTCAATACGCTAGGTTAACATTGTTCCTACAGTAAATAAGCAGTCTGTGGAAGACATTTTTTTTTAAACTATAATATTATGGACTTCATGGGCGTAGCTGCTGATGGTAAGCGAAAACGCATCCTTAAACGATGCCTGTTCACGCTGGGTTTAAGGTTACCAACGCTGTAGCTGGTAAGGAAAATATATACTGCTAAACAGGCAGGAGGATCCAAATTGTCCCAGGGATAACTAAATCATTATAATGCAGATTTCTACGATGCTCGATGGTCCCGTGAAGTATTTATTAACAAATCCTAATCAATTCCCGGTAAATGGTCAGGTCTGGGCATACCTCCTAATGCAAAAGATGATCTTAAAATGGATAAATCATTTAACCGAATAGTAAATTTCTGAATTGCTGTACTAATTTAAGAAGAATAAGAACATCTGCAATCAATTAAATAAGAAAGGAGGCAGAAAATGACGCCAATAGTTTTAATATATTTGACGACCAAAAAGATGTTTACCACAGACTATAATTTTCGCAAAACTTTCCCAATTCACTAACATTATCGCTAGAAAGAATAATTTGGGAGATTCTCAATTCCGAAGTTGTCCATTAGTATGAGATACTAGTACCGTAAACAAAACAGCAGAATTACACTAGGACTGCCCCGAGGCAGTACGTTGAGACCCACTTTATACAACAACGTTACTTCCAACCAACTCGATACCGGACGTTGTTTCTGCTTATAATAAATTATTGCTTCCCTACACGATTATAATACAAACACACAACAAGTACAAATTCAACAGTAGAAAACAGGAACACGTAAAATCACTAGCGTACTATGAAATAAGTACAAAGTTTACAACGCGGCCCTAGCCCAAAACGTTAAAGCGACGTGTGATTGGATAATATGTACAGCTAATATGTGATTTAAAGAAAAATTAAAAACAAAAGTATTTTTTTCCAAAATCGCTTCAAAAATAAATAAAGTAAAATGATTTAAGTAGAAACAATATCTTTAGTGAATAAAGACATTTTAACAAGAACACCTTCTTTAAAGAAATTGGTCTTCATGTATTTCTTGTCGTGTTTAAAATGACGTAGGCAACAAATGACCAACAGACTACTAAAGAAGAACAATTCACACATTCACAAGACAGGTGTGCGCTAGAACCGCAGATGTTACAAAACTTACAAATCACAGCGAGTTATGCTACAGCCTTTTAGAGACGGAATGTCATTACATTATAATAATGTCGATTGAAAACATAACACTATCTAAATGCTGATGTTTATTTAATTTTTACATTTAGAAATAATTTAAAGAATGTTAATATTATAAGAATAAAAATGCATCATTGCTGAAGTTGAATCACAGTAACTATGTCAAGAATTGTTGCTATTAAAATATTATTATTTTGTACATTAATAATTGTGACTTTAATTGTATTTTTAATAAATATAAATTTTAAGTATGTGATAAAACGACGTACGACGTCATTATTATACTACGAGATTTAGGAATGCAGTTTGCACGTGTTGTTTAGCTTACAACTAAGCCGCGTATTCACTGGCATACAATGTTACAAAGATAACATTGGCGGTTATTTTATATCGATATTAAAAATATAGATGATTCTTAAGTAGATAATCAAGTAGTTATAAATAGTAGTTTCTCAGTAGCTATAAAATAAACTATTTTCGATACACTTTGAGTTTGAGTTATTATCAATAGGCCCAGTATTTTTTCTTTTAATATTTTCGCGATTTTGCAGAAAAAAAAACACAAATATCGCCCTTCTCAGTTTTTGCTTCCGATCAAAATGGTCTATCGCTCATAATTTTCCTGATTTCTATAACGCAAACGATACGAAAATGTTTACTTTTTTAAATTTTGTTCTATTAAAAATACAATGAATACGCGGCTTTTTACGAATTTATTAAGAATATTTTAAGTTGATATTTAATTAAATAACACTTACTACGCATCGTCAAAAAATATTATATGGCGTTTAAAGTCACCCAGTAACAAAAATCTACTTATACCACAAATTATTAAAAAAAAACTAGCAATAAATGAGTATAAATGCCCTCGCTTTTGGTAGCTTTCTTAACAATTGTAAAAAATAATTACTTTTCAATATTAAGTAGCATTTACAAAACCAACACTGGCGCAAGCTACTGTTACACTTTAGGAATCATACAGTATTGAGAAAAAGCAATTACACGGCTGTATATAAAGATGATTTTGCTTAGTTAAATGCAAAGCCATGAACTACCACCAGTTTGATATTATCTAAGATCCTCACCCATTCCCCGTTACTTATTTGAATGTTTCGGCCACAGCTGATACGGATCAGGAATAACAATTCACTCTACTGTTTTAGATTTAACCTAGCTATGGTTAACTGAGTTTAACTATAGTTAGTTTAACTCGCCGAGAAGCATGTAACCCTTCGCGATACAGTACGACTGCTAAAATGCGTTTACCGTCTAGCAAAATATAAAATATTTACCACAGGAAAGCCGTTATTCCCCGCACATAACACTTCAGGTAAGTCCAACTTGCAAACACACTGTTGACATTAGTTTTATATTATATATTTATTATATAATACTAGTAATTATATATTACATCGTTAGCGAGTATAATAAATTAGTATCAAAATATCACGAAGACCAATAGCCGCTGAGTGCCAGACGGCGCGCTGGAAGGAATGCGGGTAGGAACGTCAAAACGTTTTGTTTTATACAAATTACTTCTCGTATCGATTGTACTCTAAATGTTCTCACAGTAGAGAGTGCAGACCCACTTTGATCTAATACATTTTAGTATTTAAACGTTACTTGGTTATTAGGGTAACGTGCATAACAAATATAATTATGAATTGCCTCTAATATAGTGTGAAAATAAAAGCTTCGATGGCATATAACTGATACTGATAATATATAATCTCCCCAGTACTTTTCGGTCCATCTTCTTTACTGAGCATGTGTCGAACGTAGACTGTGTAAAAACTTCTAGATACACCTACGAATCAACAAACTTTAACTTATAAAAGCAACTTTTTTTTAAGGAAAATTTCAGAACATTTTTAAAATAAATATTCTCCCAGAAATGTCAGTTGTTTAAAATTGTTTATTAAATTTAAAATAAATATTTATCACTATCCGATAAGTATTGTCCTTGACTTTTAAATATACTATCTATGAATGGTGCCACACTCTCTACTGACATGACCGTCCCCTATGCAGCACTAACACTCGATATGTACGAGAGGTGCGCGCGAGCCGGCGGCGGCGGGTCACACGACGTGCGAGCGGTGCGCGCGCGGCCGGAGGGCGGGTGCGTCGAGCGCGTGTCGGCCGTGCAGCCCGTGCAGCGCGTGCGTGGGGCTGGGCTCGTCCTCGGGCGCCACGCGGCGCCGCCACACGCCCGCGCCGCTGCCGCGCCACGTGCGCGCCCGTCTGCGTCGCCACAACCACAACCATCGTCAGACTGGACCGAGCTACCCCCGCTGAGATAACAACCGGCTACCGTCCCTCTCACCGACAATCGCCATCGCAAGTTTTTCGGTAGAAATGTAATGTAAAGGAAATCACACTAGGGCGACGTTGCAGCAGAGAGGCGCGGCAAGAAAGTACTTCATATATTACTTATCAATTAAAACGTATATCGACTGTGAACCAGCAACGTGTCCGATCTCGATGTGTAATGTCATATGCATAGAGAAGCATTACACCAATGTTTATCCTAGTAATCGTTACACCGCGTCACTGCGCCGCAGTGGCGCTTTATTGCGGTTTCTTTCTGAACTATAACTTGTTTCACCCACCGACTAATGTGTCTCTAAGTAGAAGTTCACTGGGTGTAAAGTTGTTTTTCTTTTTGTTATTCCGACCAAGCGTTAATTTGTTTGTGGATCTTATTGTCTTGCCTAAAAAGCCAGATAAATAAAAAAAACCTATTTTGATGTTGCCATACGAGTACTACAGAAAATGAGTAAAAATTAAAACTTCGTTTTGAAGATTACATAAGGTCGATATATAAAACTACGGCCTACAAACTAACATTGAAAGTAATATTTGATATTATAAACCTACTTTTTGAAAACTACAAATTGCACATGCGCAAAGAGTCCACAGAAAAGAGTAAAAACGTAGTCATTAGAGTTAAAGTGCGTACTGCGTATCATATCTTACACTTAAACCACAAACGAGATTAATTTGTGGATTCTTCCTGCTTATTAAACTTCTTCAATATTTACAATAAACAAAGAGGGGTAAATATCCGTGCCGACATGTTATCTCAACGCGGGCGGGCGGCACTGTGCGGGGGAGGGGAGGGGGGGGGATAGTGGTAGCAAACCAAACAAAACTCAACTCAATCACACATATACAGTTGCTACACAGTGACACATACACGTGCACGCTACATACTGATGCTTTGTAACTGTCCGTCGATTTGTAACTGACTGTTACATATTATGCGATTGCAAGATAAACCAGGCAAACATTTTTGGGTATTTAAAGTTTCGTTAACTGATAGACATAAAATATTAAGTTACATTATAAATCGGCGGACTAAATTGATGGTGCCACTTTTATATTTTACTTCAAATAAACAGTATTCAATATGTACATAATTAAATATAAATATATGCATATATATATTATGTTACACTAAAATACTTGGTGCAAATAAAATTAAAACATAATAATACATATTGGTAATAAGGGTGAATTTATTTTAATATACTATTTAACTATAGTGTATAGCTATGTATATTGATGAGCGTATATATTTATGTTATATATAAATTATATCTGCATTAAATCAAAATTATTTATTTCTTATAATCAAATTTGTACAAAAAGTAATCGTGGTTATGTCGAGCTTAATTTTGTGACAATAAATAAATTTATATATAAATATATGACAACTAATCTATACAACATATTTTTTAAAAAGTTTTTTGGAACAACCTTAATACATATTTTATAGTAGTTATATTTATACTATAAATATAAATAAGGGTTAACCACATCTAACAGCTACATACGCAAATATACAATCACAAACAGAACAAACACACATACAAAAAATCATCAAACATAACCTATGTTTGTCAGTATAGGGGGTAAATAAATATTTTTTTTATTTAAATGTAAAAGATACAACAATGCACTTTTTTCGAAGAAATTGTTTAAAATAACTTGTATACTGATTATTTTATTAGCAGTTATTATGGTTATGTTAAATGTAAAAAAATAATTGATGTTTGATTTAACTATCATTATAATACTGAATGTCACCGGCCGGACATTTAACTCAGTGTACTCAAGTGCGGCCCAGGCATCGATAGAATAAACGTAAATAAACCGATATATGGAATGCGGAGTATTATCTTTGTCCTTATTGTTCAAATTCAAATTCAAAATCATTTATTTCAAGTAGGCTTATTACAAGCACTTTTGTCCAAAATTTTGTCAGTTTTTCAATATTACAATTTGTGTGTTGTTACATAAAGTTATTTATTTTACTTCCTGTGTGAAGTTGAAAGCCTTTCCAATTCGATTTGATCTTATTTAAAATTCATCGATAATATAATTCTTTGTAAAAATAATACTATCTCTTGTTGTAGAAGAGTACACCAAAAATATTTTTGTACTGTTCATGTAATTTTTCAATAACGATTTGTTTGTTTTCTTTCGTTTCGATGGCTCAACTATACACAAGTTTATTTATTTAACAGTTTAAAAAAAAAAATAAAACTTATTTTTCATAATTTTATCCTTAATAATCCTTTTTTTATAATAAATTATAATTTCTAAACCAAACCTTTTAATTCAATGTTTATACCCTAAAATATTAAATTTCAATTTTTTATAATTTTTAATTGACTAACTCGCACTGTCAAAATGTTATCAGATCTCATATAGCCCAATCTTTACTAATTCTACGTTACCTAACTTTACAAGATCTTAATTTATACAATATTTCTTGTAGAAACGACCAAGTTACTTGTTTTGACTAATAACTCACGGTAGGAGTATTTCAACCGATGACAATCAGTATTGTAACCGTGTGATGGTGATGATGATATGAGGATAGTGTGGTGATGATGATGCTGGAGAGCGGTGGCGATACTCACGAGTGTCTCGGCTGTGCGAGGAGCGCAGCGGGGTCCCGCTTCTTGATCTCGCTCTCTCGCACCGCCTCCGTCATCGTTTTGAAGGCGGAGTTATGTATGCTGGAATGGAAATCGATTCTTATTATTATTTGGTCTACTATCTTTGCACACTATAGTCTATGTAGTAAAAAAATCAATTGATCTTTCAAGAAGCACCTGAACCAATTGTGTAATTTTTAACCGACAAAAAAAACGGAGGAGGTTCTCAATTCGACACGTATATTTTTTTTTATGTATGACCACGCATAACTTTTTATAGAGTTGTCCGATTTTGATAATTCTTTTTTTCGAAAGGGCACACTTCCAAGGTGGTCCCATTGTCGTCATGTTAGGATCTGATGATGATATCCTGGGAAAATTGAAAGAACTCTTCAAATTTTATAGACACACTTGCAGCGATTTCGGTTTTTGTGTAAGTATTCGTAGCTTTTTGGCTTCTAGTGCCATACCTACTATACTCTACCTTATAAATACTTAATACACTATGAGAGTATAGTGTGAGTAAGTTACATGTCAACAAATCACTAAAAAGTAAAAAATGAAATTTTTTAACAAAAAATAAAACTGACTCAAAATGCATTCAAAAGTAAAAATTAACTGTGTCATTTAGTTGCTTTAATTTACTTAAGCATATATATCTAGGAGTCGGTACCAGCTAAAATTTCTACTTTAAGGATGTTACCTAGAACCCACAAACTGCTGTACTACCTTATATAAATGTTCCTTAAACTTGGCTGGCACCGACTTCATAGATATGCTTAAGTAATTTAAAGCAACTAAATGACGCAGCTATTTTTTACTTTTTAGTGCATTTCTTTTAAAATTTTTTTTTTGTGTTTGTTCAATAACAAAAAAAATAATAATAAATACAGAGAGGTATACAAATAAACCGCCTGTTTTCTATGGCAATCGCCACTATCTTACTTTTAATAGATGAAAGTACAAAATTAACTGGGTGAACTTGCATACATAGTAGTAATTTTTTTTGATCAATCAGGTTTTTTCGTAGCTGCATCATTAGCCTTCTTTGTTTTGATGTTATACAATAAACTAGACGTCGCTAACCAGTCTAGCTACTCAGAAAAAGACAGCAATCCGTACCGCTTCAGGAGTGGGATAAGGACGGGACTAAACACAACGTGGTCGTGAAAAAGAGAAGATCCGTAGGTGACGTAGTGCTCGAACATCTACACCAAAATAAGTGTTAGATCTAAACTACCCTAATAAATATACACTATAGTAATAGTTTCTTTGCTTAAATGCAGATCTTAAGGTCCCCAGTGAATCCAAAATACGTTTTACGATTATCTTCTATACCACAGTAAATTGTTACTGTTATAATTATTGGTTAATCCCAGTAATTATCGGGAATTACTCTTAAATTGTCATTACTAATCAAACATGTGTCCTTAGGTAAATACCGTTAACAGCCTCAGTCAGTATCTAAAATAAAAATCGTAGTTACTTATATGAAATGCCTGTTTTTTGTTTCTTGTTATGGACTTATGAAGATGACAGTTACGATAGTTGATATGTTATATTTTATCTATCGTGACCTGGGTTCTTAGATTCCCAGCATCATAAAACTTCATTCGGTTTTTTGTTTGTTAATTTATTTGTCTTTAAACCAATAATATACCCCAGCTGGTTGGACATCTTCATTAAATGTCACTTTTTGGCGTTATTAAGGTTAGATGATATCAACTACGCAAGAAGAAAGATCCTGAGCGGCATCGGGATAAGATTTTCAGTTCCCTTTCACCCACGCCTTGGACCTGAGTGATTTATGTCAATAATAAAGATTCAAGAGGAAGATTTTCGCTAGTTAAATGTAGAAGGACTGAATATTAACTTTTCAACGGTGTGGTATCGGGAGGAACATTAACTTGAAGTGCAGCCGGCAGATGACATATGCACACCGCCGGGTGCTGGTCCTCTTCGGGGTACCTCTTCCGGCCATCTTGCCATCCCAACGATCGAGCTATACTATTATGGACTGAGAGCCTGTGATGGTCCGACCTTCGACATTTTATACAAACTGAAAGTTTGTTAGCTCATGCTACGACAGGTAAGTATGTTACGCAACTTTTTGGTCGTTGCGAGGGTCCTCAACCGTCCAAGTATTTTTTTTAAATATTTTCCCTGACATAATATGAGAAATTAGGTCCCTATCAATTAATTTTATCTGTAATGTGTAAGTGACTGGAGAATTAGGTCCCTAGTCTAATTTCTCATATTAGGCTGATTCGCTGAGTCATGCTCTGGCTTTGTAAATACTCCATACTTCGTATTTTATAATTTCCTACCCTGGTTATGGTAGACGCATGAAGTGACAACTTTTAGCTTTTATAAAGTGGAAGGTCGGAACATCACAGGCATACATCGATAAGTATTCTAGCTAAGGGCGATAATTAGTTTTTAATTAAATAATGATCCAAGCTTTTATTTTCCTCGTAATTAAAACCTCGATTTAACGAATTTTGGTTTAATTCAAAGGAAATATTTTTCAGAGTTGGCATTACTTCTCCCCTAAAATCACTAGACAAATCGCTTCAAGTGGTTAGCCTATTTATTGTTCGAATCAAGAGATTCTGACTTGGAATCCAGGGTCGGGCTATAAAACAGTGAGTTTTCTATCTAAACGGGCCTATCCTACTCGCGTACTCGCCAGCAAGCTAAATACGTGGGGTACAGGTTGCTGAGGAGGTGTGGCTGACACTCACACGGTGACGACGAGGTCGGGCAGCAGCGTGGCGGCGGGCACCAGCAGCAGGCCGAACCAGAACACCAGCGAGCTGAACACCATGCGGTCCATGCCGCGCATCACTGCTCCGATGAGGATCGTGGGGTACAGGTTGCTGAGGAGGGGTGGCTGACACTCACACGGTGACGACGAGGTCGGGCAGCAGCGTGGCGGCGGGCACCAGCAACAGGCCGAACCAGAACACCGGCGAGCTGAACACCATGCGGTCCATGCCGCGCATCACGGCTCCGATGAGGATCGTGGGGTACAGGTTGCTGAGGAGGGGTGGCTGACACTCACACGGTGACGACGAGGTCGGGCAGCAGCGTGGCGGCGGGCACCAGCAGCAGGCCGAACCAGAACACCAGCGAGCTGAACACCATGCGGTCCATGCCGCGCATCACTGCTCCAATGAGGATCGTGGGGTACAGGTTGCTGAGGAGGTGTGGCTGACACTCACACGGTGACGACGAGGTCGGGCAGCAGCGTGGCGGCGGGCACCAGCAGCAGGCCGAACCAGAACACCAGCGAGCTGAACACCATGCGGTCCATGCCGCGCATCACTGCTCCGATGAGGATCGTGGGGTACAGGTTGCTGAGGAGGTGTGGCTGACACTCACACGGTGACGACGAGGTCGGGCAGCAGCGGGCGGCGGGCACCAGCAGCAGGCCGAACCAGAACACCAGCGAGCTGAACACCATGCGGTCCATGCCGCGCATCACTGCTCCGATGAGGATCGTGGGGTACAGGTTGCTGAGGAGGTGTGGCTGACACTCACACGGTGACGACGAGGTCGGGCAGCAGCGTGGCGGCGGGCACCAGCAGCAGGCCGAACCAGAACACCAGCGAGCTGAACACCATGCGGTCCATGCCGCGCATCACTGCTCCGATGAGGATCGTGGGGTACAGGTTGCTGAGGAGGTGTGGCTGACACTCACACGGTGACGACGAGGTCGGGCAGCAGCGTGGCGGCGGGCACCAGCAGCAGGCCGAACCAGAACACCAGCGAGCTGAACACCATGCGGTCCATGCCGCGCATCACTGCTCCGATGAGGATCGTGGGGTACAGGTTGCTGAGGAGGTGTGGCTGACACTCACACGGTGACGACGAGGTCGGGCAGCAGCGTGGCGGCGGGCACCAGCAGCAGGCCGAACCAGAACACCAGCGAGCTGAACACCATGCGGTCCATGCCGCGCATCACTGCTCCGATGAGGATCGTGGGGTACAGGTTGCTGAGGAGGTGTGGCTGACACTCACACGGTGACGACGAGGTCGGGCAGCAGCGTGGCGGCGGGCACCAGCAGCAGGCCGAACCAGAACACCAGCGAGCTGAACACCATGCGGTCCATGCCGCGCATCACTGCTCCGATGAGGATCGTGGGGTACAGGTTGCTGAGGAGGTGTGGCTGACACTCACACGGTGACGACGAGGTCGGGCAGCAGCGTGGCGGCGGACACCAGCAGCAGGCCGAACCAGAACACCAGCGAGCTGAACACCATGCGGTCCATGCCGCGCATCACTGCTCCGATGAGGATCGTGGGGTACAGGTTGCTGAGGAGGTGTGGCTGACACTCACACGGTGACGACGAGGTCGGGCAGCAGCGTGGCGGCGGGCACCAGCAGCAGGCCGAACCAGAACACCAGCGAGCTGAACACCATGCGGTCCATGCCGCGCATCACTGCTCCGATGAGGATCGTGGGGTACAGGTTGCTGAGGAGGTGTGGCTGACACTCACACGGTGACGACGAGGTCGGGCAGCAGCGTGGCGGCGGGCACCAGCAGCAGGCCGAACCAGAACACCAGCGAGCTGAACACCATGCGGTCCATGCCGCGCATCACTGCTCCGATGAGGATCGTGGGGTACAGGTTGCTGAGGAGGTGTGGCTGACACTCACACGGTGACGACGAGGTCGGGCAGCAGCGTGGCGGCGGGCACCAGCAGCAGGCCGAACCAGAACACCAGCGAGCTGAACACCATGCGGTCCATGCCGCGCATCACTGCTCCGATGAGGATCGTGGGGTACAGGTTGCTGAGGAGGTGTGGCTGACACTCACACGGTGACGACGAGGTCGGGCAGCAGCGTGGCGGCGGGCACCAGCAGCAGGCCGAACCAGAACACCAGCGAGCTGAACACCATGCGGTCCATGCCGCGCATCACTGCTCTGATGAGGATCGTGGGGTACAGGTTGCTGAGGAGGTGTGGCTGACACTCACACGGTGACGACGAGGTCGGGCAGCAGCGTGGCGGCGGGCACCAGCAGCAGGCCGAACCAGAACACCAGCGAGCTGAACACCATGCGGTCCATGCCGCGCATCACTGCTCCGATGAGGATCGTGGGGTACAGGTTGCTGAGGAGGTGTGGCTGACACTCACACGGTGACGACGAGGTCGGGCAGCAGCGTGGCGGCGGGCACCAGCAGCAGGCCGAACCAGAACACCAGCGAGCTGAACACCATGCGGTCCATGCCGCGCATCACTGCTCCGATGAGGATCGTGGGGTACAGGTTGCTGAGGAGGTGTGGCTGACACTCACACGGTGACGACGAGGTCGGGCAGCAGCGTGGCGGCGGGCACCAGCAGCAGGCCGAACCAGAACACCAGCGAGCTGAACACCATGCGGTCCATGCCGCGCATCACTGCTCCGATGAGGATCGTGGGGTACAGGTTGCTGAGGAGGTGTGGCTGACACTCACACGGTGACGACGAGGTCGGGCAGCAGCGTGGCGGCGGGCACCAGCAGCAGGCCGAACCAGAACACCAGCGAGCTGAACACCATGCGGTCCATGCCGCGCATCACTGCTCCGATGAGGATCGTGGGGTACAGGTTGCTGAGGAGGTGTGGCTGACACTCACACGGTGACGACGAGGTCGGGCAGCAGCGTGGCGGCGGGCACCAGCAGCAGGCCGAACCAGAACACCAGCGAGCTGAACACCATGCGGTCCATGCCGCGCATCACTGCTCCGATGAGGATCGTGGGGTACAGGTTGCTGAGGAGGTGTGGCTGACACTCACACGGTGACGACGAGGTCGGGCAGCAGCGTGGCGGCGGGCACCAGCAGCAGGCCGAACCAGAACACCAGCGAGCTGAACACCATGCGGTCCATGCCGCGCATCACTGCTCCGATGAGGATCGTGGGGTACAGGTTGCTGAGGAGGTGTGGCTGACACTCACACGGTGACGACGAGGTCGGGCAGCAGCGTGGCGGCGGGCACCAGCAGCAGGCCGAACCAGAACACCAGCGAGCTGAACACCATGCGGTCCATGCCGCGCATCACTGCTCCGATGAGGATCGTGGGGTACAGGTTGCTGCGGACAACGCAAGAGTAACCCATTAGGTTTAGAAAGCGTCATTAAATATCGCCTCTTGCGAAGTACATAGTCGCTCGAAAACCTCAAACGTTATGATAAGTATGATAGAGGTGAGAACGTTTTCAAGCTCGAAGCCTTTACCTGTAAACAAGTATGAAGAGGAACCAGAGCGCGATGGAGCCCCAGATGGAGACGTGCGTGACCCACGTCCACGAGTGCGTCGCCAGCCCCGCCTTCAGGCACACCGTCGCCACCACGAACTGAAACAAACGGGCTGTATTGAAAGGTACAAATTTTATAATTCTAATGTACAATGTTCAATTTAACTGAGCACGCGGTTGTAAGGATACAGCTTTAATCTTACGGTATAGACGAAGTTGCCGAGGACGAGGTAGCCGCCGTCCTTGCCGCTCGGCCACAGGATGTGGTGCTGCGTCAGCAACACGGGCAGCCAGAACAGCAGCATGGAGTGCAGCAGCGCGTTCACCGCCCACACCCAGAACACGCGCACGTTGAACAGCAGGTTCTGCTGCGACGGGATGTACAACACCGGGTGCTGCAACCATCAGGTGACATTCTAAGTATAGCAGTTCCAACCAGCTCCATTTAAAAAAATATGTGGCAGCAGCACAAGGCAGAAGCAGCCGCATCTAAACCGAATAAAACGCCATCTTTTATCGCCTCTAGTACCTGCCCAAAGATAGACGAATGAATTATTGATTGATCACCGTAACAATTACACAAGCTTCTTGTGTTTATCAGTGCTTATTTTCACAGCATCAAATATTTTCTACTCAATCTAAATTTTTCAACTGAAAAGTATAAAATAAGTACGGAGTTTTGTCCAATCTAAAACTTCAGATTTAAATTTCGACCCCGGTTGGCTTTCGTAGCATTCACGCAATTGATGGGGACTTTTGTAGCTTTTCTTTAATGGCGTACTCAAGCTCTCCACGGAAATTTGGCTGCCAGATTTTCGTTATTTGATCACTATTTTAATGACTACAATGACCGAACTATTTTTCGAACTCTGTTTATTGTAATGTAAAAGAACTTCAAAGCAGCTTACCCTCAACATGATTTCAGGGGAACAGATCTTATCAAATAGTCCAATAGCGAAGGGCGGCAGCGCTGTGAAGATGACGTTGTAGAAACCTATCGTCCAGCGTTCAAATAGAATTTGACCCGACCTGAGCAAATAATTCATTTTTATTTTTTCCCTTTTTAGCTAAATATTTATATACATATTTTGAATAAAGAAGAAACTTGCATTTAAAGAAAAAAACAAATTCAAGAAACCTGACGCAATGTCAAAACCAGTAATATAATATTGTAGCGTGTTAACGAGAAGGCATCCCTACCACGCGGAGTATATGGCGAACCACAGCTCGATGACGTAGAGGCAGATGTTCTTGTAGAAGGAGTACAGGATCAGCTTGCTGATGCGCGAGTAGTTCCACGCGCCGTGCACCAGCAGCAGCCGCACCAGGAAACGGAACTGAGAGGAAAAAACGATTTATATTAATGTAATATATTATACCACACAACCCAGTTTGTTCTAAATTCCTCAGGCAGCAGGTGTGGGTGAAATGAAATTGAAAACGTCACCTGGTGCCTGTCGAGTTCTCACTCATTAGGCACCAGGATAATATCCTGTGAGGCATTGTCCAAGAATGGCAACACGTATTGGAATAACGAAATCCTAAGAACATCTCTGATAGACACGAGACAAAAAATAATATTAGTACAATGGAGACTTCGATATGTTTTTGCAAATCCCAAAGCCTATAAACATATGCCAGTTGATTACTCAAGGGTCTTAGTGGGGAAAATTGTGCTGCCATTGAAGCACTGGAATTATTGTAATTATTTTGGATATCAGTATGGTACCTGTGCAATACTGTAATCAGAAGCGCACACGGCCTGCAAGCCTTCAACACCGGAAATGCCAACGCCCACAGAAGCGCGTTGAATCATTGCTACGTCGTTGGCTCCGTCGCCAATGGCCAACGTCACCGCGCCCGTCGCTCGGGATACCATTTCCACTACCTTCAAAAAGTTCGCATGGATAAGAAATTAATAAGGTTATGTCCAAAGAAGTCATCAACTTTTAGGGAACTCTTAATTGATTTAATCTCGATTCAATAGGCCACATTTGACATAAGACAAGTAAAATTGACTAACTTTATATGAACGTGTTTATACGATATCGGGATATCAAATACTTCTTAATATAATAATAATTACGTTATTTAAAAACAAAGCAATTACGTATAATGTGAAAATAGTTCTAAAATTTTATTGTTGGTAAAACGTCCTCAAAGAAGCATAATTGAAAATGTTGGGCGTGGTTACAATGTTTCACTGGATAACGAGTTCCATTCAGCTGGGACAGCTTAGACTATTCAATTCGATCTACATTTGAGTAATCAAAATATTCGAGCTACCATTTTTTTATAAAATATCGAATAATTAATATTTTTAAGCATTAGGGAACTCAGTATGAATAGAACTTAGTCACCAAAAGTATTGACAACATTTTGGGAGATCAATACGAATGAAAGCTAGTCTCCAAAAGTGTCACCAGCATTTTGAGAGTTCAATAAAAATAGTGTCTAAAAGTATTAGCAACTCAAACAAGAGTTGACAAGAGTCAAGCACCCGTGTGAACGCACCTCAGCCTTCTGTATGGGCGACACACGGCAGCACACCACCACCTTGCACGATACGCAGAGGTCCAGGAAGTCCTTCTTCAGATCGCAACCCATGGCGTACTTGAGCGTCTGTCCATCGATCACGAGCGCCACTTCGTTCTCCTTGCGGAGGTTCTCGCCGAAGTCCGCCAAGTGACGGGAAAGACTCTCCCTGGTTGCCTGAAAATTACCACAAAGTTTAACTCTCTTTCCGATGCCGATCTAAGAAAATACATGCGCTAAATCGAAGACTGAGGCACGCATATGTAATGCTCTAGACAAAGGTAGGAGCGCTCACGTCCAGGCTGTCCTCGTTGAGCACGAGCAGAGGCATAGCGGCGTGCAGGAGACGCGCCGAGTGCGCGATGTTGATGGCCGTCTCCTGCTTGTCGCCCGTCAGCACCCACACGTGGATGTTGGCCTGCAGCAGCGCCGCCACCGCCTCGGGCACGCCGTCCTGCAGCTTGTCCTCGATGGCCGTGGCTCCCAACAGCCGCAGGTTGTTCTCGATGAGCAGCGCGGCCTCCTCCAGCTTCTGCTCGCGGTCGTGTATCGCGATGCTCGCTTTGTGGTACGTGTTGGACCAATCCTACGTCGAAAGGCGAACGACATGTTAGCTAAACAGAGCTACATTCGGCATCAGGTACCATCCACTGATTATGAATCACTTATGCACGCGTACGGACCTTGTAGAAGTGCTCGGGGATGTCTGCGACGGCGAATACCAGCGTACGCAGCCCCTCGTCCGCGAAGTGCTCCAGATGCGCCAGCGTGGCCTCCGCGTAGGGTGCTGCGCGCGGCCCGCCCGCCAGCCGCGGGTAGATTACGGAGTCCGCGCCCTTGCAGTACAGCTTGATCTCTCCTGGAAACATATACAAACTCATCATTGGCAGTTTGGCACCCTGGAAATTTTCAAATGATGTAACGGTGCCGGGTACAGCTGCGGCTTGCACGTGCTCACCGGTGGGCGCGCGCACCACGACGGACATCCGCTTGCGCGACGAGGTGAAAGCGAGCACGTGCAGCACGCTGTAGGAGAGCGTGTTGCCGCGCGCGCGCACCGTCACCGCCTGCGGCGTGCGCGAGGCGAACACCCAGCCCCACGCCGCCGCGCCCGCCACCAGCGCGCGCTCGTCTGCGAACACATTGTTTACACTAAGGTTATGCCTTACAACATTTACCACTTGAAACAGTATCAGAGTGTTGTTGTCTGCTATCAGTGTAGTAAGGTGAAGCGGTTACCCGGCGAGGCGGCGTGGTAGTTGATGGCACCGTCCACCATCTCGGGGATGACGGTGTGGCACACGGCCAGCATGGTGAGGAACTCGGATATGACGGCTGCGCTGGGATGGTTGTTGTCGAGGTTCTGGTACAGCAGCGTGTCCTCCAGCCGCTCGTTGTGGCCCGGCTTGTTGTAAATCACCTGCGAGTTGGAACGTATGACATCTGTGAGTAATAACAAACGTGCAAGGGATCTCTTTCCACATTATCCTCGTTGAGGTTGCCGGCCCACGCCACGCTCACCTCTGCGATGGAGCACTTGCGGAACTCCATGACGTTGCAGGTGAGCGTGCCGGTCTTGTCGCTGAACACGTAGCGCACCATGCCCAGCTCCTCGTTGAGGTTGGAGGTTCGTGCCAGCGCGGGGGTGTCCGTCTCCGCGTGGTACATCTCGCTGTCCATCGCTATAAACTTTGCCTGGAGCAAAAAATGGATTATAAAACAAAGTCCCCCGCCACGTCTGTCTGTCTGTCTTTTCGCAATAAACTCATAGACTAATGACAAGACTGTCATGCGGTTTTCAAAAGTTCGTTTTAGTTATGGAGAGTAGAGGTAAGGAGGACAATCTTATATCGGAGAAAAGTTGAAAAAGTGTCCAGTTGTATGCGTTAAATAACAGTTCAAAAATCCTCCACAATGGCGCTGGTGGATGCACAGGGTATGGTATGAATGTAGCAATCGTAGATGAATTGAAGTATGCCGAGTTAAAAAATTTAATGTCATTATCGACAGAACTTCAACAACTTACGTTGTACAAAATATTGTGGTAAACCTTACAGAATTATAACCAAACGTGCGTTTAGAGTGATTTTAGTTCGTAAACAGTAAATAGTACGGTTATTGATACATAAACATTTAATTTTATGAAAAAGTGAGTGAATAACAGAACAGTTATGGGTAAAATTTGTGTTGTGAAAAGTTGTCCAAGTGGACGTAAATCTCAAAACAAAAAAAATAGTTCACCTCAGCCTCTTTCGTATTTCCAACCTCAAGCCTACTCTAACAATATTTGGCGCTTCTTTTGAAAGTTACTTTGATGCAACTGTGGCGCCATCCTAATTTAATACATTTTGACGGACACTTTTTATATACAGAGATTGTCCTCCTTACCTCTACTCTCCATAGTTTTAGTTAACAGTTTGGTTTAGTTAATAGGAATAAATAAATAAATAAAAAAATAAATAATTATTGGATACGACGAAAAAATTTAAGCCGCCTGGCAGCTTTCATCGAAAACGCTGCTATATTCATTTTTTTAAAAAAGAGGTTTACGTACACTTTTTATAATTGGTGGTTTTGGAACGTTGCAACACGCCATGCGGGCGAAGTCGCGGACGTCTGCTACTTAGAAAATACCACAAATGATACTCACTTGGAAAAATCTCACAATTTCAGCAGTAACTTGTAAGGATATCGGTATAAGATTGTTGTATAATATCAAAAATGTTAAAAAGTTAAATATGAAATTTGTATTCTGCGCATCTGCAAAGAAAAAGGATAACGATTAGCGTGATACTTGGCTCAGACAACTGGAAGAAGTTACTAGAAGCTCCATTCGTACCAGTGAGGCCGATGTACCAGTCCGTATGCTTGCGCTGCTGGATCCACAGCTCGTTGAACACGGCGCTGAGCAGCGACAGCACGAGCAGGATGATGAACAGCATCAGGATCTGCGTGTTGGTCTGCCGGTCGATGGACGACCGCTTCAACGGGGCTGTGGAAGATGCGATAAATTCTCTTATGTCAAAAGATAGAACCACTTCCGATTCTCTCAGACGAATACTCTTTATGGTAAATCTGTTTATGGATTTTACATGGAGTTCCAAGGTGCCGGAATAATGACACACTAATGTCAAGAAGCGGGTGACTTCTCGCAGCTGGATTCGGGAAGCACTTCAGATTCTCTCAGACGAATTCTCCCCAGGGTAAACCTGTTTATAGATTTCACATCAATGGATGTTGGAGTTCCAAGTTGACTCAAGACCGTGGTGTTTGTCCCAGGGGGATAGTTCTAGAATATGTTACCTTTAGTGGAGTTCTTCATGAGCTTGGTCTCGTGGCCCGTGTACACCACCAGGGCGATGACCCACGCCGTGTTGCGCAGCATCGAGCCGCGCAGCAGCATCTGCTCCAAACCCAGCGGGATTGTTCTGGAATATCATCTTCAGTTAACTAGATGTTTCCTTTCTTACTTGATAGAACTATGTTATGTTGCCAAATCCTGCTCTAATGCTAGGGTCTTTTACATACTTTTACGGTGTGTGTCCACTCACTTGGCGTTGGTCTCCTTCAGCATCCCGTTGAACTCGTAGAGGTGCCTGTTGGGCGGCTCGCACTGCACGGTCGCGCGGAAGGCCGACAGCGCGGCCACGTTGTCCAGCGGCGCGGTCTCCGAGTTGGCTTGTCGGATCTTCAGGTTTGTCTCGCCGTCCAGGTTTGATGTCTCGATAAACGATATGCCTTGCGGTTCGCTGCCAATATGAAATGAAATGAAAAAGCTTGATTTTAGGAATGTTCTTGTAGTTGAAACTATAAAATCAAAGCCAACATTCATTGTTGACGCGATGGCTCACCTGGAGGCCAGCATGACGAGGTCTGCGGGGAAGAACTGGTTGTTGAGCACCTTGCAGATGTCGCCCACCTGCAGCTTCTCCCAGCGAATGCTGAGCCAGCGCCCGTCGCGCAGCACGTCCACCTTACGCCGGTTGGTCTCATCGTCCGCGCGGTGCCGTTTCTATAAACATTATCACTATCAGCCTATTTAAGCGGCATACTACTGGATTTTTTTTGTAGGAGTGACGATATTGAGCTTTGACTCTCCACGCTCTCCACAGTTCACGGCCTTAAGCTAATGTTTAAATCTTTCACAATCACGGGAGGTGCAATACTAACTTCTAAATTATGGGCTTCCAACCTTTCCAACCCAAAGGCACAGGGATCTGCAGCAGCAACACGATCAGCAGGAATTTTGTTTACTCACAAAGTCTTCGACGATCTCCTTGATAGCGCTGACGGTGAGGATGAGGATGAGCGGCGTGAGCGTGGTCCAGCGGCCCGTGGGCGACACGTCGGGGATCTGCTGCAGCAGCGCGATCAGCAGGAAGAAGCAGTTCGAGTAGCGACGGAACTGCTCGAACAGGAACAGCGGGACGAAAGATGGCAAACTGTGGATCAATTAGTAATGGAGTATAAATGTTACATTTTGTATTTTTAACCGACGAAACAAAACGGAGGAGGTTCTCAATTCGACATGTATATATATATTTTTTTAAGTATGACCATGCATAACTTTTTAAAGAGTTGTCGGATTTTGATAATTCTTTTTTTATTAGAAAGCGTATACTTCCAAGGTGGTCCCATTGTCATCATGTTAGAATCTGATGATGATATCCTGGGGAAATTGAATGAACTCTTCAAATTTTGGAGGCACGCTTACAGCGATTTCGGTTTTTGTCTCGGTATCGGTAGCTTTTTGTCTACTAGTGCCGTATAATACACTATGACAGTATAGTACGAGTACATTACGTGGCGATAAATCACTAAAAAGTAAGAAATAAAATTTTTTAACAAAAAACAGAACCGACTCAAAACGCACTAAAAAGTAAAAAATAACTGTGTCATTTAGTTGCTTTAATTTACTTAAGCATATCTAGGAGTCGGTGCCAGCCAAGGATTCAACTTTAAGGACGTTACCTAGAACCCACAAACTGCTTTACTTCGTAAAATAAATGTTCCTTAAACTTGGCTGGCGCCGACTTCATAGATATGCTTAAGTAAATAAAAGCAACTAAATGACACAGTTATTTTTTACTTTTTAGTGCGTTTTGAGTCGGTTCTGTTTTTTGTTAAAAAATTTTATAATTTACAATCTTGTGTGCAGTAGAAAGCATAGCCGATTGCCTCAAGAATCATTGTCGTTGAGAAAGTCGTCAATTCTGTAATAACCTTACCTTAATAAATGACACATTTTTAAACTTCTAAAACTTCCTTCGGTATACGGACTCTGCTCAAACGCAACGCTGGTTAGGATAATTTATATGTCTAGCTGAATTATGATAACCAACTTCGTTTTGATTTGGAGGTGAGAATGACGTCTGCTAGGCAAACTTTCAGAACTTTCCAATTATTCTTGATGGTTTACTAGAACATAGTCTATCCTCATCAATGCTTTCTTATCGATTTAGAAAGTACGGAATACACTCATACAAAGTAATTTGATTAGGAGTTGGGAGGAGTGAAACCACAGAACAAAAAAGCGATGCTATTTTATCTGAGGATGAAACAAACGCTCGTCGTTTGTGGATTGTTTGGAAACGATCGAATCATAAATCTTATGGAACCGTAACATTGCAAATCCCAGTCACAATTCCAGCTGAAACAGTTTGTAAACAAATGCGATGGTACGATCAGCGGACGCTCACGGGCTGAAGTGTTCAGCACGCGATAGGTCTGTGACATCAAATAAAACTGCTGGCCGGCTGCCAAGCGGCGCGAGTATCGTGGCCGTAAACAACGCCGGCTCGTGAGCGGCCGAGCGAGCTTTTGCCCGATGTTTATCCTTACAACTTTCGATTTGGCACACGCTCCGCGTAAAGTTACATCGTGGTCAATGGTCATGTTAAATGATTGGCTTTGGAATTACATGCGTTAATAAATCACGCTGACCCATAGATATCGCACATTCCTCTGTGTTTTATTTATTTATAATGTATTCAAATATAGCATAGAATAAAATAGTAACTAAGTGTTATTTGTCCATTACAGAATATGCATTACAGAATATGTGCTTATGATGTAGTACACGGGGTGAAAAGTAATGCATAGTTCATAAACATCAATGTACAACATGTATTGATACTTAACAACAATTGTTATAGCGATTAAATAAATCTTTGCGTGGAGAGGTTTATCTACATTAAGTACTTGTAGTTTATTTTCCGGAATTCCCCAGCTATAATTAAAAATTTGGAATGAATTCTTTCAGAAACAGCCATGCACGTCGGCCTAGCCACAGTGAGTGTGGGCGAAATTGTTGTAAGGTAGAGACTGGAGAGAAATCTAGATAAGCCTCTCTCTCGGAGCATATTCGTACTGCACACGTAAACATCCTCGATAAGCCTCCATTCTCGCAGCATGCTCGTATGGCACACGTAAACAATGATATGCAACTCATAGCTGAACAGTCAACGTGAGCTGGGCAGCGTGCCAGGCGGCTGCGAGCGAAGCGCGAAAGTCCAAACAATACCGCTCCACGCGCCGATTTAGCGCACTCAAGGTTATGCTCGCTGAGCTTTTGATATAGGACTGATGTTCCAGCCATGTGATCTACTAAGATCTATAAAAAATATTCTATTACAAGTCGATACCAGGACGAGATCCCGATGTTGCTCTAAGCCTAAATACTGATACGAGTTACTATATCTATAAGTGATGTTTTGGCAGAGTTTAGCAATCCTAATTACTCCTTTACGTTATGCTTTAATCCAGTACAAAGCAAAATACTCAGGGGCACAACTGACCTCCCACCCAGCAAACTACTATAGTTTATTCATTTTATTAAAAGAATAAACGCAATCAAAGGTCTGATATGCGAGAGCGGACGAGTAAGACCTCAGTCACTCTCTGTGGTAAACAAAAATGTTAGTTCATTTTCAAGATTGTTTCACTTGTTATTTGTAGTTTCGATGGCTTAAATAATATCAATGTTATTAAAAATTTAAAGCAATAGCAAAAATGCGAAACCAAGTAACAAAATTCATTCCAAAATGATTTTTTCAAAATAGGACAGAATTATTGAATAAGAGGTTAGATGTGCCTCAGAGTATTCATGGGAGTTCTTGTGTGTTGGTCTAGTACAGTACTGAGACAATCATCATCAGGTTTAATATAACGCCAATCTCTGAATTACCAATGCAAAGAAATACTATGCGAATGAAATATAATGCGATGAAGCGAGCTTTTTCTCAGATTATGCAGTTGCCATAGGCTCCATGCGAGAACACGGCTGCGTCACTGGGGTTTTTAGCGAGCGCAGAAGTACTACCAGGGGTGCCCGAAGACTCTCTAAAGGCGTCTTCTCCTCCTGGGCTTAGAAGGACACTTGAAATGAATGTATCACGCCGCCGTGACCGTGGGCGAGATGCATTATCGGATAATTTTAAAATTGAGGACCTCGTCTTCGCCAGAGAGGACGATATGAAGTAGGCCTAACCTATCTTGGGAGGCGTTGTCCGTAACTACGTCGTAGACAGGGTCATAAGACTTACCTAAAAGACAGGGTCAGGAGTATGTGTTAGTACCTATATGCTTTGTTATAGGCGCAAGTTTACTACTAAAAATCTACTAGACCGTCTGTTTATTCGAGCATCAATATAATGATGAAAACTTCAAATAGTCACTGCATATTGTCAACAATTAGAGTATTGGCAAGGTTATTCGCCATCAACGATTATAGAGAGTCAGCGAGGACAAACAACAATTCGATTAGAGTGGCCAGGCTCAGTATACGGCTCAGGAGCGTCGCGGCGACACAAAAGGAGGCGCCGGGGCCGCGCCGCTGACGTCACGCGGGGTCGCATCGATGGGTCGCCGGGCCGCGCTTGATTAAACTTTACTCCCAGTAAAAACTAATTGAGCTATTCCGAAAGATTAAATCCCGATTCGCCTAGTAGTAGTACTACACATAGTAAAAGTCAAAGTCAAATTGATTTATTTCAATTAGGTTTAGTTTAGTAGCTCGTCATGTTGAACTATTATTTAAAGGTAAAGGTGATAATTTAAAGTCAGAAATTTAAAATGAAAGCTACTACAAAGCTTGCTCTGCAAACATTCACCCGAGCGTACGCGAAAAATCCGCCCTCTATTTTTAAAAATGTTGAATTGATTTCATTACCTGCTGAACTCTATACCAATACAAATGTGAATGCAATCGGTTCCTCTTTTCGGATTTGATTTATAATACACTAGCAGTCGCCTGCGACTTCGTCCGCGTGAAAACCTCTTAGGTACCCTTCTAATTTTAAAGACAGACTTTCATACAAAATGTGTAAAGGCACATATAGTGTGCTCATTCCCCGCTCCCCCTCTCAATTTAATTTTTTTATAGTTTCCCGTGAAGCAATATTCTCCGTCCCGTCCCGTGTACTAAAGATCTACATTTTTGTTCAACGTTGTATGACATTTCAGTACATTAACATTAAAAATATATATTTATGGCAAGCTGATGGGTATAAATTGATATTAAATAGTATATTTCACTCTTGAGTCTAGCCTTCAGAATAAACAAAAATAATTTTACAATCCGACACGCAGAGATTAGCCCGTTTAAACAAACGAACAAACTCTTCCGTGACTAAATAGATATTTGAACAAAGATCGAATTCTTAATTCATCATCGTATATATAACATAGATTTATTTTAATACGGACTTAAGTTTGTGACGCTCACTTCGCAACGCAGAAATAGTAATATTTTAATTTCGCCATAACTTCAAAACCAAAAGTCCAATTTTAATCTTTTAAACACCAAATATTATCTACATAAACTGTACTTAGTGATGAAATAATTTATTTTGATAAGAATTAATAGCATGAATAAAATAAATGCGTTTAAATGTAGTCCAAAAAAAATTAAGATTTTTAAATAAAAAAATGGTTGTTGTGCCTCACTCGACATAGATAGGTATAGTGTGTCGCGGACTTTTTTGTAGATATTTATAAGATCTCCAATTAATTTGAACATTTTATGGTTCTATCTTTTATACTTTAGGCAGCGTACGCAAAATAAATAACTTTTCTGGTTGATTTTTTACACCTTGTGTCCGAAAAACCCAAATATTTTACGGAACCCTATTTTTTTCCAAAATAAAATTTAGCCCATGTTACTCGTGGATAATGTAGCTTTCGAATGGTGAAAGAATTTTTAAAAACGGTCCAGTAGTTTTTGAGCCTATTCATTACAAACAAACAAACAAACAAACAAAGTTTTCCTCTTTATAATATTAGTATAGAAGTATAGATAATTTATTTTTCTTGAGAGTTAAAGACTAGAGAGACTATCAATCACTTTTGAAAATTTTAGTCCGCAAGTGTGTGGTGACTCAACCACCGATTAAAAAAGCAGATTTATTTACAAAAAAAATTAAATTTGAATTTGAGCACAAAAATATATAGTTCAAATTTAAGTGTGTTTATAATTTAGAATTTAACAACTTTTCATTAAAAGCATAAGAAAAGCTTAACATAAATTATCTGTTTAGAATTTATTTGTTTGTTCCGACTGCTGAACCTATTTCGAAGGGACTTTTTCTCGCAGATAGCTTTTTTTTTGGTATCGGGGAGGAAATCTCTTCGGAGATGCCTGCCTTCTAGGGGGAGAAGACGGGTTATGTGGAACTTCGCCACTAAAACCCCCTCGGTGGCCGCCCTCAGTACAAAAAGAAAGACACCGGGATCTCATTGAACTCGCCGGTGCCTCCACTGCACTCGAGCAAAGTACTCGTCTACATCGTTGTGCGTATCATTCCTCAATTTATTAACAACTTGTGCCACTACAAGCTGTTAGCTACCTGGGGTCGCAGGTGATTGGTTTTAAGCAACCAGAACCGTGGGACTGCTAATTTGCGGATGGTTCGATGGCTCTTCGTTGTCGTATCCGACCTAGGTCTGCTAAGGATGTTACAAGGAGTAACTTAATCTACTTTCATTTAAGACATTTTATTTTAATTACATGCGGACAATATCACGGGCGTCCGCTAGTGCGTAAAGATATTCGCAAGTGCACGAAGCAAGCGGCTGCCGTACCTGTACTTGGCGGTGGATATCCTGTTGGAGACGAACTTCTGCGGCTGCGGACGATTGACGAAGATGACGCGGTTCTGCTCGTCCGTCGCGCCGTCCGTGATGCCGGACGTCGTGACCTCGTCCTCATCTGCAAACAACGCATTTACCACTCAACACAAGATACTCAAAGTACTCAGTAGATAGCTGTTCTGTTCGACCTAATACTCTCACCCTTTTACCATGGAACTGCTAAGTATCGCAGTAGTGTGCATCCTTCATGATCATCATATCAGCTGGTAGATGTGCACAGCTAGACATTACATAGATATGTAAAAAACGTATTAGTCTAAGATCCGAACTAAGATCGACCTTCACCGAACTGATAATAGGATGAAATATATTTCATGACAAATTTAGTATATTAGAAAATATATTGAAAATAGGTTGCCTAAAAAAATCCTGGACAGACTATTTTTTATTATTTTTAAAAAATAATTTTTATATTCTAGTAAACAGTGAGCGTTATTTTGAAGCAACTTATTTGTGAGTTGTAAAAAAATAATAAATTCAATAAATATAAATCATATATATTAAATATAATATGACACCATATAAAATCAGCTAAATCAATAAATATTTATCAAAATTCATATAACGGATAACCCTTTCAGCTATTGTCTTCCCTACCACCATTTATTATGAGAATATCTTCAAGTAAAGAATGAGTTCAACGAAAATTAGGTATCTTCTAGGCAAGCGCGTTCCACCGTAGGCTGCATCTTCGCTTGCCATGTGATTGTAGCCTATGCATTTTAACATTCTCTTGGATTGTGATTGTTCTACCAGATTGGACGAACCTGATTTAAAGCCCGGAATGTTAAACAGCTAATGTTAATTGTTGACTTTCATAACATTTTTGTTAAAAGTTTTGAAATGGTGTCGCCCATGACATGATAGCGTTCTAACAATGACGCTTTATTGAATTAGTTGAAGTGTTCACTGTAAACATTGTAACTACAACAAATGAGCGAGGCATTCTTCGTGTCAACTATTATTAACAAGTAGAATACTTTGTCTCTCGTCACACTGATACAGAAGGCAGGAGATTATGAAGAAGAAAAGAATTATAAAAACAAAAAACCCGACTGCATAGAAGTTATGAACTGAAAAGAAAAAAACAAGGATCACTATATCTATATAAAATTTTAAATACTTTATGAAGATGCAAGCGGGGACAAAATACTTTATTTTCTGCGGAGAAAGAGAGATCTACCAAAACTACGTTTGTCCCCGCCTGCAGCACCATAAAATATTTAGAATTTTACATAGATTTAGTGATCCTTGTTTTTTGATTTTTTTCTTTTCAGTTCATAACTTCAGTCGGGTTTTTTGTTTTTATAATAATAATTTTATTTGAGACTTTTTTGTTTTAGTTTATGGTAAAGAAATAACATGGTACACTTTATGCTATTTTACACGCTTTTTTTGTTAAAACGGCAATAATAAACATGACATAATATTTATATTTTTGAAATGGTCTTTTTACAACCTTTCATTTGATACCCATATTGCTAAGATAGAAGAAAGAAATGCACACATCCCTCCTTTTTTCCCTCATTTATAGCCGCCGTTTTGAAAATTCATATAGCCTATGTCACTACCACAATTTTGACAAATTCAACGACACCTCATATGCCAAAATCCGTTCAGTCGTTTAGGCTGTAGCGCGTGCCGAAGAAATGGACATACATACATACGCTCGAAACACATAACCCTCCTTCTGACGCAGTCGGGTAAAAAGAAGGCAATTATGAGAATTATTGGCAAAAACTAAGACTTAGGATATAGTTTAACAGACCTTCAACAATTTGTTTTGTCAATCCAAGAAGAATTTCTTTCGGTAGTACAAGTAGTAT
The DNA here is from genome assembly GCA_034621355.1 of Mycalesis mineus. Taxonomy (NCBI): domain Eukaryota; kingdom Metazoa; phylum Arthropoda; class Insecta; order Lepidoptera; family Nymphalidae; genus Mycalesis; species Mycalesis mineus. Next base: position 309,723 of record CM067886.1, read on the forward strand.
AGCTATAAAGATTTACCGGAATCGGGAAACTACTGACTCTTGAATTATAGATGCTATTGAACGGTTACTATTGTCAGCTGTGACACGCTCTGATTCACATTTTAAATTAGAAAAATAACTACACCTATTTATTGTGAGTACTTACTTTTTGTTCAACAACAAGTTAGGTTAGGTTACTGTACCTAGATTTGGAAAATATACCTGACCTGAGATTTGGAGAATATAAATTTCTAAATTAACCACTAATGAGAATTGAATTCAGGATCGGGCGAACACAACTGCGTAAAAGAGGTCGTCAAAACTTCGTTGCTACGAAAAAGATGTATGGTTAAATAGTCGTTCATAAAATATGATATCAAGGTTATGCAAAGAAAAATTATCAGTTAGATTTACTGCTTAAGTGCCTCTCTCTAACTTTTATGAACGATTAACTGTTTATTTTAATAATATGCTTATAACTGATGCAATTAGTATATTTAGACCAGTGCCGATAATTTTTGAAACCAAAAAAAAATCGCAGTACAATGAAACCCATTGCAAAAGGAAGAGACTATCAAAAATGAAAGGAAAAATAAATTACGGGCGATCTGAGATCGGGAAGGGGTAGGGGTTTTAGGGGTAAAAAACGGTATTTCTCGATTTCCGGCAAAACTGACAGTTCTATGGAAAAGAGTTGAAAAGCAAAGTTGTAGGTAATAAAAAGATCTAAAACTTTAGTTTTTACATTTTTTTCACATAACCTCAAAATGTGTGTAAAAATTCAAAAAATCTATTTTTTTTGTCTTTACTAAATAAATTTTTATTTACACAAAATTTGGTGAAAACCTAAGTTTTTATGTCCCAAACACGCTATAGTTTATTTAATTTGAAATATTCATTTTTCACCTTATTTTGAATGAATATCGAAAAAGTAACCTAATTTTCGACCGAAAATTCGGCCGTCAAAATATCAGCTTTTTTCAAAAAGTTGGTGTGATTTCTGTTAGTTGAATTATCTACTTTACGATGGTGAAAAAAAATATATGTTACTATAGTAAACCTTCTCATAAAAGGCAAAAACTAGGCTAACGGTTTTTACAGCTGCAACGAAATAGGGCACTGGTCAATTATAGGTGTAAGTAACAGAAATGGACAAAGGTAACATTTGATATGGTCACTTTCAACCGTCATTTCTTCCCGGCCCAAAACTTCAGTCCTCAGCTGCATCCTCTCAAAATTAATCCTTCCGCTACCAGATTAAGTTAAATTCAAATTCAAAATCATTTATTTCAAGTAGGCCAATTATAAGCACTTTTGAAACGTCAAATTAGACTATTTGTAGTGACTCTACCACCGGCTCGGAAACTCAACAGTTGCTCTTTTAAAATTATTAATTTTTACAATATTAACTGTATTGTTACATAAAATTATTTATTCTACTACTTGTGTGAATTTTAAAGCTGATCTAATTGCCTCTCAACCTCTTTGTCATTTAAAACGCATTATCTAGATGAAAAAATGATCATCCTGTGGTAGTTGTGAAATGCTGGTCTGGACGACGGCTGAATTGAACTCAACGGTAAATAAGAACACATTTTACAGCATTTGATCTGTACAAGTTATCGCCTACGTCAATTCGTCAAGGTGAATCGCTTGTATTTTTAATTTTCCGCAAAGCAACGCTTTTATACACATTGAAAAACGTTACCAAATGCATTTCCAAGAATAATCTGGAGAAGGTTGTTTATTTCTGTATCGCTGAGAGCTCCTTCAAGCTATAAGCACTTCTTAGTGCAAGCTGCACCAACTCTACGTGGAGAGATTCTTTTCTAGATTCGGACGGATTTTATATTAAACGTTTCACCTACACTCCAAAAGCTAAAATCATCCAAAACAAAAGTTTCAAAAGTATTACTTCTTATTACTTCTTCGAACAAGTTTTGTCACATCATCATTATCATTAGCCAATTAATTGCCCCTTCTTGTAGAAAATAGGGAATCTCTCTTCTTCTTCTTCTTCTCTCGAATGCTCTTCCAATGTGGGTTGGCGGACTTGAGGTGATAATGTATTAATTAATTAATGATCATTATCAGATGTTGATGTTAACAAACGGAACCGACTGCTTAAAGTGCTCTTCAAGGCACGGGGGTGTAACACCACTAAGTTCCCGACTTCAGCTTTAGAATTTTCTGAAAATTTCTCGACCTCAATTCATAGAAGACCTCAGAATAATTCCACAGCCCGATCCAGAATTTGAATCCTGGACCTCGTGCCGCATAAGCGTTAGCCTGATACGTTAGTCAAGTGTACCAAGGAGTTAGTTATCTATACTAATATTATATAGTGGTAAAGTTTGTAAGTTTGTTTGAAATCTGTATGATCTGGTGGGCTAATCTTCGGAACTACTGAACCGATTTAAAAAAATCTTTCACCAGTAGAATGCCACGTTATCGGTAAGTGTCATAGGCTATATTTTATATTTGTATTGTATATATTAACCGAGTTATCAAAGTTTTTGTCGCGCAAGTCGGATCACAATAATCTGTTAAATCGGCTTTATGCGCATGCGCTACCTTAACTATTGAGAATAATTGAAAGCAATGTATGGGGACTTTATGTATCTTAAAAAGTTCTACAAAAAAGTCCGTGACGCATATATCTATCTTTTATATTTTAACAGATATAGAACTTTTTGTGTTTTATAAAATCATTTAATTCATATGCTTACGTTTACGTCATTTATAAAACTAAAATTAAACCCTTATCAAAACAAATTATTTAGTAATCACAAGCATATTATAGAGATAAGATTTGCCTTTTACAGTATGTTAATTAGTTATATAGTTTCGGAGATATTACAAAATGTCTCTATATTTACTACCTAGCTATATGTTATGTTGAGACAAATCGCTAGAATTGTTCAAATCAATAACGATATACCTATACCTACTAATTTTAAACACAATGTAGAAGTCACGGTCGAAAATAATATAATGATGTAACGACGCTCGCTAAACAACAAGTTTTATGTGAACATCGATAACGATTACCAATACGACGAAATATAAACTTGTGAATAAATTATACCATTCACAACTAACAAAAATCTGCTCAAAGAATTCTAGTAAATATATTACCGTTAAAGCATGCTGCGAATAGGTATTTATAGTTTCATTATTGCGCAGGGGTTAAATTAAGACATTTGGGTACATTTTAATCCAGTTTGTTGAATCAACTAAGCGTTTTGCGTCATCATTGTTCAGAAGAAGTCTAGGCTAGTTTAAATGAACTTCCTTTTTTTATTACAAGTTGACCCTTGACTGCAATCGCACCTGATGTAAGTGATGATGCAATCTAAGATGGAAGTGAGCTATCTTGTTAGGAGTAGGAAGAAATCCATACCCCTTCCAGTTTCTACACGACAACGTACTATTTTTTTTTATCGACTACAAGTTGGCCCTTGACTGCTATCACACCTGATGTTGAGTGATGATGCAGTCTAAGATGAAAGCGGGCTAACTTGTTAAGAGTGGGACGAAGATCCACACCCGTTTCGGTTTCTACACGACATCGTATCGGAACGCTGAATCGCTTGGCGATACGTCTTTGTCGGTAGGGTGGTGACTAGCCACGGCGAAAACCTCCCACCAGCTAGACCAAGACAAATTAAGAAAAATCTCAATCTGCCCCGCCGGGAATCGAACCCAGGAGCTCCGTCTTATAAATCCACCGCGCATACCACTGCGCCACGGAGGTCGTCGTACTAGAACGCTTAATCGCTTGGCTGTACGTCTTTATCGAGAGGGTGGTAACTAGCCACGCTCGAAACCTCCGACTAGCCAGACCTGGACCAGTTTAAAAAGTCTTAATCGGCTCAGCCGGGAAATGAACCAAGGACTAGCGTCTTGTTAATCCACTGCGCATGCCAGTGCCTTAGGAAGGCTGTTGCTATTGTTTTACTTTATGTTTCCTGATGCTAAACATTGAATATCTTAAAAATCGATACACCCTTGGTGTACTTATATCGATTTTTACGTAAGCAAGTACAATGTACAACCATAACCACACGTAGGTACTTATTTTTTTCCGAGCATTGGTTGAGTACTTGCTTGAACGAGCTTAACTCGGTATTTTTTTGGACATTATTTGTTTTCTAAAATTAAATCCTAGATCGATTAATCGCCTCCGAAACCTCTTGCATTCAAAATTTCATGAAAATTGATGCAGCCGTTTCCAAGATCCCGTTTATATATATACAAGAATTGCTCGTTCGAACTTTAAAGGTATAAGATTAGATACATTTGATACCTGTTAAAGTTCAAATATTTATTTGATCCATAATATACCTAGTTATAGAGTGAGACGCAGAAGGCAGGGCTCATTGTGCAAGCGTTGGGATCACGTCATCACGTCATCCAATCCCGATTTGATTAAACACATAATTACGGGTGGGTCTACATGACTCAACCGTAAGACCAAGAATTCATAACAAGTTCTCAGTACTTTAGATAGGCTGAAATTGTTATTTAAAACTCTTTTATAAATATCTTTATAGTTCCCGTATTTTCGCTGCTCCTGAATCTAGTAAAATGGAATGGTCGAATCGAGAGTTCACAGTTATTTTTCGACTGCGCAGTATAGAAGAATTGAAAGATCTCTGTTTAGACCTGCAACGATATTTTCAATTATTCATATTAGTTTAGAATTCCTACTTCTTCAGAACAGGCTGGAGGCTATAAAACGAGGATTTAGGAGGGAACGAGGTTTCGGTGCAGGCAATCAATGACAACCAGACTACAAAATGTTAAAAATTGACAACGGACAAACAACATCGTCAGCAAAATAAACAATTCACGTAAAAATTAAATGATATTTTATGAAGTAAGCGGCTGATAGACTTTGTAACTAATTAATGAGGCAATTACTACAACCGTTCTAAGTTGCTACTACCGTTCAGGGCTGCGTGCCCTTACTCTTGAACGCACGCAAGGCGTACGAGTACGTACGCAGAGTACGTCGAAGCGCGTCACGACCTCGGACCTGTCGTAAGCCGGTGTCAAGGGTGGCGTGCGCTATGCCCTCCACCCTTTAAAGGTAACTCGATAAGTGATCTAACCGATGAATTTACTTTGCTAGTGTAAGTAACAACCTACTGTTGTTATTTACACTAAGCAAAGTACCACTGCTGCTATTTGTACGGCCTAGTTGGTCCATTGGTAAACCTGTGGGGCTTTGATCACGAGGGTTGGAATCCTTGGTCAGGTAGTATATTATTTTGGTGTTTTTCTAATTTTAAACCAAAGTGGGGAAGTTGGTGGTGGTACACCCCCGTGACACGGAGAGCGCCTTGAGCCATCTGGATCACTATAAACGACATCTAATAGTGACATTGACGAATTAAATATTATCGACCGCCCACCCGCTCGCCAACCCATGTTGTAATGTCGTGGTGGGTCTATGCTTCATGCCCCCTGTAGTGGACCGTTAATAGGCTAATGATGATAATTATGAAGTGATAAGTCCACAAATAATACCACAGCTTGTTTATCACTAAGTAACATTTTGATGTAGAGGATTGTACCTAAGCCAACCTCGTATTTCAGGACATGTTCTGCTAAGTTATGCTTTCATTAATGCGTTTCTACTTAACATCAGTTGGGCTACTTGTTTATTCCAACTTTTACAAATTAATAATATTAACCACCTACATAAATTCAAATTTTATACAGGTTTTTATTTGGAGGGTTCAACAATTTCTGATTTACATAAAATGTTAATAAAACAATAAAATTTACAACATCACAATATTAATTCCTTAATTAACAAACCCTGAGCTAGTTGTGAGTTAAGGAAAATTGTATTCAGGGCAATCGGAATTAATGTTTTCAGTTATAAGGAATAGTCATTGCTCAAGGGAAAAACCTACATTTTATTAAAGTAGGTAGTAGGTAGGTAGGTACCTTTTAAATTCATACTGCTAAAACTGTGCCATCAGCAATAATAGTTGTTGGAAAATAAGTTTTCAATTATTTTCCTACTAGGTACTTAGGTTCTATATATGTTTATTTTCAAACACATCCAGGATCTTATCTTCAGAGACAATGTTGTGTAGAGGGCCAAGTGAACATTATCTGTGGCAACAATGGAATCATTAACCCCTGTGGGCCTGACATTCAAACCTTCTTTGAGGCCCGCGGCTACCCGGGTAGTGACGGAGCTATAATGACAGCTGTCATTATTTGCCTGACGGTTGCCAGGGGACCCCTCGGGGCTGTGAAACTTTAATGGTATGTTGCGGATGTCTTTGGGAGCTGCGGTACAGGGTAGAGGTTAAATGTTTCGCAACAACACCCTGTCCACAGTAACACAAAGCTTACAGAACTTTCTTCTCATCATATCAGTCATCCTTCCCTTCCTCCTTATAGGTGAGGGAATATGGAGTTTAAATCCACCATGTTGCTCCAATGCGAGTTGACGGGTTTTACTGTGAGTTTTGTAAAATAACAAAATGCTCAATATTTCTAAAACCAGTGTCAGAAGGATATTTGGTAAGAAAACTTTCTTTTATATTGTATCTAGCACCAATTGTAAATGCATTAGAAAAGTGAAAGCAACTTGAGAACGACTCACAAATTCTCCAAAATTATAAATAAGTAAGCAGTTTTTATCTAAGTATAGTTTAACAAATAAATTAACTTGAAGTGTCTGTTTGTAAATTTTTAACTTTAATACTGTAGAATCTTAGATTCTAATATAGAGTACCATATTAAACTGTTAATTACTTTACTGCTAAAAATAACTCTTTATAACAACTCAAACGGATTTAATTGTTCTGTTAGTTTTTCATTAGTAAGTGTAGGTAATATAATAAATTAACGGTAATGAGCTGGCCTTGCTAGTAAAATATTACTATATAAACTAGTGTAGTACAGTGGGATTGCTTTCCGCACTCACAGGGCTGTGTGTCAAGGTCAAACATTACTCACGACCAAATACTGTTGTAGGACTTGCTGATAAGACCTACATACCTATTCTGTGCTCAAGTGAAATGCAAGTATTATATCAACAAATAAGTATTTCCTTACAAAAACATCTAAAGGAATATTTAAATGCTAAATCTTTAAGAAATAGTCAGTTTTGAATCCCTCCTGTAAAAAGGTGGGGTATTATAAATTTTGACATGTCTGTCTGTGTATCTGTTATCTGTATCATAGCTTCTAAATGAGTGGACCGATAACAATCTGTGTTATTTCTGTAAAAGCTGACTTGTTCAAAATGGTTTTTCGCTACCCATATTTTATGAAGATTTTGATAAAAATTAATACGCCAATCTAAAGATTAATGGGAGAAAATAAACATTCTCATTTTCTATTAAGTAAAGACTAAGTTGAAAAACATTTTACTTTCTCATTAATCCATCATGGATTAGATGTAAAATGTATGTGTAAGCGGCATCCGGCTGCCACTTCAATTCTTAAAAATAATTAATAGTTTTATCACTCAATGAATACAAGTGACTGAAATGTACTCGAATTGAGAACTACTTTCTACAACTTGTAGGAAATCTTCTCTACTGCTATTAAAATAGTAACAGTAATGTTGAACTGTCTGTGTGCTACAATCATACAATTAACAGTATTATAGAGGACAACTGAAGTCACCGGATATTAAGTGATTACCAATATCTATAAATATTTGTGATCCCAGAGATACAGCTAATAAGCCAGCTTTATTTATCTGGGATTTAGTTATCTTCCATTATCTATCTTATCTTATATTAACAGAGGATACAGGAAATATATTATTTAGATTGTGAGAGAACATAAATAATACTGACTTAGCAACTTAGTTGGAATCTGCTGTTTCATTGGCAGACAATGTTGTTTTAGTTGGATGAGTCAGTTTACTCAAAAACAAATAGGAAAATTTATTTAAAATATATTTAATTGTCTATTTCATTTTCATGATTGATGTAACTATTAGTTATTCAATCAAAACCACAAGGTCAGATGATGGAAGTGATTTGCGTTTTGACAAAGAATTGATAGTATGGAAGTAGTATCACACAATTTATAGCTTGCTGAAACAAAAAACAACTAAATACAACTGCTTGGAAATATGACCACTTCCAATGAAGAACAATTATCTTGCAGAGCAGCTCAAGGAAAACATGCCCTTTAATATGCCACCCTACTTAGAAAAACTAAAAATATATATGAAAATGTTGTATTGTAAGTTGCATTTGCCATTGCTACAACAATTTCTCTATAATAGGATTAATCAGCGAGGTTGTATTCATACCAAATTGTATTACATTAAATATGGCTTATTATGAATCATTTCTAATCCATAGACATTGAAACTTAATTTTACAAAGGAATTACTAACAGAACCTAGAGGGAGGTGAAAGCACCACAAAACTATGGACTGAGCAGATGACCAACAGTTAAAGACTGTTGACTCTGTCTTACACAATTTGCTTGCTAAAATTGTGACTCTTAGCCCGGTTTTTGGGGTCAACAAGTGAGCCAGTTAATCGCACGTCGCGGCATCACTTACGTTGGTTCATCTTGAGCACCATGGCCCGGTAGAAGCGCGAGAACGGCGCCATTACGTTGTGGGTGCTGAACAAGCGGGACACATACTCCCGGAGCGCCATCCCAGCGCCGCACTCACTCTGAGCACTGTTTACACACTACACTTTGTAAAAACATTAAATTTGACACACATTATCACCGGAGAATATCTTGGTCGGAGAAAACCACGAAAACATTATCGACTGTTTCGCTTTCATCATTTTAACTCGCGCTCATGGATTGTCTGTCCAAACAACAGTCTATTAGTGCATTATAGCAATAATTAGAGCCGCAAATATTCACGCTTTCGGCTCGAGCAGTTGACGTGTTGTCATCACAAACAGCGGCTACGCGCTCTATCTCTATCGATCCCGCAGCGCCCACAACAACACCATATAGAAAACGAATACTGAATTACTGACAAATAGGGCTGCCGTGCCATAATATCGATATTCGCTGTCAAAATGACGAATATTTTGTAAAAATTAGTAGTTAATTTTAAGGAAATGTTTACGGAAAAAACAACTTAATTTCTTAATCTATATACTTCTATACCAACTAATATTATAAAGCTGAAGAGTTCGGTTACTTTTTACATGTATGTTTAAAAGGAAAACTTCTTGGAAACTGCCAATCGGATCGAGATTGAGAAATGAGATTTATTGGGGAAGACTATGGGCTCTATATAAATTACGCTCCGACCTAAAGGAATGGAGCATCAATGAAAATTATGGCAAATCGCGGGTGGCACGCGTAACGCAACTGAAAATTAAAAAAAAAATATGACAGCATTGTTATCATTCATAAGTTAAAAAAAGTCTGATGATGTAAAGGTTGACCTTTTCATGGTTTTTATAAACGATACGATTTGTACATCTCATCTTCCTTCAATAATTTATTCTTTTCAAAACATAGCTTTAAGTTTTATCGACATTATTTTTTAAATCCCTAGATCCTTAGCTACAGTAACGCCATGGTGGAAAACTAATGCACTAAAAATGACAAATGACATTTTATTTTGGTGTTGCCATCAAGTAGTAATTTCTGCTATTGTGGTAATAATATAGTAGGTACTTCCACAGTAAGCGGTAAATTCCACAAAACCTCACGCAGCCCGCAGGTGTAGCTGTAGCAAGACAGGCGGAAATTAACTACGTAATAATTAATATAGATAAGGAAGCTTTCTTATTCTGGAAAATGTTATTCTACTTACACTATTATTTTCTTAATAGAATAATATTTGATGGACTACGATCATTTACGTTATAAAACGCTAGTTGTTTCTACTATGTAAATGAAGATTGATATAAAAAATAAAATGTTGTTGACTGATTTAATTAACAAAATAATTATGTAGGTAGCTATATACCCATAAGATGTATTTAAAGAAGTACTTAGTTAGATACGTACATACCTACTACGTATTAACGACATATAGGTAGGTACAAAAGACCGTTGTACTTTCGTGCACCTTTTAACCATTAAACTAGAGAGGCTCAATTATTATCAAGTAAGTAGGTTCTTTTGCATTAATTTAGAAATAAATTGCAAAATAATTAACAATAACAAAGTACAATCGCAGTATCGCTAATTGCACCAAAGCTAGCTAGGTACCACGCTCTGATTACATTAGGAGTAGGACTCCTATGGGTGTGCTGTTTATTCGACTATTGGTTTGTGCTATTTGATTCGGCAGCCACGAGTAATATATTTGCGTCAGTGATACACGTCGCGAGCTGCGCCTAATAATTTCCGGGGCCGAACACAAACACGACGCACTAATTGGTGCGACGCGGACAAACGAAGCCGCACAAACTACGATGGTTGAAGGGTTCGCTGAATTCCCAAAGCACTCACGTTTAACCCACATAGGTATCACCTATTCCAGGTAAGTGTAAAGTTTCAATGCAAATGCGAAACTAGTGTAGAAATAGCTACCTATTTAACAAATACTTAATTGATATTGCGTTAGCTAGATACTCATTTAAAATGTGTGGTATAGCTTTCAAATATAAATTAAAGTTTTATAGTAGGTCTATTGAGTATTGACGTTGGAAGCGTGATTTTGACCTTCACCTTTTTTCGTGCTACTTGGTCATTATCACTTAACTTTAGTTTTGGGCTGAATAAACAATATTACCTATAATGTACTTCCCTACCTATTAAGGCATTTATATTACTAACATTTCTTAAAAATGTTTACAAAATTTCACTACTTGTCTAAACATATTTTTAGGTTAGGCAAAATAAAATTAATTAAAAAATTTTAAAAATCGACGCTATGAATGAGGCATCTTAACGAATTTTATTTCGCCGTCTGTCTCGGTCATTATCGTTTTTTATTTATCATTAAATATATCATCAATGGTGATATAGTCAAACAAAATTATTACTCTAAGGCCACCCACCCGCATCGGAGCAGCGTGTTGATATAAGTTTTATACCCTCGCTTCTACAAGTAGGAAAAATGTTGAATAGTTCGCTAAAATGAGCTGATAATGATGATGGCTTTAAAAATGATATTGTAAAAATTTTTTACAAAAAAGTCAAAATGTCCAAATCCAAAAACACATTTAAATTTTTCCTTTATATAAAAAAACTGTACTTCACAAAGATTTTTGCTAGCATCTTTGTAACCACTAGAAGAAAATACTAGTTTGTTACCAATTTATAAACCTTAGTAAGTGTACCTAAAACTTTTAAAAAATATAGTCCACTTCGGTGCCATAAATTTATTTTCAAGACATTCATTATAAATTGGTACAAGAATAAAAGAAAAATATTTACTCCAATTTTTTTTTTACCAGACAAATAAAATTTTATTTACAAAATTAGTGTCAATATGGTGTTCTAATCCGTAATATTCAACAAAAATCAGAACTTAAAAACTTAACTATAACAGCTCGAGCATTGAAAAATGATAGAGAACATTGAAAAATCTGAAAAACCTATAACTTGGTCGCCCTTCGGTTTTTTTAAATAATTTGGTGACAAATGTCTCATTTTCGTTTGATCCATGATAGTTGGACATCAAATGGAAATGGAAAGTCAATGCATGCATTTTTCGCAAATCCTTTTAAGCGGAAATATGTAAAGATTGTGTCTTTCGCTTCAATTACGCGAATGTAATGAGTAATTAACTCGCGCGTCAACATTTAAACATAATTTCTACCGCACGGTGTTGTTTTACAGACATGACACTAGGTATGTAAAGCTATCCAAACTCGTTACGTGTGTCAGATTTTATTTATCATCTAAAACTACCCTTGTTATGGTATATTAAGAAACCTACAACAAATCCGAACCTCCCTAGACATTGGCTTAGTACTTGCAAGGAGAACGAAATTGGATTACTTAGCTGGATACATATTATTGTACAGACTTGACCGGCTTATATCGAGTAAGGCAAGTGCAGTGTGACCCCGGCGGCCACGTGCGGCTGCGGCCGATCCAACGATCGATCGTCGCCTGTCAAGGCCAAGACGTGCACCTGTTCGATTCATTATCTCCTGACCGGGACGATCACGAACTACGACAGTGGGCGTGTGAACCTTGGTTCCTTAAACCACAACAAATCATAAAGATTTCGTGATGTTTCCATTTAATAGTTTTATGGGAAGCTTTAAGCGGTAACGGAGCAATACAATAAGGTACTTGCAAAAAATAAAAAAAGCTTCTATAGCTTTCATATATTTAATATATTTTTATGGTTTCCTTGCATGCTGGTAGAAAGTACATGCTATACATTTTTGTAACAATTATTGCCCTTGTTTGGTTATAACGCGTTTGGGGTGGATTACTAGGATTATTCTATTGATCGTTACACAAATTCCTAGTTGACGAGACAAGATGGTTTATCTGAAGTTAAGCGGAAAACCATCGGATATCACAAGCTTAGGTAAATGTAGCACACTCACTGAAACTCTGTTCATCACTTAGTGTGCAACATTCTGACCGCAAAGAGCACTGCGATTAGGGGGCAGAGTAAAGTGTTGGTAGAGCCATGTGACAAACAGCTCTACTACTGTAAATACTAATGAAATTTTCGTAAATTGTTTAATTTTTGACAATTTGTACACGATCTATTACCTTCTTATTTATACCATTTTCCGTGTTATCTACCGTTAAAATGCCTATTATTAAGTCTACATAAGGCAAAAATATTTTTACATAACTAATAAAATGAACGTTAGTCCGTTTCTTAATAATAATCAGTGGTAAAGAAAGTAACCCGAATAAAATCCTAAAATAAAATGTGATTAGTTATATATGAATGAATGAAACGGTTCCACAATGTATCTAAGCAATATAATGACTTAGCAAATTATGAATATGGTTACGATAAGCTTTAATCGTTTTTATTATTTCTTATCAACTACTTATATGTAATCCAATTTAAAAATAAATAAAACGGAAATGTATTTTGAATATTTGAAACTTTTTAGTTTTATCAAAAAGTAAATTTAAAAATACTAAGTGAATTAAATAATTAAAAAGTAGTTATATAAGTATCACAAAGTTTTCGAAAAGTGTGACAGCAGTTCTTATTCTTAAATAATAGCACTTCTGTATGAGAATTGGTAATCATGTAATGATATTGAGCATTTCATATTTTTGGGATTTACGAGTTTGTCTAAAACAGCTACATAAGATCTATACTGCTAGTGGCTCCCAAAGCTCACCGAGGTATTCAAAGCTGTCATGGCTGATGAGGAAGCGCAGGCCGGTCCACATGGCTATGATTTCGCAGTCGATGACGTGCGCCATGTAGAACATGAGGTAAGCGGCGATGCATTTCATGACGAGTATCTGCATCAACTGGTAGCGGCTCCCAACACTCACCGAGATACTCAAAGCTGTCATGGCTGATGAGGGAGCGCAGGCCGATCCACATGGCGTCGGCGGCCGCATGGCTACAGCACGGTGAAGTAGTAGTCGATGACGTGCGCCACGTAGAACATGAGGCAAGTGGCGATGTACATCATGATGAGGATCTGCACCAACATGCTGGCTGCGCGCCCGCTACACACTGAGCGCGGGGAAGCCCTAGCGAGCTCGTGTCCAACGCCTAAATCTTATTGTGGTATTACGCACTGCGAGTTGCGCGCGCTGGAGACTTTTTGTTATAAGACTTTCTTATCGTTTTCAAACGACGTAGTAGGTAGATACGAAATGTTAGTACGGCTAGCGCTTGCCTGGAAGATGCCTTTTCACTCTTGACTTAAAAATAGTATTTAAATGTAGGGAAAATGGAAGCTGGAAGGGTAGGTATTCCAATTTATTGGAGTGCGTATGAGGAATGAGGAACCAAACCGCTTAGTACGCGTCGGGGATATCGACTACGTAACGGTATAAATTTCTGCGAAATTAAGTATTGTCCATTGAAATATTGCTAACTTTACTAAAGCCAAACTCGACTGAGAATTCTTGTCAATAAACAAATTAAAAATGAAGGTAGAAATAACTAGTCATTTTCACCTTTTTTTAATTAACTAGTTAATGACGAATTCATGACAATAAATTAGATTAGTAAGCGTAAAAGTAATTTATATATTCAATATCCTTTAAATAAGATTTTATAAAACATAATTTTAAATTTATTAGGCATAAAATGTGTTGCATTTTCTACCTTCATTTTAAATTTGTTTGTTGACAAGCATTCTCAATCGAGTTTGGCTTTAGTATAGGTTAGATTGAGGTAACGCCGGGTGAGGGTAAGGGCCTCGGGGTAACCCAGGCGAATCTTCTATCTTCATAGGGAAACTGTCTTTCTCAACCGTGTTTCAAGTCTCTTTCGTGGCTCAGGTTTATGAATCAATCCTTGATGTTTTGTCCGTCCGGTTCGTTTTCCGTGCAAGCGAACATGCTGCTCACTACACCTCGGATATACTTCTACAAGGCTCAAAGAACATCTTGGAGCTCCAATAGCGAGACGCAGACACTTGTTTCGGTGGATCATCAGCCACCTTTTTAGTACGTGGATATACCAGGCATCGTCGTAGGTGACATTTAGTGTAGTGACATGTCGCTAGGGTGCGCCGTCAGGTGGTTTCGGAGTGGTGACGTTGTTGCCTAATAGCCAAGTTGTGTACTGAACACTACTATGGGATCATGTTTACGTTTCGCTTCTTATTTAACAAGTAGCCATGACGTCACACTTCTTAAGATGTAAAAATAAAATATGCTACTTTTTAGATTTTAAATTTTAGCATTGTATTATGTTACTACGAGAAAAACGTTTTTCGATTGACTATGTAAGTTACTATAACACAAACTATAATTATTATACAATAGACTAGTTGACGCTTGCATGATTGAGTAATTATCACCCGATCACTCGTATTACACAACGAGTTGTTAACTTACTGTTGGACTGTCCATCGATGACGGTAGTGGCGGGCACGAGGCCGTCGTCGGTGTCAGCGCCGGGTAGCGGCTGCAGCGGCAGCTCCACGGCGCCCGCCTACGCCATCACACCACCGCAATTGTCACCACCACATTACACTACGAGTTGTTAACTTACTGTTGGTCTGTCCATCGATGACGGTAGTGGCGGGCACGAGGCCGTCGACGGTGTCAGCGCCGGGCAGCGGCTGCAGCGGCAGCTCAACGGCGCCCGGCCACGCCATCACACCACCGCCATTGTCACCACCACATTACACAACGAGTTGTTAACTTACTGTTGGTCTGTCCATCGATGACGGTAGTGGCGGGCACGAGGCCGTCGACGGTGTCGGCGCCGGGCAGCGGCTGCAGCGGCAGCTCCACGGCGCCCGGCCACGCCATCACACCACCGCCATTGTCACCACCACATTACACAACGAGTTGTTAACTTACTGTTGGTCTGTCCATCGATGACGGTAGTGGCGGGCACGAGGCCGTCGACGGTGTCGGCGCCGGGCAGCGGCTGCAGCGGCAGCTCCACGGCGCCCGGCCACGCCATCACACCACCGCCATTGTCACCACCACATTACACAACGAACTGATAACTTGTAATGTACTTGTTTGTCTGTTTGTCAACACTATCGAGACACTCATAGATTAGAACACTATTAAATTATGAGTCATTTATTCACCGTGAGATGACACTTTTGTTATGATTTCGATGCATAGAAAACTTCCTTCATATTCGATTAGATTTTAAAGCATTTTATTATTTATTTTTATTTGTAACACGTCAATTTTTTTAGACTTTTTATAAAATATAATTTACATACATACCGATTTAAATATCTTTTTAGTGCTAGTATTAGTTTAGTGTTACCAACCCACTATACTTAAATCGCTTCCGTAAATTAATTACTAAACAAGAGGAATAAAAGTACGCCAGCTGCACAGCTACGTCTGCCTGTATGAACGGGATTAACCCAAATGTTCATATTTTTTCAGCAATCATAAAATTGTTTCACGAGGACGTCATTAAGGTTTTGTGTAAATATGGCGATGATTGTTTAACATATCGGATAACATTGCGTCTGCCAGGTACTTTACTGGTGTGCGACGCGTAAGTCAAGTATGTAGTATTTTGCCTGACTCTCAAATAGTACCTACATGTTGCTATTTATGACTTACAGTTCCGCATAAGAAAATTTAGCGGGCGTAGGGGAGACTTATGATCTGAGTGTCTATCTTAATGTAATCGAATCCAAAATGTGGAGATCCGTAAAAGAACCAAATTTGTTGACATTGCGTTTAACGAGTCGTGAAACTGAAGTGGCAATGGGCGAAGCACATTCTTCGAAGAGCCGAATGAACGTAGATCCCATCATCCCATGGAAAAGCGTCCCCGCACTGGAAAGCGCAGAGTAGGACAGCCTCCCAGTATGCGAACTGAGGTCATCAAGCGAGTTGCAAGAAGTCGCTGGAAGCAAGTTGCTCAGAACCGCGATAAGTCTTTAGTATAGGGTAAAAGCCGGATAGTTGCCCCAGTGGGATACTTGCCCCAGTTTCGAATACACTATGTTATGGATTTTAGTGGCACTAACGCTTTACTGTAATTGTAAGTACCCCTTGATATGTGACATAACTAATTTAGACGCTATTTTTGTTATATTTTTATAGTTTTGTAGTAAAAATTCTATAATGTTGATTAGTACCATAGAAAATTACATTAAATAATAAAAACTGATCAAGCAAATTGATATAAATTTGTTATTATTAAAAAAATCTATTGTGAAGCGTCTATCTCCGCACGAGGCAAGTATCCTCTGAAGCATTATTTACGTGAGGCAACTATCCGCTAGGGTAGGCAACTATCCTTCCTTCGAGAGGTCAAATAAAACTGGATTTACTCAAAGCCTATTTATATCATGTTGATATTATGATATAAATAGGCCAAATAGCACCATCAAATAAGTCCGCAGATTGCTTTTCAAATACAGACTATAATTTTCAGGTTATATTTAAAAAGCACATTTTTAAGTTTGTAAAGTTAGGCACCTAAATTATTGTAAGAAGAAGTTAGTGCAAAAGACTGCGGCATAAGTTTTTTACGTGTTAAGAGTGGACGTGAGATAAAAAGCTTACAAAGTGGCCGTTTGCAGCTAACGGCTGAGGCGCCACTAGAGCAGTCTGTAAGTACCTACCTACGATCTCATGAGTAGCGCGCTCTGCATTTGTTCAAGAGTTATAGAGGGCTAATAGCTGAGGCAGTTTTTTAAAGAAGCCATGTTTTCAAAAAATAGTTATAGTACCTTTCAAACTTGCGAAAAGAGAGCTAAATTAAATAAATTTCTGCTAAAATTTAATTTTAATTTCGTTTCCGTCAAATAAGCAATACGAACATTTCTCAAAAGTCAAGTCTACCAGGTTTTGAACGTATGTAAGCTTTGTAAGTGAGCTTAACATGGTACCTATTCACTTGTTCTCCTTATGACATTGAAATAAAACCGGCCAAGTGCGAGTAGAACTTACGCACCGAGGGTTCCGTAAATTTTAATGTTTTGGGAATTATTCCTTCATATGTACTATAAAACATGGCTTCTTGCAAAAAGGATTCTAGCACTAGCGTATCTTTTGATTGCGTTGACATAGAAGTTTGATTTTGTCACAGCTTAAAGGTTTTATAGGCCCAAGTATTTGATATGAATTTCAATTTAATATCTTTACGTTTTCATGAGAAGAGGGGGTAAGCTTAAAATTATTAAAAACTCTATTATTATATGATGCAACTAAAAATTTACAATTTTCGTAATTTTTCCATTAACTATACTATATAAAGGTACTTTGTACCAAATTTCAAGATCCTAAGCTTACGGGAACTACCCGTTACCCGTTTTGATTTACTCGACCGTGTCGAAAATTGGGGAAATTTTTGGCATAAACGGCTGTATCTTTTGATTGCCTTGGCCTACAAGCTTGATTTTTTCACGAATCTAAGGGACAGCAGACTTGATTATTTGTTATGAATTTCAGCTTGAATCTTCCACGCATTTCTGAGAAAAAGGGTCTTGACAGACGGACGGACAACTAAGTGAAAATGTGAAAGTGAAAATGAATATATTACAAAGCATTTTACCTATCTACTCATGTTACTTACATACCACTCACACATAAGCATAGTCACTCACTCACATTTCCTAAACAAATACGGCGAATTGTAATAGAAGTTCATAGCAACAACAATAACAACAACAACAACATAACAACGACACCCTGCGTCTTGCAGGGTGTTGTTGTCGTAAGTATGAACGCTTATTTGAGTTTCCTCCGACCGACCCCGTGCCGAAGCTGTGTACAAAAGCTAGTCATTGAACTAAATAAACTAGGTGCCTTATATTATCCAACACAACCCTTTGCTAGAAACGAAAGTTAAAACTTGGAAAAGTTTTGACTCGCTGCGAAAGTTCGAGCCAAAGATTTCTGAAGAAGAAGAAGTTTCCTATAGAAAACGTTCGGAAAAAGTAATGTAAACGGTCTTATAATAATGTGGGAAAACATTTACATTGATTAAAAGTGTATACAATTTAACAAAAGGAAATGAATTTTATATTAAATACTAGCAGTCGCCCGCGATTCGTTCGCGTTAGAACCTCTTACGTACCCTTTTAATTTTAAAGACAGACTTTCATATAAAGTGTGCTCTTTCCCCACTCAATATAATTTTTTTATAATTTTCCGTAAAGCAATATCCCGTGTACTAAAGATTTACATTTTCCATAAAAAAGATTCTAGTGAGTTAAACTTAAAAGATAGACATATACTGTCGTGGACATTTTTTTAGATCATTTCAAGAGGAATATTTCTTTCACACATATATTTTTGGTATCTTGAACCGTTTTTGCAGCGCACGCAACGGAAGCCCTCAAGGATGAATAATTTTTCCCGTTTTTTTTCACATTTTCCATTATTTCTTCGCTTCTAATAGTTGCAGCGTGATGTTATATAGCCTAAAGCCTTCCTCGATAAATGGTCTATTCAATACAAAAAGAATTTTTCAATTCGAACCAGTAGTTCCTGAGATTAGCGCGTTCAAACAAACAAACAAACAAACTCTTCAGCTTTATAATATTAGTATAGATATTGCTCTAAATATTAGTTTTTATTTTTTTGCCTCTAAGTTTGTTCAGACATCATTCCAAAAATACTCTGCTTTACCTTCGGCTTCCACAGGAAAAATAGCCAAAGTTGAATCAGGACAAGAGCTGCTGTATAGTATATTGATATCGATTATCTGAAGATAACCGAATTAAAAAAAAATAATAAATAAAAATAAGTTTAGGTTTTGGTTCACAACGATTCAATGTCAAAAAAAAATCATTTAATATTAAGTTACTGGATTAACGCTTTATATTATATTCCAAAATTTACTTTCAAACCATGTAACCGACCAAACTAGAATTTTTAAACTTTCTTACAGTATAACCTTTTTAAACCTTTCTTAAACAGTCGAGGTAAGGAGGCTTTTACATAAAAACACACATTAAAGTCGACTCAGTCGTCGTATATGTGTCAAGACAGAGGTTCTTACAAAGTTGCCAAGTATATATAGGAAACAACACCAATAATAATTAGTAAAACACTCAGTAAACGTAAACTGTCGGGAACTCGTCAAAATTTAAACGTCGACCGGTGTTGTAAGCGCGCTAGTATCAACTGCAGGGTCTGCAGGTGTCCCAGTATGATAACAAGCGTTACAGTTTATATTACATTTAAGATAAGATTAACATCCGTCACACAACAACCAACGCTGTGAGAAAATACCGCAGAACACGCCTTGCGCAAATAGACGTGCGAGTAACTTCGTGTAAACAAATCATTTGTACCAATACGCTACTTCAAAAGCGAAATTATCAATGTTTTTATTTTACATATCATCATTAGCCTACTTTTATTGATTCACTGAAGGGACATACCTAAGGCATGTTGGCAGTCTTAGGCCTGTGTGCACCAAGATTTCGGTTATCATAACCAACGGTTAACATAACTTTAAATTTACTATTTATAATAAACCCGTACGCCGGTTAAGGGCGTAAACCGGGCGGTTATCTTAACCGAGCTTACGTCCTTAACCGGTGTACGGGTTGTCGTGAACAGTAAATTTTATGTTTAGCTTATGTTAACCGTTGGTTATGATAACCGAAATCTAGGTGCACACAGGCCTTAGGGTCTTAACGATGGCAACGTCTTTACTGCTTATACCAACTAAATATTTCATATTTCGACCCCAGACCTCTTGAAGTGGCTATTCATCATCAACAAGGCAGTTATTTCAATTATTGGCAATTAAAAAAAATTTTAACAAAAAATTGAACCGACTCAAAACGCACTAAATAGTAAAAAATAACTGTGTCATTTAGTTGCTTTAATTTACTTAAGCATATCTATGAAGTCGGTGCCAGCAAATTTAAGAAACATTTGTTTTACGTAGTAAAGCAGTTTGTGGGTCCTATGTAATGTCCTTAAAGTAGAAACCTTGGCTGGCACCGACTCCTAGATATGCTCAAGTAAATTAAAGCAACTAAATGACACAGTTATTTTTTACTTTTTAGTGCGTTTTGAGTCGGTTCTATTTTTTGTTAAAAATTTTCATTTCTTACTTTTTAGTGATTTATTGCCACGTAACGTACTCGTACTATACTGTCTTAGTATATTATACGCCACTGGTAGCCAAAAACTAGCGATATCGAGACAAAAACCGAAATCGCTGTAAGCGTGCTTCCAAAATTTGAAGAGTTCCTTAAATTTCCCCAGGATATCATCATCTGATCCTAACATGATGACAATGGGACCACCTTGGAAGGACCCTTTCTAATAAAAAAAGAATTATCAAAATCGGACAACTCTGTAAAAAGTTATGCGTGGTCATACATAAAAAAAAATATACGTGGCGAATTGAGAACCTCCTAAGTTTTTTTTCGTCGGTTAAAAATTAAAAATACCTACGGTTAGTAGGACATAGAAACTCCACAGTCATTTTTTACTTTTGTAATTGTAGTGCGTTTTGAGTCTGTTCTTTTTTTTTCTCATACCACTCGCGCAGTTTTTTCAGCCTGGGAAACCGAGGTCTTGAGCTTCTTTCGATTATACGTTTATTATAGACCTATATGTACCAACATACTATTACTACTTGTTTTAATGCATGTTACAATATTTCTTGCAAATAATTTTCATCGAAATGAAAGAAAACTTTGTATGCGACAGATGTTGTCACACCGAGGATCGAGGCTAAGCGAAGAGCTTTCTTTCAGAAGCACTAACCGGGCGCGGGAAGGCGCGGCCGTTAGCTGTGACCTCTTGGCCTATAGCGTGACGTCATATGGGTCATACACATCAAAGCACGCCTTTTATGGGGTAACCATGAACCGGGAAAATCGGGGACTCCCTAATAAATTACAAATCAAAATAGAAAAAATAAAAATTTTCCGTTTAATGGTGTACTTATAAATAAACAATTATCACTAATAGATAATTGCATTAGATCGTTACTAATATCTGTATCGATTAGGCATATTAGGCACTTAATTTTTATTATATATGAAATATTGATATCGGATATTAGAATCGTGATTTTTGAATACAACAGATTAATTTTATTTATTTCGAAAATCATTACAACCTGAAATGAAACTGAAAGTTTGTTTTGTTCCAAGAAAGGACATCATACAAAAAATACTTACTAAAATTTCAAAGTTCCGGCCAAACAAAGAAAAGTAGTTATTTCAATTGAGATCGATTAACTGTATTTTTAAACTTCAATAACATCGAAAGTAAAGCTTTCACAGTATTGCTGTTGTAATGAAAAATATTTGGAATAACAAAATCTATCTATTTGGAACAAAATTACCCTTTAAAGTTTAAAATTCAATATCAGGGAAAGTAAAGCTTTCACAGTATTGTTGTTGTAATGAAAAATCTTTGGACTAACAAAATCTATCTATTTGAAAACAAAATTACCATTTAAAGTTTAAAATTCAATATCAGGGAAAGTAAAGCTTTCACAGCATTGCTGTTGTAATGAAAAATCATAGGAATAACAAAATCTATCTATTTGAAAACAAAATTACCATAAGTTTAAAATTCAATATCAGGGAAAGTAACGGTTTCACAGCATTGCTGCCACAGTAAAAAATATTTGTAATTACAACGCCTATCTGTTTAAAAACAAAATTCTTGGAAAAAATCTCCACTTTTAACCTTCAGTATCACCCACAGTAAAGCTTTCACAGCATTGCTGCTCTAGTAAAAAATGTTCAAAATAATACCGTCAATCGAAATAACTACTTCTTTTTCTTTGTCCGGCACTTTGAAATTTTGGTACGTTTTGAATGATCTCTTTTATAGCAGCATGGCTCAGTCGCGGAGTTGGTGATTTTACACCCTCGAAGAGCATGATATGTCGTCGGACCCAGTAATTATTATCTTTAATAGTATCTGCTTCCAATCGTATTAAAAGAGCGTAGTGATTTCAAGCTCAAACATTTTCTTCTATAAAAATGGAGGCCACACCCTGTCGCGTTGAAATAGGCTGATGATAATGGTAATGATATATATAAAATCTATTAACGTTAACCCAAATTCGCAATATAGATGAATAGGTACTTTGTGCTTGCTGGTCGCAGCCAGGGTCAATACAAGGGTGACTACGCCCCCGTCTGAGGACGATTCCCGATTAAGTCACGAAGCAAGCTGCGGCTATTGTCTGTGAGGCCATTACGTTACGAGCGACAAAGGAAAAATAATTCACTCTGTCACCACTGTACAGCTATTAAGGTAATATTGGCGGCTCTTTTGTGTCTAGCTGGCTCTTTAGCTTCTATCTGTACAATATCTCGACATATGAAGTGTAATAGGTATGTCTTGATGGATGTAAGATTAGAATCGAGCTGTAACAAGATACTACGGCTCGCGAATATTGTAAACATATTGTTTCATTGGTAGTAAACAAAATGCTTATACGAATATGTATAGGTATTGTGAGTTGAAAATGTCAAAGATTTTTTTAAAGTTTTCAAAATATTTTTTATATTTATTGTCAAGGTAATATGTGAGTGCCATATATCATTTAATGGTAATTAATCTATCTATGTAGTAGGATGGAAATCCACACCTTTAGGTTCCTACCGACTTAGTACTGGTGCGGTAAATCTTCGTCGTCACCATTTCCGGTAGTGCGGTAACTAGCCAGACATCAATTAAGGAAACCTCAATTGTCGCAGCCTGGAATTAAACCCAGAACCTCCGTTTTATAAATCCACCGCACATACCATTACACCACGTGGGCCGTTAAAACGCTAGCGTGTAATATGTAGAGTAAAAGTAATATTAGTAAAAATATTATAAACACAGCCTTTTATTCAGGGCGCACATTGTCTTCGCCCCCCTACAAACGCAGGGCACAAAGGTTCGCAGTCCCGTTGTCAGTCCGTTCATCATTTATTCATTTCACACGTGAGTGACACTCCCTTCGGAGCACTACGATACGCGCCCGTGTCGCCATGACTACTTGCCATCGATTTTATTGCATAAAGCTGTGACCCGTGACTTTGGGATTGACTATTTAAAAAGATTTTTCTTTCTGTGTATATTTTAGGTATTATTCTTAAGCTCAATACTTACACTAACGTCACCATTACAATGGTAGTAGAGTAGTCTCCTGTGATACCACTCTACTCGCCTAGTAGTATTACGCCTAGTAGAGTGGACTGAGTGCTCTGTGCTATACTGAAAACCTGACCTCAGAAATAACTGAAATGTGCTACGTACTATAATGGGTCATTAGAAATGAACTGTACTTCGTCTTTGAGATCGTATAACATTATATCCCTACATTCACTCTCAAGGAAACATCCAAGTAAATTGTGCTCCAATCTAAGGTTAATCTACTTGTAAATTATAAACAGATTAACCCAAAGTTCATCTTGTTCCTTCTACTATTAGGTATTATTAAAAAAGTTCGCTGCACAGAGCCAAGTGCAGAGTTTAAGCCAGTTAACTGCACTGCCATATTCCGAGGAGTATTACATTGCAGTAAAGCTGCTGTTCCGACGAGATGGCCGTGTTACTGCGCTTTAAACTTACTGCAGCTTCGTTGAGATAACGTTGAGAGAGTTACACTTAACTGCATCATTTTTTAAATGTTTATGAAGTAGATTAAAACTATAAGAAATATTTATTTTATTATTTTATTGAAGTTAGGGTAACAATGTGTTAGTTTCTTTCTTTTTTGAGGGGCGCGCTCCCTCTCTATACAAAAATAGTGGAAGTATCAAATCTATAGATTATTATCTCTGCGGAAGCATTATCAGCCCATAGAGGAGATAGCTAAATTAGAAGGAATATTTGGTACACAGACCCAATATGCAGCTTCAATGTGCTTTGCACTATTATACGGTCACTATCCGAATGTTAATGTTACTCTCCTCTATTGTTAATGATACAGACCGGAACCGATGGTTTAACGTTCTACGGGTCTATGGGATTTTACGACATAAATTTTCCAACTCAATTACGGAAAACTTCTTTCAAGGTAGAAAACAATAATATTTCATAGTCTTGTTAAGGACTCACGCGCTCAAGATGCTACTAAATGTTGAAAGTCGTAACTTCTACCTGCATATCAATAAAAACAATCGCTAACAATTAAAACAACAGAATTTGGATCAGTAAGTAAACATTTAAAATCAGGAGCAATTCGTTACCATCTTAAAAATTCATACACGCAGAACAGTAGGTTGAAACTATTTTCATGTAAATTCGTCATTGCGTTGTACGAACATATAATTTGGAAGTCTGTTGTTTTAAAGTACTTTCTAAATCAAAGTAAACAATCGCGTGTCTCTGTGCTGTAGGTGCTCGACTGCTCGAGGGGAACTTCTGCTCATATTTAATTCCGATCCATTTGCATTAAACAGGCGCTGCTCAGTCTGCTGGTGCTGCTCGCTGCTCGCTGCTCGAACGAGAGCCCCCGCCCCCGGCGTATAATGCATTTCCTCAAAATGCTCCGCTGCATAATTCTAATTTGCAGCCTAATTCCACCGCTCGTGAATATTCCGACTCTATTCCTAGCTTTTCAAATGGGAACTATTTTTGTTCTTTATTTTGCTCGTTGTAATGTGGGTCATAACCATTTTATTGTAAAGATGTATTTAAATTCAATACTTGTAATACGAATTATCTCGTACTGTTGGTTAATACGGGTACGGAATATCTGTTAATATCCTGAGTTGCATTCTGAAAATATGATTATTGTATTTTATTTATCATGCCGTAGTTTTTACAGTTACATCTCGGTTCCTAGGATATCACGTTAAGCCATCGGACCCCGACATTCTTTACTTATTTAATAATAATCGTTACAAGATTCAAAAGTTAAACATGACTCTTAGAGCGCCTTGCCCACAAGAGAAAAGAGAGAAGGTTATCCTCTCCTGAAAGGAGGGTAGCCTATAGAACTTATAGTGGGTCGTTAAGATAGGCTGATAATGATGACGAGACGCGGCTCGATAGGGAAACTTCGTTCTCACAATATCTTAATTAAAATGAGTAGCTATATATGTTACGAAGATAGGTCGTATATATATTAATTGATACAGTTTTTCCCCGCTCCCTGCGCCGCGGTCGCGTATTCCCCGTGCCCGCGTAATAAACGTACCGAAATAACTATAATGAGCATATTTCCTACATTTTATTACGTCCAGAGAGATGTGAGATATTATTAAACCGCAAAGCTGCTCATTGTCAAAACATTCACTTAAAGCATTGACGTACAAAAAATGCAGAAGGCATTATATTCTACGCATAAAATATTTGTGTAGCGAGTTAACACAGACACATTAAATACAGCTTGAACTTTTGTAAGCTTTTCATTTAAATTATCCACCGGTACACCTGTTGTTCGCAGAAAGCTGAGAATAAATAATTTGTACAGCTCTGAATGTAGCACTCGCTGCCGGCTTGTGGAGCTTTCACGGCGTCGTGACTCTTCGCGGTAAATAATTAAGCAAAGTAATATTATTTTCTTGAACTATAAAAATTAAAGTCATAGGCAAATATCGCAGAATGTTTTAACTGTCAAACGGAAACTGAAATTAAGTAAAACTTTCTGTAGTTGCAATAAAATAAATACATGGTTAATATTTTTTGACGTGAAAACGTCTTATAATTCGATAGAGCCGGCTGCACGCACGAAAAAACATGACGTCATGCGTCGTTACCTCGCTTTGAGGCGTTCCATGTAAGGCTTGAAGTGCAAGCGAGAGCGCGGCACGAGCGACAAAGAAGCACAATCGGCCTTTGCGTTCGGCAGCGTTCGACATCCGTCTATTAAATATAATTATTAAATATATTAATTTTAAATTAAAAATTAACATATTTATTATAAATTTAAAATATAAATTTATAAAATCAAAATCAATTATTTTATTAATTTAAATTAATATTTATAAAAATATACTTAAATTAAAAATTATAATAACCAATTAAATGCTACCATTCCATCAGTATTTTCTTGAGACGTTGTCTGTAAGCCTATTATATAAGCAAATAAAATAGTGTAGCAAATAAAATAGTGTATTGCAATCTTCCAACAACACCATAGAAAAAAATAGAACCGACTCAAAACACACTTAAAAGTAATAAATAACTGTGTCATTTAGTAGCTTTAATTTACTTAAACATATCTAGGAGTCGGTGCCAGGTAAGGTTTCTACTTTAAGGACGTTACCTAGAACCCACAAACTGCTTTACTACGTAAAATAAATGTTTCTTAAATTTGCTGGCACCGACTTCATAGATATGCTTAAGTAAATTAAAGCAACTAAATGACACAGTTATTTTTTACTTTTTATTGCGTTTTGAGTCGGTTCTATTTTTTTCTATGGTGTTGTTGGAAGATTGCAATACACTATTTTATTTGCTGGTATGGCATAAACATTTTATTTTGATACATAAACATTCTATTACATTTTAAGAACAACGATATATAAACTAGATGTCTACATACAGCCATTTTATGAAGAGATTACGCGACGGAGAGAAATAATTAACTGAAACCCGGCTTAAGTCACAGTTCATACATCACGCTAAGCCCAAAGTCCAAAACTAAAATAAAAACGGGAAATAAACCGTCAAACCCAGTACAGTTCCGCGCTGAAATTGAAAAAGCGGTAAGTGAGTTATAAGGAAATGGGAGCGCGCGGGCAAAATACAGCGGGGAAATCAAACACTGAAAGTTTTACGAATCAAACCATTTTGTTTTACCTACTTGAGAGATTTATTAACTTTGCGTTGAATAATCTATGCCTATGCACCTGTATTAACAGAATAGAGAAATGAAATATTCTGTACACTATACAAACAAACTATGATATAGAAATTGATAATCTTAGTAATTAATATCTTGTAAAGATGCATTAATTTTAAGCAACTAATTTTAATTCCTTTATATTTAATTTATGTTATAAAATAAAAAGCAAGGATATTTTGCGAATAAATGTCATATTTAACTATTAGATATACCTATGTGTTCCTTATGCAAACGTCTGTAGTTAGAAAAACCTAATCAAACTTACACAAAAATTTACAGTAAATTACTTTCTTTCCTTCTTAAACAATTATATGAGAAGTTTGAGTTAGCAAGTAGGTATATTGAATATATTTATCTCTATACAATATACCTACTTATACTAAAGCCAAACTCGATCGAGAATGCTTGTCAACAAACAAATTTAAAATGAAGAATTAAAAATGCAACACATTTTATGTCTAATAAATTTAAAATTATGGTTTTTTTAAATCTTATTTAAAAGATATTGAATATATTAATTAGTTTTAAGCTCACTAATCTAATTTGCTGTCATGAATTCGTTATTAACAAGTTATTTAAAAAATAGTTGTAAAATGACTAGTGATTTCTACCTCCATTTTTAATTTGTTTGTTGACAAGCATTCTCAATCTGAGAGCTGAGTCGTAGTTATTTAAAAAACGAACACCTGACCACACCACATTAATTAAGTAGGTACCATACCTACTTAATTAATAGATTTACCTGTGCACGTACACTTTGGCTCAATATCTACATTTATTTATTTTTGGATTTAAAGAAGTGCTTTTGTCATTTAATATTACTATATTGTTTGCGTCAGCGCACGCTGATTAAACGACTCACCAGATCGACTTCCTCTCACTTATTTAAAAATAACGCAATATTTCGACAATGAAATAAGCACTTTCGTTACTTTTCTCTAGTTAGACAATTTTTGAAAACCGTCAACTTGTCTCTACATTTTAAACTTTACTATTTTGAGAAGTGTTAATAACTATGACACATAATTTATGCTTATACGTTACGTGGATGAATGTAATATTTAGAAAAATATTTTTATATTTGTACAAGATAAAATGTTAATAGGTATATGTTTGCTTTTTACTTTAGGATTATATTTTACTTTATTATAATTTTCTACCTTTTTAAACAGATTTTTATTAACATTTCTGCTTACAACGATGCCATGTACTTATTGTAATTGCCGAGATAGTTTAACACTGTAAAACTTTCACCACATGCACTCGTCGTAAGTCGTGAAAGTTCGTCGCTAGACAGCACGTGGCGACGTGCCGCCCGCGCGCGCCGCCGCCTCGCACTGGGCGGGAAACGGAAGCTCTAAGCTCCCCGTGTCGATAGCACCTGGGAGTTGGGACCGCGATCTGTATACACACTGCTATATCTAACCTTTGTAAGTCAGGCGGTAACCCTGTTACGAACCACTGGATGGTTCTGGATTCATGGAAAATATATCCTAGGAAATATATCTCGTTTGCTTTACACAAGTTATCTTCGGGTGTAAGTTAGTCATATTAAATATTGAATATTATTAAATATTGAGTTTTTATTTCGTCTAAGAAATACTAACTATTAGCTTGAACTTAGCAAGTTATCACACCTGTGTCTTGGGCAGGGTGATAATGTGATAATAGTGATTCAAATAAACTTCTATACTTATATATAGTTATTTTTTTTATATTCAATAATAATAGTGAAAAAGATTTTTAAATATGGGATCTTGGTTTTGCGGACACCAAAAATGAGTTTTAAAAAATTTATGTTCTGGCGAAAGCGCGGACAATTTTTCCCTGGCTTTCAAAGGGACTGTCCCGCCCTAACCGACGTATGGCCACGTTAACCATCCCCCAACATTGTGTAATGATTGATTGCGTAGTTATTGTACACTAATTAGAACATCGCAGTCCGAACGTCGGTATATAGATAATACATAACTGGGTCAGCACATCAGCACAGGCCAGACAATGACTGCTTGAAGCAAACTCAAGTACGAAGCTGCTACAAAGTTTGATGCTTATTGCTACTTATCATCCTCATTCTCAGCCTATTTCCAATTTTACATTTTTATTGTAAGTGTGCAGCAGTTAAACCGTTCAAGTAAACATAAAGTTGAGAAACACTCAGTTACTTTAACTGATTAAACAGCAAATAAGCCCGCCCTGCCTCGGGGGACGCGCGGCCACTTCACTGCGCCGCACTCGAGACTGCAACTACATTATTTTGGTTTAGTTTGCGCTTATACTGCCTTGTTGGTTCTATGTTAGTTCGAATTGAGAGGTCCTGAATCGAGCTGTGTAATAAAAGTGAGATTCTCTTTCTTAAGATATAAAAAATATTGAACATTTGTAGCCTAAATTTCTGAAATAAAGATATCTGAACCTACATAAAGTTATGCCTAAATATTAGTACGAGCTTAAGAATTATTCATTGAAAACACTGTCAAACGAGTCGCTTCTATCATAAATATTAAAAAATTTAATAAGAGCTTCGATCACCGATTCGGGAAGCAGCCAATACAGTGAGCTTATCGACTGATCGCTAACCTCCGATAGGAGAGGACACTAGATGAAGATCAAAAATTGGTTTAAACAACCCATTAAAATATTAGGTACATGTGGAAATTGAAGATATAGAACATTTTTCATTATATTATATATATCAACTTTAATTTTCAACCTACAAGGGCACAGTCTCGAAGGAATTCGCTCAACTTAAACTTTGTCACATCTTATAAGAAAACTTTAATAAAATAAAAAGTCTTTCAGTTTTTCCACGCTTAAGATATTATTTAAATTTCAAGCTGGAATGGTTAACTTCTTTTAATTACACTAAGTCCTCTCTTAGTTTTTCCTATTGCTTTAATTTTAATATAAAATTAATGTGAAAAGTTCAACTGATAATAACCGGCCAAGTGAGAGTCGGATTCATGTAATTCTAAACCCTTCGTGCGCTAATCCGACTAAAAAATACAACCGACTCAAAATGCACTAAGAAGTATAAAATAACTGTGTCATTTAGTTGCTTTAATTTACTTAAACATATCTATGAACTCGGTGCTAGCCAAGTTTAAGGAACATTTATTTTACGTAGTAAAGCAGTTTGTGGGTCTAGGTAACGTCCTTAAAGCAGAAACCTTGGCTGGCACCGACTCTTAGATATGCTTAAGTAAATTAAAGCAACTAAATGACAGTTATTTTTTACTTTTTAGTGCGTTTTGAGTCGGTTCTATTTTTATTTAAAAATTTTTATTTCTTAATTTTTTGTGATTTATCGCCACGTAACGTACTCGTACTATACTGTCATAGTATATTATACGGCACTAGTAGCCAAAAAGCTACCGATACCGAGACAAAGACCGAAATGGCTGTAAACGTGCCTCCAAAATTTGAAGAGTTCCTTCAATTTCCCCAGGATATCATCTTCAGATCCTAACATGATGACAATGGGACCACCTCGGAAGTGTGCCCTTTCTAATAAAAAAAGAATTATCAAAATCGGACAACACTGTGACAAGTTATGCGTGGACATACATAAAAAAATATACGTGTCGAAACCGCCTCCGTTTTTTTTTCGTCGGTTAATAAAAAGGGCGACCATAAAACGGCAAAACAATAACAACCTACTGTACGATGTGGTTAGTTTTTGTTGTTACAGCGGCAACAGAAACCCTTCATTAGTGAGAATTTCAATTGTCTATCATAATTAATGAGATACACGGTTAATGACCTGACAGACATACAGGAAGACAGTAGTCTTAATAATAGTAGTTCCGTAACGTAAAAAGTTAAAAACGAAACCTTGAAAAGAAGTAATGAAACGACTTATGAGTATCAGGAGCTTTGAACCTATATACAGGATGTATAACAAGCAAGTATTCAAATTAAAAAAAAATTTGAAACAGTTTTAAAGACAAAAGTAGGACTATAAAATAAATATTAAAAATTCAGCACCTCACATACATTTTTGTTAGCAGCTTTGTACCCAAAAAGAGAAGACACAAGTTTTATCCTAATTTACTAATTTTAAGAAATGTATAAATTTTTAAGATTATATGTTAAAATTCGGTGTCATTTTTAAAATTTTTAGTCAAGTATTCAATCAAAGTACATGCCCTGAACATGTATTTTGAATTCAAATTAGTCTTAGATATTTAGGTGACGAATCTCTCATTATCGTTTACTCTGTTAATTATGAAACATTCTGTATAACGCGCTTCCCGGTTTGTATCGCGTTGCTATGCCGCAGAGAGCACGTTAAGCAGTTGTTCTTGCGTCTTAACAAATTATCTACACTTTCAAAGTGCACCTTGCAGTTTGCGCAGATATAAGCAGTAGTATGCACTACTTATTTTTTTTATTTTTTATTTTTGTTTATTTTATCGACTACAAGTTGGCCCTTGACTGCTATCACACCAGATTTTAAGTGATGATGCAGTCTAAGATGGAAGCGGGCTAACTTGTTAGGAGTGGGACAAAAATCCACACCCCTTTCGGCATACGACATCGTACCGGAACGCTAAATCGCTTGGCGATACGTCTTTGTCAGTAGGGTGGTAACTAGCCACGGCGAAAGCCTCCCACCAGCCAGACCAAGACAAAATTAAGAAAAATCTCAATCTGCCCCGCCGGGAATCGAACCCAGGACCTCCGTCTTATAAATCCACCGCGCATACCACTGCGCCACGGAGGTCGTCAAACGTTTAGGAGGAGAAAATCCTCGTGACCATCCTCGTCAGATAGTGCCGGTCTCTTACCGGCTAAAACCACTCCTGCCACTTCGACACTGGTGTACCTGCCGTCTTAGCCTACCACCCTTGTGCCCTAGTGCTAATTATATCTGCGTTTTTGTTTTAAATCTAAGCCATTCTACTGCCACAATGTTCCAGTGGAATTGTATCTGTAGTATAGGTCCTAGGTCGGGCTATGAAACATTGGAGGCTTTTAAGGAATTCTCGTTATCTATCTGGAGTTGGAAAGTTGAATCTTCGGCCCTAGTCATTATTATCAATTACATCAGCTAATACTAATAAATTAATTCTAGTACGAATCACCCAAGACCCGCCGCTTAAGAATTTGGAGTTAGACCCACTATGTTGCGTTAATGATGCTCGACGGGCGAGACGCCTACCCCTGCATCATCCTGCACCCTTCCAACCTTTTCATGTTTTTGATTAAAAATACAGAGAATTGTTCGCAGATACACCGTATTGCATATTAATGTAACATCGGCATTCGAATAATATGGACATTATCGATAATGAATTTATCGGAGCACGTCAGCCGCGGGCGGGGGCGCGGGGTGGGGGCCAGTCGATACGTATAGCAAGAGTTTGTATTGCTCGAAGATTTCAACGGTTTTCGTGAATATACCTTGTGCCGATTTTCAGTTCACCAGATATTTATTTTTATTTTCTCATTTTAATCTGGTAAGCAGTATGAGTAAAGGTCGATTATATAGTCGATTGATGGATGTTAATTAGTATTATCTACTAGTAGCAACATTGAAATAATCAATATCTTTTTATCACTATCACTCCCGGAGTGATCCGATATCCCAAAGTAGCTATTCTGTAAGAGTGTATTTATAACTCGACTGTGTTATTAACGAATACCTCTGTATGTTTCTTTGGCTAACTTGGTAGGTAACTCACAATATCCACTAATAAAAACAAAGATCAGATCTGATCTCCGGGCCTTCGCTCAGCAGTGATTCCATAGGCTGATGATGTCGATGATGACAATCTAGGGTACCTTGCCTCGGCGATGAGCTCCATTCCAATTAACCATCTATCTAATTTCACGTCAACAATAACTTATCTAATTTCGTCACAAAAACAATTATCACGAAATCGAATATAAAGGAATTCGGCATTGAATTTTCGTTATCGAAAGTATGAAAAGTAAAACCTCGTGCCAGATGTCGATGTTCGTTTTGCCTGTTGGATTGTTTGCGAACGTTTACATTTGTGTCGGCTTATTATGAGTCGGAACCATTTATCGGCTGAAATATGTCGAGGGGATGAGTCCGGACTGAGGTCGATTTGTGAAATCATTGTACCAAACTTATTTATACATCAATATAAAGCAAACCTCAAGCTTATGACGTCTCTAACGTGCTGTCCTGCGTAAATAGCTTCGCGTCGCGTCACGTTTGTCACTTACGCACGACACCCCCTAGAGGTTGAGATATTTGTGGGAGGCTTTAACTCTGTCACTACATGAATTCGATCTCCCGTTGGACTATTGTCGTACCCACTCCTTACAGTCTTATGATCAATTAATAGATAGTATTTTTTTAATAACAGCAAGTTAGCCCTTGACTTACTATAACACCTGATAAGTACTAAGGCCTGTATGCACCAAGATTTCGGTTATCATAACCAAGGGTTAACATAACTTTACTATAAATTTACTGTTCACAACAACCTGTACGCCGGTTAAGGACGTAAACCGGGCGGTTATCTTAACTAAGGTTACGTTCTTAACCGGCGTACGGGTTGTCATGAACAGTAAATTTATAGTCAGCCAATGTTAACTGTTGGTTATGATAACCGAAATCTTGGTGCACACAGGCCTAAGTGATAATGAAATCTTAGATGGAAGCGGGCTAACTTGTTAGGAACAGGATGATATCTTCACCCCTTTTGGTTTGGAACGCTAAATCGCTTGACACTTTACCGACACTGTGGTAAATAGCCAAAGCCGAACCCTTCCACCAGCCGGACCTGTGCTATATTAACAAAATCTTAAACAGGCCATCTGGGAATTTAGCGCAAGGCCACCGTCTTATAAATCCACCATGCATATGCTGCGCCATCAAAATGGTAGGCTTTATACTAGAGATCAAATAGATCATCAGCTTGTTGATTGTTCTTCTAATTGTTAGTACCTACATACCTAATGTAAGCAAAATAATACGCGATCGCGATCAGAAGCTGCGACGGCTTTTAGTTCAGTTTTAGGCTGAGTGCAGTACGCATAGAAATGTTGGTATTAGTGTGATGCTCGTACAGATCTGGTTTCCGCGCAGTGTCTAGATAGGATAGGCGCTGCATTAGCTAATTACTTTGTGTTAATGTATCTACCTAGTTGTGTAATCTGTGCTATTTGTTCTGTTTAGTAGCGTCTCCTAAATTGGAGTGCTCTTTCACATTATTTTTTAAAGAATATTAAAAGTATAGGTACTTACATATATTTTCCGCTAAAAGTTACGTGACCTTTATACTTGTGACCATTCGGTAGTTACTCTACTATCGGTTTGAAACTTACACGATAAGCCCAGAAGGCACTCACAGTTGAGTTTTTTCATTCAGAAATACCGCATTAAATATTAACGATAAAATATAACAATGCTTCTTGTAAATTACTCGTCCGATTGAAAATTCAGCGTGAACGGAACAGTAGTTACAAATCGTTGGATACAAGCAATTTGTTTGAAAAACTTCGAAGGTTTTTAAACAATAGCAGCGCCGCTACTTTTACTGAGCCGATATTAAGGCGGTACGAGTATATAAAATGTACCTATTGTGTAAAAAATAAATGCATAATTTGCTTTTTCAATGACTGATTGATCGCTATATTATCTTAGATACTTCTATGCTAATATTATAAAGAGGTAGAGTTAAAGGGTTGAGTTTGTGACGTTGTAAGGAGTAATCTCTGGATTTACTGAACCAATTTTCAAAATGATTTCACCAATAGAAAGCTACGTTATTGTGGAGTGTCATAGATCAATAAAATTATAAAAAATAATTATTATGCATCTTTACTTAAATTTGAATTATGTAATCCAAGTTGTAAAAATAGCTTTAATCGCGTGCGCTGCGAAAACTATAGAGGATAGAACAAAACAATGTACTACGATATTAAAGAGCGTTTCAAAATCTGTAAGAAAGTCCGCGATAGCATATGCCTATCACCTACGGCTACGGATAACTCACAATAAGTGCTTTTATAGTTTAAATTGTGGGTTCAAAATAATTAATTTTTGTGAAGCTTATGCCCAAATGGTATTAATCCATATCTTTATAAATATGTTTGTTAGAACGGAAAGTGAATGTAGAATATTTGTGCCCAGAACTCTATACAGTTTAAACAAATATCTTCCAAGATATTATTAAAATGAAACCGTGCGATCTTCGACCGTATACATATATTTTTTTTTATGTGTGTGTGTAGGTATAACTTCGTCGTTTATGAATGTCGCGGTTCTGTCTCGATGTAAACGAGATACTGTCGCGTGTCTATCTCAATACAAACGTAATACTGTCGCGCTTCTACCTCGATATCGATGTCTCCATACAAACGCGATACTATTGCGCTTCTGTCTTGATGCAAACGCGATATTATCGCGCTTCTGTCTCGATGCAAACGCGATACTGTCGCACTTCTGTGTCACAAAGTTCTGTGTATGCCCCTCTCCCCGTCCTTGTCACAGCTGGTCTTTTAACGTTTTAGTAGACACTAAAACGTCTCAGTGACTGGCTAACCAGAGACATAATAAGTCGAACATACGTGATAGGGAGTCTAGCACCGAACGTTCGCAGCGGCTTGCCAGCAAAAAGCAATTACATCTACTAGACTCTCTATCATCACCATAAGTTTTAATTTCCCCGAACTATTATTTATTATAATCTGAAGTGTAATGCGGTACAAATGGGTCGGGACAAAAATATTTCTAACGCGAAACGAACACACGAATACACACAAACCATCCCATAGGGGTATAGGTAGAGACCACGTCATTCCTCTTACCGCGATCATTGCATTTCTCTCGTTTCTTCCAATTTCATTAAAACTTGCATACAAGTACGTTGGTTTACGGTACCTTTTTAGCCTTTTTACGAATTGTTAAAGTTCTTGATATTCATAATTTTAAAATTAAGAGTTATAGCACATTGATTATATTTAAAAAATCCACCGGATTAAATTGTAATTCGCCATTTTTTTATGGCTCTGGCTTTCATCTTGCATTTGAATTCTGTCATAGCAAGTATACTATTCTACCCGTCAAGCCCTTTCATTTAATACCCTTATTAAGGGGGCTATTCTTACGTCAAACTTATTATTATAGTTTACTGCTAGTTTATTGTTAGTTTGCTTTTTGTCTGTCTTTTGTCCTAACTTACTTAAAAATACTACTGGTATTTTTAAGTTAGCATGTTGTGCTTACCAATAAGTAGGTTTACAATTAAACATTTAAGTTTTTAAGATCTTACTATTGTAATATTTATGTCAATTGTAACCTGTTGGTAACCTTAATAAATAAAATAAAATTAAAAAAACTTTTTGCGTCGGGGTTTAAAACATCCAAACTGGTGTTATTCAACAATGAATTGTCATTCATTTGTAGTTTGTATAAGTATGTCTGCACACCTATCCAAACGGATGTGCAGACATCAGGGCTGAAGCTCAGGGAGTGGAAGATATAAATGCGAAAAATCTGGTTCATTGCATGCTAAAGAATGAGGATGAATGGCACAGATACGCAAAGATGCTCTGTACCATAATGGTTCGGAGAGAAAAAAAGGAAGAAGAAGAAAAGAAAGCGCGGGAGAAATAATAACAGCGAGGCCAGCACGAAGTAATGCAAGGCGGTACCGTGCTGACCGAGGAGTTTTGGGGAGAGAATTCCGAGATCGTTTGATCGAAGACAGTAATTCACCCATTAAAAAAAATTGGTTGTCTGTAAAGTCGGTTTTCTGACGATAGTTGAACGTGACAACTGATGGAATGGAACAGAATGAAAATACTGATGGAATGGTAGCATTTAATTGGTTATTAAAATTTTAATTTAAGTATATTTTTATAAATATTAATTTAAATTAATATTAAAATAATTGATTTTGATTTTATATATTTATATTTTAAATTTATAATAAATATATTAATTTATAAACATATTAATTTTTAATTTAAAATTAGTATATTTAATAATTATATTTAATAGACGGATGTTGAACGCTGCCGAACGCAAGGGCCGATTGTGCTTCTTTGTCGCTCGTTCCGCGCTCTCGCTTGCACTTCAAGCCTTACATGGAATGCCTCAAAGCGAGGTAACGCCGCATGAGTCATGTTTTTTCGTGCGTGCAGCCGGCTCTATCGAATTATAAGACGTTGGTCATGTCAAAAAATGGTTGTATAGGTATACCCAACAGACGCAACAAAACAACGACGTACTATTCTGCGTCACTATTCCCAAGGCACGCCAATAAATTGTTCACATTAAAAAAATCAGTTTCTCGTTACTTCACTTCACTAATGAACGCGGCTTAATAACTTTCAAGCTTCGTAAAGCAGAAAGTTTGTAAAGTAAGCTTTGTAAACATTTTTGACGTTCCGCATCAGTTCAACTAGAATTTCTCTTTCAGTATCAACACCGCAGCCTTCGTCTGTCGTGATTACTTTCAAAAGAATAAAACAACACATTATACAAGACCTATAAAGTCTATTCAGCACCGACGCATTGTTCTGCGGGTAGGTATAAAAACACGGGGGAATGCACGAAGCTCGCCCTACTTCACCTTCCACCATACGTACAAACAACGATTCTTTTTTCTTTATCGCAACGCTGGAAGTCGGTTTTTTGAAAGTAATGTTCAGTTTAAAAGCTTTTTTTTACGATTTGTTTGCTCAGATATTAAGTAACGTATATAAAGTAACGAAT
Source organism: Mycalesis mineus (assembly GCA_034621355.1). Lineage (NCBI taxonomy): Eukaryota > Metazoa > Arthropoda > Insecta > Lepidoptera > Nymphalidae > Mycalesis > Mycalesis mineus. The sequence continues at coordinate 347,726 of CM067886.1, forward strand.
ATAAATAACGTAGTATAAAGTTCTACAGTACCGTCAGTTCTGATACAGTCAAGATGGTAGCCAGCTAATATTGGAATTATTCATAACTTTGACATTTTTCGTCATAATATCAATTAGTATATTGTTGGTAGCATTGCGAACCATAGACTATAGAGGTGCCGGTTTTGTGTCGTTGTGGTAGATTGTAGCAAAAAGTAGCGGTTACGGGCAGTTATATAAGCAAAGCCCTAATGGTGAAGTAATTTTTATTTTGTGTGTTCTCTTTGTGTGCAGTTATGCTGCCAGTTAATTTTGTTAAAAGTTAAAGTGTAATAAAATGTAAATGCTAGTTAAGTAAATTATGTGATTACCGTCATATTGTTTCATTTTGATTTGATTTAAGGAAGTTTTGTAATAAAAACGTGTTGATGTTATGATTAATGTTCTTTTTCTTCTTGTGCCTTTTGACCCCTTCTGATGATGTTTCTAATAATATTGTATTAAAATTGTTAGAGCACGTTTAGCCGTTGGTCCCTAATCACTATCATCAACATCTGATCGTGATAGTTAATAAATGAAACATTATCACCCTAAACACAGCAATTAGCATTGAAACAGCATGGTGGGTCTACGCTCCATATTACCTCTCCTATAAGGAGGCAGGCCTGACCCTGTAGTGGGCCGGCTGATAATGATGATGATAAAAATGTAAAATAGTTAAAAGTGTGTGTTTATACTGATTTTCATATGGACGACGTCGCAGGTATAAGTTACTTTTCTTTATGAAATTAAATTACATTACGTGATTTTTGTACGACAAACTGGAACAAGTGACCTGGTTTCAGGGAACACATAAACATCAGCGAGCTCGCCGCTGTGATTGCAAATAAAACTTTAACGACGTCATCGTTAAAATTGAACATCATGTGAAATCAGGCCCGTCTCGTTACCAATCTAAAATTACACGTGTACCTCGACTGACGGCTTCGTTGGTCTTGTGGTTACGATCACAACTTTCTGGGTTCGAGTCCGAGAGCCAGTTTGTAGAATAATTCTGGGCTTTTCTTTTTTTTATCTTATTAGTGTTATATCGGGAAATTAGTGTTATATCGTGTCTATCCAGGGCACGGGGATATCATCTAAGAGATCGTTTATGATTTAAACATTATCGTCCAAAGCTGAAGTGCTTATAAGTTTTTACTAATAAGAATAACAAGTTTTTATATTTATTACATTTATTACAAGTGAAATGCAACATGCATAGCTTTATGCAATTGACAGTGGGTGTGAGGGAGCGGAATATAAAGTAGGTACATCATAAGAGCCATTCAATAAAAATATTCTATTTATAATACAGTTGGTGGAAAAAAGAATGTCTTATGCACGAACTACAGGTTTGAATCATAAAACGAAATGAATATAGAGGATCAATGAGGACAAATAGGCACACAATACACAAGGCAAAACTGCTTCATAATCAGTACTTGTACGTACAAATAAATGATTTTTATTATTCATAACAAGTTAGGTAGCTCTTGACTGCAATGACACCTGATGGTAAGTGACGACACAATCTAAGATGAACTTGTTAGGAGCAGTAAATCCACACCCTTTCGGTTTCTTACGACATCATACCGGAACGTAAATTACTTGGTACATCTATGAAGATTTCCTGCCTTTATTAATTAAGGAACAGCAAAAGTTTATGTACCGAAATCTGTATATGTTAGTTTCACAACAAACACACCAAAAAGTTAATCTGAACTCCTAAGCTAATCCTAACGGCTATTACTTTAATTATTCTCTGTGAAACCGAGGGAAATCTAATTCGGACACCGGACGTCGCATTCGATAGGTATGCGTGACTAAGACGTTACATGTTTTAATTCAGCATTCAATTTAGTATTCAGGCAATGCTGAAGGAACTTCCCTAATTTCTGTACATTTTGACAAGAGCCGTTGATGTAATTTCTTTAATATCTTTTCAAGTTAAATACCAATCGGTAAAGTGACATATGTAACCTATTTGTAACCGACGAAAAAAAACGGAGGAGGAGGTTCTCAATTCGACATGTATTTTTTTGTTTTTTTTTTTTTTATTAGAAAGGGCACACTTCCAAACTCAGTTCAGTCATGATTTCCACACATGATGACTATGGGACTACCCATAGTCATCATGTTAGGATCTGATAATGATATCCTGGGAAAATTGAAGGAACTCTTCAAATTTTATAGGCACACCTGCAGCGATTTCGGTTTTTGTGTAAGTATCGGTAGCTTTTTGGCTACAAGTGCCGTATGAGAGTATAGTACGAGTAGGTTACGTGGCATAAATCACTAATTAATGTTCCTTAAACTTGGCTGGCACCGACTTCATAGATATGTTTAGGTAAATCAAATTAACTAAATGACACAGTTATTTTTTACTTTTTAGTGCGTTTTGAGTCGGTTCTATTTTTTGTTAAAATTTTTTTTAGCGTAAATATTACGTCCATACGTCGGATAATAATGTTATTTTAGAGCGAAATCTTAAAATATGATAAACACAGCACTTTTAATTGTAGTTTGAAAAATCTATTTAAATAACAACAGATACTTTATTTTACAGAAACTGAAGTATTTACAGCATTCATTTAAAAATGTTTGATTCAGAAAAATTAGTCTACAATACATTTTAAAGTTAAGCTATGTTCGCGATTCAGTTTTAAAGCATAAATAAGTATTCTCATTAATATGATAGCACACGTCATCGATGCGCGTACTCGTCCTCAATTCCGAAATAATCAATAAATGGCGGAATAATGAGCCATAATCAATGGACTGACGCAATTAGGCTTTTGTATGGTACTACAATTAGTGGATGATAAATTACAAATCAATACATTCAATTGTAATATCGTATTTACGATGTGTCTACGTATACTTACTTAGACTGTCATAGGCTTTTCGCAGGCGCCTGTATTGAAACAAAGCTAGTCATAAATGTCATCCAAACTAGCTGAAATCAAATAAAACCATCCTCGTCATTCTACAATAAAGTATCCTCTCATTATCTCGCCTCTTATTAGGTGAATTGGAGCTTCAAGCAACGCTGATTCATTGGAAGGACGCTAGAGCGTAAGTTTGTCAATGTAACGATCTCTATCAGATGTTAATGACATAATAAACAGGACCGACGGCTGAACTCGCTCTACGAAGCGTAGGGATGTAATAACATTAATTTCTTAACTGCTGAGATTTATTTATAAGTTATAAAAGCTCGATGTTTCATAGCCCAGGTCAGGTCTGTAACTCAGGATCTTTTTTTTTATCAACTACAAGTTGGCCCATGACTGCTATCACACCTGATGTTAAGTGATGATGCAGTCTAAGATGGAAGCGGGCTAACTTGTTAGGAGTGGGACGAAAATCCACACCCCTTTCGGTTTCTACACGACATCGTACTGGAGCGCTAAATCGCTTGGCGGTACGTCTTTGTCGGTAGGGTGGTAACTAGCCACAGCGAAAGCCTCCCACCAGCCAGACCAAGACAAATTAAGAAAAATCTCAATCTGCCCCGTCGGGAATCGAACCCAGGACCTCCGTCTTATAAATCCACCGCGCATACCACTGCGCCACGGAGGTCGTCAATCTTATGTCTGTTGTCATCACCATATCATCTCACTTTATTGTATTTACAAATTGACAACATTTTAAAAAATCCTATTACTTGGTTTGGACCATGACACAATAAATACAGCTCTTTATTTTTCTGTGGTTCGGACAGCGCCTGTAGCTGGTAAATTAAATTACAACACTAACTGCTAGTCATTTTGTAAATATTGTTATTTGGAGACATCTTATTATGTGCTTTTGAGAGATGTTTTTCGCAGTTTATTGCATTTTATTATTGAACAGATCATAAAGTTTTATTAGTACTTTACATGCGGCAAGAACAACATGTTTGTGTCTTATATTATGAAAATTAAAGATACTCGTAAGTGGGATATCGAAACTATTTCTGCATACGGGAAAATGTACAAAATATAACTATTATTTTAAGTTACAACTACGAGTTTTTGAAAAAAAAAAGAAATTATTTACGAGTGTAACAGTCTAAACACGAACGCAAAATGCGAAAGTGGTTAATTTTGGCTACGAAAATAAATTCCATCAGGTGTAACGGACAAATGATGCCGTCGCAGGCGTGGTCGGCCGGAAATAGGCGCGGCGCTACCTATATCCGGCCAGAGATAGCTTTCTCCACTGCCCGAACCACGCTAAAAGGGTAAATAACTGCCAAACACGGTGGTGCTTTAATCAATGGATGTCTATTCTTGGCTGTGGCGTGAGTCATGGCAGTCGGTGGCCCATCGTTTGCCCTGCGATCTGTTATTTTTAGTTAGATTAATTAATAATACTAGAGACAATCTTGCTTGTTGTTTTTTTTGTTATTTGTTTTGGGTTACTAACTAAAAATAACTGATTGGTAACAAGTAGTATTGCTTTTATTTATGACCAAAGATTTCATGTTTTAACTACATTTATACTAAACTTACAATATTGATAGTCTACGTAGCTTTCTAAATAAAAGATCCTGCCGCACCTACCGTGCTAAAACTCCAATATTACATTAATATTTATTAGCAAAATAAGTACCTAGATTTGCCAGACTAGACTGTACTACATTGATTTAGATTATATAACACTAGGGGTAGTTTTAGTTTTTTAATTTGTCTGTTACGAATACCACACCACTATAAAACGAGGAAGCTTAAAGTATAACAATCATAGTAAAACAATATCCCTGTAAAAATAAAAAAGGTTTCATTTGTAAAATATCATAAGTATCTGGTTGAGTGAGCTGTGATCGTTATTTTTAACCAACTTCATTAAGATACGAATTACAGAACTATGCCATTAATTAGTAAGTAGCTTTAGTGCAATTGTATCGGTAAAAATGAAACCGGGCTAGATCGATTAATCGCCCTCGAAACCGCCCGCCTACAGAATTTCATGACAATCGCTGGAGCTGTTTCCGGCTATATGTGATTAAGTCAAAATTATTAATAATTATCGGTCATATTAATAATTACCAAAACTCGAGGTAAAAGTAATCAAATTTATCAGTAATTATTAATAATTATCCTCAGCGCTGGTAACCGAATAAATATTTAAAAATAACATACTAAGCTCGACTTTTATTTCGATCGAGCAGTAGAGGTGCGTGCGGGGGAGGTTAGGTGGTTGCGATAGGTGCGTAGGCTTTCAAATTGCACTATAATATATAGTTTTGTACTATTTCGGAGTTACAAACCTATATCATTATCATCATCAATATATATACAATTATACATACAAGAATTGCTTATTCAAAGGCCCTGTGGAATGAGTTTATTTTGTATTTGATTTTAATTGCGTTGCGAGCTGCATCTACAGAATGAATCAAAAAAAGGAATTGAAAATATTTAATACTTAAAAAAATTTAAATTATTGATTTATTTTATTTTCTCGCAATTGTAGTGGAAAGTAAAGTGTAACAATTTGGGCTAAAAATCCATTATAGCTTGATTTTTGTTTAGCGCCGTCGCCTTCGCTCAGGACTACAAACGCCTCGCATATATAATGAGTCCATTGAGCCTCTTGTATAACAATCTATTATTTTTCTGTATTTATTAATAGAAATAGCCTAATAAGTCGTCACTTGATATTTATTTATTTGATCCAGTTAAATGAAAAGACCTAGTCTACTAAACCTAGGTTACTTCACTGCTTGAATATTTAGTAAGACGGCTGCCGATAGCTGCTATTTCTCTATAGAAACCCTTAAATAGTAATTGCTATTACAGCTGCCTAATAACGTAGCCGTTAGCGGCGCCGTGGCCTTCTAAGCGAAGGTAAAGATGTATAAAAGTTTCAGCGTTCGCTAGATAACTTTGGATATAGAATCACCACACCCGCCGCCTCAAATGTCAGTAAATACCAAGGCTGGTTGGCGCCCGATGTGGGAACGACATTCTAACACGTGGAAAGGCCAAATTAACCATTTTTTTCTTTTAACTTCGACATTAAATGAAGATGATAATCAAATTATTAATGGTTCACTTTCGTTTTTATGTAAAAATCTATTAATGTTCTATGCTGCATATTTATTCAGAAACTGTCCCGAACTATTATTACGTTTTCTTTTTTTAGTCCAATTAAGTTCAGGAAGGTATTAAACGGTTTATTCGCAACAGAGATCTACTATAGTTTTCTGTGTCTATCCATCTGTCGACCATATCAATAAGTAATGTGACAATAAGTAATCAGGTTAAATTTAACAATATTTTCGATATTTTAATCATTTTCGAAAAATCAAATACAAAAAATCAAAAAAAAAATATCGAAAAATCGAAACATCATACCGAAAAAGATACATTTATAGGCATATAATAAGAGCAGTGCGATCGGTTTATTCTAAATTCCTAAATGGTTCACTACGTACCTTCGAGTTATGGTCCAGAATTTTACATTGCCATTAATTATGTCAAGTCAGATTTTTAAAAGAGTTATTTGGTTTATTCGGACCAAATGACGTGTAATGAATTACGCGTAATCTGCGGCCGCGCCCGCCTCGCGTGCTTTTTATGATATTAAACGGACACCATAGCGAGCGGCGGAGCGGTGGAGGTGCGCACTAAAGATTTATGGTGCTTGTTATGGGGAGGGAATGGTTGTCCGCAACCTTGACTGGCCGAGATTCCTACTAACCCGCCTTTTTATAGCTATAGCTTGGCTATCACATATGCTTCAATTTAGCTAAATGCTGCTCGTTGTATGGATTGATTATTACACATCCTGAGTTCCAAATCGACAGAGATTTGGAACTCAGACTATTATAGTAGTTGTAGTTACACTTTTATCGTAGTTTTTTCTTTTTGACGGTCTCAGTGGCGTTGTGGTACGTGTGCGGGATTTATGATGACGGAGGTCCTGGGATCGGTTACCGTCTGGGTCGATTGAGATTTTATTAACTGGTCCAGGACCCGTAGGAGGCTTCGGTCGTGACTAGTTATTATATTAGTTACCCGATAAAAATACACCGTAAAGCTATATACGAAGACGTGCAGATATCGAAATGTTTTGGATTTCGGACCTTAGGTTAGGTTTAAAGACATTTATTCTCAAAAGAATACAAAAAATCACTTAATGAGAAATTAACAAAAACACAGTAAGAGTATATACATTACGTGTGATACAGAGCAAGCGAAAAAATCTTAAAAGTAGGTAATTTTTACATTTCATTGGCGTATTTACCAAGCATTTTGATAATGCGTTTTGAGTTTTCTCTTAAATGCTACAAACGATTTCTCACAGAAAATTTCTTTCGGTAGACTGTTATACAGTAGTGCTCCCTCAACCTGTATAGTTTTACTGCCGTATTTAGTTCTCGTTTTCGGTAACCGTAATTTATGTCTGTTCCTTGTATTTAAATGGGATTTTGTTCTAAAAGTAATTTGTGTATGTGACCTTACAAAGTTAACCCACCAATTTGTTTGACCAAGTCAGGTATTTAAAATCTGAAATTCGAAATAAATTTTTCATACGTAACATTAGTAATGTTGAAAAACGCATGAATGTTTTTGTAAAATAAATCTCTTTTAACCGTGCACGCAATTAGGGATGGTTGTGAAAGCATGACACAACATGCATGTAACACAGGGGCGCGGCGACACGGCACAATTTACTTTCATTTTCACTCATTCTGTTACTATGACGAGCTACTTTGTAGGGGCTAGGGAGTGGCGACGCGTGGCACTGCGTGACCAGTTAGATTATTCGTTTCCCAGAAGGTTGGAAGGTGTTGTGACCTTAGCGGTCTAAAGGATATGGAATCATTTAGTTAAAACACTAATTTCTGACTACTTTATATGAAACACGTTTCTAGAAGTAAGGTATGTAATGAAACGAATGCAAATACGATTACACATTTGTTGGGTTCATCAATTAAAGTTGATGTTTTTTATATTTATAACTGTACGTGCAAAACTCAGAACGGTCACAGGACTGATCACAGGATACTGTCCATTAAATAAACACCTCTCAATTCTAGGTATGACCGACAGCCCTCTATGCAGGGCTTGTCTGTAACACAACGAGACACCGATACACGTTATGCTCAGTTGCAGAGGAGTATAGGAACAACGTGCAACATACATTGGCTCCAAAGCGACACTCCAAGAGGCAATCGGCGACCAGGGCAGCCTGCTAAGCTTCTGGAGCGAGCTCGGCTGGCTGAAGTGAGTCAGCGGGAGCCTACACCAGGGGACCCACGTACAACGGCCACCTTGCTGGCCAAGTGCGGATAACACACAGGAAGAAGAAGAATAACTGTACGTACTCGTAATAGTGGATGTACCACTCGAATTAAGGTGATCATCGCTGCTCTGTGTTTAATTTTTACAATACCAAAGACTAGTTTACCATATTAAATACAAAGTTTTACAATACTAAAAGTTGTGGTATTTATGCATATAACGAACACATTTTTGGAGTAACTCGTACACCGCAGTGGACAGTTATTTTTTACATTGCTTTGTTACTGAAAGATCCGAGACTCTCAAATTGGGTTAATTTAAGATTTAATAATATTTAAATTGGGTTAGGCTTTATTTATGGTTGTGGTTGGTAAGACTTAGAAAGCGCCTTGTGATCACTCAAAGATGTAAACCAGTCCGCGGTACGAGCAGAATAAAATTTACATTTATTTGTTTAATTTTAATTGTTCATAATAAAATACGTTTTATAGATTAATCTATTCTCATCTATAATATGCCGTCTAGTAGAGTATAATTATGTATTTATCGTTATAGATTTCTGAAACTGTCTGTCAGTTATGTAGCCACCTCTCGTAGACAATTGTATTATCGTAGCAAGGTACTCGTAGAGCATCTACATCGTAAGCGCCACCTCTACGAAACCTTTATAAATCAACTGGCAGGCGCAGCTTTGTAAAATAAATAATTGTATCCTTTATACAATGTTCTTATACAATTAATAAAGTATTGTAGTAATAGTCATTATAACTGCCTCGTTAGTCTAGTGGTTAGCCAATGTGGCTTCGATCACGAGGTCCTGGGTTCGATTCCTGGGTCGGGTCACGGAATAATTCTGAGCTTTTTCATTCTTCTATGAAATGTTCAGTACATTCCAAGCCCGGAGTTTGGAAGTTGGCGGTGTTACACCCCTGTGCCTCGGAGAGCACGTTAAGCTGTCGGTCCCGGTCACTATCAACAACATCTGATAGTGATCGTTAATAAATGAAACATTATCACCCTACACCCGCCAACCCGCAGCTTGGTGGGTGTACGCTCCATATCCCCTCTCCTATAGGGAGGGAGGCCTGGCCCTGTGTGGCCTTTAATAGGCTGATAATGATGATGATTATGATGAGTCAATATAAATATCAGATTTACACTAAGCCAAATATGTGGTTATTAATTAATTTTTTCCCGCTAAAATTTAAGAATCCTTACACTTCGTAAGACCTAAGAGTTAACGTTCGTTTATCTCCGACACTGCATCCTCAGGAGAAATTGCCTCCACAAAGTTTAATTAAAAATAGAATGTTCTCTTAGCTAGTCGTAACAAATAAGCTTTATATTTTTTTAAATAAATTTTCACTTATTTCGCCAACTTACTCAAAGACTTCCAGGTCCTCGCGTTGAGCTGTCCCCGCAGCCAGCGTCGACTGCGGCGTATCATACGGGTGCAAGTAACGGTCGCCGCGTCGTACCACGGCGGCTTCTTTCTTTCTTCATCTGCAAAATGTTTTAATTTTAATTTAAAGTGGTGATATGACATTTGTTAAAAGTGCGAAAGTAGAAGAGTCTGTGTATGTTATCTGCAAATGTATATATTAAGTTAAAACTCACAACACTATTTCTTAATAGACGTTCGTTATACAAATCCATTCTCCAGCCATAAGTACGGTAGACAACTATCGCAATATTTCATTGCTAATTTGGGGATTCTCTGGTTTAGTATTAAAATAAGACACATGTATTCATAACAAGCCTATTTTTATTAATGGCCTGCGGAAAACCAGACTAGAATATTAATTGTAAAATCTATTAGGTTATTTTAAATCTTAGGAAGTAATTTGTACGTCATAATTTCTAAATTTTTTTAACTAAGGTCGGAAACTGAAAATTAGATCCACGAGGATTCCAACCGCGCATTGGTCGAAGAAGAAGAGAACACAACAAAAAATTATTTTTTGACCATACGAAGCTAAAAGCTCACCACGGCACTTTAATGTGGTTTGGCGGGCTAAAATATTTGAATGTCTATCTACTTATCAGATGCTTATGGTAACCGGAACCTTCTCAACCGAAACTGGGAACGGAGTTGAGAATGGATTAAACGAAAAAGACCCCATTGCCGTATAGTCTACAAAATATCAATATGACAAGTAAAGATGAATTATTATGTTTAAAAAATACTAGTTCTTATAAAGTGATATTAAGTTATTTTGTACAATACCTACCTAATACATCGAGAGGTATTTAAGTACCTATCGTATAGTATTAGATATCTTTATTTAAGCCGCTACAAACCCAACAACCTGTCTATAAAATTGTGCAATACGCATATAAGAAATGTAGTGCACAATTTTATTGACATTTTTATAGTGGTTCTATTCGCAATTGCACATTGTAGAGACAACATTTTCTGAGAATGCTCCGGTTTCAGAGTGAAATACCTATACGAAGAGAGTGTTATGTCGGATCTGGGTGAGTTTGTCGCTTGGATTTTCCCAGATAATAGCAAAATAAATAAATAATTAACTATTGGGTTCTATTTCTATTCGTTGCCATGCACGTTGGTAATATTATTCACATCAAATTATTTTATTTACTTGTGCAAAAGTAACTCTCGCGACAAGCTACTACTACTACTACTAGACTTTATTGAAATCCCTTCAGCTGTCGTGAAGTAGTAACAAACACACAAACTCACATACTTTCACCTTTGTAATAGTGTGAAACTTTAAGTGTAAATATTTTTTTACTATCATTTATTTTTAATTACTTTTTTTTTTCAATTTTTAACAACGTTATAAGTATAAAAACACTATTAATAAAATTTTTAACAAAAAATAGAACCGACTCAAAATGCACTAAAAAGTAAAAAATAACTGTGTCATTTAGTTGCTTTAATTTACTTAAGCATATCTATGAAGTCGGTGCCAGCAAATTTAAGGAAAATTTATTTAACGTAGTAAAGCAGTTTGAGGGTTCTAGGCAATTTCCTTAAAGTAGAAACCTTGGCTGGCACCGATAGATATGCTTAAGTAAATTAAAGCAACTAAATGACACAGTTATTTTTTACTTTTTAGTGCGTTTTGTGTCGGTTCTATTTCTAGTTAAAATTTTTTATTTCTTACCTTTTAATGATTTACTGTCACGTAACGTACTCGTACTATGCTGTCATAGTATTTTATACATGTCATTGCACTTGTAGCCAAAAAATGCAAGTGTGCCTATACAATTTAAAGAGTTCCTTCAAATTTCCCAGGATATCATCATCGGATCCTAACATGATGACAATGGGACCACTTTGGAAGTGTGCCCTTTCTAATAATAAAAGAATTATCAAAATCGGACAACTCTGTAAAAAGTTATGCGTGGTCATACATAAAAAAAATATACGTGTCGAATTGAGAACCTCCTCCGTTTTTTTTTCGTTGGTTAAAAATATGTAACAAAATTTGCTTCTTCACTTGCGGGGTCATTGAGGGCCCAAGCAACCGAAGGTCAAGGCTCCGGAGTGAGGAATCTCCTCAGAATATGCGCAGTCTCAAAAATTACCGCCTTCCGTATCCGGCCCTTGATTCAGCAGCCAAGCGAAAGCTTCTTAAGGTGTTGGTCAAGACTTTTCGCAATAAGACCATTGACTAAAACGACTATAGGAACAATAATCGTCGACTCGACATTCCCCATTGAGGTAATATCATGAAGTATTAGCAGTATAGTATCAGCAAGTTCCAACCAAGGTTCTTTTTTCTTTTCGGCTTTCACCAGATTATCGTCATGTGGAAGAGAAATATCCAAAAATCATTGCAGGGCGCATTGATCGATCGATTATCACTATATGAGGTCTATTGGCTACAATATATCTGTGAGTAAGTCGTTCGATCCCAGTAGAGCAATACACTGCTATTTTCAGGAACTGATGCTGCCTCGTACCTATAGTACCTAAAGTATCTCAAAATCGACAAGCCCATACTTTTTATTATTTTTTAATAATAAATTATTCATTTAAATTTTAAAAAAAATTATAAAAGGTTTTATTTTCATTTTTTTTTTAGTTATCGTTTCCCAGCTAGTCATAAATATTGTTAAAAAATATTACGTGTCCATCATAAGCGCCTTTTTATAACTGGTGCCATTAGTCTAGTTAGATAACTAAATGTTTACATTATAATCTAATCTGTTGGGGGTATGACTGATGTTTATATTTAATCTGTGTTATCAACGTTGCTCTTTTAATCAGTCTAGTGCGACGGTAACATACAGACAGATATACTTTCGCATTTATACCTAAAATATAATTATGGGTTCTCTACTTATATATAAATAGATATACAAAATACCAACCGTATCCGCCAAGGTCTTCATAATCGCTGCGGCCGCGGACTTCTCTCAAGGGGAACATGTCCGGACGCCGGTCACTTATCGCACTTCGCTTCGAATGCACTGGGGACTCTTAGCATCATTTTCATCTGTCTCGGTACTTAGTAGAGCCAATGTTCCAGAAACTACTCTAGCTAATGTTCTAGCTAGCTAAAGCTTCAATTTTATACGCGTTCTTTTTCTTTAATATCCCTAGACTTATTCTTCAGTATATCAATTCTAATAGGACTATTTTTACTGCATCTAGAGCTTAAACTTAAACTACACTCTGCCTACTCCGATGTACCTAATTGTGTTTATTGTTTTTATAACTTAACTAACGGTAAAATCAGATTAGCCAACCAAAACACAGATATTTATCACTATTAATAATTATCCAAGTAACTGTATCCAAAGGTATAACTGTTTCTAAAACTGTCCACTAGGTCTAGGTAAGTATCACTCTAATAACTACTTATTTTAGCTGTGACCGTATGCCCTATCGGTAGAGCGAAGACTACTGGACAGTGGATAATGGAGTCGCATTTGTTTGTTAACTGATAAGGGCCGATACAAGCTCCAATCACCCAGTAAGCACATATTTAGATGTGTCATTCAATTCGTATTTCAATCAATATGTCAAAAAGTTGCTTGCTCGATGCATTACATTCGGTTGATCACCGCGCTAGGTGATGATTCGTTGACACGGGTGCATCCCAGTAGTACCCGCTAATTTTAGTTCTATAGAACTGTTGAAACGCCATATTAGTGTATTGTCCCATTAGTTCTATATAGAACTAAATACAAACAAAACTAACAAAAATAAAGAAATCTCGATATCAACATCTTGTTCGTACTTTACATATAAAACACTTAGTTTTTATAAGTATAATATGGAATCTCTTTTGATTGCAATAATAAATGTCCACTTAAATTTGAGAGTATCTATGCAAACTGAAATGCACTATGGTAAAATATCTAAATATAATATATCGAATACAGCTTTGCTTAAATTGCACAAAATATGAGCAACAATTAATTGCTTCAATTGCTGAAGATTATTTTGGGGATCACGAAATATTAAAATAAGCTTTCAAAAAAGCTTTTGGCGACATGCTAATAGCACTGCATAAGATGTCAAGGACCGATATCGATTAACATTTCGATCGATGTGGAGGATTCAGAATTACCTTTTTAGGGTTCCGTAGCCAAATGGCAACAAACGGAATCCTATAGATTTGTAAAGTCTTTCTGTCCGTCTGTATGTTAACAGCTACTTTTTTCGAAAACTATAAGAACTATACTATTGAAATTTACTAAATAGATTTATTCCATCACACAACATTACATACAAAAATAGAAAAAAAAACAATAAATTTTGGGGGTTTCCCATACTTAGAACTGGAACTCGAATTTTTTTTTCATTAACCCATACGTGTGGGGTATTTATAGATACCTAGGTCTTTAAAAATGATATTGAGGTTTCTAACTGTAACTTCTAAAATAAGAGAATATTTTTATTTTATTTTATACTTGGTTTTAACAACTTAGCTTTTGTCGCAAGGGACATTTTTTTGTAAAAAATATACTCTATATAGAACTGTATACTACAGTACTATATAGAACTATTGGAATATAATTTGACAGCACGGAAAATATCCCAACAGTTCTATAGAACTGTATGGGGTACTACTGGGATGCACCCGTTGACACATACCTAGGTACCAAAGAAACTGCGTAATCTTCATTTAAGGCCTTTAGAAGAGGGCGCTAATTAGAAACTGTGTTTATAATGGGTTTTAGCCCCCTATTTCTTAGTATTAGTTACTTTTCACTAGTTATTTATTAGTATACCTACCTACGTAGATGTATTATACTTACAATTTTTGTTGTATGAGCAAACAACAAAGTCACAAACAGCAAAAGGTATTTTGTTATTCATTATAAGTTAGCCCTTGACTGCAATCGCACCTGGTGGTAAGTGAAGATGCAATCAAGATGGAAGTATAGCTGGCTTGTTAGGATGAAATCCACATCCCTCTCGGTTTCTACATGACATCGTACCGGAACGTTAAATCACTTGGCTGTCTTCGTTGGTTGGGTGGTAACTTGCCACGGCTGAAGCCTCCCACCAGCCAGTCCTAAACCAATGAAAATCTTAATCGGCTCCGACGGGAATTGAACCCAGCAACTCAGTCTTATCAATGCACTGGTGGCACGGAGGCCATCAAATCAAACAATGTTCGCTGTTTTTTTAACCGACGAATAAAAACGGAGGAGGTTCTCAATTCGACACGTATTTTTTTTTATGTATGACCACGCATAACTTTTTAGAGTTGTCCAATTTTGATAATTCTTTTTTTATTAGAAAGGGTTTTCTTTTCCCTTTCATTGTCATCATGTTAGGATCTGATAATGATATCCTGGGGAAATTGAAGGAATTCTTCAAATTTACAGCGATTTCGGTTTTTGTCTCGGTATCGGTAGCTTTTTGGCTACTAGTGCCGTATAATATACTATGACAGTATAGTACGAGTACGTTACGTGGCGATAAATCACTAAAAAGTAAGAAATAAAAATTTTTAACAAAAAATAGAACCGACACAAAACGCACTAAAAAGTAAAAAATAACTGTGTCATTTAGTTGCTTTAATTTACTTAAGAATATCTAGGAGTCGGTGCCAGCCAAGGTATCTACTTTAAGGACGTTACCTAGAACCCACAAACTGCTTTACTGCGTGAAATAAATGTTCCTTAAACTTGGCTGGTACCGGCTTAAGTAAATTAAAGCAACTAAATGACACAGTTATTTTTTACTTTTTAGTGCGTTTTGAGTCAGTTCTATTTTTTGTTAAAATTTTTTATTAATATTGTGTACAACAAACACAGTATGACAATAGTCCAATGGGCAGGAATAGAACAACTCTCAGTATTAAGACTGGAATCGTAGTTATTGAAGTTTTACTTCTTAGGATTTTAAATAAAACTCAGACACGTTTACATATTATAGAGCATTTATTAGCGAATCACAGAGAACATAAGTAAGCGATGTTATGTTACAGGTAACATTCTTAAAACTTAAAGTTGGCAGTTCGGAACGATCGTAACTCAATAGTTTTAGAGTTAATTAGGTTCGACTGAAATGCTATAAATAATATTTAAGCTGCCTCATAAACGTAAACCTATCAATAATATAACTTCATACAACTAAGGCCTGTGTGCACCAAGATTTCGGTTATCATAACCAACGGTTAACATAAGCTAACCGTCGGTTACTATAAATCTACTGTGCACGACAACCCGTACGCCGGTTAAGGACGTAAGCTCGGTTAAGATAACCGTCCGGTTTACGTCCTTAACCGTTGGTTATAATAACCGAAATTTGGTGCACACAGGCCTAAATAGCATCTGTGACTGGCAACACTCGTGTTAATCAAAATGGTGGGTGGTAGCTATTTTCTATTTCAGAAATGCAGGTAGGGAATATTTTTGTACGAATGACTCAAACTAAAAATCAATTTAATCTACATTGATGAATTTAAAGGGATGACTTTATTTCTTCCTTTGCAAAAAGTTTTGCACAATATCTATTATGTATTCTTGTCAATTCAATGTGTATAATGTCATGAAACATAAATATGATGATGCAATGACCAGCCTTGCAAGGTGGTAGTGCCCCCGCAAATAATCTTCTTGACGTTTAAAAAGTGCTTGTATACTAAGCCTACGAAATAAACGATAATGAAATAAACGATAATGAACATTTTTTTTTATTTTAAATATGATCTTGTTAAGACGTTCTCTACTACTGAGTTTATTATATGGACGATTTTAGTTTTAGTTTTGCGACTATTGTTTTCTGTCGACAATTAATACAGTTAAAGATATTGAGGCGAATCATATATATCGTGTATACTTTGTAGGAAACATAATTCATATTACCTGGTTAAAGATTAAATTATTAAGAGTTCTTATTAATATATTTAATAAAAACTATGTCACGTCACTAAAACATTCAAATACCCTACATCACTATACCCAATACCTTAAGTAACTACAATAGCAACGCAAGTATTAAATTATTTAATTTGTATCTATTTTAAATAAACTTGGAATGAAACAATATTATATAAAACTTTTCGATTGGTGTATTTTGTACACTTAATTTAAAAATTGAACTATTATTTAAAAAATAATATTTTTTCATAAAATACTAAACATAAATTATACGAATTCCCATCTAAGCATACTTACAGCTAAGGATAATAAAGTAGTTGTCAACTACATCAACGTGAAACGTAATCTATGAAAATAAATAAGAAATTGTAATTTCCTGTACCCGAATCCAAAACATCATGAGTCTTCAACAAAATTTAATAATTCCATAGCGAGCAATAACCGCCGAATTATCGTAAGCGACACTTTTAACGTAGGTCATATTATTTCTACAAGAAGCATTTACGAACGGTAACACATCTTTCCCCCCAAAACCCCTACTTATGAAGTTATGCTACTGCTTAGTTTATCGTGAATACAACAAATTTTCATATTTTAGCTTAAGCAATAGCACGCAAGCGGCCCTGCTTGTTTAGGCACCTGATTTAGTAAATCAAAATTTGTCGTTTGCGATACCATTAGTTAATGTAAAAACAACCGTCTCCTGTAAAAATTGATTTTCGTCAGGTACAGTAATGCAGCGGTTATTACACGATATAACTGTGTAATAGCTGCAAAATACGAGTAGGTGCAAATTATATTGAACTTTATTCCAAGTTTATTAAGACCTATATTTCTAGTTGCGGTTAACTGATACTGTTGTTATTTAACAGTGGTGCAGAGTCCTCACTCTCCGATTTCTCACTGTCACTGGTCACTGCAAGAGAAATACAGAGAAATATATCAGTACACTAAAATAAACATAAAAATATTCAAGTTAGAATGGAAAACTAAAATTAGTCACAACACATACATGCGAATGAATACAAAGCAATACTTTAGACAAATAAATCAAGCCGTGTATGATGAACAAACTAAAAACGTTCTATAAATAATAACCCACTAGTAATTTACATTTACGTAATCTAATCTACTATGACTAAAACTGAAGTTTGAATATTCTACAGTAGCACCGTTTTAACGGTGAAACAAAAATTTAGATTTACTTTAGTTCTAGTTTTAAAGAACCCAAGCTAAAATTAAAACCAAAATACAACACACTATAAATTATTATTTAAATGTTGGCACTAAATATCCCTCTATCCAAGGATACTATTTGTGAGGTTCAATCGTGTATTGTCAAAAAAAATTATAAAACTTTAAATATTGCTAATGCTTAAAAGTTCGATTACTTGACCTCAACTATAGAATATCTGAATAGACCGTAAAATTGCAAAAAAATATTTAGAAAGATTAGAAAAGAGAGCCATCAATGTGGAATATTCCATTAAATCAATTATTTTTACATATCGACCCATAACCGTCGAATTATCTCAAGTAAGTAGCTGACAAAAAATCACATTTTATGGAAGACGGTATTTTACCTTAGCTTGTTCGTAAAGTCAAGAAGGGTCGATCCGTTACCGTTCGAAAATGCTTCTTGTACTAGAAACCTAAGTCGCTTACGATAAAAGTGTCGCTTACGATAATTCAGCGCTTATGGCTCGATATGCATGTCATTGATGGCCCCCTTTGTTTAATAATATAATTAACAAATGAAATCACCCCAATAAAAGCAAATTAGCAGCACTAACCTGAACTCCCTGAACTTGTAGCTTATTTACTAGGGAAATAGCAATCTAGGACATAGACTGCGCGATCTGGAGAAAATGCACACGTCGTAAATATTACTTTGATTGAGAATGTACAATAAATTGACAGTAAAGAAAGTAGAAAAAATCCTTTTCTCTAGAATAATGCGTCAAAAAGGATGGTAGTACTATTTTATGTTGGGCTTTGTAAAAGCAAAGGCATGAATCTGCATTACTTATACCGCTATGAGAACACGTTGAAACACCCCCTTTCAATAACGTCTAGTGTGAAGAGGCTGTAAATCTTTGTGCACTTATTCTGAATATAAATAGAACAAAATTTAAAAGATTGCCCAGTCCATGTTTAATGTTTTGCATGTTTATTCTTTAAGAATTGACCGGCAGTAAATGTTACTGTTCATCGTCTTTTAAACTAACACTTCGATTGTTTTGTCTCTATTACAATTAATAGTTTAGTTCATTTCACGACAAATATGACAAGAGTTAATAATAAATTATTAGATTTATAACATTTACAGCCGGGGCACTGTACGAAAAATATATAGCAAAATAAAACAAGTATTGAAAATGTACATTTGCTTATATTTGACATAAAAAATACAGTCCACAATATACTATACAGTCGTCTCGCGCACGTTACTCACTATATTAACACGTATGTACACCGCCTCAACTGAAGGCTCATAACACTAATACATATCATTACATATACATACATATATAGTAAATCAATTTTCATTAACACGTTGACTTTCAACCCAATTTTGTTTTTGGGAATCATCTTCAACTATTTATACAAACTTAAGCATTAAAGCGGCAGCCGGATGCAGCGTTTAGGTATATTTCAGTCCCAATCCGTGATGGATTATATTTAATTTTATTTTTGAAAGAATTTCAAGACACCTTTTTATTATTATTTTTTGTGGCTGCATTTATTGTCCTTTCCGGTAAAAAAAAAACGTTATCATATATCAAATTTAAATGTCTAGTCCAAAAACTATCAAAAATATACATAAATGAATGTTTTACGTAATGCACTGAAGTCAACGTGTCAATCTCAGACTAAAGGAGAATGATAGATGGAATTTTCAGAATTTGCTCTACCCTGACGCTGGCGTTAAAAAACGCAAGTCATGTATTACAATATTGAAATAACTGACACTTTCAGTCATCCGTTCAATATTCAATGGTATTGCAATTTTCAGGAGTACATTACCGATCGTTAAATATAGGAGCATATTAGGTCAGGTCGCAATGCGTCGGGGCATAGCGCAAAAATCTGCTCAAATCGCTTGTATGTATTTTATATGGAATTCAGCACACTAAGCAAGGGCACAGTAGGTCGAATCTAATTATTACGCGGCGGATTTTGGTGCATGCGATGCGATTCGCCCCGTCACTAACGTGCTAATAAGTACATTGCGCTGCCCGACTTAATATGCTTGTACTTTAAGGGTTCATTTTCACCCTGGTTATTCTTACAAGTGTCACATTTTATTTACAATGCAAGTGTAACTATTTGCCTGCCTTTTTTTAAATTCTAGATTCCAATATATACGATACTGTTTTTAAGCAAATGTTGTTATTAAATATCCAGCTCAGAAACATTGAACAGTACTATTATAGCTCAGTTTACGTAAAGCCTTCAAACTGTAAGTAATTAATTTAGTAAAAATTGCGTCTATTCTTATCCTCTAGTCTGTGATGGTACTTAAGACAAAGTAACAAATATGTTTTATTATTCAAACAGTAAAACAATGTTTGAACAGGTAACTATGTATGTAACAATCAATTAATTGTTTTTATCTCGTACATTTTTACAGACTGCATTCTATTTTAGAAAATGTCATGATATAAAAGATTAAAGTTATCGCACATTCCTAGAAGAACCGCACGCGGTTGATTCACCTACGTTAATTATTTGCATTCATCATTAATATACTGATATAAACACATTTTTGTAGTAAGAAGTTCAAACATAGCAAACTGAACAATCTAAAAGTAGTGTGATCTCTTTTAACCATAAACAGTAACATGAGGAACGCTCTCATATTTGCCTAGAGTACTCTCGCTATCAAATTATAATATAAATTACGAACAATAATCAACAAATAAACAAATCAATTAACTTGAGAAGTTCTCAACTCAAAGCGTAATATCTTTAGTTCTTAGTTGCGTGCGCGTTGTCAAATGACACTCCTAACTATTTCATCATGACGGCTTGTATTAATGTTGAATACAGTTTTTTCTTCAGCTGTATTATTTTTCTGCTCTAATGAATATTCTTATATTAGGCTGAGTACTCACGGAACGATTTTGACGCAACTGCCGCGACGGCAACACCTTAATATTGCGTGCGTGGCAAATTTGTGAACAGTAAAATAGTGAAATCTCGTAAGTAATTATTTAACCTGCAAGCAGGCGCGCAGGCATTTGGAATAAAAGCGGTCGCGTGTATTCGAAAACACCTATCGGGTTTTAAGTAGAGTCCGACCGAAACTGGTTTTCCGGCCGAAACAGAAACCAAAACCGAATATTCGGCCCTGGCTTCAGTTTCGGCCGAAACCGAAACCGAAACTCATGTGGGCAAGTATAAAATTCCTTAAAATACTGAAATTTGATGCATTTTACACATTATGCTGCATTAACTGACTAAGTTTTACATTAATGACTAAGTTTTGTTGCAACGGAGCTATCCGAACGGCGCACCGCAATCCCCGAACAGGGCCGCTAGCGTCCGCCATAGTGTTGCCGCGAGAAACGAAGTGAGGCACGTGCACGACTACTTCCGAAATCAGTTTCGGTTTCGGCAAAAGTTTCGGCTAATTTAGGCCGAAACCGAAACTGCCGTCGAAACTTGATTTTTGACCGAAACTCGGCCGAAACCGAACTTTCGATCGGACACTAGTTTAAGTCACAAAATAATTGTAAAATCATCTATTTTTAGTATTAAAATATCTGCATAGATCTCATAATATAGAAATAAACCAAATAATTGTGCAGTATAGCATACGCTCTTCATATTGAAGAAGAGTGTCAAAGTCGCCAATAGCCTACGGGTATTTTATATTCAAAATACACACAGAAATACCAACTTGGTGTAAAGCAATAATTTTTTATTTATTTCGGAGGTAATTCAAAAAACTACGTGTTTTCGACTCTTACGACTACTACATGAAATGACAAACACACGGGACAGGCTTGTAGAGCGGGTGTATGACTCGTTTTATTTGTAATGAACTTAGAAGTGGCTATATTACAGCCGCGCCCATTTCGAATGTCATTCGTGCGGCTGCGAATAGAGAAAAATGGCGTACCACTGTTAAGAAAGTATCGTTGGGGTGCCACGATCCTCAAAGTTGAGGAAATGATTCAGAAGTGTGAAGAACAATACGAGAAGGAGTTCAAGTACCGTCGAGTCGGTTATGCGCGCCTACTTGAGAGTTACACGTAAACGAACTGTCTCGATACCGCGCCGTTTGTCAAAGTCGCGTGCGTTCTCAGCATTTCCGGTTAATGTGGTTGTACCTTTAGGCGTTAACACCTTAGCTCTAGCTGTTAGCGATTACAATGAATTATAGCATTGAAGCTATTGAGCAACAGTTATTTTAATAATACATAACAACTATAAATATATTTTTCTACGTAGTAATAGCATAAATAGAATAATTTGAAGAATTGAAAATTCTAATAAACAGTATTAGGTGGGTTTTGAAGTTCTATGCTATAACACTGATTTTACGATATTTTGTATAGTTGTTGTTTTCACACCAATGAAACCACCACGCGTTTCCAATGTGGCGTGGTGGCGTGCTGGTGGCGCCACCGAGGTGGCGTGCTTTGTAACGATGTTCGATGTTGGTAAAAATCCAGTTACTATGACTACTGGGACACCGATGTAAAGTAGTTTGCACTATCCACATTTATTTATTTATTTATTTAAAACATTCACTTACATATGGAAAACACGCACCAGATAATTATGCACGGAACTGCTTAATTACAAATGGTCGAGTATCCAGTCCCTTCATATCTATACGGAGTTCCCACAACTTCTTTTTCTAGGAACATCAATTTAAAGAGTTAACTAGTTATTTAGATGAGTTCAAAGTACAACATAATCATAGAAATTCCTTAATCTCATATTACCATTTTCAATTCTCATAAATACAGTCACTAAGCTTTAGAGTTAGCATTCTTGTAAGATAATATTAGATAGTAAGAAAAGGCCACACCAATGCGTGTCTGATTGCGTCCAACCAATCACATCGTTTGTATAAAGCGCCGTATTGTGATTAGTTGTTTGCTGAAAACGACGCGTTGTGATTGGTCGAAAGCAATTTGGTCAAATTCAATCGATGTTACGACTTGGCGCGACCTGGCTTTTAGGGGTTATATCGAAGCGATCTAGCATTTACATAATATTGTTACCGTCCTAGGGCTGTCACGAATGAAACTGACAGATTTCTATTGCAAATTATCAAAATAAGTTGACGTGAGACATACTTAAATTTGACTTCTTTTGAGTATTCGGACGTTAGATTCATTATTTAGAAGACAGGGAAAACTGTTTCAAGCATTCGTTGCAGCCCCATTCACCATACGTACAATAGATACATACAAATTATACAGACACAAGATATACACCCGATTTGTGGATACAGTACAGTATTTAGTGTAGCTAACACTGAGTTTTAATGTACTATCAATGACGTAATACAATAATGCTGATCATCTTTGAATCAAGAATATATTGAACATAAAGGAAGGAAAAAGATCATCGTAGAGCAACATTTCCTACTCAAAACACGAAGATAAAGGAAATATTCTAAGTAGTAGAAATATTCTATATAATGCGATTCAAATAACAATAGGAATGAAACTAGCCCCATCTGGGGCCAACTTCATACTGAAAGCAGCGTAAAATTAGTGTTTTTAATTGATTGATAAATATGAGCAAATAATCATAAAGTGTCGATCTAAGATAGCCGCCTCGCTCCTATCGACAAATAATAAAAAAAAATAAAACCTAAAGATTACATGCTGGACAATTTATTTAGAAGCCATGGACATGTGGTGCTAAGGTTACCACCATACAATTGCGATCTTAATCCTATCAAATTTATTTGCCATCTCATCAAAAGGCCAGAAAATGAAATTGAAAAATTAACATTAGAAGCAGTTCAAAGCATTACATTATGGCGGCAAGATTTTTAGCTTCATAATAAATTTTGCTTTTGGTATTTTTTTAGTACTTCTACAATACGTGTGGGTAGTTAAATAATTCTATTAGTAACTTTTTTAAAGAAAGTGATATTTTATTTCAGTTAAATCTTTTTTACAGATACACGTACTTATTTACATAATATTTAATTCTCTCTGATAGCGATTACTCAAATTCAGAAAAGAGGGAAGATAAAAATGTATAATAAACATAAATTAATTCTTTGTTGTTACTATACCCTGATTTTTTTGCACATCATACTACAAAGTCTGAAGTTGACGACCAATGCGGTCCAAGATGGCGCTAGTTTTTTTCTATTGTTATTTGAATCGCATTATATATTGAAATAACGGATTTGTTTCGTATCACTGGGTTGATGACCTCGACAATATTAACTCATTTGGGTTGAGTACCATTTTAATTTAAATATCATTAACTCATTTTGGGTTTAATATTCACTGGGAGATGTGAACATTTGCGTAGATGACTAATATTAAAATATTGGGTTATTGATTGTACAACAAATGAATTGATCTAATAATGAAAAAGTTATTAGACATCATACCTAAGTAACGCTATAATAGCTCAGTACACATTTTCATTTTGCGAGAAAGGGACGGAAGACACCTGCTCTAAAATTAAATTGCCTGCAACTTTGATAATCTTTGTTAGATTTTAATTTTATTTTCACAGTACGTCATTTTACCTTCCTTTTCTATCAGTCGCGTAGAAAAGGAAGGTAAAATATAATTACATGTACATAATAATTACATGTAATGAGTTGCACAGTATTATATGTTTTATCAAAAGGCTCTCAATGTCTGTCTGTACAATTATTTTTTCCTTACTTTTAAGGGGCAAACCATATTTACAAAATGTCATGATATTTAGTCGATAACCTGACATATCTGATCAGCATTATTGAATCAATTTAAACAAGCTACAGAACTCATAACTACCAACCAGCATAGGATGCGTCAATATACTATAGTCCAAGCAATATAGATCGGCAATAAAAGGCATTGCCTCGAAAGTGGCTACCTAATAAGTTTCACCGGCTGGCAAGGTTGCCTATCGGCGAAACTTATTACTTGGGAGTTATACTCACGTTGTAAATACATTGGTAAGAGAGAGATAGATAGCAGTTTCTCTTCACTTTTGCGCTTAGCGACTTTTGAGAGTTCAACGCCCTTTATTGCCAATCTAAATGGTTTGAAGTATAGGATATATCATGTCGTGTAGAGAAGAACAACTGTCGACCAATAACAGCGACATCGAAAAATCATTTTCTTTTCTGTCATTGCAACGAAAGGGAGGACAATATTTTTTGATTTCGCTGTTGTTGTGTTTTCAACACGAGATGTTTATTAACGTATTTTAAGCCTTGCTTGTCTATCATTTTTAATTGTCATATTACCGGTAGCTCGGCTCGGTAGTTTGAGTTCATACAGGGTTTATTGTATTAAATAAGTCTTTGTGGGTCATGATAGTTTCATAGACAAGATATAGAGTTATTGTGTGCATTAACGCGACACGAAAGTTGAAATGTACTGGCACTGAAACGAACGCAGATTAGCTTATAGTAAATCCTAATCGTCTTATTGTCATACATCTTCAACATTAAAATTATAACTAAACTTCCAAAAAATTAATAACATTCATATTTTAATTTCGATTTTGAGTAGTCATTGTAAGCATTTTGTGGTTAAACTTTGCATTTTCAAGTTCTTTAACACAACAAAAAACGATAAAATTATTTCTCAAAAAAAACCTCCTTATATTTTAAAATTCGTAGCTGAAGAAATAAAAAACAATCTACTGCGCAAACGACATCTAGTATACGTAGTTAACAATCAATTTTAAAATTACAAAAAAAAACGAATTAAGTTTCACCACTGGCAACACACGCAACTTACGTCCCGTACCTCCCCACGTAAATCTCATAACAATTGTATCCTCTATTGCGATCTAAAACAATAAAAATAGCATTTTGAAAAAAAATCTTCTGAACTATATGTTTTTCTATACTTCTACTGTCCATCTACTTATACTTCACCGAGTCTACCTAAAGCAGATGATTTATTAGGTATTTACGCCGGAATACTCAAAAAATGTCTTGAGTTGACATTGACAGTTTGCATCTGTCAAAATAAGTTGATAAAGACGCACTTAAATTTGATTTGCGTTTGAGTATTTGGGCGTAAGTAAAGAAACATCTCTCACAAAAGAGCATCAGGTTCCAGTCTACGTTATCACGTCCCAAAAAGTGCTAAGTCTACTTAAATATGAATGTGCCATGTAAGTTTCTCAATACTCACACAAATGTAAGCACAAACAATATAATACTTTATGTAATGTGATGGTAAGAAATCAATGGTATTTAATTATGACTTAAATATGCATGTGTCGTAGAATCACTGCATGTGAACACTCTAACCAGTGTAATGTTTCAACTTTCGTGGCGCGTGACGCATGTTTCTTTAGAGTGAAGTTTGTAGCAAGCACGACAGTACTCCAACAAGTGAACAAACGTCAACTACATTCAGACCACAGACTATTTACCGCCCGACAATTTGGTTGACCAGTATGAAGATCGTACCGCAATAAGCGCACTTACATACAAGTCCGACGACTATTCGACAGGTGGTCCGACGGCGTAACGAAAATCTTCGACAAGAAGTATATAGTCTAGCCAAAGATCGAGTTAGATGGGTAGCTATGGTTGAGGCCTTCCCCTCAAAGAGAGGGGTTCTTGTAGTTTAATTTTAATGTATCTCGTATATTACACTACCTATTAGTTGAAAACCAAGAAATAAAAGGCTTTTTTATAGTACATTGTTTACTATTTTTTTTATTTATTAATATTCATACTGAATAATCACTCAAGAATTCGAGTGACAGTCGGCGGACGTTTTCACGTACATTTTATCCACGTCTAATGGTCGATAAAACCGACCAAACTATCGGCCGATAAAAAGTCTAGTCTGCAAAGATGTAGGACACTGGCACATTCAGAAGGTGCCAGCACTATACAATGTTTAGAGCGCGAACGTTGAGTTACTGTCGTTTGCTGTGCTTGGTGGATGGTCGTCGGTTCGTACCGTTGCGCTCCGGCTTGGGCGAGGGCGGCAGGTGCGCGGCGTGCGGATGCGCGTGCGGGTGCGCGTGCGCGTGCGCGGCGTGCGGCGGGTAGGGGATGCGGAACAGACGAATGTGCAGGTGGTCGCAGATCTCGAAGCATATCTGCCCGCAGTAGCGCATCAGATCCGCGCACACCCACAGCTGAAAGAGACCACGACGAATACAATTATTGACAAATTAAACGAATCATTCCAAATTGATTTCGGCATAACTTTTCTCATTCGGCCTAATCGGGACTTGAACCCAGGACATCCTTCTTGTAAATCCCCTGCGTATACAGCTACAGTGGTCGTAAAAAACCTCTAAGGAGAAGCCCAACAGTTCAATGCAAATGACAACTGATTTATGCCACATTTTATATTACTTAGCACATTCAAAAATTAATAAAATGTATGAAATTTATGAATCTTCAAACAGCTGCAGAACTCGTCACGGTACACTTCTTTCCCGTATTATAACTATTGCTACAAATGGCTAGTTCCAACGATATGTACCATTTTTTAGTTTGCTTGCACTTTCAAAAAAGGTTCAAAAATGCTCCTTGTTTTCGCATGATCACGTACGAGCCTGCCAAACACTCACCGTACAAAGCCAAAGCACATAGTACTCCGGTATCGCGTTGTTGAAGTATTGGTTCAGAAACAGCATCGCCGGGCCCAGCAGCGACCAGTCGTATAGCTCCATCTCGCTCTTGGTCATGTGAGCCACCTGAGGATGATCACACCAACGCATTTCATCACGCACGAGCCTGCCAAACACTCACCGTACAAAGCCAAAGCACATAGTACTCCGGTATCGCGTTGTTGAAGTATTGGTTCAGAAACAGCATCGCCGGGCCCAGCAGCGACCAGTCGTATAGCTCCATCTCGCTCTTGGTCATGTGAGCCACCTGAGGATGATCACACCAACGCATTTCATCACGCACGAGCCTGCCAAACACTCACCGTACAAAGCCAAAGCACATAGTACTCCGGTATCGCGTTGTTGAAGTATTGGTTCAGAAACAGCATCGCCGGGCCCAGCAGCGACCAGTCGTATAGCTCCATCTCGCTCTTGGTCATGTGAGCCACCTGAGGATGATCACACCAACGCATTTCATCACGCACGAGCCTGCCAAACACTCACCGTACAAAGCCAAAGCACATAGTACTCCGGTATCGCGTTGTTGAAGTATTGGTTCAGAAACAGCATCGCCGGGCCCAGCAGCGACCAGTCGTATAGCTCCATCTCGCTCTTGGTCATGTGAGCCACCTGAGGATGATCACACCAACGCATTTCATCACGCACGAGCCTGCCAAACACTCACCGTACAAAGCCAAAGCACATAGTACTCCGGTATCGCGTTGTTGAAGTATTGGTTCAGAAACAGCATCGCCGGGCCCAGCAGCGACCAGTCGTATAGCTCCATCTCGCTCTTGGTCATGTGAGCCACCTGAGGATGATCACACCAACGCATTTCATCACGCACGAGCCTGCCAAACACTCACCGTACAAAGCCAAAGCACATAGTACTCCGGTATCGCGTTGTTGAAGTATTGGTTCAGAAACAGCATCGCCGGGCCCAGCAGCGACCAGTCGTATAGCTCCATCTCGCTCTTGGTCATGTGAGCCACCTGAGGATGATCACACCAACGCATTTCATCACGCACGAGCCTGCCAAACACTCACCGTACAAAGCCAAAGCACATAGTACTCCGGTATCGCGTTGTTGAAGTATTGGTTCAGAAACAGCATCGCCGGGCCCAGCAGCGACCAGTCGTATAGCTCCATCTCGCTCTTGGTCATGTGAGCCACCTGAGGATGATCACACCAACGCATTTCATCACGCACGAGCCTGCCAAACACTCACCGTACAAAGCCAAAGCACATAGTACTCCGGTATCGCGTTGTTGAAGTATTGGTTCAGAAACAGCATCGCCGGGCCCAGCAGCGACCAGTCGTATAGCTCCATCTCGCTCTTGGTCATGTGAGCCACCTGAGGATGATCACACCAACGCATTTCATCACGCACGAGCCTGCCAAACACTCACCGTACAAAGCCAAAGCACATAGTACTCCGGTATCGCGTTGTTGAAGTATTGGTTCAGAAACAGCATCGCCGGGCCCAGCAGCGACCAGTCGTATAGCTCCATCTCGCTCTTGGTCATGTGAGCCACCTGAGGATGATCACACCAACGCATTTCATCACGCACGAGCCTGCCAAACACTCACCGTACAAAGCCAAAGCACATAGTACTCCGGTATCGCGTTGTTGAAGTATTGGTTCAGAAACAGCATCGCCGGGCCCAGCAGCGACCAGTCGTATAGCTCCATCTCGCTCTTGGTCATGTGAGCCACCTGAGGATGATCACACCAACGCATTTCATCACGCACGAGCCTGCCAAACACTCACCGTACAAAGCCAAAGCACATAGTACTCCGGTATCGCGTTGTTGAAGTATTGGTTCAGAAACAGCATCGCCGGGCCCAGCAGCGACCAGTCGTATAGCTCCATCTCGCTCTTGGTCATGTGAGCCACCTGAGGATGATCACACCAACGCATTTCATCACGCACGAGCCTGCCAAACACTCACCGTACAAAGCCAAAGCACATAGTACTCCGGTATCGCGTTGTTGAAGTATTGGTTCAGAAACAGCATCGCCGGGCCCAGCAGCGACCAGTCGTATAGCTCCATCTCGCTCTTGGTCATGTGAGCCACCTGAGGAAGCGAAACCACAATACTTACATACGTTTTTAAATTACTTACTACGGGATCAACTAGACGTTAATCTAGTGGGTACCTTCTGTAGGAACAGTTTCTGGGTACGAATCATAGGTCGGTTTGTGTAATAATTGTTAACAATTTGACGACTTCCGTAGCGCAGTGGATGGTATGCGCGGTGGATTTATAAGACGGAGGTCCTGGGTTCGATTCCCGGTGGGGCAGATTGAGATTTTTCTTAATTTGTCTTGGTCTGGCTGGTGGGAGGCTTTCGCCGTGGCTAGTTACCGACAAAGACGTACCGCCAAGAGATTTTGCGTGCCGGTACGACGTGTAGACACCGAAAAGGGTATGGATTTCGTCCTACTCCTAACAAGTTTGCCCGCTTCCATCTTAGATTGCAGCATCACTTAACATCAAGTGTGATAGCAGTCAAGGGCCAAATTGTAGTTGATAAAAAAAAATTATGAGTTTGTTATCTTCTAACAAATTTTCAGTAAATTCTACTTCCAAAGTCGGGAAGTTGCTGGTGTTATATCCCCGTGCCTCGGAGACCACGTTAAGCCATCAATCCCGGTCACTGTTATCAGCATCTGGCCTTTAATGAATCCTATTACCACATGTCAAATTGCATTGAAACAATTGGGTCGACGCTCCATATCCCCTACAAGTCCTGGTCCTGTCATCATCATCATCAACAGCCGTTGTTCTTCAACTGCTGGACACAGCCCGTTTTTAGCAGCTCCATACGAGAATTACTCTTTCCATCGCCCCCGACTGACTCTGAGCCTTCTTAAAAGGCCCGTAGTTAGCGACCGAGTCCCGCATCTGGACCTGATCCTGTAGCGGGTCGTTAATCATCAGCTAATGATGATGAGGACTGGTCATCACAAGTGTTTTGATTAAAATGGAACTCACCACAAGTCTGTTAGTGACTTTGGCGGCGACCATCCCGAAGGCGAGTATGTATAGCGCGGGGTGGTTCTCGTACACGTGCGACTCGCTCTTCTGGAAGATGATGAAGGCGGGCACCACCACCAGCGAGAACGGGATCACCGGCGACAGGATGCTGGTGCCCTGCGGACAGCAGCGCTGTAGCGGGCTCGGGCGAGAGGCGCACCGCTTTGTAGCAACAGCGGGAACTTCGCATTTTTGCTCTGCTTGATTGCTTAATATATTTGACTTTTTAACCTTACTAGCGGACGCTTGCGACAACGCCCGCGTGAATATTGATGCAAACCCCCGTTTCACCCCTTAAGAACAAATCAGTTCAGTGGTTTGAGCTGTGAATTGATAGAGCAGTCAGTAAAAGTTGCCTTTTATAAATAGGTAAAGGTCATCGTCGAGTGTCACATTTACGTTAGTGCCTAATACATTATTCCCTTGACTTTTAGCGATTGACTTAAAATTAATCAATTTATATTAACGTGACCGTAGCTTAACATACTTATGCTTCATTCTTACGACTTAAACATAAGTATGTGTAGTACTTTTGTTCTGAATTCCGTATGCATGCATTAAAAGTCAAATATATCAATGGCAATGGTATTAAACAAATAAACTTATTGTCCGTTTTGGGTATAAATCCAACAAAACAAATGTATCGAAGTTCCCGATAGTGTATTTATACTACAAAAGTTGCAAACCTTATTCAGTTATACAATTTACTACAACATGCATACATTTCTAAACTACAACCATACATGCAAGTTAGTAAGGAAAAAGAAAATTAGTAAATATAATATACACATTCCATACAAGTACAAGTACATACATGAACCGTAAGACATTGGAATAACAGGGCAACGATACTATTTCACGAAGACACGTTGGCTACAGTTGGGCTAAATTGTTTTAATAAATCCATAATTTTTTAAATTTTTCCTTGGATATTAGCTCAAACTTTCTCCATTATTTGGTTATTTAAGGCTTGTGTTCAACGCCCGATTCAAAATATGTAGGCGATTATGTCTTTTTGGATCAATGAATGATGAGTTTGTCAAGTGATTCATCGAGAAGGCTCTGTGGGGCAAGTGCGAGTTTTTCACCGAGCGACTGCGTAAAAACGTAGTCACTAAATAAGTCATAACATCAAATTATATAGCAAAAAAGCGTTTACTCTCGCCTTAACTAGATGGCACTACTAAAATTCCATATAAATTTGCGTTACGTTTTTACGCAGTCGCTCGGTAACAAACTCACACTCGGCACTCTGAACACAGCAAAGATTTCTTTCACGTCAGATGTTTTCTAAACCCAGAGCTCAACGGTCTCAGTGAGATAGAGGATCTATACATTTTTTTAAAAAATGCTTAAGTTATTAGAGATTTAGTTGTACAAAGGCACATTTTCACGAGCGACAAAAGAACTGTCGTGAGACAATCGCACGTGAAAAAAGACCTCGTGTACAATGGCTGTTATTATATTATCCTATATGTGTTAATAACAAAAAGCATTTGTCAGAGTTAAATGATAACAGACTAAGGGAAAAATGTAGACGGAGCTATTGTTGAAAAATACTCTCTTGTTTTTCCTTGTAGTCTGTTTGAACGGGTTACACGTAATGAAACACAAAGTACAACATATAATTGATATAACACGACAAAAACAGGGACAATAAGCTGCCATCACGAAAGTTGAAACTTCAAATAGTCTGCAGACTGATCGATAAAATACCTATCTATTTTATATTTCTAATTTAGAGGAATGTAAAATTTCTGTTCGAAAACTGTCAGGCAGGCACCTATTGGAAAAATCCAAACGAATTCTAAATGACATATTTCCACCTACTAATGTAGTGCATAATTCCAACTGTTCCAACTTTCGCGACGCGTGTATCATGCATTAGCCGTTCCGTGTACACGTGCAATGACGTCACTGGACTCCAGCACTGGCACGTGGCGACAGCACAAAGCTTAAACATCAAACTCTTACTGCGACGGTGGAGCCGTTCTTGCCAACTCCGCCTTTCATTATGACTTTAACGTAGGTGAAGACTACGGTCACCGTCATCAACACCACGCCGTAGTTCGATACTAGATTCAGACTGAGGCTGATGGTCGGGATCTGTTAATGGTTCGCGGCATGCGGTAAGTCCGGCGCAGGAGCGTACGCGGCGGCGGCCAATAAAAAAATAATAAATAAACACATGCCATTAATACAAAAAATCGCGGACTAAATTGAAAAATACCTAATGAATTTATGTGACCTCTTCACTCATTACAGGTTACCTTTTAACGTTTGTGTTTATACGAATCAATTATTATTAAATTCAATATCTTATATGTTGTATTGTATTCCAGATTAGTTTAATTTATTGATACTTGACAATGGTTATTTTAGTGGATTTATTGAAGATTCCCGAGATGCGAGATTCTTTAAAAAAGGTATAGGTAATACAGCAAAGCATAGAATAAGCTGAGAATTTAAAATAATACGTATTACGGTCATATTTATGTTTTTAAAAAGCGTTAATTAGTACATAAATAAAATACAGATAGAAGTATTCTTTACACTCGAAATGAGACGGAACAAACTAAAAATGTATTTTTGGTAAGGACGAAAGCTTGGATTTTTAATTTAAAATAAGGACGATAACTCAATCAACTAAGCCGTTAGCAATCATATTCATTGCCTTTGTGCTCTGACTCGCATTTAGTCAGTTTAGGTGCTTCAAAACAATAATCATTTTCATGTCTAAATAAGGCTGTTACGTTTATTGCCCTATAATCTATATTATTAAATTCCTATCACATTTAGATTTGCGTATAAAGCTTTTAATGCTACACATTTTGTGTTATTTAGCTAACGAGATAACAAAAATCTCTGTTGTCTTAATATATTTACTAGCTCTGGGTTTTGCATATGTGTTAGTATGTAATCTATAATTTTGAATGCAACCTGTAATGTTATATATTCTGTATCTGTAGCCGTTCTTTATGGTTCAGCGAAATTAATTAACTGTGACAGATGACTCTCGAATATTCTAACCTCAATGTCGTTACTCGTTATTGTAAATTCAATTAGTTCCAATATAGCATAATTAAATCTTCTCTTGGTTTAATTTAATAACCTCACATGGTAGCAGAGCGTGGTTACTTAGTGGTTCACCAAGAAAAGAAGCTACCGTTTGGAATTTGAAATGTCGTCGCATACATTCAATATTGAAAAGCTCACCGGCAGGTCGAACTATGCGACATGGAAGTTCGGCGTTAAAACATATCTTCAACATGAAGAGTTGTGGGACTGCGTCGAGCCAGAGGACGACAGTAAGGTAAAGCCAAGCAAAGACGTCAAGGCGCGGACAAAAATAATTTTGCTGTTGGATCCTATTAACTACGTGCACGTGCAAGACGCACGCACAGCAAAAGATGTCTGGAAAAGTCTCGAAAAGGCCTTCGACGACAACGGCCTAACAAGAAAGGTAGGATTGCTTAAAGATTTAGTCACCACTAGCTTAGAAAGCTGCGGGAACATTGAGGAGTATGTGAATCGAATTATGAGCACTGCGCACAAGCTCCGTAGTATCAATTTCAACATAGACGATGAATGGATTGGTACTTTAATGCTTGCCGGGCTACCTGACTCCTACAAACCCATGATAATGGCCTTAGAAAGCTCAGGAATTGATATTAGTGCAGACTCTATAAAAACAAAATTAATTCAGGAAGTAAAGAGCCCTGAGCCCTCTGCATTTTACATGAACAAGAAAAAATATGATAAACCTAAGTCAAAAGGCCCGCGCTGCTTTACTTGCAATCATTATGGCCATATAAGCCGCTTCTGCAAAAAGAGGAAGCAGGATAAAGATAATATTGCTAAGCAAGATAACTCAGGTTTTATTGCAGCTTTTTCAGCTTTCACCACAGCAGATGATCAATGGTACATTGACTCCGGTGCAGCAATGCACATGACTCACAGGAGTGATTGGCTGTATGATGTCAAGGTGCCTCCGATATCACACATCACTGTGGCGAATAAGACACCTTTGCCTGTTGACAGTTCTGGTAATGTTAATATAAACTTAAGCGAGGAAAAGAAAATACAGGTGAGGAATGTTCTTTATGTTCCTGGTATTGCTGTTAACCTACTTTCAGTTAGCGCAATGAGCAAAGGTGGATGTAAAATTATGTTTCACAGTAAAGGATGTGATATATACAATAGTCAAAATGATTTTGTCTGTTCAGCAACGCTCATAAACAATCTGTACCGATTAAACTGTAGCACTAATGTTCATGCCAATTTAATATGTGCTGGAATTACAGATGAGTCTGTCCTGTGGCATCGCCGCATGGGACATTTGAATTTTAATGATGTCAACAAGCTGCCGGGCTGTACTGAAGGTGTGATGCTGCCTACCAACACAAATAAAAGTAACATAACTTGCACAACATGTAGTGAAGGTAAACAATCCAGACTGCCATTTAAAAATGTGGGTTCCAGAGCTACACAACCGCTAGAACTTATACATTCCGATATTTGTGGCCCGATGGAGACTTTATCACTTGGAGGTATGAAATATTTCATTAACTTTGTAGATGACTACAGTAGACAAGTTCATGTGTACTTTATGAAGGATAAGTTAAATCTGATAAAAATATTTAAAGATTTTAAACATAGAGTAGAGAATGAATTAGATAGGAAGATTAAATGTCTCCGAACTGACAACGGCACAGAATTCTGTAACAGGGACTTTGAGAAATATCTTACAGATTCTGGGATTGTCCATCAGACAAGCACACCTTATACACCACAGCAAAATGGTCTTTCTGAGCGTATGAACAGAACTTTAGTTGAGCGAGCATGTTGTATGATATTTGATTCAAAATTGAATAAGCAATTCTGGGCAGAAGCTATAGCAACTGCAGCATATATTATAAATAGGTCACCTACTCAATCATTAGGTGGAAAAACTCCATATGAAATGTGGACAGATAGAAAACCTGATATTTCTCATATGAAGATATTTGGTTGTGAGGCAATGGTACAAGTTCCCAAAGAAAAGCGTTCTAAATGGGATCCCAAAGCATTGAAGCTGATATTCCTGGGATATTGTGATGACTCTAAAGGTTATAGATTCTGGAACTCCTCTTCTAGAAAAATTATTAAAAGCAGAGACGTCACATTCTTAGAACAAGATAATAAACATGATGAAAAAATCATTAACCTTAAAATTACAGATCAGTCATCTTCTAACAGTCAACACATGTCTGTTCCATGTACTGCAGGGCCTACAACACCTGTCAAATCCAGTAAGAACAATGATCATAATGATTCTGGTTCATCGAGTGAATATGAGACGGATCATGGGGACCTTGATGAAACATACATACCTCACAGGCTTTCACCTCTAGAAGAAGTCCGCAATATTACATTGAGACCACGTAAGAAACAAATATGTGAAGAAGATAACAAGGATAGTTCATCTAGTTATTTTTGCTATAGCAATCTGAATGACCCACAGTCAGTTGAAGAAGCTTTATCCTCCGATAAGTCCAGTTATTGGAAGGAAGCTATGAAGAAAGAATACAATGCGTTATGTGAAAATCAAACCTGGACGCTAGTGGATCACCCTCCGGACAAAAAGGTAATTCCTTGTAAATGGGTATTCAAGTCTAAGACAGACCAGGATGGAAAAATAGTTTGTTATAAGGCTAGATTAGTTATAAAAGGCTTTAAACAAAGAAAGGGAATAGACTATGATGAAATCTACTCCCCAGTTGTACGCTACACATCTGTGAGATTCCTACTTGCTCTAGTCGTGAAGTATGATTTGTATATAGATCAAATGGATGCTGTTTCTGCATTTCTGCAGGGTGATATTGATACAGAAATATACATGCAACAACCTCCAATGTATGAGAAAGGTACACAAGTATGCTTACTACATAAATCTATATATGGGCTGAAACAAGCAAGTCGATTATGGAACAAAAAGTTAAATGGAGTCCTAAAAGATATAGGATTTGAGCAGTCAAAAGTTGACCCTTGCATCTATTATAATAGAAACATTAAAATGTTTATTGCAGTCTGGGTCGATGACCTAATTTTGTTTTCTGCTAATAGTGAATCAATGAATCAAATAAAAGATAAATTAAAAAGTAAATTTTCTATGAAGGATCTAGGAGAAATAAGACAATGTATAGGTTTAAACATTACAAGAGACAGAAAATATGGAAAATTAATGATTGATCAACAAAAATATATAATAGAAGTTTTAACTAAATTCAACATGTTGGAGTGCAAGCCAATTAAAACCCCCATTGAACCAGGGAAGTAATTTTGCCCGAGCACTGTGGAAAATCATGAATCATTTCCTTATCATCAGGCTGTTGGTTGTTTATTATATCTCGCACAAGCTACAAGGCCAGACATTGCATATGCTGTCAACACTTTGAGCAGATTTAATAAAAACCCCCATGTGGAGCATTGGATTGCAATTAAAAGGATTATGAGATACCTACAAGGCACTAAAGATTACAAGCTGATTTATAGCAAAGATGGCTCTGGACTGATGGGATACTGCGATGCAGACTGGGCAAATGATATGCAGGATAGAAAATCCTGCACAGGTTATATTTTTATGTTTCAGGGTGGTGGAATATCTTGGGTCTCCCGTAGACAGCCAACGGTGGCGCTATCCACAGCTGAAGCCGAATACATGGCAATGGCAGCAGCGACACAAGAGGCACTATGGCTTCGTCAACTAAGGAGTGAACTTGGAGAAGATGAAGAGGACCCTGTCGTAATCTTCAATGACAACCAAAGTGCCATCAAGCTTTCTGTAAATGATAGTTATAAAAGAACGAGGCATATAGACATAAGATTTCATTTTATCAAGGACTATGTCAACAAATGTAAAATTAAATTTGAGTTCCTTTGTAGTAGTGAAATGTTAGCAGATATATTTACAAAAGGTACACCTTTTGATAAACATGTATATTGTTGTAAAAATATGGGATTGCATTCTAGGGGGAGTGTTAGTATGTAATCTATAATTTTGAATGCAACCTGTAATGTTATATATTCTGTATCTGTAGCCGTTCTTTATGGTTCAGCGAAATTAATTAACTGTGACAGATGACTCTCGAATATTCTAACCTCAATGTCGTTACTCGTTATTGTAAATTCAATTAGTTCCAATATAGCATAATTAAATCTTCTCTTGGTTTAATTTAATAACCTCACAATATGCGTATTTTATAGCAGGCGACGTACAATAATAAAAATAGTTGTAAAAAAGATTTTTTTATATATACAAATGTAATGTAATTTGGTTAGTCGTGCATTTATTTACAGGCTATGGTTTCAAATACGGCGTGAAGAAACTAAAACCATACAAAATATATTTACAAACAAGATATATAAACCGGAATAGAACAAGGAAACGGGGTGGAAATTAACGTAATATGGGCAAACTTTATAGTAAATAATTTATAGGTATTGTCGACTTAGTAATGTATATTCTGTAACTGTCATGGCATGGCAGGGTCGGTCCATAAACTACAAAAAAAAACTATTAACTCTAAATGAAAATAGTAGCTAGTTGTTATTATAAGTAATAGTTATTTAAGGTTATTTTGCAATGCAAATGGTTCGTTAACTATTATTAAAATTTCAAAGCTACGATGTTTCTGGTGTTTAAACTAAAACTCAGCAAAAAAATACATAAGTTATATATTATGGTCAAAATTTTATTATAATTTGTTTTTAGTGGCATAATTGTTCCCACAAATTATGCTTGCTCATCTGTGCAATAAAGTCAATAAAAAATATCCTTGAGATTTTAATTTTACACTGGTACGTAATAATATTATAGTGCTATTATTTTTGCAAAATTATAACTAGTAATTCGACCAATCACAGGTCAGTATTTTAAGGATTCGTAATCCTGTATACGCATAGTGGTACAAAGCCAGTTGCATTCTCATTATAGGTGATTGAAGGCGTTTTCTACTTTTAACCCTACTCCGTCTATTTTTTGTATAGTCTTTTCGGTAGGTACATATATTTTCATCCTAAGCCCGACGATGTATTGGCAATGCCTCTTGTGCATACAGCCGCATCGTTATAACCGCGGGGTTGCATCTCGACAGATAAGTATAAGATAAGCCTGGAATCTTTCATCAGTAATTTGTTTTAAGTAAGAATACTTTAATTCCCACACCGTGTATCCATCTTCCGTAAAGAAAACAATGCATGTGTATCACACGAGTCTTACGGCCACAGTGGAGCCATTTTTGCCGCATCCCCTATCTCGGAAGGTGGCAGTGAAGTTGGCGATAAAGTACAAAGCTCCGGCGACGGTAAACGCGGTCGCGTGGACGCCCAATGGTAATTCGACGCCTGTAATCTGTGGCGCGGATTGTTAGGAAAAAAAAAGAAATTAAAATAACAACTATTCTAAGTTACATTCGATTTAGTATTAGAGTGTATTGTTACGGGTCTAAGTTTTAGATAAAGCAGAGCATTAGTTAATTTGAATATGATGTTAAAATAATATTTTCAAGAAACGGCCATATTTTTACACAATTTAATTAGCATAAAATATAATCTCTGAATTGTCAGAAAAAATCGTACATATTTGAGTTCAAAATACGAATATCTACCTAATCTCAAGTTTCGTAAATTGTAAATGATATTCAGTTACTTAAATGGCTGTTATTAAATTTTAAATATAATTTAGCAGAAATCTTAGGAGATTTAGTGGCAAAGTTATTAATTTTTCTACGCAAATAACTACTGACGACTGACTTACTATATTAATCTAAGAAAAATAATACTACAATCTTATAACTCAAAACTGGTTAGTT
This sequence comes from Mycalesis mineus, assembly GCA_034621355.1. NCBI lineage: Eukaryota > Metazoa > Arthropoda > Insecta > Lepidoptera > Nymphalidae > Mycalesis > Mycalesis mineus. Next base: position 386,990 of record CM067886.1, read on the forward strand.
GAGTTGACACAAATTAATAATTTGCAGCAAAAATGTATATATTGAATGTCAGCAATGATGACAAAGGCGTCCACACTACACCGGACAAGAATGAGTGAAGACCCACAAATCGACCACAACAGTAATATTACATCGAAAATTCTTAATCTAACACAATGCTAAAATTACGGTAAATCAAAATAATAGTATAATGTACCATGCTCAATGTTACGGGGAAGAACGTGATGTAACAGAGAGCTAACGTGTACATACACAGCGCAGTAGCCCGCGATCCAGCCGGCCGTGCGATTGACCGCAGCGCAGCGAGGAGCTGATCATTTCCATTGAACAACGCTCAAAGGACATAGCTAAAAATTGTACAGAAGTCTGCCCCAGAGATGTCCAGAGATGATATATATAACGTTAAATAGTACAAAACGTCTATTTACATAATAACTAAGTAACATGTAACTATGCAGTCGCTGATAAAAGTTATAAAGGTTAAAAAATGTTGATTTTTCATACTTTAACGACGGTCACGTGATTCAGAACACAAAAAATCGATTAAAATTCTTGATTTTTTTATATTTTTTCAGTGATTGCTAAGAAACATAGTTCATTAAAAGTCGTTGTGTATTTAAATAAAATTCTTAAATATGAGCATACGTTTAGACAGCCCGGGGCAAATTTTGACAATGTCCTTTTACGGTGGTTTTATTGTAATCAAATGGTAGCGCGATAATATTAATGTTTTTTTTCTTTCTTTCTAGAAATAAACAGCGATGGGCATTTCTTTAATGGTTTTTTTGCAAAACATATATCACATGGATTTGCCAAAGCTAATAATGGTCAAAAAAGCATCATAACCACGATCAAATGAAAATTCGTGAACCGCACGGCTAGCCGCAAAGCGAGCGACCGCAACGCGCGTATGTACACCAACCTATGAAGTACGATTAAAGTCATGCTATTAAAAAAACCCACATGATAAGCTACAGCATCGCTTCTCAATAAAAATAATCTATAAAAATAAAGCAATTACATGAACTAAGTAAAGTAAGCCCTTACACACATCACCGATCAAAAATGAGCCAATGCAGATATCCCCTCTGTTCACAAACCTCGATAGTCTAAATCCAATTATCTAATATTTTGCACAAAAAAAGAAAGTCTGAGAGCACCAACGATACCTTTTTGACGGCAGGTCAAAACTTATTCTGTAGGCCAATTTTATTCCCCAGACATAAAGGCCTTTTTTGAATCAATAAAAGGCATCGCACTTTATGCATGATGATGGCACTATTTTTTATATTCGAACTACAACTAAAACATAACTATATTGACTGGAATAGATACACTATCACTATGTAATCAGGTACCTCTGTTGCTAAATTACTTCGGGGTTGCGAACACAGGGGACGCTTATTTTAATATAGTTAAGACAAAGGAAACATCTAACAGAACAAAAGCAAATCGTGTGTAAGGAGACAGTATAGACAAACCAAATCTACATAATATACTCAACAGTAAAGAAGATTAGATACAGAAAGAATTAGATAGAAGCCCAACAATCCATGTGCTTAGGTACTTGGCGGCGATAGTGGCCTGGAACCTCGACTTGGTGGAAAATAAAAATATTTTTTAGATATAGTAATTGATAACACTCCATACGTCTTAATAATATCATGTCACCCAATCTAAGCCCAATTTTAAACTTTAATGCGCATATACTACCGATAGTATGTAGTCACAAGGCGCGGGAATGTGTCGAAATATTTTTTATTAACATTTTCTCAATAAAGGTTCTTATATAAATTTTGAAAATAGTGGATAGTGACTTTTAATGTAACAACCTTGTTCTCGAACAAGCATTTGAGATAATTAATTAATTAATTCGTGACAAAATTCTTTGAATAAGTTTTGATTAAAATCAATGTTTTTTTTATTTATTTTCAATCAAAAGCGTAACAGAAATATAATTATAGATAGAGACAATATAAAAAAGGCCACTTGAGATTACACACAGTTATCAATATCTTTTTCAGAAGTGGGATACAATTACAAGTCCGATATGGTGTGTAAAGCTAAGAGTGTATAAAATGTTATCAATGAATGTGTTCAGCAATAGGATACGCGCAAGTCGAGCTGCCAGTCCAGCGGGTACCGTCTCTCGCTCACAGCGACGGTGGAGCCGTTCTTGCCGACGCCGCCCGCGGCGATGGCGGCGGCGAGCGCGGCCAGCGTGAGCCCCGCGCCCGCCACCGCGACCCCGCCCAGCGAGTATCGCATCTCCAGCGAGCCCACCTGGACCCACCAGCCCACACCGTTAATACACGCCCTCAGCGAAATTCTTCACGCACGGTCATTAAAACGTAATGCACTAATAATAGTTGACAGACGTAGAAGATGATACACTTGACGTTTTAAATGTGCTTTTTACTTGAAATAAATTTATTTGAATTTGATGGTCCATCTGATAGTGAAAACCATCGCCTGTCAACAGTGAACTTTGTAGTGCATGTAAGGAACACGTCTTACAAAATGCTGCCAGGTGTCGATTAAGACACTAGCACTGTGCCCGCACGTTGCACTTGCATCCTCATGTACTGTTATCAGAAGAAGATTAGATTGGTTTTTATTCTGCCACAAGTAAAAGTATTAATAATTTGAAAAAGATAATATACTCTGCAAACGATGCAACTTGGCTTGGCACTTTCTCAGTAGAATCTGCCAGTAGAAGTGATTGTAAGCTAAAACGAACATGAAATAAACTAGTTCTATTGTTTGCTTGAATCAGATGTAAGAATAAATGTCTCTAATAAAAACGTAATAAAAACATTGAGGATAATAGCATTTTCTATATTTGTCACATCAAATGCGCACATTTATTTCTGGAAGTTGTCAAAAAACATTTTCGCTATAACAATGTGTAAGAATGTTCGCTGTGTTGTGAATTAAGATAGAACTCGTTTTTTTTTTCATTAATTTGGTCGCACAATACGTCTACGCTGTAAGAACAGCATGACGATATTAGCATTATCAAAAGACGGAGTTTGTTTGAAAAGAAATGCCTTGCGTTCGGTGTTGGCTCATCTCAGATTGGAAGCGAAGCGATGCGTCATGTTTGTCAACTACAAATTATAGTATTTATTTTATATTCATTTTTCCTATAATAAATGTATAAGTTGTGTTCTTCAAATATGATGGAATCGAGCGACGAGCGTCAACGCTTGATTCCAATTTTGTGTAACACAACTTTGTACGTTGATTACTCAAGGATCAAGCGTGACTGAAATATAGGTGAAAACGGCATTCGGCTGCCGCTTCAGGTCTTGGCGAGTTAGTTATAGGAAATAGAGATGATGATGCTATAGGCAAAAATCATGACGAACGTGACGCTTTGCCTCTTGCTCCAATTTGAGTTAGGCCTTACGGCTCTTGTGGCGCGGTAGATTTGACGGTAATGTTGTAATACAGTTGTTATTACATAAATATATATAATTTAACGTAATATAACAAATAATAATATACAAGGCTCAATGTAATGTCCTTAAAATATCATTTGAAGAAACATTTTTGAAAGATTATTCAAGGTTTATTTTTAATGAAACTTTTGATCTTAAGGAAGATTTAATAAAATAGGCAATTAAATGAATAAATAGGAAATTCAGGGGAAACATAAGATGGTCACATAAAGCCCTGTATAATATTTAAAATATTAGATATATTTGTTTCAAAAACCAATGCAATATTTACTATTTTCTTAAATAAAATATAAGAAGTTAGTTAAATTAATTTTTTAACCATTCGGATTCATTCAAATGGCAGGTTACTGTAGGAACAGATCAAATATTTTATTTTATTATTTACTTACATCATAGATTTCTTAATAAGAAAACTTTTTTTACTATTACAGATAGTAATATTTTCCAATTTGTATATGGGTTCATATATTTTCATATACATATACCCAAAATCTCACACATTGTGGTAATATTATTTCATATGATTATATGTGTTTCATATAATACGTAAATATAAAAGCGGTTGTTTATTATAGTAGCACATGCTATCTGATTATGCATCACCAGTAACCATTGTTAATTGGCTATGCTCCTTCACGCATATATATAACAATACATTAAAACAATTCATGTGGGTGTTTTTAAAAGAAAACGATCGTTTATTAAACCTGCCTATACTTAACATTAAAATTGTAGAGTAAACCAAGATCTCGCTTATAAAACAATATGGCTGGCGCTCCGAAAGTTAACATTTTTTAATTATTTTTTCCCATATTTAGACAGTATTTAAAAATTAACATATGTTAACTCAAATATATGTATTTGGATGTTTTTGCCAAGCGTTTAAAAATTCACTCATTGGGCGTTATCTATGTCTGTGTTTAAACGAACGCTAATGACATTCTTAAAAAAATAGCATTATTTTTTAAGACTTTTTAGAACTGCTTATAAATTTTAAGCACTTCAAGGTACTTTATTACAATATATATACTTGTTTTTTTTTATTTAGGGACTTTTCACACGTCCTCTCGTCAGAGAATACTGTCAACTTTCGTGCGCCAACGGTAATAATTAATATGATAACCACTACAATAGTTAGTAGCGCACGTCGCGTGGAGTACATTACCTGAGTGGTCCAGACGTCGGGGCCGAGGATGGCGGATATGAGGTGGATGGCAATGATGGCGTACTGCGCCTCCGTGACGTCGATGCGGCCCATTTTGAGCGTGCCCGTGACGTAGGCCTGCCAGTGGGCGCAATAGAACAGCGTCATCGCGCAAAAACACTGGAATATAAAAAAAATATTGTTAAACAACATTTTTTAATATTTTTTTTTTTTGAATCTATTTAGATCGGACTTCATTAAAACAGAGCTTAAAGTTACAAGGAAAATTGGAATAAGTTTCTTTTAATCTAAAAATGTGTGTTTCTATGGCGATACGGGGTGTAAGGGGGAGGCTAGTTCCAGTCAACCTCCTCGACAGCCAACTTCACCTGCTTGTGGTGCACAGTGCAGCGAGACCGACGAGGTTCTGTGTACCTAGTGTAAGATTTTACCGCGTCGATATCAAAAACAGTAAACGCAAATTTTATATGGATTTGGTGTCGCGCCATCTAGTTATAGTGAGAGTAAACGCTTTTTCTTCTATATAATTTGACGTTACGAGTGAGTACGTTTTTACGCTGTCGCTCGGTGAAAAACTCGCACTTGCCCCACTGGCGACCGAAGAATTCCAACAGGCTGGACTATAGTATGAAAAGGCCGGTGGTGGGCAGCAGGACGCCGATGCGAATAGTAGTAACAGTTGTCAATATCGGGCATTTCTTTTATGGGTAACTACAGAAAAGTCCCTAAAAAATCCATCGGCTGATGTGGTCATGACCATGATGATAAGATTGTTGCCTAGACAGAAACTATCACTCGCATTAACAGATTCCTTTGACTCTGGAGAAAAAAATCCGCGTCGCTGCTAGCTAAGATCCGTGGCAGCAGCAACAGTATCTTAAAGATGGTGGGAGATTGCATGAATAGTCCTCTGGTGTGGAAACTCACGCAGAGGACTAAATCTCTTTTAGTTCTTAAGTACTAACATAGTTTATAAGTTTTCATTGTTACTAACCCTAAATGGACTCTGTGGTCTGAAATAAATAAATTAAAGACTCAACTCTTATTAACTAGGTCTTTAAGCTTACTCTAAGCATAGTCTCCCCGAAACCCGCATGAATATCGCTAGAATTGTTAATGAGTGATACCTGAACAGACAAATATAGAAACAGAAAATTAAAAGAAAAACAACTGAATACCTCCGTGGTGCAGTGGTATACGCGGTGGATTTATAAAACGGAGGTCTTGGGTTCGAATCCCGGCGGGGCAGATTGAGATTTTTCTTGTATTCGATAAAAAAAATACTGAATTGGGATAGTTATTCTGGTAGAAACTACATAACATAAATTACAGTATTGATTGTACACTTTTGGCTTCCTCAGGATTGTATTAAGTATATTTAGTATATATATATATATATGTTATTTTGAGTATGGTATTTGGTACGATTCTCAAAATAATACATCTATACTTGTGCAACCTCATGCTATGGATACAGGGTGCGTCGACCCGCAGCCGGCCGACCGGTGCGTGACGTTTTGTCCTGTGTTACGCAAATTACGCAGTTTTGCGCAAAACACCAGCGGGTGAAAATTACCCACGTTGCGTCAGTAACGTCAGTTGTGGCAAGACAATAATTACGATTGCATGAAAAGCTATGCTAAGTTTGCTTGCCTATACCTGGGCTCGTAAGGTCCCCGATTTTTAACCGACGAAAAAAAACGGAGGTTCTCAATTCGACACGTAATTTATTTTTTATGTATGACCACGCATATCTTTTTACTTAGTTGCCCGATTTTGATAATTATTTTTTTATTAGAAAGGGCATACTTCCAAGGTGGTCCCATTGTCACCATGTTAGGATCTAATGATGATATCCTGGGATAATTGAAGGAACTCTTTAAATTTTATAGGCACATTTGCAGCGATTTCGGTTTTTCTGTAAGTATTGTTAGCTTGTTGGCTACAAGTGCCGTATAATATACTATGACAGTATAGTACGAGTACGTTACGTGGCGATAAATCACTAAAAAATGAGAAATAAAAATTTTTAACAAAAAATAGAACCGACTCAAAACGCACTAAAGAGTAAAAAATAACTGTCATTTAGTTGCTTTAATTTACTTAAGCATATCTAGGAGTCGGTGCCAGCCAAGGTTTCTACTTTAAGGACATTACCTAGAACCCACAAACTGCTTTACTACGTTAAATAAATGTTCCTTAAACTTGCTGGCACCGACTTCATAGATATGCTTAAGTAAATTAAAGCAACTAAATGACACAGTTATTTTTTACTTTTTAGTGCGTTTCTATTTTTTGTTAAAAAATTTTTACGTAACCCAGACATATTATAGCATATTAAAATATAAAATAAAAAAGACACAATATGACAGTAATCGGACGATGATGGTCTATCGTCATTGATCATCGTTAGACATTTTTATCATAGAACGACAGATAAACGCAAGAGGATTTGCCGTCCAGCTTAACTATGTCGATTTTTTATCGTTTTACTCGTCGCTTCAAACTGCACGGCAATCTGTTGTCACCACATAGTGGGAACGCACCCTAGGTCATAAAATAATTCAGAATTTATAAGTTTTCGTAGATTGTACTTATCTCTGTTTCCTACATTATCTTTATTGATATAACATCACGATGGAGCTTCTATTTACAAAACGACAAACTGAACGTGGCTCGGTCACCCAGATATGTATTTCACGCGTATGACGTAAGTTATTTAAAATTGATGAAACTGACACTGAACGTTCAAACATCTCAACCTTAGTAGGATCGTAGTTAAGAACACCTAATTTGGGTGAAATAATCTCTCAGCACTTGGCAACAGCCCAGATGTGGAGCACACATCTGTGCAAGTTGGTCGGAGAGCTGCCAAGTGCCCGGGCGCGCCGCGCGTCTCCGCGGGACCTTGCGCCATTCAATGGAACGGGTTCACGGCCGCTACACACTTCCGCTAAATCGATATGCTCTACCTAGCTGTAGTAGGTCTGACTAGAAAAGCTGCTGAAAGTAATGCCAAATTCAAACTCAAAATCATTTCAAACTTAATGCAATCATTTACATACATCAATAGTTTCTTGATTGCTCTATCATTGGTTCGGCAGACATCATAATCTACAAATGCAGCACTTATATTTTTTTTTAAATAATCAAATCTCATTCATATGTCATATCATTGTGAAGATGAAAGAAAATCACTACAGGACCAGGCATCCCTCTTTATGGGACGCTATTTACGCTGATAATGTATGAATGTTTAAAGATTACTGCCCAATGATGATGACAATGGCCAGAACTATGTGGCTCGGTAACTGCTTCTTTCGTCCAGTGAACCTGAGTGGCGAGTGTGAGTTTGTTACCGAGCGACTGCGTAAAAACGTAACGCAAATTTGTATGGAATATTAGTAGCGCCATCTAGTTATAGCGAGAGTAAACGCTTTTTTTTGCTATATAATTTGACGTTATGAGTGAATACGTTTTTACGCAGTCGCTCGGTGAAAAACTCACACTTGCCCCACTGAGCCGATGGCTTCGGATCGAGTCCTAAGACAGAGTAAAAATACCGAGTTTTTCTTCTAAAAATTTTACGAAAAATGTTACGAAGTTGGTTGTTAGTAGAACAACAAACTTGTGGATCTGTATTTATACCAGAAAATAATAATACTACTAGCTCAGATACCGTGCAGATAACGACAGGTGTGTGAGTGTCGTACCGTAAAGTGCTCTACTCTTGAAGTGGAAACCCTTCTGAGACAATGGGCGTTCATACTGTGATATTTACGGAAGAGCGGTGCTCGTTGGCTACGCGGAGCCACTTTTGCGTGTAGCCACAAGATGATGTGACACATCGGACGAGGCTAATTGATTCAATAGCCTCTAGTTTCAATATCATTGCAATCAATGTCTATCTGTGGCATCTATCGAAGGAATTCTATGAATAGTTAACAATCGCTCCCAAAGGTACAACGTACTCCTCCTTTACACTTGCCAATCGCTCTGCGATAAAGCCTGGACGCATATCAGAGAAATCAGTTAAACTAGAAAAAACTCATGAAAGATATTTGTCATATATAAAAAACCATAATTAACATTTTTGACGAAAAAAAAAATATTTTTTCTTGTTCTTTATAGGAATAAAAAACCTCATATATATTATGAGGTGTGCAAAAAATACTCGTGCTTATATAATAAGGCACTTAGCAATGTTTACAATTACCTACTGTCTGTCACCGGTTCTAATTAGGTTCTAAACAAATCAATTCACAACTTCTCTAAAGTTCTTATCTACTAACTTCAGAACCTACTAAACCTTACGTTACGTTGTTTAAGAGTGAAAGTTTGAGAGATTTTTTAATTTTGTAAAATCTGAATACAAATTATTAGTACAAGCTTTTAAAAACCCCTGGCATTGGACAGCACGTTAAGCGGTCGGTCTAGGTGGAATGACTCCCTATTTAGCAAATATAATATAACAAATAATAATTAAGAACGGGAGAAAACATTAACCAGCATCGTAACAGTGTGACGTGTCTAGACCCATATAAGGATGAAGTCTAAATTAGACCAACTATACTAAAGCCAAACTCGATTGAGAACGCTTGTCAACAAAAAAATTAAAAATGAAGGTAGTAATCACTAGTCATTTTACACCAATTTTTTTTAATTAACTAGTTAATGACGAATTCATGACAATGAATTAGATAAGTAAGCTTAAAACTAATTAATATATTCAATATCTTTTAAATAAGGTTTTTTAAAATAACAAAACATAATTTAAAAATTATTAGGCATAAAATGTGTTGCATTTTCTACCTTCATTTTAAATTTGTTTGTTGACAAGCATTCTCAATCGAGTTTGGCTTTAGTATAGGTACCTTACGAAAAGGTTCTTCGCAGAAACTGCACGCGCAAACTAATTTGCGCGTGCAGTTTGTGTGTAGCCTGCAATGTTGATACATTTATTTCTTTTTTTGCTTCTAGTTTTAAAATCTCTATAACTATATATATTTAACATCGTACACATCCTCTAAAGGTTAGTTACCCACTCCTACTGACAATCGATCCATGATTCATAGCAAAGCGAATGTTTATTACTTATCCATTCACTCTTTATTAGTACATCTATCTAAATTGTTTGCTGCCGTACGTTGAGGACTCTTGCTCATTGATAATGAGAATGTTTCATACGCTTATAGAAAACCAGTCGATGCCAGCGACTTTGTGTGCTTGAATTTTCCCGCTTTATAGAAAATAAAAATACTCTAACAGTTTAGTACTTCAACAAATTGTGTGTGATAAAAATATAATTAAATCGATTGAATGGACTTAAATATTTAGTTTTAGACCAGGGTATAATCAATGTTCATTTAAAATTCCAGTCAAATTCAAGTCTATAAATTAACTCGCATCAAATAAAATTAAAATTTCCAACGCGTTCTATGAGAGTAAGTAATATATGTGATGCGTGGCCATGACCTCGCAACCCTCACCCACGCAGACGCTCCCATACCTACTCACATAAGTCAACATCAGAATATTTTTTAGTGACCTGTCCTACTTATAGGAGGAGAAATCAAATCTAAAAACCACCAGGCACCTCATTGCTCATGCTCGCATGTATGACTGATGATTAAGCGGACACGGTATCGAAGAGTTCCCCCAGCGGCGACTGCTAGTGAATTATAAATATTATCTAACCTGAAAGAACATCCACGTGGGATAGTCGCCCAGCTTGACAGCTATGCACGCCCCTAGCGCGATGAACACGGTGGAGATGCTGTCACAACCATGGTCGAACAGCTCGCCCAGCGGCGACTGACTGCCCGTGCGGCGCGCCTGCTTGCCGTCGATGGCGTCCAAGCTCTGGTACACGAACACCCCAAGCGCGCACAGAGCGCACGCCCACCGCGGCGGCTCCTGCCGCGCGTCTGGACTATACCTGAAGAGAACAATTTTTAATGAGCATTTTTAATAACTTCAGTTAACACCCTAACGGCAGAGACGTGCCACCTAAGATTTACTTATGACTAATGGAAGTTCCTGTAGGTATTACCAGTAGTTCCAGTAGGTATGACTACTGGATGCTGTAAGGTAACAAGCTTGATGACTGTCAGCTATACTAGCTAGCATATTCTGATTGATGATTATTATAGGTCCTGGTAGTAGACACATTTAGGCTTTCCTGCTATAATATTAAAATAATATTTGAATCAATAACAAACATTATCACAACTTAATAAACAATTATAGTGATCAATGGCTTGCCTACCTAGCTTTACGAACCTCAAAAGTCTCACAAAACGCACCTTCTTAATATCAGGCTGCCGCTGAGAATTTCTTAGAAGAAAAAATTGCACAATATTTAACAACTCAACCCAGGTGGTATTCATGGTCCATTAGCTAAATTTGTTTAACATAGTTGTAATATCCAATAAGCATCAGTGGAATTGAGGGATTAGTGAATAGGAACACAAAGTAGTATCTTACAAGTAAATGCTACATAAGTACTTGCCACACAGTAATTACAGTATGTCTGCAGTTGTTAATCACCCTAATCTTATTTTATGGATATGATGCTTAAGGCCAGAATAGACATGATAGCGTTACTTCTCAGTGCAAGCAAGCTACATGCTGTCCAATATGCCCTGTGTATGTAATCTCACAGGCAACAATGTCCTTTAGACTTACAGGAATTGGACAGAACGCTCTTGCACTCTGCATTGCACAAAAGAAAGAGCGAAATTTTTGAAAGCGCTCTTTTGAATGCTTCAACCATATGACTAATCAATAGTAGGCATTTGTCATTGACTCTAAGATATGATAAGAGATGTCTTTAGTCACATCATAGCCCTACTGGTTGGAATGCATTATAACACTCAGAGGCGGCACATTCTAGATGCAGACTTGAATCCATAATTTATTCAAAAAGCTTCACTGTGTAAAACTGTACTTTGATACCAAGGAAGCTAGAACAGTCCTGTATATCCCCTTTATAAACAGGAGTCATGATGGTTCAGTCTCCAAGAGTCAGGCAATTTCCGGGAAACAGGAAACTGAGACCAATCACAAAACTTGGGATTAGTCTCAGTTACTCAGTAATATTATGCAGCATGCTTAATCTCTTAAACTTTCACAGCCCCGAGGGGTCCCCTGGCAACCGTCAGGCAAATAATGACAGCTGTCATTATAGCTCCGTCGCTACCCGGGTAGCCGCGGGCCTCAAAGAAGGTTTGAATGTCAGGCCCACAGGGGTTAAAAGCTTTTTTCAAATCCTGCAAATCCCGCAAACAGTGTGCATGGCCTGTCCCTTGTCTGTGCATGCCTTTACCCTTAGATACTACAACTCAAGTATAAATAATATGCATATAATATATAAACATATGTTTTCCTGTTAGCACCATTGTGTTGGTTTATAAACAAGAGGCGCACTTGTGGGAAATCCACATGAATAACACAATCATATTAATTTGAACTGAGCACTTCATGAAACAATACATGATAGCTGACTAACTTTGTTATCAATCAAAATGATATGATAACCAACTTTGCCCAATTTTCTGTATTTAAACATTCTTTATTTAATCTTTAACAAATTTTTCTCTATGCATCTGTTCCTAATGGTAAAGTCCAAAATGCAAAAATACTACTTATATTTTTTAATAAAGAACACACACTCTAGGAAAGGAGATGGTCCATTTCAGCTTCACTTATGTACCACATACCATTAAAATGGAAAAAATACAAGGATTTTATCAAAAATAAAATTAGTGAACAAAACGAACTAAATAAAACATTGGTTTAAAATGAAATTCCTAGTTTTTGAGGTATTAAAAGATGGCGTCTTTTTGATATTAGTCTGTAGGTGATAAAGATGCGGTGACATTGATTTGTCAAACTCAAAATATGACATTTTTGACAAGTCCTTTCTTCCGTGTTCTGGGCTTTGTTTTTAGCTAAAATATATTTTAGACATAGACATCTTAGTTATAATGAGAGCAAAACTCAATATATTAATCTGATTATTTAGTAATCCGTTAGGTACCTATAACTAACCAGTAACCATCAAATCAAATGGACCGTATGTCAATAAACACTGACAGCAAAATTCAAAACAACATCAATCCGCTACCTGGAGAATGTCTACCATAGATAATAGAACTTATCTAAGATCCACCATGATTATATGTAAAGCGTTGCATTGTTTTGGAGAGAATAAATAATATTTCGCCCAAATAAAAGTGAATTTGGAGATTTTTCTAATCAAAACTAGATTATACCTGTAGTTTTTTTCAAGTTATGTACAGAAAGTAAGTCTGAGCTCCATACAATTTTGGACCATCTCCTTTGATAAATTAAAACAAGTATCATACAGAATTCCTGTTTTACCATTTCTATGCCTGTTTGCTTGCTGTTTAAACACATTTTAAATTCATAAACTATTATCATTATCTCTAACACCTATACAAATCAGTTCATGTTACATTAGTCTAGATAGCTGCTGACATAACTGCAGATTAGAAAAATGATTAATATAATCTATATTAAGTTGAAGTTTGGTTAAATGTGTGTTAAACCCACGAATTGCTATCAGTCCTAAAATTGTCATATCCCAAGGCCCCTATTTGAAGCTCTATTCAGGGTCCCTATTCAGAGATGAGATGATAGCCAGCTCATTAAAAATTAAAAAATAGAGTGTGAGACTGCCCCTTTGGTCTAGTCATTAGCTTATGTGGCTCTGTCTATGGGATCCTTAGATCAGATGTTATAACCCATGCCTCGGAGAGCATGTTTAGCCATCAGTCCAAGTCACTATCACTACCATCCAATAATTATTGTTAATGAATTAAAACATTATCAACCCAAGGTTGCCAACACACATTGGAGCAGCATGGTGGGTTAACTCTCCATATTTCCTTCCATATTACAAGCAAGGAGGCCTGGCCCTGTAGCCCTGGCCATTCATAGACTGATAATGATTGTGAACTTATGATGTGATATTATTTTATTTAACTAAGTTTCTACACAAATAATACCTAGCTTTTTTTGTTGATAGTCACCTAATTAGAATATTATCTTGAATTTGGCAATTTCCTTATTATAAGTCTAATTAACTCAGTTTGCTTAAGTAGGAAAATTTAAATTTAATCTCATTATAATAACTTATGTGACTATTTAATACTGTATAATAATATTAAATAAAGATTATATTTGAATTTTTATACTGTAATTATATATCTTCACACTAATGCCAACAATTTTATTTATTTTTATGTGCGAGTCTATTTAAATAAAGTCCAAAATTTTAAAAATATAGACTTTATTGCAACATTACAATCCCTATACTATATCTCAACTTTGTTTTAATTAAAAAAATCTACAAATTCAAACACTTTTTCAAAAATTTCCTACTCAAAAAATACTATTCAAACACACATATAGAAAGACAAAACATATAAACCCTTTTAGGTTGTGATATTGTTAAACCTTTATTATACATTAATTTGATTCATGTAGAAACATACAATTGCCAATTTAATGTACATTAGTTGAGGAAGAATTATCAGAAGTCAATGAACTCCATAAGTTGTAGCTATGTGAATTTTTCTATTATAAAAGTCATAACAATAATTTATTCATGTATGTCTGTTATCAGAGGTGGCGCGACTATTTCGGCCAATCATAGAAGCTCCGTGTAACAGAGAGCATAATCTACTTAGCCAATACAAATCTCGCGCTTTCGGAGGCCGACTTTTAAGAAGTACAGTTACAAAAATAATAAAAATGTAGGTTATAAGAAAGTTGATCACGACTAGGAGGTAAAAATGAAAGTCGTTCCACTAGTTACACTACACGGCAATAAGCCAACGAGATAATGACAAGCACTCACCAAATTAAAATAAGTGTGGTGACGATATTGACTATTAAACCTAATATAGTAATGAGATTCGGCGCGAGCCATAGCGGCGTCTTCGAGACCAGCCAGCACCACCAGGGCTGCAGCCAGGCGTCCAGTATACTCGCGCTGGTACACGAATATTTGTGTTCACTGAGTCTTTTTAACTGAGCAGCGTTAAGAATCCTTTCCTTGTAGAACTGCATTTTAGTCACTGTCACGTCATTTAACAGAATTGTTTAAATATGAACACTACACTTATCACTACATTAAAAAGCTATTTGCAAATTTTTGTTCGGAAAATTTGCACGACCTCTCATTTTACATCATTCCATGTGGACCAGAGAGAATGTTTATTTTTTTTACGAATTGAAAATATCTGCTTTAGATTCTAGTTTTATCTTAACCATAGACAATAAACAAATGTCGGGGCGTGTGAAACGACTTTAAAATAAATAATGTTGCCAGCGATAGAATCGTTTAATCCATACTAATACTAATCTGTGCTCATCACAAGCGGCAAGTTTGAATTTAGAAAAATCAACAATTTGAGTGTAAAAGGTGTAAAATAAAAAAATAATTTTTAATAATATTATTTTTAAATAAACTGTGGCCCAGGCATCTATAGAATAAATGTTAACAATAAACCGGTCCGAGAAAGCGGACGATTGGGTATCCATTATCTGTCCTTATTTATCGTAGGCAAAAATGTTTTCATTTTTTCAAGAATGATTGATTCATTTGTTTTCTTTACTTTCATTAGCTCAATTATAGATGTTGTCAAGCTGGTCGACAACAATAATTATTATTCTTTGAGCATTGATACAGATGCCTACCATTGAGTGTGGATACTACTCGTAAAGAAACTTTATAGAGATCTTTAATTAAAACAAAAATGCTTAATAAAATACAAAACTTTATTTCAACAATAATTACAAAAGTTACATACATAATACTTCTTAAAACATTTGTGCTTTGACGTATATAGACATGAAATAGTATTTAATTATATAATATTTCTAATTAAAATAATCAGAATCCGGCCTAAACACTTGAGAGGAGTTAGAAAGATCCACGTGAAAATGTCGAATAAGATTAAGTTTTTGAAATACTTAGTTGACAATAATTTCTAACCTGTGGATCCAAGTCGGTAAAAGTTATTATGTATTACTATATTCTATAATCTCATTTAATTTAAATCTCATGCTGATTTTGTACGAAATTATATAATTATAAATATATAATAAGCACAGCGTATTGTCTATTTGTATTTAGTGTGCAATATTTTTTGCAATAGATTGCGTGTGCAATAGAAATAAAATACAGTGAGACCGGATACTCAACATTTTTGTAGACCCTTAAATAGCTTAAATACTATCTACATAATCTTATTTTAATTAGATTTGTTATGAAAAGACGATAATTATTTTAATGTAAATACAAATTTAGATTTTTATTACTAAAAACATAAAAAAAAATATTTACAAACATTGATGATGATAATATAAGTCGTTAGTTACAATTTATTAAATAATTAGCGACAAAAAGTACAAGGAAGTAAGTACATTTTACTCACTATACTGAGTAAAAGTCAGATCATTCCAAACAGATTCATTAGTAATTCCAGTCAGTCAGTTCCAATTAATCCATATCCAGTCAACTCCACGGGATATGGATAGCAAAATAGGTTATGATATTTCATAGAACGCTTCTCTAAAAAATGCTATATTTTGTGACAATTTAGGTTAATATGAATATATTATGTATTTAAAGGATATTTATATCGAGGATGTTCGGTAGTAATTTTTTGACGTGACAACGTCTTATAATTCGATAGAGTCGGCTGCACGCACGTAAAAACATGACTCATGCGGCGTTACCTCGCTTTGAGGCGTTCCATGTAAGGCTTGAAGTGCAAGCGAGAGCGCGGAACGAGCAACAAAGAAGCAAAATCGGCCTTTGCGTTCGGCAGCGTTCCACATCCGTCTATTAAATATAATTATTAAATATATTTTAAATTAACTTTTAAATTAAAAATTAATACATTTATAAATTAATATATTTGTTATAAATTTAAAATATAAATTTATAAAATCAAAATCAATAATTTTATTAATTTAAATTAATATTTATAAAAATATACTCAAATTAAAAATTTTAATAACCAATTAAATGCTACCATTCCATCAGTATTTTCTTAAGACGTTGTCACGTTCAACTATCGTCAGTAAACCGACTTTACAGACAACCAATTTTTTTTAATAGCTAAGTTTCTCTTTGAAAGGGAAATTGAGGGCGGTCTGTCTCTGACTCAAATTTTCTTATTTGTCCAATTACCTTACATTGAAATTTTTAAAATATACTTTAAAGCATTCGTTTGATAGATATATGATAATTAAGATTACAATAAGACAATTATTTAAAAATACAGTAGTTAGGTCGGCGAACGGTGTTGCCAGACGTTAAACGATAACAAAGTTTAGTTTCGCTCATAGCGAATAGAGGATTAGGTTAACATAACATTAGTCTCGCCCAATAATTTCGAATCCGCACTGAATTCCTGCGCAGTGAACAAATTGATTTTATAGTGCAAAATAGTTCTCAGCGACGCCATGATCCACCGTAGTTCGGCGTATTGAAACGTCAAAACAGAGGTACTTGTACGGTTTTTGGCTCAGCAGTGCTACCTACTCTTAGCTTGGTTCTTCCTGGATTCGATTCTCTTCTGCAAGGTGGTCAGCAAGGCACTGAGCACGTTGTGACCGGGAAGACGCTTGCCGAACAGTAGCCGTTTTACAGAGTCGTCGTATGTGAGTAAAGCTACCATGTTCTGTAACAGGAATCCTTGGCAGTATTCCAGAAGTTGAGTGGCGCCGTAAACCTGGAATATGAGTCGTTTGGTTACTTAATGACAGAAAACAAATTGATTGTTTTAGAATAAAACAATGATGGAGAATAGAAGAATGACAAAAATTATGAAACATATATATTCTTCTCTAAAATTACGCAGAACAATTCATGCAACATCTAATATGTGCGGCATTTTAATTAGTGCGTCGCTAACGAAAATAAATTATCTTCAGAAAATGTTAAATAAAAATAATTAAAAAGTTGTACCTGTTTAATTATTTTTATTTGACATTTTAAACAGATTTGACAGTAAATAAATATTAAAATAGGAACATGATGCACAGCATCAAATGAAATGAAATTAGCAAACATCTCAAGCCATTGAAGCAATTGTCTAGTTAAAAAAATGCAAAAACAACCGGAAAAAATACATCCTCTGTGAACTATTTAAATTGTCTAGCTCTCACGATTTATGAGATTATGTCTGGTGTCAGACAGACATACAGACAGACAGACAGTAGAGTCTTATTAATAGGGTCCCGTTTTTACTCTTTGGGTACCGAATCCTGCAAATATGATGTACCTTGGCATGTATGTAGACGGACACCAAGTTGTGCAGGTCCACAGACTTGGCGGCGCGCGCTTCGCAGTGCCTCTGCAGCGGCAGCAGCTGGAAGAACGACGCCGCGGCCAGCACCTCCAGCACGTCGCTCTCGGGGATGTCCAGCCCCGTGCAGCCGCCAGAGTACAGGTACTTCATTACTTGCTGGAATTAAAAAGAATATCCGTAGTTAGTACTACTATACTGTTTTCATGTAGCCTTCGGCCCGCAACGCCTTCGCTTTGGTACTTCCCTTCTAGGACATAACTGGAAGGACTCTTGCTACGAAGCTACGCCAGATGTTCGGCGGAAAATGTCACCTATCCAGTTTCACTTAGATACCTACGTTTTATTTGTTAAAAAATAGGGATTACTGAGCGTGGGTCAAGAGCTCACTGTTAGACAAAGTGACAGCATGAGTATCGTAGTAATGGCTAACCTCAAAGATGTGGTATCGTATGTCGTTGATTTGCACAAGCGGCGGCGCGTTGCTCGGCAGAGCGTCGTTGCTGCGCGGCGGAGCCAGCATGGCGCGCAGGCGGGGTGACTCCGATACTAGAACGATCTTGTGACCGTAGAACAGACGACCTTCCACTCTGGACATGTTATAAAGATTAATAAAATATGTCATAAACATAATTATTTCATTACATCACATTTTTTTAAAACACAAGTCTATAAGTCAGTCTTACCCATGGACATATTAATACTATGGACTTCGGGTCAGAGCTAAAAAGTGTCCGAATCAAAAGTAAGCCAAACGCGAAATGATTTCCAATCGCAATTTAGTCTCATATTAGCTGTCTGACAGAAGACTCGTCAATAATGCCGTACTGTGTATTAAAAACTTGTAAGAACAACCCGAGTAAAGTAAGAAAAAAAGACGGTGTATCATATTTCCAGTAAGTAAATATTTTAACTATAAGAATTATCTACATGAAATTAGGAACAGTTATTTAAAATACTGACCTAACGTCATTGAAGTAAAAAAATATATTTTTAGTTTAATTAAAAAGAGGAAAATATCGAGAACTTGAAATTTCAAAGTAAAGAACTATATCGAGTGGCATATTGTACATTTGTGGATTTGGTTTGTAATTAATTATTATTATAACTAATTATTATTTAATACAAGATAATTACAACAATTATTATTTGGTACAAGATTTATCCCAGCATATAGAGGTCACGGATATGTAAATATAAATTAAAATTTGCTGTAAATATAATATATAAATATAAGATGCCAAAAAAAATTCAAAGCTACCTACTCCACACCATTTATGTTGTCCTATTTTCACTGCTGAAGCTGTCATGTCAAAAAAAGGCTGCCATGGCAACCGTCAATCGAAGCTGATTTCTTATTGCATGCAATTAGATCGTTGCAAATTAGACTGTATAACAATACGATAAGACATACATTACAATGTTATTTTGTTTATAAAAACATAAATACATCCTAATATGTACAAAATATCTTGGGACATTTTTGACGTAAATTTTGCATTAGACCCGAAGTCCATAGTACTAACTATTAATATGTCAATGGTCTTACCTGAGATTTTACCACTAGTTTGGTTATGAGTTTCTATTTCAATTGATCTTTTTCGAAAATAAGGGGTTTAACTAATATTGCATCAGAGTCGAAGCGTTGGGACGCGTCATATTTTTCGCCTTAACATCTGTTCAAAACTTTAATTTTATTTATGGGTATAGATGTTTATTGTATACATACCTAAAAGTGACGTCCGCCAGCGAAGGGTTGTTGACATAAGAGGGGTCGACGCGCGCTGGCGCGGGCGCGGCGGGCGGCGGCTCCAGCACGCCCGGCACCGGCTCCCAGCCGTAGCACGCGCACAGGATGTCCGCCAGCAGCAGCACTGTGCCTTCCTTCTGATTAGGGCAATGAACTTTACTCACTAGTGCATATTGAGATGAAAATTATGAGGCTCATTTTCAATGGTCATTAACTCAGTTAACACAACCCTATATGAGTATAGGGACCCCCGGCAGTGCGAAATAGAAGAAATATACGCCGTGTTTGGGCGCCAACGACTAATGTAAACGGAACCTGTGTACGGACATAAGTATGGCTTAACAAATATCTCTCGCACACCGAATGTGGATTCTATCGTCCACTGAAAACGATACATACGTGCTGAATAGCATGCTTTGCATAAAATCTCCTGCGTCTCGCATCGTCGTCTCTATTAACCAATGAAAATGACCCATTACTGATTCAATATCGGAAAAAGCAGATGCTCAATATTTGTTTTAAATTTTTAAAAAATCTATAACATAAAGACTTCAGGGCTTGTTCAATATAGACGTGTGGTGACAGACTAGACAGTAAAGTTAACTACCGGAGCAGTACTGCTCTATCTAATTGTCTTTCAAACCGGTGGTGGAGTTCAAGCAGACGAACTTGGCATTTCAAAACTGCTTATAAATCACAGCACAACAAATGCAAGCGCTAAGGATCTTAGAACAGAACCTTTTCATAAAGATTTAAAGCCTGAGGAAAGTCTCTAAAAAAATTAATAAGTTACATTATCGAAAATGATAACATTGATACCTTGCTGTAGCGTAAAATGTTGAAAAGCAGAGGGAGGCACTCGTAAATGAATTGCTTGCTGTAGTGACTGTCATCCGACGGACACACCTGTACAAACAATTTGCGAGCATACAGATATCAGCGGCCAAGTTTCAGTATTTGTATTCTGGAACTTATTGAAAAGTACAATCAACATTAGCGCATCGGTAAATGGTCTATTGATACCTGCAAAAAGTCTTGTAACAGTTGATCTATGACGTGGTCGAGGGATGCTTCGGCCGCGGCTGCCAGCGACAGCGTCCACGCGTGCAGCGACCAGGGGACGCCCAGCGCACGCAGTTCCAGTGTTATATCTGAAATGATCTTATGTCAGAGGGCAAATCTATTTACAATTTATAAATAGTTCTGTGTGACAGGATTCTGAGACCACTTTATTCCTTACTCCTATCTTACTTATCTATTTATTATACTGTGTCATGATAATGCCTACTGTGAGCTTTTCAAACATTGCGGTATCTACTGCTATATCAGCAGAGAAAAAGAATTGCTAGGTGCTTTTGCTTTGCAAGGTCAGAGATAGGCAGGTACTTATCGACAACCTCACTTATACTGCTGAGCTGAAGCTTAAGATAAATGGACTCAGAAAATATGTCGATGCCGGACGCTATTATAATAATAAATAAATATATAATTACTTCTATAATATAAAATAATAAATAAATTACTTCTGCTTATCCTATCAAAGTGCACTCTCCATTTAGTTCAAAAGATTCCTATGGGCAATTTTTTATTTACAATAATGTCTAGACAACGCGAGTAGATCCCTGAGTAATTCTAACAGATTAACAGTATTAATTTGGTAGTATTTTCATAATAAGATGAATCCTTGATGATTGACTATCTATTGTGAGATGTATGCGCTACCTAAATGATCAGTTTCAGCGGCGTAGTACATGGCATCTTGTAGCGCTCGTTGCTGTTGTTTGGTGAAGGGCGGCGGACGCCCGGACGCAGGCGGCGCCCCTTCCGCCAGCACTTCCTCCAGCGACAGCACCGCACCTACGCCAGCACCGCGCGCGCCGCCGCGCACAGCCGCGCGCAGGCATGCTCGCCGCCCGTGCGTGCAGCACACCGCCACCGCGCTGTGCGCAAATAAATCACTTGGGACGTCTGCTAAATCTCCCTTGGGTATACAAAACGGAGGCTACGAGTTTGAGACTTGTGCCTGTGAATATCCGCTGCGGGCGCCTCATTATTGTGATCTTCTCATTAGTATGAGAAGCTCAAAATAATACTATCAGTGCAGATGCGAATTATTATGGATGATCGTCTGTGCTAGAACGGGTATCCAAAGTTTTTTTTTTATCGACTATAATTTGGCCCTTGACTGCTATCACACCTGATGTTAAGTGATGATGCAGTCTAAGATGGAAGCGGGCTAACTTGTTAGGAGTGGGACGAAAATACACACCCCCTTTCGGTTTCTACACGTCATAGTATCGTAACGCTAAATCGCTTGGCGATAATACGTCTTTGTCGGTAGGGTGGTAACTAGCCACGGTAAAAACCTCCCACCACTAGTTGTCCTACTCTAGTCCTACCTTCAGCTGGGCAGGTATAACAAAACAAGTAAAGGAGGTGGTTGTTGAGGCATCACAGAGATCTAATATTTATAAAAAAGAGATAAGAGATTTAAGTATATCTCATGACAACTGTTTTGACAGATTATTCAGAATCAAAATCAGAAATCGTTTATTTGCACGGAACAATTACAATAAATATAATAATAAGTGATCTATAAGAATAAATAATAAGTAATGAGGTCTATAAGACTTGAGCTGTCTGCCACACGTCTCGCTCTAACCTGTAGCACCCGTACTGCGCTGCGGCGGAGTAGCACAGCGCGTCGTTGAGCTGCGTGGACAGAAAGGGGTCCGCACCGTGTGACAGCAGGAGCTGCACCAGCTCCAGGTTCCCGACGCCGCAGGCCACCTGAAAGTTAACTGGTGTAAGAAGGTCTGGCTTTCAAAAACCTTCATGTTTCATTTCATTCATTCATACAATCTGCAAGTTTTTAAGTCAATCCGACGACGTCAATCTGACGACCTCCGTAGCGCAGTGGTATGCGCGGTGAATTCATGAGACGGAGGTCATGAAGTCGATTCCCGGCAGGGCAGATTGAGATTTTTCTTAATTTGTCTTGGTCTGGCTGTTGGGAGGCTTTCGCCGTGGCTAGTTACCACCCTACCGACAAAGACGTACCGCCAACCGATTTAGCGTTCCGGTACGATGTCGTGTAGAAACCGAAAGGGTTGTGGATTTTGTCCTAATCCTAACAAGTTAACACGCTTCCGTCTTAGACTACATCATCACTTAACATCAGGTGTGATAGTCAACGGCCAACTTGTAGTCAATAAAAAAAAATCCACGGAACTAGCATATTGTTTCCACAATAATGATGGTTATAAATAATAATGTCCCAGTCACTAGACACTTTCCATCAGATTTGCAACACAATATGATAAAGTTCCCAATACTACTGCGCAAATCAACTGTGCAATCATTAAAATAGAACAAGAAGGTCCATACTTGTAAAGGAGTAAGAGTGCAGACGTCGTCTCCTCTGGCAGGGGCGCCGTCGACCCTGGCCCCCGCAGACAGCAGCCGTCGCACCACCTCCACGGCACCCGCGCCCGCTGCACCTGCCCCGCTGCACGCGTACACCAACGCCGTCCAGCCTGGAGCGGGAACGTGACATATCAAGACTTTATAGAGGTACAGGGGAAAAATCTTGACCTAATAATCTTATTTGCGCAGAAGTGTCTTTGGCGCCAACAGGTGAAGTGCTATGAAGGCCAGATTATTTCGAGCGCTTGTTAGTAGAACACTCGATACACTTGCGTTTTTATTGACACAGTAGTTTACTATGTGTGAACTTACTTCTACGAAAACTTTTGCTTGTTGAGACTGGTTACCCAACTAAACTCATTTTTAAGCTATTTTTTATTCGCTATATTTATTTTTATTGCTAGCTAAAATGAATTCACTACGTTAAATTTTTATTACCTTGAATTACAAAGAATTTTTTTTTATTCAAATATAAATTATATCAATAATAATTTGCAGCGAAATCAGAGATTTCGTCGTTACTTGTCATGAGGTCGGATACTGTAACGTGGTCGATAGTAGGGTATGAGTCATGTTGTTCTCGGAAAGGACATTTTTCAGATGTCTTAGGGACAGAGGTTGAACAGTGGTAGGAGAGATACCAGCGGTGGGCGGTGTGTATGAGGGCGTGGGCGTGGGCGCCGCCGGGTTGGCGGGCGAGTGCGGCGTGTGACTGGGCGAGCGTGGAGACAGCAGCGCGCAGTGCTGGGCAGCCGCGCCCGCCGTCTCTATGTTAGGGTCTGCGCCTGCTTCTATAAGCATCTGCGAATAAAAACACATGTTAATAGGCCAATATAAGTCCTATAAATTTTCTTGGATTATTTTTTTTTCGGCAATGGGGAACAAATTCTTTTGGACTTTCGCCTCTGTAAGCCATGCCTCTTATGCATTATCTTTCTCCATCTATCGTCTCATCTCCTATTTGGCGCAGGCCTAAAAATTGTTCTTAAAGTACCCACCGCAACAACTTGTTCGTCGCCTGCCAGTGCCGCCTTCATCAGCGCAGTGAGTCCGCTCGCGTCGGTGGCATCGATGCCGGCGGGCGGCAGCAGCGGCCGTACGCCGCCCAGCAGCTCTGGCCGCCCGCTCAGTAGCGCGCGTTGCGCCAGGCCCAGTGCCGCGCGGCTCAGCTCATCCGCCGTGCGCTGGCAGCGCGACCACGCCGGCTCTATGGCTTCTTCTAACCTGCGCAACATCATGGTCATTAAAAGTGACGAGGACAGGCACTATGAGAGCATGCATTATAAAAGTGTCCTTTGTATCAAGACTTACAAATTCGGATGTTGGGATTGATTGCGTGGAGGAGAGACGTGTCTACTACATGGACCTTGTTTTATTAGAGGAGAACTTTTGTCGGCTACGGGAGGGCACGCACGTGTGTCACATAAGGCGGAGTAGGTCCGAGTGCAGTGGACGCTGGGTACTTGCTGGATTCGGATGCATATATCCCAACAGGGGTATATCGTTATATAGGCACATAAATAACTTATAGTCAAGGAGGCAGCTTATGAAAAATGCAAAGAGCAAGTACCGAGTTTGACCTTTCAAGATTCGGCGCGATTATGATTAGGAGGTCGGTAGGAGGTGGTAGATTGGCCATTCGCGTCTATACGAGTGTACTCACGTGACGGGTCGCGGCGGACAGTCAGCGTGCGGCAGTAGTAAGCGTGCGGCCTGCAGCACGTCGTCAGCGTCAGGCACAGCGGGCGGCGGGCGCAGCCCTGCGTGCGCGCGCGCTACACGCACCCACTCGCCTAGAGGTGGCAGCGCGCCCGCGCCGCGCTCGCCCCACAGCCCCGCCGCGCCGCAGCCTGTGCCACTGGCGCCACTCATCGTGTGCTCCAGCTGAGAATAAAAAATAATTAATTAAAAAATCAAAAGTTCAAAACCAGATTTATCGAGTAATTCCTAGATATGCAAAATCCAGATGAAATCGTTTATCATGTTTCTCTGTGCTATTCTCATTATGTGACAGCTACCTGCGAACATCGCATGAAGTAGTAAAGTGCGCGCTCGGCGGCGGGTGACAGCGGCGGGTGGCGCGGATGCACTTGGCGCAGCACGGCGCGAAGCTCGGCAGCCGAGCCCGCACACGTCGTCAGCAGCACTGACGTGCCCGAGCCGCCGCTGTTGTTGGACCCCGCTGACGTGCCGGATCCTCCTGAACGGACAAAATTAACAAATTGCAATTACCTCCACGGTCACTAACGAAAATCCGAATTAACTATAAATATTAAAAATTTTCAGGCGCTATCGTCCATCCAAATTTGGAAAAGAAACCACCTCCATCGAACAACGTATATGTCTTTATTTATCTCTGTGATCGAACCAGAAGGATGCTAACTACGATAGCTCAACAAGTTGACATGACCTGATATATATATATCAGGTCATGTCAACTATATACCCGAATATTCGTGTACTAAAGAAATGGCGATACTACACTGGCAAGGGCTATAATGGTCGACTGACGTAATAGGGTTTGATCTGCGCCCGGTGATCTATAGATCTTACCATTTTTACTTATTAGTTTATCGCTTACTTGTAAGGAAAATAGCAATTTTTAGTTTTTCGGGCAAAAGAAACTGTTTTGCATGTTATGTTAGGTTTAAAAATTTACCTGATCCGTTGGTCGTGATTCCTGAGTCGTGGCTCATCCCCAGAGCTCTGTTCTCAGGCCGCGGCGCTCCGGTCGACGAACCCGAGCCTAATGAGCTCATGGATTCCCACCTTGAAAGCGATAGTGCTCCTGTAAACAATTAAAAGTAGAGATAAACAGTTTGCTTTATAAAGAATTCATCTTTTAAGAAATATAATTTCAAATATTCCCCTTGATTCTAGTTAGGAATAAGTAGTGCGGCCTTTTATGCTTATTAAGTAAGTATAATATCAAATATAATTTGCAAGCATACTGACCTGAAGCAACCCTCCCAGCATTTAAATGACTATACGGCTGCAACAAGCCCCACAGATCGGCACAGTTCGCCACTGCATGGTCAATGGTGGCCGGTGTGATGGGCGATGTAACAGCAGTGCCGCCCGCTATCAGAGCTATTTCCTCCAAGAGCGTTTCCATCCCTGCGCAGAGGTAGATTGCTGCGTATCTGTAAGAGGTATATGTGATTATTCCCGGACTATCATTGGCATAATAAGAATTTATGATATAGAACCATATTTTTCCACGCCTATCGAAACCCTCTAGGGAAATTCCCTTTGTGTTAAGAATGAGATTTTAGCACAAAGGGAGGGTAACTAGTAGTTAGGATTTTAGGCAGTAATATAGCTACAGTTGACTCACTCGTGAACGAAGGAAGCTACGCGCACATCCAGCATCCACCGCTGAAACCTGCCGGGCGCTAAGCTGGTACGGGCCCGAGCGGCCGAGCCCAGCCGCCGCGCCGCACTGCCTGACGTCGCGTACATCGTGGCAGCTCGCTGACAACCCTAGAAAATTATTTTAAACATTGAAATAAGAATAGAATAATAATAATAATAAAAAAATTGCGAAACGATAAATCAGTATCTATGGAATTAAAAGAATACACTAATAAGAACTCTTTCAACGGACTTCCATCGACTTAATTCAGAAGGTGTCCTAGCATAATCCACAAACTTATAATGAACTCATCAAGGAGTGAAGCGGATGCCGCTCTCACTTACATTTCTGTCACGCCTGATCCTTGAATGATCAAACGTCATAGATGGTTATTTACCTTAATGCAGGAGTCCGCCAGCGGCGTGCTGAGGACGATCCGCAGCGCGCCGGCTACTTCGTGCTTGGAGCAGAAGCCGAAGTTCTGGGACAGGCGCTGAGCTTCGCGCGCTATGCGAACTAATGCCCTTGAAACACGGATATAGGAGATGAGGAACCGAGTAAAGATAAGGTTCTAAAGTTTCATGATACTCGTGAATACTGAATGATACTCAATTAAAGTGAGATTTTAAGCGGTGTTGCTAAATCTGCGATGAACAATTTAAGAGTCCACCTTTATTTTAGGTATTATTATTTAGGTACTTATAAATGTTAATCAAATATTATTCCAAAACATTAAATCCATCTGATCGTTTGAACCAAACCTTTGCAGCAGGTGAGCGAGCCTGGGCGGGGCGTCGGGCGCCGTGCGCGCCGCCAGCTCCCGACAGCGGCCCGTCTGCAGCGCGCGCGTGATGTCGCCCGCCGTCCACGGCACGTAGCGGAGCTCCACCAGTCTAGTGAACAGCGAAAGAAACCCATATGATCAAATAAGTCCCATAATAAGAAAAAATTAAAGAGATAATGCCAACGTTCTAGTTTACTTAACGGTTTTGGGATCTAATTCAGATAATTTCGACAACTGTTCTTCAAACAGTGGTGTCCTACATTTGGACTATAAAGTGGCTCCGATTAGTGCAATTATAATAATCGATGGTACCTATTGTGTGAGTCGACCCACACGAACTCGTCGGCGCTCGTCACGTTGGTGCACACGGTGTCAAGTGACGGCTGCCGCACTAGCGGCGCGCGTCTTCGTCGCGCGTCCGCCGCGCTTCCGCTCTCTGCAATATAGGCAGTATAGTATTAATACAGATGTTTTTATTTATGTACGCTTGGGGAAGTACTACAGCTATACGTATTCGATTACTAAAAAAAAGAAATGAAATGTAGCGTAGATGTGTGAAGAGTTTGTACCTGGTGCTCCATTATTGCTGCCACCGCCAGCGCTGGACGCGCCGCTGGTGGCCGTGCTGCTGCTGTCCCTAGAGCGAAGCGTCAGCTGCTTGATGGCTGACCGGATGTCCTCCAGACCGCCTCCACCCGGCCACGGGGACTGTAACTGAATGAGACACTCTTTTAAGGATTTTAACGTCATATATATGTATAGAGTAGGTACTAAATTATAGCCATTAGTTCACACTTAAGGCAAAGTGGCTTTGATTGTCGAAGACTATCTTAGGAAGTACGAGTAATTTTACAGTGGGCCTTAATAGCGATTTTTAAGAATAATTATATTCCGTTATACTAGTATTCAGGAGAATTTTTATAATATAAACGGCTAGGGTTCGCAACCACGCCTGTCAGTAGATCAGCGATTAGCATCTGGTGGTATCCTACCAGATGCCCATCGCTGATTTACTGATTGCCTAGAAGATGTCTATTCTCACTTGAATTGACGTCATTGTAGATGGTATTAAAACGAAAACTGAAAGGCCATTCCAATATTCTGAAATAGGTATTAGTAAGAATGACCAATGTGCTCAAAACTTTTCCTAGACAGACAATACCAAAAAAGGTTTTCTTTTTGTCTCCTATTTGCTTTAGATTCTTTAAGGGGCTAAGCGAGCGCAAAAGCTTTACTTTGCGGCACCTTGACTAGGGCCTAGCTAAAAATCAGCTTTGCATGTTTTTTTTTAAGAGCATGCAGCTATGTGCCGACTTGGATCCTTTTTATGGGTTGTGCCACACATCGCAGGGTGTTGTCCTGGCGACTAATAAACAAGTTGTGGTGTGTAGCATAATTGCATTAATAAAGATGTTTCTTTCTCACTTGAGCAGACCTTGAGGCTAGATAGCGAAGGAGACCCTAAAGACGTCTTGTATAAGACTTGCACCTCAACGTTTAGGTCATAAGATTTATGGGCTGAAAGTGTCAGTCTTGAAGCTACCAAGGCAGTGATTGTAATAAACTTACTGATAACGTAATAAATCGCTTGGCTCGTCTTTGATGTCGACAACGCTGCGTACATTCAAGTACATCAAGCAGTTAAGCAGTGCATACCTTATTGTGCGGTCGATGTTTGGTCCTTGAATGCGGTGGTTGTCGGTTACGCCGTGGCTCATCACGCCCCGCCTCGCCGCCGCCGCTGTCCGACATCGACGCATGCCCCGACGAGCGGTTCTCGTCAGAACTGCTGTTACATTCTCGTACGCCATTCTATGAAATACGAGAATCGAGGTTATAGCTTCTATCTTCTGTTACGTACATAAACGACAGCCTTGATTAATCAAATGAAATCTTAAAGTTTCTAGATACACAGAATTTTTCATCATTATCATCTCTAAAGTGGAATGAATAATATGTATTATAGGTAATATTGTAATTTTATCTTGCAATATACAGAATTATAATTTATGTATAGGAAACATTTCAAGAATTTAACTGTATAATATCATATCAATCTTATATTATTAGACAAACACTTTATCATGTTTAGACATCTCAGTTTATAAAGATGTTCCAGTTTTTTTGCGCAGATATCTATCTCATTTAAATCTAGCGCGTGGTGCATTCAACCTGCTTTTTTCAAAGGGGGACGAATTGAGTCATCGAACTGAGCTAAAAAACTAAAAAAAACCTTACGAAATGCGCCTCCGTGACATCGAATAAGCAGATGCGCTCACAAGTGGCCATTGTCAAAGGCTTTCGCTTTCAATCTCGTAACTTCCCACCCATTACGCTTTTCCCTATCAAGAGATCGTGGGATTCCGGTAAAGACAATGCTTATTTATTTTTTTAGATAACACTTTCGCTGCATAACGTGCTCGTGTAATTTCTGTAATAAGTCGCGGTGCGTTCGTATCCCATTCTTTGTTAATTAATGAGCTGAACGAAGCTGATTGACGCGCTAAAAACTACGATGTCATTGTAGAGATTACTTAGTGCTGTCTTTTTACTGAGAAACAACTTTTGTATAAAAGGAAAATTTCTGAAGTAAGTATTGTATCACTAAAACTTATTTGATTAATGATTGAACCTGGATTTTTTGATACCACTTGTGGAAAAGCCAACTGAAACATAACCTGAAGATGACAATTATACAAAAGAGTTTTGAATTAGTAGAAAATAGAAACTTTTAGGAGCACCAAATTAGAATTTTAAAGAAAAGGCAAAGGTAAAAAATACAGCAAATAAGTATTAGGTGATGAATAACGTTCTATGAAAAGCATTAATTGAAGTACTTAAGTATAATGTAGAGAATGAGCCAATCTAATTTAGGATTTTAAAAAC
This sequence comes from Mycalesis mineus, assembly GCA_034621355.1. Lineage (NCBI taxonomy): Eukaryota > Metazoa > Arthropoda > Insecta > Lepidoptera > Nymphalidae > Mycalesis > Mycalesis mineus. The sequence goes on from CM067886.1 coordinate 417,169, forward strand.
AAAATGGTTTGATATATTGATGAATTACGGTATAACAATATGATGGAGCAGAGCAATTGCATCATCTAAGATTTTCCATAAGCGGCGTAACCTTGAATAATATTATCAAGATAAATTGGCGCATGTCTAGTACCGTATCAAGTAACATGTAAATCGGTTCACGGGCGTGATTGCGAGACCGCTGCCGCTGCCCAAAATCCCGTAATGTTAATATGAGAGTAGCGTGCGCGGGCGCATTTAGTTTGATTGACAATTGATATGATATTTAAACTGACCATTCGTTTACAACCTTCCAGATAACTTTTTAAATTGATTTAAGTTCCATCAGAATAGTAGTGAGGGCTTATCTGTTGAATGTTGCTTGGATTAATAATAATTAGTCCAAGGTTGAACTTAGTTATTAACATAAAATTATACTATTATCATGGCACTATTGAAAGCTTAGAAGGAGAGGTTTAGAAAGAAAAAGACTTAAAATCCTTTCGGAGATGGAGATAATAAAGTCATGAAGTTAAAAACAATGGAGGGAAAATAATCTGCTTTTTAATATGTATTTGATAAAGTGTTAGTAGTATTTAATGCATTGCGTCAATATTTATATATCTAATTTGCTTTTTCAGAAAATGTATACATAACGATGCATTTTTGAAAAGTACAAACTTTAACTGTATTTTAAAATCACATAAAATTGTATTTTATTGCGAGGACTTTCGTAACCATTAAGATTGGTAACAGCAACAGCAATCAACAGACTATAAACACAAAATCAGATAGTAAAATAAAATTGAACTTGTAATGGAACATCAAGTCGTGTATAATTTCAGTATATTTTTGTACTATAAATTGGAGATTGAACTAAAACTAATATAGCAGTTAGCGCAAGTGTGAGCATTCTAATCACCGACCGTAGCCGAAATGTGTAGGTGTTGTGTTACTCGTACATTTACTCGATAGGTTTTACACTTTGCAGCGATAAGATCTCTTTGACTTTCTTTCTACATTTTAATTGTTACACAAAATTGTCGTTTGTATTTTTAGCATCTCACATTACAAAATTATCTTTATTTAATTATCTTAAAGCATGACGTATTTTGTTATGCTCTGCACGGGCGCGTTACTCACCGAAGAGTTTTTGCAAGAACGTTGATTTGCAACACTGGCTTCAACTGTGCGGAGCTTGGTTGTCAAGAATTCAATGTACCTACCTGTGCCAGCGCGGTGTCGACGGGCCAGTGGGCGTGCTTGGCGCAGTGCTCCAGCGCATAGCTGCTCTGCACGGGCGCGCTGCGCACCGGGGAGCTGGCCACGGTGATTTGCGACACTGCGCTCACTGGCTTCAACTGTGCGGAGCTTGGTTGTCGAGAATTCAGTGTACCTACCTGTGCCAGCGCGGTGTCGACGGGCCGGTGGGCGGGCCTGGCGCGGTGCTCCAGCGCATAGCTGCTCTGCACGGGCACGCTGCGCACCGGGGAGCTGGCCACGGTGGTTTGCGACACTGCACTCACTGGCTTCAGCTGCGCAGAGTTTGGGTTGTCGGGGTTCAGTGTACCTGTACCGGCGCGGTATCAACAGGCCGATGGGCGTGCTTGGCGCGGCTTTCCAGCGCATAGCTGCTGTACACGGGCACGCTGCGCACCGGGGAGCTGGCCACGGTGATTTGCGACACTGCGCTCACTGGCTTCAGCTGCGCAGAGCTTGGGTTGTCGGGGTTCAGTGTACCTGCACCGGCGCGGTGTCGACGGGCCGGTGAGCGTGCTTGGCGCGACGCTCCAGCGCATAGCTGCTCTGCACGGGCGCGCTGCGCACCGGGGAGCTGGCCACGGTGATTTGCGACACTGCGCTCACTGGCTTCAGCTGCGCAGAGCTTGGGTTGTCGGGGTTCAGTGTACCTGCACCGGCGCGGTGTCGACGGGCCGGTGAGCGTGCTTGGCGCGACGCTCCAGCGCATAGCTGCTCTGCACGGGCGCGCTGCGCACCGGGGAGCTGGCCACGGTGATTTGCGACACTGCGCTCACTGGCTTCAGCTGCGCAGAGCTTGGGTTGTCGGGGGACATAGGTGGTTGATCTTCAATATTTGCTGTGAATATAACAACATTGTTGGTCATTAACAAGCCACACTAGAGATGCGTAGTCGAAACTCCAAATCCCCTCACCTCTTATGAAAGAAGTCTGGCACTATACACTCTCAAGGTTTCCACGATAAAGTTAGGTAATTTTCACAGAACATCGCTGAATACTTTGTCGTTCTTAAAAGTATCTTACAGTTTATCGCTGCTGCTGGCGTAGGTATACCCGTCATATATATACCACAGGGCTAAGATGAAAAGATAGACTGTGCCCATATTGCCTTTACAGTTACTATACGAGCCTGATACATGTTATGCGATCACCACTAGACACACAGTAATCGTAATTACTTAGCGATTCTATCTAACAGATCTAATAAATAAGGCATAGATTGCTACTAAACTGTACCCGTAACATACGAGTATCTCTCGGGATAATCTAGATCTGTTTAGTGTTTACAATGTAAACGAAGCAATGCTGTGCTCAGCATGACGTGTATAATGACACAATCATAAAATTTTAATCGACATGACCTACAATCTACTAGAAGGTACGTTGGGATCTTTATTGGTTTTTGACTTGCAGACGGGCAATGTATTTTGCCCGTCTTTGTCCAGCCCTTTGCTGCCTGTAGATTACCTACTTGTTTGCAAGCTGACATGATCGGGATATTATGAACATCCGATATGCCACAAAAAATTCAAAAAATTCAAAATCGTTTATTTCAAGTCATGAGAAGTTTCAAGTAGGCTTATTATAAGCACTTTTGAAACGTCAAAATCGACTATTACTAGTGACTCTACCACCGGCTCGGAAGGCAGGTCTGTTGAGAAGAGCCGGCAAGAAACACAACAGTTGCTCTTTTTATAATATTATCAATTTTACAACATTAAGTGTGATGTTACATACAATTATTTATTTCACTTCCTGTGTGAGGTTGAAAGGCGATCTAATTCCCTCTCAACTTTTTTGTCATTAAAAAATTCATCAATAATATAATAACCCTGACTCAGTAAGTGAGTTTTAAAACATTGTTTAAATTGTTTTGTTGTTGAAGAGTACACCCAATCCTACGAAAGATTTTTGTACTTTACGGAGGCGATAAGCTGATATGATTAACTTATGTCCATTTCTAGGAAGACGATCGTTTAAATCCTTTTTCTGTTTATACATACATATATTTTGTTTAAGAAAGACTAAGTTATCAAATATGTATTGACAGGCTACTGTAAGAATTCCTGTTTCTTTAAATTTGACACGAAAGGACTCGCGTGGTTTAAGTTTATAAATCGACCGAATTGCTCGTTTCTGAAGTAAAGACAGAATTTATTTCAGGAGCCTTTCCCCACAACAAGATGCCATAAGACATCACACTGTGGAAGTACGCAAAACAAACTAGTCTAGCAGTTTCTACATCGGTAAACTGTCTTATTTTTCTCACTGCAAATGCTGCTGAGCTAAGTTTACCTGTCAGTGACTCTATATGAGCGCTCCACTGAAGTTTACAGTCCAAGGTCACTCCTAAAAAGACTGTGGAACTCTCTATTTTTAACGTTTCACCATTATTATTAAAGACTTATTTATTTTTTTTATATTCGGTAAAGAAAACTCAACACATTTAGTTTTCTTTGCATTTAAGAGTAAAATATTAGCAATAAACCAATGCGACCAATGCGAAAGAAATAAAAGCTTATTCTATTGGACGATGAAAAGGAATTTTAAATTCTAAAATGTTTGACTTGTTACTGTAGTAAGGCACAGGTATTATCATGAGTGTTAATTTTTTTGTAGATAATACGCTTTCTTAGAATGCCTATTCAGTATCTCTATGAAAGTGCCTCACTACATGTCAGGCAGCTCTGACGCCCGAAAAGCATTCCACATTTAAGCTTTTTGTGCGGATAGTAATAACTTTAGTTACGTGCAAAGTTAGCTTGTTAAATAAAAAGAAGATTGCGAAGTTTGGAAATATTTTATAAACCACATTTAATCGAAAACTTCATATACCTATTTGCTAATTGTTTAATTATATTTTTCATAGTCAGTAACTTATAATATTTTTAATATTCCTGATATTGTCTTCTAGACATTCTAGATGGCTTATCTGTCTATTGTAGACATTTTCAAAAAGCGTAGGCATGATTTTCATCTCGTGAAAAAACATGGAAAACTTTTTTATCGTAAAGTGCGATCTCGATGCGCAAGTGAATTCATACAATCAATTGATTTTTAAAAATTTTATCTTTATCTCTGTTTTCAAATCATTACAGCGTCTACTTGATACAATTTTTGTATAATATAACTTTGTACTTCAGCTATGGGTAATAGAGATGAATTTGCTATTGGCAAACATCAAGACGTGACGCGTTTAGCCTCTGCGCCAGTCTGAACCCGGAGCCTTTATGCTATTAAGCTATTAATTTCTTTTCCCTATAAGGAGTTTCGCCTTGTAGTGGTATGAAATAGGCTGATAATAATAATAATGAGTGTATTTACGTTTATTGGTGTGTTCGCTGGGCGGCGGCGGGGTGGTGGCGCGGTGTGCGGGCGGCGGCGGGGAGAGGCGGCGCGCGCCCGCCACGCGCACGCGCAGCGCTCGCGCGCCCGCAGCTCCCGCCCCTGCCCCTGCTGCCCCAGCACCGCACCACACTGCCTCCTCCGACGGCCGGCAGCCGCTGGACGGCCTGACAACAACATAAACATCACATTAAAACATCACCAACTTGAGGTTTCATAATATACTCTATAAGACAAGTGTCTCTAATCTCTATGTCATAATGTACTCTATATACTATCGGCCTCCCACATCAAAGAGTTCAGGGTTTGCAGGAGGCTTATCTTGGCCAATAAAGTTAAGAAACCGTTGACGTGTTGAGGCGTTTTCGGCACGGTTAAATTATTTATTATCTGTCTAGTTAGATTCTTCACAAATGAATTTATTTAATATCAATAATTTTGGTGCAAAAATCAACAACCAACAAAATCAGCATCCACAAAACCATTTTGGCTTTCTATGTGCATCTAGAAAGACGCACATAGAAAGTTTTAATCAGTAGGTAAATGAGAGTCGTCTACGCACACATTTAAAAGCTATATTCTCAGATGTAGTCTTTATTAATTTAGCACACACGGTTATAAATAACACACAGTAAAACAGTCTTGATCCTTCGCAAATATAATTTCAATAAATTTCACATAAACAGATATGGAGGCCACCGTCTGGTTATGAAGATCAGTTCATTCGAGAGCCAACGATGCACCTGGATATCTTAATGACCGACGTGGATTATACCTACCTACTGCTGTTTCGACTCAAGTAGGTACATAATGTTTGCAATTAATGCGAACAAGTTTAGCTTGGGATGACGTGTATGGGCCATGAGTGGAATTGTTTCAACATGATGAGAAATAATGAAATTACAGGAGAATGTTGTTTGGTATTTTCGTTGTACCTAAATGAAGATTTCTGTTCTAAATAGAAATAGAGCTTTATTTTATTACGCAAACATGCTAATTTGATTGATTTAATCAAATATCGCTTTATGGATTGAAGCGACAGCCGGGTGCCGCTTTCACGTATAGTTCAGTCACGCCTGATTCATGAGGGAATATCACATTTTACTTTTTGGTTTCAGTAAATCCAGTGAATTAGGTATAGAGTTGTTAATGTTAAAATGTTGTTGTTACCATGAGTTTAACCTTAGCTAATTTACAGTTTTTAGAAGTATTATTGCTATTATAATCCAAGCGTTTCAAAAGTAGTTAGTATTATTTTATTTTTCTTTTCAAAAGTATTTTTTTTTTCAAAAGTAGTTAGTACTATTATTATTCAAATATTCATTGATAGATAGACCACACAAAAATCCAATTCCATTGAACTCGTTTTTATGGGTTTGCAGTTAGTATTCGAAGGTATTTCATCGGTGTAATTTATATGGAAGATAGAGATACTGTTATAACCTTTGTTTTTTACAATTGGTACATTGTAAAAGGATCTGCCTTCCGAACCGGTGGTAGAGTTACTACGTACTGACAGACTTGACGTTTCAAAAGTGCTTGTATAACAGCCTATTTGAAATAAATGATTTTGAATTTGAAATTTGAATGTTGTACGCACCAACACGTCGTGGATGCAAATACTAAACGACCAAAACGTGCTGTAACTCATAACGGTGATCGATAGGTTTATAAGCCGTTGGTCTGCTGGCTCTGATATGCGTGGCGATCAGCCGCGTCCGCAGCGAATCGCTCTAATGTCCTGATGCCGCACGCTTTACTGTTGTGTCTTACTTCGGGTTCGTGTGATTACCGGGTGATTCGGGACTGACAGTTTACTGACACCAGTATGGAGGTCGGGTTGTTTTCTTATTATTAAGATTTACGCTCTACGCTATCCTTTTTAAAGTTAGTAAGAATATTTTTCAAATTTGCTGCAATCTCGGTTTGAGAAAAATAAAGACTCTCCATTTTGAATCTGTTGCTAGCTACGAAAATCGCAAGAGTAAAAGAACGATCTTACTTTGAGACGCAGAACCGTCGTAGGATGCTCTCGTTGTTGCTGAAGTTTTTGAGTATAAGCTCGCTGCTGCTGAAGGATGTACTCAAAAAAATACTGCTGGAACTGTTGTGGCATATACTGAGGACTCTCAGTATTAGCTGCTACAAATGTCACAAGTACACTGCTTGATAGTTGTTGTATAGTTCACTGTTCAATGTTCAAAGCACTTCACTTGTCGATAGTCCCGCTAGAACTAATTTTTTCGACCGCGAAGTCCTTCAAGGCTCGAAGGACCATAAAATGTAGGGTACGTTACCTACGCTGCGATAGATGATGCTGATGATATAAATTAAACACTTCGATAACCCGTTAATAATTTTATTTCAGTCAAAGTGTTATGACGCTAATTTATTGCTAATTATGCTAAAATGGAATGGATTAAGCTTTGCTAATAAATACGAATGCACCCGGTTGCTGTCCGAATATGCACTGAGGTCGCCGCGCGTTTGCGGCGGCCGTATTGGATAGCTTGATCAGCAATAAGGTGTTCGATCGTAAGTATTGCATCGAACAAACTACATATAGGCCTTTGACTGCAATCACATTTGTTAGCCTATTCACTATTTGCAGCGTATATAGACACGAAGATACTAACTATACTAAAGCCAAACTCGATTGAGAATGCTTGTCAACAAACAAATTTAAAATGAAGGTAGAAAATGCAACCCGTTTTATGCCTAATAAATTTAAAATTATGTTTTGTTATTTTAAAAAATCTTATTTAAAATATATTGAATATATTAATTAATTTTATGCTTACTAATCTAATTTTTTGTCATGAATTCGTCATTAACTAGTTAATTAAAAAAATAGTTGTTAAATGACTAGTGATTTCTACCTTCAGTTTTAATTTGTTTGTTGACAAGCATTCTCAATCGAGTTTGGCTTTAGTACAGCTATTGCAATTAAGTCACGTGGTTGACTAATATGATATTGTGATTTTCGTTATCTTTCGGGCTTCGGGAGTAATACAAAACATGTGGTTGTCATTGATTTGTTATCTGTATAAGGTCGCTTATAACACTAAATTTAGTAAATAGGCTTGCTGGCGGTAAGTGGTAATGCAATCAAAGTTGAAAGCGGGGTAAGTTAGGAGTTGGATGATATCCATACTCGTTTCGGTTACTACACGACACTGTTCTGGAACGATAAATCAAGACCATTAAAAAAAATCTCAAACGTTCCAGCCAGAAATCGAACACGGGTCTCCCGTCTTATAAATCTAACGTGCATACCGTTGCAACACGGAGGCCGTCAAAAGGTTTGGTTTACAACGTCAAGGTGTGCTTTACAATTTTTTGCTTAATTTTTTCCTAATTGTCCTAGTTTCTAAACCAGATTTGCATCGAATTAACATAATCAGTTAGGCAAGACTCTTTAATACTGTCTGTATTACTTTAAGTTTTGGCTGTGATTAGTATGTTTATTTTTTTTAACATCTATTTGTTTACAATTTTCAACAATGTATACAAAAATTATAAAAAACACTAGTAAAAATTTATAAAAAAATCTAGTCCACCTGCTGCGGGCCTACCTACCATAAACATCTCCTCCATCATAAGGGCTCCATTGTTAGGAACCTCCTCACAATACGCGCCGTCTCAAGAATTACCGTCTTCTGTATCCGACCCTTCTGTATCCACCGACAACTAAGCAAAAGCTTCTTAAAATGTTGATCGAAGCTATAAGACCATTAACTGAAACGACTATAGGAACAATGATCGTCGTCTTTACATTCCAATATGTTTATTGTTTTGTGAGTTAATGTCAAATAAATAAAGCTGTTTTCCGTTATGGACAATGCTTGGCTGAAACTTCTCTCTTGTTAAATATTATACTTTGAAAAGGGGATCATCTACGAATTCAATAGCTTAGGATGATAAAGTTCGGGTTATGTGTAGAGCAAAATAATATAAATTTATTACTAGAAAAGAAAATACTTGGCAGCAGTTGAGAAGTTCGTGGTGTTGCTCTTCCTTTGCATGTTCGACAATTATACTAAAATCTATATCAGGATCCCAAACTGACAAATTTATTTTGGAGGCAAATTCCAATTGTTGAAGACAGGAACCAATATAGGGACATTAATTTTAGAACAAGTTCTCGAGCCTTTATAAACGAAGATCATCCTAACCAATTTGAAGGCATGCGTAGGAAAACTAACAACTTGTTAATTAAGCACTTAATTAGAGCTGTGGATTACTTCTAAACAAGTAGAGCAGATACAGTTTGCTATAGAAACTTAACTGTTAATAATAAACGAAGTTACGCGACACCTACATCTGCTCGTGAGCCGGATGAAACCGAAAGTGAAATAACACGAAATGTCAGCCCATCATCATCACCAGCCGGAAACATAAACGACTGTCGAAGTGTCGAGCAATGGTAACTGGTAACTGCGGGTAGGCGAGCTAAGTTAACATTATGTAATCGCGGGAAAGAGATCATTAGGTAGGAAAAAAGTTTCCTGTTTGATAAATGAAGTAGAGTTGTAAAGCTTATTGCTAGTCTCGAATACTGGATGTTAGGTAAGCGATTCATATCTGCCTTTACTATTGTTTATAATGTTTTATGTTTTGTGTCCGAGTTAGCACTTCACAAACCAGATACAGTTATGGATTTAAGCAATAGTTTATTAAACAGAAACGGAAGATTTTCGGTTTTGAATATATTTCGTGTTTGCAATAAACTAAATGATAGTTACAATGTTGGACAACATTATGCTCCTTTTAAAAAACAAATTTATAATAAGGTAAGTAAAAATTTTAGGGTCTAAGTTTTGCACTTGTTGCCATCGCAGCACAAGCTTTAACACGTTAGCTGCGGCACCAATTTTTGCATACTTTCCGTTCCTGCGGCACGAGGTATAATCGGCCCGTACCATGACCAGACGTTAGGGCGACACGCGGTCTATTAGACCCCACCTCCTTTTACAGACTAAAATCCATTTTTTGGCGCGATATCAAAGATAAATGAGAATTTTGGTCCTTATTGATATAGACAGTGAATTGATGAACCCTAATCCACCGTCGCCCCGGGATCTGATGGCTAGTTTAGGAATTATTAGCAAAACAAAATATGGGATCTTATACACCTCGTAACGCACTGAAATAGGGCAAATTTTCGCTGAGATTAGTGATGGGAAAAATAATATCGACGTTTTTAAACTGTCTTAACTACGCAACGACTTGACCGATTTTGATCAATTATATCTCATTAGATCGTTTTAAGGGCAAAACCTGGCAAAATAACACAAAGCTATCAAAGGATACATTTTTTTTTAATAATCTAAATTGTGCTTGAAGGCGCCATAAAGAAAAAAAAACCGGTCAAGTGCGAGTCGGACTCGCGCACGAAGCGTTCCATTCTATACCATTAAGAGGCACCTATTACAGACTTATTATTGGAAAATAATGGATCACGGTTTATGCATAAGGTTTATCTATCTATTTGTATATGAAAATCTTAATGCGGTTCACAGAATAGAAAAAAAAGGCAACCAGAAGTAGAAAAGAAACTGTCCTATTTATTCTGCCTCGGGCTCTGTTTCTGAGTTTTTTAAAATTAACTTCTTCCGACATCGTTTAGACATGTTCGGCGCTGTAAAAGGCCGTGCTCTCCAATCGACGTGATGCACAACACTGGTCGCGGGAAGCTCGCGTTGGGTGCGGTACAAGGTCAGGGGGGATATGGGACGTTTTAGCCTCGTTCCGCACTGCATTAAAATTATGTTAATTCTGTGCGGCACGAGGCCTAAGACATCCGGTACCAAGGTAGGTACACCACCGAGTACGGAACCATTAGAGCATCTCAAATATATATTTATTTATCTCTTTCCTACACTGGACCAAACCAAAGCTATGCCATTCGCACGACAGAGAAACTCACGTTTTTCCTTGCCGCACCACAGGGAAGTTGCATCAGGGGTGATTTAGGCCTCGCTTCGCAGTTAACGTGTTAATAAAAAAATAATCAAATTGCTACTTAAGTTATTTCTGCAAAACCCTAAGTTTGCAGTTCCCGAAATTGCAGTTTAGGCTTGCAGAAGAATAACAAATACGCACGTTTTGTCAAAAATGTATGCGCATCAAATGAGCTATCGTTAATATTATACCCTCCATTCTGAAGTTTTCTCAAGAAACCTAAGATTTCGATAGACAGCTTAATAAAGAAATAAAATGTTCTTTTCGCACCAGACAGACGTCTGTATCCATAAACCAAGTTGAACGTTTCTTATGATTTAAGGATGATTATTTATCAATGAAAGAATTTGTCCGTCTCGACAGCTTCCCGGTTGTCATCCCACCCTACTTGTTAAATTAAAACGTCAGCCAAAATTCAAAGTGAAAAGCAATTTTAAAAAGAAACTTAAGCTGCCTTTACGCATTATAATACTGGTATTTCGAGCGATGGTCAAAAATCAAAACGCATTCTTAAAGTACTTACCGTGATCTTTCTTCTTGTTTTCAAAGTAGTAGACGTGATGTAAATTTTTAATCAGATTCCGTATTGCTATGAGTCAGAACTCATGAGGTCTGCCTGCTGTCCGAAGGTACAATGGGTTTTTTATTGGTCACTGAATGACCGGGCAGTTTATATGAGCGTAGACGCGACTAATATTGTAGAGCACATACCTTTAGGGCTTCGAGGTCTGTCGTAGATGACGACCTCCGTGGCGCAGTGGTATGTGCGGTGGGTTTATAAGACGGAGGTCCTGGGTTCGATTCCTGGCGGGGCAGATTGAGATTTTTCCTAATTTGTCTTGGTCTGGCTGGTGGGAGGCTTTCGCCGTGGCTAGTTACCACCCTAATGACAAAAACGTATTGCCAAGCGATTTAGCGTTCCGGTTTGATGTCGTGTAGAAACCGAAAGGGGTCCCACTCCTAACAAGTTAGCCCGCTTCCATCTTAGACTGCATCATCACTTAACATCAGGTGTGATAGCAGTCAAGGGCCAACTTGTAGTCGATAAAAAAAAAAAGACAAAACTACTCTATAATAGTCAGTAAGATTAACAGATTAGTAGATTCTTCGGAAGCCTGTCATGTATGTACCACAGGATAGAATGGAACAGAAAGTAAAGTAATAAGCGTGGGAGACTTAAAAAGGGGATTTATAGAGAAAGAGAGAATAGGATTGTTTATGATTTTGATTCCTTATATTGGACAGGATTTATCTAGGAATTTCTAAAAGGCAAAGTCAAGAGTAAGCTAACTTTAGACAGATAAAATTGTATGAAAGGATAATAAAATTGTAAGAATGGAAGAAGCGAGGGAGAGTAAGGATTGTGGTAAGTTGAAGAACGTGTTGTCTGTCTATCGTTATAGGAATGAAGTATGTATTTAAAAATGTAAAACAACTAATGTTATCCAACAAGCTATGAGAGACCAAGATCAACAGATCAAGAGTTTGTTGACAATAATAATGCTTCTTATGGCCCAGATAAGACTTGTTTGGAAGACAAGACACGCTACCTAATCCAAACAGAACTTTCCCATTCATAATATTAGTGCGAACTATAACGGATCGTAAAGAATGTTTACCAAACAAAATTGCATAATACACAGCAATAACTTTGTTCTGTTAGTATGAAGATTCATATCAATTTCATCACGAGGCTTCTGCGCTAATACAACTTCTATGACGCTCGACTTAAGGATCTTAAGAAGAACTATTGTGCTACGTTCGGCCAATTGTTAGACTTTAGATTTAATTAATTTTAGACTTTATTTATATACTGTTAGAGTTAAATTTGTATATTTTTGTTATTATACAGCAGGCTTAGACCAAGGCAATGTTCGCAACGATGCATAACAGCAATAGTGTAATGAAGACAACAAGGTTTTCCATAATAATTTACGTTTTTGTAACAACCATTAAGTTGAAACGAAAATAAGTAAACAAAGCGTTTATGGATAGAAATATACATAGTTGTTTAGTAGTTTTTCAACCAATATTTCCTACGTCCGACTTCAAAACGAAAGATAAAAGAAAAAACGATAACTAATGTTTACCTATTCCTAGTGGCTCTATTGCCTATTTACTAAAAAATAGATTAAGCTTATTATTTGCTAATCTCAAGTCAAACATGAGATTTATAAGTAGTTCAGATGCTACAGAAAATTTCATGAATGAAAGATGAAGCAAACATCTTTAACCCGGCAAAAGATTCTAAGCTAATACCTCGCTTGAAAAGCTACTATTTGTCGTTAAATACATAATAATTAAATGTATTTTTTTATGCATATTGTAATTGTTTATATACATTTATATATTATATATTTATTATTTTTATTATATATTTTTATATTTATAATAATTTTTGAGTAATTTTATCTCATTGCACCATCCCGCTTACGAATTACGATACACATTTCTTATCAATAGGTTGCCTGTAAGAGATTACTTCTAGCAATAAGGCCGCCTTTGCATGTTTTATTATAATCCTTTTTTTTCTCTCATGTATCTGTTATCTTTATTTTTATGAGCAATAATATGTTTTTTCTTCTTCTTCTCAATAAGTGAAGCTATACAGTCTATCTACTGGATCAACGTAGCTATTATAGATGGGTTAGATAGATTAGCTTAGATCCCACACTTCCTTCCTGCAAGCACGTCAAAATCCGTTCACCATTATATAAAGTTCATATAAAAATTTTATAATACTTAAATGTTATAATTATGCCGGCATATTCTAAGCTAATGGTTAAACTATTTGTTTGCTTTAACACTCAGCTGCTCTTGAAATCTTACACCAAATTTATTTAAAATCGATTAGAGAAAGTGAATGGTGTATCTATTAACATTAATTATGTAACTGTGAATATATATAAACATTTGAAGCAACTAAACGCCCCAGCGGCCCACTGCACTGCCGGTTTCTTAATTTCAAGTTGACACATCATATTATTATAATTTCTCGATGTAAATCGAAACCAAGTCACACTTGAAACTGTTGTACAAGTCCTCATTAAGTGTTTGGTTTCATTTCTTATTCTTGATTCGGGCTAAGGCAAATTAATAACGTGGTATCTTCTTCTTTCTATTCAAGAGTCAATAAGCGCCCTTTGGGCAACCGCGCTTCTCTCTACATACATGCAGAGAGAATGGACTAGTTTAAGTATATGGTCTTAATATGTACACAATGAAGATCTTATATTAATTTTACGTTTTTTTTTTAAACATAAAGTTTATTGAGGAATTATATAAAAAAAACAGAATAATTATAATAAATAACTAATTAACTTAACTATAAGCATAATTCTAAATTTTGCCCTTTTGGTAGGGTGCCCATCACGCAGGCAGCATTACCGCGCTGAATTGCGATAGATATTCGTTGCGCGAGAAAGCTGCCTGCCCGAGGGTCGCCTGTTGCCTCCCTCAGGCCTACTCAATTCCTTATGAAGCACCTGAGCGCTTCTGCCCCATGGACCCAGTGTCTCGACTCCAAATGGAAAGAACTCATACTGAGTGCCGAGACAACTGCATTTTAATGTCTTTTGATGCTCTCTCTTTACGTTTTAGTTTTATTTATTTGTTCATAATTATGACGATACCAATCCTATTACTATTATAAAGGCGAAAGTTTGTATGGATGTATGGATGTATGGATGTATGGATGTTTGTTACTCTTTCACGTAAAAACTACTGAATGGATTTGAATGAAACTTTACCACAATATAGCTTATACATCAGAATAACACATAGGCTACATTTTATACCGAAATTCCCACGGGAACGAGAACTACGCGGGTGAAACCGCGGGCGTCCTCTAGTAATTAATAATCAAGTAAAAGATTATTATTAACGGATTAACAGCCAGACAAACGAATTTTTTAATTACCTCCCACAACAACAGAACAAATGAATTAAATCCGTCAAACAAGCCCAGACGAGAAAGCAAAGATAATCTCCTGCATTATGAAACTAATGATTTCAAACAAATTGTTACAACGTAAACAATTCCCAAGGAAGACGTGCGATTATAAAACAATAAAGCCTTGTTTACACGCAGAGAGTTCTCGTCTCGAATGTACAGAGTTCGATTAAATCAGATGATGATATTTCGAATTTGACGAGGGACACTGAGTAAGCAATTAACCGCCAATTGTGCATTGGTTTCTTTTTTTATATGTCATAGTTTATTTTGTTTATGGTGTACAATAAATTATGTTTCTTCTTCTTCATCTCCTATGCACTGCTTTATGCATTTATAAAACAGCAATATAAAGTATCATCCTAAGAAAATAGTCGTGTGTTCGATTTCTAAAACAAAAGCTTTTGCGGAACACAAAATACTCGTATTACCCACTAGAGGACGCTCGCGGTTTCACCCGCGTAGTTCTCGTTCCCGTGGGAATTTTGGGATAAAATGTAGCCTATATGTTATTCTGATATGTAAGCTATATTATTGTAAAGTTTCTTCAAAATCTATTCCGTAGTTTTTGCGTGAAAGAGTAAGAAACATCCATCCATACTTAGGTCGACATTTCACATCAGATCTGGACCATTAGGAGGAAGTAAAATGCAGAATTGGACAAATTAGGACTGCCTTTTACAAAATAACAAAAGTATTCTGCGACCCCAAGATCTCATTTGGTACAAGATATCGTGTGCTTAAGTGTTACGTTTGATCCACTCTTTTATATGGCTGTGAAACATGGGTCCTAAAGAGGGAGTGCTGTCGTCGAGATGTGAGGCATGATGCATTTGAGATGTGAGGCCTAAGAAAAATGCTCAAAATTCCATGGAGGGACTTCGTCTCAAATGCGGAAGTTCTCGAACGAGCCAATGCAAACGCCAGCTGATGACAGCTATAATGAAAAGAAAAGTTGCGTTTTTCGGGCATCTACAAAGAGGATTCCTCTACGAATTTCCAAGGCTGATTCTAGAAGGCAAGATACCCGAAAACGCGCTCCTGGGAGACAGCGAAGAAAGTGGTTTGATGATGTAAAAGAGTGGACCAAGCTTTCGTGTAGCTACACGAAGCTTAAAGCTGTTTCGCAGGACCGTAAGAATTTTCTCCACCTGACTGCCCAACTTCACTTTGAAGAAGGCACCTGATAATGATGATGGATCATCATACATATGATACATACAAATTTTTGCTATTATAATATTAGTACGGATTTTCCATACTCAGTATTGACGTAAAAATCAGAACTAGTGATAGGTTTTTAATTTTAGCTTAATCCTAGTATTAGGATACTCGCAAAGTACATTTGGTAGAGCTCGGCACCTCTACTTGTTAACTGCGTATTGATTTAAGCAAATTAGAAGCCAGTAAAGTCGTTTGTTATTTAATGGTATCCTATTTGATAGGGTACAGTATCCAAAGGGTAAAAACGAGACCCTATTTCTAAGACTCCGTCTATCTATCTGCTACTAGGCAACAAATACTAAAATAGAAAAAAATAAATATAAAATAAATATAAAATTTACTCGTAAGTAGGGCTCCCACGCAACAAATATATTTTTTGTTCGATTGATACGGAACCATTCGTGCGCGAGATCGACTCACACTGCCACGGTAAAGTGATTAGCTTGCTGTAAATGCCAAACAAAATCTTTACAAGCAACGTTATACATTCTCAATGAAGACAACCGATTATAACACAATAAATGGTGTCGGTTGAGACAGAAGGAAATGCTCAAGAGATGTAGGTATATGTATGTGTGTAATGAAATTTTCACTAAGCTTAGGAAATACGTGTGACGACCTCCGTGGCGCAGTGCTATGCGCGGTGGATTTATAAGACAGAGGTCCTGGGTTCGATTCCCGGCGGGGCAGATTGAGATTTTTCTTAATTTGTCTTGGTCTGGCTGGTGGGAGGCTTTCGCCGTGGCTAGTTACCACCCTACCGACAAAGACGTACCGCCAAGCGATTTAGCGTTCCGGTACGATGTCGTGTAGAAACCGAAAGGGGTGTGGATTTTCGTCCAAATCCTAACAAGTTAGCCCGCTTCCATCTTAGACTGCATCATCACTTAACATCAGGTGTGATACAAGTCAAGGGCCAACTTGTATTCGATAAAAAAATAATAATAACGGCCCTCTGCAGGAACAGAACTCCTGGTTGGTGAGCTTAACTTGATAAAGTTCATTAACGATCACAATTTGATATTGAAGATAGTAACTGGGACCAACAGCTTGATGTGCTCTCAGAGGCACAGAGTAACACCACCAACTTCCCGACTCCGGGTTTAAAATATACTGAAAATTCCTTAGAATGTAAAATTTGGAATTATTCTACGACCCGACCCAGAACAATGCCAGGCAGTTCGCAGAAATTAAAAGTTTTTAATTAGGTACAATGACTAAGTTAAAGACGAATGTGGCTACATCGATGGTGCGGTGCTAAATGTTTCGCATAACGTAGAAGCTCGCACGGGGTCGACGACCGCAAGCGATTGTTATCAAGGGAATTGCGTTGTAATTAACACGAATGCCTTTCCGCATCTAGCTCTTCCGAAGCCCCAATCGCGAATCGCATCGCCAGCGCTATCGACTATTTACCTACGCAATCTACAGGCTATTTTAGCTGACTACAGATTTTTTAATTCACATAAAGTTAGACTGCAATGGAATGGAACATATTTTGTGTGAATGTGACGGATTAGCTAGAAAGCGAATGGATCTCCTGGGGGTGGCATATCCACTACCAGAGGATTACTGTGCCTCCAACCTGAAAGCGACCACCCAACTCTTAGAGTGGGTGTTTGAACTGATATAGGGGAGGTGAGGGCGGGGCGAGTACAAAAGATCCAAAACGGTCGAAGTGCATCCGCAACGGCGGGCCTCACTATTGTAATAATAATAGTAATAGACTGCAATCACATCATGGCAAGTGATGATGGAGTCTAAGATGGAAACGGAACTCATTAGGAGTAGAATGAATTCGACGCCCCTTTTCGGTTTTTATATGGCGATAGCCTGGCGTAATAGGTATCTTTGTCGCAGGGTACCGGTGGTAACCAGCCAGACCTGGAGCAATTAATAAAATCTCAATTGGCCCTGCTCTCGAACTCAAGACCTCCAATTACTAATCCACCGCGCATACCGCTGCACCACAGAGGTTTGTTAAGATGAGCGGAAAATAGGACTTTTAGTAGGTAATAATATAGGATAGGAACGAGTACCTAATGGTCTTTCTGATGCTAAGCAAAATCCACTGCCCATAGAAAAGAACAAATGGAATGCTAGTGTTCTTGTCAACCTGAGGCGTAGGTGTCTCATCAATTCGAGTCTGTTATTTATCCTTTACATCGAAATACAATACAGCGTGTACAAAATCGATTTGTTATACTCTGTTTTTTTAATCTGTTGAATAATTTCTTGAGCTATTTTTTTTTATTTTTTTTATCGACTACAAGTTGGCCCATGACTGCTATCATACCTGATGTTAAGTGATGATGCAATCTAAGATGGAAGCGGGCTAACTTGTTAGGAGCAGGATGAAATCCACACTTCTACCGGTTTCTACACGACATCGTACCGGAACGCTAAGTCGCTTGTCGCGGTACGTCTTTGTAGGTAGGGTGGTAACTAGCCACGGCGAATGCCCCCTACCAGCCAAATATAATATTCAATTATCAAAATACGTAATAGGTACGTGTTAGATGTTTCTTTAAAATTTGCTATAGATCTTCTAACAGAAAGAGTGGAATTTCCCAATAGATAATAGTAATAATAGTACCATTCGATTATATCAATTCTTTCAAAGTTTTTTTTACCATTTATGCACTCTGTTTATCTAATACGTCGATTTTAGTTTAAAAGCCTACATTTTAATATGAGTTAATGTGTTATATTATTGTTGCCTACTTATTCATTCATTATTTTGAAACACAAAGCTTCCCAGGCGCTTGCAAAATCTTAATAAGGTTAAAAATATAATAAAATCTCTTATATAACGAAGTCTCTCTGTATTCAAACTAAATCACGGCTTCCTGATCTCACAATTAAACATAAACATTCTCAACTCACACAGTAAAGTTAACGGTAGATTCTAATTCATTAAGGTATGCAGCTAGAAACGATGTCGAAATGAGTTTAAATAACGCAAATATTAAGATATCTGGAGCAACTAACCGTTTCCTCCAGTCTTGGATGAAACTCCAGTCGCACAGCTCGTCCTCATCCAACACGGTGGCTTCGTTGTGTTCGTGACCTCCGCCGTGCACTAGCTCTACCAACTGCCGAGCCCTTTCGAAGTTACCTTCGAACTCCACCACTAGGAACCCGTCCGGGCTCACGGATTCGAAAATGTCCTTTTTGTACGTCGCATCACTGAACGGTATAGGCTCGGATTCCTGTTTTGGTTCAGGAGATTGGATTTCACAATAAACCGCTTCCGGGACCTCCACTTCAGAAACTAATTGTGTTCCTCCTCCTTTATCCACATCCTTATCAGGCCCCGTGTTCTCAGATTCGACCAACTGTCGATTGACATAAATCGCTTCCTCTTTTGGGAGCGCTGTTTCCTTTTGTTTGATTTCTTCTTTCTTCTGCTCACTGTGCTTCCTTATTATGGAATCTCCGAAGTAAATAACAACTTTATTATTGTTCTGCGTAATCTTGTTTGCTAATCCTCCTTCGGCGAGGGGAATATTAACTTTTCTAGTCTTCTCGTGGGACAACCGCTCCGCTAACTCGTCGTAGCAGGGCGGACGATTGTTGTATATCTTTTTATCGGCTTCTTTCGCAGCGATTTTCTTTTCTACGCTTTGGTACACGGGCGGGCGGCAGCAGTCGTCATATTGTGAATTCCAAGGCTTGGGTTCACTGTAAATGTGTTCCGGGGGCGACGTTGCTCGTGGCAACGGGATATACTTCTCGTGGACATTCTTAGAACCAGGAGGTTCGTTCTTTCTGAAATTGAGGACACTGCGCCGCACATTCGACTCTGGTATATCGGTTTTCTTACGAGAGTTTCCGAGGATTTTGAAAACCGACTTGTGTTCAGTGTGTTTCACCCGGTCGGTGCTCGGCGCCTTACGCATGGCATACGGACCCACGTCCTCTTTGGGTTGAGGGTACAGCTGCTCGCAGCTGGTGGACTTGTTGGGGGGAGCGCGTGTCTTGGCCGGTGTGAGCGGTTCTCGACTTTGCCAGTGGCGCACCGAGAGCCTGGCGGCGCCTCGAATGAACTTCATGGGCTCCCATGCTTCAGCTTTCTTGAGTATGAAGTTGTCGCACATCTTAGCTGGCGGTTTCCTCGCGTCTGCGGCGCGGCAGGATTGCAGCTCGCGGCAGAGGAAGCACGAGCAGCGCGCGGAGCACAGCATGACTCCGTCAACGCAGCGGCCGCACTGCAGCGACGCTGGCCGCGCGCGCACCGTGCCGCCCCGCTACCGACACCTCTTACTGACACGCACCGCACGTGTAGACAGCAGACGAGAGCGGCGTTGCAATGTGTGGAGCTTAGGTTAATGTATTGTTGTTATTGTCATTATAGCTATTAGGGTCTCTTCGCACACGCTTACTATCTGAGAAATAACTTTCGACATAGTCGATCGTGGATAACAAGTCAATATTTACCCAGCTAGATCCAGAGAACTCAAAGAAATTTGCTATTATAAAATAAGTGCAAGGTACCTTAACACATAATAATAAATATTGAACCTTCTATTAACTAGAAACAATAGATTTGGGTTTACTTACATAGATATTTATTGTAAAAGCTTTCATATCCTAAGTCTGAGTTAAACGCATAACCGTTCAAAGCTGAAGTTATTCGTGTAACTCCGTGTTATTGTTACACGCAACTCTGTTCGGAACAAATTGTACTACCGTAACTTGGACCATAAATCTGTTCGCGGTGCTAGTTTACGACTGTAGACATTCTATCGCGCTTTCGAGGTCTAGACTAGGTATTTACCTAATCATGTTAATATTAAATCAAGTTTTTAATGTAAATTACGACTTTGAATTGACCTAGATATTTGTTAAAAATAAACATCATTTACGTGTTGGAGTTTTTAACAAAAATCAAAATCGAGAAAGGAGAATGCCAGACCATGTATAGGACTTTAACCCACTAATAAAAACATATTGTACAACAATGTATTATGTATCATTTTATTGCATTTTGTTTACTATTTAATGTAAATTACAATTAAAAGCTCTAGAACTCGGAGTATTCGATACGAGCCTAACGTTGGTTATCGTCCATTTCCGTATTGTTATTCCGTATAGTTGTCACACTGACATGACAGTCGCAAAGTTTCAATTATGGAGAGTAGAGGAAAGGAGGACAATCTGTGTATATAAAAAGTGTCCGTCAAAATGTATTAAATTAGGATGGCGCCACAGTTGCATCAAAGTAACTTTCAAAAGAAGCGCCAAATATATATCAATAACCGTACTATTTACTGTTTACGAACTAAAATCACTCTAAACGCACGTTTGGTTATAATTCTGTAAGGTTATATTTACCACAATATTTTGTACAACGTAAGTTGTTGAAGTTCTCAATAATTAACTACTTTAGTCGATAATGACATTAAATTTTTTAACTCGGCATACTTCAATTCGTCTACGATTGCTACATTCATACCATACCCTGTGCATCCACCAGCGCCATTGTGGAGGATTTTTGAACTGTTATCTAACGCATACAACTGGACACTTTTTCAACTTTTCTCCCATATAAGATGACTCTCCTTTCCTCTACTCTCCATAGTTTCAATAAATACATTTTAAACAGGCTTAACGACTCTGGATACTATCCTTTTAGAGCCCACTGTTGATGAAAATACAATAAAAACTATTATACGACTAGAGCCCAGTGCAACAATAAAGATTTAAAAATGCGTAAAGAGTGTAAATTAAAAAGAAATAGTTCAATTACTTTTTTTAACACAATTTTATTCCGATGTCCAACAATAAAAATGACTTATTGTAAAACATTTATATAATAATAGGATATTTTTAGTATATTTACAATTTGTGTTCTTTCTGGGTTACGATCTGGCATTCTCCTTTGGAAACTTGTTTTGTGAGAAAAAAGAAAGAAACGCCAAATTGTTATAAGCCTGGAGATGGAGAGATGGAGCATTGGTGACATTGCCGTTCCATCACCGTCAGATAGATGAAATCTAAGATGCACACGGGCTAACTTGATAGGATTTGACCCGATGACCTTTCGATTTCTACGTGACATCGTACCCGTAAATCACTTGGAGGTAAATCTTTTTCGGTAGGGTGGTAATTAACCACGGCCGAAGCCTCTCACCAGCCATATCTGGACCAATTAAGAAAATCTCAATCAACCCCGCGGAGGTGTCAAAAAGCTTAAAATAATATAATTATAAGATACCTCACTCATCTTATTGTATAGTAAAAAGTTAGATTTAGACTGTGTCGGTTATTTAAACAGACACATGAGAACCAGATAGGCGGGTTCTCTAAAATGAAAGTTACAGGTACGTTATAAGAAAAAGGCTTGAATTTTGGTTGCGGAGTGTCCGTTTACAGAGCAAAGGATATCTATAGGAAGACATAAAACGCTGGTCGAGTGTAAAATTTAGTCTGTACTAATGGACGCGTAATTGCATCGGATCGAACGCCGTCTGGACTGCTTCTGCACATCGTCAGCTGTCTAAATATAGTTTTAACCTTTAAAAGACTTGTGGGAACCTCAAATGTACCTATGTTTATTACTCTTTTGCACCGCATCTATTGAACCGATTTAGCTGAAATTTGTAAGTAATTAACTCTGTCGAGTTAATGTTAGTAATCTGTTTTGTTAAAAATATATATAAATTTAAAACAACTAAAACTACTCAACCGGAAAGCCCAGCGTTGGTCGACCCCCAACCAGGTGGACTGACGACATCAAACGTGTCGCAGGGAGCCGCTGGCAACAGGCGGCTCGGGATCGTTGTGTTTGGAAGTCCCTAAAAAGGCCTATGTCCAACAGTGGACGTCCACCGGCTGGTAATGATGATGATGATGAAAACTACTCATAATTTTTTTTAACCAATTGACACATAATATATCTCATGCGCGTGTAGCAAGCACTGTAGAGAAAGTTCAATGCTCGAATTCATAGCAATATTAAAGTTTTTGAACTCATATCATATGTTAATGTTAAAGGGAAGATAATTATTTAGCAACTGAGCACCTAGTTCAAAATGCAAGCAGTTGTACCAACTTAGGAATGGCCACACCTAAAGAAACGGTAAAAGATAGAACAGATTTTCGCTTACTACCATCAAACCTTTGTTCAATGACGTCACTTATTGTTGAACAACGACAATAATAACCTAATGCTAATAAATAATCATTATCATCACTATATCATTTCAAAACTCGTATTAAAAATGTTACTGCCTCGTTGGTACAATTCTGAAGTTTGTTATAAGAAATACTAAACCATTTCGGAAATATCAAATTTAAAAATTTGACTGCCCCGTTAATGAATTAAACATTCCTAAGCCCACCAACCCGCATTGAAGCAGGGTGGTAAGTTTAAAATCCATATCCCCTCTTCTATAAAGCGGAGGCTATAGTGAGTGTAATTTAAAAACTTATGTTTTTTTTTATCGACTACAAGTTTGCCCTTGACTGCTATCACACCTGATGTTAAGTGATGATGCAGTCTAAGATGGAAGCGGGCTAACTTGTTAGGAGTAGGATGAAATCCACACCCCTTTCGGTATCTACACGACATCGTACCGGAACGCTAAATCGCTTAGTGGTACGTCTTTGTCGGTAGGGTGGTAACTAGCCACGGCGAAAGCCTCCCACCAGCCAGACCAAGACAAATTAAGAAAAATCTCAATCTGCCCCGCCGGGAATCGAACCCAGGACCTCCGACTTATAAATCCACCGCGGATACCACTGCGCCATGGAGGTCGTCAAAAATGTTCTTAAAACATTAAAATATCTCAAAACACTTTCTTTGGTGCCATAAGTATAATTAAAAAGTGTGGTAACGTTTGCTTCGGTGATGATTTTACTTAAGTAACAGTTACTTTCGTTGCATAAAACACGACTCCCATGATTGTCCGTGATCACAATTAGCTGCTGTTTCCCATCCCAAGGTTGCGGAGAAAGTCCATCGAGCTAATTCGCTGTACATCACTGTGTATGATTTTTAACTAGGTATTAATCACTACATAATAACTATTGCAGCGTTGAATTCGGGAAAGTTCTCGAACTGGCTGTATACATGTAACGATAGTAACTTCGATGCTAGTCTAATGGAAATAATTAGCAGTGTTCATTTTATAGGCTCGACCAGGCGTTTCCTTCTTGAAGTTGAAATTATAAATAAAATTTCAAATAGGTTTTGTTTAAAAGCACTTTTGAAATGACAAGTTTGACTGTTTGTAATGAATCTACCGCTGGGTCTGGTTCTAATTTACAAAAATATTTAAAAAATTCAGTTGATTAAGGAAATTTTTATTTTCCGTTCGAAGATGATACCCGATCTAACCTCCAAATTATCTTAATCATCGCCAAACTCATTACTGGTATGTAGTAACCTTACGGTTTGAGTTTTTATAATCATAATTTTATTTGGACTTTATAGTTTTAGTTTATGGTATAGAAATGAGACGGTACACTTAGTACACTTTTTGCCATTTTTTGTTAAAAAAGTAATGAACCTGATTGAAATCTTATTTTTGAAAACGACCTATCTGGTACCCATATTGCTATGATAAGAGAAAAAAAATACACACATTTACCACAATTTTGACAAATTCAACGACACCTTACATGTCAAAATCCGTTCAGCTGTTAAGGCTGTAGCGCGTGCCGAAGACATTTATAGAGATAGAGAGAGCAGTGGTATAAAAGAAGATGTAGTGACTAAAATTGAGAAAGGTATGCTGAGATGGCTTGGTCATGTAGAGAGAGTGAATGAAGGGAGATTTACGAAAAGCATTTATAACACGAGAGTGAAAAAAGAATGTTGGAAGATGATCAAGGCGAACGTTTCTCGAACAAATACAGGACATTCTGATTAAAGGCCAAAAATACCCTATACCGACATACTTGTATAAATGTTTAAAAAAATTGGAAGAAGCGAGACAGTTGTGCAAGGATCGTGACATGTGGAAGGATGTGTTCTGCATTGTATGATGTATGTATGTTGGGGAGGCGATAGATTTATAACACTACGGTGATGGTGCGAGGGGGTGATTTAAATTTTAAACTCAAGAATATCTTATTATTATATAAATGTTTTACAATAAGTCATTTTTACTGTTGGACATCGGAATAAAATTGTGTTAAAAAAAAGTAATTGAACTATTTCCTTTTAATTAACACTCTTTACGCATTTTTAAACCTTGCTGTGCGAGTATTATTTTTATTGTATTTTCCAAAAAGCAGAGGTAAAAATGTATTTATTGAAGCAAAAGTAATTATGGCTTAGGTGCAAAATAATGAAAGAAATAAAATGAAACGGTGTACAATATGTTTTTATTAGTGGGTTAAAGTCCTATACATTGTCTGGCATTTTCCTTTTACCTTGCTTGTCAGCAGAAGTAACAGCTGTTAATGAGATGAAACAAAGTAACACTAATAACTCAGCCGTTAGCAAAGAATTACTATCCTACCTAATCCTACCACTAAAAGTCTCCGCCACGTCTATCTGTTTGTCTGTCTCACCACGATAATCTCAAACATTAGGTACAGGACGGATTTTCATGCAATTTTGACCAGTAAATAGAAGAAAATTTAGTCGCTATATAATTTGGCAAGATTTCATGTAAACTAAAATTTGATGATAATAGTTGGAAGTTAAAGCATAAAATTTTTTAACAAAAAATAGAACCGACGCAAAACGCACTAAAAAGTAAAAAATAACTGTGTCATTTAGTTGCTTTAATTTACTTAAGCATATCTATGAAGTCGGTGCCAGCGCAAGTTTAAGGAACATTTATTTAACGTAGTAGGTAAAGCACTTTGTGGGTTCTAGGTTCTAAGTTCTTAAAGTAGAAACCTTGGCTGGTACCGACTCCTAGTAAATGAAAGCAATTAAATGACACAGTTATTTTATACTTTTTAGTGCGTTTTTAGTCGGTTCTATTTTTTGTAAAAAAATTTATTTCTTACTTTTTAGTGATTTCTCTCCACGTAACGACTATACTGTCATAGTATATTAAACGGCACTTGTAGCAAAAAAGCTACCGATACTTACACAAAAACCGAAATCGCTGCAAGTGTGCCTATACAATTTGAAGAGTTTCTTCAATTTTCCCAGGATATCATCATCAGATCCTAACATGATGACTATGGGACCACCTCGGAAGTGTGCCCTTTCTATTGAAAAAATAATTATCAAAATCGGACAACTCTGTAAAAAGTTATGCGTGGTCGTACATAAAAAAAATATACGTGTCGAATTGAGAACCTCCTCCGTGTTTTTTCGTCGGTTAAAAATAGAAATTGTGTATGTGACATTATTTTATTAGTATGTTTTTAGTATTACTTATTTATAGACCTATAATAATTAAGATTTGTGTACAACCGAGTTAAAGCTAAATTACACCTTAATTTAGTGTTGGAACAGACTTTAGCAATTCGTTAGCAGTAAACAATTATTGAAATTGTTGTAGTTATGATGGCTTCTGTTCTAGGTCAATTACACTAATAACATAGGTAAGAAGAAACATTCTAGACAAACGAGGTACCGACGTTACTACTAATGCATTACAATTAGTAGAAAACCATACTAATAAGAAAAATTATCGAATTCAATAATAGCAGAGCTTTGAAAAACTGTATAATTATAGTGTTCGGTTTAAACGATCCAAAGTGTATATTCATATTTCTGCAGATTCAAATTCCTGTAATATGAACTGGTTTTGGAGAATTGCATCAATGCGTCCATCAATTATTTAAATACTTAGTCTCCCAATTCACGATACACACCTTAAATATTTATTAATATTGATATTAATTTAAGATATTTAAAAGTTACAACTCAATATTTATAAAATAATGAGCTCACATTTGATACGATGAGCTAATTAAAATATTGAAGAGATGAGATGAGCTAATAGAAAAAATGAATAGATTTCATCTCACTCCCAACAAGTAAGCCTGCTTCCATCTTAGATTGCATCATCACTTAACATCAGGTGTGATTTCAGTCAAAAGCTAACTTGTAATTAATTAAAAATGTACTCATGATAAAAGCAAAGGAGCATTGAGTTCAGTTCAGTATCTAATTTCTTCACATAAAAATAATCAAATAAATCAAATCTAGTTATCAACGTCCACCCACGTCCAAGCTAAGGAATCCGACTTGGACAATGTACAAAATCACCGCATTTCATAAGTAAGCATAAAATAAATTTATCGCAAACGGGTTCTAAGTGCATTATATAGTCATTTGCGACCAGCATCCGGCTGCCGACGTCCAAAAAACATTCGACAAACTGGATTTATCGGCTCCCAGGCATTCCGACATCGCCCGACGTTCCTTCTGGATAATACTTAAGCAAGTATTGATATTTTAAACTTATGAGGAAAACGTACAATCCGCCCGACCACTTTCTAGACTTCGATGACCGGTAAAGTCACATGAGAGGTAACTTTAAGGTTATCAAGTTTTGGCATCATTCATAAAGAGACTAAAGTTTTTTCAAGATGAGTTGTGGAATACTTATGTTACGCCAAAATTACAGTGAAAATGAGAATACTAGTTACATTCAACATTGTTATTTTCTTATAAAATTTTGACTGGTCCAATAATCAGAACCGGAAGTCACTGTTTATAATTTTTTACAATTTCTACAACTTTATGGCCATTTACTATCTTATATTCTACTTCCAGATGCGAACTGGTTGTGATTTATGTTTCTCGATAGTTAACGCCACGGGTTTTATTACTATTATCGTTATTATGATTAAACTTCACTGCTTTGCTCTTAAAAGATTTTTTACACTTTCTTTATTTTATCTGTGGAGTAAGTTCAACATGTGTTTGAATTGTAATTGTTGTTTTATGTTGAGAATAGTTTTTATCATACAAGTTATTAAGCTATTGCATAGCTTCTCTCGCGGGCCTTGAGCGTGGACACCGAATCTAGAAATTCCGTAACGGAAAAAACCTAACATCCCCCACTCCGACCGGCACAGCGGTGATACCTTTTAGTTTTTCCATCTATCGATAAATACCAGGACTTTTAATTACTATTTGAAATATCACCCTTGTAAAAAAAAACAAAGAAAAAAAATACTGCATAAATAAAATAAATATATATGTAATTATAATTGCACAAGTTGATAAAAAATGCTATGCAACAGCTTTTCCGCGGCAGTTTAGTTTAGTTGAAAATGAAGATGCTAAGCAACAATTAATAATTTTGGACCTGGTCCTGGTCCATATTGTTTTCTGCAATAGAGAACTTTGTGTCGTCGTGTGTTTTCTTGAAGTATTTACGCATATTTTATTATAGCAATAATAATCGTTGTCACCATCTTAAAAAGCTTTAGCTTAGTTGTTGGATCGAAGGAGTAATTCTTGGAGTATTTACGCATATTTTAGTGTTTTTTTTATAATTATATAAGCATTGTTAAAAATTTAAAAAATAATTGTAAATAAATAAATGTAAAAAAAATCGTTGTCACAATAAAGTGTTACAGCTGCGTAGATGTGAAATGTTCAAACCCAACTTAAATCATAATGTGCGCCCATGTGGGCTGAGAATACGCTTTAAGACATATCTCGTGTAAAGAAAAAGACATCAGACAAAGACAACTCTAGGGCATCTGGGTGATAAGTGACAATGACGTAGATACCAAAAAAAATTAGCTAGAATAAAAAAATCATAATGAGCTGGAACCTTAAGAAGACAAAATAGGCTAGGAGCGACTAGGTGCCGTTAGCCCGTCGGAACATTCATCACGCGACACGCCGGGACGTTGCAATGCGATCTGTCGTCCGTCGCCTGACGCCGCGTGACTAAACGGGGAAAGTAGGTTGGGTTGCAGTATTTATTACACAAATTCACTAATTATTTTTCCAAGTTATTTAGGATTTGCCTGACTCTTCCTAAATTAGGGTGCCTTGAGATAGAGGCGAGTTTGGCCACACGCTGCTTGTCTAACTAGACAATGAAAAACTTCTGCTCATTATGTAAAACATTTTACTATGTTGTGATTATTTTGTAAAAAATCAATCGTGTATATAATTTTATGGTTAGTAGATAACTTTTTAAGATCTATATGAGTTATTAGATAGTAGCGTAGATAAGGTTAACCTCTGTATTTTGAAAGTGTCTTTTACCAAATTACCACTATCTATCGTCATGAGTTAAAGAGCGGTTATTAGTAGCTGTCGATATTGATAGATAAATAAAAGATTTTTATTTCTTTTTCTGTATTTTTTTGTGCTGCGTGTGTGTTTTGAGGCTAAAAAGAATGAACCATGCACTACAATCTCCTATTTCACTTGCGACACTTTTGAGTGCTACTGGCACAAGGCTCTAGAGTACTCGTAGTTAGTACTCAAGGACTACGTATTACCTTCTGTATCCCATTTTTAATCCAACAGCCAAGCGTAAGCTTCTTTAGATGTTGGCCGAAGCTATTCGCAATAAGACCATTGACTGTAATAACTATCGAAACAATGACAGTTGAGTCAACATTCCACATGGCGGTAATCTCGTGTTAAATCTCTTAAATGAAACCGCACCTGAGAAATATTAGTTTTAATTGACTCTTACACGGGAGTTTAAAGAGCCATCAGTGTCAGCGAGAGCGAGGCGGCGCGTTTATAGCGGCAATTAGCGAACATTTGTCTCCGCGTCGCGCGATAACGTGGCACGCATTCCCGCGACCGCGCGACTTGCGACGTAGCGGGAATGTAGAGGGGCATCATAACAGGGCTTAATCCGAAGTCCACCAAATGTTGCTACATTTTTTTGGTAAAATTGTTTTTAATAGGCAAAAATATAAGATATCTAAAATGCGACAAATAAAATTGTTTATATTGTAATATTATATTATATTATATTTTCTCGTGTCCAATGCTGCAGCATTGACTCGATATGATTTGATGGCACATTTTACTTCGACTTGGTAATATTGAAAATGCTACAGTTTTTCATCAAAACATACGGGCTGATTCAAAATAGACTTTAGGGGATGCTTGCGCCAAATGCTGACGTATTTCACTGTTTTACACTCGGCAATCAACTGCGCTGTATCGATGTTTTAATAACTCGATAATTATTATCGATGTTTAAGTGTGAGTTTCGAATTTTATCTCTCTATGTCTCCGTATCCTGTGAGACAGACAGAGAAAGAGATATAGACGAATTCAAGACTCACATTGTCGAGTTATAAAAACGCCTGTCTTACGCTGCTTTTAGACAGTCATACATGACCGCATTTTCCAGCAAAACCTATGCACTACCAATAGACTGAGTTAGTGTCTAACCTGCGTGGCTTTGGTCGCAGGATCTCGTGCGGAGCGGGAGGGCGGCGCGGTGGCCAGGCGGCGCAAGCGCAAGCGCGCTCGCCGCCCGCCGCGCCGCTGCCAGGCGACGTCGCGGGCGCCACCTCCGCCGGCGTGCGCGCATCCTCACTGCCAAAAAACAGACACCTTGAAGCTTAGGCACTTTGAAGTAGGCTTTAATAGCAATATTTAACGGAACAAGTATGGCCACATGATGGTAAGAGGACTATCACTGCATATACCTGTGTAAATAGAGCATTTTGTAGTGTACCTATGCAAAAGTAACGTCCTACTAAGTGCCGCCCTGTATCCATTAAATCCACTTTTACTGTTTTACATTAGAATTGATATGTTAGTGTTAGTAATACGAGTACCTCCTAAATTCATATTTTTGCTAATCGCCTTCCGTTTTTTTACCTAGGTATTATTATTACTGACTCATAAACTTATTTAGTAATAAATTTTGATAGCAATAACACAGATAATGTGAAGGATTAAATAATAACGTTTAATCTTTTGCATTTTGTATTGTAAAGAAGGTCAAAATACGGTAAAAAATATTTACTCATCGAATAAAAATGATGTTACGATTATTTCACTAATAACTTGAAGTAGGTTACCTACAATCGTACCTTTAAAACATTGAGAAAAAGATTTCTTTCTCCGAATTTTTATTGAATCAGTCGCATCACAGACGTTAAAATTGCAAAAAAGTATAAAGATTTTTTTTATCCTTTTTGGAAGCTAAACTCACTTTAGATTGAGGCGTAGATTGAGGTACTAAAAAAAAATCTCATTTCCTAAAGGGCAAATGAAAAGCTCCCTAAAAACTACCTAATGAGCAATGGCTGTTTTTAGTTTTCCTAATTTGGTTTTATTTTTAAACCCCTAAAATAGAACAAATAAAACAAAAAGTATTCAAACCGAACAATTCATTTTCAACATTCAACACAATAACATCAAAGCAACAAGGACATATGACGGCCTCAGTGGCGCAGTGGTATGCGTGGTGGATTTATAAGACGGAGGTCCCGGGTTCAATTCTCGGCGGGGCAGATTGAGATTTTTCTTAATTTGTCTTGGTCTGGCTGGTGGGAGGCTTTCGCTGTGGCTAGTTACCACCCTATCGACAAAGACGTACCGCCAAGCGATTTAGCGTTCCGGTCCGATGTCGTGTAGAAACCGATAGGGGTGTGGATTTCATCCTACTCCTAACAAGTTAGCCCGCTTCCATCTTAGATTGCATCATCACTTAACATCAGGTGTGATAGCAGTCAAGGGCCAACTTGTAGTCGATAAAAAAATGGACAGTTTTCCGTTGGTAACTTATTCCCGAATATAAAAAACTCATTCAAATATAAAGAATCATTTATATTACTAAGCATCTAAACTTCTAATTTAACAAGTATGTACGCAATCATGAGGCAAACATCTTTCAGCTGTATTGCAATTCAGGAGAACTCTAAGGCCTATGTGCACCAAGACTTCGGTTATCATAACCAATGCTTATCATAAGCTAACCGTCGGTTACTATAAATTTACTGTTCACGACAACCCGCACGCCGGTTAAGGACGTAAACCGGGCGTTTATCGTAACCAAGCTCGCATTCCCCGTTTATCCCTCGGTTAAGTGAGTTGTGGATTTGAGTGACGTTTCGGTATTGAGATATTACTAATAAAGGAATTTTGAGAGGAAGAAATGGGGTGTAAACTAGTAAGGTATGAATCAGTTTTCATAAATTTAAATAGCCACGAGTTTTCGTCGTCATCTCAAGTAACAATTTTGAAATGCATCCGTAAACAGGGCATGCAAACGCATGCACAAAGAGCTCGATTGTGGTATGCACACGTGCGGTTATCTGAAGGGCAATGAATCAGTCAGTCTCGGCCTACTCGGAACGTATGACCAATAACAGGCCTTTTATTAATTACTTGATGTCCATCTCACAGCAGTCGCTACAAATGACAGAACAAGGGAAAACTTCGAATTCTATTTTTGTTAATTTAGTTAGTATTTTAAGTTATTTGAGAATTTTTGCAATTAAGAAAACCTCCATATTATTATAATAATGTTCCCGAGCTTCAACATTCGAAGCCGCACAGCTTAACTATAATTTTTTTTAGCATAAAATAAGTTTGGTATCCGTAAAACCAAAGAATCAGGTCGACAAAGTCATCCACCAGAAAGCCCTCTCACGTACGTCTCACTCTGAAACCGGGGAATCCCAAGAAGTTGATTGACTCTACAAATTGCGTTCAATTCATCACATCGCTTGGCTTTTTTTTTTAATTTTTGCGAAAAATAGGTTAGAATATAAATTAATAACTATTTAAGGCAATCGGTTCTAATTTTAAGACTCAGACTGCCAGGCAAATGCGTACTAACAAATAAAAGGTTGTTAAATATCCACGGGATTAGAATTAAGTATTCAACAACGGTTTATCAAGACGCCACGAGATGTCGCTCAGTTCTTACCGGACACAGACAGAACCTGTAAGATCGCATTGCTGTCCAATTGCCCCCATTCCTCTCCTCGGCTACCTCCATATATTGTCCTACATATGAAGCGAATGATCGATAGGCTATCTCCTTATAGGATTGCATTGCAAAAAATATCGACGGCTATTTATCGTGGCGCGTAAACCTGTAACATGGCTGGTTTTTAATCAATTGCCACTCACCGTTTGAATACTATCTCATTATTATCATCCTTATGACGGCCTACTGCAGAGCCAAGCTTCTCTCCGAGTAGGAGTGAAATTACGGAGCGGATATGGTCACCACGCTGCTCGAATGGTGGCGTGGGCTTAGGAAGATAATGTTTAATTCATCATAGGGACCGGGACCGTCGGCTTAACGTGCTCTTCAGGATACCTGGAGTTAAACAATGTACTTTGAACTTAAAAGAAAATAATCTCAAAATTATTCCTCAACTCGCTTTAGGATTCGCATCCGTAATCGAAGTCACTAGACTAAGGCTCGAGTCTCCTGATGTCTCATAATAAAGTTAAAGATCTCATTTGCTTAAGGATTATACTTTGCAAGTAAAACCTTAGACTTAACTAATATCTTGACTATGTGAGTCAAACATTATCGTCTACTATCACCTTAGGGCGATTTAAATCTGTAACGGTAACTATTAGTCCTTTATTATATGATCAAGACCGATGGATAAACACGCACTCTAAACTACAGGAGTGTAACTCAACCAACTTCCCAACATTGGACCAACTTCGCAATATCAGGCTACAATGAGAATTTCTCGAAATACGAAATGCTCAATATCGAATCCTCATAATCCGTAGCAACACAATAAAAATCAGGCCAAAGAGATGAAATGAAATTAAATTTATTGCTAAAAATAATAGTTTAAAAAAACTAAAAACACGCTTTTTATAGAAACCCAAACTAAAAAATAGAAAATAATTTTAATAAATTTAAATTAAGAATAGTGTTAAAACTTTCATTAACTATAAATTAATAATAGTGTAAATAAAAAGAAATTATTTTATTTTAAAAAAGCGTGGGGTGCTTTTTAAGATATTTCCAATGTGACCAATCACAAGGTAGTTACTGTAAACCGTTAAAGAGCTCCCTCAGCTGTCCTTCGTCTTCATCGCCAGACCCTTGATGACAGTCACAGCCCATCTAAACGTAAAGTTCTCATTGAGACAAATTAATTGAGCCCAAACACAAGGTAGCTACTGTAAACCGTTAAAGAGCTCCCTTAACTGTCCTTCGTTTTCATCTGCAGACCTTCAATGACAGTCACAGTCCATCTAAATGTAAATTTCTCATCGAGACAAATTAATCAAGCCCAAACACACGGTAGCTACTGTAAGCCGTTACGGAGCACCCTTAACTGTACTTCGTCTTCATCACCAGACCCTCAATGACAGTCACAGTCCATCTAAATGTCAATTTCTCATCGAGACAAATTAATCAAGCCCAAAAACAAGGTAGCTACTGTAAGCTGTTACGGAGCTCCCTTAACTGTACTTTGTCTTCATCACCAGACCCTCAATGACAGTCACAGCCCATCTAAATGTAAAGTTCTTATCAAAACAAATTAATCGAGCCCAAACACAAGGTAAATACAGTAAATCGTCAAGGAATTCTCTTATATGTAGGTCGGCTCCATCATCAGATCGACTCCAGACCTTCATCGAATTGTAGTGCTTTTAAATACTTCTCAGAAAAACTAACAAACGTACTTGTTGTTCCTACAATTTTTGAAAGTTCCCCTCGGTTTCTCCAGGATCCCATCATCAAATCCTGGTTTCCTTGTCATGGTACCACCACCGGACTATCTACTTTCCAACAAAAAAAGAATTATCAAAATCGGTTCATAAACGACGAAGTTATGCGCGAACACACATACGAGTTACATACTGACATACTGACAAACTGACATACTGACAAACTGACATACAAGTGAAGCTAATAAAAAGCGTGTAATAAGTCATTTTACAATCGCGATAGGGATCCTGAAGTAAGTTTTAAAACCTGTGTCTTAGGATTTCCGCTCATCCTATATAGATAATATATTGTTAGCAACATTGAATACTGCGCTTCAAATAGCTAGAGTCTACGACGACGATTAGACAAAAATCATAAAAAAAGAATGTACTCTGCGGCATTTTTGGCTTATATAAAGGGACGGTTTATTAAATTGCGGATATTATCAATTTCAGTTTTAGCATAGGCAGTTTTGCTGCCTCAATAATATTGTAAAAGAAATTAGATTAGTGTTCAAGGAAAGATTGTTTCATTTTGATTTTAGTTAAGAAAGTTTGTAATTAAAATGTGTAGATATTTTGAGTTATGTTGTTTTCCTGCTTGTGCCTTTTGACCCCTTCTGATGATTTTGCTAAAAATATTATAATTTATATTATAATACAGATAGGTCAGTGTTATTAATAAACTTCCAAAGACTCAAGCTTGGAACTGAATCCAACTGCTTCACAATTACGCCACTAAAGAGATTGGTGTTACACTTGGACAAGCGCCAGGGTGTGTAAGGAAGTGGGGTGACAACAACAATGGGCAGGGTCGGACCCCTGACGTTACGACAAGCCTCATTGCACTCGATAAACGCTTTCTCCTTGCTGACATTAGCAGACTAACGAGGTTTTACAACTCTGTAGTTCCAGTGGTTAGTGTATGTGGTTTCGGTTAAAGGTCATAGGTTACAATTTTTCTATTATCTAAAAAAAATTTCAGTAAAATTTCCAAGCCCGGAGTTAGCAAGTAGATGGTGTTACACCCCTGTGCCTCAGAGAGCATATAAAGCCATCTACCCAGATGTAGGTACTATTATCAACATATTGTGATAGTAATTGTCAATGAATTAAATATTATCATCCTAAGCCCACCGACCCGCATCGGATCAGCATAGTGGGCCTAAGCACCATATCCTCTTTCATTTGAAAAGGGAGGCCTTGCCCTGTAGTGGGCCGTTAATTAGCTTATAATGTTTCTGTACCTAACAATGATCTGATAACTGGAGTGTGTTCTGATTTTTCTCTCTTTCTTTCTCTCTCTCCATTTAACACGGCGCTATAGATAAAAAGATAGAGACGAATTCGTCAAGTCAAATGGTCGAGTTCATTTATATTCGTCGAACCTTATTTTTTTGTCAAGTGCTTACTACCTTTGGCTGCATCATTGCTTACCATCAGGCAAAAAATATCTCAAGTTATAAAAACATCATTACAAAATAGTACTATCAAAAAATAGAACCGACTCAAAACGCACTAAAAAGTAAAAAATAACTGTGTCATTTAGTTGCTTTAATTCTGCATATCTATGAAGTCGGTGCCAGCCAAGTTTAAGGAACACTTATTTTACGCAGTTTGTGGGTTCTCGCAACCTTGGCTGGCACCACTCCTGTATGCTTAAGTAAATTAAAGCAACTAAATGACACAGTTATTTTTTACTTTTTAGTGCGTTTTGAGTCGGTTCTATTTTTTTGTTAAAAATTTTTATTTCTTACTTTTTAGTGATATATCGCCACGTACCGTACTCGTACTATACTGTCATAGTATATTATATGGCACTAGTAGCCAAAAAGCTACCGATACCGAGACAAAAACCGAAATCGCTAGAAGCGTGCCTCCAAAATTTGAAGAGTTCCTTCAATTTCCCCAGGATATCATCATCAGATCCTAACATGAGGACAATGGGACCACCTTGGATGTATGCCCTTTCTATTAAAAAAAGAATTATCAAAATTGGACAACACTGTAAAA
Source organism: Mycalesis mineus (assembly GCA_034621355.1). NCBI lineage: Eukaryota > Metazoa > Arthropoda > Insecta > Lepidoptera > Nymphalidae > Mycalesis > Mycalesis mineus. The sequence continues at coordinate 453,471 of CM067886.1, forward strand.
AGTTATGCGTGGTCATATATATATAAAAAAAAAAAACAAATATACGTGTCGAATTGAGATGGAAAATTTAGTTTAGAAGTTAGTATGAAATTACTAAGCAGAGGTTGGCTGGAACTGTGAACTGTTGTATAAATACTCGGTACCTACTTATAAATTGCGAGATAAGTGATGCAGGGAGACGTTATAATAATGATGATGCTGCCTACAATTACACGAGTGCTACTCAGAATTTTGATCTGTCCAAGAATGCAAGCCTCTAGAAATGTGTATTATTTATTAGGCGTTCTAGCCTTAAGCGTAGCCTTATCTAGACATGGACAGACTATTATTTATAAAAAAAAATTTAAGAATGGGGGTTTGTGGAGTGAAAATATTGCGGTCCGTCATGATTAGCGACAAATTAAAAGTTGACCTAAAAACAACAATCAACAATCCGGTAAATCGGCGGGTCCTTTTGTGAATCTACACGAAGCAAAAATTTAAAGCCCTATTAAAGTATGAAAACCATAACATTTACTCCAAAGAAAAATGTACAATAACAACCATAACACAAAGAAAAAAACGTGTTCGTAATCAGCTCGGTAAGTGCGAAAACTTGATACCAAGTAGCCGCACTAATTGCTCTACAATTTCTTTGCTCTTGAACGCCTTGTAATCGCGCTGCTATGTCTTTTTTCCGTTCCCGCTCGATTAGCGACTAAGCTGATTAATCGATGGGATAGAATTTCAATTATTCTCCATAAAAACCGCAAATTGCTGTGTTGTGCTCTTGTGTATGGGCATGTACACATTTGTAATCAACGTACGTCGAATATGACTCACTTTCTACCCTAGTGTGAACATAGATAACTATACTTACATACTTTTTGTACACATTACCGAATCTAGACTTTCGTTGATAACACAACGTCTGAACTAGATACGTTGTGTTAGTACAGAAAAATTAAAAGATTAGACGTTTTCAAAAAGTACCTACAGAACACTCCAAAGACTATCACTAAGCATAGGTAATATTATGATTTTCATTATTTTCAAACTGAAAATCTGAATAATATCGAATTCCATGCAGACGAAGTATTTAGAATACTTTTTGGTTTTTTATAAGTTGGATAGTTTTAGATGACACGGCTAATGTTAAGTGCTAACGCTAAAACTGGCGCGGTTGCACGCTCGCGGTTGTATAATGAAAAATAGTATGGACAGCGCGACGGAGCGCGGGCGCGGGTGGCGGATTCGCAACCGCGCGGCGGGCGGCGGTTACACGGCGCCCCACGACGGCACACGTGCTAAGGTCAAATAAATATTCGTTGATTTTATTGAATAAAATTATACAAAATCCTCAACCATAACACACAAAATTTCGCAGAACAAAAAAATACGTCATACGTCATATATTTTGAGCCTCAAGTATTTATTTGCAATTTCATACGTGTCACCAATATTGTAAAGACCTGAACACAGCAATGCAGCGTACCTATTATCACAGACGAGCTCTATCACAGGCTCACAGCTACACACGACAATAAAAATATTTGTATATAGAGAAGCGCGTATCGCCAGCTCACAGTCGGTGGCTCACTCTCTGTCAAATGTGTAAGTGCGTTCATAGATCACCTGTAGTGAAAAGCAAAAGTGTTTCACTTTTTGCCGCGCCTTGTTCGCAGGAATGCCGCCGGGCCGCAAGGATCGGTCGCAATTACGAGCTGCTGCCGATCGCTCCTGTGCTGCGGGTGACCGCACTTCGAGCTCGATGTACGCTCGTCTCAAACAAAAAAAATCCATCATCAAACTAAAGACATCATTATCAGTCTATTCCGATAAAATCGTTGACCGATTTTTGTAAGAAAACTAATAGTTTAACGCTTACTTCCTTCAAAGTCGATCTAAAATAAAATATCGAAAGAACAGCCGGTTTTGTCGATTCTCTACAAAAATTCTAACGTAATTTGACGTGACATCGACAAGATTTGTAATTCTGCTAGATGGGTGTTAGGATAATAATGTTTGACTTATTTCTCTGAAAAGATGTTCAGACATTTTGATGAACAAGAAATAATGGCTCAACATGCTCTCGGAGGCCCAGTATTGCAACAACCTAGTCTGAATTTCTTGCAAAGATTATTCAGTAGGCCGAATAACGAAGGTTAAAAATGTCATTAACGATTTTGAGCTGCCTGCATCAAGTGATTTCTTGTTACCCCTTTCATGTCGGTCGCTCCCTGCCGGGCGGGTCATCTAACCCTCCAATGTCTTTCGTCTCGAGTTAAGAGCCCTGCCCATTGCCAATACGACTTTCAGAATCGTTGATCTATGTGGGTCTATTAAAGAAAAGTCAAAATTGTAATGCTTAAATAAAATATTAATTTAGTCATTGAATCGATTGATTATTTTTGTAAAAATATTTAATTTTTAAGAATTTTTAATGTTAATTTAAAAATAACCAAGTAATTATTATATGTCATGTTATTAAAAAAAACAATGTTGATATTAAATCCTGTAGTACCTACGATTTGCGCATGGTCACCCTACTGTACTCTTGCCACAGTGTAATTTATTTCAAGGATAAAAATTAAAGATCACGAATTTCTTTATGTATGATGAAGTGGTTTGGACTGGCAATTATAGTAATTAATATCGATACTCATTATATCTTACATTGCTTATACGAGTTACTTACGAGTTTTGATTCTTATCTCGTCCAACATAAAAATCTTTTTTATCTCCTTGTTTTAAAATGGAGAAACGGCTAGTGTTTACTTACAAAAATAATTTATATCTAAAACTGTTTAGAAAAGATTTTTTATACGATTAGGGAGGTACCTAATATTATCTGTCCTTTATCATAGTCATATAAGTAAATTAGAATTGAACTCCGATGGTCTTTAAACATTTCCACCCCTCGTAGTTGTATTGGTTAATACAGATCATATTTATTGAGCCTCAAATGAGTGAAAATGAAACTTAGTACTTTTCAATTATTACTAACAGCATCAAAAAGTCCATAATTCTAATAAAAGAAGGATGTACCCGTAGAAAACCGGGAATAAGTTTATTTTCTGACACTGTAATGAACAGTAGATTTGGCCATATGAATTTATAAAGTTCCAACATAGCCTGGCTATAATGTTTTGTACTATTAAATATCAACAATCAAACATATTGACGACAACGTTTATAATTCGGCCACATGACTCATGCGGCGTTACCTCGCTTTGAGGCGTTCCATGTAAGGCTTGAAGTGCAAGCATCAGCCTTCGCGTTCGCAGCGTTCGACATCCGTCTATTAAATATAATTATTAAATATATTAATTTTAAATTAAAAATTAATATATTTATTATAAATTTAAAATATAAATTTATAAAATCAAAATCAATTATTTTATTAATTTAAATTAATATTTATAAAAATATACTTAAATTAAAAATTTTAATAACCAATTAAATGCTACCATTCCATCAGCATTTTCTTAAGACATTGTCACGTTCAACTTTTTAACTTTTTTAATTGTACACTTAAGAACCCGTAGCAGACCAAAGGCTGGTTGTTAGAATTAGCTCTTGCTTCATTCTGCATGCTAGACATTTTAGTCGACAGCATATCTATAAGACATATTGGCAATGTAACTATTTAATGCAATACACGGCGCACCGCCTATATTTCATTACAATATTAAACATCGTACGGTTGTGGCAATTAATCACCGCCTGCTACCGGGCCGAATAGATCGAACCTCTGTAACTATCGAACGATCGTTAATATATCGCATGATCTAGGTATCTAGATATGACCGTTAAAAACAAAAGTAAAACTAGCCTAGGTTAGCCAGGACACCAAACTTAATAGCCGGACAGACGAGCCAGTTTGGCCGGACATGTGGGTAGTAAGAAAGAATACTTAAAAAATTATTGAGGATTTTGTTGTCTCAGTGTTAGCACTTATGTACTTACTTGTATGTATTTTGTGGTTGTTGATACCTTATAGAAGGTCAACTTTATATTGTGTTTTACTGTTGAAACTTTATTTATAGCAAGTCAACATAACTTGTTGAATCCTTATAGAAGGTCAATTTTATATTGTGTTTTACTGTTGCAACTTTATTTATAGCAAGTCAAGATAACTTGTTGAATCCTTATAGAAGGTCAACTTTATATTGTTTTTTACTGTTGAAACTTTATAGTGTTTTGTAGTTTAGAAGGTCAATTTTTATATTGTGTTAATGAAATAACTTTTCATTATTAAAATGTTAGATGCGCCATCTTGAGTTAAATGGTTATATACAACTAATTATGGTACAACAGATCGTAGACAAAAGAGCTTTTGACATTTGATAACAGATCAAAAATTAAAATTGTTTATGTGTTGAACAGTGGTATTAGTTTTTTTTTTTAATTTCGCTCCATATAGAGGATATGGAACTAATACAAGAAGGGAAGCCTGGCCCAGCAGTATGCCGTTGATAGGCTGATAAAGGTGAGGTACAAAGTCATGTGTCTCAATATTAATAGGTACGACAAAATTTACGAAAAATTAAGCTTTCTTGATGATTACGATTAATAAAAAGACTTAGAAAATGCAGACAAATCGGACGCTGTATATTTTGGCCGGGCTTATATTCGAACAGACTAAATATGTCCGACGTTATTCAGACACTTGGCAATGCTATCTGTAACTATCGACCGATCTATATATAATCTATAGTATCCATCGATATGGCCGTTGAAAACAAAAGTAAGACCCGCCTAATGTAACAGTGTGTTGCAGCATTATGGCCATGTAATGCAGTTTATCTACACGAGATCAATTTAATATCAGCTAATAGTTTATTATGTTTGACACGGACACGACAAGGGAACGCATGTGAATACTTGTGATTGATCGAACTAACCTCACCAAGTTTTACCAACGTATAATTTTATATTTGAGAGAAAGAAAATATAATAGGTTAATTTAAGTTAATTGGACCTTGCTTATGAGATTTCCACCATGTTGAATCAACTGTTATTGTTCTTTTGGTCGTTACTGTCAATAGTCTTATTGCGAAAAGCTTTGATACTTGGCTGTTGAATCAAGGTTCATATATAGAAGGCGGTAATTCTTGCAACGGTTTATATTCTGCGGAAGTTTCTCAGTCTGTTTCGCAGGCAGCCTGAGCACCAAAAGCAACGCAACTAAAGGAGCGGGGTTTTTAAAATAAATTTTAATTATTTTGTTAGCTCTTGAATTGAAAATTTAGATAACTCTGGAGCTGTTGACCTAAATTAAATAATTTTATTGTTTCTAAAATAATTAATTTCAAAGATTTGAACTACGTTATAAATGCTTTAATATTTAAAAAATTTGTTGGTAGGTACACAACAATTTTACTGCCTCGTTTATTTAAAAACCATAATGTTGTCACTTAAAATATTTTAAAATAAAATTGCTCTTTTACTCAATAAAGTACCCAACAAAAACATTAATTGAAATATCTCCTGAAGAGCCGCGCATCAGATTTATATTTAGTAGAATTAAATGCCGGGTGCTCGCATACCTGCTGCAAGTTAATAAAATTTAACAGTAAATGCCAAGGGCTTAGAAACATTATTAAAATGAGATTTCGACAAAACCGTCGCCACAAAAAGCTTCGGTCGGGACAAATTGCCGCGGTAATGGCAGCCGGCTCCGGCCGTGTGCTGTTGCGTGATTGATGACTGCGCGCGGCTACCGGGTATCGCCCACGCCACTACTGAGCACCGGCACACGCCACACTGCTGGCCCACGCTACAGTGCCGGCTCACACCATGCTACTGAGCACTGGTGCACGCTTCAGAAGGTACTGAGCACTGCCCCACGCCACACTGCTGCACCACGCTACAGTGCCGGCTCACACCATGCTACTGAGCACTGGCCCACGCCACACTGCTGCCCCACGCTACAGTGCCGGCTCACACCATGCTACTGAGCACTGGACACGCCTCAGAAGGTACTGAGCACTGGCTCACACCACACTGCTGCCCCACGCTACAGTGCCGGCTCACACCATGCTACTGAGCACTGGCGCACGCCTCAGAAGGTACTGAGCACTGGCCCACGCCACACTGCTGCCCCACGCTACAGTGCCGGCTCACACAGCTGATGGTTTCAGTTTCAAGATAACAGCTATAGAGCTCATCAATAATCAGACATTCAACACAGTGCAAGCTGCTCCTTACGTTCTTCTGTAGCGCACTAGTAATCCTGAATCTCTTCTTGGGCTCTCCTACTAATATTTTTTTTAAATATTTTTTTTTAATTTAAGCTGTTTGGAAAAAAAATATAAAACCCGCTCCTCCGGTTACGGAGCTTTTGAGAAACCTCATCCCAATGCATTTCAAAGTTTATTGTCTTTTGTATCCGACTTTTAATCCATCAACCAAGCGAAAGCTACTTAGGGTGTTGATCGAAGTTTTTCACTGTTGAATCAACATTCCACGAGGCGGTAATCTCACAGCAAGGTCCAGGTATTTGGATACTTTTCCTTTTCAGCTTTCACAAGCTTATCATACAATATTAATAACATTATTGCGTGTATGCGGCTAGCATTACGGCATCAGACGGCTCGGAGCGCGCGCGTCGGTAGTTCGTAGAACCGATCATTATATCAACTTAAACGGGTTTCCTCTTAAAACCTTTATGATAAACTGTCTTTTACAACAGACAGGTCAACGCACTAATTTGGAATGTATGTTTGTATAATCAGCTCTTATAATTAGGTAACTTTTTGTTGGATCGTATAGATGGATGGTGCCGGGGTGAAGGTGAAAGAGGTCATTTGTTTCAAAATGTGCATACGGTTTATAATGTAACGTGTTAGCATTTTAATATATTAGAATTGTTACCATAGACAATACCATACGATATTGTCCATGGTAACGTAAGATAATGTCTGTCGACCGTCAGACGATGTTAATAACTGAAAGGACTTGATTCCAGGCCCAAAATAAATTATAAGAATTGACATGTCAGAATAGTCGCAAATAGTGTAACTTACTGTTACAAAGTATGCATGTTTTTAGTGTAATGATTATTGTAAAATAAAGTGTATATGTAACTGAGAAAAGAGAAGGAACGGACTGTCATGCAGTTTTTATTATTAAATAGAGTGGTTCTTTAAAAAAGTTTTGGAGGAAATGTGATAATTGATAGAATAGTCGGAGAAATTTAAACCGCCTGGGTGCTTTTATCGAAAACGCTGCTTTATCTGTTTGAGATAATATAACGAAATAATGTATGGATGACTTGTTTCTCTTAGGGCGGCAAATAAACTTGTTAAAAAAGGGTTACGTATATTTATTTTTGGTTTTTTTTTATTTTTTTTTATCGACTACAAGTTGGCTCTTAACTGCTATCACACCTGATGTTAAGTGATGATGCAATCTAATATGAAAGCGGGCTAACTTGTTAGGAGTAGGACAAAATCCACACCCCTTTCGGTTTCTACGCGACATCGTACCGGAACGCTAAATCGTTTGGTGGTACGTCTTTGTCGGTAGGGTGGTAACTTGCCACGGCGAAAACATCCCACCAGCCAAAAAAAGGTTTTAGTAGAGTACAACACACTATTTACCACGAGGGCGAAGTCGCGGGCATCTGCTAGTAGACATAAAATAGCATATAGAATTACTAGCTTTTGCCCGCGACTTCGTCCGCGTGGAATTAGTTATTACGGCAGCCTAATTTTTCTAAGCTTTGAATGTCATATTTATTAATATCTAATCAACTGCCTGAGAAATAGGTCTTAAGCTTTCAAAATGACGATACTGTCATCAACATTTCATCCCCCCTTTAACCCCTTACAACCCTTTTCTCGCAATTAAAAGTAGCCTATGTCCTTTTTCAGGCTCTAGACTTACTGTGTACCAAATTTCATTTAAATCCGTTCAGTAGTTGTAGAGTGAAAGCAAGACAGACAGAGTTACTTTCGCATTTATAATATTAGTTAGGATTAGGATGAATGTCATATTTATTAATATCTAATCAACTGCCTAAGAAATAGGTCTTAAGCTTTCAAAATGACGATACTTTTATACAACATTTCATCCCCCCTATAATACTTTTATGCTCTATAATGCCCATAATTATAAGCTTTAACCTATAGCCGCCATGGCTGACACAATTACCCGATGGTAACTTGTATGTTTTTAAAGAATAACCTACATTATCAAACTATACTTACACTATTTCAATTTAAAACATATATGTAAGAAAAGGACTCGAATCTGGAAACTTTCAAATGGCAGCCCAACTTAGACGAAGGCTAGTCAATTTAAAATTCAATTAGTTTAATAAACCACCGGATGTCACAGCGGACTAGTTTTTGGTACTTCGCTGTCACAGGGCTCTTTCATTTGATGCTAGGGTGTCTGTACATATTGATTTAAACGGACAACTTCATATTACGTACAATAATTTAGAAAACCATCAATTATAATTAACAGTAGAGTATGAAATGGTGAAAATGAAGTGTATTTTATAAAACCAACGAAGTCAGTTTTTAATAGAGATTCGTTTTTCGATATCAAGTTATGAGCCGTTTATACTCAGTTTCATCTAATGTCATGAAACAATAAACGTTTTACCCTAATGTCATTAAATGGTAAATAGGTGTCTACATAAAAATAATAGACACATATTAACAAAAGCTTAAAATGATATTCAAAAGAATGATTTCTTGTGTGGTCTATACAAATTATTTCAATTGCGCGCACGTATGGCATAGAGTATAACGTATATTTTTAAACGACTTCAAAGAAAAAAGGAGTTTCTCAATTCGACCGTATATATATATTTTTTTTTTTTTATGTGTGTTCGCGCATAACTTCGTCGTTTATGAACCGATTTTGATAATTCTTTTTTTGTTGGAAAGTAGATAGTCCGGTGGTGGTACCATGACAAGGAAACCAGGATCTGATGATGGGATCCTGGAGAAACCGAGGGGAAGTTTCAAAAATTGTTGAAGTTTCAACAAGTACGTTTGTTAATTTTTCCGGTAAGTTTTAAAAGCACTACAATTTGTTGAAGATCTGGATTAGATCTGATGATGGAGTCGATCTACATATAAGAGAACTCCTTGACGATTTACTGCAGTTATCTTGTGCTTGGGCTCGATTAATTTGTCTTGATAAGAACTTTACATTTAGATGGGCTGTGACCGTCATTGAGGGTCTGGTGATGAAGACAAAGTACAGTTAAGGGAGCTCCGTAACGGCTTACAGTAGCTACCTTGTGTTTGGGCTTGATTAATTTGTCTCGATGAGAAATTTACATTTAGATGGACTGTGACTATCATTGAGGGTCTGGTGATGAAGACGAAGTACATTTAAGGGAGCTCCATAACGGCTTACAGTAGCTGCATTGTGTTTGGGCTCGATTAATTTGTCTTGATGAGAAATTTACATTTAGATGGACTGTGACTGTCATGGAGGGTTTGGCGATGAAGAAAAGAACAGCTGAGAGATCTCTTTAACGGTTTACAGTAGGTACTTTGTGATTGGGCTCGATTTATATGTCTCAACGAGAAGTTTGAAAGGATATAGTTTCCAGTTGGTTTAATGTTTACTAAGTCATGATCCCATGATGAGATCTACGAAAACTCGAGGAAACTCTTCAAACTTTATAGGCACATTTGCATGGATGTCAGAATGTCATAACTAGCTAGTGAATATTTGTACTTATGGTTTATTTCTTTAGTATGTTCGTTGTTGATAAATCACTCAAAAGTATGAAATAAAATTTTTTTAACAAAAATAAAACGCCTTCAAAACGCACTAAAAAGTAAAAAATAACTACGTCATTTACTTACTTTAATTTACTTAATCACATCTATGTAGTCGGTGCCACCCGAGCTTTCTACTTTAAAGTCTTTACCTAAACTTGGATGGCACCAACTTCATATATGTGGTTAAGTAAATTAAAGTAAGTAAATGACGTAGTTATTTTTTACTTTTTAGTGCGTTTTGAAGGCGTTTTTATTTTTTGTTAAAAATTTTTTACATGTGTACCAACATACGAAATCGGAAAAGGTAAACATTCTTAAGTCCTACTACATCAAGGTCAAGGTTGACCACGCCAAACCTCGCCCTTTTAGTTCACAACAAAAATTCGCCGCTCTGTTCAATTCAGTAATCATTGTAATCACAACTCAAAATATGCGGCAATGCGCAGTTTCGGCAAAGTTAATTGACGCAAACTCTTCATTTCCAGTGTTCATATAGTCACCCTACCTGCAATGTCATCCCAATGGCGCGGCAGGTGTTTCTCGCGCAAAAGGAGCAAGCATCGTCCCCCTCTCCGCCCCTCCTCGACGCTCACTCCGGAATTCGAAAACGCAAAAAAAAACATCTATCCACGATTTATGGTGGCCCGTTCCACGCGCCGCGCATTCTACGGGTTTGTGCCTTCAGGACACGATTATGGGGCATTCCTAATAACCCTATTAGGAATGCCCCATAAGATAAGGTATTCAGTTTTGTATTGTTTCGGCCGAGCATCTAGATAGTTTCCTGAAAGGACGTGCAACAAACCTAAGCTAGATACCCGTATGGCTGCATCAAATTAACTTTTTATTGGTTCGGACAGTTGGTGAATATTTTGGTTTATTTTGTAATGCATTTTAATACTTTGGTGCATACATTCCTTAGCGATATAGAAACTATAACAAAGCTCACATTCGTGTGGTCAAATTATCCATAAAAGCGTTTCAAAGTTTACACTTTACCATTAGTAAAGTACAGACAATGTATTTTAGTTAGAAATAGATTGTACCTCTAGAAGAATAAAACCACGACAGATAAAAGAAGATATCATAGACACCAGTACCCACTATTTGTCCAAGATTAAAAAAAACATTTATAAGTCCAAAATGAAAAAAAAAAACAATTGTGAAAATCATCATCACCCTTTAACGTTACGTTATACATTTGTAATGAAGAAAATTATCGAATTGCTTAAAATATAAGTCAATTGCACTACCATTTCACAACAATGAGCAAATCAATTAGGCTTAGATAGTAATTTATATAATCTAAGTCAACAGGTCTAATAGATAAATAATAAACCTATCTACTGTTATTAATATCAAGTTAGTATGTATCCAAAGTAGCATTTAAATCATCAAGTTTGCGACCAGTTTCAAGAATCCCATCTATTTTGCAAGCCGAAATAGCAAATAATTGGTCCAGCATCAAAGCCTTACCGAAGTAAATAGATCTTGTCACGGAGGTCGACGGAGGCTGACTGTAATTGCTCTCGAGATATATCTTCTTAATTGAACATGAAGGAATGAGGCATTTGATTCACTTCAATGTTCATTAAATAAATCAAATAGCATGCAAACATTTTTCTACTAACTTTATAGGGGATCTACTAGGTATCTATGTTAACCTCAATTTGTCATAAAGATTTCCTATTTCTCTGTTGGTGAACATATTTATATTCGTCTCTACTAGAATTCAAGAGGTCGAATGAAAATACTTAGGTATGGATCAATGCTATATCACTAGCTTCAGACTTTGTTTCATTTAGTATTAGAAAAATGTTTAATTAAGTTGGTCAAGTGTTGGTAAAATAAGGTTAAATTTTACTCTATTATTACAAAAAATAACTGTTACAAGTTATAGCCCAGGTTAACGAAAAAAATATTCGGAAGTATTGTACGGCTTTGTATAAATTGAAGAAAATAAACGAATTCATGAACATATCGATAAGCAAATATATTATGCTAACATCGGATTATGTTTAGCTTTCTTTTTTCTTTTCTTTCTTTTTTCTCTTTATTATGCTTGCTATTTCTTACAAACTTATTGATTTTTCTGTATAAGTAATAAAATTCATGACAATGTTTCAAAGCAAACATAAATTGCTGAATTTCTTTTGGGAGGATTCTTTACGCACTTTCAATAATATCATCTGACATACGAATATATGGTACCAAAAGTAAATTCACAAGATTAGCCAACCAAAGCGGCGTCGCTGAAGGGACTGGACTATCGCAGAAGCATCGTCAGAGGTTGCTCGAAAGCAGGCAAAAACTTAAAAAAGGACGTAACGACTGAGAGCGTCTTCTGTGAGACTCAGATCTAGGTATGGATGACGTTACAAATCGGGGACTTGATCTTCACTGGCGAAGACTCCGTGCTACTTGTGACAATGTTTCATATGCTGCTCGTAATTATGGCATAGTCAGGGCGTCAACGTTTACTCGAACAAATCTTAAGCACGAATTAGTTGGAGAGTGGCGACTGTCTCAAAATAATTTTTCAATAGCTACTTTAAATATTGGGCAACTCAAAATATTTATGGAGATCGATGTGACTCTTTTTGCCTAATATACATGGTACCTACGCACTGAGATGTAAAAAAAAATTAAAATTGTGACTTCGTTATTTTGTGTTCGGGCACATCTGCCATGAAATTCTTTGAACAGATCTACAAGAAGTTAAGTTTCCAAGCATCGCTGTTGTTCTCGATAAGTAAGTGTGTTTGTTCGTTCACTTTCACTATTGTATCTGTTTTTAGTCGCCACGCAATAATTATATCACTACGTACCTACCTGAGGCTTGTGTAGGTTTACATAGGACTTCAGAGAAATCTCTTTAAATTTTCTCTTTACACGTGGCTCAACAGCTTATAGCTGTAGAACAGTTATCTATAAAAATAATAGCGAAAATATGTACAAGCAGATGACAGTTACAAAAACATAAAACAAAATTTTCTGTCAATAAACTGTCACCAAAAGCCGTCTTAACGTTATTAATGTCAAAGGCAATAAGTGCCCTGTTAATACCCAAAGCTGTAAAAGCTCCGTGACCAATAAAATCTCACACAGGCAGCATCTCACGCGGCGCGTGCGCCTCTAAGACACGCGCGCCTGGCAGACACGCGCGCCTCGCAGACACGCGTTGCTAGTATTTAAGATTACCATACAGGTCATCGAAACGGACGAGTGCATCACTCTGACTTGAGATATCGCGTAATATAAAAAGGTTTGGCCTTTTCAAGTGTATACCTACAGTAATCATCTAAATCGCAACTTGATGAATGGTTGGATGTTTTTCCGACCTAAAAAGAAGACTTCGTTGTTGGCCCCTTTGAAAAATTATATTATCTTTTTTGTAAAAAACATGCATTATTAAAAATGCATGTTTTGTACAAAAGTTTTTTATAACAAGCATTTCTAAATAAAATTGAAAACCCTATGAAAACGTACTTATATTTTAAGGAACAACCCTTAAAAACTAAAAAATCTCATTGAAACGAATCTATTAAACCCAAAAATACGATATGTCTGCCATGAGTTTTCGAAGAGTTGTGTTCCCTGGAGACCATTCTAATTGCAGCATCAGGTCGATAAATTCGATCCAGACTCCAGAAAATTAATTGTCATTTAACGACTATCCCGCTACGCGTAAAGCACGGAAATGCATTACATCGTTTTAGAAAATTATGCAGATATTCTTACAGTGCTGAACCGATATTAACCAAACATAGCATAAGAACCGCACGAAAAAATGGCTTTCGAATTAAAAGTGCATCGAAATCGGCCCATCCGTTTGAGAGCTAGGATGCCATAAAATTGAAAATTTACCATTCAAAATCGTTAATTTCAAGTAAGCTTAAAACAACTTGAAATAAATGATTTCGTTTCGGTCGACTATTTGTTTTACTCTACCACCGACTCGGGACCTGTTGAGAAGAGCCGGCAAGAAACTCACAAATTGCTCTTTTTAAATCATTCAGTTTTACAATACAACCTGTATTGTAAAACTGAATGATTTAAAATGTTAAATGTTGAATGTTACAAATAATTAATTATTCTACTTCTTGTGTGAAGTTGAAAGCCTATCACATTTCCGTGATATTTAAAAAAAATATGTACTATCTAAACAGAAAAGTATAAAGTTAGGCATTTGTGTTAAATTGTTACTTAATAAGGTTTAGTTAAGTTAAGGTTAAGTTAATTTTATGTGTATAGTAAAAAATGAACAAAAAGTACTTGGAGGTACATACCTGTTAACTAAGCCTAAATAATAAATCTATTTATTTTCGTACTTCTAATAAAAATATAATCTTTATGGTAACCCTATCAGTTATGGTGTAACCTTACGGTTGCGTCGCCTTGAGCTCATTGTCTTTGATGGCAGCCATTAATGCAAATAAGTAAATGCCATTTCAGCACACCGAAATCCAAGATGGCTGCGTTATTTTAGACAAGCAAAAAAAAAGACAGATCGGGTGTCTAATGGGATAAACACAATGAAATAAAACTGTAAACTACTACGTTGTTACTTTCACGAGCTAATTTGGGAATCGACCAAGATTTATTACATTCAACCCTATCACCAGCCCCAACAATCCATGACCTCCAGACAGTCGGGTAGAGGTGCAGTCTAGACGGACCCTGTTATGGGGTTTTGGATGTTGGATTGTTGGGACAACAAAAAGGCTAAAGACTTTTCTCTAAGGAAGGTTAAATTGTCTCTAATTGAAAAGAATTAAATTACTTAGAATATTTAAAAAAAAATGATGCAAGCGAGACATTTTGAACTTACCAGAGATGTCATCGAATGTTAGAAGCGCAAGCGATGTATTCATTTTAGAAATATAAATATCCCGCGTATCTACCTGTCTAGATTTTTACATAAAATATCATTAGGTACATACATTTGACCTGGTCATGGTTGCGCACATTTTGATGCAATCCAAGATGTCGTATAATCTATTGCTGATTGCAAAGCGTCGTATATTAATTTTTTTTGTGAAACTATATTGTTGCATTTCTTATTTTCAAACATATTATTTTGGAGCATTACGGTACAGTTACTACAGAGATCATAGATAGATGTAGTTATGAAATACAAAAAGATTTTTTACAATACAACTGGTAGTTTCAGAGATTAGCCGGTACAAACACATAGACAATTTTTTTAAATATGATTTTTTTATTGACCTATTATACTTTCAGATGCATTTATTAAGAAGCTATTAATATGAAATTACAAACAAACACTTCAATTTTACTTATTTGTTTAAATTATTATGGGTACTTTGCGTTGAAAAAGCATTACAAAGGGCACAACTTGCACAATGTAAGTAATGAAAGATATGTTAGAGTGTTTGTAAGTAGATATTTAAATAGGCATTTGCTGCAGGCTTGCATTTGCAATTGCAATAATTAAGCGGCCGGCAATTACTTGAGTCTATTAAGAGTTGGCCAGATTGATTCGCTCAAATCATACCGCAGTATAGAATGTACACAGTTTGGAAGTAATAAAATTTTTTAACAAAAAATAGATCCGATTCAAAACGTACTAAAAAGTAAAAAATAACTGTGTCATTTAGTTGTTTTGATTTACTTAAGCATATCTATGAAGTCGGTGCCAGCAAGATTAACGAACCATTATTAAACGTAGTAAAGCAGTTTGTGAGTTCTAGGTAATGTCCGTAAAGTAGAATTCTTGGCTAGCATCGACTCCTAGATATGCTAAAGGAAAAAAAAGCAACTAAAAAACACAGTTATTTTTTACTTTTTAGTGCGTTTTGACTCGGTTCTATTTTTTCTTAAAAAAATTTATTTCTTACTTTTTAGTGATTTATCGCCACGTAACGAACTCGTACTATACTGTCATAGTACATTATACGGCACTTGTAGCCAAAAAGCTACCGATACTTATACAAAAACCGAAATTGCTGCAATATAAAATTTGAAGAGTTCCTTCAATTTTCCCAGGATATCATTCTATCCTCCTAACATATTGACAATGGGACCACCTTGGAAGTGTGCCCTTTCTAATAGGAAAAGAATTATCAAAATCGGACAACTTTGTAAAAAGTTATGCGTGGTCATATATAAAAAAAAATATACATGTCGAATTGAGAACCTCCTCCGTTTTTTTTCGTCGGTTAAAAATAAGGTTCTACTAAATTAGTATACCTACTAGCGGACACCTTCGCCTGCGAGTGATAGTGTGATTTGTGATAGTTTGTCAAAAAGTAGCATACCTATGTCCTTTCTCAGTCCATTCTACTACTACTAGACTATCTCTGTACCTCAATTAAATCGGTTCATTTTTTTTTATCGACTACAAGTTGGCCCTTGACTGCTATCACACGTGATGTTAAGTGATAATGCAATTTAAGATGGAAGCGGGCTAACGTGTTAGGAGTACGATGAAATCCACACCCCTATCGGTTTCTACACGACATCGTACCGGAACGCTAAATCGCTTGGCGGTACGTCTTTGTCGGTAGGGTGGTAACTAGCCACGGCGAAAGCCTCCCACCAGCCAGACCTAGACAAATTAAGAAAAATCTCAACCTGCCCCGCCGGGAATTGAACCCAGGACCTCCGTGTTATAAATCCATTGCGCATACCACTGCGCCTCGGAGGTCCAGCAGTAGGTACCGAATAGTTTAATAGGTGAAATGATAACGTGTGGGTACTGTGTGTTTCTTAATTTTTTTCTTTCCAAGATAGACTGTGATGATGCAATCTAAGATGGAAGCGGGCTGATTTGTTAGGAAACAGAGTAAAAGATTCAAACCCCCTTGGGTTTGATTCAATGAACACTCGGCACTTGGCGAATCTCGTATATCTAGATGCACCTTTACAATAACAACCAAAGCTAAACCGTCATCTAAAAGTACATTATGTATAGTAAAGAGAAGTGTATGAGACACGCAATTGTTCCTTCCGCACTAGTAGCTCGTATTATGAGTAATGGTATTCTGTGATTGCACTAGACTGCGATCATAAGCTCGAGCTATAAAGTTTATGTTATTGAGCGGCCTCTTAGCGGGGTTTATGGTTCAAGGAAATTGTTAAGTCGACGGGCCTGTTCATTGAATTAACGTAACTGTACTGTGCCTATACTTTAACTACATTCATCTACAAACTATTATGTTCAATTAAATTGATTGTTGTTGCACCTATACTAAAGCCAAACTCGATTGAGAATGCTTGTCAACAAACAAATTAAAAATGAAGATAGAAATAACTAGAGATTTTATACCATTTTTTTTAAATTAACTACTTAATGACGAATTCATGACAATAAATTAGATTAGTAAGCTTAAAACTAATTATTATATTCAATTTCTTTTAAATAAGATTTTTTAAAATAACATTTAACATTTTAAATTGATTAGGCATAAAATGTGTTGCATTTTCTACCTTCTTTTTTAATTTGTTTGTTGACAAACATTCTCAATCGAGTTTGGCTTTAGTATAACTACCGTTTATAGAAAAAAAATTGAAAGTTCTTTTATGTTTTAGATGTTAGATCGGACTGTAGGCTATACTTACCATTACCAGGCTATACCACTGAAGTATTAGGAAATTTATTAAACGGGATTGATTTTCGTGTTATTATTTTTTTTAAAACAGAGACTTATATCGTATCGTATCGTATCTGTTATCGGACTCTTTCAAAAAGTAAAGACCTAGGAATGAGCACAGGTAACTAATATATTCTCTTCATGCCTACTAATAAGAAACATATTTCACAGATATTGAATGCTATAAATTCCGTCCAAACACAGGACAATATATCCTGTGGCGACAGTGACAGCACAACCCGGGTAACCCGGCGTGAACCCGGCGCAACCTAGCTTAACCCACACAGTATTATGTTACTCGTACTACAACGTGCCTACGACAGTTATTCTTGATATCGCAGAGACTCGGTCGGCACTTTTTGCTGGCCAATCGTCAATACATCATACGATACGATATCGTATTGTTAGTAAATAAAGTCCATATATTACAATCTTTGAAAGTAATGAATCTCCAATGCATCGTACTAATGTTTCAACTACATTGCGTCCTATGTTCGATACCATTCAGATTTTAGAGTGTATTGTAAATGTAAGTCACAAATTGCGTACTGCTTTTGTGCTTGACATCTTATAAAGCCAACCCTCTCATCTTCTGTGCTTGGAAATCAAAATGCATTTGTTTCAATCTAAGACTTTTTTGCCATACCCCATGTATAAATCACTACTACGAGTAAGTAGGTTTAACAGGAAAGAAAAGGTTACAAGAAAAAAGTTTTTTAAACTGTCGAGCTTAGCAAACAACTGAACTGAAAAATCCGATATCGTATCGAACCATATAAAGTAGGTAATGTTAAAAGAAACGAAACAAAACAACAAATCATTAACAGGATTTTCTACTGATGATGTCATCACGATTGACTCTATAAAAATGAAATAATTTATCAATTAAAATACCTAAGTATTTACTCGTAATGAAAATGTCAGAACTAATACATACCTACTCGTACTTAGAACGTGTATAAAGTATTTTATTTTACAAGTTCGTAGGAAAGTTGTTACCTATCTAGCTAATGTTTATTCAGTCTTTAAAATAACTTAAATTTAAATGTAGCTAATATGGAAATGAAAAACCTACTGCGAATAAGCAGTAGGTTTTTCATTTCCATATTAGCTACATTTTAATTTCAAAAAAGAGATTACACAGATTAAGCTTACTTTGAAACAATACAATAATGTGACCTAGGTATTTATTAAACTTTGTTTTGTTAAATCGACAAGCTTTATTAAGAATACATTAAGAGAAATAGTCGGTTCTTCGGGGCCTCCTTACGACGGGGACACTGACCAAAGGCCTCGTAATCATTATGGTAAAGAGAAGAATGCCTTCCTGTTGACTTGAGGACAATATCGCAAGTGATGTAGCGCAAGTGAGCGCAAACAGAGCTATTATCTGCTGCTATTTATTGCGTAATGGGCGCAGTCGAGATTGCGCACTGCGTAGTCGAGGCACTGAAATATTCCATTAACGCTTAAACGTAGCAGTTCATTTTATAATCGTTTATGTTTTACTGTATTTAAAGCCTCTATGGCATGTTCAAGTATTGACTGAGTTCTACATAAATTGCTTCAATTTTCCGAGTAAGCGCACCTAAAGCTAAGTTCAGAGCAGCAAAAGCTTCATTCTATTAGAATTGGCGTAAGGAAAAAAACCTTTTCCGAAACGAACAAATTCCAATTTCCAATTTAATACGAACGAAGTCACAGGCCTCCCTAAGCCTCTAAGAACACAATAGTTTAAATAGTTAGCAAGTACGAAGCTATAATTACTTTCTTAAAACGTCTTTGTTAAACAGTGGTAGATTCATTACTATTTGTCAAACTTATAACATTCAAAATGACATCTTTCTTACGTCTTCTGTGGCAAACTTTTTACAAAAATAGGTAGGATCAACTCCTACTGGAACACAGGAAAAGGGACTTGGTTGTTTTAAATTCGTTTATTTCAAGTTACTATGCTCAAATTACAAGCACTTTTAAAACATCAAATTCGATTTTTTACATGACTCTACCACCGGTACCGGTAACGCAGATTCCTACTGAGAAGTACCGACAAGAAATTCCGCAGTCTCAAAAGTCAAAACAAGACTTAAGTATTATTTTTAAGACAGTGTTTACCTAGATGTTGAAATAGCTGTTTTTCTGGTTACTTACCAACTGTTTGTTTTGTATCAAAACATTTGAGAATAAGTTAAGCAAATTAAAAGACATCGGATACCTTTATACGATGAAAAATATTTAAAAATGAAATCAAATTCGTTTACTCATGTTAATTTAAACGTCAGATTTGGTCGTGTCGTCTCTAGGTAAAGGTCATGCTAAACTTCGAAACCCTGTGACACGTCAAACTGCGTAGGACTTGACGGCAGAGAGAACTTTTATATACCACAAAATCATTTTGTTCAATGGGCAGGCATATAATATAAGCCACAGTTCAGTTTAGTGTTCATAGCGGACTCGAAGATTTGCGCGGTACTTACTTACACACTACACCGATTTAAGGAACATAGAATATGGAATAAGTTAAAATCTCGTGAAACAAAAACTCCAGAGACAGCGTTTCCTATAGTCTAAATATAACATAACTGGGTTCGGCACCATTTAGTAAGAGGGAGAAATTATTAACGATATTGCCTTTTAATTGCCACATTTTATTCCAGATTCATTTGATTGCTGAGCAGCAATTGCTTCAATTTTCTGAGTAAGCGCACCTAAAGCTAGGTTCGGAGCAGCAATTATATTAATATTTAGGCAGTTGGCCTAAGGAAAAAAACCTTTTCCGAAACGAACAAATTCCAATTTCCAATTAATACGGAACGAAGTCACAGGCCTCCCTAAGCCTCTAAGAACACAATAGTTTAAATAGTTAGCAAGTAAGAAGCTATAAATTACTTCTTAAAACGTATTTGTTAAACAGTGGTAGATTCATTAGTATTTGTCAAATTTATAACATTAAAAATGACATCTTTCTTACGTCTTCTGTGGCAAACTTGCTTACAATATATGAACAAAACGCTCAAGTGTTGAAACTTATCATGCCGTAAAAATTTGACAAAATTTAGCGAATCCTAAGAGTTTATCAATGCTTCCCGATATCATTGAACCTATCTAGTTAAGTGCCAGAATATAAGTACCTACTTATCGAGGCGAAGCTTACAACATTTGAGCGAATCGCTTAAGTGTTCAAACTTATCATGCCGTAAAAATTTGACAAAATTTAGCGAATCCTAAGAGTTTATCAATGCTTCCCGATATCATTGAACCTATCTAGTTAAGTGCCAGAATATAAGTACCTACTTATCGAGGCGAAGCTTACAACATTTGAGCGAATCGCTTAAGTGTTCAAACTTATCATGCCGTAAAAATTTGACAAAATTTAGCGAATCCTAAGAGTTTATCAATGCTTCCCGATATAATTGAACCTATCTAGTTAAGTGCCAGAATATAATTACCTACTTATCTAGGCGAAGCTTACAACACTTGAGCGAATCGTTTAAGTGTTCAAACTTATCATGCCGTAAAAATTTGACAAAATTTAGCGAATCCTATGAGTTTATCAATGCTTCCCGATATAATTGAACCTATCTAGTTAAGTGCCAGAATATAAGTACCTACTTATCTAGGCGAAGCTTACAACACTTGAGCGAATCGCTTAAGTGTTGAAACTTATCGTGCCGTAAAAATTTGACAAAATTTAGCGAATCCTAAGAGTTTATCAATGCTTCCCGATATTATTGTACTTATCTAGCTAAATGCCAGAATATAAGTACCTACTTATCTAGGTGTAGTTTAAAACATTTGAGGAGAACACTGAAGTAAAGTATTATAAGTAAACGCCAACCTAGCAAGTATTCAAAAAAAAAAAAACAGAAAGTTGACAAAATGGGGTTCCATACAAAAGATCGCAATACAAACGTGAGATCATGCAACTCACGAGCACTGTCCTGTAAGTATACTGAAAGGTTACCAGTTACCTAGCCATCCATTCCAGCAAGGCACACTAACACTGCACTAAACTCGGTTCCGCGCGCACAACGCTTGTGCACTGCCCCGGAGCCTGGACTCCACTGTGCGTGTGCACTGCAGTCACTGTCCACCGCACAGTCCGCACAGGCCCTGTACTGTCGCGCACAGCCCTTCGGTCCGGCTCGGAGCCTGCAGTGTACTGTTTTATTTCTGATTGAGAGTCTAGAACTTGTATAGTGTAAATCAGTTTACGGTACTGTCGGGTGGAAATGTGATTCGATATATTCGTCGTAATGATTATAAATGAAATAACTTATACTCTAAATAAAACTATGTAATTAAATTAAGAAAATAAATAGATACAATTTAAAAAAAATGCTTACTTTGTCGTTGTTTGATTTATTAGAACTAATGAGCCAATAATTTCCAACTCAATTAGATGTGTATATTCAAGAAATATAATTTTGAAAGCGATCAAAAAAAGTTATTAAATGCTCGCTATGTCATATACCTACTTAGGTACCCACCTAGTGGTTCAAAATGAATAATGTAAACGTAAATAGTGAAGTACATTTCATAAAACGTGGTTATATTATGATTTTAAGACATACCAATGAAAATTAATAATGTTAATATTAGGTACATACAATATCTGCCGAGTGCAGCTCGAACATCCGCATTTTACTAGATATAATAAGATACTAAAAACCAAAACTTAGTTACTTAACTAGTTACACTAATTTCACCAAACTATTAAACTAATTAGGTTCGTAGATACTGTTTTCACAAGTATCTACTGATCATACTAACACATGTCTAAAACTTCAATCTGTCTATAGCAATTCCTTCTAATAAATCCCCATCCTCCTTTCTCACTAATAGTCACTTAAAATCTCAATATTATCTAGTTGTAGTTGATTGTACATATAAAATAACACCTCCCTCCTATAAATAAATACCTAGTTCCGTAGATACCTATGCTAAAAGGTATCTGAATCTGAACCCTATTAAAACGCACCAAAAGCACGTCTATTAACAAAAAGTAAGACTTCTTTTTGTCGAACCTAACTGTTTATTTTTTTGTATTTCTCTCCAATTGCTTCCACTGTTTAGATGGCGCTGCGCTCAGCTTCACTCAATCAATAAATGTAAATACCTATAGACTTCAGCCCATAAGCCGACAAGAAACTGTTTTGCTCGGTTGATGAAGCTCTATTGTAATCTGAAACTCTGCAAAACGAAAAAACCGAGACGAAATAGTGCAAACTAATCAAAAACAGATATTATTTCCACGAGCAAACAACTTTAGTTTTATAAAAGAGTTCGACGTACTAAAGTTAATAGTTTTAAAGGCTTTTTCTAAATATAGTTTAACGACTGTACGGTAGCTGAAACACCTAAAACATAATGGCCACGTGGACTAATAAAATTATCCATGCGAATGTACCAGCGCGCGCGCAGCCTCCGGTCGTCGCTCGCAACCAGTCGGACCGCATGCGCCTCGCCCCGCGCCCGCGCCCGCCACCCACACCCAAACACAACCGAAAACACACCCTAATCGTCCTAATATAAAGTCCACTTTCAACAAACACCTCACCAACTTTAGACCATTCCCGAAACAAAGTTACTCCAACATGAACATGCAGGGTTTACATATTTGCCCAAATCGTGCTCATTTTGAACCGTATTCCGTTCTGTTAAAGTGTATAATCGCGGTGAAAGGGCGGTGGAATGCACCTGAGCTACCGGGCCTCGCAATCACGACGGCGGGTACAACAATAATATTTACTGATAGGTATAGATCAGGGATGTTGCGGATGCTGATTTTTTCACATCCGCGGATGCGAATGCGGATGCGGAGTTTTGAAGGCTCACATCCGCGGATGCGGATGCGGAAGCGGATGTTTAAGAAATTATGTAAATAAAGTTTATTAATGAAGAATTAAAACAATGATAATGATATATAATTATTAACATTTTTATTGTAATCAAATCAAACATAAGTACTTATTTTTATATTAAACACCTACTGGTTTTAATATTAGTAAGTGAAATTAAAAATAGGTAACTTAATAAACAGTAGTATTGCCGCCTTCTCTGATTCAAGGCGATTACGCCGAGGTTCGTAAATTAAACCCGCGCTACTAAATAATTGTTCGCTAGGATCACTGCCCAGTGGAGAGGATAAAAATCTAACATCATAGCAAGGTCGTTTTGTAAGCAAGGCTTTCTGTTGAAACCTGATGTTCCTGGTCCTAGTTCTTCCGTATCATTTTCCGTGTAATCAGACCTTTTTATTCTTTTAGCTCTTTCGGTATTGGTATTAAGATATCCCAAAACGTCATTCTCAGTATTTATCATCTTTAAAATGTCATCTTTAATCTTGTCTTCAGTCACCGGTGTAAAAAAATTCTACTTATAGCGACGATCTAAGTAGGTGGCGATGGTATATAAATTGTTTTCTCCCAAGCTGGAAAACTTTGTTGATTGAGTTCATTTTTCAAAGTCGTAGCAGCCTGTCGAATCGGATCAAACTCTGGTGATCTTATGAAATAGTCATCAACTTTTTTTTCAAGCTTTTGTAAACTCTTAATTTAGGTACACATAATGACCACTGTATCACAACAACATTTAAAATATCCATTTTTATGATATGTACTCCACAGCGCAAACAAACACGTAATGATTTATTTACAAGAAACGTTCCATTGGACAGTGGACAATGGTCACGTGCGACCAGCACGCACCAAACGCCGGGCCCGCCCAATTTCTTTCTTGTCACTACTTGCATGATATCCGCATCCGCATGAACATCCGCACTGTTTAATGCGGATGCGGATGCAGATGCAGATGTCTAAATCTATGCGGAAGTTCCGCATTTGCGGATGCGGATGCGAATGTTCGCAACATCCCTAGTATAGATGTTAAAATGCGATCACTAGAACACGTGGTTAGTATCCGGGACACCCCGAGAACACGGCCTCAAACTGTGGGTAAGCAGATAATCACCTCCTAGGCTAGCAAGGTGCCTAAGTACGTATGTACGTAAGAAGACATTCTCTAGGCAAGCGAACAATCAAACGATTTATGTAACAATGGCTAAAGGGCGATTATTTTGTGAACTTGTGAAACATCGTCAACACCAGTCTATCTGTATGTAGAGATTCTACCGCCAGGAAATAAGGCTATATAAATTCGTCATTTACATAGAGGTATTATGCAACCGTAACTGATAGATAAAAATCTAGTTAGCGGAACAACTATTGAGATAGAGAGCCCTATAAAACCTCAAGTAGGTGCGGTAGCATTATTGATAGATCGAGTACGACTTTATTATGATTCGCTTGAAGGAAGCCCATTAATATTTATGGTAAATTATGCATTCCTTTGCTACAATTGATTTGTTCCCAGCTCTACTATACCTCCCGCATGCTCAGAACTACATAATGTATGAATTCTTCAGCCTCATCAGTTCCGCGTAGTAAAACAAGCTGATCCCTACATGCTGCAATGTTACCTAAAGAACGATGCGTAATCGTTGCTTATTCTCATCGTTGTTGTCAATAGACGTAGGTACCGCACCGTACCGCTGTATAATGTCCCCGATTTTTAAAGTCCTTCGAACGTGGATCTCACCTTACGGTCACGTGGGCGTCAAGGCGATCCAAAACATCCTTCACATTAGATCCTGTTAGGGAGTCTTTTCACCCTATTTTTATAATTTTCTCGCCTTCGGGCACCTTCTAGCAATGCTACTGCGCTCTTCTAAAATAGGCCCGGTGAGGCCATTGTGGTCCCGCATGGAGCCTACGGCAATAAGGAAACAAATTAGCCTGAGAGAGTCTGGCTATCATATACAAAAGAATTTTTACAACCCGACTGGTAGTTCCAGAGACTAGCCGAAACAAACAGACTGATAGACAGACAGACAAAAATTGTAAAAAATGTTATTTTGGTTAATGTACCGTATATGCATTAACGGTTATTTCTATTTTACAAACGGACCCTCCAATTTTATGTATGTATGTATGACACTTCCTATGCAACAAGGCTCTATGGGAGTTGTTCGTCGCTTATCATTTTGTTATCACTTACACGCCCCGCACTCCGCGCCGTCTTCTAATGGCGACCATAAATCTAGGCAGCTGGTTTAAAATTGAATGAAATTGAATATGTTTATGGAACAAGTATTCTCGCCCTGTCAAGTGCTAACTACATTATTATATGTATAAGTTAGGTACCAGCAATGACAAAAGATTCGTCAATTTATAAACGCTGAAAGTTTACCTACCATGAGTAACTAAAGACTATGGTGCAAGGTATAAGGCCAGGCCTCCTCAGGTAGAAGAGGGATATGGAGCTTATACCCACCAATCTGCTCTGATGCGTTGGTGGGCTTAGGATGATAATGTTTGATTCATTAACGATCACTATCAGATGAGAGACAGACGCGGCTTAATTTGACGCAACGTGACTTCGGGCTTAGAATTTTACTGAAAATTTGTTAAAAGAAAAAAAATACTTAGAATTATTCCACAACCCGACACAGGATTGGAATCCAGGAACTCGTGATCGAACCCACGTAGGCTAACACTAGAACAACAAGGTAGGTATTTATAATGATTTTCTGTATGAGTACCTAGGTAGGTACTATTATGTACTTATTTTGTTAAAGTGCGGCCCAGGCATCGACAGAATAAACGTAAACAAAGAACATTATGAAAGCGGACGAGTTATAGCTCTGTTCTGATTTCTCGTAAGCAAATATATTGTCATGTTTCAAAGAATTATTAATTTATTTTCTTTCATTTAGATGGGTCACCTTTAGGTACCTGTGCTTTAAAAGTAGGTATCGAGTTACCTAACTCTTCAGATCAAATGTACATTGCTTGCAGCTTATCTATGATATATCTTACAGGGTTGCCATCCGTCCGAGTTTCCCCGGTTTTGTCCTAGTTAAGAGACCATCCAGAGAAAGTCTCTTAAGAATCAATAAAATCTGACTCATTAGTGATTATTAAAACAATATGTAAAAAATTGTAATAAGATTCTGTTTTATTCATTTTAATTTTTTATGTAACTAACATAAAAAATGATTAAAATGACTTAATTTAATTTTAGGGTCTGAAAGTAAATAAAAAAGTTATTTATAACATTTTCAACTTTTTTTACACTACGTTTATAAAACCTGTCGACATGTTCGGGTTCTGGACTCTAAAATTTGGTGTTTTCGAGGTTCTCAAACTGGTTTCCAAATTTTGGAGCTGGCAAACCTATGCTTACCTAGCCTGTAGCCCTATTCTGTAACTATGTTCTTTTTAGTTGACATTGTGACTTTCGAATTTATTTCTATCTCTCTTTATCTATAGATAGAATCGCGTTAGATGGCGAGACTAAGGCCTGTGTGCACCAAGATGTCGGTTATCATAACCAACGGTTAACATAAGCTAAACTTAAAATTTACTGTTAAGGACGTAAACCGGGCGGTTATCTTAACCGAGCTTACGTTCTTAACCGGCGTACGGGTTGTCGTGATTTATAGTAAAGTTATGTTAACCGTTGGTTATAACTGAAATCTTGGTGCACATAGGCCTATATCGTTAATCAAGTTATTAAAACATCCCTACAGAATAGTGCTACTTCTCAAAACTCTAAACAAGTAACTCACTTGTCATTGTGTTTGGCGAGTGTTTCAATGCCTGTCTCCCAAGTTTACTTATAATATGGTAGTCGATTTCAGTAACTGATCATAGTTCACCAGTTTGAGACTAAGATATAGACAGTTACATCCACAAGTATGAATTAATAATAACGTTAATGTTTATAATGAATCACAGTACATAGTCATCCGGAGGTCGCCGGTTGTTGTCCCGTTAGGGGCAAAAGGGCGCGAGTATTTTGTAAATGAAACTAAGATTTATTTAACAATCTACCTACATAAGTAAAGTCCACCTGTCATCAAATAATGTGTTAAAATTTTAATTGAGTTTTAAATTACCATTATATATAAGATCAGATGACTCGATTACTTTATTATTAACTAGAATAAAAGTAATGACGTACAGACGGTGAAAATAAAATTAAAATCCAAAAACAAAAATTTTGGAGTAGATCTTTTTCGCAAAATGAAAATTTGTACTAAAGACTGAAGAAGGTATTGCCTACTGCGTTAATTGGTTATAACGGCACGGCATTGTAAGACCATCTCAGTGTAACTATTTATATAACTTAATGCCTTATAACTTTTTATTATTTGTTCAAATTTTAAATTATAAAATCAAATAAATCATCCATCTACACTGTTCTTTTTTTTTATTGACTACAAGTTGGCTCTTGACTGCTATCACACCTGATGTTAAGTGATGATGCAGTCTAAGATGGAAGCGGGCTAACTTGTTAGGAGTGGGACGACAATCCACACCCCTTTCCTTTTATAGGTATTCTGAAGGTTCATCTATAAATTAATACCATGCGTCATTTTTAGTGAATGCATAATGAAATTAGGTATATATACAGTACCGACATACAAAAGAAATTTTTGAACATTTTTATCTGTTTGTTTGTTCCGGCTAATCTCTATACAATGATAGCCAGGTTCATGCGAGGAGTGACACTGACTAATATGTATCATGATATTTCCACAGGTAAAAAAACTACTCAGGTAAATAAAACAAAAAACTGTTACTGGAATCATATAATATTATAGAACAATAATATTTCCTTACTGCGATATAATATAAATTACCGATAGCCTGCTGAACGTCACAGATACAAAATATATTATATTAATTAATTGTATTCATAATTAAAATTAATTAAATAATTGTAAACGTAACCTACGATGGCGCTGACATCCATTGTACACGAATCTCTTCAGCTACAACAAAACAAAATATTCTGTGTGGCTATTGTTTCCTTCCACTGCCAGATTTAAAGTAAACGGCCGTTTGACGCGTTCAAATTAAAAAAGCGTACCCACGTTGTAGCAAATTGAGACCAATTAGAAAATATTTATTTTCAAGCAACATCGTAGCTTATTAGAAAAAATATTATTCGACGATAAAAAACCGGAAATCCACTAGGCTTTTTAGCTCTAATATTAATAGAAATAGACTATTCTGGCCTACTTTAATCCAGTGCTGTAACTAGGACAGTGCCAGCGGTGCCCAGGCACAGGGCGCAGAACTGACCAGACCATATACAAACAATACCTTATTTAGGCATGTGTGCACCAAGATTTCGGTTATCATAACCAACGGTTAACATAAGCTAAACGTAAAATTTACTGTTCATGACAACCCGTACACCGGTGAAGGACGTAAGCTCGGTTAAAATAACCGCCCGGTTTACGTCCTTAACCGGCGTACGGGTTTTCGTGAACTGTATGTAATTTATAGTAGTTATTGTAGTGTTGTAAGCTAGTGTATGTATAAATAGTGATGTGTAGTTTGTAGGTAGTAAGGTTAGACTAAGTGAGGGTGAATTAATAAATCAGTTAGCATCTAACCGCTGTGTTTAACTCACGTACATTACACTGGCGACGAGGATGGGATTAATTATTTTTTATGTCACGCGTGCTTATAGTATTTAAATTATAGTTCGAAAATGCCTTTCGGTAAAATTGAACCGTTTGATCTTTATTCCGGGAAGTGGTCGTTGTATGTTCGACGAGTGGAACAGTTTATATTTCTAAATGAAATTAAAAGTTCGCACAGAGTAGCCACGTTGATCACGTTAGTGGGGGATCGTACTTACAACTTAATGTGTGATTTGTGTTCGCCGACTAAACCCGAGGAAAAATCGTTTGACGAATTGGTGAATATCGTAAAAGATCATTTAGAACCTCAACGGTCAATTTACGTAGAACGAGAAATATTTCGTCAACGGAAACAAAATGTCGGTGAGTCCATACTCGAATTCTTACAAAATTTAAAACATTTGGCGACAGACTGTAATTTTGGACAAAATTTAGAAGAGAATCTTTGTGAGCAGTTTCTAATTGGGCTGCGAAATTCGGAAATTAAAGCTAGATTATTAGTTGAGAGGAATTTAACATATAAAAAGGCGGTGGAGCTAGCTCTCGGACTAGAAGCCGCGGAGAAGCATGTAGACAGAGTCAGCGGCCGCAATAGCATGGGCGGTGCTTATTCTGGAGACTTCGGCGGCAACGCAGGCGCGAGCGGTGCCGGCGGCGACGCCGGCGCGCCCGGCGCGTCCGGCGCGGGCGCAGCGAGCGGGAGCGGCGAAGCGGGCCGGGAGGGCCTGCACGCACTACGGGGCGGGGGCCGCGGACGGCCTGCCAACGCCTCCGCGCACTGCTGGAGGTGCGGTAAAGGACATCGAGCAGATAAGTGTCGATTTAAGCAGTATAACTGTGACTTGTGTCAACAAAAAGGCCATTTAAGGGCTATGTGCAAATCAGTGAATAAATCAAGTGTAAAGCGGCATAATTTTTTAAGTGATGATTCCGAAAGTGAAATATACAACATAAGGGCAGTGTCGCGCGGGGACAAACCGTATTTTGTAGACGTGAAAATAGGCAATTTAACACTGAAATGTGAATTAGATACCGGTAGCAAAATCTCGGCAATAAGTGAAAACTGTTACAATACATTGTTTTCGAATTACTTAATAAATAAAGATAGAATTAAATTATGTTCATACTCGGGCTCACGAATCGAACCGGTCGGGTATATATTAGTCGACGCATCTATTGAGGACAATTATCAGAAAAACTTAAAATTATATGTTATAAAAAACGGAAGTCGACCGCTATTAGGTAGAAGTTGGATTCAGAAATTCAATATAAACGAGTTATGTATTAATAACATTTCAAATGAGCGTAATGACAATGAATACCGCGATCGGTTTGTAGAGGAGTTAAAGAGAGACTATCCGTCTGTGTTTACGGATAAGTTAGGGGAATGTAAGAAACAAATTCGTTTACAGCTCACAGATAACGAACCGATTTTCATGCGCGCGCGGCCGGTACCTTTGGCGTTGCGAGCCGCAGTGGAGAGAGAAATTCGTCGTTTAGAAAAAGAAGGATCTATTTATCCGGTTGAACATTCCGATTTTGGTACACCGATAGTTCCGGTTATTAAACCGTCTGGAGAGATTAGATTGTGTGGGGATTATAAATCAACTATTAATCCGAAATTAAAACGGGATCATTATCCTCTTCCACGTATAGAGGATTTATTCGCGGCTTTGAGCGGGGGGCAAGAATATTCAAAGATCGACCTCACGACTGCGTACATGCAAGTACCTCTCCACCCGGACTCGCAAGCGTGTACGGCGGTGACGACTCACATAGGCACTTATGCATTCAAAAAAAACTCCTTACGGATTGAACTGCGTACCGGAAAAGTTTCAAAAAATAATGGAAGAAACACTTAGGGGCCTATCGAATACGGTAGTATTCCTAGATGATATATGTGTTACGGGAAAAGACCTAGAAACTCATAAAAGTAATCTGAGGGCTGTAATCGAAAGATTGGCGGCAATGGGTTTAACTGTAAAAATTAATAAATGTAGTTTTTTACAAAAAAGGGTATCATACCTAGGCTTTATTATTGATCGAGATGGTCTACATCCAGACTTGACAAAAGTGGAAGCGATTGTAAAAGCTCCAACCCCGGTAAACATGACTCAATTGAAAGCATTTCTAGGCTTAATAAATTATTATGGAAAATTTATTCCTAATTTAAGCTCCTTGTTGCATCCGTTGTATGCCCTATTAAAAAAAAATCAGGAGTGGAAATGGGATTCCAGTTGCGAAAAAGCATTTAAAGATATAAAAAATATTTTAGCTAGTGACCGAGTATTATGTTATTATGACCAATCACTACCTTTAGTTCTGTCAGTGGACAGTAGCGCTTACGGCGTTGGGGCAGTTCTGGCACATGCCTTTCCCGATGGCACTGAACGACCTATCAGCTGTGCCTCAAGAACTCTCGGAGACGCGGAAAAGAATTATAGCCAATTAGATAAGGAAGCATTGGCGATAATGTATGGCATACATAAACATCACCAATATCTCTTCGGAAGAAAATTTATTTTAAAAACGGATCATAAACCTTTGGTGTATATTTTTGGTCCAAAAGGGGGTATTCCACAAACGGCAGCGAGTCGACTGCAAAGATGGGCGGCTAAATTGGCGGCGTATGATTTTGAAATTAGTTACGTAAAATCAAAATCAAACGGCAATGCGGATGCGTTGTCGCGCTTACCGCTCGTGGGTGAAACCAGCCGTGAGCAACTCGGAGAAGAGAAACATTATTTATGTTACATAGATGAAACGTTACCGGTGAGTTATAAAGACATTGCAGCCGAAACAAAGAAAGATAGGTTATTAAGCCGAATTTATGGATATATAATGTTTGGATGGCCAGAAAAATGTAAAGAAGATGAGCATGCATTTTTTGTAAGGCGCGCAGAACTTTACATGGATCATGGTTGTATTCTGTACAAATACCGATTAGTAATCCCACAAAACTTACAGGAACGGGTTTTATTTGAAATACATTCAGGACATTTAGGAATAGTCAAGATGAAATCGATTGCTAGAAATTATGTATATTGGCCGTCTATAGATAAGGATATAGAGTGCGTCGGGCAGAAGTGTGAAGCTTGTCACAATGTACGGGACGCCCCTCCAAGGACCACGTTACATCCTTGGGAGTTTCCTACGGGACCCTGGAAGCGACTTCATGCGGATTTCGCGCAAATACAGGGCAAATACTATATTGTTGCAGTTGACGCGTACAGTAAATGGATAGAGGCGGAACAAATACGTAGCACCTCGGCACATGATACGATCAAGTTTTTCCGGAGTTTATTTTCTAGATTTGGATTAATTGAACAATTGGTAACAGACAACGGGCCCCCTTTCCAAAGCGCAGAATTTAGAGAGTTTTGTAATAAAAACATGATCAGACATGTTACATCTTCTCCATACAGACCTCAAGGAAACGGAGCCGGGGAGAATGCAATTAAAACTGTGAAAAAGACGATTAAAAAAGCAATTCTCGAAGGCGAAGACATACACGCTGGTCTGTGTCGGTTTTTGTTACAGTACAGGAATTGCACACACACAACGACGGGGGTTGAACCGGCAGTTGCTTTGTTAGGGAGACGTCTTCGGAATAGACTAGACGCTATGCGGCCGAATACGGCTAATATTGTGGCCGAGGCCCAGACCAAACAAATAGAGAACTCAGGGGGAACCATTCGAAAATTCGAGATAGGGGATAAAATATTAACACGAAATTATGCTCCGAAAGATAATAAGTGGATAGAAGGAGATATAATAGAAAAAACGGGACCAGTATCATATAAAATTTTACTAAATAAAGGAAATATTTGTCGCCGCCACACAGATCAAATTCTACCACAAAAAAGTAGTCGATTTTCGTGGGATATAGGAGGGAAACCAGACCCACCTACATCAGAGATAAGTATATCGGATCAATACGTAAATACAAGACCTCGAAAACAGAATGCACAGCCAGAAGAGACATATTCCCCCGTAAGAGAAATAGAAAAAGGTCAGTCGCAAGAAGGTAACAAGCAATCGCTCTCGACGCAGCCACAACCTCAACAAGCATCGGCATCGTCACCTACTGCATCTCCAATACCTTCTGTAGGACTAGATTTGATTCCAGAAGCAGCTTTAGATACGGTAGAAAGACCAAAACGGGCTTGTCGACTTCGGAAAAAGAATATAGAATAAATTGATAAAAAAAAAAATATATATAAAAAAAAAAGAACTTTCAATTGAGGCAGGTTTCATAAATAGAAATGATAATAGCTATTAAGATATTGTAGTTTAAAAGATGCTATTGTTATATGCTAGAAATGATAATAGCTATTAAGATATTGTAGTTTAAAAGATGCTATTGTTATATGCTATGCTATAGATGTTCTCAAACAACATTAATTTAGATTTTATATTTTTTGGTGAAGGGAAAGAGACAGAATATGGGTAATTTTATATTGTTAGTAATAAGGGTATATATGTAGTATTAAAATGTTATTGTAAACTTAATAGGAAGGGGAGATGTGTAGTGTTGTAAGCTAGTGTATGTATAAATAGTGATGTGTAGTTTGTAGGTAGTAAGGTTAGACTAAGTGAGGGTGAATTAATAAATCAGTTAGCATCTAACCGCTGTGTTTAACTCACGTACATTACAGTTATGTTAACCGTTGGTTATCATAACTGAAATCTTGGTGCACACAGGCCTTAGAGTCAGTTACAAGTCTGTAGGGCGCAGTCACGCACAGGCACAGGGCGCAGAAATTGCTGGTTAAGGTTCTGCATTAATCCCTCACACCGGTGCTGCCTCCTAACTTTTCAGACAACAGATTTTTCAACATTCAAACAGATTTTTAATGACAAACGACCTTTTTGACCGACGGAAAAAAACGGAGGAGGTTCTCAATTCGACACGCATTTTTTTTTTATGTATGACCACGCATAACTTTTTACACAGTTGTCCGACTTTGATAATTCTTTTTTTTTTATTAGTAAGGGCATACTTCCAAGGTGGTCCCATTGCAGCTTGTTAGAATCTGATGATGATATCCTGGGGAAATTGAAGGAACTCTTCAAATTTTGGAGGCACGCTTACAGCGATTTCGGTTTTTGTCTCGGTATCGGTAGCTTTTTGGCTACTAGTGTCGTATAATATACTATGACAGTATAGTACGAGTACGTTACGTGGCGATAAATCAATAAAAAGTAAGAAATGAAAATTTTTAACAAAAAATAGAACCGACTCAAAACGCACTAAAAAGTAAAAAATAACTGTGTTATTTAGTTGCTTTAATTTACTTAAGCATATCTAGGAGTCGGTGCCAGCCAAGGTTTCTACTTTAAGGACGTTACCTAGAACCCACAAACTGCTTTACTACGTAAAATAAATGTTCCTTAAACTTGGCTGGCGCCAACTCCTAGATATGCTTAAGTAAATTAAAGCAACTAAATGACACAGTTATTTTTTACTTTTTAGTGCGTTTTGAGTCGGTTCTATTTTTTGTTAATAATTTTTATCTCTAAATAACTAAGAAGTAAATCCCACACAAAAAATACATTTGTCTTTAGATTAGACCTTTCCAATAGATAGATAGGATAGATAATACTCTTTATTTAATTTACTTCCTTATAAGAGAGGGGATATGGAGCGTAGACCCACCAAGCTGCTCCAATGCGGGTTGGCGGGCTTAAGGTGATAATGTTTCATTTATTAACGATCACTATCAGATGTTATTGATAGTGACCGGGACCGACGGCTTAACGTGCTCTCTGAGGCACGGGGGTGTAACACCACCAACTTCCAGACTCCAGGCTTGGAATATACTGAACATTTCATAGAAGAATAAAAAAGTTCAGAATTATTCCGTGACCCGACCCAGGAATCGAACCCAGGACCTCGTGATTGAAGCCACATAGGTTAACCACTAGAACAACGAGGCAGTCGTTCCCCTCTTGTATAAGGAGGTAGGCCTGGCCCTGTAATGGGCCGTTAATAGGCTGATAATGATGATGATTTAATTTACTTTAATTTATTTAATAGTTTCGATTTACTACAACGTGGTTACGGGGTTTACATATTACGGGGTACATATTGCCTTTCACGCATTTTTGCATATTAATTTTATAATGTTGGTAGTATAGTACTAACAACATGTCTGGACACCACACATACAATCTTTATATATACAGCTTGGTGCTCGTAAGCTCTTGTCGGCTTGTCTGAGCACTGCACATTCCTCTGTTGATCTAACATGTTCTTTGTTTAACTTTTTAATGAGAGTGAAATATTACAATAGTATCATTGATATATTAATAATATGGACTTCGGGTCAGCGCTAAAAAGTCCGAACCAAAAGAGAGCTAAAACGCGAATAGATTTCTAATCGCATTCAGTCTCATATTAGCTTACTGAGAGAATACACGTCAATAATGTTTTAGAACAACTCTATGTGTTATTTTGTTGTTTAATATTTGAATTTTTTAGTTCCTCCATTTTTTAATTGAAAATAATATTAATTAATAAGCTTTTATTTTTTATGTCATAAATATTAATGAAAAAAGTTTTACCATAATGGTAAAATGGAACCTTTCCGTCCGACCTTCGGCCCGTCCTTCACACTCGATTATTTGATAACTATAAGAATTATATAAATGAAATTTGGAACTGTTATTTAAAACAGTGACCTAAAGTCATTGTAGTAAAAAATATATTGGTTGATACTAGATTTATCCCAGCATATAGAGGTCACTGATACATTTAAAGTTGGCTGTAAATATAATATAAAGGTTAAAGATACCAAAAAAATTCAAAGCTTACTACTACTCCACATCATTTATATTGTTCTATTTTCACGAGAAGCTGCCATGTCAAAAAAAGTTGCCATGGCAACCGTCAGTCAAAGCTGATTACTTATTGCAAGCAATTAGACCGTTGCAAATTAGACTGTATAACAATAACATAAGACATATATTACAATGTATGTTTGTTTATATAAATACAAATACATTATATAGTATATATAAGATATCTTGGGACACTTTTGTCGTGAATTTTGCATTACACCCGAAGTCCATAGTACTAACTATTAAAATGTCAATGAAAAATATAGTATTCAATGTATAGTATAGTAAAGAAATAAATATTTTTAATTATGGATGTTTTTCTGTTTGTCCTTATTTCATGTCAAGTGGTGTACAAATAAATAGATGTGTTTATAAGACTGGTAGTATATACGCAGTGTACTAGCAATTAATTCGACAAGCGTAAAACCTGTCGAATTAATCCAACGGCCCCGTGGTACCGTGGACACATTATTGAACATGACAAACCAATCTACATACATACTTAAGCGAAATACCATTAATCGATTGACTCATCACGACATCTCAAACTTTATGCTCGACTAACTTCAAATTTAGCATAGTTACTCATTTCGCGATGTGGATGCTCACTAAGAACAGATTTCTCGATAGTCGCACGGGAACGGGATGTATGCAGATGGAAGCTAATACAACAGAGAGTTGTGTACAATGATGATTATCAGCGCTATAGTACATTCATCATCGAACTGTCGCCTACAGGACAATTTGTTTTCAATTACCTACATATAAGTGCGTCGCCGCGACGTCTACCAACTGCTAAGTTTGACTACACACTACACGGAATAGAAAACAAGCCAAACTCTGTTATACATACATAGATAATAAGTTTACACCGTCATAATATGCAGTTTTGTTTCAAAAGGACATTGCCAAAAATTGTATGGAAGTGTACCCCAGTCTGCCCAGTAATGATATATATGTCATTAAATAGTGCAGATTTACTAGAATATTTACAGAAAAACAAAGTTGCATGTAGCTATGCAGTCGCCGGAAAAAGTTATGAAGGTTGAAAAAGTTGACTTTCCATACTACGACGACGGTCACGTGATTCAGAACACAATAAATCGATTGAATTTTTTTTTTATATATTTTCAAGTGATTGCTATGAAACATGGGTAGTTGCTTAAAATTCAATGTGTATTTAAATCAAACAGTTAAATATGAGCATAAGTTTGGACAGCCTGGGGCAAATTTTGACCATGTCCTCTGCCAAACTCCTTTTTAGGGTTCCATACCCAAAGGGTAAAAACGTGACCCGATTACTAAGACATTTAAAATTTTCACAGATGATGTATTTCTGTTGCTGCTGTTATAACAAATACTAAAAACATTTTAAATTAATATTTAAGTAAAACTCCTATACAGTAAACTGATTTTATGCAGTTTTTAGCTCGATTAGCAAGGAACCCTTCGTGCGCGTATCCCACTCGCACTTGGCCGATTTTTTTGTATTATTGCTAATCCCTATAATTTCGGATAATTCACCCTATATTCAGTGGCAAGTTAGATTTAGTTTTTAATATCATTACTAAACTATTCTAACGGATGTTTGGCTTGTTTAAGATAAAAATAAAAATCCATGGCATCCGTTAAAATAATTTATTAATTTACATTTACACAAATAATACATTACAATAAATAGCGCCAAGCTAATGGAACATAATTATATCACAATTTCTTACAAAGAACCTATAACTGGTGACGTGTGGTCTCACAGACCCAGCTGCTATATTTCTTCCCCTATAGGCCTAAAAAGCGAACATTTCGTTACCCAATAATCTATCGGAAATATAGTTCTCTCTTTCATTACGTTAGGGTGAAAGCGCGAGAAATATTTATGACCGCGACAAATTCTGTTTTGTGATACTTCGACAAAAAGAAGCCTATGTCAGACTCTACACTATCTTTGTACTGAAAATCATTTAAGTCAGTTGAATAGTTTTGGGCGTGACAGAGTAACTTTCGTATTTATGATGTTAGTATAGATTTCGAATCTATAGGGCGACGTGTTCATTACAAGAGACATCTCATTAAGTATGTTAAGCCTACTGGCTTATACGCCCTTTCAATGTTAGTAACTTCAATTTCAATTGCATTTAGTAGAGCCGTAGTTTTTCAAGCAAGGCCTAAAGCGGTTAATTACGTCAACATAAAGTTCAGCACCGGTCTCTCAGACCCCTCGTCACCAGTTTTACGTTACACAAACACAATGTCACCAGTTAAAGGTTAAGTTGTAGATTTTATTTTTTTAGAAAATTCCATGATTTACTCCCACCAAAACAGTAATAAGTTTATACTAAAAATGTGATTTTATTTAAAGCTTAACATGTCAAGACGTATCTACTAAAAAGAGCTATTTATTTATTATAAAACAATTTTCAAAATATTGTCTGCATTCAGGGTCATTCACACAACTAAGAAAAACCTAACAAAATGTCCAAATATAGCAATAAATTAGTTAATTAGTTTCAATTTGTAATGCTATTAAATATTGGAATAATTGAAATAATGTCCTTGTGCGACACGCGTGGTTAGTACTTTTTAAATTTAGTTTTATGGAGTTTACATAGTGAATGAGTATTAATTTTCAATCAGCGAGTTTAGTTCTTATACTTGCATGAACAAATAAGAACTAAGCATATGCGTTTTGATAAATCTCACATGAGATTAGGGGAGATAAGGAGAGATTAGGGATTTATGTGACAATTGTCTTAGATTTGTATGAGTAGCATCTAACATTTACATGACAAGTGTCTCAAATTGTATGAAAAGTGTATTAGATTTGTATGACAAATGTCCTACATTTCTATGACAATTATCTTACATTTGCATGACAAATGTCTCACATTGGTATGACAAGTATCTTACATTGTATGACGAATGTATTATATTGTATGACGGGTGTCTTACATTGTATGACGAGTGTATTATGTTGTATGACGGGTGTCTTACATTGTATGACGAGTGTATTATGTTGTATGACGGGTGTCTTACATTGTATGACGAGTGTATTATGTTGTATGACGGGTGTCTTACATTGTATGACGAGTGTATTATGTTGTATGACGGGTGTCTTACATTGTATGACGAGTGTATTATGTTGTATGACGGGTGTCTTACATTGTATGACGAGTGTATTATGTTGTATGACGGGTGTCTTACATTGTATGACGAGTGTATTATGTTGTATGACGGGTGTCTTACATTGTATGACGAGTGTATTATGTTGTATGACGGGTGTCTTACATTGTATGACGAGTGTATTATGTTGTATGACGGGTGTCTTACATTGTATGACGAGTGTATTATGTTGTATGACGGGTGTCTTACATTGTATGACGAGTGTATTATGTTGTATGACGGGTGTCTTACATTGTATGACGAGTGTATTATGTTGTATGACGGGTGTCTTACATTGTATGACGAGTGTATTATATTGTATGACGGGTGTCTTACATTGTATGACGAGCATCTTACATTTGTACGGATGGATGTTTATTCTATATGTATATTATGATGTATATTGTAGACGGGTGCAGTGACGACGCCGCGCGCGCCCTCTAACTTGACTATACCCACACGATCGCAACTGTTGATGATATCTTCCAATTCAAAACATTCCATATCTGAAAATTTAAAATGAAAATTAATATACTTTATTAATAAATAAATAATTTTTTTTTTTTTATCGACTACAACTTGGCCCTTGACTGCTATCACACCTGATGTTAAGTGATGATGCAATCTAAGATGGAAGCAGACTAACTTGTTAGGAGTACGATGAAATCCACACTCCTATCGGTTTCTACACATCGTACCGGAACGCTAAGTCGCTTGGCGGTAAGTCTTTGTCGGTAGGGTGGTAACTAGCCACGGCGATAGCCTCCCACCAGCCAGACCAAGACAAATTAAGAAAAATCCCAATCTGCGCCACCGGGAATCGAACCCAGGACCTCCGTCTTATGAATCCACCACGCATACCACTGCGCCACGGAGGTCGTCAAAAATAGTAATATCGTCGTATAAAATAAATATTATAGGACAATGACATACATCGCTATATAACTCCAAAGTAAGCTTAGGTAGCTTGTGTTATGGGTACTATGATAACTAATCAATATTTTATATATATTATACATAAATACTTATAATATATAGATAAACACCCAGACACTGGAAAACATCCATGCTCATCACACAAACATTTTTCCAGATGTGGGAATCGAACCCACGGCCTAGGACGCAGAAGTAAGGTCACTACCCACTGCGCCACTCGGCCGTCCGTATATATTATAACTAGCAGACACCGTGAGTTTACCCGCGAGGACAACAGTGTATTGCGAGTTTCTAAGGACACCAACAAATAAAAAAATATACATGCGAGCATTTTGTAGGAAAGAATGGGTATAGCAAGCTGTCCTTCAAAGATGGTTTTTTTATGTAGTCGAAATAAAGAGGTGCACTTCTACCACGCATTATTTTATTATATTTCAAATAGAGAAAGCAGTGTTTTCAACAAAAGCTCCGAGGTAGTTTAAATTTTTCCAACTCTTCTGACAATAATCTTCCAATTTACACAAAATCTTAACAAATAATATACTGAACTCCTCAGGAATTTAGTATATTATTCAGTACAGTGCATTCATTAGTCTTTGAGTTTATCGTGAATAGACCGATAGACAGACTGACATTAATAGGCTCATAATGATTATGAACACACACCTCAATGTTATTTTCTAGCTTGCAGCGCGTTGGAGAGCCAGTCCATCGCCTGGTCGAGCCCCTCGCCGCGTACTGCCGAAGTCTTGAAGATCTGGAAGGTTCTATCACGCAGTGCATCCAGCCCCAGCGCCTGGTGCACCTCCGCCACTGTAAGGCAGCCTGCCATGTCTTGCTTGTTGGCTAGCACCACTAGGATTGCATTTGCCAGCTCATCTTCCTGGAAAACATAACATATTTCAATAAGGGCATGTAATAGTTTAAATAACAGGTGCATTGTAACACTAAGCATTTTAGTGTTTCTATATGATACTGCTTTGATGGTCTAGTGTTAGCCTATCTGGCTTTGATCGCGAGGTCTTAGGTTTGACTCCTGGGTCGGGTCACAGAGTAATTCTGAGTTTTTCATTCTTCAATGAAATTTTGGAATTTCAACATGTTTCAAGCCTGGAGTCGGAAAACATATTAAGCTGTCACTGCACTATAAAATCCCGGAAGACTTAGCTATTACGACATCTAGACCGGACATATTTCTTTTTTCCAAACAAATCAAATGTATAGTACTTGTTGAGCTTACAGTGCTGTGGGAAACAAACATCCTTAAAGACCATGTATTCAAAGTGAATAAATATTATGACCTTACTAATGAACTAACCAAAAATGGCTATGTGGTTAGTTTATATGCGGTAGAAGTGGGTGCGAGGGGTTTACCAGCGAAGTCTCTTTACAACCTGCTTAAAGACCTTGACCTTACTAGAA
Source organism: Mycalesis mineus (assembly GCA_034621355.1). NCBI lineage: Eukaryota > Metazoa > Arthropoda > Insecta > Lepidoptera > Nymphalidae > Mycalesis > Mycalesis mineus. Next base: position 494,684 of record CM067886.1, read on the forward strand.
GTACGCTCCATATTGGAACGAGTGTCCAAAGCTGCTCTAGTAGGGTCCTTCCGAATTTGGCTGGGCAGGGAGAATAACTTGAATGGAGGAGGTGAGTGTTGACGCGCGTCACTAAGGGTACCTTTAAACCTACACCCGTGTCACAAGTTTCGGGCTCTGTTTGGAGTTTTTCTCTCAGTTATGCGATGGACCCGACACCCGCACGGTGAATCCATGGAATGCTAAGATATTCATCTCTCCCCGGTCACTGTCATCATCAACTGATAGTGATCCATAATAAATGAAACATTATCACCCTAAGCCTGCCAACCCGCATTGGAGCAGCGTGGTGGGTCTACCCCAGTGATCCCCGGTTTCGTCAATCATAGATCCTAAGTACCGATATCGTTGAACCCTTTCTAAATTTTTGTCATTAAGACAAAAAAAGGTGCATCGTAATGGTTTCCTGCTAATAGTCATGAACTTAGTCATTTTGCAGTTATCATTAATGCCCTATGAATTACTGGCGAAAGAGACTGCTTTAACCAATGATTGCAAACCTTTTAAGCTATCTGCTATCAGAATTTTAATTAAATTAAAAAATTAGTACACCCTTAACCATTACTCCTTCATTGATACCTTCAAGAGCTTCATCAAATATTGCTTCGGCATAGATGTTAAATAACAATACACCCTTGCCATACTCCACTCAATATGTCAACGTTTAAAGTTGTATGTCAATCAACCCTTACATTAGCTCTCTGTTCCCAATATAAGTTCCTGATAATCTGGACATCTTTATAATCTAAGCCTGGCTGGCTTAGACTTGGTTGCTAATCTACTATTTTAAAAGTAGTAATAAAATACTTACTCTTAACATATGTACTAGTTCATCTTTAGATATTCCTATTCTGTCCCTGTCTGCAGAATCTACGACATATATTATTGCATCTGTGTTGCCATAGTAACATCGCCAATAAGGTCTAAAAAAATAAAATAAAATGAAACAGCACATTATCTCACTAAAATCAGACACTTACATATTTTGTTATCACAAATATTAGTGATAGATAGTTGTTTAGATCATATCTATTAGTCAGACGAGCCGCGACAAGTATCAGCACAAATTAATCAATTGATCTTATGAATCAATTTTAATTAAAATTGATTAGAAACATTAATTACTTTAAGAAAGTGCATGAAGTTTATTTTGATAGTGCCATTTCAGTAATTTTGACTTAAATGTTGTGATGGCAAACATCGAGGCACTACTTTGTTGTATCTTCCTTATTATAGAAATACAAACTACAATTTACGGTCATGCCATCTATTTGGAAGTTTTTACTCTTGTCGTTAACTATAACAGCAAAATTTACTTTATGTTATACTTATTTTCATTAATTCTATATTATTATGAATTCTCATATTAACAGTCAGAATCAGTCCGTCGCAAATTGGATCTCAAGCAGCGGTGGGCTGTGGTGTTTTCAGTTTCTTTTCACCTAAGTGGCGATGGGAATCTTTGTTTCCTATAGTCTATTACTGAGTGTCTCGATTTTTGCAGACATGACATTTAAAGAGCAACAGTAATTTATCAAGTTGAATTAAATTAATCAAATTCTGGGCTGGCTGGAGTTCTATTATCAAGGAAGGAGATGATACAAATACAAAAGTTGTTTTTCAGAATAATGATTTTATCAATATTCATAAATTCAATGATGTTTTTTACAAATTATTTTATGATTCAAATGTCCATCATGCCTAATTAGACTGCAACAACACTTTATTTTCCATCCATGATCAAATATACTGTAAAAACAAGGTTATATTTTTTGCTGTCAGATTTCTTTTAGATAAATAACCTCAATGTACCTGATGCTAGTCTGTCCGCCCAAATCCCACACTTGAAACTTTAAATTTTTGTATGTGACCTGTTCAACATTAAAGCCTATAGTTGGTATCGTGGTCACGACTTCCCCGACCTGCAGTTTGTACAAGATTGTTGTCTTCCCGGCTCCGTCCAAACCTAAGATCAAAATCCTCATTTCCCGTGCCCCCAACAAACCCCGGAAATAACTAAATAGACCACCTGAAAGAAGAAAGCAATTTTACCAAAAAATCGTAAAGTAAAACGAGGTAAATATTACACTAAAATAGTAAATTCACTTACCCATTATTGTGTGTGTTTAGCCTAGAAAAACATTAGTTTTTACGACTAAGGAATGTTGGAATCTCTTTCGTTATACATCCAAATTTTTAAGAAATTACTATTAATATCTAATTAACACTTAATGTACAATATTTATACGGTTTTAAAGCTTTTTAGCAACATTTATTCGGAAATTGTTCCAACTATTTGACGTGTAACGTAAGCAAGCACTCAAAAATGTTGCCACATAACAAATCTGACTACTTATACAGATTATAAAAAGATAGTTCTAAGTTTTTTTTTACATGAAAATTCAGACGGATTTCGAAGCTCTTTAAAAAATTGGATATTGTTGATTAATAATTCAGATGAAATTTTAATTTTGTTTTAAATCTTAGCCCTCATTTAATCCCTGAAAATACTTTAAGATCAAAGTTTATATAATACATAATTGCAATTTTCTAGTTTTTTGAAATACGAGTACTCAACAATAAAATGTTTTGTTTTGACCAGTATAACCTGATGGATTCAAATTTAAATTCAAAATGATCTATGATCTATTCATAAGTATTTTGAAAGTGTACCTATTACTTTAATTGTACCTATTATTGTAATTGTTTTAATTTTTTGGCACCTATTTCAGAAGCAGTTTCTCCTGAACTCTAAATTAATTTATATCTAAATTAATGAACATTTTCACAAAAGGATAATTTACCTTACACCGCGAGGCAGTGTATGCGCAACACACGAATTTGTATCGTCACAGAGTTGTTGATGTCACAGATTCGTTACCTACGGATTAAGGTATGATATCGCGAGTCATGCAACTATGTGATCACGATGTGTCGCCGCGCACTGCAACTTTTTGTCACGGTAACCCTTTTGAAGAGGGTGACCCTCTGTCACCATCAAGGGGCCCACTGTAACTATTACCGGGCGACAAAACGAACTCATTCGAGTTCGAGATAAATATAAAGCATGATGCTGTGATATTGTCCTCCCAAAATTCCAAGAAGAAAAATGAAACGAAAAATTGCTACTGCGTGCATACTATAATTATATGTTATATTACACTATGTGCACTGAAAGATTATTTAAAGAAAAAATTTATATTTTTTATTCTGAATAAATTCGAACACCTTAAGCTCACCTTATATTTAATATATATACATATTTGATATGGTATTTTGTCTTCATTTGACACCCATATTGGTAAGATAACAGAATAGATATACACATCCCCCCTTTTCCCCCCATTTACAGCCGCCATTTTCAAAATTTATATAGCCTATGTCACTACCACAATTTTGACAAACTCAACGAAACCTCATATGTCAAAATCCGTTCAGCGGTTTAGGCTGTAGCGCGTGCCGAAGAAATGGACATATACATACATACATACATACATACATACACACGTACATAAATACGCTCGAATAACATTACCCTCCTTCTGACGCAGTTGGGTAAAAATAATTGCGTCATTTAGTTACTTTAACTTACTTAACCATATTTATAAAGTCGGTGCCATTCTCGTTGTAATCGCAACACTATTTTTCTCACATAATACATATTAGGATGGGAAGGCATGCTAATGATTCACACTATCAATTTAATGAAGTGTATAACTCAGCTCTTATATTTTCATATCCACCGTTAGAGGTTATTATTTCTGTTCAGGAATGCGTGTGTGGCCGTCAACCCTGTCAGCGTGTAATGAGTGCGTCAGGGGCTCGTAATTATAGTACCTAGTTACTGGTGAGCTATTTGTGTGAACTGCCTCAGATGCTTTCCAGTTAACTGTTATGTGTGTTACGTTGTTAGTGCCCAATAAGTCCAGCTGACGTGATTGTGTCAGCTGGACTTATTGGGTCATAGATTAAAGACAACTAGATAGAGCCCATAGCGTGTCCACTCGTGAGACAGCAAATCAGCATTATTGACATGATATGTCAACATTTAAAGTACATCATGAAACGTTATGTTTTAAAATATCGTAAAATACGAAATATTACTTTATATAAGATAGTTTAGTAAACGCATAATACATGAAATTTGCTAAAAAATAACATATCTAAGCTTTAAATCATCAATCAATGAAGTTTATGCCTACTTACGTATGAAATGTAATTCCTTCGATTTTCTGTTCGCTGCGACTGTTGCAGCCGAAAATATTACAACCCACCATTGCACGATAACGTTTAAATTAATATCGTAACCGCAAAGTTATATTATTTATCAGCAAATTTAATAAAAAGCTAATAATTGCTCAGATATGTCCCTTGTCTGTCACAAACTCCACTCTTGACAAACAATAAAAACGAACACGCTGAAAGGGACAAAAAATAATCTTGTGTCACTTTCTAATAAAGGCCGAATGAAATAAGTCTGTCACGCTCTTGAACCTACAGCCGCGTTATGACTCCATCTAGTAGTCTTTAATCTATGTATTGGGTACACTTCGACTTAAGAAATATTGACTTGTTTTCAAGACGAGAACATTTGGACTGTCAGATTTATCAGTTTCCATGTAGGGCCAAGCTTCTAACTCTTCTTATGCACGTAACTTCGCAAGTGCTAACTTCTCAAACTCTACACTTTAGTCAAAATACGTAACTTGACCGTTTCGCTATATGCACAGGTGCTTAAGGTGAAAATTGTATCCAATCATCATTAGGCACTTTTCTGATAAACAATAGTTCTTGTAGTAATGATACGGCCAAAACACATATTATTTAGACTAAGATGTAGAGTTTGTGAAATGAGGCCCAAGACCGTGCCTCCATATGATGTCCTAGTCTATACCCCATATCTCGTCTATAACGAGTAAAGCCTGTACGTTGAAATAGGCTTTTTGTTATCGACTACAAGTTGGCCCTTGACTGCTATCACACCTGATGTTAAGTGATGATGCAATCTAAGATGAAGCCGGGCTGAATTGTTAGAAGTAGGATGAAATCCACACTCCTATCGGTTTCTACACGACATCACGCTAAATCGCTTGGCGGTACGTCTTTGGTGGTAGGGTGATAACTAGTCACGGCGAAAGCCTCCCACTAGCCAGACCAAGACAAATTAAGAAAAATCTCAATCTGCTTCGCCGGGAATCGAACCCAGGACCTCCTGGGTCTTATAAATCCACCGCGCATGCTACAGCGCCACGGAGGCCGTCAAAAGCTGATTACGAGTACTATGTCGATGAAATGATATTCTATATAGCAGCATAGCTTTTTAACCTTTACTCGACTGTTAATGAAGTCTAATAGTAAGCGACTAGTAATAGTCTGTTGTGGCATGTGCTAAATGAAGAGTTAACTTAAACCTAGAAGAATCTAAACCTAGTAGATATAATCATTTACATACATACCAAAACAAGACTCTTGTAAAGTACTTGCTTATGCTTTGAAATAACTGAAGTAAGGCGTTGAAGCTTAAATGTCAGAGAGAGTATTTATGAGCTTCGCCAGTCATATGATAATGTAATAGAGAATAGGTATCCACAAAAAATCCCGGACAAAATAAATTTGACATTGAATTCTGCAGAGTGAGCCTCTTCGTCACCCCTGGTTAAATAAGAAAATAGTAGTTTCCCCAAACTGCCCGGTTTGTGGAATCATCGAGGACATCCGACATGTTTTGATCGAGTGTAAATTGAACGCAGTTGAACGTCGAGCCATAGTGAAACAGAGTGTTGGACAGTGCAACAGCATCTTGGCCTTTCTCTTATCAGAGTAGACGAAGATGCTGTTACTTTATTATTCAATGATAATTTTACTTCTTCATTACTTATTTTTTCACTATCTGTAAGTAGTTATAGAGCTTTTTATTTCATAATAAGGAATAACTTAAATATTACATATATTTAAGTTATGCCTTATTATGAAATAAAAATAATTTAAAACTAAATAAAAAAGAAATACTTAACGCTACCGTAACCTAAACTAAAAAAATAAAATAAAACAAAATAAAAAAGAGTAAAAAACTTAGGCGTCATAGTATTCCTCCGAATCAGACCTTCCTCCTTCCTTTACCACTCCGGTCGAGTGGTAAAGTGCCCAGAAGGCTGGCAGCATTGCCACGTTGAATGGCATTGGCAATGCTGATCCTCTGACCTAAAAAGAGGCCAGCCTTCTGATCACGGGAGGCGTCGATCAATCGTTTTGCGACATCTCTATAAAGTAAGGCCTGTGTGCACCAAGATTTCGGTTATCATAACCAACGGTTAACATAACTTTACTATAAATTAACTGTTCACGACAACCCGTACACCGGTTAAGGACGTAAGCTCGGTTAAGATAACCGCCCACTTTACGTCCTTAACCGGCGTACGGGTTGTTGTGAACAGTAAATTTTACGTTTAGCTTATGTTAACCGTTGGTTATGATAACCGAAATCTTGGTGCACACAGGCCTAATTAGTTTAGTTTATATGTAAGACATAATTATAGGCATGTCACACTTGATCACGGAGCGACATCGTGACTTTGCGATAAAAAAATCTGAGATTCTTTCGCGTAGTCCCAAAACGAAAAAACTGCCGGTAGTTTGTTAGATGTACCTATTTATAGTTAGATATAAATAAAGTAGCGACCCATGACCGTGGGATTTCCATCCAATTACAATCGCAGCCTCTGAAAGAGATTCGATCTATTAGTCATTGCCATCACAGTTAGAAATCCTAGAAATATTTAGATCCGGGAAAAAATCGTAGCTCAGTTAGTGACGGAAATAGCCGGGGAGCACAATGGATAGACGATAGGTACTGACTAGACAATACACCAGGAACCTTTTGCTTTTGTTACATACAAAGTACCTACCTAACTACCTATCTAATGAAATCATTGTTAGTTTTATTTTTATATTTTAACTCGTTGGTCGGTTGGTCGGTCGGTCGGTTTACTTATTATTGTGATCGAGATAGTGAGACTGCAGAATAGAGCTCTGAAGAAAGAAAAGAAAAAGAAATATTTGAAAGAAAGAAAGAATGTTTATTTAGGAAAAACATGAAAAAAAATGATAACAAAATAATTCGTTAGGCAGGATGTAAATAGTGATGAGATCCGAAAAAGACCCTCAGCCCAGCATATTTCTGTGCCCGTCAGGACACCGTGCTGATCTTCCATGAAGCCCTTGAGGTGAAATTAGAGATTTCTCTATAATATTTTTTCAGTAGCATCTCGTAATTAGGATACCTGCCTCTAAGATACCTGTTATAGAGTAGGTAAGAAATATTGCTTCTGATCTGACTTCAGTAATGTGGGATTTCGCTGAGATATGCTTGTGAATTTTGATAGTAAGTATATCTCGAACTGATGGTTTTTCCCTGATGACCAAGTTGAAAAGTAGAGAAGTAAATTTATTATTGAGGTAGGTGTCTACTGCCTACCTACTCATAGTACCTACCTATAATTGAGATTTGTTGTTGCACTGTGATATAAGAAAAGTTTAGTATTTAGGTACTCGTAGGTAAACTACATTCCGGCACATAACATTCCTAATGCTTGATATTTTTAGGGTACTGTACCCTAAGGATAAAAACCCTATACTAAAACTCCACTGTCTGTCTGCCTGTATACCACCAGACTGTACCTATATCGTGATAGTTGAAATTTTCACAGATGATGTGTTTCTGTTATCAATATGGCAACAAATATTAAAAACAAAATAAAATATTTATAAGCCTAGCTGTTTAGTAAAATTGAGCTGAATGAATGGAGAATGTTTTAAAATCTATAACATATATATATTATCATTTTGGATAAAACTGAAGTTGTAGTTGAACGTTTTTCTGAGCTGATACACTGCACTGCACACAACAAACGTGATTTTGTCATCAATTTTAGCCCGAGAGCACTTAGCCGGTTTTATAATATAAGCTAGTCAAGAAACACAAGTAGGTACCTAAAGCTATATCTAATATATGAACAAATTAACGCCTTATAATCTGTTTGACGTAAATTAAGATGATAAATTCCGATGAGTTGACAAAGTCTTTGTTTATTAGGTGACACACTGCAGATATCTTTAATATCTTTTTGATAAAATTTATTGTTGTATCAACTAATCGCTAGATACAATAAAGATGTCTACAACTATACCACAATAATTATTATGATGAGATAATATAGAGGATTATGACGATCCTTAATCGTATTAGATACTTTTAGTTCGAACTACCGATAGATGCTGAGGTAACGCAATTTTAAGGAACCCTCCCGTATGTAGTCGATTTTTTTTATCGACTACAAGTTGGTCATTGACTGCTATCACATCTGATGTTAAATGATGATGCAATCTAAGATGGAAGCGGGCTAACTTGTTAGGAGTTGGATGAAATCCACACCCCTTTCGGTTTCTACACGATATCGTACCGGAACGTTAAATCGCTTGACGGTACGTCTTTGGTGGTAGGGTGGTAACTAGCCACGGCGAAAGCCTTCCACCAGCCAGACCGGGAACCCAGCATCTCCGTCTTGTAAATCTACCGCGCATGTCACTGCACCACGGAGGTCGATGTAGAAATCTAGTAATAGGTCAGGACCAACGACTTAAAAGCTTCTCAGAAGTCCATAAATTCTTATGTCGTAATGTACGAATGACTCGAACACTAGCCGGTTCTATGCAGTGGCGTTCTTTACAGGCTACTTAGTTTGGTATTTGGACGATTCTGCTAGAACATGATGAACTCGAATATTTCTAAATTCTTCAAATTTCTAAAATTTTTTTTTTTTCATTAGCAAACTTTTTTTTTTTATTGAAAAAGAAGGAACTTAAGCTAACTTATCCTAACAACTATACAAATCATGCCCACGTGGAATGGTGGCAAGAATACTGGCTGCATTTCCGCGTTGGATAGCCAGGCTAATCCTTTGCGCAAGAAATAAGCCAGGCCTTCGGTCACCAGTTGAGGCAATTAGGCGCGGTGAAATGTTACGGAAGAATTTTTTGGCACTGCAATTTTACATTTCTAAAATGTAAAATCATCATCATTAAATGCCTATTACAGAGCCAGGCCTCCCTCTTTGTAGGAGAGATGATACGGTGCTTAGAACAACCACAACAACGCTGCTCTCATGCGAACCGACGGGCTTGGTTATGTGGTCGAAGTACACCACCACCTTCCCGAATGCGGGTTTAGGAGTTTAATGAACCCTTTCAGAATTATTCCACATCCTGACCCAGGATTCGAACGCAACACTTGCTTGCACACAAAGGCTAAGCACTAGACTAACAGAGCAGACATGTAAATATAATTTAATCCTAATTCCTATAGGCATTATGACCATGAAGAAAGGCCAGTGGCCAGGCCATATGAGTAATATTAAAAATGAATTCAGCAATAATGTCCCCAGTTCAGTGCACCTTCACCGCACGTCAGCGCTGTTCTCGGAAGAGCATTTTCCCTGTGTTATCTAAGATCAGTCCGGTTGGCTTGTCGGAATGTAACCGAGACGGGAGTTACCTTAGTCCGATGATCTAATGCAGTTTTCTGAGCTTTTAAACGTTCTTACGTAAATATATTATGGGCATTACCTACCTTAATAAATGATTGTTGCAATATTATTTCTATAATATCCTTATGTTGCTAAATCAAATTGTTTTTTTTTTATAAATTGCTTGAAAACCAGTATAAATTGCATGACCACCAGAGATGTCATGTATGCGTTGCCGGCTTTTAATTAATTTGTTTATCTGCCCCTTGAATGAATATCCAGATAGTAGTGGGAACTTGTGGAAACAGTATATGTGGAAGATGGTTCCAAAGATTGCTTTGTGGCAGAAATGACTTAGTAATATGGGTGATAGAGGCTAGAGTTATTATTTATAGTACAAGCAATTATAAATGGTATTCATTGTAGACTTAAAAATACACACTTTGAATGGTAGAACCAGGACAGAACACCCTTTGGATATATTATGGAGGAGCGAGACTTGAACCAAGAGGTCGATAACATCAACTCTAATATAGTACATAAATTTTGAATTTATGAGTGATTGAAAAAAAAACGGAGGAGATTCTCAATTCGACACGTATGTTTTTTTTTATGTATGACCACGCAAAACTTTTTACAGAGTAGTCCGATTTTCAGAATTCATTTTTATTATTAAGGGCACACTTCCAAAATGGTTCCATTGTCATCATGTTCGGATCTGATGATGATATCCTAGGAAAATTGAAGGAACTCTTCAAATTGTATAGTCACACTTCAGCGATTTCGGTTTTTGTGTAAGTATCGGTAGCTTTTTGGCTACAAGTGCCGTATAATATACTATGGCATATAGTACGAGTACGTTACGTGGCGATAAATAAAAATTTTTAACAAAAAATAGAACCGACTCAATTTTTGTTAAAAAATTTTATTTAACTTATTTTTTTTTATTTAAAAAGCGGTATACTTACTTAATGTAAAAAGACGAAAATAATTTAGATAGAAGTCCTGAAATGCATAGGTATGAAAACAGGTAAGGCTGTGTGTCGATCCTTGAATTATGAAAACAAAAACCCGACTGCTTAGAAGTAATGAACTGAAAAGAGAAAAACAAGGATCACTATATCTATATTAAATTCTATATATAAGCAGTCGGGTTTTTTTACATAATAATAATTTTATTTGAGACTTTTTAGTTTTAGTTTGTGGTTTTAGGTTTTCATGGTACCTTTTTGTATTTTTTTATTAAAACAGTTATTTAAACATGACATGATATATACATATTTGAAATGATATTTTTATAATCTTTCATTTGATACCCATATTACTAAGAAAAAAATATACTCTTGATTCTGATTTCTGTTAATCCGCTTTACAAACCTTCTACAGTGGTTTCAATACGGACGTTTTTTTCAAAAATAATCATAGTCATAAGTCACACCATGTACCTGCCAACTAAACATAATCATAGTAGAATGCAACCACGGCTCAACCTTAACCATTTTTGTTCCTATCGCTTTGCCTCACAAGGTAGGTACTAGGTATATAGATACTTGAATCGAATCTACTGTTCTACATATTATAGTAGCTTATCTTTTAACTGATGACTGAGTACACTATTTTGTTTCTAGGTATCCTAGTGAGCGATCAAGGATTTTTGTCATACAAATTCCAGCTAACCAATGTCCATTTAATGAATGTCCACTTATGCACGAAATGTCAAACGCTTTGAACTCACGCTTATGTTGTAAAATGGTGTGAATCATAGCGACACTCAGGTGTGACCCGCAATTTCTTCCAGCCGATAGGTATAATTGCATAATATTATGTAGGTAAATAATTTAACATAAAACATTTTGAGAGAGTTCGCATAAATGCCAGAGATCCAAAAACTGAATAAACGGTGACCGAAATCGATAAGAGTGACCAACTTTTATAGACCGTAGACCTTTCATTTTGTAAATGCTGAAAGTTTGTCACGGGCTGAAAGGTGCCCTTACTATAGATTGATATGTATAACTAAAGATTTATCCAAGTCCAAGAAAGTCCAAAAATGCCGCTAAAGAAATAAATGAGTTTTGGGAAAGTCTGGGAGATACTTTGAATAAATGTGAACAGAATGAGAGGGTAATTATGTTAGGAGATTTTAATGGATGGGTTGGCTTGAAACGTGATGGGTATGAAAGGGTACTTGGTATGTTTGGTGACAAAAGAGTGAATGAAAATGGAGAAAGTTTGCTAGGTTTATGTTTGGAACATAATCTTTTTGTAGCAAATACTATGTTTGCCCACAAAAAGATTCATATGTACACAAGGGAAGAAGGGAGTGCAAGAAGTATGATTGATTTTGTGGTAGTGGATGAAAGACTGAAGAAAAACGTTCTAGATGCTCGCGTATACCGCGGGGTCGAAACCGATACGGACCACTATCTCGTTATTTGCCGAGTTAGCGGTCTTTTTAATCGGTGGCGGCATAGACCAAAAGAAAAAACGAGCATCCTAGAACGGATAAAAGTTGATAGATTGCAAGAAGATGATGTAAGAGAGAAATACATTAAAAATCTGAATGATCGTGTTATGAATGTTGATGAAGTGAAAGAAGTTGAACGTTTTTGGAGTAAGTTTAAAGATGGAGTGGTAGGTGCTGCCATTGATGCATGCGGGATGTCTAGAAGGAGGAAAAGTAAAAAAGAAAAGAATCTGTGGATGGATAAAAGTATACAGGCAGTTGTATGTGAGAAAAAGAAAGCATGGTTAGATTGGTTGGCTACAAAAGCTAACCAAAGAATGAAAAAAGCAACAAATGATGATATTTTGAATGCAAGGATGAACTACAAAAAAGTGAAAATGAGCGTTAAGGAAGCTGTGAGAAGAAAGAGAGAAGAATGTAGAGATATGTATGATAGGAGACTAACCAATGATTTTCAGTCTAACATTAAGTTTTTCTGGAAATCCATACGGTATGCTCGAGGAAGGTCCACTACCTCGGATCTGAGTAAAATCAGAAAATCAGATGGTAGTATGATAAAAGGTGAAGAATGCATGTTAAAGAGATGGAAGGAACATTTCGAAAGTTTATTTGAAAGAGATGAAGCAGGGACTGACATATCCCCTGCGGAAAATAATGAGAAAGAGATCAATATCAGTGAGATTAGTATGGAAGAGATTATGAAAGCGTTGAAATGTATGAAATCAGGTAAGGCTGCTGGGTATGACAGAGTGTCAGTCGAAATGCTGAAGGCTGGACGCGGTATTGTTGTAAGTCAGTTGTACTGCCTTTTCAACTTATGTTGGACGAAAGGGCAAGTTCCAGAAGACTGGACTAAGGCCGTTATTGTTCCAATTTATAAGGGAAAAGGGTCACAGCAAGATTGCAAAAATTACCGCGGGATCAGCCTTCTCAGTGTTGTCGGCAAACTGTATGCAAAGGTGTTGACTGAGAGGTTGATAAATGAAACTGATGGGAAAATGTGGGATGTGCAAGCAGGATTTAGGAAAGGAATGGGGTGTACAGATCAGGTCTTTTCCTTACGGTGTATAGCTAAAAAATTTTTAGCTAAACACCAAAAAGTCTATTGTGCTTTCATTGACTTGGAAAAGGCCTATGAATTAGAATTAGAATTTTCATAAATCTCTTTATGAAAATTCTAGTGCTTGTGTCAGGATAAATGGGGCATACACTGAGTGGTTCCCAGTGGAGCGAGGGGTACGACAGGGATGTGTAGCGTCGCCATGGCTGTTTAATTTATACATGGACAACTGCTTGACAGATTTGAAAGAAAGTGTATTTGGTTTAAGAATGAACGAGTTACTCATCAAATGTCTTCTCTATGCCGACAATCAAGTATTGCTTGCATCGTCCGCTAATGAGTTACAGAAAATGGTAACTATTATGAATGTAACTCTGAAAAGGAAAGGAATGAAAGTGAATGTTAGCAAAACGAAAGTAATGGTTTTTGAAAGAGATGAATATGTGACAGATTGTAATATTGTGATAGATGGAGAAAAAGTGGAAGAAGTAAAAGAGTTTGTATACCTGGGTAGTAAATTTACGAAAGATGGAACGTGTGAGAGTGATATTAAAAGAAGAGTAAATGCTGGGAACTTGGTGAATGGTGCTCTGTATGCATTTATGAACAGCCAGAAAGTGTCCCAAAAGGCAAGGCTGGCTGTGCATAGAGGTGTGTTGGTGCCCACACTTATGTATGGTAGTGAAAGTTGGGTATGGCAGAAGAAGCACAAAAGTAAAGTAAATGCAGTAGAGATGAGAGCATTGAGGAGTATGTGCGGGTTAAAATTGTGTGACAGAGTTAAAAATAGTGTGATAAGAGAAAAGTGTGGTGTAAAAGAGGATGTAGTGACTAAAATTGAGAAAGGGATGCTTAGATGGTTTGGACATGTAGAGAGAATGGATGAAAGAAGATTAACAAAAGAGATTTACAAGGCGAGGGTGAATGGAAATGTTGGAAGGGGAAGGCCTAGGCGAATGTTCCTGCACCAAATTCAGGACATTTTAAATAATGGCCAGGTCAAGAGTACCCTAAACCGACGAACTTGCATGAAAGGATTAATGAGAGTGGAAGAAGCTAAGGAAGTTTGCAAGGACCGTGGCAAATGGAGGGATGTGGTCTCTGCCTACCCCTATGGGAACAAGGCGTGATGTTTATGTATGTATGAAAGATTTATAAGTTTCTTTCGAGTGACCCGTCTTATTTCTTTCATTTTCTTCTAAGAATTGTTCATAAATAATTAATACATGGTAATAAAATCAAAATTAATCTTTAAAATTAAATGCAAATGGGCATCGCTTTCCTCCAGACGCTTTTGCTCTTTAGGAATTTACCAATATCAAAAATGCTAAATGGTTGAAATACGTTTACGTGATAGATATAAAATTTTATCTGGGGTTTTTTATAAGGTCATGTTGTATACAGTCGCATGAGCTACGGTCACGTCTCGGACACATTATGTTCACATTGCCTAAACATGTATCTGTTAGAGTTTTTAAAAACCCGACAAAGTATTCTTAATCAAACTATTTTATTTTGACATTAGAAAAAAATATGGTTCTAATAGTTATTTTAGTTATTCTTGCAGCCCTTAAAATATAATATAGGGTTGATCCAAAGGTTAAGGTAAATAATCAATAAAACATTTTAACAAGTATTAACTAAATCTTTTAAAAGTATTTTATAATGTTTGCTTCATTTAATCTCTTGTTTATTAATTAAATTAGTCTTCATACAAGTAATTTAATCAATAACTGTTAAAAGGTTAAGTTAAGTTCAATGATTATAAATTAAATGATTCAGATTGCATAACAGTTAAATCACATTGTCGAGGTTGTTGTGTTTCCGTCGTCTATAAATAGGCCTGTATCTATAGCGTGTGACTCACGTGTTATACATCTTGCGCAATCTCCATAGCGACTATAAAATCGACAGAATCCGTTGAACATTAGGGTCATCGAGCCTAAATCGTTAGCTATATAGGAATGCGAACAATGTTCGACTGGAACTCATAATTATTAGATAAGGATTTAGTTCAAAACTTTTATCTACACTTTACTGATGTTATAAATGCTAAGGAAAACTTTGTCTGTTTTAATCAATCACGCTTAAACGATTGAACCGATTTATATGAAATTTGGTACAGAGAAAGCTTAGAGTTTGAGAAAGGACATAGGCTACTTTTTTCGATTTATCACGAAAATTTTTCGCAAATGGAGTTGCGAGCGTCCGTTAGTCCTAAATAATAAAGTAAAAATACATTATTTTATTTAAGCACAGGTTTTAAAATTAAATTCGTAAAAAAATAACGGAGTCTAAACTGTAAAATGATTGGCGTTATTTTACTGCCGTGCCCCCTGCTGTACCACTGCCCCCGCCAATTATTTAAAACCAACTGCACGTAAGATTTATTGAAAAAATTTTTGTATCCTTATTCTTGAAAATTATCGTAGACCCTCTTAGATCTAAGTAGCGGAGAGCCAAAAATTTAATCGTATTAGGTTTCATCATCGCTTAGCATCAGGAATAGGGTCGTCGTCATAATCGTCAAAATTACATTAAGAAAAAAAATATTTCGAAAATACATTGTACACTATTCTATTTAAGTACTATTCAAGAGTTAACCCCGGGATAGAAAGTAAATAAATGAAAGGATTCGGCAACCCTATCCGAAACTCGTGCTCCAATTTTGGTATAGGTCAAGGGGTTTACAAAAATAAATGGAATGTTAGTACGGGAAGTGTAAATAACTAACTTTATCTACTGGCTCCTCTGCGTATTTAACAGATAACAGATGTTGTTTCACCAGCTCTCTATTTTATGTAAAAAATGTGTTCATTTTATAAACGTTTTCATATTTTTATTTGACAACTACATGTGAAAAAGAGTGACGACTGTCTACAATATAATTATATAGTAAGTGAGAATGCATGGTAAAAAGCAATGATGTCTTATTTTTTTATATGGACTAGCGCTTGTTACGAGCACGCCTGCAACGAAGACGATACCTTACCTCAGAGCAGCTGCCGTGGGGACGGACGACGCGGTGAACGCCAGTAATGTTACCGCTCGCATGCTGTCAGGCGAGGATAAATGGCAGAGATACACCCATATGTTCCGAGCGATAATGATTAGAAGGGAAAAAAAGGAGAGAGAGCAAAAAAGAATACAAGATTGGTCAGCATTAGGGAATGCAATCCCGACTCGACATTGCAAATTCGAGATCCCGCGGGATTGATATTTCTAATCCCGCGGGATCCCGTCTTTCCGCGGGATCCCGGGATAGTTTTTCCTTCAGTAGTAGAACACAAGACTCAGGTGACATATTATCTACTTCCAAATACGTGTGCCAGTCCAATATTCCAGTAAGTAGGCTGACTGTTAATAACTGTGTGTACATTAACATTTAAAAAGCACCGATTCTTTCCAGATGTCCATTCATCTAAAGTGAGTGTAAACGTGTAGTCTTCATTCCTCAACTTTAGTAGATCTGCCGTCACTTTCATTTTAAGCTTCATTCCATAATTCATCAGAATTTCTGTAATTGTGTTTGGCAAAGAAGGTAATTTGTAACCTTTTGCGACAAACAGACTTCATGTCCTCAGAAGTACAGAACTAACTGAACGCCAAACCATCTTTGGCTTCCATTCGAGAAATCATCAACTCTGTTGTTACGTTAGTATCGGATGGAAAATAATCACTGATTATCATTTTTTTTTGTGGTATTTCATGATTTTCATGATCTTCTGGTGTAAATTGAGCCTCCACGATAATAGGTGGCAACGCAACTGACGACGACGCTCTAGTAGACCCTGACGAAGTCGAAGGTAGTGCTACATTATCCGGCTTAAGTGTACTTGTTGTTCTTCCGGCGCTTGCATTCAATTTAGTCCAAATTTTATGGATTGACATCATATGGACGTGTAAACCTTTTGTAGACCCGGGTGAGGTTTTGAGATCAGCTTTACACAAGTTGCATTGAGCAGTCAAATGATTAACTGTTGCACTCCACGTACGCTTGATTTTGATTATTTGTCGACATTTTTAGTATTAAGAAACTAACACATATAAGAGTCCAATAGTTTTGTTTATTTAACTCACATAAACAATAAAAAATGCGTAATTTACGAAAAAATAGGCACTACAACTGCACAACTAAAACAATGACCAACGTAAACAAACAAATAACAGTCTCTCCGCGGGTATATACTTCTTCCTCACTTACTCGACACAGATCTATATTATCCGTTCCACTACTCCCACTCGTCACCTATCGCTAATATTCGGAAATATTCGAAATAGTTATTTAACGATGTTTGGCGTTCCTGTCGCTCGCGGACATGTGTAGCGTCGCTGACTACTGCCGCCCAATCCCGTCAATCTCGAACGGGATCTCGTCATATGATGCGTCGGGATTGATCCCGAAAAATTACCCGAGATCTCGCGAGATCGGGATCCCGCGGGATCGGGATTGCATTCCCTAGTCAGCATGAAGTAATGCAAAGCGGTTCCATGCTGACCAGGGAGTAGGGGGGTTATGGTTATTTTAGTCCTTGCGAGTCGGACATACCCTGCCTGACGGCAGAAGTCCGTAGGGGATTTTTCCTCCCAGTATAAAAAAAAACGCCTGTAAGAGTAGATTGACTGAACCTGGGGTGAACTCGCTTGCCTAGAAGGTACCTATAAATTATGACACGCTTCTCGGTAAGGTGTCTGAGGTCTACAATTTTGCTATGATCGTGTTTAAATTATTATACACAGCAAAAAGGACAAGTTTAAGACTGAGATGCAATGGTTAGCCGAATTTTGGCCGAAATATAAACATAGATGCAAAAGCTTCGTGCAGTAGGTATTGGATGCCTACCACGTTCATCGCTGACGATTTCTTGATGGCTTGATGCATTGTGGATAGAAAATTAGCAATTCGGATTGTGGAGTTAATAATTCATCTCGGATAGGAAGAATTCTTTACTTTGTTATAGTTTATATTGATGTAATTAATTCCGCGAAATGTGATAATCCCGGTACGTCGGGGACATTCTCGAGTATTAATGTAGGAAATTACCTCCAAGAATCGTTTATTGTCGCTTCAATTAATACGGTAAACTACGGCAGTTCCCTCTAACGTGGAATTTTTATAGGAATAATTTTCAATCATATTGTCTTGGGAATCATTTTCAATCATATCTTCAATTGGGTACAATATTCCCAACACTTCTTAATGAATCAATGAACTCGTCATTTGATAAGGTAGCGTGGAAAAATAATATTAATACTTAGACGTAATATTACATAATTTTGATTTTTGTTTGTTAGGATTGTAAAATCAAAATCTTGATGAAAAAAAATAGGTACAATTTCATTAATGTAATACAATTTCAAATTCCTTAAAACAGTATTTACTATTTTATTAAAAAAACAAGTTTTCGAATTAATCTAGTGTACCTATGTTTGGAAGGCAGATTCTGAGAAGAAAGGCTGTAGTCATGTGTATTTCTAACAATTAACAGATTAACTATATTGTTGCTAAAGACGCAAAACCAATTGTTTCCACGAAACTCTGTTATAGTACCCATCTATAAATATATTCAAGGCAAGATTTGTCTAACACGAGGAAATGTCATGAAATGAGAGCCTATGCCACTGACTCAGTGACTTTACATTTCATAGAATCTTCACCTATCTAATATATTGTTGAGACATGACAGAACATGTCAAGGTTTAATTCCACTACTACCATACTACTACACACATTCGATGTCACGCGCCGGATATTAGAATTTAGAATAAGCTAACGTTTGATAACGTTACACTTCCCCGTATCATTGCACAACATGTTCTTGAGACAATCATGTTACGGCATGTTAGGTTTCAATTTTATCGCCGTTTTCCTCTACATAATAACAGCACATAACAACACAGATTACAATGTTATGATTATGTATTTAATTTTTTCACAATTGTTCCTTACTTGTACGTATGTAACGTAAGAATTTATAGGTAAATAATATGTAATTTAGAAAATATAATTTCAAAGTCATCAACAATGCTTTTGCCCACATTAGCAGATAACATAAACAATTTTCATTCAATATCATAACTATGCTTGGTAATGAGACTGGAATTAGAATTTATATAGTAATCTAAGCTTAAAATGTTGCAAAATACCTAACGTCTGACAGCCCCGAATCTAGAAGAGGTGCACTATCTAGGTAGGCTAGGCTTATCTTTTCACGGGTGAAAAATTCAAGCTACGAAATTGCAAAAAAAATAGGTCGAACTAAGCTTGCAGTTGTGGCGATTTTTTCCGGGAGGTCCAATCCATCCATTTCATTGAAAAGAACATCAAGGTCCAGGTCTGACATCTGACGTCGTTTTCATTATGAGCTAATTTGGATGGCTCTGCAAATTTTCGCGTGACCACGTAGTAAAAATACGGAAAACCATAAAAATTCCTCACATATGAATCAATGAATCAATTTATGAGAATAACACTGTGGACGGTATTTTGGTTTGGGCGCTGTCGTAGTAGCGGCCCACTGAAATTCGTGTCGTCTGAAACGCTGAAGTCATACTTAGATAAAAGTTTGCTTTATATCATCGATCATTTCATTACCAACTCTTGGAAGTACACAGGAAAATAGCAAACTTCATTATCTGCACTGGCATAGCTACTTAACCGTCATTATCAGCCTATAAGCGTCCACTGCTGGATATAGGTCTTTTTCATGGACTTTCAAACACCAGGGTTTCGAGCCTTCTGCATCCAGTGGCTTCCTGTAGGTCACAGATATTAATAGACCACCTAGTGGGAGTCGATCAACACTGCGCATTCGAGTACAAGGTTGCCATTTCAGGGCTCTGACACTTTGGATCCCAATGTCAGTCAGCTCATGATCATAATCAACCATGTGACCTATCCACTTCAAGTTTACCACTTGCTGAGTGACCTTTGTTTTGAGGCCCATTGTTAGCGACCATTTCTCAGATCCACATGTCATCACTGGCAACATGTACTACGCATAGCTACTTTGATTGAGACAAAAGCTGACGTCCTGCTTTCAAGGGACGTAGATCTTCACGATCTTTCTGAAAAAATAAGCCATAATAATAATGGCGTTCAGAAAAAGAAATTAATATTTTGAATGAACTGTAGTTTTGAAGAATAGTTTCTTTAATTCTAGATAATGAAACTACAAACAAATAATGTAGAATATATTTGAGTAATAAAGTAAACACGCTTTATTGAGTACTTTCTTAATTAGGATTCATTGAATCAACCTGCTGAACAATTATCCGTCTCAAATCTATATTCAATGCTTGATCAAAGACCTGTTAGATATTGTCCAGTGACAAATCTAACTGATCTTTGATTTGATTAAGGAAATATTACTAAGTATAATTAATTCATTGTCATAAGGATCTTTAACCATAATAATCTTAGGACGAATAGCAATTTTAGTAGAAGTAAAGCATATTATGGCAGTTTGTCAACTTGTTTGTTTGTTTATTTGTACCGTCAAGTTGCTTTGTTATCTTCTGGTCTTAAGATTACAGGTAGACCACCAGCTATCCACCTTTTTATTTTGAGTTTGCAAATATAATTACAGACTTATGCGTCAATGTACAATTAGCAACTTAGGCTAGGTATAACCTATGTCTCAGATTGATAGACTCAAAGCAACATTTTGCCTGTACTGTACTGTAGTAACGTTTACTTTACCTGCCCTGCGAAGTGCTAGGTACTACGAACGTAAACTGTAACGTTAAAGAAAAATAAACATTTTATTCATATAAAGTATCAACGTAAAGTAGATAGTAAAACGTAGCGATCAAACGAAATGAAAATAGTGCAATTTACAGAAACCGCGCAAAAATAGATTGATGTGAAAAACAATAGTGTAAATATAGTAGTTAAATCCACGCGTTTGCTGCAGCCGGCCCGGCGCCGCTCAATAGCTTTTTAACTAAAATCATACTCAAATGAGACGACCATCAGCGTGAATGATATCTTTCACGTAATCTCTTCATCTAATAAATAAATAAATAAAAAAATAAAAATCTTTTATTTCAACCGTATTAACAGTCATAGCGGTGTTAGTAAATACATTATTAAACTTAAAAACTAGGTGTTAGTGATACATTTATAACTACTTAAATCTATTACCGGTCCGACTTGTCAGTACATGAACCAATGAGCAGTGGTTCAAATACTGACAGTCGAGCCTGGCCGCAAAAGCACTTAGGACACTGTTGGAACTGGCCCGGACTCTTCGCAACAGAGATGTCACCTTCAGTCCCACGCATCCTAAATGCATTATTATATTGCACGCGTAGAGTGCAAGAGAATAAAATAGTTAATAGTTTATTTATTTTGCTATTAATCCGCGAAAAAGTCGACGAATCTAAGCGACAATGTCACCCAGAACCGGCAGTAATCTCTTAACGTTTCACTTCGAAACCGGAGCATCCTTATTTGCTGACTCTAGGGTGTTCAATTGCAAAGTAAATGCAATAAAGGTTTTATTGATGAACTTGAAGCCACTACAAAATATCTGACGAAAAATGTTAATCACGTATTGGTAGTTAAGGCCAAATTAAAATACAATTATCTCTCTATAGTTGTTCCCTTATATCCGAATATCCTTGCTTTCCACCTGTTCAGCTCGCCGTCTACGCTAGCGAATACAATTTACAATGTTTGACTTCATTCAGCTGGTCAAAATCCAATTCACTTATTTCAAATATATATAAAAGTCTTAAAAGTACTTTTGAAAATATAGACAATAATAATAAACAAATTCAATCAACCGTCATTTCAGTCAATGATCTATTTGCGAAAAGCTTCGACCAACATCTTAAGAAACTTTTGCTTAATTGGTGGATCAAGGGTGTGAGGAGGTTCCTCACTCTGGAGCCCTTACCACCGGTTGCTTGGGCGCGCAAAGGCTCCGCAAATGGAGGAACAGATTTCTTTTTATTAATTTTTAATAGTGTTTTTTTATATATTTTTGTATTAAATATAACATTGTTAAAAATTAAAAAAAATAAATGAGAGTAAAAATTAACAAATTCAGTCTAGTCAAGAGCCAGCAAGGTTTTAAAAATACCTACCAGTCTTGTGTGCTAAAAAAAAAAGGTAGAGCATTCGTAAATCTTAAAACATTCACAGGTTAATCAGAAAATATTCCATTATAAAATAATTTTCAGTCTTTTTATGCTCTTTTTAAAGCCAAATTTTAAAATTCGTTTATGTAACAAAAACGATTTAGGCTTAATATTGTAAGTTTGCAAGCACTTTTAAACGTCATGTTAAACTAGATATTTGCAATGATTCAATTTTAATGAAAGCTTTTAAAGGTAGGTTTCAATAAAATTGCGGATATTACCGAAAAATATGGCTTACCCGTCGGTTTTACCCGACGAATTAACTACGTAGTTAGAAGCTAAGTGTGAAAGGTTGGTGACGTCACATTCATCCGGTTACTATTCCAATGTGACCAAGTGACGTCAAAACAAACAAAAGGTAACTAAATGACTGAAGTTGAAACTACAGTTAGGCATTCCTATAGAGAGTTAGGTGCTTATAAATTATTTGTGATGACTAAAAAAAATTAAATCCAATAATTTATTAAGCTCAAGAACAAGCTATGCTAGATTGCTCGGTTCAGGAGACAAAGCAGTGCCCTTGCCAAGTCAATTTGAAAGGCATAAGCTCGCCACCTTTTTCGACGCAATTTCAGGCACTTTCGACCTTATTTGTTCTCAGTTAAACAAGCGTTATAAGCACGAAAAAGAATTAAATGTTTTATTTTAGATATTTTCTTGATAAGAAAGGGGCATATCCCACTTGGCTTAGACCCACCATGCTGCTCCGATTGTGGTTGGAGGGCTTAGTGTGATGTATGAGCAGATGTGGATTAAATTATCACTATATGGTGATGATAATGACCGAGATCGACGGCATACTGTGCTTTTTGAGGCAAGGGTGTATAACACCACCAACTTCTCAACTTTAAACGTACAATTTATACTAAAAGAAAATGTTTGTATTTTTAGCTGACGAAATAAAACGGAGGAGGTTCTCAATTCGACCACGCATAACTTTTTACAGAGTTGTCCGATTTTGATGATTCTTTTTTTTTATTAGAAAGAGCACACTTCCAACATGGCCCTATTGTCACCGATATGAGAAGATATGTTTAAGTAAATTAAAGCAACTAAATGACACAGTTATTTTTTCCTTTTTTGTGCGTGTTGAGAAGGTTCTATTTTTTGTTAAAAATTTTCTCGTTTCTAGCAAGGACTCGAATCCAGACCTTCGAGATCTGAAGTCACAAAGTTTACGAGGCAGAGTCTCCAGTGATAAGTCTAAGCTCTAAAATCTTTTTCCTGTAAAGAGAGAGGCCAGGCCCTACAGTGACCCATTCATAAAATATGCATAGCCTTTCTAAAAGCTACGTGTAGTTCAAAAGTGGCCAATGCACGTGAACAAGATCACGTCAGTTAAGGTGTTTGACATTCCCTCGCGCGACCACCTACCAGCTACAGCCCCGGCGTCACGTACGAGCTAGTCAAGAAACCATTTCCAAGAATCACTTTCACCAGACGCTGTATTCTGATGCAATTGCCGGGGCCTATGGCATCCGTACTGGAGGAACTGTTTTATAAGCAAAGAGTTCACGTATATATATTTTGGTCGTGGTCGGAGAGAAGTCGCTCGTGTTTATTGTTTGTATTCCCGCGGTGTGTGTTTTGGAATGTTGTCGAGACGACGACAGCACAGAGCAGCAGCGCAACGCAGGTGGCTTTTCCTTCTCAAGCGATACAATAGCTTACAATAGCAAAAAGTATCGTTACAACTTTTTGTGAGAATTGTTTTCGTCTAGACCCTTTTTACAAGGAGCGATAAGGAACTTCGTTCCAACATTTTTTTGATACTGTGGGCGTACGCTAGTATAAAATAAATCATGATTAGGCTTAACCGGTTAAGCTTTATAATGTTAAATTATCATAAACTAAGTTTAGCTGTAATTGTACCTTTTGACAGACCTGTTAAAATAAATGAATAATTTTCAAAAACGCCACGAATTGCTTTGCATCACCATCATAGCTAAGTCCCTCAGGTCCTCATAGTTGAGATAAGGTATGACCGTATAATTCCGAGCATTAGCTTGAGCTTTTTAAAAATAAGTAAAATATAACAGTATATACTAATATATAGTTTGCGTTAGTTTGTTTTAATTTAAATAAGCTATCAAGTAAAGCACAGCAACATAAAAAAATTAAAACAAAAGTAAACACCAACTCTTGCACTACCCGGCGCACGGTAGAGGCGCGTCGAGCGATGACATTGGCACGCTCCGACCACGTGCCGTACCACGGCCGCACCGTCGCTCACAACCGTAACCAGTCATACAAACAACACAAAGAAAATTTTACCCTGTTCAAAAGGAATAAGACATATATTTCAATAGCAAGAAATATATTTTAAAACCCATACAAATTTGGACTTTATTCGAACTAAATTAATGCTAATTTTGTTTTGTAACGTAATTTTGTTTAGTCGTTCTTGATACCCACTGGAATAGCAACAGCAAGTGTTAAATATAATTATAACAAAATTAGTTACTATTGCAAATTAGTTAGGTCTGAAATTCGCTTAGATTGGAATGGTAGTTCCGTCGTTTTGAATGTAAGATAAGAGCTAACTGAGGTATTTCATTCATGAAGGAAAATGAGGTCGTACTTACGGTCATAGTAAATTGTGCGTAGTTAGTAATCGATCAATATCGATGGATCGATACTCGATAGGTCTTATGTTGATAATAATTAATTATAACTATCAGTCTATCAAGTTGGAAAATTGTATTTTGCATCTTAAATTGTATATTTCTGTAATGTTGCTACCTAAATAAAAAAGTAACTCATTTTAAAAGTATTTTTATTGAAATATTCAACATTTCAGCCTTGCTGGGTTACCACATTTGTGTGATTTCAGGGCACAAGTTTTGAAAATGAACGATTTATAAAATAGTCCATTAAAATAACAAATACAACAGAAATAAATCAAAGGTATAAATATTTACCTGAAATATACCTACATCCAAAGCAGTTAAACTGCTAAAACCTGATTACCTATTTACTGATACCACATTTATCTAACGACAAACAAAATATACTGGCGCCCATCTAAATGTTAAAGAATTATTTATTTAAACGTTACAATAAAGGATTATTATTACATAGAATTAAGCTACGTTTATATATACTTAATGAGTGAAAGTATCTACCAGAATGGTAGCCAATCATTTACATGTCTTTGATGTGTCGTAATAACTCAGAATGTAAAGAAAACCTAATTTTTAGTTTTAAGATTGTTCTTTTTTTTTAATTACTAACACATATGTACTAATTTAAATTTATTTTTACTAAGGAAGATCCGAGATGTTATGCGGAAGTATGCTTGTCGGTGTAAAATTAGTTGCATACAATAAGCTAATATTAACTATCTATTTATGTTTACAAATAGTTTCTAATGCTGCCAAATAGTTTGAGTTGGTATTCATCTTGAATTTCTAATATAGGTTACCAGGCAGAGAGGTATTAAGCGATATGACTGCCTGACTTCTTCTTTTCTTCTTAACTTACCAATAATGGGTTTTTCTTGCGCGGCGTTATTCTAGCGCCTTGGGCCTCCAATGTCCGTCAGGTCTTTGAACTATATTCAACTTTTTTAAGTTATCCGTTTTAGAGAACACTATTTCACAGTTTTGTCAGGCGTTTACAAGGAAAACTTTTAAGTGGATTGTAAACGTGTCAATCATTCTGGAGCAAATAATGTTGCACATCCGATAAATTGCAGCAATCATTGTTTTGTTTTTAATAGGGTAATTGTCCCGTTGGGGGCCCAAGGTGGTATATTGGCGACCCCCAACCAGGTGGACTGACGACATCGAACCTGTCGCAGGGAGCCGCTGGCAATAGGCGGCTCGGGATCGTAGTGTTTGGTTTCTAAAAAAGGCCTATGTCCAACAGTGGACGTCTACAGGCTGGTAATGATGATGATGATGATAATTGTCCCATAGATTTTTATGTAGCTAATTCGAATTGCCAAATATCCAGACAATTAGAAAGTATTTGTTCTTTTCTATCTTTTATTTACTTATCTTACTGTCTTTGAGCAAACTAGGTGCTTACCTACTGACAAGTCCTGTAACAAGTAACTATGTGGCATGGTAGATAACCTCGAATTCCCCTTCTTTAATGGAAACGAAGACCTGTGCCTTACAGTGGGCCATTAAAATCGATGATCATGACTGGCGATAAAAAGGAATAGTACCTAATAAAAGTACCAAATATTGCAAAGTAATCGATGACGTCAAGTCAAAGACGCGTGTATAAGTTTTACAACAAAGCAGAATATCACATTGACCTATAAAGTGTGTTAGAATGGCGAAAACTCAGCGACTGAAGAATGTAAAAGTCATGCGATTGAAAGCAGACAATGATGAAATAGCGCTCGCTATGAAAGCATTCGATATTGTTCAAGTTGACCCACATTCTGAGTGTGAGCTGTCTTTTCTATTCATCTATACTACTAATATTATAAAGAGGTAATGTTTGTAAGTCTGTAAAGGGCTTTGTAGAGGGTAATCGTCGTAACTACTGATTTCATATAAAATTTCATTCACCGGTAGAATCCTATGTTGTCAGAGAGTGCTATGTTTAATAAACTGCATCGCTGTTAGGTGTTTCGGATAGTCATTCTAATTCGGCCTTTAGTTTTTACCGGAATTGAAAAGTTGGTGGTATTACACCTGGTTATTATAAATAACGTCTAATAAATAGTGATTGAAATGGAAATTATATATTACTAGCTGACCCGGCAAACGTTGTTTTGCATTAAAAATTAAAAAAAAATTTAGATGAAAATTAGATAGTAGCCGATTCTCAGACCGGCTGAATACGCATACAAAATTTGGTAAAAATCGGTAAAGTCGTTTCGGAGGAGTACGGTAACTAACATTGTGACAGGGAAATTTTATATATTAGATATAGTTGGTCTGTATTTTATATATTAGATTTAGGCTGGTGGGAGGCTTTTGCCGTGGGTAGTTACCACCCTACCGACAAAGACGCCAAGCGATTTAGCGTTTCTGTACGATGTCGTGTAGTAACCGAAAGGGGTATGGATATTTCGTCCTACTCCTAACAAGTTAGCCCGCTTCCATCTTAGATTGCATCATCACTTAACATCAGGTGTGGTAGCAGTCAATGGCCAACTTGTAGTTAATAAAAAAAAAGTTATTGATAGAAACCCACACATAATTGCTCAATTGCTTGGCAACAACGTGGTGTGTCTGAGTTGTAAATCCCCTCCTACAAGGAAAGAGGGTCCTAAAACCTAAGCAATTGATAAATTATTAATTATTATCAATTTGCGCTAATAGATAGGAGGTTACATTATTATTTATTACTAACTATTCTCAGTGAGGAAAAAGAGTCGTGTCACGGACTTAAGTAAGATGAATATGGACACGAAGACTAAGCTGAAAAGGCTTTTTGAAGCTAGAAAGTGTTTTTACCATAAGCTCGCAAGCTTCGATTTTGCATTTTCGACTGATGTTTCCATTTTTACGAAAGTCAAAATATTCTGTGATAGATACGAGCATGTACACTAATAAACTACGTGACAGACATATTTATCAATGTAACATCACGGAAAAAACGCCAGACATAGTTTGTCCTTGAACTGCTTATCATTTTCCTGACGTACTTACTAGTAATACCGTAAAATCAACCGTATCAACAATGGAAAAGCCTTTCCATGATCTAAACAATTCGTGGAACCGTTATCAAGGCGACTCACTACCATAATTTGACTGACTCACTCATTCACCTGTGAGGCGATATAATGTAAAACCTCGTTTACACGTGAAGAGGTTTTCATGATTTAAATATGATTTTATCAAGGTCAAGGAAATTTTTTATTACCTGGCATTAATAATCTATGCTAGGTTGATATTGTTTGTTCATTAAACAAATGGTCCCTCTGCTTTATTCGTAACACAAGCATACTCTGAGCATCATTTTACTTTTTATTTTTTATTTACTAACACTCAAGAAACTCTACATTTTGTCTTTGTTCGGCACAAATTTCATAGTAGGAAATAAAAAGCATTTTCATAAATCGGTTGACAAGCTAAGGTACGATTACGTTGTCGTGTAAAGGAACCTTTAGAGAGGCGTGCATACATAGATCACAGGTCATGCAAGTGGTAAATTCGAAGTATTTGACTCAATCAAGCCTGCCAGACTTTCTTCCTATCATTCTGAAGGAGAAATGATTTCGTACAATAAGGAATCTGGTATCATTGCAAGCGGAGCTATGAGCAAGTTACAGATATAGTATCTAAAGTATTAGCTTGTTGAATTATTTTTTCTATATCATGTTACATACTTTAATTAATATTTTTTAATTTTATTTAATAAATTAGTACTAATTGGTAAAAAGGCTTGTCAATATCTTACCTATAGATAGGTATTGACGACATTTTTAGTGTTAGTCTAATATTTTCTGCCTCAAATTCCCGTATTACAATAAAACCTAATTAAAACTTGTTTTAATTAAGACCTATTTATTTGTTAATAGTGCTTTTCCTAAACCAATAATTCCTGACGTAGGTAACTGTGATAAGCACGTGCATCTGACGCGTCACTACATTTACCGGAAAATATTTTTATCAACCTATTTATACAAAAAACATATTTTGATGATTTAATTAGGTATAACATTATTTGAAAGTATCATTATACAGTTTAGATAAATACAGACAAAAGAATCGCAATGTTTGTAAATTTACTTAATTGACTTTGGGTAGAAGAAATGATCTAAACAAAAAAAGTTGAGAGGTGTCAAAGATAACCAATTTTTTATTGTCATGATTTTATATTTAGAATAATAATATTTGTTGTTGTGCCGAACACGCCAAAAAGTATAACTCACGCGCACACACATTAAGCGCGGCAAGATCTTTACTTAATTGACTTTGCAATTGATTTTGGCAGAAGAAATTTTCTAAACAAAATAAAAGTTACTGAACAAAATAAATTTCATATTTTGTGTAAAGCTTGCTATGACTGATTGATGTGCCTAGTGTGTGCTCATCTTTTGTTTGTAAACAATTGTAGTAATCAACTAACAAGATGGATTTATTTGAAATACCCTTGACTTAAAATGCAATTACAAAAAATACCTATTTTGATGTTGCATTTAAATACTTTTTAACAAAAACATTTAGTATTTTATTTGAAATACCTTTTGATATTTTGCATTTTTAAAAGTTATTTCAAAATGCAAAATACTTTGTGATAAATTGCCAACATTACCAGTCAAACGAATGAAATGAACAAATGACACATCCATTTGGCGATAGTGATTTTTGACGACCGCGTTCCGGTAAAACACTTAAAATTAAACAGGTGTGTTGAGGTATTGCAATTGTCTTTTTGTCGCGAAAAATAAAGTAGGGGTTGAAAGTTTCCACGGAAAGTCTTTCACTTTTAAGCCAGTTAATCAAAGATAAATTAAGAAAAATCGTTTTCAATCTGCAACGCCCGGGTTATATAATTAATAATTTTAATTTAAATATTGAAATCAAATTATCTTTATAAAACCACTGATTATGTCACCAACAATCAATTTTTAATCTGTTTGTTCCGGCATACCACCGCGCCACGGAGGCCGTCAAAAATTATCCTGATGTATGCACAGGTGTGTAAAGCTATGGGCTACGTGTTGGGTTTAAGCTGCATACTCTCTCTTTAAGTAGAGAGGTCTGGTGTGTGCACATTGTTTTATTTAAATTTATCATATCTATGCATATAATGAACTACTAATTAATGTATTAATCGATCTTTGAGTTCAGTTTTATAACAATGACAATTAATTAACGAAGTCGTGAGTAAAGTCTAACGTTTTCGTTATAAACTAAAAATATCGATATCAGTCTGACAGGCCAGGTGGTGGTTGTGACAAATTTGGGTTTTCCAGCATGAGTGTGTAGTGCCGACAAACTTTATCGAATAATCTTAACAAGATTGATAACAATCAGAATTTCTATCACTAAACATTACAACCCAAAGATCTGATCTATCTAAACGCGATAAGCTCAAAACCTATTGAATTGATTTTTACGGTTTTCACAGATTGATAAAGAGACAGAATAAATGAAAATTCAGCTTCTATTGATTTGTTCACGAAGTTTTCTACGCAGTGCATTGCTTTTTATATGAACAAGATTTGTTGGCGTTTGCCTCGAATTATGACCATAATGATGATGTTTTTAACCGACGAAAAAACGGAGGAGGTTCTCAATTTGACGTGTAAATATTTTTATTACGTATGACCACGTATAACTTTTTACAGAATAGTCTGATTTTAATATTTCCTTTTTTTATTAAAATGGCCCCAGAGTCATCGTGCTAGGATTTGATGATGAGATGCTGGGAAAATCGAAGGAACTATTCAAATTGTGACTGCCTCGTTGGTCTAGTGGTTAGCCTATTCACGATAGGCCTGGATTCTATGTCTGTATACGAGTCACGGAATAATTCACTAAAAATTATGAAATAAAAATTTTTAGATAAAAATACAAGCCAAACGGACTAGAAAGTAAAAAATAACTGTGGTATTTACCTGCCTTTACGGAAGCATGTTAAGGCGTCGGTCCTGGTCTCTACGTTAACATCTGGTAAATACCACAAATGCTTTATCACCCTAAATCGACCTAATCGCATTAGAGCAGCGTGGTGGGTTTATGTTTCCTAACCCCACTAAAGGAGGGAGGTCTGGTTCTGTTTAGTGGCCGTTAATAGGCTATTTTATTATGATGATGATGATAACTTTTTACAAATTGTATAGTTGAACTTCCTTTTTTAGTAAAATCGCCCAGAGTAATTGTGTAAGTTTGGGATAGATTCTGGGAAAATACAAGGAAGTATAATTTTACACAATTAGCTTACGTGTCTATAAATCATTAAAAGTAAAGAAAAAAATTATAATAAAATATTAAACCAATCCTGTTTCATCAAAGAGAAAAATTTTTTTAGCGCACGCCTACATAATAATTAATAATAATAATTGCCTTTTATATAATTGTACAGATTTAGCTAGTCTCGTCTTAACCTAGTTGGTCGTTTCTATTAAAATTTAAATCATATGCTGTTGTTAAGTATATTCGGTTGAAAATTATGAATGGGTTACCTACTACACATAAATATAGTAAGGAAAGAAGTAGTGAAGTATGAAATCACACGAATAAACGGCGCCGGCGCCACAAGTACCTTCCCACCTTACATTTAGTCATGTCATTTGTGTAAATACTGAAAAACTGACTCACTGACGGGTGTAACGTCAAATTTGTGTTGCAAAATAAACACTATCTATTGATACGGCTTATAAAGTAAACACTGATGAATCGTTGACCAATTTGCCCCTTCAATTATTATTTCCCATGTTAAATGCTTGTTAAACATACCCACTTCATTTTTTTAAATACTAGGTAAATATACTACCTACTTTTCCTACCTTATAGTTTTATCGTCGATAGGTAACGATGGATTTTAACGCAGGCAGCATCGTACCTGCCATGGGTACGTTAAATCGCTTGGCAGTATTTCAGAGCCGGTACTACGGTACACTAAGTACAACTGATCTACTTTTTTATATTTTGTCAACCTTTGATTTATTTCAGTTTTATTTATTTAACCTTGGACTATGATCCGATGGTGAATCTTTCGTTTTTACTTTAGCTAATAGTGGGATGATTTTTAACCGACGAAAAAAAACGGAGGAGGTTCTCAATTCGACACGTATATTTTTTTTTTATGTATGACCACGCAAAACTTTACAGAGTTGTCCGATTTTGATAATTCTTTTTTATTAGAAAGGGCATACTTTCAAGGTGGTCCCATTGTCATCATGTTAGGATCGGATGATGATATCCTGGTGAAATTAAAGGAACTCTTCAAATTTTGGAGGCACGCTTACAGCGATTTCGGGTTTTGTCTCAGTATTGGTAGCTTTTTGGCTACTAGTGCAGCCAAGGTTTCTACTTTAAGGACGTTACCTAGAACCTACAAACTGCTTTACTACGTAAAATAAATGTTCCTGAAACTTGCCGGCACCGACTTCATAGATATGCTTAAGTAAATTAAAGCAACTAAATGACACAGTTATTTTTTATTTTTTAGTGCGTTTTAAGTCGGTTCTATTTTTTTATTTCGTGTCAAATTTTCTCTGAATACGAGTACCTATTGTCGCCCAATTATGTAAAACGAGGTCATATTAGTTTCAATATCCGTCCGATTATATGTAAGTTCGAGCGTATCATCAGCCAGCAATGTGAATGTGCGCAATACAGCAGTTGGTGCAGACTGCAGCTATGCGGCGCGTGGGCCATTCCTCGTACAGCTGATACGTTGTTTATGTTTTCACCTAAATTGACCCGATTCGACGCTGTTAAGACGGTGTTCCATCATTGCGCACACACGTAGCACGACGGGTTCACAAAACTATTCATATTTATTAGAAAATAGGTAAAAAACAAATTAAATTTATAAGACGAGGGTGAAAGGATATGTTGGAAGAGGAAGACAAAGGCGAATGTTCTTGAACCAAATTTAAGAAACTTTAAATAATGGCCATATCATGAGAACCCTAGACTGACAGACATGTATGAAATGAGAATTGAAAGTGAAAGAAGCTAGTTACATGCTACGTTGGAAATGAAAGGATGTAACCTCTGCCCACGTGCCTACATGTATCAGTCTTTTTCTTTCGCCTCTGCCTACCCCTGTATGTATGTATGTAACAACATCATAAAAGCAAAAATATTTCAATGACCCACTGCAATGCTCAGGTAGGAGGCCTTATAGAATGGAATAAGGAGAAGACACTCCGACTGAACTTTTAAACATAGGACAGATGGGTGAAGGGTGATAATAACTACTCAACTTTTAAACATTCTCTGTCAAAAAGGAGGTGTTACACCAACAAATTCATAATTTGAATCTGCTAGTCATGCTTTACTGGTAGTCATGTGTGGAGCAGTTACTTACAATACTAATGTTCTTATTTTGTTTTCGTTTACTTTTCGACACCTCGCGCAGCAATGGGATAGCAGCTTAAGAGTGTCAATAGAGCGCAAACAATTTTACTAGCTTTAATAATATCTACTTTAATAGATACTGTCGTAATCACTAGTTGGAGATTAGAAGGTTTATAGCGGAAATATCTTCAACACGCAATTGATGTCCAGTAGTGTCATGCATCGTTTCTTGTTCATAGATTGGTGGAAGAATCAGATTATAAACTCCAACGGCAACGAACGGCAAACCCATCGTTTTAATAAGTAAGCTTTTGGCATGCCAGAAGTCATATTGATAGGAGCGTTGAATTATTTTTTACCCGACTGCGTCAGAAGGAGGGTTATGTTTTTCGAGCGTATGTATGTATGTATGTATGTCCATTTCTTTGGCACGCGCTACAGCCTAAACGGCTGAACGGATTTTGACATGTGAGGTGTCGTTGAATTTGGCTAAATTGTGGAAGTGACATAAGCTATATGAATTTTCAAAATGGCGGCTGCAAATGGGCGAAAAAAGGGGAGACGTGTGCATTTTCTTCTTTTATCCTAGCAATATATGTATCAAATGAATGGTCGTAAAAAGACCATTTCAAAAATATAAATATCATATCGAAAAAAGACCATTTCAAAAATATAAAAAGGGGGGACGTGTGCATTTTCTTACTTTAAACTAAAACTAAAAGCAATAAAATATTTATCAAATGCTTAAAGGTAGAAAAAAGAGAAAAACAAGGATCATTTCAAAAATATAAATATCATATCGAAAAAAGACCATTTCAAAAATATAAAAAGGGGGGACGTGTGCATTTTCTTCTTTTATCCTAGCAATATATGTATCAAATGAAAGGTCGTAAAAAGACCATTTCAAAAATATATAAAGCAACCTGTGCTTTTATCCAACAAATTGTTTTTGTATCTCAAATAAACTTTCTTCTTAATCAATTGAGCAAAACTTTGAATCTGTTCTGATTCATCTCCCAAAAATCAAATTCAAATGTATCGTGCACTCCAGCCGTAGGACTACGACCGTCAGCTGTCATTTTACATTTAATATCATTTATTTAACGTGCAAAATGGCAACACATTAACCGCATATTTGATATGATTAAAATTCCGACGTTTTCGTGATATTTTGAGATATTTGTTTCATTTCCCTATCGAAAATAACATTCCAGAACTGTGAGTCGTTTGTATAAAAATACTTACCATATTTTTGATTCAATTGTGCATCAATGTATAAACAAATATGTCATTTGTTTTCTATATAGGTAGAAATTTGCATCTCATAATTTTCTAGTACAGTAGTTATCTAATGGCTTCCATGTCGCAGCGGTATGCGTGGTGAATTGGTTAAGACGAAGGTCTTACTAATTCGATTCCCGGCTGGGCTAATTCAAATTTTCTTATAATATATCGTACAATAATCGTCATCCGTCCGTATCGTACAATAATAGAAAATCCGGCCGACGACCCAATGAAAGCAAACTAGTCGTTATAACTAATGGAAACAGCAAGTGAAGACTGTCGTCTAATGATGAATGACGACATAGTGGGAACGCGCCCTAACTAAAGCGTTTAAAAACCGCTTACTTGCAACTAAAAATAAAAATATACCTTAGCATTTTATTGAGCTATGTCGAGTTTTTCAGCTCATTTCCAATTTTCCTACGCAAACGCATGTTTATGCTCATAGTGTCAGTTCTGACCCTTCTTTCGTTATTTTTATTCGTTTAAAAAGTAACACGGTTTTAGACAGTCATGCGCTTGCACAGATCAAAGCATCACATTAAAAATAATAATGGCTACAATGTAGATTGGGACTTTTCAGAAAGTATTAGAATTTCGTAATTAATATTGGTAACTACAAATTTTTAATTGTTATACAGCTTTTCCTGTCTTTTAAAAAATAATTTGAATATGCCGCGAAAATAGTACCTCGAACTGTGTGGCGTCGCCTGAGGGTCTATGACGTATGGGTACAGTGGTTATGTTATATATTTTCAATTCAAATTCATTTATTTTAAGTGGGTTAAGTTTAAAACATCATGTTAGATTTTTGACGACCTCCATGGCGCAGTGGTATGCGTGGTGGATTCATTGGATTTTTCTTAATTTTCTTGGTCTGGCTGATGGGAGGCTCGTACCGCCAAGCGACTTAGCGTTCCGGTACGATGTCGTGTAGAAACCGATAGGAGTGTGGATTTCATCTCATCTTAGACTGCATCATCACTTAACATCAGTTGTGAAAGCAGTCAAGGGCCAACTTGTAGTCGATAAAAAAAAAAACCTATTGCCTACATAATGACTTCACGAGCTGTAAAGGTTGAGTTTTGTTTACATTTAAAATTATAAATACTTAGTAATTCGCAATCAAATGTATAAATTTTATTTAATCATTTATGGTTAAAAAATACTAAACAATTAAGATTTTTTTCTTAATTACTGACCGATTAGCTATTTTTTTTCTTTTTCCTTGTTTGTTGCATGCAAATAATAAATCCCCGGAAATTCCATCATCACTTCTTCCCTATTACACAACAAAGACGCTTTTGTACGGGTAGAGTGCGTTGAATCTAAAACGCAATACTATAAATGAACTGTATTGAACAGCTTGTACTGCAACAGATCAACTGCGTTGTCCTTTAATCGGGTTATCCCATAATGTTAAACTGTAAATAATAGTGAGTAATTACTTATTATCCTTCATCTAGACTAGGTATATATTAACTTCAATGGCAACTATGTCGACGATGCAAAGGTAATAATAACCACCAAATAAGTTACCATTTTAGGGTTAGGTGCATGAGAACAACAGTTAGTTTTCTTGTGATACCGTTCTATTCTTATAAATTAACTGGCGAAAGCATGCGGTTTCGTTCCCGTGAGTGACTCTACATAACTCTGACTATCACATACATTCTTTTACAATCTTTCTGGTAGTTCAGAGATTAACTGTTTAGCCAGACAAACTGACAGATAAAAATATTGAAAATTGATGTAATCGCGTATTAGGTACCTATTTTCATTGAAAACTGTTAATTTGAAATTACAAAGACAGTTGAATTTTATTTATACATATAAAAAACTAGCTTTTATATAAAAGCTTTAACATGTGAAATTGACATCAAAAGTCTGGAAGTGGTTCTAATAAAGATACTAAGATTTGACCCACAAAAGGCAAGTTCGACAAAAGCTTGCAAAACGTTTCGAATGATTTAAGACAGGAAATATATTGAAACAATTTCTTATACCTACTGATTTGAAAATCCACAAAATACCGGCTGTTTACCTAATTATTTAAAGAATACGGCACATAGAATACATACGGCATTACGTCATTGAAAAGTACCCAAAAATACCTGCAAATTGTATCACAATCTCACACCAACCTGTTAACAAGTGGGCAAACGGCTATGTCACTTGTTTGAATTTCAGCCGATTGTTCCGCTAGTCACGGTGACGTCATGAACGTGACGTATTCCACGAAAATTTATGAAAATCGATTTTCACCTATTTTTCTTTTAACTATGCCACGTTGCGTGTTAATGGTTGTTTTAGGCTTCGTTCACATAGGCAATTTCATGGATGGGATGTATTTTGAAAATGTAAGAGCAGCTATTAGACCTGAATAAGATGTTATAATATTATGATTTTCTTTTTTGCCAGTAACTTTAATTATACCATCTCCTTAAAGGAGCTAAGCTTGCCGCCTGACCCTATAGTCCATCAAAATAGGCTGATATAGATGAAGAAATTTCTAGCAACCCAGAGTAGGTAGTAAGCTCCATATCATCTTCTATCATAGGATGTTCCATAATATTTCGAAAAATGCGAAATAAAAATATAATGAGGCTATATATAGGTATAAAAAGTTGTCTGGTTAACAATACTCTAAATCGACGATCTTGTATGAAAGGATGGAAAAGAGAAAAAAGCGAGGGAAATAATATACATACATGGGTCGTATCAAATGAATGGTAGTGGTCTCAGCATTACTTTAAGATATTGAGGTGTGACAGTAACATGTAAACTACGGAAACCAATGCAATTTCCCAGTGGGAATATCGCCTTATAACAACAGCAAGCGAGTTCGTGCTTACAGCAGGCTTTACACAGAACTTGTTAATGTTTCAATTAAAACTGTTTAACACAATTACTCTATTACTTTTTACGATAAAGTACTGGGGCGTTTGCGTCAAAGGCTTTTCATACGTTGACGTAATTCAGTTTCAGTATAATTTTCATTGTAGCTTTTATTTTTTCTTGTAATTTAGGACGCGTGATAGGTGGATAGGGATAAACAATACAACAGCTGAAACTATAGGGAATTATATTGTAATAAGTATAATTTACTCAAACGAAACGTAAAATGTATGACATGACATTAGTTTAATTAAAATAAGATAAGATAATGACTGTACATAAATTGAATATTATTAAATAAGTTTATCAATACTTAAATGTCGCAAGGCAGTGTCTTTTTCTATACTAAAGCCAAACTCGATTGAGAATGCTTGTCAACAAACAAATTAAAAATGAAGGTAGAAATCACTAGTCATTTTACACCTATTTTTTTAATTAACTAGTTAATGACGAATTCATGGCAATAAATTAGATTAGTAAGCTTAAAACTAATTAATATATTCAATATCTTTTAAATAAGATTTTTTAAAATAACAAAACATAATTATAAATTTATTAGGCATAAAATGTGTTGCATTTCCTACCTCCATTTTAAATTTGTTTGTTGACAAGCATTCTCAATCGAATTTGACTTTAGTATAGATATTATTTTTTATTAAAAAGAAAGTGCCACTTCCGAAATAGCTTGACCGATTTATATGATGTTTTTGTATAGTAGGTAATTAAGCATAGGTATTATTTACACCTCAAGGTAAGAAATCCTAAATTTTCGCAGATGAAGTAGCAAGCCTTAGCTAGTAAAATATAAAAAACCAACTGAATTGAATGATTTTTCCTATAATATTGTTACGACCTAGGGGTCGGGGATTGGCAGAACAACAACACAACAGGGAGAAAAAGACGTTTATTAACCAATACATAGATAGGTATACAAGATTCAATGCAGCACGCTGCGACGCCGTCGTTTCACGCTTCTAAGCCTGAAGGAACCCAACACAGCGGCGACGATGATCACACACCCCAACCACTAGGGGACCACTACAGATCCATCGTCCTTACACGCACACTCTTAGGGAACATCTCCCAACAATCCTTCAACAAGTCTTGACTCAACGACAACTCGCTTTGAACTCTCTGAATCTTGTCTTCGTTCCGCACATGTAATAATTTGAATTGTTCCATTCTTTAACTCATTTCTTTTTTAAATTGCATTTACTTTAATCCAAATGAGGTTTTCAATTATAAACTCTTACTTTCTAATTCCTCCGAGGGGTCATCCGTAACAATATCCATATTATGCCAAGTATTTTTAACACGTCTATTACCACCACCCTTACTAATAAATTACTATTTTAATATTGGGTAGTAGACTGGGGCATCCACAAATGTTGGTCGCCTCCAGTACCATATCAAAATAATAGGAGCATCAAATATTTAGGAAGCCTTGTGTATAAAGGCCTTAACTAGTAAAGTTTAAGACATATAATACCTGAAAAATATATAATTTAAGTAGTTTCAGAACAAAACGCACATTACACATTATCTTAACGACATGTTTGTGTCACGTGCCGCGATATAGCACACATCAATGATGATAATTATATACTCGTTGGAGAAGATACTTGTAGTCACAGCTCGTATTATCTGGCCGTGACTGAGTCTCGGTCGAGTTCGTGCCCTCAAACTACGTAATAACTTCTTGTTCTCATTGATTGATTGCCGATTGGTGACCCTTCCTACTGTATTATATATATAAGACCGTGCCTTATTTTCTTATAACACAAAACTGGTATGTGGATATTTTTCAGTGTCTCCATTTATATTTCTTTTTTTGATTCATTCTGTATTTCGAATATTTTCTTATAAAGTAAGTTATCTTGAATGATGATTGATTTTTATTAAGATTATATTCCTACACGGTAAGCAACTTTACTATAGTAACACTTTGTGCATATCAGTGCCCCATGTGCTTATAGTCTGGTAGATTAGAGTAGAGTAGAAGTTATTTTTGAATTTTTCAACAACTGAAAGGAACATAATTTTTAAGTATTGTTTTATTTATAGTAAGTCTAATTACGATGCGCAATTAGACAATATTAATTAGATGCAACAAAATATTACGAAACATATTAATCACGTTTGAAGCATTTGAAAATTAATTAAAGCAAATCTATGTATAGATCTCAATATGTTGATTATTTAACAAGTAATTAAACTAAATTGACATATATAGCACGGGATATCTTTACACTGTTTATTGAAATCTGTCCTAAAATTCCGAAAAATAGTTGTAGAGCATTTTGTGACAGCTCGACCGGGGATTTTATTTATTTATTATATTATATTTCAGCCGCAGTTGCAGGGCATGACGGTTGATTGTTTATTTTCAGGCGCACACGCTACACTCACTCCTTTTGCTGAACCTGTCAATTATAACATAATTTTTTTTTTCCTCTGAGTTTATCTGCAATCAGCAAGATACTATGAGCAGATGTAATGATGTTGATGATCGTTTATCGAGTGTGATCTCCAGTGAGAAAATCACCTCCTTTATTCCTGACTATCGTAGACAGTAGGTCTAGATAATGTTTTTCCTTTTGAGTCTGATCTGGTAGGTTCGCAGGAGCAATCCGGAAGCTAGCACATTTGGGTGACTCATGAGTCTCCCTTTATATTTTTGGGTTACACTGTCAATCTCCTCCTTGACAGTCTTCACCTCTAAGTGCTCGTGGATCTCTCAGTTAGTTATAAACCACAGGACACTACAGATCTTTCTTAGAATTAGGTTTTGGGAC
This sequence comes from Mycalesis mineus, assembly GCA_034621355.1. Lineage (NCBI taxonomy): Eukaryota > Metazoa > Arthropoda > Insecta > Lepidoptera > Nymphalidae > Mycalesis > Mycalesis mineus. The sequence continues at coordinate 534,841 of CM067886.1, forward strand.
CTTTGAATAATCGTAATATTGGAGTTGCTCAAACTTCCCAAAAATTCGAAAAAATAAATATAAAAATAAATTTTACCCCAAACGGTATTACAGACGAAGTAACAAGGCAGTTTGTGAGAAATGAATGAATGACAGTATTGATAGCACGTGGAACCATAATGATGTGAAAAAATTTTGAACCGGAATCGAATTGAATATTAACGATTATGACTCATCAATCACGACTGCAGTAGATGATCGGAAACAACGAATTGGTATTTCTTGTCCTTAACATTACTTTCTTGATGGAATTATATGCAGTAGGAATAGTATGCAGGCGCCAATCGATAGTCAGGACAGTATTTCACAATATTGCGTATCCATTACTACTCGTAGTTTATTATATAGCCGACTAATGGTTACTTAGCTAAATTGCTGATACAAGCAATTTGTTTGTTTATCTATAATTTATTTATTTACATTTCTTTTTAAATTTTCAACAATGCTTATAAAACAATTATAAAAACACTATTAAAAATTTATAAAAAAATCCATTCCGCCTGCTGCGGGGTCCGGGGGTCCAAGCAACCGGTGGTCAGGGCTCCAGAGTGAGGAACCTCCTCACAATACGCGCCGTTTCAAGAATTACTGCCTTCTGTATCCGACCCTTGATCCAACAATTAAGAGAAAGCTTTTTAAGATGTTCGTCAAAGCTTTTCGCTATAAGACCGTTGACTGAAACGACTATAGGAACAATCATTGTTGAATCAACATTCCACATGACGGTAATCTCATGAGCAAGGTCCAAGTATTTTATGATTTTGATACTTTTTCCTTTTCAGCTTTCACCAGATTATCGTCATGTGGAACAGTAATATCAACAATTATTGCACGGCACGTTAATAGATCAATTATCACTATATCAGGTATATCTATATATTATTATAAGCTAAAAAGTTTGTCTGGTTGACCATGCTAATCCCAGAAAAGATGAATTTCAGTGTTTTCTTTAGCGTATCATCATCATCATCATCATCATTATCATTATCATCATCATTATCATTATCAGCCGGTGGGCTTCCACTGCTGGACATAGGCCTTTTTAGGGACTTCCAAACACAACGATCCTGAGCTGCATGTGCCCAGCGGCTCCCTGCGACACGTTTGATGTCATCAGTCCACCTGGTGGGGGGTCGACCAACACTGCGGTTTTCGGTGCGGGGTCGCCATTCTAGCACCTTCGGCCCCCAACGTCCATCAGCTGTTCGTCCATCAACCACGTGCCCCGCCCATTGCCACTTCAGTTCTGCGACTCGCTGAGACATGTCGGTTATTTTGGTTCTTCTGCGGTTTTTTGATATTTAATTGCACTCTGAGCTATTAGCAGGTTTTCAATGCATGCTTGCTTTACCTTTTATGAATTTTTTTTATGAAAAAAATAACCTAATTTTGTAGCAAATTGACAGACAGCAGCGAAAATGTTTTTGTTTGGGTCACAAAATGATCCGATAAAGAAAAATGTTTTTAAAAGTAAATTGGGGTTTATAGTTTGTAAGGATAATATCAACACTGGGTCATATAAATCTGGGACGAGATGTTACGATAACAGTTCAGACGTCAAACCTTGTAATTATAATTCATTTTATGACTATCGTTCACTTGTGAATATCGTGATATACTTGGATTCTTTGGAAATGTTTTTCTTTCAAGGAAAAGATTTGTTGATCTGGTCACACCTATGAAAATGGTAAGCTGTAATCGCATATATATCCTTTCAGTTCCGTTGTTTTTTGGAAATTATTGCGAATAGTCACTAAAAATTGTACAAGTTTTTTATAATTTTGCCTAACTGTTCCATTTTATGTTTATAATTCATCCTAACTAATATTATAAATGCGAAAGTAACTCTGTCTGTCTGTCTGTCTGTCTTGCTTTCACTCTACAACTACTGAACCGATTTAAATGAAATTTGGTACACAGTAAGTCTAGAGCCTGAAAAAAGACATAGGCTACTTTTAATTGCGAAAAAAGGGTTGTAAAGGGTTAAAGGGGGGATGAAATGTTGTATGAAAGTATCGTCATTTTGAAAGCTTAAGACCTGTTTCTTACGCAGTTGATTAGATATTAATAAATATGACATTCAAAGCTTAGAAAAATTAGGCTGCCGTAATAACTAATTCCACGAAGACGAAGTCGCGGGCAAAAGCTAGTTATAAATAAATGAATAAAAATGATTAGTTGCCCAAAAATATAGGTAAAAATTACATTACATCTGCTTCTTAAGTCTTATTACTTATTTCATTCATTCTAATTTCATGAATATACATAATTCAACTGTCCATAAGCCTGTCATTTAGGCAACAGTGCTCTTCTTACATATATGGCTCGTTTGAACAAACAAAGATGCTGTCCATCGTATCTATCTACCTCCTACTACCTGTCTACTAAATGCCAAAAGCAATACCAAATACCCGACCGAAACAGTTAAAATACTTTTCCTTGGAGAATGAGTCGGTATTTGAGACTTAATATTTCAAATAAGTAGGTAATCACAAGGTAACAGGTAACGGACATAACTACAAAAACATAAAGCACCAAACGTTATTGACGCAGGGCTAATAGCAAATATAACGCCACTTTGAATCAACGATAACAACAATTTAGTCAATTAATTGAAGTAAGGTGTACTTCAATGAATTGGAGTTTGATCAGATTAACGCATACTTCAATAGTTACTAATGAGATAAAGGTAATCGCCCACTGATAGCGCAATCGAAGCAGGCGCCGGCACGAGGCGCTTTATGTCACAATTTTATGTCACTAAACACGTCATAGGTAATAATCATTTGAGTCATTGTGAAAATACTGAAGGCGTGTATTTAGAGTCACCGAACGTAGTTGAAATGATGTAACCTCGAGAACCATCACGTTAACCTGGTGTAGTTTGGCAGACTTGCATTAACAAGCAGAGATATGTTTGACTATATAATACTAAATAATGCAATAATTTTTTTTCATTGGCTAATACATCACATATTACATTACAAACCAAATTAAAAAATCCTTTGATGCAATTAGCGTTAAAAAAAACTTAAATAACCTTTGATGTGTGTGTGATGGTGATATAAAGAGCTAGGTAATTTCCAGGAAAGGAAAACTACTCGATACAGATATAAAAACGATAATCCTCTCAAATATTTCAGCAAATCTTATCGAAGGAATTCTTACAACCTTTATCTTGTATTATCCATTTACTTGAGTGGATTGCAAGTAATGGCGGATGTAGACATCATTTATTATCATTATCCACGACAATGTTCCGAAATCCCACGCCTTATTCCATAAGAAACTTTTTGTCCTGATCAAGTCACTGTTGAAGGGTTGATGCAGTCTTAATAGAAATATTGACCAATACAACGAACATGACTAAATAGGTAAACCGACCCGCCACTCTGTGGACTACCGATGAAGCAACTTGTAGGGAGTCGTTGGATGCTAGAGGCTCGTTATCGTGGTGAAAGTATTTAGAATAAATCTATACTCACCCTCGTGTTATTAACATTACAGCCAGTCTATATGATAATTTATGCATAAATTTTCTGTTGTTATGTGATATATCCATCGCCTATAACAGGGTATTATCTCGCAGTAATTACTTAGGTAGGTATGTTGTTAGCAAACTGATCTACGTCAATAGGGAAATTGTTTTCCCGCGTCAAAGTTGAGTTCAATTACGGATCTCAAGGTGCACGAGACTTGTCTATTTTTACGCTTAGACACCTGTGTAAAGATATTAAATGAGGACTGTTGATACCTTATAGAAGGTCAACTTTATATTGTGTTTTGAAACTTTATATAGAGCAAGTCAACATAACTTGTTGAACCCTTATAAAAGGTCAATTTTTATATTATGTGTTAATGAAATAACTTTTCATTATTAAAATGTTTAATGCGTCATCTTGAGTTACATGGTTATATACAACTAATTATGGTACAACAGATCGTAGACAAAAGAGCTTTTGACATTTGACAACAGATCAAAAATTAAAATTGTTTATGTGTTGAACGAGGACTATTTGTTTTAAATTGTATTTTTAATTGGTATAATAAAGATTATTTAACTACCATGAGACTCGTACAACATAGTTTTTGAATAAATTGTTGTAAAATTTATTTGCTGGGCTTCGACTTGAATAGGAGTTTTTGTCGACTTCTGTACCATTTACTTTATAACTTCATTTAGTGTAACGAAGTAGTAGATTGGCAAGACAAGAGGCTACTAAAATGATTTCTTATATCCGAAGTTTAGTTTTAGAAACCTAGTTGTAATGTGTTTATAGCGTTTTTGACGACCTCCGTGGCGCAGTGATATGCGCGGTGGATTTATAAGGCGGAGGTCCTGGGTTCGATTCCCGGCGGGGCAGATTGAGATTTTTCTTAATTTGTCTTGATCTGGCTGGCTTTCGCCGTGGCTAGTTACCACCCTACCGACAAAGACATACAGCCAAGCGATTTAGCGTTCCGGTACGATGTCGTGTAGAAACCGAAAGGGGTGTGGATTTCATCCTACTCCTAACAAATTAGCCCGCTTCCATCTTAGATTGCATAATCACTTAACATCAGGTGTGATAGCAGTCAAGGGCTAACTTGTAGTCGATAAAAAAAACGCTCTATTTTTTAGTAAGTGAGCGGGAAAATAGAATTATTCTCTTAATTACCTACAATATCAAATAGTTTATTTGAATAAAGATTGAATATATAATTTGCAACTGAATATTTCTTCTTATTTATGAAACAGTGAGAAGTCGAGTCGAAGTTTATTCAACTTCTGAATAAAGATTTTGGTTTTGTAGGCTCTGTGATTATCAGACAAAAATAAAAAATACTTTTTCCTTAGATATAAAAACGCTATTTCTATCAACGCTCTGAGACACTACAATAACTTTTTAAACAATAATAGAGAAAAAATAAGGAAAACTATTTTCTGTATTAAGTGAATTGCACAACTTATCTAATGTCCTAACCGCTTCTAAATCTGAACACCGGGACATACCTTTACTTATAAGGTTTTTAGAGTACGCTTTGCGGTTTTGCTTTGCGGATAATATTCGCGATTATTCATTCAGCAAATAGAGGAAGTGTAAGAAAGGTTGACTAACGGTAAACCCTGCAATGGATCCGTTAAGTATCTCTTTAATACATCGAGTAACAAGGCTAAGAGAATATATAACATTTATTAACCCACGAAAAAAAACGGAGGAGGTTCTCAATTCGACATGTATATTTTTTTTTTATGTATAACCACGCATAACTTTTTACAGTGTTGTCCGACTTTGATAATTCTTTTTTATTAGAAAGGGCATACTTCCAAGGTAGTCCCATTGTCATCATGTTAGGATCTGATGATGATATCCTGGGGAAATTTAAGGAACTCTTCAAATTTTGGAGGCCCGCTTACAGCGATTTCGGTTTTTGTCTCGGTATCGGTAGCTTTTTGGCTACTAGTGCCATATAATACACTATAACAGTATAGTACGAGTACGTTACGTGGCGATAGATCACTAAAAAGTAAGAAATAAAAATTTTTAACAAAAAATTTAATAGGCTAAATATAATTTATTAAAAATCAGATTCTAAATCACAGAATATACAAAATGAGCATTTTAGATCAACACAGCTTTAGGTGATTGTTAAATGCTTTAGATTTTAGAAAGTCACTCTTTATACTTTATCAGATATCATATCTACTTCTGTAGGTAAGTAAGGTTAATGGGGATTTGAAAAGTTTCAGATTAACTAAGTTGAATTTTTCAGGAATTACGAAGGTTTTAGAAAATAGGAAATGAAAGCTTAGGTGAATACTAAATGTTTTAAATTGTGAATTAATTAAAGTTTGACTTTTACTTAGGTAAACTTTTTAATAAAATATTATTAGGAACTCTAGGTAGAACATTTGTATTTTCAACTATACAATAGCCCTTTTTTGAAAGTCGGGTAAAAATGAATGAATTTTGGATGTAAACACGTATTGTATGTAAAGAATTGACAAGTATTGTATACGTTGGGTAGGTGCTATTCTGTAACGATGTTTTTATAATTTAAAAGTTTGAGCCTCGTTCGTCTCTATCTCTCCCTATTGATTGCCATATTATGCATAGTGAAAGATGTATTCGGAACTCACACTGTCAAGTTATAAAAACATCACCACATGGTAACGCATCTCCCCAACGAGAGGCGGTCAGTCAAGTTGCACCGTGTGGTATGCACGGATGCCGGCGCAGGTGAACGAGCGTGACGTAGCGCGTCAGCTGAGCAAACAGCCTTGTCTGCCGCGTCACGGGCGTGACGTCACGTCAGCGGGCCCGACCGCCGAGCCCACTCGCGTTGAGTCAGGCTTTATAATAGAAAAGCGCCGCACAACCAACCACTAATCACTAGACCGCCAAACGCTCAACACGTGTATCAAGCGACAAGTGGATCCGAACAGTGTGCACACACCTTTATATAATTAAAAGCCTGTGTTTAAAAAACAAACAAATAAATATCAAGTGACTGTACTGTTTGTAAAATTGTGAAAAAAGAAAGGTTTCTTTTTTTAAAAAAGTGAAATAGTGAAGTGCCTGAAAATGGAGAGAATATTAGTGCTCCTGGTTTTTTTGGTGTCAGTGACCGCTTTCAGACCCAACCCCAGGTTCCCGACACAGGAAACGGATCAGATAAAGAAAGGTGCGATTTTTAAACTTTGCCCTTAAAAAAAAGTTAATTTTTCTATCATTGTTAATTAAACTGGGTATTCACATTACATTCAAAATAATATTTTGCTTATGATTTATACAGGAATTTTAAAATAGCTTTTAAATTAGACTTTTTAGTTATAGTTTGCGAGTTATTTTAGTAATGTCATGTGACTATACAGTTTAAGATGCAAACGCACCACCACTCCCTTAGATACACAACCTTTTAGATCAAGGGATAGTGAAGGCTTTTACACTTATACCCTTAAATAGATAGATATCATCATCGAATATTTACCAGTTAGAAAAACCCTAACAAACCAGACATCCCTGATCACTCTTCTAATGTATAAATAAAAAACCCTAACTCTAGTTTGTTGTTATAACATTATTTATCACTTGTTAAATATACTAATAAATTACGCATTGACGAAGAATGAACTGGCAGATTTTATTATTAAATATGAATTTAATTAAATTAAGATAAATGATATGCAGAAAAAAATAATCTAGACCATCTCATGAGACTATTTCGTCAGAAATTTCTTCACGACAAAAACATTTCATCGTAAAATAGACTTTAGTATATAAGCAATGAAGGTTGTATTTGCATTAATTTATTTGATTTGCCACGTGCCGCACATCAAATATTCACCCGCGAAGAAAGGGTGAATTTTTTATAAGCATGTCATCTCTATGTCAAGTTCGATGAGAAAATTGCTACTAATTTGACTACTAAATGAGTATAATCGACAAGTAGAGTAGCCTTGGTAGAGAGTATCTGATGCAACTTGCGTGCTACTTAAGATAGCCGCGACGAATAAATTATTACTTGACATCAAGATCTACTGCTTGCGCCGGCACTCTTACTTTTTATCTACAACCGATTGCGCTTGATACGAATAACGTCTAATGGAGAGCAATGATACAGTCAAAATTGAGGCTTGCCTAAAAATTTTCATATTTATTTATTTATTTTTACATATTAAAAGTAACAGGATACAGCAGGTAGACCTTTTGAATTTAACTCTACGAATAAAAAATGTAGAAGAAAAATATTCAGCGCAGGTTCTTAGCTCTCAAGTTCTTCCTTTTTATTATAGACCTTGACTGCAAACACACCTTCACCAGGTGTAATGCAATCTAAGATGGAAGCTGGCTAACTTGTTAGGAACAAGATGGATGACGTCTTTACCTGCAGGGCAGTGGAATTATTCATGGCCGAAGTCTCCTACCAGACCTGGCTGAATTAAGCCACCACGCATACCACTGCGCCTCGGAGGCTGTCAAGCTTCTTTGACAATAGAATTTATTTTTTATCATACAGTATCATCTGCAGTGTCATGCGGGGCGCACGAGGAGAAAAGGAACGACATCATCAACAGATCAAAATGCGGCGAGCCCAAAGAAGTCTTCATCGAACTTAAACCTCAAAGCTCTTACATGCAAGTGAGTGTCTGGTTTACCTGCGTAAAATTTTGCTTAACTTTAGAATCGTGCAATCGAATCTAGGACCGCTATTTATTGATAATATTGAGTGATTTGCGTTAAGTTATTCTATAAATAGAGTCATTCGGGTCAAGTGTGCGCACTTTACTGTTTACAGCCTCACAGAGCAGAACCAAAGCAGAAATTGGAAAATAAAAAAAATGTTTCGAAAAGAATGTTTATTAGCCTACAAATTGAAACAGAAAATAAAACATCCTGTTCCATAGTTAACAAAAAAAATCAAAATTTTGATAGTAAGTCGGAATGCGGACACTTGACCCGTATTGCGGGTAAGTGTACGCAGCCCTGTGGGGTAAGTAGACGCAATAGGGTAAGTGAGCGCATTTGATAAATAATCAATACATAACAAAGAAATTGAAATGAAACTTAGATCATCAAACAAAAAATATAAAGCCATGTTAACGAAATATTTAGTTTTCATTTAAACACAGTCAAAAGTATCTTAAAATCTAACATTAAGTCTTGCAATGGTGATCTATCTGTTATCTTCATGAATATTATTATCCCTAGTACATAAATAAAACAATCAACACTATAGACATAAAGTAGTTTAACATTAAACCTGTTGATATGAATGACAATATCATGTTCAAAAATTTGAAGAATTTTAAATCAAATTGGAAGATTAATCACAAACAAATATACTATTATCACCTTCCTGAGAAACACACAATTCATGCCATCAATCCTTATTCTTTACGCATTGAATCCATTCTTCTGTTGGTCAACATATTTATCTTGACACAGGTAATGGGGAATAATGTTGGGCTTGAAGGTCTAACTTTAAAAGGGTTTTTCTTAGTTTAAGCGCGCGGGTAAGTGAGCGCATGCGCACACTTATCCGCGCACACTTTACCCAGAATGCCTAATATCAAACAAATGGCCGCTGACTTCCAAACACTCAACTTAACCTTAAATAATGCTTTAAAAAAGACAGGAGAATATGCACTTCCTAAGCTAAAACGTAGCTCACCATCTTCATATAACAATTTTAGAAGTATCCGTGTTTTCCAACACGCTAAAAAGTTGAAATTAAATTAACAAAAATACTTTTTTGACAATTACTAACAGAGTGCACGTAGTAAGGCGTTTGGGCATGTCGTAACTAATTCACCTTACCGGTGCCCCTGATTGACCAAAACAAACTCCTCACCTCCAGTGCCCCTTCCTGGAGATAGAAGCAGTGCGCTCACTTACCCACTGCGCTCGGTTACCCCGAATGACTCTAGTATTTAAAATACGCCATTTCAAAAAGAACCTTTCTAAAAATTGTCTTAAAAAATTTAAAGTCACAATGTCTAGGTAAGAAGTAAAAACCAAAAAGAGCTATTAAAAAAACCTGTACAACTTAAGTAGCCATTTAGCCATTAAATGATTGATCATTAATTGCACAGATGTTTCCAATTACACTAATATTTTTAATTAAATATTATATTGATTAGAGTTATAATTGTTATCAATTACTTTATGACACGATAAAATAAATACAATATGTAGTAAATTGTTTAAAATGTGCTGATAACCAGAATGGAATATAATCAATAGGTATTTCACAATATGAAGTCATTTTCTCAAATTCCTGCTGATACAGACATGATAGCTTGATGTTACGTAGAAAGTTTTCTTCTGGTAAAATCGTAGTAATTAAACTAATATTTACCCACCGATAACGGTCTTCTATGAGTCAGTTTAACTCCATCATAATCGTCTGCTCGCCACGTGGCAGCGTTGTGGGTTTAAGATTTGACGTTCTCAGATTATTTTAATCCTGCAAAGTAATTATAGAGTAGTAGAGCTCTTTTCGACACTGTTTGTACTGGCAGGTACTGCTACTATGATTTTGATGCACAGCAGAATCTCTGAATATTTTAAAAAATTGAGAGGTTATGTGAGTAACAGAAATGATTGTAACTGACTAACAGAAATCTTGGTACATAACATATTATAGCCGTAGGACAATGAATTGTAGGGCATATTTACAAGCACATAGACATAAGTCTAACATGGTACAGTTTCATGAATTGCGATGGATTCCACTTAAAATCAATAAACAAAAAGAAAGCTTTTATTGCTGTTTTGGTTTGGGTACATACATTTGAATTGTGTATAATTTTTATATATTAGTAAATTCACCAAATTCTTTCAATTAATATGGCGTGACATATCGGTTTGGAATGTCATTTCCTTCATTTCTTACTTTTCTATAGCGTTTGCGATCGCAGAAAGTAAATGTGGCTAAAATGTCGTTTAAGCGTTAAACAAAGAAATCTTATGTTAACACGTGAAAAGTTTTTATAAACATGACGTATTTTGCTATAACGGATTTTGTTCTCCTACGTATATTTTACGTACCACATGAGTTTAGTACCTAATCATGCAAATATTAGCACACAGATAATGAGATTCATTAAGAAATCGTTGCCATAAATAGATTGCCGTAATTGTCGTAGTAAGTTGAGTTAACTGACGCGTTGCGGTTCAAATATTTGAATATTCAAATGGCGGACAATCACTTGGTACATCCGTGAGGGCAGCCATTAACGTGTGAGAAAATCCGCTTCCGAAACGATCATAGGGTTGCTGCCTGCCACTTATCTAACTGAATGTAGGTATAGTTTGTTAATGTAGGTCTTTTTTTGGAAGAGAGGCTTAGTAAGTAAGAGTTATCACAATTGTGTTTAAATGTGTAAAGCAAAAGAACTCAAAACAGCAAAAATGCTTTATTAAAATATGTATGTAACACATAGGAAGACGTGTAAGGTGTCACATTAAAACCCGTTTTCCTAAATATCGTCGCCTAGCAATCAATTTCTAGCAGTTTAATATATAATAATATATATAAAATTTGAATAATTAAAACCATTGCAACTTAAGTATAACTTAGCGGGAAACATAAGGACGACAATTAGGTCTAATATATGCCCGAAGGGATATTTCAAACGGTGCACGAATATTTTTCGCCTCAACACAACAAAAAGAGAGCGATATTTTTTAATGCACAGTCGTTGGGTGACGTCTGTCGTTTTCTAAACAAAGATATATCTTTGGGCTTATGTTAGACCGGAAGGTGACAACCCTGCAAATAGTGACGTGGTGGTATTCCCCAGGTGGTGCCTAGCGCGGTGTGGGTGAAGCGTTGTGTGGGTCTCTGCGACCACGGGCCCGGCGGCTCCCGCTGCATAGGGATCAACAAGACCATCGAACACATACCGGTAACTATTGCTTCTTGTCTATAGCTCTTGTTGTCAAGCTCGCTAACCTGCATTTGAGAAGCCTAGTGGGTTTACGCTCCATATCCCCCTCCTACATGTAGAAAGTGCGCTGTAAATAAGCTGATAGTAATTATGATGAGAAGGATGATTACTTTTATCAGATAAAAAAAAATAAGTAGGAGTTGAGCTTTGACCACGCTGTTCCAATGCGGGTTGTTTGTCTTAATGTGATAATGTTAGAGTCCTAATTACATGTTAATGATAATAAGATGAATGATAAAATGGAACGACGGCTTAACATGCTATCCAAGGCTCTACGTATAACACCACTAAATTGTAACTGAGAATTCCTTGGAAGATAGTACACAGCTAGACCCGCGGCTAAAACTCATGCTCCCAAGCTGTATAAGCAAACGATGGACCAACGAGGCCTCCTTATAAATAACAAATTGGGATAAAAAAAACTGCCGTTACAGTTCAGTTCATTATCTATTACCAAAACTGATTTGTTATGACTTATCTATTACCAAAATTGATTCTAAAAAAATTCTTCATCGTTCTAAGTCTGTTTTATCGAAGCAATCAAATAAAAGGGCAAACGCTATCGACGCTCGTCGCGGCAACTCAAGTGCATCCTTGACACACATACATACGGCTTGTAATATTAGAGACGACTGCTACATCTAGCGAGAGGAATAAGAACAGTTCCTGTTCATGATGCGCCACCCTCTTCTCTCTCTATTCAAATCCAAATTCACTTTTAGTCTATCACTTTTGAAACGTTTATAACATTATAAGAATTTGAAGCAAACTTCTGCGAAGAAAAGCGTTTGTACAACAACAAAGGAGAATGCCAGATCCTAACCCAGAAAGAACACAAATTGTAAATATACTAAAAATATCTTATTATTATACAATACAATACAATAAGCCATTTTTACTGTTGGACATCGGAATAAAATTCTGTTAAAAAAAGTAATTTACTTTTAATTTACACTCTTTACGCATTTTTATCAAAAGTGGGCTCTAAAAGATAGTATCCAGGGTCGTTAAGCCTGTTTATAAATATATTTAATGAAGCTTTGCGATTGTCATGTCAGTGTGACAACTATACGGAACCACAATACAGAAATGGACGATAACCAATGTTAGGCTCAGGTCGACTACTCCGAGTTCTAGAGCTTTTAAATGTAATTTATATTAAAAAGTAAGAAAAATGCAATAAATCCTAACTAATATTATAAATGCGAAAGTAACTCTGTCTGTCTGTCTGTCTTTGCTTCACGCCTAAACTACTGAACCGATTTGTGTGAAATTTGGTACAGACATAGTTTGGAACTTGAGAAAGGACATAGGATAGTTTTTATTACAAAAAATAAAATAAAATTTATTCCGGACATACAGCGCCATCTATTGGTATAGAGTCGGCATCAATTCAGTACTGAAAATTCATCGGAAAAATGTAAATAAATCGTAAAAAGGTATGAAAAATATAATATAATACAATTTTTAGTACAAAGAAAATGCTCTAACGGAGTATAGATAATTCTATTAGTACTATATGTCGAGTTGGTGATCGCGCAATGGTTTCGATCGTTACACGAGTTCGGTTCATGTTATTGTTTTAAATCATCGGAAAAAAGTAAATAAATAGTAAAAAGGTATGAAAAAAATAATATCAATATAATAAAACTTTTAGTACAAATAAAATGCCCGAACGGAGTATAAATAAATAATTCGAGTTGTCACTATGCTCGATAGATGGCGTTGGGATCGAAATAGATCGCGCTATGGTTTCGTTACACGCATTTGGTTAAGTATCGGCCGAGCGCTTCGGTACTGTCGTGGAATTGTGGATTGATCGTTTCGTAAATCTAAAATTGGTTCCGTATTATTAGTAGGTTTAAAGGTTTATTTGTTGGGTTGTCTGGTGGTTGTTTTCAAAGGTTTATTTGTTGTATTTGTCGATTTAAAGGTTAATTTGTTGGATTGTCTGATTGTGTATATTTGATCTCGATTATTAGTAGATACTAAAATTGTATGTCTAAATTCGTGTTAATTTTTAAATTAATTAGATCGTTCCTTTTAAATTATTTAGTTTTAAGCTTGGTTTTTAAGAGAATAGGTTGTAATATAATTTCTTTTAAAGTGTTATCACGTTCGTAATTCGTATTTTTTTAAATTCTTTTGTTTTCAGTTAGTTTTGAATTTAAGTTCGGAAAGATTGTAATATTTCTTTAGTTTAAGTTCTTTTTTAAACTACTTTTTCCAATGACGAGAAAACGCAAGTCCAATTTAGCACGTAGTTCCAGCGGAGCTCGAGCTAAAAGAGTTGCAAGAAGTCAAGAGTCTCAAGAACAGACTCAAGCCCGTTTAACTTTAGACGCCGAGAGTCACGCTGCTCAAAGAGCTGCTGAGACTGAAGAGGTGAGGCAGGAGCGCCGGCTCTTAGACACCGAACGTCACGCTGCTCAAAGAGCTGCTGAGACTGAGGAGGTGAGGCAGGAGCGACGGCTCTTAGACGCCAGGCGTCATGCAACTCAAAGAGCTTCCGAAACTGTAGATCAAACTCGAGTACGTCGGCTTTTGGATGCTGAACGTCATGCGTCTCTGATTTCTGCAGAGTCACATGAAGAATCTCAAACACGACGTGTTCTATTAGCTGCACGGCAAGCACAAAGACGAAATATATTTACACGTAATACGTGGGAGGTATTTCATGATGCTGCTTTTGATTACGACCCTTTAATCGATTACATGAACCATCGATTAGTGCTCTTAGGACGGATGGCTAAAAAGTGCACATATTGTATGGCACTAAAATGGAAAGAGGAAACTCCGGGTATGTGCTGTTCTGGAGGTAAAGTTTCACTTCCATCACTCGGTATTCCAGAAGAACCCCTGAAAACATTCCTTTTATGCGATAGTAATGAGTCACGACTCTTTTTGAACAGTATAAGGAAATATAATAGCTGTTTCCAAATGACGTCATTTGGGGTAGATCATGAGGTTGTTATGCCTGGATTTTCCAGTACATTTAAAATACAAGGTCAAGTTTACCATAGGGTTGGATCTTTACTGCCTACAAACGATCAGCCTAAATTTTTGCAAATTTATTTTATGGGAGACGAAAATAGTGAAGTTAACCGTAGATGCCAGAATATTAATGGAGTTGTAAGGGATACTGTCTTAAAAATCCAGAGAATGTTGCACGAGCATAACAACCTCATTAATACTTTCAAAACAGCATTAGAAAGAATGCCGGGAGAAGAATACAAGTTGATTATGCACCCTGACCGTACACCAACTGGGGATCATGAAAGACGGTACAATGCACCGCTTATTAATGAAGTAGCAGCTGTAGTCACAGGCGAACAGTTTGCTTCCCGTGACATTATTTTGCATGCCCGTAATGACATTTTAAGTAGGGTACCAGATACACACAAATTTTACGATGCATTGCAATATCCGTTGATATTCAGCAAGGGGCAAGAGGGGTACCACTTTCAAATACCCCAAGTCAGTCCTGTAACAGGGATGCCTGTAAACAACAAAAAAGTCTCATGCATGGATTTTTATGCCTACCATATCATGGTTCGAGAAAATGATTTTAATATAATATCACGATGTAGACAACTGGCCAATCAGTTTTATGTTGATATGTATGTAAAAGTTGAAAGCGAACGATTACGATACATATCATTAAACCAAAACAAATTGAGAGCGGAGAACTATGTCCATCTTCAAGATGCTGTGGCAAATGATGGTAATGTTAACCCTAACGATTTAGGTAAATTGGTAATTTTGCCATCATCTTTTGTAAATAGCCCCCGATATTTACACACTTATACACAGGACGCATTCGCTTACGTACGTACATATGGTCGCCCCGATTTGTTCGTGACTTTTACATGCAACCCAAGCTGGCCTGAAATAGTTGAAGAGTTGCTGCCGGGACAGAGGGCAATCGATAGACATGATATTGTTGCAAGGGTTTTTCGATTAAAAGTTAAAAAGCTTATGGAAGTTGTCAATAAAGGAAATGTGTTCGGTGAAGTACTATGCTTTATGTACTCGATAGAGTGGCAAAAACGCGGGCTTCCTCACGTGCATATTTTAATCTGGCTGAAGGACAAGCTGAGACCCGATCGAATAGATAATGTTATTAGAGCGGAAATACCGGATCCAAGTAGTGACCAGGCACTTCATGAAATTATTATTAAAAATATGATTCATGGTCCTTGCGGTTCTGACAATCCTCAAAGCCCCTGCATGAAAAATGGAAAATGCTCTAAAAAATATCCTCGCACGCTTATTAAAGAAACTGTCCATAATGACAATGGATATCCGCTGTATCGAAGAAGAGCACCAGGAGATGGGGGACAAACGGCGTCTGTAAAAGTTCGAAATGTTTATGTTACTATTGATAATAGTTGGGTAGTTCCTTTTTCGCCCGTATTGTCAAAAATGTTTAACGCCCATATTAACGTAGAGGCTTGCAGCTCAGTGCGCGCTATCAAATATGTCTGTAAATACATAAACAAAGGTAGCGACCAAGCTATTTTTAATTTTAAAAACACCGATGCTGCTAATCCCATAAATGAAGTCCAAACGTATCAGTCTGGTCGTTATGTTAGCAGCAACGAAGCCGTGTGGCGGCTTTTAGCCTTCCCGTTACACGAAAGGCACCCGACAGTCACACACCTGACTGTACACTTGGAAAATGGTGAACGTGTCTATTTTACTGCAAACAATTTCCAAGAGAGATTAACCTCTGCTCCAAAAACAACACTCACCGCTTTTTTTGAGCTCTGCACAAGAGATGAATTTGCGAGGACGCTCCTCTATGTTGATTTACCAAGATATTACACTTGGAACGCAACAAGGAAGGAATGGAAACGACGAATCCAGGGAGTACCGGTTCAGAATTGGCCTGGTGTCAAATCTGGAGATGCCTTAGGCCGAGTTTACACGGTCCACGTTACTAATATGGAGTGTTTTTGTCTGAGAATACTGTTACACCACGTGCGGGGGCCAACTTCTTTTGCAGATCTCAAAAAGCTAAATGATCAAGAATTCTCGACATTTAGAGAGGCATGTGAGGCAAGAGGACTATTAGAGAACGATAATCATTGGGATCTAACTCTAGAAGAGGCCGCACAATGCAAATCTGCGCCACAGGTGAGAGAGCTTTTTGCTATATTAATAGCAACGTGTGGACTCTCAAACCCTGAATATCTGTGGGGAAAATATAAAAATGATATGGCAGACGACATTTTACGCAGATTTCAAGAAGAGGACCCAAATATTTCGTATAATGATGTAATTTACAATGACGCTCTGACCAAGGTTGAGGACCAAGTGATAACTATCACTGGTAAATATTTGTCCGATTTTGGTATGAGCAGACCACAAAGAATTGGGGAAGTCAGTAATGATTTAATGCGAGAGCTAAATTATGATCCAGTTTTGTTACAGCAACAAATAACAGAGACCCTTCCACTTTTAAATCCAGAACAAAGATTAGTCTTTGAGACAATCATCAACAAAGTTGCCAGTCGTGAAAGTGGTTTGTTCTTTTTGGATGCTCCAGGAGGTACCGGCAAAACCTTTCTTTTAAACTTATTATTAGCTGAAATCCGGAAAGATAAAGGAGTCGCTGTGGCAGTAGCTTCATCCGGAATAGCTGCTACGCTGCTTAGTGGAGGAAGAACGGCCCACTCAGTTCTGAAATTGCCACTAAATTTAGCTCATGAGGAAATGCCAGTTTGTAACATAAGTAAAAGTAGTGAGCGTGGAAGAATGTTGCAACAATGTAAACTGCTGGTTTGGGATGAATGTACGATGTCCCATAAAAGAGCAATCGAAGCACTTCATCGCACGATGAAAGACATTAAAAACAATCAAGGTATTATGGGAGGAATGGTGGTTCTATTGGCCGGTGACTTCCGGCAGACCCTGCCCGTTATAGCAAGGGGCACACCGGCAGATGAAATCAATGCCTGTTTAAAAGCATCTGTGCTATGGACACATGTGAAAAAGGTTTCACTGTCGACGAATATGCGAGTATTACTCCATAATGATTGTCAAGCCGGGCAGTATGCTGCTACTCTTCTGAAGATTGGCGAGGATCGTATGCCTACCGACTCCGAGAGTATGATCACGCTGAGCAGCGAATTATGCCAAATTGTGGATAGCACATACAATTTGAAAAATAGTGTCTATCCGGATTTACTTGCTAATATCGAAAATCGGGAATGGTTATGCGAAAGGGCGATATTGGCGCCAACAAATGAAATAGTAGGCCGGATAAATGACCAAATTATGTCTGACGTAGAGGGAGATGTCATCGAGTATCTATCAGTAGATAACGTCGTGGATACCGAGCAAGTGACATCTTACCCAACAGAGTTTCTCAACTCCTTAGAGTTATCAGGAGTGCCTTCTCACAAGTTGAGGCTGAAAGTTGGAGTTCCTGTGATGCTTATGAGAAACCTAGATCCACCAAGGCTATGTAACGGCACACGGTTACAAGTAACCTATTTAGGACGGAATGTCATTAAAGCCGTTATTATGACTGGAATGGCAAAAGGCGAAACTGTAATTATTCCCCGCATTCCCATCATTCCAACTGATTTGCCATTCCAATTCAAAAGAGTTCAGTTTCCGCTGAAAACTGCGTTTGCAATGACCATAAATAAAGCCCAAGGGCAAACGCTTAAAGCTGCGGGGTTACATCTTGAAAAAGACTGTTTCTCCCATGGACAACTCTACGTTGCGTGCTCAAGAGTGTCAAAACCACAAGACCTATATATTTTTGCAAAGGATGGCAAAACTAAAAACGTGGTATACAGAAATGTCTTGGTGTAAGAAACTTTATAATCTTTAAAGCCTAAAATAATAGAACATTTGTCAAGGGAGAAACAGTCTTTTTTTCTGAAATGGCAAATCAAAATAATATTTTGAAAATAAGGGAAAAATAACATTTTCGCCTTTTTCGATCGGCAATAACGGCTTTAATGCCCTAAGTGAGTATACATATCTTCAATTCAAACGCAGAGCTCATCATGTTGATTTTTGAAGAGTTTCCTAGAATATCTTCCACATTTCATTTTTGAAGAGATCCCGCGAGATCGGGAACTATGTGGGTAAAACCAAAAATCTGCCGGAAATCACTATTCCACGCGAACGAAGTCGCGGGCAAAAGCTAGTTATACATAATACATTGTTGTACCATATGTTTATATTAGTGGGTTAAAGTCCTATACAGTGACTGGCATTCTCCTTTACTCTCTATAAACCAAGGGTAACTTAATTAATTCTCAAAAACACCGTTACCAACGTGTAAAAACTCAATTAAATATCGCGATGCATTGTAATCACCACTACACGCCCTTTATATATGACCCTAATAACAGATAATGAAAATACACACAGGCCGACAACCTTGAGAGAGACAATGTCGAACACAATTTATCTGAGATATACTGCGTACTATCTTAGACATAGACCATAATGGCTTTTTTATAACTTTATAGGCAAAAATGGCAAATTTTGAACTATCTCTTGCGCCTATGACCTTTGTAATAATAATACATGAATGGGAAATCCCTCGTGTCACTTAAGTTTTTCAAAATGCCTAATTTGGCTGAGTACTAAGGTTTGTTCATAAATTAATTAATTAGTTTTATTCATAAATTAGTTTTATCAGCGTATCTCCTCCGAAAAGTTCAAAAGTCATTCGTTGGACTGGCTGTACTCTTCTACAACAGGATGCCCAATTCAGTTTTAGATCTGCCATTGCATAAGTTTAATCAATGTATTAAAACTCACTTACTGAGTCAAGGTTATTATACTATAGATGAATTTTTAAATGACAAAGAGGTTGAGAAGCAATTGGATCAGCTTTCAACTTCACACAAGTAGTAGACTAAATAATTTTATGTAACAATACGGTTAATATTGCAAAAATTAATGATTTTAAAAGAGCAACTGTTGAGTTTCTTGCCGGCTCTTCTCGACAGGACCTGCCTTCCGAGCTGGTGGTAGAGTACAAATAGTCCAATTTGACGTTTTAAAAGTGCTTATAGTTAGCCAACTTGAAATAAATGATTTTGAATTTGAATTTGAATTTGTTATCCTAACTAATATTATAAATGCGAAAGTAACTCTGTCTGTCTGTCTGTCTTTGCTTCACGCCTAAACTACTGAACCGATTTGTGTGAAATTTGGTACAGACATAGTTTGGAACTTGAGAAAGGACATAGGATAGTTTTTATTACAAAAAATAAAATAAAATTTATTCCGGACATACAGCGCCATCTATTGGTATAGAGTCGGCATCAATTCAGTACTGAAAATTCATCGGAAAAATGTAAATAAATCGTAAAAAGGTATGAAAAATATAATATAATACAATTTTTAGTACAAAGAAAATGCTCTAACGGAGTATAGATAATTCTATTAGTACTATATGTCGAGTTGGTGATCGCGCAATGGTTTCGATCGTTACACGAGTTCGGTTCATGTTATTGTTTTAAATCATCGGAAAAAAGTAAATAAATAGTAAAAAGGTATGAAAAAAATAATATCAATATAATAAAACTTTTAGTACAAATAAAATGCCCGAACGGAGTATAAATAAATAATTCGAGTTGTCACTATGCTCGATAGATGGCGTTGGGATCGAAATAGATCGCGCTATGGTTTCGTTACACGCATTTGGTTAAGTATCGGCCGAGCGCTTCGGTACTGTCGTGGAATTGTGGATTGATCGTTTCGTAAATCTAAAATTGGTTCCGTATTATTAGTAGGTTTAAAGGTTTATTTGTTGGGTTGTCTGGTGGTTGTTTTCAAAGGTTTATTTGTTGTATTTGTCGATTTAAAGGTTAATTTGTTGGATTGTCTGATTGTGTATATTTGATCTCGATTATTAGTAGATACTAAAATTGTATGTCTAAATTCGTGTTAATTTTTAAATTAATTAGATCGTTCCTTTTAAATTATTTAGTTTTAAGCTTGGTTTTTAAGAGAATAGGTTGTAATATAATTTCTTTTAAAGTGTTATCACGTTCGTAATTCGTATTTTTTTAAATTCTTTTGTTTTCAGTTAGTTTTGAATTTAAGTTCGGAAAGATTGTAATATTTCTTTAGTTTAAGTTCTTTTTTAAACTACTTTTTCCAATGACGAGAAAACGCAAGTCCAATTTAGCACGTAGTTCCAGCGGAGCTCGAGCTAAAAGAGTTGCAAGAAGTCAAGAGTCTCAAGAACAGACTCAAGCCCGTTTAACTTTAGACGCCGAGAGTCACGCTGCTCAAAGAGCTGCTGAGACTGAAGAGGTGAGGCAGGAGCGCCGGCTCTTAGACACCGAACGTCACGCTGCTCAAAGAGCTGCTGAGACTGAGGAGGTGAGGCAGGAGCGACGGCTCTTAGACGCCAGGCGTCATGCAACTCAAAGAGCTTCCGAAACTGTAGATCAAACTCGAGTACGTCGGCTTTTGGATGCTGAACGTCATGCGTCTCTGATTTCTGCAGAGTCACATGAAGAATCTCAAACACGACGTGTTCTATTAGCTGCACGGCAAGCACAAAGACGAAATATATTTACACGTAATACGTGGGAGGTATTTCATGATGCTGCTTTTGATTACGACCCTTTAATCGATTACATGAACCATCGATTAGTGCTCTTAGGACGGATGGCTAAAAAGTGCACATATTGTATGGCACTAAAATGGAAAGAGGAAACTCCGGGTATGTGCTGTTCTGGAGGTAAAGTTTCACTTCCATCACTCGGTATTCCAGAAGAACCCCTGAAAACATTCCTTTTATGCGATAGTAATGAGTCACGACTCTTTTTGAACAGTATAAGGAAATATAATAGCTGTTTCCAAATGACGTCATTTGGGGTAGATCATGAGGTTGTTATGCCTGGATTTTCCAGTACATTTAAAATACAAGGTCAAGTTTACCATAGGGTTGGATCTTTACTGCCTACAAACGATCAGCCTAAATTTTTGCAAATTTATTTTATGGGAGACGAAAATAGTGAAGTTAACCGTAGATGCCAGAATATTAATGGAGTTGTAAGGGATACTGTCTTAAAAATCCAGAGAATGTTGCACGAGCATAACAACCTCATTAATACTTTCAAAACAGCATTAGAAAGAATGCCGGGAGAAGAATACAAGTTGATTATGCACCCTGACCGTACACCAACTGGGGATCATGAAAGACGGTACAATGCACCGCTTATTAATGAAGTAGCAGCTGTAGTCACAGGCGAACAGTTTGCTTCCCGTGACATTATTTTGCATGCCCGTAATGACATTTTAAGTAGGGTACCAGATACACACAAATTTTACGATGCATTGCAATATCCGTTGATATTCAGCAAGGGGCAAGAGGGGTACCACTTTCAAATACCCCAAGTCAGTCCTGTAACAGGGATGCCTGTAAACAACAAAAAAGTCTCATGCATGGATTTTTATGCCTACCATATCATGGTTCGAGAAAATGATTTTAATATAATATCACGATGTAGACAACTGGCCAATCAGTTTTATGTTGATATGTATGTAAAAGTTGAAAGCGAACGATTACGATACATATCATTAAACCAAAACAAATTGAGAGCGGAGAACTATGTCCATCTTCAAGATGCTGTGGCAAATGATGGTAATGTTAACCCTAACGATTTAGGTAAATTGGTAATTTTGCCATCATCTTTTGTAAATAGCCCCCGATATTTACACACTTATACACAGGACGCATTCGCTTACGTACGTACATATGGTCGCCCCGATTTGTTCGTGACTTTTACATGCAACCCAAGCTGGCCTGAAATAGTTGAAGAGTTGCTGCCGGGACAGAGGGCAATCGATAGACATGATATTGTTGCAAGGGTTTTTCGATTAAAAGTTAAAAAGCTTATGGAAGTTGTCAATAAAGGAAATGTGTTCGGTGAAGTACTATGCTTTATGTACTCGATAGAGTGGCAAAAACGCGGGCTTCCTCACGTGCATATTTTAATCTGGCTGAAGGACAAGCTGAGACCCGATCGAATAGATAATGTTATTAGAGCGGAAATACCGGATCCAAGTAGTGACCAGGCACTTCATGAAATTATTATTAAAAATATGATTCATGGTCCTTGCGGTTCTGACAATCCTCAAAGCCCCTGCATGAAAAATGGAAAATGCTCTAAAAAATATCCTCGCACGCTTATTAAAGAAACTGTCCATAATGACAATGGATATCCGCTGTATCGAAGAAGAGCACCAGGAGATGGGGGACAAACGGCGTCTGTAAAAGTTCGAAATGTTTATGTTACTATTGATAATAGTTGGGTAGTTCCTTTTTCGCCCGTATTGTCAAAAATGTTTAACGCCCATATTAACGTAGAGGCTTGCAGCTCAGTGCGCGCTATCAAATATGTCTGTAAATACATAAACAAAGGTAGCGACCAAGCTATTTTTAATTTTAAAAACACCGATGCTGCTAATCCCATAAATGAAGTCCAAACGTATCAGTCTGGTCGTTATGTTAGCAGCAACGAAGCCGTGTGGCGGCTTTTAGCCTTCCCGTTACACGAAAGGCACCCGACAGTCACACACCTGACTGTACACTTGGAAAATGGTGAACGTGTCTATTTTACTGCAAACAATTTCCAAGAGAGATTAACCTCTGCTCCAAAAACAACACTCACCGCTTTTTTTGAGCTCTGCACAAGAGATGAATTTGCGAGGACGCTCCTCTATGTTGATTTACCAAGATATTACACTTGGAACGCAACAAGGAAGGAATGGAAACGACGAATCCAGGGAGTACCGGTTCAGAATTGGCCTGGTGTCAAATCTGGAGATGCCTTAGGCCGAGTTTACACGGTCCACGTTACTAATATGGAGTGTTTTTGTCTGAGAATACTGTTACACCACGTGCGGGGGCCAACTTCTTTTGCAGATCTCAAAAAGCTAAATGATCAAGAATTCTCGACATTTAGAGAGGCATGTGAGGCAAGAGGACTATTAGAGAACGATAATCATTGGGATCTAACTCTAGAAGAGGCCGCACAATGCAAATCTGCGCCACAGGTGAGAGAGCTTTTTGCTATATTAATAGCAACGTGTGGACT
The DNA here is from genome assembly GCA_034621355.1 of Mycalesis mineus. NCBI lineage: Eukaryota > Metazoa > Arthropoda > Insecta > Lepidoptera > Nymphalidae > Mycalesis > Mycalesis mineus. The sequence goes on from CM067886.1 coordinate 558,409, forward strand.
CTCAAACCCTGAATATCTGTGGGGAAAATATAAAAATGATATGGCAGACGACATTTTACGCAGATTTCAAGAAGAGGACCCAAATATTTCGTATAATGATGTAATTTACAATGACGCTCTGACCAAGGTTGAGGACCAAGTGATAACTATCACTGGTAAATATTTGTCCGATTTTGGTATGAGCAGACCACAAAGAATTGGGGAAGTCAGTAATGATTTAATGCGAGAGCTAAATTATGATCCAGTTTTGTTACAGCAACAAATAACAGAGACCCTTCCACTTTTAAATCCAGAACAAAGATTAGTCTTTGAGACAATCATCAACAAAGTTGCCAGTCGTGAAAGTGGTTTGTTCTTTTTGGATGCTCCAGGAGGTACCGGCAAAACCTTTCTTTTAAACTTATTATTAGCTGAAATCCGGAAAGATAAAGGAGTCGCTGTGGCAGTAGCTTCATCCGGAATAGCTGCTACGCTGCTTAGTGGAGGAAGAACGGCCCACTCAGTTCTGAAATTGCCACTAAATTTAGCTCATGAGGAAATGCCAGTTTGTAACATAAGTAAAAGTAGTGAGCGTGGAAGAATGTTGCAACAATGTAAACTGCTGGTTTGGGATGAATGTACGATGTCCCATAAAAGAGCAATCGAAGCACTTCATCGCACGATGAAAGACATTAAAAACAATCAAGGTATTATGGGAGGAATGGTGGTTCTATTGGCCGGTGACTTCCGGCAGACCCTGCCCGTTATAGCAAGGGGCACACCGGCAGATGAAATCAATGCCTGTTTAAAAGCATCTGTGCTATGGACACATGTGAAAAAGGTTTCACTGTCGACGAATATGCGAGTATTACTCCATAATGATTGTCAAGCCGGGCAGTATGCTGCTACTCTTCTGAAGATTGGCGAGGATCGTATGCCTACCGACTCCGAGAGTATGATCACGCTGAGCAGCGAATTATGCCAAATTGTGGATAGCACATACAATTTGAAAAATAGTGTCTATCCGGATTTACTTGCTAATATCGAAAATCGGGAATGGTTATGCGAAAGGGCGATATTGGCGCCAACAAATGAAATAGTAGGCCGGATAAATGACCAAATTATGTCTGACGTAGAGGGAGATGTCATCGAGTATCTATCAGTAGATAACGTCGTGGATACCGAGCAAGTGACATCTTACCCAACAGAGTTTCTCAACTCCTTAGAGTTATCAGGAGTGCCTTCTCACAAGTTGAGGCTGAAAGTTGGAGTTCCTGTGATGCTTATGAGAAACCTAGATCCACCAAGGCTATGTAACGGCACACGGTTACAAGTAACCTATTTAGGACGGAATGTCATTAAAGCCGTTATTATGACTGGAATGGCAAAAGGCGAAACTGTAATTATTCCCCGCATTCCCATCATTCCAACTGATTTGCCATTCCAATTCAAAAGAGTTCAGTTTCCGCTGAAAACTGCGTTTGCAATGACCATAAATAAAGCCCAAGGGCAAACGCTTAAAGCTGCGGGGTTACATCTTGAAAAAGACTGTTTCTCCCATGGACAACTCTACGTTGCGTGCTCAAGAGTGTCAAAACCACAAGACCTATATATTTTTGCAAAGGATGGCAAAACTAAAAACGTGGTATACAGAAATGTCTTGGTGTAAGAAACTTTATAATCTTTAAAGCCTAAAATAATAGAACATTTGTCAAGGGAGAAACAGTCTTTTTTTCTGAAATGGCAAATCAAAATAATATTTTGAAAATAAGGGAAAAATAACATTTTCGCCTTTTTCGATCGGCAATAACGGCTTTAATGCCCTAAGTGAGTATACATATCTTCAATTCAAACGCAGAGCTCATCATGTTGATTTTTGAAGAGTTTCCTAGAATATCTTCCACATTTCATTTTTGAAGAGATCCCGCGAGATCGGGAACTATGTGGGTAAAACCAAAAATCTGCCGGAAATCACTATTCCACGCGAACGAAGTCGCGGGCAAAAGCTAGTAATATATAAATAGGTAGTTGATAAGACAACCACATAGTGGCATACAATCTATAAACATATGTCGGTTCTATGGGTAAAGCTAGGGCCACTTTCCTCCATTCCACAACGTTCGTCGGTGAACCTGGCGCTTACGTGTCATTTGCCTGTAATAGTACAATTTTTGACAAAGACGCACCGCCAAGTAATTAATGCGAGCGGTATGTTGACAGTAATCCTAATGTATGTACTTATTATCAACACATAATTACGTAATACACAGATTACGAACGCATTCGTCACTGAGGCGCAAACCGAGCAATAATATTTGATAATAATATGTCACGTCTTATTTAATTATGATAATAATATATTAGCATATTTGAATCACAAAATCCGCCTCTTCAGGTACCTACACATTACACGTTTTACTTATATAAAATTAATAAGAGCTGATAATATTATGTGGGTTGGTACAAATTAAGTTTCTATTACGAGTTATTTTATAAAGCCAGCAATTATCATACAATCCATGTTAAATTCTAATGATATAATAAAGTTGGACTTTTACTCTGAACCAAATTTGGAAATCTTTATTAATTTTTACAAATTATTTTTCAAAAATGTTCTAGTCTTTCTGCTCCATGCTAATCTTTTTCTTTTCCGGTTGCTCAAGGCTTTGCAAAAAGTAACTGATATGGGTCCATGTATTTTACCTAATTTATTGTAAATTTTGAAAATGAATAGCTGCAGATCAGGAGACTTCTTTTTACTGTGCATTTTATATACGTTGATCTCTTCATAATATACGAGGAGCGTTTAAAATCAGCCACTATCGGGCAAACCTCAGCTCAGCGGCTTGCGTCGTCTCTTAAACTACTCGTATTGGCTGTTGGTTGTACAACGGTAGGTCACTAATGATAATAATGACATAATTCCCATACACATCACTGACTCAAGTCCTCGCCGATGTTTTGTTTTCTGTCATAACTACGATGTTTAGATAATATCATTATTCAATACCACTATTCAAATTAGTTTGTGAATCAGGCTAGAAAATTGTTTGTTTAGTTTCAAAGAATAGTGAGATTAATAATATTAGTTCTTAAGCAATTACTATAAATTACTACCCAGGTACTAGGCCTAAAACAGACATTCCGATACATTCATAAAAACCTTATTGCGTTCTAATTAAGATAAGGCACCTGTGTGCACAAGCAATTAATTTAAAGAAAAAGTTTAAGTAGTACCAGAACAGCAACACTGCAGGATATCTTGAGTTTCTCTCAACTATTCTTCAATTTGCTCGCTGACCACATATTCAATTGGTACCGACATGTAATAAAACACTAGATAAAACGATCGATTCGTTAGTCTAGTGGTTAGCTTTTGTCACTTCAATCACAAATCCTGGGCTTAATTATAGAAAAACTGAGATTTTAAACTGATTTTACACTGATTTCTTTCTTTATGAAATTGTTAGCAAAATTCTTAACCTACAATCGGGACGTAGCCTCCGAAAGAATTTCTTTTCTATCAGCAATCATTAACACATCAGTGATCATTAATGATTTATACATTATCACCCAAAGCCTGCCAACCCGCTGGAGACTGAAGCAACGTAATCTAAACACCATATCCCCTCTCCTACAAGTAGGGAGGCATTGTAGTGGGCTATTAAAATACTGATAACGAGAATAAAACGATGATATTTGTTTGTCGTAGGTCCGAATATCCAACCTAAAGACGTTGAAGGAGAGCTGCGCCACTTACGCGGTGGAGGTGCACCTGACTTGTGGCTGCGGGTGTGATGTACCCACCAAGGATTGCCCCTCCCCGAGGGTGTTTAGCCCCCGTAAGTGCTCCTGTACATGTCCCAACATGAAGGAAAGGCGGAATTGTCTCAAACAGGTTCGTAAGATGATGGATGTCTGTGACACTAACGTAGGTGTGGTACGGCACGCATGCTTTTAACTTTAAATGTTAACGGTCTTGTTTTTTTTCCTTTTTTCTTTTTGTTGTTTTTTTTAACAATGGCGCTGATTCTTTTGTAAAGTATTCGCAGTCTTATGCAGTTATCTTATTTTTTTTGTTTTGTTGTATACTGCTTCAAATTATTTATATAATTATTAATGTTAAAATTACAATATATTTGTAACAAAAGCTAGCCTGAAAATAATTTTCATACCAATACATTTTAGCGATTTACTGGACCTTTGTTTGTCATTTTCTGCAGAACCCAAATTTTTATGCCAAAATGTTAATAAATTTTGACGCAAATTATTTTTTTAATTTGGCAATTCATGTATATTTTTGGTAACTTTCAATATGTACAAACGAATATGCATCATTGGCTTTTTTCAATATTATTTTTGCATAATTTTTGAATTTCATTAATTTTCATGCATGTTTTAAAAACAACATAGTTGTTGTGTATATTGTTTCACTAAGTATGAGCTAAATACTAAATTCCGATGGTTGCTTCGTTTCGTCTCGTCGTGTAATGTTTTGAATGCCGTGCTGAGTGCTGACATCCCTTGTCTTACAGTCTCGCGTGTAACTTTTTTGGTAAAACTTTTCCAAAGATGGATGATAGAAAAGTTGCACACGATTCTTCAAGCTTTCGTTGTTTTTGTTTTATTTAATAATTTTTTTTTTATAAAGAGTCGTAATAGAAAATTAGAATAAAGCATTTATGGTTTTCGTATGGTTTTGGTAAGGCATTATTCTGACTTGCACAGTTAGTTTTTTATTATTCCTTCTTAAATGTACCTTGTGGTTCAAGTGATTAGGTATATATCTAGCCTAAGATGGAAGTGAAGTTTTTGCTGTATAATAGTTTAATAAACGGTATGAACATAAAGAAATACATAACAATTTCGTTTCCAAAGAAAAGAACCTGGTCATATAAAATAGTTGGCTTTCTTTGATTTTTACAAACATGCTATTTAGTTTTAGTTTGTTTGGTCTAGTATGATAAAAATAAATCAAATATTTGTACTAGAAATAAATCTCCTACTGCCATACGAATTTCACCAGATGCTTACAAAGTAAGAGAATAGAGATCGAATGATATTTTCTATTGTTATAGCGGAACCCGGCTATGAGGTGGAATCCATCTAAATGCATCTGCGAGAAAAGGAGAAGAAGGTGAACACTCTTTTTGGAGAACCCTGTGAAGAATCTGACGAAACTGAGTGCCTTTTAACGAGTTTCGGCTGTAACTTGTACCTTCGAGGTATAAAGATCAACGTACAAGTGATGATAGTGGAAGATCATCTTGATTGGAAGTCAAATAAAGTGACAGTTTCAAGTCAAACTCGTCGATCAGTTTATTGATATCATATTTATAAGTTATGGACTTTTACGTACCTATTGAAGACATTTGGTTTTACCAAAGTGAGAGATAAAAGTTGTGAAATAGATACGTACTTGTATACCGACGACCGTCATACACTTGGAATAATCTCAGACGAATGATTTGAAAGGTCCGATTTAAAATAGAATTGATTTATAGTAGTTTTAGTGTCTTTTCGGGATAATGAAATATTTCTACTTTTCAGTTTTAATATAATGAAAGTGATAATGTTGCGATTTTATCATTGACAAAATTGATTTAACTGATTCACATTCAAACTTCAATTTAAATTGATACTCTGACATGTTTCAGTAGATCGATCCATGAATGAAAATTGTACTATGACTGATCCAAGTGTCTTATAATTTAATTGTATTAAGCAAAACTAAGCAGTATTACTATTAGGCATAAGTTATTTATTCGCTTAATGTATTTAATATGAAAAATGGGACCAAACGGTGTTGTGAATTGACTGGCCTTTATGTTCCATAAAGATTTTTACGTCCTATTAGTTAATTTATTGTACTTAATTAACTTAATTTATAATTTCATCCTATCTCTAGTTTTAGTAGTTCTAGGTTAGGTTAGGTTGAATATTGTTCTTTAGCGTAGGGCATTTCGAAAATGCAATTCCTAAATTGTGATAAATAAGGTCATTTAATTTCCAATAAGGTTTTATAATAAGTATTTAAAGGTACCCACTGTATGTCTGATCTATATCAAGCTAGAAAGTATCCGATTTTCTCTTAAATTTCAGTTTAAATTGGTCATAGAAATTAGAGACAATACGACTGAATAAATTTGTATAGTTGATACTAACCTTTGACTGTTCCTCAGAAGACAAATAGCGAAAAAGTGTTTAACCTCTGTCATTGAGTGACTTTAGAGAAATTTGGTATTAGTTAGATTTAGTAACAATTACTATGGCGCGTACTTAATGTTCAATACTATACTAAAGCCAAACTCGATTGAGAATGCTTGTCAACAAACAAATTAAAAATGAAGGTAGAAATCACTTGTCATTTTACACCTATTTTTTTTAATTAACTAGTTAATGAAGAATTTATAACAATAAATTAGATTAGTAAGCTTAAAACTAATTAATATATTCAATTTATTTTAAATAAGATTTTATAAAAAAACAAAACATAATTTTAAATTTATTAGGCATAAAATGTGTTGCATTTTCTACCTTCATTTTAAATTTGTTTGTTGACAAGCATTCTCAATCGAGTTTGGCTTTAGTATAGGTATTTTTGTTAGCTTCTAGTCAAGCGATTCTTTTGATGTACTTAATTATTTGTAATTAATTGTAAATATTGGACTCGACCAGCTCTCTCTTTTTACTAGAGTGTGAATTGTATATTTTTGAAATGTAAATATTTGTTTAATAAGTCTTGTTATATTTAAATTTAAATAAGTAAACTTTGTAAGGACTAGTCTAGCTAGTGCCAAAGGCATTGAATCTCAAGTGTATAAAGTAGTTAATTCATTAATTTATTTATTCGATGAATAATTGTATTTAAATTGTAACGGCTTAAAAAGCTTTAAGTGATCGAATCACGTGACTAGTTTTATTTTAAAACTTAGTACGAGAAATAAAAATTTGTACTTCATTTATTTTTTGATAAATGTTTTGTTTTATTTTACCCAAACGAGAAAAAAACACAATCCTGAAGAGCCAATGGATAGGGAACAAAGAACCGATGAACGTTGGGTTCCCGAGAATTGTCCAGTGGCGACCTAAAACTGTTTTGCGCAGTGCAAGGCGACCTCCCACTTGGTGGACTGGTCATATCAAGCGGATTGCTGGAAACCGCTGAGTGCAGAATTGCAGACGGCTCAAGACCGTCTTGTTTCAACCCTGGCGGCCTTCGCCCAGCAGTCGACATTTCATCGATTCAAAAAAACTATGATCAAAATTTTACCTAATTGCCTTGTGAAAGGTATTATTGAAAAAACTTGAAAAAAGAAACACACAAAGAAAAAATACATTTTTTTATTATTTTTAACAACTGGTTAAGTTGTGAGTTAAAAGTTCATTAAGTAGTTTGAAAGTCGTATTATTTTTTTAAGGTAAAGAAACTTTTTATGGTGGCATTGAAACAGAAAATTTTGTGTAAAATTTTTTAACAAATAATAAAACTGACTCAAAACGCACTAAAAAGTAAAAAGTAACTGTGTCATTTAGTTGCTTTAATTTACTTAAGCATATCTATGAAGTCGGTGCCAGCAAGTTTAAGGAACATTTATTTAACGTAGTAAAGCAGTTTGTGGGTTCTAGGTAATGTCCTTAAAGTAGAAACTTTAGATATGCTTAAGTAAATTAAAGCAACTAAATGACACAGTTATTTTTTACTTTTTAATGCGTTTGGAGTCGGTTCTATTTTTTGTTAAAAAATTTTATTTCTTACTTTTTAGTGATTCAACGCCACGTAACGTACTAGTACTATATTGTCATAGTATATTATATGACACTTCTAGCAAGCAAAAACTACCGATACTTACACAAAAACCGAAATCGCTGCAAGTGTGCCTATAACATTTGAAGAGTTCGTTCAATTTTCCCAGGACATCATCATCATATCCTAATTTGATGACAATGGGACCACCTTGGAAGTATGCCCTTTCTAATAACAAAAGGTTTATCAAAATCGGACAACTCTGTAAAAAGTTATGCGTGGTCATACATAAAAAAAAGAAAAAATATATACGTGTCGAATTCAGAACCTCCTCCGTTTTTTTTCGTCGGTTAAAAAGAAAAAAAAACTTTATTTTAAATAAGAATGTTTATATATATATAAAAACGTCAAATCACTTTAACATATCTTAAAGTCCTTCGAAGTGTGTGGCCGATATTACAAATGCGTAGTTAGAAGATAAAATGTCTAGTTCACGGCTCCGATAGCATTACAGCTTCCCGGAACTATCGCAGATCGGTTTGAACCCGCGGTCTATCGCCGAACGCGCGGCTAGTCATGAAATGTAACTTTTAAGCGTTTTCCTTAACTGCGTATTTATAAGGGTTTTAACCAATTTATTATTTCAGGTTTAGTTTGAAAAATACCATTGCTAATTTGCTACCTATTAATATTTAAAAACATGCGTGATCAGGTATTAGTTTCAAAGGGGGAGAGGCTGTTGAGGCTTACTTAAAGAAAATAAAGCTCTCTCTTTCGCCCCAACGCTGCGTGAATGAGTCAAAAATATCACTATTTTTGACTGCACTTTTGGATGCCATTTCTCAAGATATATTAACGACCTCCGTGGCGCAGTGGTATGCGCGGTGGATTTATATGACGGAGGTCCTGGGTGCGATTCCCAGTGGAGCAGATTGTGATTTTACTTAATTTGTCTTGGTCTGGCTGGTGGGAGGCTACCACCCTACCGACAAAGGTGTACCGTCAAGTGATTTAGCGTTCCGGTACGATGTCATATAGAAACCAAAAGGGATATGGATTTAATCCTACTCCTAAAAAGTTAGCCCACTTCCATTGCATCATCACTTAACATCAGGTGTGATAGCAGTCAAGGGCCAACTGGTCGTCGATAAAAAAGCATACATACGGACAAACATGAAAAAGCGACTTTGTTTTATACTATGTAGTGATAATGAAATAGGATGAACGTAGAGCCTCTACGATAATCCTAGTACACGTGCTACGGGCGTAGCAAAGTTCGTCAAATCGCAGGAGCCGACGGGAACGTTAGGTTACTTTCTACGCGACTTTGTGCGCGACAAAGGAGAATGCCAGTCAATGTATAGGACTTTAACCCACTTATAAAAACATATTGTACAACAATGTATTATGCATCACTTTATTGCATTTTGTTTATTATTTAATATAAATTACAATTAAAAGCTCTAGAACTCGGAGTATTCGACACGAGCCTAACGGTGGTTATCGTCCATTTACGTATTGTTGTTCAGTATAGTTGTCACACTGACATGACAGTCGCAAAGCTTCATTAAATACATTTTTAAACGAATCTGGATACTAGCCTTTTAGAGCCCACTGTTGATAAAAATACAATAAAAACGATTTAAAAGACTAGAACCCAGTGCAACAATAAAGATTTGAAATAAATAATTTACACTCTTTACGAGTGTAAATTAAAAGGAAATAGTTTAATTACTTTTTTTAACACAATTTTATTCCGATGTCCAACAGTAAAACTAAATTATTGTAAAACATTTATATAATAATAGGATATTTTTAATACATTTACAATTTGTGTTCTTTCTGGGTTACGATCTGGCATTCTCCTTACTGTACCTTTCATTCCCATTATATTTTACATTTTCACGCTAGCCAATTAACCAATCTCCTTGAATATAATTTCATACAAGAAAGACTTTTAACATTTTCAACCCCATAGACCTCTATGGGGTTGAAAATGAGGGAGATCATCAAAATTTTTAAAACACATTATCTTGAATTAAAACCAAACATTCTTTTTACCTTCTAATGTAAATAACGTAATTCGGTAATAATTTAATAATGTAATTCGGCATTTTATAAAATTGAAGCAATATTTCAAATGTAACGGGTCTGCTTCATACAAAATTAAATTTTTTATTAATTCGCTAGCCCTGTACAGCTGCCGTCCTCTCCTAAGGCTCGGGCGAATCCAAAATCTTTTTTGACATCTTTATGGAGGCCGATTTAAAGCGTGTAATACACCCCAGTCATGGCTGACATAGTGACGTCATAGTCAGTAATCATTTTGAAAACAATTTGAAAAAACATCTAAAAAGTACTCTTCAACGAAGTCACCAGTGCAGATCTTGGTGTTGAAACAAAAATAATAATAAAATCAGGAAGAAATAAGCCGGTCGGCTTCGTATCGGTGTGGACGACGTGCCCAAACGTGCCCGACCGGCTTAGCACGCCGGGTCAGCCCGCCCGGCTTACTGCGGCGTAGTGTGGACCCTGCTAAGTGTTATATATGAAGGTATAATTATATGTATATCATACAAACTTCAATTCACCCCTTCCTACTTTATTTTTGAGTAGCCTGTTTTCTGCGTTGTTTTCTGCATTTACGGTTTACCACTATGAGTACACTCTACATCGCTTAAGTGGTTTTGCCGTGAAAAGACACTACTTACTATCGCATTTATAATATGAGAATGGATAGTTTCTACTGGAGTAACGTAGCCATTTTCCGGGCTGTTGCTAACCGGATTTAGACCACATTCGGCATTGCGGATGTAACCACACTAATTACTTATTACGCTATAAATAATATGATAATAAGAACAGGTTTCGGCATAGATCATAACAACAGTCTAATTTAAATACTAATTTACCGTTAGCCCACTGACCACATCCTAGTTAGTCAATTGAATAAAGGTGCTCGTTCATTTATTGCTGGCGGCCGAGTGATGCAGTGGGTAGTGACCCTGCTTTCTGCATCCAAGGTCGTGGGTTCGTTTCCCATATCTGAAAAATGTTTGTTGTTGACTAGCTTCGACGTTTTCCAATGTCTGGGTATTTTTCTGCATATCATAAATATTTCTGTATATTATCGTACTAATTGTTATGAAGGCGAAAGTTTGTGAGTGTTTATGTTTGTTACTTCTTTACGACTAAACGGCTGGAGCGATTTTAATAAAATTTGGTATGGAATTAGCTGACACGCTGACCACATTAACACATAGGTCACATTTTATCCCAAAATTCTCACAGGAACAAGAACACGGGTGAAACAGCGGACGTCAAATGTAGTTTGTATTCTTCGGCTTTTATGTGATAAACTGTTAACAATTCATATCATTCTATCCAATAGTAGGAAGCTGTCAATATGCAGATACGATACAGACAAATGCGCGTTCACCTTTATCCACCAAACAGCTCTCAGACAACCAATTATATTTAAGAAAAAGTGTATACATTGGAGTAGGTTCAGGTGTACGTACACAAAAATAAAGAAAGAATCTTACTGTCTAAAATAAAAATGTACTTACATAATATACTTATGTACATACATACACATATTCATTCATATATACATACTACCATAAATATACATACGAGTTTATAGTAAAATAAATAAATGAAAATAATAGAGACTAGACAATATCCAGGAGAGAGAGGGAAGAAAGATAGTAGTAGCTAGTGATTGCGCATTGTAGAAGAAAGGAATCGCTCTTTTAGATATATGGGAGCAGTAGGGCTGAAGAGGGCATTATATAATAGGAAAGATCACCTTTATCCACCAAACAGCTCTCAGAACGAATTTAATAGATACGCTCAAACACGCCATAAATAAAAAACAGTGATTCCCCGATTACGTAAAATCCGGAATATTATTAAGACAATCGCGATTGTAAAGATAAATTGCTATAAAAAGATATAAACAATGGTTTTATAATATAATATTTTAGATCATTTATGGTTTTGATTACTGGGATTTTCTAAACGTAAATCACCAATTATATGAACAGAAGATATTGTGATATTGGTATAAAATATGTTTAAACTGAATCCTTTTTAAAGCAAGGGAACGGTTACACCTATCGCCGATTATATACAATTATAAGCACTTTTGAGCCTAGCAAGGCTTAACTGAGACTTGCGCGTTCAGATGTTCATCAGTACCAAATTGACATCTATTTCCCCATTACTTGCCACCACCCTACTAGCTACCACCCTACTGACAAAGACGTACCGCCAAGCGATTCAGCGTTCCGGTACGATGTCGTGTAAAAACCGAAAGGGGTGTGGAATTCAACATACTCCTAACAAGTTAGTCCGCTTCCATCTAAGATTGCATCATCACTTAACATCAGGTGTGATAGCAGTGAAGGGCCAACTTGTAGTAGATAAACAAAAATACTTAAAGTACCTTCAACCTTGTATAAGGTATACAACAATGGAATCAAACGTTGACGTGTACGTTGTAAAACACAACTTTGTACTTAAATCATTAGAAAATATTATAATTTGTAGTCGACAAACTTACGCGTTGCTTCGCTTCCAGTTTGAGTTGATCCTTACAGCATAACCGTAGCCTATTGTCCGCAATGAGCGAAATGTTCAAGAGACGCCGGCTTTCATTCGCTTGACTTTGACTCGTGGATGGTCCTCTAAGAAATGCTATAACAAGGTTGGCATTTATAGTACAGGAAATGCTGTAATTTAAATATACAGTTATATTCAAAATCTTAAAATTCTTAGATACTAATTTCTTGTAAAAATCATCATCATCATAATATTTAATAATTATGGTAAAAAAACGCCTTTTTGAGGTCTTCCAAACGAAATTCCTAACCGCATCTGCTCTTCGGCTCACACGACAGTATAATGGATAGATATACAGTGGAGGTGGACCGCATTGTCGATTTGGTGCAGAATCGCTATGCTAACCTTCAGCCCCAAAATCCATTGGCTGTTCGAAAAGTGCGGTTTACTGACGATTCAGTTGAACGTGACAATGTCTTATGAAAATACTGATGGAATCGTACCATTTAATTGGTTATTAAAATTTTTAATTTAAGTATATTTTTATAAATATTAATTTAAATTAATAAAATATCTGATTTTGATTTTATCACTTTATATTTCAAAGATAATTTTTAATTTAAACTGAATACTTTTGGAGAAATGTAGTAAAGATGCATAACTTAATATTTGATAATTTGGTAGGAAACCAGCTTGTTGATTCGCTTACACTTCAACTTATCATACTCCTCAACACGAGGTAAAAATGGAGATAAAGTTTAGACTTGCATTGTCGAGTTTATTACAAAATCGCTATGCCAAAGAAAAAATCTACCGAGGCAAGCCAGCAACAGCTCTTACGACGGAACCCTATATGTGCTGATGTTAGCGTATGAGCAAGTAGTTCCGCCTGTGGCCGGTATCCACGAAGCTATCACTGCAAAGTGGCTAATTATCCCATTAGCGCCCGATGCGGATTCGCAAACAATAAGAAGATTAAGGGTAAGCTACACCATGTCTTCCGTTTCAAATACATATTTCAATACCTTTTTACCTAATCTGAGTCCCTTGAATAATAAAAATAAAAAAATATAAATTCTCAAACTGTACTCCAAATATAAACTATTTTTATGAGAAATAACGATATAAGAAAGAATATAATAGAAAAGTTAACCTTGCTTAACCTAATAACTATATCCAAGGTTGCCTGGAAGAAATCGCTACTAAGCAATAAGGCCGTCTTTTTGTACCTCTACTTCTTTCATAATATTACTTCTGTTTGTTTTTTGCCTCATGGCATATGGTGTACCTACAAGTAAGGTATAAATAAATATATAATAAATCACGGTAACCACGTGCAATGGTGGTAATAATACTGACTGCATTTTATGTTGGATAGCCAGGCTGATCTTTTGCGCAAAAACTAAGCTAGTATTTTTGCCACCAGTCGAAACAAAGTGCACTCAAAACGTCATGTTGCTGCACCTGAGTGAAAGGTGACCACCTAAATATTTTGACATACAGCAAGGGAATAGCCAAACTCAGATTGTGTTAAAACGTACCAGGATATCGAAGGAACATACGTCCTTCATTACACTATAAGTACTCAATGTAGGTTAAAGATGCGCCCAGAAGATATTTCGCGTAAAAAATGACATTAGCTAGCACAATAGCGCACAATTAATTTCTTTCTCTTACGTTTCGCTAGGGCGAAAGATGAGCTACATTTTCAATTTCGCTGCTATTGGAAGACATGTGGTTTTATGGGAGATATCCTGGACATTTATAGGGGAAAGAAGCATTTTCAGGTTGCCAGTGAAAAATTGTGAATGGTAAATTGCCAGACTTCTTGGAGAACAAGGCCAGCCAATTACAAGATGGTTTGAAGTACCTACAATATTTTGGCAGATCACAGGACACACCGGTGGCCTCGCTTTAAGTGGCTTAGCAGTTTTTTCGCAGTTTTTGCTCGGAACTGTGTCAGTGGGTTATTCCTACGATTGGTTCGCGCCAATTACGTAATTTTACACCCATTATCTCGTGACCACTACTGTTTGGCTGTTTTGCTTTAAAAACGTCTCTACTCAGTATGGTCCGTCGTATGATTTATGATATTCATTATAGAAAATCGATCCCAGTAGGGACCACGGCGTCCTTGTGTCCCTGCCAGTATGACTAAACAGTGGGATCACTGCCAGTTCATCGAAAGTTCTTTTTAACCGACGATAAAAAACGGATGAGGTTCTCAATTCGACACGTTTATTTTTGTTTTTTTTTATGTGTAACCACGCATAACTTTTTACAGAGTTGTCCGATTGTGATAATTCTTTTTTTATTAGAAAGGGCACACTTCCAATATGGTTCCATAGTTGTTAGGATTATCATGTTAGGATCTGATGATGATATCCTGGGAAAATTGAAGGAAGTTTTGAGTCGGTTCTATTTTTTGTTAAAAAATTTTATATTCATTTAAATTAATATTTATAAAAATATACTTAAATTAAAAATTTTAATAACCAATTAAATGCTACCATTCCATCAATATTTTCTTAAGATCGAGACTACCCAGTAACCGACTTTACAGACAATCAATTTTTTTTGTTTAAAATTTTTTTTAAGTACGGGACTACCCAACAGAAGAAGACCTTTGCACAGTCGCATCATCACTTAGATGAGAATTTTATTAAGTTAATGTTCTAAAGGCGCAATGAACCTGCCACGGGGTCATGCGATGTAATGTTTGTGTCAAATTTAGCTCATTACAGAGTCGCGAGGAATCAGCAATGACGTTCCACGAATAGTCCTTCATCAAGTTAATAGTCTCACGTGCTCGTGATTCAATGTTTACAGTCCACAGGTTCTTACTCTCTTTTTGTGGAGCCACCATCACTAATAGAGTCCTCGGACGTTCAAATTAATCTATCGCCAGCTACCAGTCTGCTCATGTTCGGGTCGACAGAGTCAAAACGTCTTTGAAAATTCTCACAGATCGATATTTTCCTTCACAACAGTTTAATTATATTAACTAACTTAAGCCCACAAAGACAGTGTGACCGCGAGAATTCATGTTGTCGGGACCTCCCTATTGAATGTCAATGTCTCTACCAATAATGTTAACTTAATAAATTTCTCGGGAATCGTTAATAACGAAGTTATAATTTGCTTACGTAAGTATGTCTCAGATTCAGTAGAGATTCAGCTCTAGGTCTTTATAATAAAGAACCACGTACAAGTATATCACGTAGTTTATTTTCTTACAATTCTAATAATTGTTAAAGAAACAGAAAATAATATTTCAAAACGCGACCAGAAATTTCGTGTAGCGGAGAGACGAATCCCGGACAGTGCTTCTGACTGGAGAGATTTGTGTAGATTAAGATCAACCACTGCCAGAGACAAAATGGTAACTGAAGATGGTCAGTTTCTACTCGACGTCATACCGGAATGGTAAAATGATACCGCTAGGTGGTACGTTTTTGTTGATGGGATGGTTATTAGCCACGGTTGTAGCCTCTCACCAGACAGATATGAACCAATTAAGAAAATCTCCTTCGGCCTAGCTGGGAATGGAACTCAGGACCTACGTCAATTAATACACCGCACGTACAACTGCTCGAAAGAGAATTAGCTTAATTCAGTTTACGACCTCCGTGGCGCAGTGGTATGCGCGGTGGATTATATCCTGGGTTCATTCCCGCAAATTATTTTTCAATTTGTCTTGGTCTGGCTGGTAGGTCGCCGTGGCAGTTACCACCCACCGACAAAACGTACCGCCAAGGATTTAGCGTTCCGGTACGATGTCGTGTAGAAACCGAAAGGGGTGTGGATTTGCACCACTTAACAAGTAAGCCCGCTTCCATCTGAGATTGCATCATCACTTAACATCAGGTGTGATAGCAGTCAAGGGCCAACTTGTAGTCAATAAAAAAAAAAAAAAAAGTTAATTCGTTAACACATATTGCTATGACAGATGGTCACCCTGTGTTTATAGTGTTAATACTGGAGGTACGTAGACCGAATTCCACTGTTTGTTCTGTTCACTGCATTGTTATCTTTAGAACCAACGTGATGTGTTGGACGTCACGACTGACGATCCTATGATCCCATCTCAAATAGTAGATTAATGTACCTACTTCCGACTCTACACGCTGGATGACTCAGATTTGGCGCTTTTAGAACCTTTATAAGAATAATAACCAGTTATGGTCATAAAAAAATAAGTTTTGGATTATGGTAGCTTTGGGAGGTAGCAGGTAACAAAGGTTCCTCAAAATAGCACAGCAAATAACTATAAATTGAATATGTACAAATATATTTTTATTATAAAAAGCAATAATCCTGCTAGAACTAATCCAAACACGTACTAAATCCAAAATGTGATAAATCACGACGTATCTAATTATTTTAGCTATAGGTAAGTAATAGTCCAGGGTCGATAATTTTTAATAAATATTTTTAATCAAATAAATTACAGCGTATTTGGGACACAAAAAGGTAAATTATCACAAAATTTCGTTAAAAAAAAAAATTTTTGTAAAAGATAAAAATAAAAAACCAAAAACTTGGTTTTTTGAATTTTTCACATAAATTTTGAGGTTATGTGAAAAAAGTGTAAAAACAAAAGTTTTAGATCTTTTTATTACCTACAACTTTGCCATATAACTCTTTCCCATAGGACTTTTAGTTTTGCCAGAAATCGAGAAAATCCGTTTTTTATCCCTAAACCCTCACCCTCTACCCCTTCCCGACCTCAGATCGCCCGTAATTTATTTTCCCATTAATTTTTATGGCATTCTCTTCCTTTTGAAATGGGTTTTATCCTACTGTGATTTTCTTTTACTTTTTATTATGTTTGAGGCTATCTGCACTGGGCTCCAAACAAAATACCTTAACTACTTATAGTTTAAAATATTCTCTAATTTAATTTTAGTACTTATTTCAAGCGGGTTATTATACAAGAACTTTGAAAAATCTTGTACTCATATGTCATGTTAGTTTCAGTGAATAGTGATTCTACCACCGGATAAATTTTATAGTAGGTAGAATTGAACTAATCCATTCGTTTTCATTCCATACTTAGTTACCACCTCTAAATCAAACCTCTAAATCACAGCAAGCTCGCCCACGTTCTGAGTTTCCGTGGTTGCCTAAAGTCCTTGGTAAAAGCGCAACGATCAGCCAGTGGACGTCCACTGCTAGACATTGGCCTTTTTAGGGACTTTCACGGCGAATCGGCTGATGTATTTTCATTCAGATATTGAGATTACTAAAAAAGGCAAAATGTAGGAAGGAGTTTCCGAACGTCACTGCATGAGTCGGCACGCGGCGTACGTGAAATTATTTTAAGCTCGTAAAGGCCAGATTTAGTCCGCCGGTGTTCGTATATTATCTTAAAAAGTAAACAAGCAGTGTAAATTAAGAACAGTTGAACAGTTACGCATGCGTGTGGGCTACTGATGTGTTGTTAATTTTGTTTGAATGTTTGCGCATTGGCGGGAATTCGGACATGTTTGTTTTATAGCGTTCGAAAACTTAAATTTAGTGAAAATTCACTCCGCTCGCTGACAGACTTGTTATTTGCAAACGTTGCGAGTGCATTCATTTGAGTTTAATTTAGTTTTATTCGAGCCTTTGCCAGTGATTACACTAGGTAGTAAAAGTATACCCATTTTGGCTTAAGTATATGAAGAATTTAATATCATAACGTAATGTCATTTTATAGAACAATAAATCTTCGTTCCCAAATTTTTCATATTTACAGCTTTTTGTATTGTTTCTGAAGCAGGTAATGTTTCTTGTTTACTACGGAACCCTTAAAACTGACACAAAAAATATTTGATACATTATTTCAGAACATCTATTAAAAGTTATATTATTTTATTACTTAACTATAGCCGAACTCGATTGAGAATGCTTGTCAATAAACAAATTAAAAATGAAGGTAGAAACCACTAGTCATTTTACACCTAATTTTTTTTATTTAACTTGTTAATGACAAATTCATGACAATAAATTAGATTAGTAAGCTTAAGCTAGTTAATATATTCAATATCTTTTAAATAAGATTTTATAAAAAAACAAAACATAATTTTAAAATTATTAGGCATAAAATGTATTGCATTTTCTACCTTCATTTTAAATTTGTTTGTTGACAAGCATCCTCAATCGAGTTTGGCTTTAGTAGATATAGTAACCTATACGGTCCACCAGATTTTTAGTCTTACTCTTGGTTGTTCTGCGCCTGTTAATCTGAAATACATCTATCTGCAATTTCGTATAAGTATGTACCTACCCCCGCACACAAACCCTTTAATCCTGAACAGATTTTATGCAGCAGTCCCGTAGACTAAGGGAGGTAAGTGGCGATTCGTACTCGACCGCTACTTGCCTCCATGATGAGGAACTTCGTGCGATGGATATGAAATCCTAGAGGGGCTGCTCTTGCGGGCGTTGCTAGCTGGTTTGCGGTGTGCGAGGACGTTTCCATAGCCGTACATCAAAAGCTTCCGCAATTTAACGCCTGCTATTAAATAACAAATAAATTACACGAAAATAAGAGCGTAATTTAGCTACCACATCAACACTTACAAATCAACGTCGATCGTTTGGTTGTTAACGAATGAACATTTTATAGCCAAACGGTCGGTTATATATTGCACCCCGCTCCATTCATGTAAACTTTGTAAAGAATCCGTATTTCTAGACTGCGCTAGATTCATTCAACCGTGGAAAGTTTCGCAATGGATGTTTACGTGACCCCATACCAGCATAGTTTGATGTTAATTTGTAAATTATAAGAATCAGATCTTGGATATGTAATTTTTAGGCAGCTGACACACTTTATAGATTGGTCAATCCATGATGGCTCTTCGTTTTTTGTTTTTCAAACGCTTACACTGCAAGTGTGCAATAAAAACTGCAAGAATGTGAGTTCTATTACTACCCGACCAGTAGCAATGTGTGCACACTCACACAAAGTGTCAAGTTAGTTAAGTCAACAAGAATGTCATGTTTGACTAGCAGTATGCTCTACTTCATTATAACATTTTTTTTAAATGAATATGTCGTGTTGGTCCTGCACAGCAAAATGTCCCTTCGGTATCCCCTCGCGACAAATAGTGGGGCGAGCCTTAATGAATTGACCAAAGTATACTTGCAGTGCGAATAATGAAAACATAGAAAACGTCTTTGACAACTCAGAAGCTTTTTCCAAAGGTAGGACCTATGCGTTGTATTTCTGTTGTGCTATTATGTATGTGTCGATGTAATTATAACTCGATACACTGAGTTTCGCATTCATCTCTTTCTCTGACTCGATACTATACATGTAATAGAAGAAGATAGAGAATAGAAGCACACATATCTTAACAAATTATTGCTATTGTTTTCTCTACATATGGCTAAAATTTAAGCTAGAAGGTACCCATTGCCATCTAAAATTTGGAAATCGGAACATAACACGTGAAAACCCTGTCTTTTAGGATCCAGAACCTGGACATGTTAACAGGTTTTTTAAACATAGTGTAACAAAAAACAGATGATTAATATCGCTATATTCATTGACATTTTCATCTGTTTTTTTGCGACTCGGTTCTTTGGTTGCTCGTTGTGTACGCGCACAGTGCGTGTGTCATAGGTGGCCCGAGACGGACTAAAAATGAAGCCCTCTCCGAACGCTCCCCGGATGCCCTCTAAATTAGGACACAACCAGGGTAACCAGGATGAATGGCAACCTTAGGCTAGTATGTATACTCGTACCGTTTGTATCAATTTTCAAGGGGGGGGGGGGGATATACAGTCTACCAAGTACATAGATAACTAATATGTTATGTTTGTTTATATGTTCTTAAAATGGTCTGAAACTGCATAGTATAACAATTGTAATGTCAAAAAAATGAATGATAATTCTTTAAAAACTTCCTTGTGTAATTTAAATTGATGAAAATGTTTAAGAATTTTGAGTAGCCATAATAAAAACTAGTTTCATTACCGTTTCGGCAAATCACAGGCCCACGTTACAATAAATCCAGGAAAGAAGTCAATAAATTACAGCCTACGGCCTACGCCCTTGTCTGTCTCAGCAATTTATGCTGTAAGAAATCTTTCCCGGAAATTGTTACTTTACCCGCTGCACGTAGGCCCCTTTTTATATACCACGAGGAATATTTCACTTGTTACTCATTCCACCAGAAACGAATTCCAGGTGAGTGTAAATAGCTAAATTACACTGTACTGGAAAATAATTTAATTTTAGTTGCCCGAAGCCCACGCCGTAAGCGACTTGCGTGTGGAACACGTTCCTTTGGAGTGATAGTTCAAGAAAGTTATATGACCAGAATTAAGAAATTTATTTAGAAAACCTTACTTAATACATACAATCGAAAGATTCTTTTATATAAATGCTATATTAATATAATAAGGAATATCGGAATCGGCTCCAACAATTTTCATGAGAAATGTGATTACCTATACTAAAGCCAAACACGATTGAGAAAGCTTGTCAACAAACAAAATTAAAATGAAGATATGAAATGCCACACATTTTATGCCTAATAAATTTAAAGTTATGTTTTGTTATTTTAAAAAATCTTATTCAAAAGTTATTGAACATATTAATTAGTTTTAAGTTTACCTAATCTACGTTATTGTCATGAATTCGTCATTAACTAATTAATTAAAAAAATTAGGTGTAAAATGACTAGTGATTTCTGCCTTCATTTTTAATTTGTTTGTTGACAAGCATTCTCAATCGAGTTTGGCTTTAGTATAGCTATAATTTTCAAAAAACAAAATATTCGACAAGGCTATGATTAGCTACTGGCATATTAATTAAGACTATGAGCCTAGAACCAATCTGTAATGTCTGTGGTATTGTCTAAACGGATTGTAGTTCTTGGGTTTTTCAAACTACCTATTATATTGATAAGTTTACAATTTTATATAAATGGGTACTTTGAACTATTGAAATATGGAAGCGCATCATAAGTTACTTGCGTTGTTTTGTTTTGTTCAGTAAATACGTTGCGCCGGTTAATACTGTCATCTTTCTAGAAGTAGCTAGCAGAGATGTGATTTATTTGAAATACTTCTATTTAAAATGCAAATACAAAATGCAAAATACCTATTTTGTATTTTGCATTTAAATACTTTTTAACAAAAACATTTTGTATTTTATTTGAAATACCTTTTGAGATGTATTTTGCATTTTTAAAATTCATTTCAAAATGCAAAATACTTTGTTATTAAGTTTAGCCGACATTACCAGTCAAACGAAATGAAATGAACAAATGACGCATGTATTGCCGAATTTGGCCGATAGAGGATTTTTGTCGGCCACGAATCACACTAAAATACTGAATGTATTAAAATTAAACTTGGCACGTTTGTATTTTGAGGTATTGCATTGGATAGATTTTGTCGCGAAAGTTAAAGTAGAAGGGGTTTCTATAGAAAGTCTTTAATTTTTAAAGTAATGTTAATGAAAATTTGTTTACGAACTACTGAATAAATATGTTATCCAAAGATTTTTCAAAATTCCCTATATTGTTATATAGGGGTTGAAAGTTTGTATGTAAAATTCCTTTTAAATTTTTTAAAATTAAAAATTCAAATCAAATTATCTTTATAGAACTACTGATTATACTACACTAACAATAAATTTTTTGTCAATCTGTTTGTTACGGCTAATCTCTGAAATAGCTGTTTACCAGTGGCGTAGCTACGTAGGGGCTAGGCGGGGCAGTGCCCCGGGGCCCTCAAGCTCAGGGGGCCCTCTAATCCTCACCAGAAATCTCGATCGAACTGAACTTTTGGAAATTTCTTCCATTTTAAAAATAAATATGACAGGTTGCAACCGCACTTTAATTATGACAACACAGTTGATAATTTTTTTTGACGCGATAAATTTGGGCGAGGCGAGTAAAGTTTTAGCAGAGACCAAAGCAAAGTTGCAAATTTATAGAAATGATTTTAGAATTATTCAAGTGCAAAGCCAGTGAAACTGCTAAAAAATTATATAGGTACCCATTTTCAACAAAAAAGGCAAAGAAAAGTTAAAAAGCATTTTGATGAATTAGCTGCTGATCATCGATTTTCAATCCGAGAAAAAATATTTAAAATTGAGTTTTTCAGTAATGTTCTAGACACAGGAATATCTCAATTATATACACGTTTTATTAGTATGAGTGCAGTCTGTCATATATTCGATTTTCTAATACCAACATTTTTAATACATGTTAATGAAGCAACTTTATTACAAAAGTGTGACGAATTCCAAAGAAAATATTCAGATATAATAGGCCCTAGATTTTTATCACCTAGTTTTACCTCAAATAACTCAAGTATGGACTGTTCACCAATTATGTCAGGAAATAATGATCAAGTAATTTATGTTGTTACTGTTTAATATCAGGGGTTATAGTAAACAGCCGATTTGTACTGAAAAATAAAAATTCGTTTTTTTTTTAATTTAACATATTTATTTAATCAAAATAATTATCATTATTATTTATACATTGCTGCCATCTAATAGGAAGCTCATTTATGCCTTTGCGATAGAACTCTGGTGATCTAGATTCGACATACTGTTTGAAAGCATTTTGCACTGCCTTCTGAGAAGGAAACTTTTTATCACGTAGAAAATTATCCAAATCACGATAAAATGGTTGTCCGTTGGAGCAACGTCTGGCGAATATGGACGGTGACGAATGCTTTCTAATTGCAGTTCCTGTAGAGTTAAAACGGTTTCTCGTGCTGTATGAGGTCTCGCGTTATCAAGGAGCAATAATGGTGGAGATCGATTCATAAATCGGGGCTGTTTCACTACTAGTTTCGCTATCATTGTTCGGAGTTCGGAGCAGTAGACATCTGCCGTTATTGCTTGACCAGATCGGAGAAAGCTATAGTGAATAATACCACGCTGAGACCACCAAACAGTTACCATTACCTTTTTATTGATAGGCTTTGCTTTAAGACACTGTTGCGGCGTTTGACCTGGGGTCAGCCATTGCATTTTCCGCTTACGATTATCGTAAAGAATCCATTTTTCATCACATGTCACAATTCGATCCAATATTCCTTCATTTCTGTATCGATTCAACAAGGCAACGCAAGTTTCAACACGCGTTTCTTTCTGCAGATCAGTCAAATCATGAGGCACCCATTTTTAATTTATTTTTTATTTTATTGATTTGACGCAAATGAGTCAATATTGTTGGTAAAGTAACGTTAAACCATGCCGCTAATTTCTGGGTAGTTTGCCTCGGATCGGCTTCCACCATCTCTTTCAAATCATTGTTATTCACCTATGTGGGCGGTCTTCCACGTGGTTCATTCTTAAAATCGAAGTTTCCATCACGAAAGCGTTTAAACCAAAATCGCACAGAGCGTTCATTAGCAGTCCCCTCTCCAAACGCAACATTAATATTGCGAGCTGTTTCTGCCGCGTTAGTTCCGCGTCGGAACTCGTATTAAAAAATCACACGAATTTTCGAAGTATCCATCTTCATTGTCTAAGCTGAATAAAAAAAACAACTGAAAGTTGATAATCGAATGTTGCACATTTTTTAAAAGAAGAACTACTCAGGTACCGTATGAAAAAAGTTTCACTTTAATATTTTAAACTATGAAGGTTCTATGTCAATTCGAAGTACCTACCTATGACAACAAAATAAATTTCATTCTTTAACCCCTATTATTTTTATTACCTGCCTATATAAAAATATTAAACGGTAACAAGAGCTTAAGTAACTTAGCATTTTTAAAGTATTTGTATATTTCATATTTTTATTCGATAAAACCTAATCAGTTTACATAGTAGTGGGGCCCCATTTTTCAATTTGCCCCAGGGCCCTTGCTTGCCTAGCTACGCCACTGCTGTTTACACGAGTCTTTCGACACTTATTTATTAATGTTATAAATAACTTAGGGTAATCTTATTTCAGTAATGTTATAAGTGACGTAAGTAAAAGGTATTTTATTTTGAAAAAGCATTTTGAAAATACCTATTTTGCATTTTGCATTTGAAATACAAAACGCAAAAGTATTTGGTATTTTGCATTTGAAATAGTAAATCTGAAAAGTATTTTGCATTTTGTATTTAAATGCTTTTATGGAACCATTTTGTACATCTCTGGTAGCTAGATAGGTAGGTACTTGGGTATCTATCTTATTTTAAGTTAAGTGATAAAGTTAAAGAAGTTAAGTATTTAATAACAAAGACATTATAATTACTTTTTTTAAATAATTCACTTTGAAGAGAACTTTAAAAAAAACGAACATTGTGTGGTTTTCGAAAACACAAATATCGCGGAGCATTTAGTAAAAGAATATAGTAAATGCTGCACGGTCAACTAATGATGAGCGAGCCTTTGGCTTCTTTATGTTAGTCTTAGTTGCTCTACCGAGCATTTCCCCCACTTTACCCCTGGCACTGTAGGGAGACTAGTTGCGAAAACATCCTGAATTCCTGAGTTCATAATCGTAAACCTGTTTGAGCATCGTGGCGTTATTGAATGCCTTTAATAGTTCGCTGAAGGCAGCCGGCTGAAATGCAACATACAATAGATGGACGAAATAATATGAGGCGATGGAAAAGAGTTTCATTTTATAAAGCACCTAGTATTAGGAATCAAATTCTGGACATAAATGTAGGTACGCGATCTAACCAATTAATTAAGCATTTATATAAAATAGGTTCTTTTTTTTTATCGACTACAAGTTACGCTAAATCGCTTGGCGGTACGTCTTTGTCGGTAGGGTGGTAACTAGCCACGGCGAAAACCTCCCACCAGTCGAAACATTAAGGTAACCGAAGGTTTCATTAACGAAGTGGTAAAGTCGTATATATTTTAACAGATTTTTTAATTAAGCTACCATTAAGTATTTCTATTTTCATTTTACTACTAGAGTCATTCGGGGTAACCGAGCGCAGTGGGTAACTGAGCGCACTGCTTCTATCTCCAGGAAGGGGAACTGGAGGTAAGGAGTTTGTTTTGGTCAATCAGGGGCACCGGTAAGGTGAATTAGTTGCGACATGCCCAAACGCCTTACTACGTGCACTATTTTAGTAATTGTCAAAAAAGTATTTTTGTTGATATAATTTCAACTTTTTAGCCTGTTGGAAAACACGGATACTTCTTAAATTGTTAAGTGAAGACGGTAAGCGACGTTTCAATTATGAAGGGCATATTCTCCTGTCTTTTTTAAAGCATTGTTTAAGGTTAAGTTGAGTGTTTGCAAGTCGGCGGACATTTGTTTGATATTAGGCATTCTGGCTAAAGTGTGTGCGGATAAGTGTGCGCATGCGCTCACTTACCCGCGCGCTTAAACTAAGAAAAATATCCAATATTATTCCTCGTTACCTATGTCAAGATAAATATGTTGACCAACAGAAGAATAGATTCAATGCGTATAGAATAAGGGTTGATGGCATGATTTGTGTGTTTCTCAGGAAGGTGATAATAGTATATTTGTTAGTGATCATTCTTCCAATTTGGTTTAAAATTCTTCAAATTTTTGAACATGATATTGTCATTCATATCAACAGGTTCAATGTTAAACTACTTAATGTTGATTGTTTCATTTGTATACTAGAGATAAGAATATTCATGAACATTTAATAACAGATAGATCTCCATTGCAAGACTTAATGTTAGATTTTAAGATACTTTTGACTGTGTTTAAATGAAAACTAAATATTTCGTTAAGATGGCTTTATACTTTTTGTTTGATGATCTAAGTTTCATTTCAATTTCTTAGTAATATATTGATCAATTATCGAATGCGCTCACTTACCCTATTGCGTCTACTTACCCCACAGGGCTGCGTACACTTACCCGCAATACGGGTCAAGTGTACGCATTCCGACTTACTATCAAAATTTTGATTTTTTTTGCTAACTATGCAACAGGATGTTTTATTTTCTGTTTCAATATGTAGGCTAATAAACATTCTTTTCGAAACATTTTTTTTATTTTCCAATTTCTGCTTTGGTTCTGCTCTGTGAGGCTGAAAACAGTAAAGTGCGCACACTTGACCCGAATGACTCTACGTACGATTTTAGTTTAGAGCGAATTAGTTGTAAAACAAGAAAGTTTTGAGTTTGTATTTAGGAAGTTACCTAGATTGTTGGAATTCTTGGCCGACATTCAAACGGAAGAGTCAAATATTTGGAAGTCTTATTCGATATTTCACACCACAATAGTTTACTACTTCCTATTGTAAATATTTGTATGAATCCACCGGATCTGATTATAATTTTAAAGTGGCGCGGCGTGTCGGCATTGTTTGATGTTTTCGGAGTATCTTTTGAAGTCTTGCCGAGCCGTTGCTAATAAAATGATTGACTCATATTTAGGAGAGTTCGTAAAAAATAAGTAGGTAAGTATTTAAATGAATAATTTGTAGTCGTCAATGATTCGATTGTTTTATCAATACAAAAATGAAGACAAAGCCGAAACGAAATCCGAAAAAATTCTTTAACAGTGAAAAAAAAAGAAAGCGATCCTGTCAGTTTCCCTGATCTTAATTGTAAACTTATTTGAGCAACGTGGCGTTATTCAAAGCTTCGATCGAATAACTTCATTGAAGGCTTTACGAGATTTTATCAAACGATTGCGTTGCATCTTCAAAAAGCTTAACCACTCGGGTGATGGGATCTGGATGAAAGGACACTGACCATTTTTCATACATCGCTGGGCCCAAAATTTGATAAACGGTTACAATGTCCAAATAAGTGTCATTCGGTAAATAATAATATCAGTTTTAAACATGTTCAATTTCAGTTTAATTGGCAATTGCATAATCAAGATGTGAGCACAAATATACGAGTTAGGTTATGTGAGTTATTTGACATATATGTACAACTATGCAATAATCAACCTATTTTTATAGTCAGAATCTGACGACTAATTGGATTTCAATAAGTTTTCATTATATTATAATCTCAGAATAGAGATTTAATGATAATTTATTTGTCAAATTAAATTGATTTAATTCTATTCAATTGAAAGCCATAAGCTTTCAATTGCATTGATGACATGACATTAAGTAATGGAAATGGAACGATTACAGGTGTTGCCAGTTTTAATTATGCCGGACCCACTATTATGTCATTATTTGTAAAACAAAAACCTAAAATCTACTACATGTTTTTATGAAAGTTAGATGATCGAGGAACCTAATAAATCTAATAAAATACCTATATCTGGTACATAATAAAAATAATAGGTTAAGTGATAGTATGTAGTCATCACAACTCATGGAAACTTCTTGTTAGTGGAATAATTATACCTAAATTACGCCAGCCCTTTAAACAAATAAAAAATAGTGGAAAATCCTTTAAGTTGACAACATTGATAATATTGTGGCTGTCTTACCACAGGCTAACTTTATAGTTGGAAACATAAGAGTACATTGTAAAATGCACGATATCAACAAATAATATTATACATATTTCAAAAAATATTTTTTTATAGTTTGCAATTGAGAATTCTATTTATTTTTAGTGATTTTGATTTATAAAAAAATAAAGAATTTTTGAAGATACATTTTATTCTTGTAACGTGTTGGGCCCAAAATGGTCAGTCTCCTTTGACACAGAGATAGACTATACTCTGGTATACACAGGCTTATAAAACAGTCCCTTGAGAGGTCTGTCTGCCTGTCTGTTCACGATTAACTCAAAGACTACTGGACAGACACTCATGTGGTTTAACTTCAAAATCTTATATTATCTCCTTTAGGTACTTTCAAAATAATCTAAAAACGACTTTAATGAAGTTTCAAAATAATTAGGGGAAAAATTAATGAAATACCAAAATAGTTTTATTATGCTTATATTTTAATAAAGTAAATATCGTTAAGTATAAAATACGTCATTGACGGCAATTCGGTTCTATACTGAACTTAAAACCTAATTAAATTGACAATACCACCTTAAATTCTATACAGATGTACTGTTATGCAGGAAGGATTTGGGTTCGATTCCTATAAAATAAAGTGCATTAAAATCTAACCGTTAAGCTATTGTCAGCTCTAGCACCTTGTGGTTAAATATGTTTAACTGGCATCTGAAACGGCAACTCTGCAGCACCATGACAAAACACCATGTAGTTTATCTAAAGACATAGTTTTTGTCGTAGCACCGCAGAGTAGCAAGTTACATTAAAGATGACTGCAATTTAGTCAAATTTATTGGTTTAAGAGCAACAATTTTTTAATTCAATCTTTTCAAAATACAAAGTTATTTTCACTGCCCCTTTTAAACGTGGTCGCTTTTATTTTTGAAAAGGTGGAGTTTGTGATAAGCAGGGACTTTGGCAATTATTAGCTTTTACAAATTTGCCAAAGTATTACTTAAAGGGAACGATATTATTTAAACTTTATATGTATGGTGGTGTTATTTTGGCTAACGTCGAAAACTGAAATCGAGAATTACGTTTCATACGTAAGTAGGCATAAACTTAAAAAGTAATATTTCGTAATTTACGATATTTTAAAACATAACGTTTTATGATGTACTTTAAATGTTGACATGTCATGTCAATAAGGCGAGGGCGTCCTCGAGGGGACACGCTATGGGTTTTTTCTATTCATTAATCTACGGCCGCAAGTACTTTTAGTTCTGTCAATTTAGTTAAATTTATTGGATTTAATTAGCAACAGTTTTTTAATACAACGCTCAAAATAGAAGGAAGTGCACGCGACGAGTGAACGCGAGAGGTTATTGTGGCCGCGGGGGTTGGCAGGCCAGTTTTGAAGAGCAAGCTCTTAGGTATTATATAACCGTAGACACTTTCTAAGTACCTACCAACTGTTCCTTTAATGCTTTTAACTGCTTCATCAAAGCTTTTCGGTGCAAGCTAATGTTCGGACGCAATAAATAAATCTACCGCCATATCAAAAAAAATTATGAATTTGTTTCTTCTTTATGAGAATTTGTGAGAAAAATAAACCGGCCAAGTGCGAGTCGGACTCGCGCACCAAGGGTTCCGTGAATTTTAAGGTTTTCGGAATTATTCCTAAACATTGCTTCATACGAAATTTCAAGATTCTAGGACTAGCTGCGAGTTGTAGAGAGTTAAATATGCGGCTTATATTGCTATACTCTTTGACTGTGTTGACTTAGAAGTTTTATTTTGTTAAAGTTTAAAGGTATTATAGAGCTAAGTATTTTATATGAATTTCAATTTAATACCTTTACGCGTTCACGAGAAAAGGGGTTAAGTGTAAATTATTAAAAATATTTTTATTACATGATGCAACTAAAAATTTACAGATTTCGTAATTTTTTCATTATCTGTGCTATATGACGTTGCTCCGTACCAAATTTCAAGATTCTAAGTTTACGGTAACTACCCGTTAGATTTGATTTAGTTGTGTCTAATTGTGAGTTAATATGCGGCTTATATTGCTATACTCTTTGACTGTGTTGACTTAGAAGTTTTATTTTGTTAAAGCTTAAAGGTATTATAGAACCAAGTATTTGATATGAATTTCAATTATTACCTTTTCGCGTTCATGAGAAAAGGGGGTTAGCTTAAAATTATCATTATTATTATACGATTCAACCAAAAATTTACAGATTTCGTTTCCTTTTTCCATTATCTATAATATATAACTTTACTTCGTACCACATTTCAAGATCCTAAGCTTAAGGAAACTACTCGTTAGGTTTTAATTTACGTATTTCGTGTCGAAAATTGGGATTTGTATCTTTTGATTGCCTTGGCCTAGAAGCTTGATTTTTTCATGACGCTAAGGGACAGCAGATTTGAGTATTTGACATAAATTTCAGCTTGATACATCCACGCGTTTTTGAGAAGAAGGATCTTGACAGACAGACGGACGGACAACGAAGTGATCTATAAGGGTTCCGTTATTTTCTTTTTTGGTACGGAACCCTAAAAATGAACTTTAGTGAGAATGCAGGTAAAAATAAAAAATATACATTACCTACCTCAGTTAATTTATTCAAATATTATTATTTTTTTAGTTTAAATAGGAACACGAGCATCTCACATTTAATTTCTACAATCCGTCTGGTTCAGAAATAAACAGAAAAATCTCTCTTTTGATTTATAACAGTAGAATAGATTAAATTATGTCCGCTGTTGAACTTAAATTTTAATATTCAATAAGTACAGATTGTTGCAAGTCACTAGTTAAAAAAAAATTGTTGCATAACCTAGACAAAGTATTTATGTTTGCGGAATGCCCCATTATGTTTTAAAATAAAATTCCTTATTTCTGTACAATAATAATAAAATTATATACAAAAAAGTTTATACGGTGGATAAAGTGAACAATTTGTAGCGACTCTACTGCCGGTTGGGAAGCTAGATTCTCTTATAAAAACAATCAACTCGACAGTAATGTTTTAAAAATACATAATTTTTAAAAGCCACTCATGGCTAGACCATGACTATAACTGAGTTTCGTCAGATTTGGTCATATATTTAAAGTTTTCAATCGAGCCCGTAACTACATACAATTAGTTGATTAAATAAATTTCATGTCATTAAGCGAATAAGCCACTTATTATTGCTATAAAAGTTTACAAACTAATATAACGAACTTACGTACTACAATTTGATCATATATACAACTAACAACTGATCTACAATCGCGGTGGCGTGCAAAGGACTTCTATTTGACATCATTGACATATTAATACTGTGGACTTCGGGTCAGCGCTAAAAAGTGTCCGAACCAAAAGAGAGCTAAAACACGAAAAAGATTTCTAATCGCATTCAGTCTTATATTAGCTTACTGAGAGAATACACGTCAGTAATGTTTTAGGACAACGACTGCATAGAGTTATTTTGTTTTTTAATATTTGAATTTTTTGATTCCTTCATTTTTTAATTGAAAATAATTTTAATTAATAAACTTTTATTTTTTATGTCATAAATATAAATTAAAGAAGTTTTACCATAATGGTAAAATGGAACCCTTTCGTCCGTCCGTCCGTCGGTCTGTTCTTCACACTCGATTATTTTGATAACTACAAGAATTATCTACATGAAATTTGGAACAGTTATTTAAACAGTGACCTAAAGTCATTGTAGTAAAAAATTATATTGGTTGGTACTAGGTTTATCCCCGCATATAGAGGTCCCTGATACATTTAAAGTTTGCTGAGAATATAATATATAGGTTAAAGATGCCAAAAAATTCAAAGCTACCTACTCCACACCATTTATGTTGTCCTATTTTCACGAGAAGCTGCCATTTCAAAAAAGGCTGCCATGGCAACCGTCAGTCAAAGCTGATTACCGATTAATTAGACCGTTGCAAATTAGACTGTATAACAATAATATAGACATATATATTAATGTTTTAATTTGTTTATAATATATCTCGGGACACTTTTGTTTTTCAAAAGTCAATTTGCATTACACCCGAAGTCCATAGTACTAACTATTAATATGTCAATGCTTGACATATATTATCATAGACAACCACATTACTGAATTTTCACCTATGCTGTTTAATAAAAAAAAATGAAAATAGGGCGAATTATTGAAAAGGATAGTTTCTGTATGTGTCTATACCCCGAGTGAAAGGCGAAAAATACTTAGAACATCTGCAAGAATGTGAATCCGATTGCTTTCATGGCAAAATCCATTGATTGATCATTTCTTGGGTAAGTCTGTAGGAACCAGTATTTTTATTGTATCTACTGCAGACAGCAAGACAATGATGCAGGCTAACTTGTGACTCGGTCAACATACCTCTTTCGGTTTCCGCATGACATCGGAACGCTAAATTGCTTGAATCTTTGTCTGCAGGATGATACGGCTGATGAACTAGTTACTGAAGCCTCCCACCTAGACCAATCATCCGGGAATCGAACCCAGGACCTCCGTCCTATAAATCCATTGCGGATGCCGTCTAAATAAAATTAATAAAAAAAAATATTTTAATTTTATAAATTATGAAATTCAATTAAATGCCACCGCGCACGCAGGCCACACGTTTCGGTGCGATCTATCCGTTGAATATCATTTCGTATAGTATATTTTCCAAATAACTATTCATAAACAGAGCCTCGAGTGTAACTTACAAACAAACATTATTGATTTAAGTGAAATGTACCAAACGATCTCGATACTCCGATACTATGATAAGTATTTGGCCTCAAAAGGTACATATGTACATATAAATTGATTATTATAATAATAATTATTATAATTATTTATTATATAAGTAAACGCTATCACAGATACATTAGGTAGCATGTAAGAACCGTTCGGGAGAACTTCCAATTCATGTAACAATTTTTAATAAAATAAAAAAAAATCAATTTAAGTGTATTTGTCGAAATACGAAGTGTTCATTATATTGTTATCGCTTTGCTCATTATTTACATTATTTTATTCGATTCGTTAAACTATACTAAAGCCAAACTCGATGGAGAATGGCTTATCAACAAACAAATTCAATATGAAATCAAATCACTAGTCATTTTACACTTATTTTTTATAGTTAACTTGTTAATGACGAATTTAAGACAAAAAATTAGGTAAGCTTAAAACTAATTGAAATATTCAATACCTTTTAAATAAGATTTTATAAGAAAATAAAATATAGTTTTAAAGGAGATGGCCCACTGCCCATACATTGTTTGCCCCAGGAAAAATTAAATATTTATGAGTCTCAATGAAACTTTTACTTTTGGACTGGTAATCCTATCTAATTTAATAATAAATAGTATATTTGGCCCTAGGTAGAAGGGTTATTGCATAATCAGTACCATAAACTCTTACTAAAATACCTGCCTAAAAGGTTATTTTAGTAAAAAATATTGTTATAGGTAATTTAACGAATACGAAGTTAAACAATTGTTTTATTATGTCATACTTAGTGTTATCTTAACTACCGAAAACATGTTATGAAGAAAAGTCATTTCTTTTGTATGCAACTGTCGATATCAACTACGAATCAATAGGAATTTAAAATAATACCTTTTTTTAGGTTTATTTTAAAACCCCGCTAGTTCTAATATTTTTATTTATATATTTAAAAATCATAATTATAAAACTTCGGGGCAGTTTTGGGACATCTCCTTTATTAGGCATAAAATTTTCTACCTTCATTTTAAATTTGTTTGTTGATGTCCTTTCCAGATTGATGATTTTGGCTTCAGTATTTATAGGAATATTCCAACAAATTCACATGATTTCATTTACTCAATTGATTTCAACATACACCGAATTAAATACCATAATTTCGTGTAATAAATCAAATATTCTAGCAACAGTCAACTTTGGTGCCAATTTCAGAGTAACTAAATATCAAAAATTTACACTAAAAATTACTTCACAATTTTTTTTACAAAAAGTTACAAATGCTTTTAAAAACTGTACTAAAGCCATCTTCTAATACGATCTTTAATATTTGAACACTTATTAACTCGTATGAACTTTTAGGTTGGTCCCGAATATTTTTTTAATAATCCACAAACAGACGCGGCGAGGGACCTGTATAACATGTAAGGATGCTCCCTCGCTCACTGAAATTGACACCTATGAACACATGATTGAAAATAAACTAAGGAAAAATTCACTAAATGGTCCAAATACTATCTGCCCGGATGGTCAGTGCTCTTCCTGAGCTTTTTTCATACTGCCGGTATGTTATTGCAATATGCTGATAACCTTTCGAAAAACACAGTCTCTATGCCTTCCCCTTGCAAATCGTTCCTGACGTCCCTCCCCACCTCCCTCTCTAGACTCCTAATATCATTCAAGGACATCGAATTGCCCACAATAGGACCACTGTAGTCTTTATTTTTCTCAACTTGTGTGAAAATTTGGAGCTTTCCATCCGTATTTTCTCTATTAAAAACTAGTCTATCACTGTCGACGATTTCGCAGATTTGCTGGGATTTCAAAGACCTGAGATTAGTTATATCTCTGTCTTCGTTTCTCTCCTGCAGTCTGATAATATCTTCGGTCTCTTTCTGTTTGTAGTCGCCGAGAATATACTGATCCTGCCTCGTGTCGAAAACTTCGTTATTGATTTTGAAATGTCCTTCTTTACTTTGCACTGTTACATTTGGGGCTTTTTTGGGACTCCTTTTGGATTTGGCCTGTTTCTTGTCGGATGAACTCTTTTGTGAATGTGGTTTATTTGCGACCTTCGTTTCCTTACTTTCAGGTGTTTTGGGTTCTAGTTTGGGGTTGTGTTCTAGTTTGATGGCGACGTCGGGTTTTTTGTCTTTGATGTCTTTTGTCTTGCCCTTGTGCTCGTCGAGGCGGACGCGCACCTTGTCGTGTATGAGCATGTGCCGGCGCAAGTCGTACGCGACGCGGAAACATTTCTCGCACTGCGTACATTTGTAGGGTTTGCTCCCTGAAAACATTTTAATTTTTTAAAACTATTCTATTCTTTTAGTCTATCAGATATTTAAATTAAAGGAGAACATTCAGGCTCCATAATTTATGGGCCTCAATGAAAGTAAAGAAAGAAAGAAAGATGCAAAATTAATGATCTCCCTTATTCGTAAATTTCGGGTTAACTTGTATTTTCATTTTGATTTTTGCTCTTCTTACCATGAAACCAACCTTTTACGCAAAGGACACTTAGTAACTCGTATAATAAATCTGAATTAGTAAAATGCGATGGTTAAATGTATCATCATTGATAATAAGCCACCAATTAAAAAAACAGGCTTTATTTTGCAAATATAAAATGGTTATATAGTGTTCATAACTTAACTGTAATTCTTTATAACTAATACTGACCCCAATCAGTATCATACATTTAGCCATCTCGATTATGTAATCTCAGCATTAATTATTTACTCATTTACAGTAAAAATCTGATATATATTTTGTATGCGCCATGCCTGGGTTTTTTTTGCATTGTTCTTCAAATTTGAAACTAGAAAGTTCAGGTTGTCTGTGATTATCCAATCGGTGAGTTAGTCAGGCGTCCCAAATAGACGCTGGTGGCTCCGATGGGTTTCAGTGGGTATTCTGGTTGCTTCTCAGCCAGCCAGTCCCGAATATCTGAACGTAGACTGCGCAGTTCTGTCCTGCACAATCTCTGGTTGGGTTACGTAACTGAAATGCAATTTCCCAGCGATAGACAAAGTTAGGACTTGCCTGTGTGCGTGCGCATGTGACTCAGACGGTAGGAGGAGGCGCGGAAGGACTTGTTGCAGTAGTCGCACTTGTAGTTGCGCTCGCCCGTGTGTATGCGGCGGTGCACGTTGAGCGAGTAGCGTCGCGCGAACTCCTTATCGCAGAACTCGCACTTGAAATTCTTCTGCAAACATATCGCAATTTTAAGCCCAAAAGTCATTTCAAGGTCAATCTGTACAGAAATCACGCGAACATTTACCTTATTGGAATGTATAGACGCCTTGTGATACTTGAGATCGCTCCACTGGCGGAACTCGCGCCCGCACTCGTCGCACTTGCACGGCCGGTCGTCGCTGTGGACGCGCTTGTGGATCTGGAACAAACTCGCAGCTCAACAAGCAGCCGACGGAAGATTATTGCTGGATGTAAGAGTATATCATTCAAAAGGATTTTCAAACGATTCAGTCCTGAGCGGCTTACATTCAGCGACTAAGATCGAGGATCCAAAGGCGTATCTAGACCATGCAAGATTCATTAATCGCTGAGTGATAATTGAATCACAGTACTTTTAAATTCAAATTCAAAATCGTTTATTTCAAGTAGGCTTATTACAAGCACTTTTGAAACATCAAATTGGACTATTTGTAGTGACTCTCCACCGGCTCGGAAGGCAGGCCCTGTTGAGAAGAGCCGGCAAGAAACTCAACAGTTGCTCTTTTTATAATATTATCAATTTTACAACACTAAGTGTGTTGTTACATAAAGTTATTTATTTTGGCAAGACTGTGTGCAAGTATTCTTAAAATTTTAGCAGCAAAATTGGGCCCTCCCTTCCTAGCTCACTATCGAAAGGTTCACGCTATTAGTTAATATATTTAGTGCAAATTGATAATGAGATTTCGAGAAACTAACCTTCAAGGCACTGGCAGTGTAAAAGCCTTTGCCACATTCGCGGCACACCTGCTGTTTCTCGCTGTGCATCAACACGTGGTACAGCAAGCTGTTCCTATGTTGGAACACTCGCCTACAGTGCGGGCATTCGAATGATTTGGATTTCTTCTTCTCAGACTTGCTTTTAACTGTTTCGTCTTTAATTTCTAGCTCTGGGTGCATCCCTAAGATCTCGTTTTCAGGGAATGTTTCAGACTGCTCATTGTTGGTCTCAAATATCCTTTGGAGCGCTTCTTCTACATGGAGATAAACAAGATTCAATTGAATGTTCAATTTCAATTTCTGTTGAATTAGTTTAACAGTTTAAATGTTACATACTTTTTTGTTAACTAAATTAAATTAAAATTATGGTGTCCAAATTATAGTGCATAAAAAAATTATACTTTCAAAAATATTTGAACCAGTATGTAATCCTTTAGGGGTGGAATGTTAAAAATCATAGTATTTTTTGTACTAATTTTCACAAACATAATGTAGAAAATAAACGACTTTCCATACAAATTTCAACCCCTATGTAACCCTCTAGGGGTTTCCCCCATCCCTTGAATTAAAAATCCTTGAATCATATCTTACATTTTTATTGCATACTTAATAATATCGGAGATATAATTTTCGCTATTGAATTCACGTACCTTTAGCTTCAATCGGCCGCTGGGCGCCGTTCCCGGTCTGCTGCTGATGCGGTACTACGTTCTGGTGAATGCTGGCTAGACTGGTCGGCGGACTGCTCGCGTGGATGATCGGCTGCGTCGGGCTCGTCTGAGACACGTGGGAACTTTGTGGGGGCGTGGATTGGTTCGTCGTGGGGGGGTGGTTTTGTGGGGCGATGGGGGGGTGGATGGAAGGATGCAAGGGTGGTGGGGAGGGGTGGGTGCAGGCGGGACAGTACCCCGCGCCGCCGCAGCCGCACAGGGGCGACACGGCGCCGGGGCTGCTACCGTTACGGAGATACCTGTAAATCGATTTTCTTCTTTAAATAAATTTTTTTAACAAAAAATAGAACCGACCCAAAGCGCACTAAAAAGTAAAAAATAACTGTGTCATTTAGTTGCTTTAATTTACTTAAGCATATCTATGAAGTCGGTGCCAGCAATTTTAAGGAACATTTATTTTACGTAGTAATGAAGTTTGTGGGTTCTAGGTTACGTCCTTGAAAGTAGAAACCTTGGCTGGCACCGACTCCTAGATATGCTTAAGTAAATTAAAGCAACTAAATGACAGAGTTATTTTTTACTTTTTAGTGCGCTTTGAGTCGGTTCTATTTTTTGTTAAAAAATTTTATTTCTTACTTTTTAGTGTTTTATCGCCACGTAACGTACTCGTGCTATACTGTCATAGTATATTATACGGCACTAGTAGCCAAAAAGCTACTGATACCGAGACAAAAACCGAAATCGCTGTAAGCGTGCCTCCAAAATTTGAAGAGTTCCTTCAATTTCCCCAGGATATCGTCATCAGATCCTAACATGCGGACAATGGGACCACCTTGGATGTATGCCCTTTCTAATAAAAAAAGAATTATCAAAATCGGACAACACTGTAAAAAGTTATGCGTGGTCATACATATAAAAAAAAAAAAAAATATACGTGTCGAATTGAGAACCTCCTCCGTTTTTTTTCGTCGGTTAAAAAATTATTTATGTGTGAATACTTACACTGGTCAACTGTTATGTATAGTTGCCAAAGTTTGATTTTAGACAATTTAAGGTCCACTTTTTTGGATGCGCGGATGAGGGCAAGCGTCGTATGGCTATAATAAGATCCGCCATGGATCGGCTCAAGAGGATATGGAGAAACAGAAACATTACAAAGGCCACTAAAATGCGATTTATTAAGACATTAGTGTTTCCCATATTTCGAGAGAAAAAGAAGATAGATGTGGTGCTGGAGAGAAATACTTGGAATATTCTGCATAGTTCTGAACCAACGTTTCGATCCTCCAAGAACTCGGCATTAAACAGCGTCTGTCTTCCATCGCCCACGGTCGCATTCTCACGTTCTTTGGGCATATTACTCGCCGAGAAGACACATCCGTGGAGCGCCTTGTGGTACAGGGATGGGTCAAAGGCAGAAGAGCGCGCGGCAGGTTACCATTGCGCT
Organism: Mycalesis mineus; assembly: GCA_034621355.1. Classification (NCBI taxonomy): domain Eukaryota; kingdom Metazoa; phylum Arthropoda; class Insecta; order Lepidoptera; family Nymphalidae; genus Mycalesis; species Mycalesis mineus. Next base: position 596,824 of record CM067886.1, read on the forward strand.
GGACCGATCAAATAAGAAACTCTCTAAATAGAAATGAAACTACTAGAAGTAATGATGGCCAGAAGCAATGGCGGCAGGTTGTGGAGTTTGCCACCACTCCTGATGTGACAACCGCGACCACTGTCGTGAATTTTACGACGAAGTATGCCCTCCATACTCTGCTAGAGATAAAGGCTGGTCCTCACCAGGTGCGGACGTGTTCCTGGTGCACGTGGCCGTTCTCCACGGTGAGGTGCGGCAGCAGCGTCTGCTCGTACGGCTCACCGCTCTCGTCCACAGCGACGTGTATGCCCTCCATACTCTGCTAGAGATAAGGGCTGGTCCTCACCAGGTGCGGACGTGTTCCTGGTGCACGTGGCCGTTCTCCACGGTGAGGTGCGGCAGCAGCGTCTGCTCGTACGGCTCACCGCTCTCGTCCACAGCGACGTGTATGCCCTCCATACTCTGCTAGAGATAAGGGCTGGTCCTCACCAGGTGCGGACGTGTTCCTGGTGCACGTGGCCGTTCTCCACGGTGAGGTGCGGCAGCAGCGTCTGCTCGTACGGCTCACCGCTCTCGTCCACAGCGACGTGTATGCCCTCCATACTCTGCTAGAGATAAGGGCTGGTCCTCACCAGGTGCGGACGTGTTCCTGGTGCACGTGGCCGTTCTCCACGGTGAGGTGCGGCAGCAGCGTCTGCTCGTACGGCTCACCGCTCTCGTCCACAGCGACGTGTATGCCCTCCATACTCTGCTAGAGATAAGGGCTGGTCCTCACCAGGTGCGGACGTGTTCCTGGTGCACGTGGCCGTTCTCCACGGTGAGGTGCGGCAGCAGCGTCTGCTCGTACGGCTCACCGCTCTCGTCCACAGCGACGTGTATGCCCTCCATAAGGTCCTCGGGCTCGCTGAACTCGCCCATGTCGTCTAACTGTAACAAATCTGATCCATAAACCATTCCGACTAAATCCCCTAAACAAAAAAGAAAGATACTGCATTTAAAAAATCTTAATAGTTCCTATTGACTTTGCTTTCCCAAATACTAGTGGGTGGAAAACCAAGTCATCTGGTTTTCCGCAAACATCTGATACCTTTGTACTGGAATGCGCTTCTTTTATGTGCACCTCGCATTGCTTCTGTTTCCTGAACGACTTGTTGCATTTCGTACAGAAGTACATGTTCTCCAGTTTATCTAACGGCTCGTACAAATCCGCCTTCTCGTTGTCGGGCACCTCCTTGTCCATGCTCGCGACTGAATATTGCACTTTGCTGCCTGTATAGTTGAGGGACTTTTCGCTCGACGTGTAAAGGATGTGCTTGTCTATGGGCTGGTACATTGTCTTTGGTACAGTGTTCTCGAGGGAGAGTTCGACGATTGAGTCCGGAAGGTTGGATACATTGTCTACAATGCAGGTGTTTGTCATCTGTAAGAGAAGTTTTGAAAGCCAATTAATATTTAGAATTAGTTTCATTAATATACCATAAACTAATATTTACGATTTAACTTGTTCTTTAAAATAATGGATACACCGTAAAAGTTAGACATATCAATATGCAGAACTTTAACAATAATTATAAGTTTTGTATAATCTAATAAGAGATTCGATTATTAGATTCTTTCCACAGAATCGTGTCGTGTCTGTTCTTTGAACGGTTCGGTGTGCTGTGCGACGCGGTCCAACACCGAATGTTCTAGCAACTAGCGAAATCTATTGAGACATTAACGGAGGCGGCATTCGCGAAGTGTGGCTATCATATTATATTGCGATAGACGTTTTGCGGTAACCCTCACTCGGCCCGGGCATCATTGAACTAGCATCTTCGGAAGCGGGCCACCGTTATATGCGGGTTGGAGCATATGACCATCTTTCAATAGAAAGATGCCATCGATCTAAAGTTTGTCTGAGGATTTAGTCGGATCGCTCTGTGTGTGTATCTGTAATACCACTCTAATATTGATTGGAATTTTAAGTTCTTAAGAGAATTTGATTCTAATCACTTTTTTTGAAATTATACATTACACGAAGAGGCCACATAAATGGGAAACACTTCGTGTATTGAAAAATTATACAGCAATTAATTTATAAAACTTGAAAATGGCCACATATATGAAAATCATTTCATGTAATACAGTAAGAAAGTGTGAGTTTAGGGATAGTCAAGATTTATTTATGATTGCAATTTTATCTTCCGAAACTCTAAAAGTACTTGAGTTATTTATGGACATAACATTGATAATAGGGTTCTAATCGAAAGACGATCACGTGCCAATCTAATACTTTTAAACTAAAAGTATAATAACCTTTAGAAAGATCTAAAACATGATGTAAATTGTGTTTGTATTTATATGTGACGAATGTTTGGTTTTGTATGGGACTACGAAACAGTTACAATTGGCGTATAAGTACAGTGTTTGTTATGTGCCAGAAATGCCAATTGGCGTATCGACGGCATATTACATGAGTAAGAGATATTTGATAAGAAATCACCTTATCGATTCCAAGGTCGGGCACAGGCACGGGGTTCTCGATGATGATGGTAGCGTGCGGCTCGTAGTGTTGCTTGAGGTGCTGGTAGAACTTCAGCTGCTCCTCGCCGTAGAACTCGCCGCACAGCTGGCAGATGAACAGCGCGCGCATCTGACCACCATACAATATATACAATCCATACCCATCCTGAGATACAATCCATATGCACATATATTTCAACGATGATTAATCGATGTCCAAAGAATCTAAGCAACGTTACCTAGACCAGGATAGAAACCCTCTGCGCATGATTAAAGCGAAATCTCATTACATGTAAATCAATCGATGAAATTTCACAATCTAACTAACATCTGCTTATTTTACCAGTGGTTTTTCGAAATAGAAAATAATTTATTAAAAATCTTCAGGCCTCACTTGCTCTTTTAAATAATCATAACTTACAAAATGTCTTCTTATGTGAGTTAAAACCGGTAGGACGCTCTGGCTGCGACAGCCAGAGACGTAAGTTCTAATCCCGTCGACGCCGCAATTTTTGAAATTACGTTTATTAAATAAGGTATATGGTTAATACATATGGAAACCAATAATAGATGCAAAGGGCAGAAATCAATGCATCCAAGTCTTAAGCTCGCTGTAGCGTTATTGATAGTGGGAATGAGATCCGACACCTCTTCGCTGCAGTTTATCACCGTTATATCGTCCACAGTACGCTACCTCTTGCGCCATATGGTGCGCGTCCGCAGGCAGGTGGTCGGCGTGCGGCACGCCCGTCACAAAGCTGTCCGGCAGGATCTCCTCCTGTGGCACCTCCTCGCTGCAGTTTATCACCGTTATATCGTCCACAGTACGCTACCTCTTGCGCCATGTGGTGCGCGTCCGCAGGCAGGTGGTCGGCGTGCGGCACGCCCGTCACAAAGCTGTCCGGCAGGATCTCCTCCTGTGGCACCTCCTCGCTGCAGTTTATCACCGTTATATCGTCCACAGTACGCTACCTCTTGCGCCATGTGGTGCGCGTCCGCAGGCAGGTGGTCGGCGTGCGGCACGCCCGTCACAAAGCTGTCCGGCAGGATCTCCTCCTGTGGCACCTCCTCGCTGCAGTTTATCACCGTTATATCGTCCACAGTACGCTACCTCTTGCGCCATGTGGTGCGCGTCCGCAGGCAGGTGGTCGGCGTGCGGCACGCCCGTCACAAAGCTGTCCGGCAGGATCTCCTCCTGTGGCACCTCCTCGCTGCAGTTTATCACCGTTATATCGTCCACAGTACGCTACCTCTTGCGCCATGTGGTGCGCGTCCGCAGGCAGGTGGTCGGCGTGCGGCACGCCCGTCACAAAGCTGTCCGGCAGGATCTCCTCCTGTGGCACCTCCTCGCTGCAGTTTATCACCGTTATATCGTCCACAGTACGCTACCTCTTGCGCCATGTGGTGCGCGTCCGCAGGCAGGTGGTCGGCGTGCGGCTCGCCCGTTACAAAGCTGTCCGGCAGGATCTCCTCCTGTGGCACCTCCTCGCTGCAGTTTATCACCGTTATATCGTCCACAGTACGCTACCTCTTGCGCCATGTGGTGCGCGTCCGCAGGCAGGTGGTCGGCGTGCGGCACGCCCGTCACAAAGCTGTCCGGCAGGATCTCCTCCTGTGGCACCTCCTCGCTGCAGTTTATCACCGTTATATCGTCCACAGTACGCTACCTCTTGCGCCATGTGGTGCGCGTCCGCAGGCAGGTGGTCGGCGTGCGGCACGCCCGTCACAAAGCTGTCCGGCAGGATCTCCTCCTGTGGCACCTCCTCGCTGCAGTTTATCACCGTTATATCGTCCACAGTACGCTACCTCTTGCGCCATGTGGTGCGCGTCCGCAGGCAGGTGGTCGGCGTGCGGCACGCCCGTCACAAAGCTGTCCGGCAGGATCTCCTCCTGTGGCACCTCCTCGCTGCAGTTTATCACCGTTATATCGTCCACAGTACGCTACCTCTTGCGCCATATGGTGCGCGTCCGCAGGCAGGTGGTCGGCGTGCGGCACGCCCGTCACAAAGCTGTCCGGCAGGATCTCCTCCTGTGGCACCTCCTCGCTGCAGTTTATCACCGTTATATCGTCCACAGTACGCTACCTCTTGCGCCATGTGGTGCGCGTCCGCAGGCAGGTGGTCGGCGTGCGGCACGCCCGTCACAAAGCTGTCCGGCAGGATCTCCTCCTGTGGCACCTCCTCGCTGCAGTTTATCACCGTTATATCGTCCACAGTACGCTACCTCTTGCGCCATGTGGTGCGCGTCCGCAGGCAGGTGGTCGGCGTGCGGCACGCCCGTCACAAAGCTGTCCGGCAGGATCTCCTCCTGTGGCACCTCCTCGCTGCAGTTTATCACCGTTATATCGTCCACAGTACGCTACCTCTTGCGCCATGTGGTGCGCGTCCGCAGGCAGGTGGTCGGCGTGCGGCACGCCCGTCACAAAGCTGTCCGGCAGGATCTCCTCCTGTGGCACCTCCTCGCTGCAGTTTATCACCGTTATATCGTCCACAGTACGCTACCTCTTGCGCCATGTGGTGCGCGTCCGCAGGCAGGTGGTCGGCGTGCGGCACGCCCGTCACAAAGCTGTCCGGCAGGATCTCCTCCTGTGGCACCTCCTCGCTGCAGTTTATCACCGTTATATCGTCCACAGTACGCTACCTCTTGCGCCATGTGGTGCGCGTCCGCAGGCAGGTGGTCGGCGTGCGGCACGCCCGTCACAAAGCTGTCCGGCAGGATCTCCTCCTGTGGCACCTCCTCGCTGCAGTTTATCACCGTTATATCGTCCACAGTACGCTACCTCTTGCGCCATGTGGTGCGCGTCCGCAGGCAGGTGGTCGGCGTGCGGCACGCCCGTCACAAAGCTGTCCGGCAGGATCTCCTCCTGTGGCACCTCCTCGCTGCAGTTTATCACCACTATATCCTGGAAGATCAGCCTAGGTCAGTACACTCATCCTTCAGATTTTCAAGTAATGCAGTAACAACAATACGCACTTGCTGTGGAGTGCAGCTGCCATTGGAGCGCTTCAGCTTCCTGGATATCCTCTTCTTGTGCGGAAGACTCTTTCTGTTCTGCTTGCTCTGCGCCGGCGACGCGCCCGCCAGCTCCAGCACCTGACTATCCTGCTCTGACAGAATTTGCGTGTCATCCTGAAAAACAGATTACTTGACTGCCGATAAATGTTGTTTAATACAAGCCAAGCATATATTTACATATTATAAAACGAAGCGCCATGCCGCGAAAACTCAAAGACTTCTGAACAGACTGCCATGCAGCAGATAAAAATGATTTCTGAAGAAGGTTTAAGTAAATAATTTGTATCAATATCAATCAATACAATCAATTGTTACAAAAGACAGAGGATTTAAGCGGCCTGTATCTATTTATCTTTTGAAGTAAACTTGCTATACGCATTTTTATTTAAAAAAAGAGGTTCCGTAGATTTTATTTATTTTTAGTATTTTTTGGAAGGTTGCAATATTTGCTACCTTTGTATATCTTGATTATTCAATCTTTTCTTTCAATATTAACACAATCAGACACTGTGTATTGTACATGAAGGATTATTTCCATTATTATGTATAGGATCAAAAAGTCAGCCTTAAGGAATTGCTTATTCTCCATTTTATAGCCTAATCTTCAAAGGACACTGACCATTTTTCATACATCGCTGGGCCCAAAATTTGATAAACTGTTACAATGTCCACACAAGTGTCATTCTGTAAATAATAATATCAATTTTAAACATGTTTAATTTCAGTTAAATAGACAATTCCATAATCAAGATATGAGCACAAATACAAGAGTTAGGTTATGTGGGTTAATTGACATGTTATATGTACAACTTTGCAATTATCAACCTATTTTTATGGTCAGAATCTGACAAATAATTGAATTTCAATACGTTTTCATTATATTATAATCTCAGAATAGAGATTTAAAGATAATTTCTGAGTCAAATTGAATTGATTCAATTCAATTCAATTGAAAGCCATAAGTTTTCAATTAAATTGATGACATGATATTGACATTAAGTAATGGAAATGGAACGATTACCAGTGTTGCCAGTTTCAATTATGCCGGAACCACTATTATATCATTATTTGCAAAACAAAAATCCAAAATCTACACATGTTTTTAAATGTGTTTGCATATGTGAATTCTAATTATTTTTAGTGATTTTGATTTATAAAAAAATAAAGAATTTTTGAAGATACATTTTATTGTTGTAACATGTTGGGTCCAAAATGGTCAGTCTCCTTTAATTGTAAGATAGTTTTGTATTGAAATCATTTTAGCAAAATAACTCCTTACCTTCAGGCTAGTTTTGTCCTTGTTGAACCAATCAGTGTCGGGACACCTCTTCATGTCTTGCAGAGGGGGCAGGGAGGGCAATGGTGGGACTTGCACTACGATAGACTCCGAGTGTTGGTCCTTTTTATAATATAGATAAATTTAAATATGAAATCATTAGTTTATAGAACACTTGAGTTGTAATTACGAACAAGGTATGATTGTTGCCCAATATAGAGATTTCCAAAGAAGGTTTGAGGAATCTAGTGGTTTTGTAAAAGTCACTAAATTTTACGAAATTAATTAATCGTATTTTAAGTAAGTACCTACGGTATGGAAAAATAATTTGAACTTAAGAATAGGAGTCACAAAAAATGCACTCCCGAATCTGCCGTATTTTTTTCTGAATTCTCGATTCAGAAATGATTCTCGAAATCTCAAAAAATCCTGGAATTTGTTAGTTTTAAATACAATTATTTTCCCTCAGTTAGCTTGAAATTTTGGGAACCCTGGGATAATTGACAGATTGAAACATATTTACCAACTGTTGTCCATTGAACAATCTCATAGGAGCATCAAGTATAACTGACGCATCGACATCGCCTCTTACTGAGGACACCTGCAAAGCAAAGAAACATGAGTGAAGCTACTGTTGGCAGCATTGTATACTCGGCGAACCATAGACTATAGAGGCCGATTTTCTGTGTTATGGCACCTCGTATAGAAGCATAAATCAGACTATAGCAAAAATGGCGGTTACGGGCGGTTATATAAACGAAGCCCTAGTGAAGTGATCATTATTTATGTGTGTTCTCTTTGTGTGCAGTTATGCTGCCAGTTAATTTTGTTAAGTGTTAAAGTGTAAAAAAATGTGTGATTACCGTCAGATAGTTTCATTTAGATTTGATTTAAGAAAGTTTGTAATTAAAATGTGTTGATATTTTGATTAATGTTGTTTTCCTGCTCGTGCCTTTTGACTCCTTCTGATGATGTTGCTAAAACTAAAATAATTCGCACCCAGCTGAAAGTTGAAACTAACCAATGTCAGTATCTACCAAAAAATAAAATCTAAAAGTCCTCATCAATCCTATGACTAGAAAAAAAATTAATCAGGGTAAAATGTGGGTTTCTCACGATTTTTAGCAAAGTAGTAAGTCTTGTCACATAATCTATATTAATATTAGAAAGAGGCAATGTTTGTTACTTTGCAAGGGGTAATCGCTGGATCTACTTAACCAAATTTCAAAATTGTTTCACTAATAGGAAGCTAAATTATTGTAGAGTGTCATAGGCTGCAATAATTTTCAAAATTAATTACGCATCTTTACTTAAACTTGAAGTAAAAGTTCAAGTAAAGAGCAAGACTACTCTAGTAAGGTTCTTCCAAATTTGGCTGGGCAGGAATACCTTAACCTACACCCGTGTCACAAGTCTCGGGATCTGTTTGAAGTTATTTTCTCAACCACGCGAAGGACCAGGCACCCGCATGGTGAATCCATGGAATGCTAAGATATTCGTCTCATGTAATCCAAGTTGTAAAAAATTGCTTTCATCGCGTGTGCTGCATAAACTATTGAGGAGAGAACGAAACAACCACAATATTAATGAAAGCATCAAAATCTCTAAAAACGTATCCGCAATAGCATATGCCTATCTCCCGTAAGAGTTATCCGTAGATAACTGACAATTTTTACTGCTAAATATTTAGTTTATAATAACTAATAAATAAAATAATTAATTTTTGTAAAGCTTATTTAGCCCATATTGTATTAATCTGTTTGTTAGAACGGAAATCTAATGTAAAATATTTGTGCCCTTTACTCTATACAGTTTAAACAAACATCTTCAAACATATTAGCAAAATAAAAACGTCCGGTGCGAGCTGGCCGTTGCGTGGCGATATAGGCAGTATCTATCCGATTGCGTCGTGTCCAGCGCTGTGGGGGAAGGAGCGTGGTCTATTAATCCCGAACTTTCAACCTGATGTACTATGCAGGACAAACGGGCCAGAACAAAAAAAGCTTTTCATATGATTGTAAATCAGGTCTATAAAAAATGTGTTAATATATCTATATCCTAGGAACCACAGTTTTTGAGATATCTATACTTAAATCGGCGTAAATCGCGTATGCTGCCTTAGCTATTGGATATAATTGAAAACATTGTATGAAAACTTTATGCATCTTAAAAAGTTCTACAAAAAAGTTCGCGATAGCATATATTTTGGCAGATATATAACTTTTTGTGTTTTAAAATCATTTAATTCATATGCTTACGTTTACGTCATTATTTATACAACTAAACTTAAATCCTTATCGAAATAAATTATTTAATAATCACAAGGATATTATAGAGGTAAGATTTGCCTTTGTCTACAGTATGTTAATTAGTTATATAGATTCGGAGAAATTACAAAATTTCTAAAAACAACACTGCCGCTATATCGTCCAAATTAAGTTGACCTCCTCTGTGTTATGTTATACGTACTGCATAGAGGTCAACATTTTAGTACTGATATCTTTTGAGAATTCGATCTTTGATCTTTTCTTTCCATTTATTTGGTATGGCTGACCATATTTATATTATATACGAAAAAGGTGTTCGTTTGTTTAAACGGAATAATCTCTAGTTCTGTGCACGTCAGATTGTAAATAATTTGTTTATTATGAAAGCAAAACTCAAAAGTGAAATAGACTATTTAATACAAGCTATACACATCAGCTTGCCATAAATATATATTCTTAATGTACTGTAATATCGTACAATGTTTAACAAAAATGTAGATCTTTAGTACACAGGACGGGACGGAGGATATTGCTTGACAGGAAACTATAAAAAAATTAAATTGAGAGGGGTAGCGGGGAAAGAGCACACTATGAAAGTCGGTCTTTAAAATTAAAAGGGTACCTAAGAGGTTTTCACGCGGAAGAAGTCGCGAGCGACTACTTGTAGTGATATATAAAGAGTTCCAACTTCTCCTTCCCTTAGATGCCCTGGCCCACTTGCTTCCCCAAAGATACTTGTCTAGATACAATAATAGACCTTATGATGTGGGGGGTGCGAGTGATGCGAGGAGCGCGACAGATGCGCCACCAGCGCGGCCAGCCTGCCCTCCTGGTCCAGCAGCTCCTCCACCCACGTGCCCTCGCCCACTTGCTCTCCCAGAGACACCTGTCTGGAAACATAATAACTATATGCTTATTTTGACAAACCAAAGACACCTGAGAGCTAAATAGTGTTTGTACACCTGAAAACCTACAAATAATAAAAATGGGAACCAATTTTTAAAAAGTAAGCCAAAACGCGAAATGTGTTCCAATCGCAATCAAATTCTTTCCACGCAATATGCCGTAATGTAGTTATAAAAAACTTGTAACAACTACTGTGAGAAAAGTAATATTTTCATTATAAAATTTACTATCATTTTAAAGTCTTTTTTGCTTTGAAATATTTTATTAAAACTTTAATAAACAGAACGAATTGCATAACAACCAAACACTCTTCCACAAAAGAACAAATGTGTATTTAATTAACCAATTAGTTCTTTATGATTAAAATATGATGGATAGAGTTATTTTGTTGTTTAACATTTGAATTATTTAATTACTTAATTTTTGAATGAAAATAATTTGATTATTTTCGATTCAAAATTTTTTATTTTTTATGTCAACTTTTATTTTTTATGTCATGAATATTGATCAAATGACTTTTACCATAATGGTATATTAATTTGATAACTATAAGAATTATCTACATGAAATTAGGAACAGTTATTTAAAAAAGTGATTTAACGTCATTGAAGTAAAAAAATATATTTTCAGTTTAATTAAAAAGAGGAAAATATCGAGAACTTAAAATTTCAAAGTAAAGAACTATGTCGAGTGGCATATCATTTTGTACATTAGTGGATTTGGTTTGTAATTAATTATTATTATAACTAATTATTATTTTATACAAGATAATTACAGCAATTATTATTTGGTACAAGATTTATCCCAGCATATAGAGGTCAGGGATATGTAAATATAAATGAAAATTTGCTGTAAATATAATATATAAATATAAGATGCCAAAAAAATTTGAAAGCTACCGACTCCACACCATTTATGTTGTCCTATTTTCACGGGAAGCTGTCATGTCAAAAAAAGGTTGCCATGGTAACCGTCAATCGAAGCTGATTTCTTATTGCATGCAATTAGACCGTTGCAAATTAGACTGTATAACAATACGATAAGACATACATTACAATGTTATTTTGTGTATAAAAACATAAATACATCCTAGTGTGTATAAAATATCTTGGGACACTTTGGACGTAAATTTTGCATTAGACCCGAAGTCCATAGTATTAATATGTCAATGAGTATAGAACAACTTTCCGATTACTAGGTAATTTCTGTCAACAAATACTTGATAACAGTAAATCTTTATTTGTGTTAAATAAAAAAGTCTTTATAATTAAAATATGTGGGAAATCTGGTAACATTGTTACAGGGGGTTGAAAATGCCATGAATAGCTTCAAGTGCCCTTCTGGTCCCCTTGGTGGGGGCACTGCCTTACCCCCTGATAATGTTTTTTAATTTAAGGAATATGGATCATCCAAAAACCCTATTACCTGCACATCTGTGAAGAGAAACTCTGAGGGTGCATGAGGGTGACCACTCTGCCCCCTGCATCCTCTTGAGTGTTAAGAGCCAGTGAGTTTGCATCCACATGGACTGACTGCAACATATAATGAACATATTGAAAGTAAATTAAAGAAAGAGAGACGAATATCTTAGCATTCCATGGATTCAGCCGTAAAAACTCCGAACAGAGCCCGAGACTTGTGACACTGGTGTAGGTTTAAGGGTACCCTTAGTGACGGCCGTCAACACTCACCTCCTCTGTTCAAGTTGTTCTCCCTGCCCAGCCAAATTCGGAAGGACCCTACTAGAGCAGCTTTGGACACTCGTTCCAATACGGAGCTTACTGCACTTCTAGTAAGGCCAAGGTCTTTTAGCAGGTTGTAGAGAGACTTCGCTGGTATACCCCTCACACCCACTTCTACCGCGTATAAACTAACCACATAGCCATTTTTGGTAAGTTCATTGGTAAGGTCATAATATTTATTCACTTTGAATACATGGTCTTTAGGGATGTTTGTTTCCCATGGCACTGTAAGCTCAACAAGTACTATATGTTTGATTTGTTTGGAAAAAAGAAATATGTCCGGTCTAGATGTCGTAATAGCTAAGTCTTCCGGGATTTAGATAACCTCGGTGCCGTAACTAGGGCAGTGCCAGCAGTGCCCTGGCACAGGGTGCAGGCCTTGGAGGGACGCAGAAATGACCAGACCATAGACAAACAATACCTTATTTAGAGTCAGTTACAAGTCTATAGAGCGCAGTTACACACACTGGCACAGGGCACATCAATTGCTGGTTATGGCTCTGGATAACCTAGGCCTAACATCTTGTATACAGAAAATTTTCATTGCATAGGGTTGAAAACAATTGGGCTATTTAGTTTACTTAAGAAAAACTCAACTAATCTCATAAGACATATAAAATTTGAGTTTAAAAAACTTAGTCCAAGAAAGTTTTTATGGCATAAAGCTCAGCATAAATATGGGCATGAACATTATATGCTAAGATAAATAAATAAAATGCCCTTTAACATATAATATTTGAAATTCTATACACTTAACCATGGGCCCCCAGCATACATCGCTAAAATATATGAGACTTGCCATTTCAACAAAAAGTAAGTAAGTTTATAATAAAAATATTTTAAAGATACATATTTTGATGTTGTTAGTGTACAGATAAACACAATATGATAACATCAATGCCTTATCAAACCACTAAGATAAGGAACTGACATTGTTTCATTATTTTTTAATAAATAGCATGCAAAAAATATATTAAAATGCATGTGATAACTACAGCATATAAACTTGATTTGCTTGATTTAGTACAGATCAAATGTTGTTATAATTTATATCATAGTCTAGATTTATAAAACTGCCCATCTAAATTTCTAACAAAAATAAATCTATAAATATAATAAATATAAATTATACAGAAAATGCAAGGTAAAAAAGAACAAGAGCTTATGTTACTTACTATTAAAAAATTTACAATAAAACAGTTAGTGTGAAACAAGTCTTTAAAATCAATAACCAACTACTTAGCTTTAAATTGGGAAAGGTCAATCCATACAATATTTTAAAACCTATATAAATCACTATCAATACAATACCATAAAAAACTAAACTAATAACTAATAGACATGGCACAAAAGTACCATAATTTGATTGAATAAAAAATACCATGGTAATTTAAGCTACCATATAAAGATATTATAAAAAATTCAATTATTTTTGTTTCACGGGTCATGGATGAATGAACTGTATAGAATTTAGTACGTCAGTCGCCAATAGTAACAACAATGAGTACATAACCTATTTTCAACTAATTTATTATCTCTAAAAAGATCTTTTGTGATTTTTATACTTCCGTATAGTAATACATCGTAAGTAACCAATTTACTGAAAGCTATCAACGCTAATTCATTTTTGTAACAAAACCATTAAATTCATATCCAACATATCCAAACGTAGAAAGTAAAGTTTTGGCAAAAACACTATTTACCTCCGGAGGTTGGTGGGAATTCATATAATGCGAGACTGCTTCCTCCATCTTGTCTTCTAGAAGATGTGCTTCCACGTTTCTCATGATTTAACACTTTGTTGTGTTGTTTTTAAACCATTTTCTAATATCTTTAATTAGTTAAAAGTTCATTTGACAGCTGTTGATTTGACTCAAGGTCACTAGATATTTTACCTAATTTCATAGATTTCTCGGTTGATTGTCATACATTTTATATTTTTAGATTTTATATTGACGAAGCTTTAATGTAATGTGTAAAAAATATGAAACACAATCATTGATGGATTACATTTTAGGCAAATCTACATATAGACACCCACACAAAGCGATCATCAAAAATTGTTTTCTTCAACTTCAAGTTGTTTTTAGTTAAAGGCAACATTTTATATTATATGCTCAATGGCAACATTATTCTGTTTATTTATTTTATGTCAATGGTATTTTAACTTACAATACACACTTTAACTTACAATGGTACAATTCTGCTGGTTTCTAACTACTTTATGTACCAACCATGAATATATAATATATTTTTTAATTAAGTAGAGCGTAGATATAGTTTTTCTTCTTCTTCTTCCTTGTCAATGATCTTGCTTGATATCGAGTTGTCAATGTCATTTCATTTGTTTATCAGTGGTACAATAAAAATAAATCACGTAATTTTGACTTTGACAGTCAGTGATAAACTTTATTTTATTTGTATGTGGTTATGTGTTTTCATGAAATTTGCTCTTTTTAGCTAATCCTTACAATAAACGCCTATATCAAAATGTTACGAAACTCTATCAGACCACACTTGTTGCCGAAATGTCACGAGGTAATTATTGCTGCAATTAAGTAAATTTTATATTTCAGAAAACTAGTACGTAAAAATGTTCAGGAGCAGGAGGTAAATTTATATCTCTCACAGGCAAAAGTTTATGGAGCTTGTAACGATTTACTCACCAGAATACTCAATGGGTTTATTTTTTAACTCATCTGACTTAACTTGTGGGCACTAAAGCCAACTGAATTAGCAATTTAATTTAAATGTATCAATATGTTACTTGCTGTGCCCCATAGTTCCATTTGTGTAGATCCCATTCCCATAATGTTGGGATTTTTATGGGAGAACGACTAGCACTTCAATCACACCTAATAAGGTCTAAGTTGGAACAACTTACCTAGAATCAGATAGTAGATTCTGAGGCAGATTCAGAGGCATTCCATTCTTTTGCTGTGCATATCAGAAAAGTGGATGCAAAATGTTTGGTATGTGAGAAATAAAGGTTTTATGGCTGTTTGTTCAACCGTGGAGTCGAAATTGAGTAACAAATTGGGCTATTATTTTTAGGGCTGCACAAAAACATCTAAATTATGTAAGAAACAATTGTATTGTCTTCGGAAGGGTCCTGACATTCCCACTATACATTGCATAATTTCACCACTAAAATAATTGATAGCTTTTCTGTGTTAATACAAAATTAAAAAAACCTGTTTTACAAAACAGAAGTATATAAAAACTTTTTAAGAAATTCCATGACATTTATTTCAAATATTCTATAACACTACAAAACAGCCTGTGATTGTATATTATTCCAGGTGCAGAGATGTGCTTATTCAAGCAAGTTAGATGCTATAAGAGAGAAGTTAAGAGAAGGCCCAGCCTTATCAGATTTTATATCTGTAGATAGACCCAGGAATTGGGAGGAGTATGAGGGAAAACTTAAAAGGGAAAGAGGAGAGTCAGAGAGGTTAAGGTTACCACCTTGGCTCAAAACCTCAATACCTACAGGTTACTTTTATTTCTATTTAATAATCACAACATATTATTCAAACAAAGTCCACCGTAACATCTGCCTGTCTGTTTGTTTGTGATAAACTCAGAGAATATTGAACTGATTTTCATGTGTTTTTCACCAATATATACAGTGATTCCTGAGGAATGTTTAAGTATATAATTTGTTTAGGTGTTGTGTGTGTGTATAGCTCAAATAGGATGATAGTTGTAGGAAGTGTTGCACTGTTCCTTAATTCCTTTAAGATATAACAAATCAATCTATTGAAGTATTATTTTTCTTTGTCATGTCTACATAAGGCCACAATGGTATATTATATCTATCTTTTAAGGGTAGCTTTACCCATTCTTTTTTATAAGAGTCATCCATAATGTAATTGTTTTTTCTTATTGGAGGGTTGCAATACAAACAAAACTCTTTTTTTTTTCTCTTCTGTTTTATACTATGACTTGGCCATCTGTTATAAAACTTCTGTATTATTCTATATTATTTGACATTTAGTTTTTATTTTTTGTTGTGTTTTAGTTTTTATTGCTTTATTTTTGTCAGTATTCATTATCATTACCAGCCTATTAACAGAATTCTTATATTATAGGTTCTAAATTCAGTGCATTAAAGGATCAATTACGAAGTATGAAACTAAGCACAGTCTGTGAGGAGGCGCGGTGCCCAAATATAGGGGAATGCTGGAGCGGAGGGAAGAACGGCACTTCTACAGCTACTATAATGGTAGTATTAATATCAGAGTGTCCATTATTATCCTATTCATTTTTCAATACTGAGCCTGACTCCCTCCTTGTAGGAGAGTGAATATGAAGCTTTCATCTATTCATTTATTTAGCATTCATGTCTTATAATATTCTTAATTATTGTACATATCATATTAACACATTATGATCCAAGCAAGCAGGCAAGCTATAAGGCGCATATATGCCAAATTTAATGAAATTGAAAAACCCTACCGGGTATCTATATCTTCCACAATTCTTTTAATAACTTTAAACTTCCAGTCAATATTTTTAGTAAATAATATCTTCATCATGTCCTAATAACTCAATTCAATTAAAACAATTCAATTTAATTTTAATTTCAATTGTAATTGTTAATTAATAATTTTTTAGTATTTAATTTATATTTACTTTTTGTGTTATTTTTTAGTACCTAGAAGTAAGTTTTTTGTGTAATTTAAAATAAGTTTGTTTTTATATATTCATTCAAGAAAGTAGAGTTAACTTTCTACTTGACATTTTTATTGTGTGATTGATATGAGCGCATTGACATATTAATACTATGGACTTCGGGTGTAATGCAAAATTTACGTCAAAAGTGTCCCAAGATATTTTATACACACTAGGATGTATTTATGTTTTTATACACAAAATAACATTGTAATGTATGTCTTATCGTATTGTTATACAGTCTGATTTGCAACGGCAATAATTAATCAGCTTCGATTGACGGTTACCATGGCAGCCTTTTTTTGACATGACAGCTTCTCGTGAAAATAGGACAACATAAATGGTGTGGAGTCAGTAGCTTTCAAATTTTTTTGGTATCTTATATTTATATATTATATTTACAGCAAATTTTAATTTATATTTACATATCCCTGACCTCTATATGCTGGGATAAATCTTGTACCAAATAATAATTGTTGTAATTATCTTGTATAAAATAATTAGTTATAATAATAATTAATTACAAACCAAATCCATTAATGTACAAAATGATATGCCACTCGACATAGTTCTTTACTTTGAAATTTTAAGTTCTCGATATTTTCCTCTTTTTAATTAAACTGAAAATATATTTTTTTACTTCAATGACGTTAGATAACTTTTTTAAATAACTGTTCCTAATTTCATGTAGATAATTCTTATAGTTATCAAATTAATATACCATTATGGTAAAAGTTATTTGATTAATATTCATGACATAAAAAATAAAAGTTGACATAAAAAATAAAAATTTTTGAATTGAAAATAATCAAATTATTTTCATTCAAAAATTAAGTAATTAAATAATTCAAATGTTAAACAACAAAATAACTCTATGCAGTCGTTGTTCTAAAACATTCTATTGCTCACGGCAGATCCGAACTAAATGTGGTTAATTAGATAAACATATTGCACTCCTTTCATCCTATACGCGGGTAGCGTATGAGAAAAGGACAGATAGATACTTTTGTTCATTTTGGTTGGTTATGCAATTCGTTTCTATAGTTTATTAAAATTGTAATAAAATAGCCTGTTTCTAAGCAAAATAATACTTTAAAATCATCAGTAAATATTTACTTACTGAAAATATGGTACACCGTCTTCTTTTCTCACCTTACTCGGGTAGTTCTTACAAGTTTTTTATAACACATTACGGCATTATTGACGTGTATTCTATCAGTCAGCTAATATGAGACTGAATTGCGATTGGAAGTCATTTCGCGTTTTGGCTTACTTTTGGTTCGGACACTTTTTATCGCTGACCCGAAGTCCATAGTATTAATATGTCAATGTATGAGCGCTTATGATTGATATAAATATCAGAAGTTGTAATCTACCTACTTTTGGTTTCGAGAGCGTTTGTGGATTATAATTTCATAATCTGACTTAACAGTAATGAGAATAAAAAGACGAGCGTCCGATTTGAGGATTACTTTTATTCTAACTTTAATGGCCGACCGTGACACAGAACGGTCTATATAGCTAATACAGCAAAATCTGACCTAAGGCAGAGGGGACACATAACTCCTCCACCCCTAGATGAAAAATTATCGGAGGGATTTTCTTTTGCATTCCTCCGGTAATTTTGCTTAAGTTCTAATAAACGTGGTGATTTAAACCACAGATAAATGAAGAATGCGATTACCAAAAAAATAAAAATGATTAAACTTAACGCTATATAAGAAGAAGATGTCGCTTAAACTATTGTCCTTTATATTGTTAAAAATACTTTCTATCACTTCACTATGTTTTAATGATAGGTGACTTTCCACGCTAGACACTGTGTTACTTGGATTTAATTGTGAAAATATACGATGTGGTAGACGAATTCCTTAAATGTGTAGAATACGTTCGTTTGGTGATCCGTTCGAGTTCGTTCTTTTGGTGACCTCATGACCGCATCGTTAGGTCATTGTTGTTCTCACTCTGCTGTAGAGAATCTGCATCGATTTGCTGGACCTTAACATTCTTGATTTGGATTTGATGCTACAAACAGGCCATAAGACTATCTTCAAATTTCAAAAGCTGCTCTATACATGTGGGTTCTTAGTATAAGGCTTGGTTATCTGAGGTGCATAGGAACTCGTTGCTTGAAGAAGTTGATCGACATGGTTTTCCTAGGGGTAGGTACTTTGAGCCTTTCGCCAATAGGTAAGGACATTTAGGAATAATGGATACGGTTTTTTTTTTTCAGGTGCATGGAAAATAGGTAATGAATATATCTTAAAATAACTATATGTTGAATTATTCGTAATTATATAAGGTCTTTCCATTACAGATAGATAGATAAATGTTATCTGATTAGCTTTTATTAATAATTTAATACTAATGCTAAGTTCAACTTTTATAATATAATAATATAATAATTTTGTAGAGTTTACAATTCATTGAAGTAATATAGAGACCTTACTTAACGTTAATGCGGTTATATTTCACTTATTTTAACAAAAATGCGAAAGCTATTTGCTAAAATACTAAATAATCCGGTAAGATAAGTAATACAATTATCTTTCAATAACAATTCAATTTTTGTTAAACAGTTTTGAAATTAAAGAGAATAATGATTTAGAAACTCAGTTTCATTAATAAAGTATTCGAACATTTTAGAAAATATTCGACAATGGCAGCAGTATACATCCATGGTAAAAATTACGTGTAAAATCTAATTTTGATACTGACATTTCTTACAGGCATATAAAACATTTCCATTTCTCCGGCTTAAAGTTAATATTAGATGACATTAATTATAAATATATATATATACTTAGCAAAAAATGATTACAAAACAAAAATATAATTACTAACACAATTATTATTTTTTTTTTACACATATTTTGATATATTTTTATTTTTTTATTTCCCTCTTAAAGATTCCAAGAGAATCCTGAAATATGTCAACATCATGGTGGTCAGGACGGTTATAATAATCTGTAAGACGATTAATAGGAGAATATCTGCCTAGGTTGCTATATGAGAAGAGAAGCGCGAAGACGTTCTGCAGAGGGCGTCGCGAATTGTATCGCGGTACGTTTATGCTGATCTCATTCATCTGTTCGGGACAATCTATTAAGCCGTTAACTATTTTGTACAATGTCAGCTACATGTCTACGTTTTTCACGAGTCTGCATTTTAATGTGATTTAAAGGCGAATCTTAATCTGCTCTATACTGGAAGGTGTTGTCTTTGTAAGCCAGGTACCTAGTAAAGGAGCGTTGAGCTTGCTCTATCTATCTACGTGGGTTTTATAGTGCGAGTTCCATACGAGACTGCGTATTCTAGAATATTACGAATCAGTGCGTCACATAACCGAATGATAGGAACAGTACTTTTAAATATTTTGTATTGCGTTTGACGAACCCAAGCAAATTCCTTGCCTTTGCCAGTATATGGTAACCTTATCGAAAGCACTGCTAAAATCAGTGTATATCGAATCAACTTGTTGTTTGTTGTCAGCATATTTAGATATATAGGTTATATAGCTTACAAGATTTCATACTGTAGACTGATTTCGACAAAGTCCGTGCTGGTCGAGTGAAATAAAATTACTTGAGTAGTTTGTTAAGATGGGGTAAATAAGTTTTTCAAAGATTTTGAAAAAATGTTTAACATAGAGATAGATCGATAGTTACGAATGATTGATTACCTTGGATTTTTTTTTGAAAATAGGCAAAATATTAGCAATTTTCCAAATATTAGGGAAGTTGAGGTTTGTAATGATTTATTATAAATAATTTTTAAAGGTCAAGTGAGTTATTTGCAGGTCTTTTTTATAAACATTGGGGGAATACCATCGGGTCCAGCACTTTTACTGTGATCCAATGATTTAAGTACTTTAATTATGAATGATGAATGAATTATTCATGAATGTTTGAAAGGTTTTTGTTCGGGTAGATGTCAATGGTACTTGGTGGTAACTTATCGCTTTTTCATGTAAGACCAGAATATTTTTTTTTTGTTCGTGTGACAATAACAAGATTTCATATTCGAAGGATTCGATATGATAAAGATAATTCATACTTATCTCTAGAATTTTGATACATTTTCACTCGACTTGTAATTTTCTTTTTCTCTGCTAGTATCTTAATCAAGTTTTGTGTAAACGAGACAGGATATCTCCGTTGTTTTTAAACGACTTCAAAAAAAAAGGCGTTTCTCAATTCGACCGTATATATATATATATATATATTTATATATATATATATATATATATATATATATATATATATATATATATATATATATATATATATATATATTATGTGTGTTCGCGCATAACTTCGTCGTTTATGAACCGATTTTGATAATTCTTTTTTTGTTGGAAAGAAGATAATCCGGTGGTGGTACCAAGCGAGCTCCGTAACGTTTTACAGTAGCTGCCTTGTGTTTGGGCTCGATTAATTTGTTTCAATGAGAACTTTACATTTAGATGGGCTGTGACTGTCATTAAGGGTCTGGCGATGAAGACGAGGGACAGCTGAGGGAGCTCTTTAACGGTTTACAGTAGCTACCTTGTGTTTGGGGTCGATTAATTTGTGTCAATGAGAACTTTATATTTAGATGGGCTGTGACTGTCATTAAGGGTCTGGCGATGAAGACGAGGGACAGCTGAGGGAGCTCTTTAACGGTTTACAGTAGCTACCTTGTGTTTGGGCTCGATTAATTTGTTTCAATGAGAACTTTACATTTAGATGGGCTGTGGCTGTCATTGAGGGTCTGGTGATGAAGACGACGTACAGTTAAGGGAGCTCCGTAACGTTTTACAGTAGCTACCTTGTGTTTGGGCTCGATTAATTTGTTTCAATGAGAACTTTACATTTAGATGGGCTGTGACTGTCATTGAGGGTCTGGCGATGAAGAAGAAGGACAGTTGAGGGAGCTATTTAACGGTTTACAGTAGCTACTTTGTGATTGGGCTCGATTAATTTATGTCTCAATATGAAGTTTGAAAGGTTATAGTTTCCAGTTAGTTTAATGTTTACTAAGTCATGATCCAATGATCTACGAAAACTCGAGGAAACTCTTTAAACTTTATATTCACTTTTGCAGGGGCGTCGGAATGTTATAAGTAGGTAGTGAATATTGGTACTTATGGTTTAGTTCGAGTAGGTTTATTAGTATGTTCGTTGTTGATAAAGCACTAAAAACTATGAAATAAAAAAATTTTAACAAAAAATAAAAACGCCTTCAAAACGCACTAAAAAGTAAAAAATAACTACGTCATTTACTTACTTTAATTTACTTAATCACGTCTATGAAGTCGGTGCCACCCGAGCTTTCTACTTTAAAGTCTTTACCTAAACTTGGATGGCACCGACTTCATAGACGTGATTAAGTAAATTAAAGTAAGTAAATGACGTAGTTATTTTTTACTTTTTAGTGCGTTTTGAAGGCGTTTTTATTTTTTGTTAAAATTTTTTTATTTATTTAATTTATTTTTGGAATCGTTGAGCTTATAATTGGTAGAGTATCAAGTACGGAATTTAGAGCATTAAGATCTACAGGTGGCAGTAAATAGACTGTGCAGACTAAAATGTTTTTAGAAGTTAACAGTAATCCATCATAGGTCATTATCACTTTCATATTGGACCAAACATCGTGAGTAAAATTTTGTAAAAATAGCGAAAAGCGCTACGATCTCTTCTGTATATGTTGTATTCGCAGGAGTTCGCTGTCCAAGACAGAGTCGTCCAGCCATGTTTCAGTCGCTACAATGTCATAGTTCGATTGTAATATTGTCAAGCGAATATCGTTTAGTTTAGTCTCCATACCACAAAAATTTTAATAATAAATATTAATGACAAGGTTATAAGGTAGATAATAGGTAAGTTATAAAGTTTAAAGACTATAGTCAGTTTCTTCGAAATAATAATTTGATTATGATTGATATAAATTTATCGTATTTTATAGCGTCATCGTGACCTAGGTTACCAGTTATAACTTTTATAATGAGCCCAATGGATTTATAAGACCTCTATTAAAGCGTTGCTGTGGGCCTAGTTGTATGTACTATTTAATTATTGAAATGTTGTATATGAAGTCGGTATGTCTTCTAGTATTTTAACCTACGGAGGACGTTTAACATTTTTAAGAGTTTTGTTTCTCGTTCTCCTTTTTTTATGGGTAAAACATTTCTTTCGAAATTTCCTATAATACATATTTGCCCTTTTGGGTATACCGTAAAATGAAAAGTATTTCATCAAAGCGCGTACCACCTTAGGAGTTGATTTGTCATGAATTTCAAAAACCTGGCCTAATTTACTAAGCGGGTCAATAAGAGTCAAATACGTTTTTCTTTCATGATGCTTAATTAATACACTTTTCTGTTCCTTTTTATTTTCAATATATATTACTCTATTTGCACATTCATAAAAATTGACTGAACCTTCCACAAAGAGCTGAATTATTATATTACTGAATAATTTACGATGTTCTTTTTCCTCGAAATAAATAAAATATTTTACTTTTGGTTTTACATGTTGTTTTAAAAATTCTTTAACTAGTTCGGGATTATTTATGGGCAAGAAAACTTCTAAGACTTTTTGTTTATTCCGAAAAAGATCTTTTACTTGAATTTCATCTTTTAACCATGAAAATACTAAAATTTGATTTGGTTTAGCATCTATAGCCTCATTTAAAATTGGTATTCCAGACGAACCGGGATTTAGATCTGAATGAATTGCATTCGTTGGACTAGATAATTCAGATCGCACAGGATAATTATTTATATTTTCATCAGTAAAATTTATGGAATTAGCAGTGGCTGTTCGACTTGCATCTGTTATAGCTATAGTCGATGAATTACTGCGATCTAATTTTTTGTTAACGTTAGCTACAAGTGTGACTTTACCTTCGGTAGAGTTTAAGGTGTTTATTTTTATTTTAGAAAGAGCATCATCTGAAAATTGATTGACTGGTAATTTAACCCGTTTTTCTGACCTTGCAGGTATATCAAGTGTAACATTTAGGTTTTGGTTAATTATTGGAATACAAGTAGTATTAGTTTTTAATACTTGTTCCTTTAAATCTATAATAGCGCCTAATTGTTGAAGTAGATCATTACCAATAAGACCATCATAACGAGAGTCCACGTCATATAAGTAAAATTTATGTGAACTTTCATTAGCAAAAGTAGGTAAAAGAGGAATCTCTATCATTTCATCGTGTATACTAGAGGCATGGACGCTAACAATTTGAAACGGTTCCTTTCTAATATACTCACTAAAATATTCATAAGCTTTTCGAGGACTAAGAAAAGATCTCATGCTACTTGTAACAATCATCATTTTAGCATTTATTTTTTCTAAGTAAATGTAAGGAAGTTTTAGATTAGGATCACAATTTATTGTTATGACTTCTCGTTTATCTCCGTGGCTATTTTCTGAAAAATGTGGAAGTGGATGTTGAATATCATTTGTCGGTTCTAATTCGTTAATTTGTGCTGTGTCATGAATTTGTTTTTGGTCTAACTCTACATTTTGATAATATTCGGGATACTCATAGTTTGTTATAATAATTTCATTAACATAAGAGCTTTGAGCCTTTAGCTGAGTCGTTCTCATAGAAACGACATGATTTTGACCCGTGGGTGGATGACCTGGATAGCAAAATATTTGTGGGGGATTTTTTTCGAACACATGTGGTGGTTTGTATCCAAACGGTTGTGGGGGCCTACTGTCTGATTGTTGGAAATGTCTATAGCCTACTGGTTGTTGATGTTGTTGATGAATATAGCCTAATTGTTGAGGCCTATTGCCTAATTGTTGAGGCCTGTAGCCTATTTGTTGAGAACTATAAAATGATTGTTGAGGCCTGTAGCCTATTTGTTGAGAACTGTAAAATGATTGTTGAGGCCTGTAGCCTATTTGTTGAGAACTGTAAAATGATTGTTGAATTGGAATTTTGGGTTGAGAATTGTTGAATGATTGCCTCATAGGTAAGTTAAAACCTAAGCTTTCGCTTCGCGGGTATCCGAAATGCTGAGTTAACAAATTCTTTAATGCGGACCAAGTATCAACATACTCTCGTTCCGATAAGAGCGCAGCTGCATCGTCTCGTAACCGACTTGATAAAACGTGAAATACATACAGATTTTGTTCTTCATCACCGCTGTAGTGATCAATTACATATTGACAATTTTCTAAATAAAGGTTTAACTGTCCCTTTTCTCCACTGTATATAGGAATTAATTCGATAATTTCTTTTGGTACCAACGTAACTGTTAGCATGATGATAGAGTAATGAATTTATAGAGGGTGCAACTGACTCTTTAATAAAAACACAATTATAATTAAACACACACAAATAAAACACACACAATAAGTAAAAGACAAAATAAGCTGAAAGTAATAAATCTAATCTTAATTAATAATAATGTAATTAATATAAAAAAAATTACAAAATAATAGTAAATTAAAGTAATTATAAAATAACTTTAACTGGAAAACTTATTTTGAAGTTTTCAATTCTATCAAAACTTTGTATTTTTATAAGTATATAATCTCTCAATAACGTTTATAATTCATAACTGCTCTATTACATTCTTAATACTAAGCAATAGCACGCGTATCAAATTACATATACTGCGAACTGAGGTTGTTATGACGGGCGAGGATTGATCCCAAGAAATAACAATGTAAACACTTATATACTAATTATGGAATATGGGAGAATTTTGGCAGAAGGGAATGGCGAAATAGCTCACTTACCCCAATATCACCGATCTCTCCATATCCGTTGCTCACCACAAAAGAAAATTTATTTGGTTCGGTAGGAATTTCTAACCGTTTATGCCGAAAGTTTTATCGGAACAACTACGGTTTTCGAAAATCCTATACCAGGCTGCGCCACTTTTGATTTCGAGAGCGTTTGTGGATTATAATTTCATAATCTGACTTAATAGTAATGAGAATAAAAAGACGTGCGTCCGATTTGAGGATTACTTTTATTCTAACTTTAATGGCCGACCGTGACACAGAACGGTCTATATAGCTAATACAGCAAAATCTGACCTAAGGCAGAGGGGACACATAACTACCTAATATTTAATAACAATGTTAAATATTTATATTGTTAGCGTTCTTTTAAATAAATAAATAAATAAATGATCTAAGCCTTTCAAGTTAATCCAATGCAAGTTCCTTTGCTCAGGATAATATAGTTTAATTTTTTAGTTTAATTTGTTACCATCACTAACAAATGTTGATGATGGTAACCAATGGATTAACATGCTCTCTAATAAACTGGAATCACTTACTCTGGGCTTAAAATCTTACTAAAAATTTCTAAGAAGGAAAAACTCAGCATATAACTTATATATTACAAAACCTATGATTAACCGGTATGATGAAGAGCTAAAGGATATATATATTATCCACCGCCTAACAAACTAGTCAGCTTCTCTAAGAATTTCATGATCACTTTCCATCTGGTATCATTGCCGTCATGAGCCAACTTGTAATGAATACAAAAACTCCATCCTACATCACAGTAGCTAAAAACATACTTGTGTGAAAATGTTTTCAACATTTTCCAGTTAATGGGTGACACATGTACTAGAGGCTGCATGTTCTGTTCAGTGAAGACATCCAGAGCACCGCCTGCGCTGGACCCTGACGAGCCTGTCAACACAGCGAAGGCTATCCACGAGTGGGGGGTGGGCTACATAGTTCTCACTTCTGTTGATAGAGATGGTGAGTTCCTCTTGAGTATGTTGGATAGAAGCAGGGGTTACTTTGCACTTTTATTATAAATACTTTATGATTTATTTATTTTATTTTCTCCCAAAATTTAAAGATAGATTCTTGACAGTGTCTAATTTCCTGTTTAAATTATAACACTTTATAAAATATTATTTTGGACATATTATGAGCTACATGTATGATTCTTTAATTTGTTATTATGTATGCTCAAATATGTTAATATGTGTACTCTAATATGTATCTAAAATTTTCAAGTGTTGATTTGTTGGTTTTAGATTTACCTGATGGAGGATCAAAACATTTTGCTGAAACAGTCAGGCAAATAAAAATACAGTAAGTTTAAATTCTCAAATTTGATTAAATTTAAAAATCCATACTGACATGGCAAATTTTTCTTCTACTTATAAAAATAAAAGGATATTGCCAAAATTTGCCCCAGGCTGTCCAAACTTATGCTCATATTTAACTGTTTTATTTAAATACACAATGAATTTTAAACAACTACCCATGTTTCATAACAATCACTTGAAAATATATCAAAAAAATAAAAAAAATCAATTGATTTTTTGTGTTCTGAATCATGTGACCGTCGTCATAGTATGAAAAATCAACTTTTTCAACCTTCATAACTTTTTCCTACAACTGCACAGCTAGATACAACTTTGTTTTTCTGTAAATAGAAAATCTGCACTATTTAATGACATATATATATATATATATATATATATATATATATATATATATATATATATATATTATATATAATAAATGGCAATGTCCTATAAGTGGAAAAAATACATTTCTTTAAAAAACATGCTCAAAATTATAGAATACATTTTTAGTTTTTAAAAATGCATACAGTCAACAGAATCTGTCAGTTTGACGAAATGTGCATGGTAGAATAAGCTTAAATTGGATCCTTGTTTTATTTCATCGAGATTTAAAACAGGTAATATGACCTGAATAAAAAGTTGAGAGGTGTCAAGGGACACCCGGATGGAACGAAGTTCCTTTCGATTAATTAGTGAAGGAATTGTAATAAAATTTTATTTTTTTTAAGTAATAATAATATTTTTTTTATTATTAACAAATATAATGTTATATAAACTTAATCAGACACAGACGCGTACCACACACGCGTTTGTTGTTGTACACCGAAACACCAGAGGGCGCCACGAGAGCGCGAGACAGCATACAGCGCGGGCGCCCCCCGCCGCTCACGCGCACACACATCAAAGGCGGCGGCAAGATCCTTTGATCAAAAAGTGTCGTGACAACTTTTCGTACGAATTTTTTCCGTCTAGCCCCCTTTCACAACGCGCGATAAGGAACTTCGTTCCAAAAGCAGGCCTAGGTACTTTGCATAAATTCATTTAAAATAGTTAATAATGCCTTTTATTGCTAATTTCAATTGTGACGTGTCGCTCTTGCAGTTACAATCTCCTGAAGATGCTCCAGTAAAGTTGTTCTGTTAGATCTATACTAAAGCCAAACTCGATTGAGAATGCTTGTCAACAAACAAATTAAAATTGAAGGTAGAAAATGCAACATATTTTATGACTAATAAATTTAAAATTATGTTTTGTTATTTTAAAAAATCTTATTTAAAAGATATTGAATATAATAATTAGTTTTAAGCTTACTAATCTAATTTATTATCATGAATTCGTCATTAACTAGTAAATTAAAAAAATTAGGAGTTAAATGACTAGTGATTTCTACCTTCATTTTTAATTTGTTTGTTGACAAGCATTCTCAATCGAGTTTGGCTTTAGTATAGGTGACTTTACCACTTGGTTTTTTTGCGCAAAATAGCAAAATATCTTTATTTTGTGTGTGCGTGATTACATTTTTACGCTATTACATAATTGAGCACCCTGTTTTTACTGATTTTCTCTAATCAATCCATATTTTATATATTCCAGGAGTAAAGACATCCTGGTGGAGTGCTTAGTGCCCGACTTCCGCGGCAACCGTGACAGCGTGGCTACCATCGCCGCGTGTGGCTTGGACGTGTTCGCGCACAACGTGGAGACCGTGGAGCGACTCACGCCCTTCGTGCGCGACAAGCGAGCTGGGTATGGACACTTTCAACACCTTATCATCCCCTTGTAACCATCCACTATGATGATGCCTTCCAAGCACAGTGCATTCTTGGTGCGTCTCACGCCCTTCGTGCGCGACAAGCGAGCTGGGTATGGACACTTTCAACACCTTATCATCCCCTTGTAACCATCCACTATGATGATGCCTTCCAAGCACAGTGCATTCTTGGTGCGTCTCACGCCCTTCGTGCGCGACAAGCGAGCTGGGTATGGACACTTTCAACACCTTATCATCCCCTTGTAACCATCCACTATGATGATGCCTTCCAAGCACAGTGCATTCTTGGTGCGTCTCACGCCCTTCGTGCGCGACAAGCGAGCTGGGTATGGACACTTTCAACACCTTATCATCCCCTTGTAACCATCCACTATGATGATGCCTTCCAAGCACAGTGCATTCTTGGTGCGTCTCACGCCCTTCGTGCGCGACAAGCGAGCTGGGTATGGACACTTTCAACACCTTATCATCCCCTTGTAACCATCCACTGTGATGATGCCTTCCAAGCACAGTGCATTCTTGGTGCGTCTCACTCCCTTCGTGCGCGACAAGCGAGCTGGGTATGGACACTGGACACCTTATCATCCCCTTGTAACCATCCACTGTGATGATGCCTTCCAAGCACAGTGCATTCTTGGTGCGTCTCACGCCCTTCGTGCGCGACAAGCGAGCTGGGTATGGACACTGGACACCTTTTAATCCCCTTGTAACCATCCACTGTGAATTATGCCTTCCAAGAACAGTGCATTCTTGGTGCGACTCACGCCCTTCGTGCGCGACAAGCGAGCTGGGTATGGACACTGGACACCTTTTAATCCCCTTGTAACCATCCACTGTGAATGATGCCTTCCAAGAACAGTGCATTCTTGGTGCGACTCACGCCCTTCGTGCGCGACAAGCGAGCTGGGTATGGACACTGGACACCTTTTAATCCCCTTGTAACCATCCACTGTGATGATGCCTTCCAAGAACAGTGCATTCTTGGTGCGACTCACGCCCTTCGTGCGCCACAAGCGAGCTGGGTATGGACACTGGACACCTTTTAATCCCCTTGTAACCATCCACTGTGAATGATGCCTTCCAAGCACAGTACATTCTTGGTGCGACTCACGCCCTTCGTGCGCGACAAGCGAGCTGGGTATGGACACTGGACACCTTTTAATCCCCTTGTAACCATCCACTGTGAATGGAGGCATCAGCATCCAAAGGAACACACCATATACTGGACACCTTTTATCCCTTGTAACCATCCACTGTGAATTAGGAGGCATCAGCATCCAAAGGAACACACCAATGCCTTCCAAGCCCAGTGCATTCTTGGTGCGACTCACGCCCTTCGTGCGCGACAAGCGAGCTGGGTATGGACACTGGACACCTTTTAATCCCCTTGTAACCATCCACTGTGAATTAGGAGGCATCAGCATCCAAAGGAACACACCAATGCCTTCCAAGCACAGTGCATTCTTGGTGCGACTCACGCCCTTCGTGCGCGACAAGCGAGCTGGGTATGGACACTGGACACCTTTTAATCCCCTTGTAACCATCCACTGTGAATTAGGAGGCATCAGCATCCAAAGGAACACACCAATGCCTTCCAAGCACAGTGCATTCTTGGTGCGTCTCACTCCCTTCGTGCGCGATATTGAGCTTGGTATTGACACCTTTTTAACCGACGAAAAAAACGGAGGAGGTTCTCAATTCTACACGTATTTTTTTTTTATGTATGACCAAGCATAACTTTTTACAGAGTTGTCAGGTTTTGATAATTCTTTTTTATTAGAAAGGGCACACTTCCAAGTTGATCCCATTGTCATCATTTTAGGATCTGATGATGATATCCTGGGAAAATTAAAGGAATTCTTCAAATTTTATAGGCACACTTGCAGCGATTTCGGTTTTAGTGTAAGTATCGATAGCTTTTTGGCTACAAGTGTATAGTACGAGTACGTTACGTGGCGATAAATCACTAAAAAGTAAGAAATGAAAATTTTTAACAAAAAATAGAACCGACTCAAAACGCGTTAAAAAGTAAAAAATAACTATGTCATTTAGTTGCTTTAATTTACTTAAGCATATCTAGGAGTCGGTGCCAGCCAAGGATTCTACTTAAAGAACATTACCTAGAACCCACAAACTGCTTTACTACGTTAAATAAATGTTCCTTAAACTTGGCTGACACCGACTTCATAGATATGCTGAAGTAAATTAAAGCAA
This sequence comes from Mycalesis mineus, assembly GCA_034621355.1. Taxonomy (NCBI): domain Eukaryota; kingdom Metazoa; phylum Arthropoda; class Insecta; order Lepidoptera; family Nymphalidae; genus Mycalesis; species Mycalesis mineus. The sequence goes on from CM067886.1 coordinate 627,248, forward strand.
CTAAATGGCACAGTTATTTTTTACTTTTTAGTGCGTTTTGAGTCAGTTCTATTTTTGTTAAAAAATTTTATTACCCCCTTGTAACCAATACTATGGATTAGACGGCTTCAGCATCCAAACGACCAAATGACTTTACTCACTCGCCTCGCTCCACCTACTCTCTTCGTGGGCGATAAGCACCCTGGGTTTGGACATCTTTTCATCCCATTGTAACCACCCATTGTGGATTTGGAGGTTTCGGCATCCTTGGCAAATAATATGGTGTGTATAGGGTGATAATATCTCATTCACTTTTGTCTGTATAAAGTATTTCTACCAGTCTCTGAACATCACCATTAATGTCTCAGGTACCGACAAACCCTCAAGGTGCTTGCAATGGCGAAGAAGATTAACCCGGACCTGCTCACTAAGTCCTCCATCATGCTGGGCCTGGGGGAAACCGACCAGCAAGTCGAGCAGACTATGAAAGGTAAATATTGCGAGAATGAAGTAGCATCAATATTGTAAAAAAAAACTAAAAGTAAAATAATGCAAGCGTTTCCACTATGTCGTGACGAATAATGAAGGCCCAGAAATGAGCCATTGAAATAGATTGCTGACAAAGGTAAATTAAAGTAAAAAGCAGGTGTTCTTTATTTTTAGTTTAGAAAAAACGTCATAATAAAAAATTGCGGAGCCGGCGGGATTCGAACCCACAACTCTTTGACTATCGCGGTCAGTGTTCTACCAACCACAGATCCTACCTGCTCTGAAAGTACAATTCGTCGTCGTCACAATTAATAAAAAGTCGGCAAATCCTATGTATGTGTAAATAAAAAAAAATTATTTTATTTTAAAAAAAGCGTGGGGTGCTTTTTAAGATATTATCAAAATGATAATCTCACTCTACTCATATCTGTCAATAAAATATTTATAACTATATTCACACCATGCACCCCACGCTTTTTTTAAAATAAAATATTTTTTTTTTTATTTACACTATTATTAATTTATAGTTAATGAAATTTTTAACACTATTCTTAATTTAAATTTATTAAAATTTATTTTCAATTTTTTAGTTTGGGTTTCTATAAAAAGCGTGTTTTTAGTTTTTTTAACTATTATTTATTTTTATCGTCTACAAACTACAAATTGGCCCTTGACTGCTATCACACCTGATGTTAAGTGATGATGCAGTCTAAGATGAAAGCGGGCTAACTTGTTAGGAGTGGGACGAAAATCCACATCCCTTTCGGTTTCTACACGACATCGTACCGGAACGCTAAATCGCTTGGCGATACGTCTTTGAAAAGGGTGGTAACTAGCCACGGCGAAAGCCTCCCACCAGCCAGACTAAGACAAATTAAGAAAAATCTCAATCTGCCCCGTCGGGAATCAAACTCAGGACCTCCGTCTTATAAATCCACTGCACATACCACTGCGCTCACTGTTTCCACTATAACGATTAACTATCCTTATTGTGTCGTCGTTGATTTTTTTTATTGTCGGATGACGGATGGAAGCAATAGGATTTGCCGACTTTTTATTAATTGTGACGACGACGAATTGTACTTTCTGAGCAGGTCTGTATAGGATCTGTGGTTGGTAGAGCACTGACCGCGATAGTCAAAGAGTTGTAGGTTCGAATCCCGCCGGCTCCGCAATTTTTTATTATGACGTTTATTTTCTAAACTAAAAATAAAGAACACCTGCTTATTACTTTAATTTGCCTTTGTCAGCAATCTATTTCAACGGCTCACTTCTGGGCCTTCCTTGTGAAAGGAAAGGTTTTACACCTTTAAATCTTTTATTTTTACTTTAGCAATCCCTCAAGTGAAAATAAAAGATTTTTATTAGTATAAAAATATTTAATTTCAGACCTTAAATCCGCGGGCGTGGACTGCGTGACCCTGGGCCAGTACATGCAGCCCACCAGACGGCACCTCAAGGTCCACGAATACGTGACCCCAGCCAAGTTCAAACAGTGGGAGGAGTTCGGCAACCAGCTGGGGTTCCTCTACACGGCCAGCGGGCCCCTGGTGCGCTCGTCGTACAGGGCGGGCGAGTTCTTCATAGCCAGCCTGCTGAGAGACAGGAAGGCGAACAGCTTATGATACGACGACTAAAGCGAGTTCACACTAGTCGCATGATATAAATAAATAAATAAATAAATAAATACGTTAGGAAAATATACACAAGCATCTACCATTAACTCAAAGTTATACATATATTAATATGATACAAACATCACATCTATTCTCAAAGTTAACGTAGTTGTGTGTTATGTGTTGCGCGGTTTAATTGGCGTAGTTATCGATCTTGTGGACAGATCCCCTCTTCTAGTCGATTTCCTCATTGATCGTGACCACCTCCATCTTTCCTATTCGAAATGTGACGTCACTTTGCTCTATCTTTTGCTACCAGGAGAGCATTGTAGACCGTGGAGTCGAGTGTGGTGCGGACCCTAACAGATCGTATGGGACGACCACGCGCCCTTTTTCCTTCCACTTTGCCAGTAGGTAACTATTAGTTTGCCAGGAGGTAATTATTCGAGATTATCTCCATGTTTCCTGGCAATGTGTCCGAAGTACTCCAGACTTATGCGGAGAAGCAGTGACGAAATCATAGTCACATGTCAAAAAGAAAGGGGGGCAGTACCACTTATAAAAAATGTAAACTTTGGCTTGACAAGTTTTTAGTGTCAATACTCATTTTAGATCACAATGTACACTATTAGGTATTTGTGCAATATTTAGCTTATAGTTAGTAAAATCTCATTTATTTAACACTTAGGTATCTAATTTTTTTTTGTTGATGAATTGTTATTTTAATGTTAGTTGCTGTATATAATGAATTGTAATAAAGCAATAAATATTTTGTTAAAATTATTTTGTTTAACTATAACCTCTTACCATTTGTACTTTAATATTTGAACGGTAGCAATTTGCCGGGCGCGTACGCAATTTGCCGGGCGCGTACGCAATTTGCCGGGCGCGTACGCAATTTGCCGGGCGCGTACGCAATTTGCCGGGCGCGTACGCAATTTGCCGGCGCGCACGCAATTTGCCGGGCGCGCACGCAATGTGCCGGGCGCGCACGCAATTTACTAAAACTCGCTGAATATTTTTCTCAAAATTCCTAAAAATTAATATACAGTCTATCAAACATGGTTATGTTTTGTAAATAATATTCGCTTTTTAAATAGAAAATATTGTTATTAAAATCTTTATATTATCTTATTTAAATCTTTATGATAATATTTGCTATAAACTATTAGGTAATGCTATAAAGTTAATGAGAGATGTGCCGACTATGACTATATGTACGATTAGTACGCTGACTTCAAAGCTATCTAGATTAGTGACAGTCGCTGTCTTCTAAACATTGCTCTTGTTATAGGTATTCGGGTTGCCTGCCTGTGATACTTCGGTTTTTATTCGATCCACGATCGCTCTACTAGCTTCACAAATCAGTGTTGCAAGATCTCGTGGATTATTGAAATTGAGGCAATCTTTTATCTCGGGTCAGTTTTCAATTCTTTCCCGAGTTTGAGTGTTGAAGTCAGCATTTAATTATTTAATTTCTTCAAAACCGCGTTAGAAATTAAATCATAACAAAAAATCTTATAATTATAGAAAAAACAACAACCCTTACTAACGTAACGACCAATGAGAGTCAGAGTTAGGTATATTACTTAGTCTATCTATGCCTGCAGCAGGGAAGGTTCTTCCGGCTCGCGCACGACTGGTCTTCGGCGGGAGAAAAAATCAACACGCCAGTTCTGTGCGTTGAATACTGAAGTACCTAACGACGCACCCATTGTTACATACTGTCCGATGAGCCAACTAGATGCGGCATTTTATTGTTTAGACAAAACCGTTTCCTAAATAAATCATTATCAGCCATAGACTAATTATGGAATTGTCTGTTAGCTGACATGGACTAATTATGATACTTCCTCTTTAGGTCTAACCCGCGTGTAGTCGCCGATCATAATTTATAGTCTGTGATCGTACTGCTCAATAATAAATACAAAGTACCAAGGCATTACAAGTGTAAATGTAGGCATTATTTGTAATGCATTCACGGAGTTTTAGTTAACATGTCCCTTAAGCCTTGCCTAGAACTTTTTCTACGAGCGCAGCTTCGCGCGACTTGACGTGCGTTAGGAATCATGACACACAAAATATCGCTTATTGCTATCAGCGGCGAACCCAGCCAATTGCTGAGTATAGTATGCGCGTATAAATTTTTATTTTTTAATCGATTCGAATCTTTAGGATATGAGTGGGTTGATACTTAATGAATCTCCCTTCTATGTACAACGGTGTATAACTTTGAATACATGTAAATCAATAGCAATTACAATGATGATGACGAAAGTTTGTGTGTAACCCAAAAAACTTCATCAGTATCGATACAGCTGCTTTAAAGTGATGCTAGTACATTTCGACAATTGTTTTTCATTTATGTAACGGATTTACATTAAATTATACATTTTTGGTATACTTCTTACAGTAGGTAAGGCGTTTTTATAAAGTTACCTAAGACGTATTCAAGTATAAAAACGTTGCGTGAAGTCGAACGTACATACAGACAGCGCTGCGAGCAGCTGCAGCGCAGTGGTGGACTCTGCTGCTACTTGTGAAACAAAACATTTTAAACAATTTTATAGTGAATATAAACACGGAAGCATAGCGAAACGAAAAGGGTTCCGTTTTGATTTTGGAAACCTAAAAAACAATGGAAAGTAAAATGGGTCGGCCTTTCATTTTAATAAAACAATCATGTTAGCAAATACAGTTTATTGAATAATCAAAAAACTGAGTGGTTTTATTCCTCATCCATAGATGTAAAGTTTCGCGTGCTCTTGTGCCTGCTGCACGGACGGTCAGCAAACGGCGCGGCTATCTGCGGGGGGCTTTTAGCGCGGCCGTGCGTGCGGGGCGGGGGATGTGTGAGTTTACTTAGTTCTCGCTCTTTTGTTTCTTATGTAACTAAATTTTAGCTATAGTGGCCATTGTTACCATGTACTTAGTACATACGTAGTACGTTGTAGGTACATCAATGATAGTGGCTGCTGCACGCGTGGTTAGAAAATGAAAACAGCCCGGTTGTCTTTGGAAGCCTTTTAGCAGGGCGGTGCGTACGGGGCGGAGTGATGTGAGAGTTTACTTAGGGCTTCTTTTGTAACCGAACTTATGCCTTGTATCTATTGGTTAATCTATGTGGTTAGTTTTGTGTGCGATTGTGCCTGCACGTCAGCAAATGGCGCGGCTATCTGCGGGGGGCTTTTAGAGCAGCTGTGCGTGCGTTTTTTAGTTTCTTATGTAACCAAACTTTAGCTAAAAGGGGGCGTCCATAAATTACGTGAGGTGTTTTTTTTAATTTTCTGCCCCTCCCTCCCCCCGTGGTGAGATATCGTGAGATTTTATTCAACCCCCTCCCCCATCCCCGAATCTCACGTGAGATTTTTCAAAATGTGAGTTTCTTACGTAAACACGTTGGATTGTTATTGTAAAAAGAAAAAAACAAATTTGCATCGCCCTTTTATTTACGACTAGTTAAGACTAGTAATCAATATTGCTGAGAGTTTAATTATAAGTGTTCTTTAGTAATCTTAAGCATGTACAATCTGGATTAAATAGACCAAAATAGTATAAATTTTTTTTGTTTCAATCAGAAAAAAAATTGCGTGATATTTGCCGAGACCCCCCCTCTCTCCAACGTAAGATTAGATGAGATTTGACTCGACCCCCTCCCCCCCTTAAATACCTCACGTAATTTATGGACGCCCCCAAAGGAGATACAGACAGGACTTCCGTGGCGCAGTGGTATGCGCGGTGGATTTATAAGGCGGAGGTCCTGGGTTCGATTCCCGGCGGGGCAGATTGAGATTTTTCTTAATTTGTCTTGGTCTGGCTGGTAGGAGGCTTTCGCCGTGGCTAGTTACCACCCTACCGACAAAGACGTACCGCCAAGCGATTAAGCGTTCCGGTACGATGTCGTGTAGAAACCGATAGGAGTGTGGATTTCGCATGCTCTTGTGCCTGCTGCACGGGCGGTCAGCAAACGGCGCGGCTATCTGCGATGATGCGAGTTTACTTTGCTCTCGCTCTTTTGTTTCTTACATAACAGAACTTACGTCTGCCTCGGTGGTCTAGTGGTTAGCCTATTTTATATATCGTTAGTTTGAATCCTGGGTTGGGTTGTGGATTAATTCAGAGATTTTCTTTTTGACGTGACAACGACCATCTGAAAGTGATTAATTGTTTACACTGCGACGTTACCTGGCTTTGAAGAATGCCAGACCATGTATAGAACTTTAACCCACTAATAAAAACATATTGTACAACAATGTATTATACATAATTTTATTGCATTTTGTTTACTATTTAATATAAATTACAATTAAAAGCCTTACATGGTTAACGTCATAGATTAAAGCTGCAAGAGAGTCATAACGCGGCGAGGTTCAGAGCGTACAAACATTTCAATCGGCCTTTATTAGAAAGTGACACAAGATTATTTTTTGTTCCTTTCAGCGTGTTCGTTTTTATGCGTTTGGCAAGAGTGGAGTTTCGACAACCGTCTATTAAATATAATTATTAAATAATATATTAATTTTAAATTAAAAATTAATGTATTGGGTGTATTATAAATTTAAAATATAAATTTATAAAGTCAAAATCAATTATTTTATTAATTTTTTCAAATTTCAAATATTTATAAAATTATATAATTAAATTAAAATTTTTAAACTAACCTTTAGATATTTAAATGCTACTCATGCCATCAGTACTTTCTTCAGTGGAACGTTGGGCTCACTAGTTGTCTTTAATCTATGGTTATCGTCCATTTCCGTATAGTTGTCACACTGACATGACAGTCGCAAAGCTTCATTAAATACATTTTTAAACAGGCTTAACGACTCTGGATACCAGCCTTTTAGAGCCCACTATTGATGAAAATACAATAAAAACGATTTAAAGGACTAGAATTAAAAATGCGTAAAGAGTGTAAATTAAAAGAAAAAAGTTCAATTATGTACCTTTTTTTAAACACAATCTTCATAACACTAAAATGCTTTTGAAAATTATTACTAATGAATTTTTAATACTATTTACAATCTGAGTCCCGCCAAATTTGATGCAGCGTGGAGAGTCTAAGCACCATATCCCCTCTACTAAGGAGGCAGGCCCGGCCTTGTAGTGATAGGGTCGTTAATAGGCTGGTAATGATGATGATGATGAAAGTTTGTCTGTAACCCAAAAAACTTTATCAGTATCGATACAGCTGCTTTAAAGTGATGCTAGTAAATTTCGACAATTGTTTTTCATTTATGTAACGGATTTTATACTGAGACTGTAAAGTGTAGGTATAGTATTGTGTCGAATGCCAGCACCGTTCTCCGGATCATCAAATATTCGCTCCCGTGTCGAGCCGAGCGAACATGCGCCACATTTCACACGGATTTCACCCATTTCACCAAACTGCTTGATACATCGTTATTTTTAGGGTTCCGTACCGCAAACAGAAAAAACAATCTATAGGATCGGTGTATTGTATCTTTGTCGTCATCTGTCAAGATCTTTTATCTCAGGAACGCGTGAAGGTATTGATATTATTTAAGCGGGCTAACTTGCTAGGAGTAGGATGAAATCCACCGTACCGGAATGCTAAATCGCTTGGCGATACGTTTTTGTAACTCAATCTGCCCCACCGGCCTCCCACCAGCCAGACCAAGACAAATTAAGAAATATCTCAATCTGTCCCACCGGGAATTGAACCCAGGACCTCCGTCTTATAAATCTATCGCGCATACAACTGCGCCACGGAGGTCGTCAAAAGTAACCATTAAACTATAAATCTGCTTAGCTGTACAGTTCTTTGAAGCCGTAATAACACTTCTTTTGAAACTGTCAATGAAATCAAAACATATTTATTTGTTGGTTACTATAATTTTGGCAAATAAGGTAATATTGTCATACACCACAGGTATAAAGCTAAAAAAAACTACAAGATCCAATTCCTTAACTATTTTTTAACCGACGAAAAAAAACGGAGGAGGTTCTCAATTAGACACGTATTTTTCTTTTGTATGTATGTGTGACCACATTTTTATAGAGTTATCCGATTTTGATAATTCTTTTTTTATTAGAAAGGGCATACTTCCAAGGTGGTCCCATTGTCATCATTTTAGGATCGGATGATGATATCCTGGGGAAATTGAAGGAACTCTTCAATTTTTTCAGGTACGCTTACAGCGATTTCGGTTTTTGTCTCGATATTGATAGCTTTTTGGCTACTAGTACCGTATAATATACTATGACAGTATAGTACGAGTAAGTTACGTGGCGATAAATCACTAAAAAGTAAGAAATAAAAATTTTTAACAAAAAATATAACCGACTCAAAACGCACTAAAAAGTTAAAAATAACTGTGTCAATTAGTTGCTTTAATTTACTTAAGGAGTCGGTGCTAGCCAAGGTTTCTACTTTAAGGACGTTACCAAGAACCCACAAACTGCTTTACTACGTAATATAAATGTTCCTTAAACTTGGCTGGCACCGACTTCAAGTTCACAACTTTTTAGTGAGTTTTGAGTAGGTTATATTTTTTGTTAAAATTTTTTATAATTGTTATATAGATAAGTACCAACCTACTCGTATGGTACGGAACCGTCAGAGCGCGAGTCTGATTCGCACTTATCCAGTTTTTTCATTCATCTTTCTTTTTGATCTTTGTCCTACTGTACCAGGTAGGTATAACTCAATTCAATCATAGAAGTATCTTGATGGGATCTATGTGAGAATTAGAGCCCACATTTTCGGGGTTTCAGCCAAATTTCATTAAAATGTTTCATAGATACTTTTGTATTTCTATCTGGTTCTTATTGGTTTCTTCATTATAATGTGATTCAAATTCAATCCCGAAGGTTTTTTAATAACGTGTGATAATCGAGTCGGGCATTGGGCTTACAAATACCTACTCAGTTTTCTTTTTTTTAATTTCTCCGTAGCAATCCGGAATTATAAAGTCGGTGGGTAGGTAGAATTGGGAAGTACACTATAAATAAGTAACGACGGAGGCTTAGTATTGTCCTGCCATTCGAAATAATTCGGACCGTCTCCCATAAGAGAAAAAATTTTTAAGCCAAGTTTAGGGAACCTTTATTTTACGTAGTAAAGCAGTTTGTGGGTTCTAGGTAACGTCCTTAAAGTAGAAACCTTGGCTGGCACCGACTCCTAGATATGCTTAAGTAATTTAAAGCAACTAAATGACACAGTTAATTTTTACTTTTTAGTGCGTTTTGAGTCGGTTCTATTTTTATTTAAAAATTTTTATTTCTTACTTTTTAGTGATTTATCGCCACGTATCGTACTCGTACTATACTGTCATAGTATATTATATGCCACTAGTAGCCAAAAAGCTACCGATACCGAGACAAAAACCGAAATCGCTGTAAGCGTGCCTCCAAAATTTTAAGAGTTCCTTCAATTTCCCCAGGATATCCTCATCAGATCCTAACATGATGACAATGGGACCACCTTGGAAGTGTGCCCTTTCTAATAAAAAAAGAATTATCAAAATCGGACAACTCTGTAAAAAGTTATGCGTGGTCATACATAAAAAAAAAATATATACGTGTCGAATTGAGAACCTCCTCCGTTTTTTTTTCGTCGGTTAAAAAAGCCGCTGGCAACAGGAGGCTCGGGATCGTTGTGGTTGGAAGTCCCTAAAAGGCCTATGTCCAAAAGTGGACGTCTACCGGCTGGTAATGATGATTCAAAATAATGTATTCAAGATGGTGTGTAAAATTGAAAATGATTTTCATAGCACAGACTGAGGTAGCTAGAAGCATCCAGTAGTAAGTCAGCCTTCTGACTTCCGCTTGAAATCCTTAAAAATATTATTACAAATTCATCCGTATCGAATATTTTTCTAGCACAATTTTGAATTTCACGTGCAAAGTACGCTGTGAATTTGAGGTACATCAACACAGCTCGGTATTCATGGATGCAAAATACCGAATGATGTATTGAGAGCTGCTCTGCTGAATCGCTCTGCCACCGAAGATTGAGGAATATTGGGAGCGTTTCTCGCTGCATATAATTTTACAACACTCAAATGTTATGACGTCAATCCTCTCAACCATTTACTGGTTCTACGAATTGTGGTCGAATCACTAAAATATGTAAATTTGTTTATGTCGATTTATGTGTGCGTTAAGATTTTTGACGTGAAATTCGATAGAGCCGGCTGCACGCACGAAAAAACATGACTCATGCGTTACCTCGCTTTGAGGCGTTCCATGTAAGGTTTGAAGTGCAAGCGAGAGCGCAGAACGAGCGACAAAGAAGCACAATCGGCCTTTGTGTTCGGAAGCGTTAGACATCCGTCTATTAAAATAATTATTAAATATATTAATTTTAAATTGAAAATTAATATATTTATTATAAATTTAAAATATAAATTTATAAAATCAAAATCAATTATTTTATGAATTTAAATTAATATTTATAAAAATATACTTAAATTAAAAATTTTAATAACCAATTACATGCTACCATTCCATCAGTATTTTCTTAAGACGTTGTCACGTTCAACTATCGTCAGTAAACCGACTTTACAGACCCAATTTCTATTTATTTAGTTTAATTTTTTCGTATTTTATTGTAAGAGGAAAGTATGCAACTTATAAATATTGGATTGCAATATTCTTACTTGTAAACAATAATAATTATAGGCAACGCCATCTAGACTTGACAAAAACCAATTTGTTGACTTTTTGTGGAGGGTAGCAAAATAAATCAACAATTTTAAAAATGTTTTCCGCACGAAAGTCGCGTCTAGTAGGTACTGCACTAGCAAGGTATAAATAATAATGTTCAGTAGTCAGATTTCGAGTAAGTACTCATAACTAGCTCGGTGCATCATTAATTACCCGGTTCGTTAATGAATACAATTTTTACACCCACCTTTACCTACGTGAAGCAGATTTTTTAATTACGTTTCCGTCTTGGTGAGTTCTGCGCTCCCCCGTTTACCGGAGCGAAACTGAAATCTATTTTAAAATATAATACGCTTTTATTTTTGGAAAATTCCGCGAGTGGCTCTGGGGAGAGAAAGCTAATTTCAATTTCATTTAGTTCTGGCGCGATTCCATGCACCGCGCAAAGAATAGTTGGATGGATTTCTTGCAGATGTGCAATTTAGCATCACTGTCAACATTATCAGTCTATACTTAAGTAGCCCATTGCATGGCTGGCCGCCCACCTTGTAGGAGAAAGGATATGATGCATAGATCGTCCACTCTGCTCCGATGCGGATTTGCGGGCTTAGGGTGATGATGTTTAATTCATTTACGATCGTTATAAAAATGTTGATGACACAATGAACTGGAATCGACGGCTTGGAGGCAGGAGTCACCTTCAACTTTCCGACTCTGGAGAATGTACAGAAAATTCTTCTCCAAGTAGGGAGGCCTGGCCATGACGTGGGCCGTTAATGGGCTGATAATGTTGAATGTAAAACATCAATGTATAATAATGCCTACAAAGTTCAAAACTTAACTCATTGGAAGTTGTGCGGCGCATAGTCTATGGCTAGTGAGTGCAAGCGCTACTCTCGGGAACGTTTGGGTTCTGTAGGCAGGCAGATTACACCCTGTCTGAGCTCCAATACGCAATTCCATTCGCTGTAAAGGATTCCGCATTTTTATCGTCCTTCCCCCCTCTCTTCCCCGAACGCCGCGGAATTGACTTTAAATCGACCGCGGATTTACGATCACTATCATTATTAGACGTCTGTTTTTAAGAAAATTTCATCATTTCACTAAATAAAAGTTCAATTTAGAATGTTTTTTTGTTCAAAAGTTTTATTATTAGATATCATGTTCTAATAATATTCGAGTTTTAAAAACCATTTCATAATTTACTATTTGTTTCTTTACATTACATAATTATGACAAAATATTTTCTCAAGATTAGTGCTCGAGTAATATTGGATTAGACAAGCGGGAATCAAACCCATGACCTCTTGGCGTTGTATATAACCCATAACCGAGCAGCTATAAACCGTTGCTGCTTCCTTTTCGTGATGGCCGTTCTACGCCGTAAGCGTAGATCATATGGTCTGAACTAAACTGGTGGATATTTTTTTGACATCAATTTCTACTTGCGTTGACACATTGGCTCCGTGTCATATCAGGGAGACAGAATCAAGACCGGGAGCCGCAGCAGAAAAGGCTGAAACCGGTAAGTGGCACAAGTATGCCTCTCTGACAGAGAGTTACATATTTGTACCTTTTGCCGTGGAGACCCTTGGGCCATGGAGTCGTAGTGCCAAAAAATTCTTCCGTAACATTTCACCGCGCCTAAGTGCCTCAACTGGTGACCGAAGGGCTGGCTCGTTTGCGCAAAGGATTAACCTGGCTATCCAACGCGGAAATGCAGCCAGTATTTTTGCCACCATTCCACGTGGGTATGATTTGTATAATTATTAGGATAAGTTAGCTTAAGTTCCTTATTGTATTCTTTCTCAATAAAAAAAAAAAATTTAGATCGTCTTACATAAATACTTACTAGAAAATATATAGCAAATTTCTTCTAAATCCAAAGTTTAACAAATCTCAATAAATCACAATTTACATGTCCTAACTTCTAATATACAAAGTTTCGAAAAACGTATAAAAACTCATAACAAGTTTCCCACAACAGGGACGGTTATCATGACTATTTTAAGACAGTGAATTATAATCAAAATTTGTTTTTGAACTAACATTTTAGATTTCGAATTAGGAGGCCGGGGGAAGCCCCTTTTAGAAAATCCTTCCATTACTTACAGTTAGATAAGGTGCAATCATGTTAAGGAACATGTACATTGCTTCGTTTCGAGGTTTTTTGTAAGCATTTTTTAACTTTATTAATCTGCATCATTTCGTAGAGCTAAAATATAGCGCGTTGTTTTTGTATTTTTATTTATTGTACATTTAAAAGTATAATAGCGTATTTGCAATGCAGTATTTCTTTTTACTTGTTGAGTCTATATAAAAATATTTGAATATAATATTAAAAGATGATATAATTCCCCTTTCACTTCCAACTAAGCAAATATTTTGTGTTCAAAGATCGGAAATTAAACTCAGATATGAGATAGGCCATATAACCTCTATTGCAGTGGTTCTTAACGTTTAAGGTCTATGTGCACCAAGATGTCGGTTATCATAACCAGCGGTTAACATATAAGCTAACTATAAATTTACTGTTCACGACAATGCGTATGCCGGTTAAGGATGTAAGCTCGGTTAAGATAATGGCCCGGTTCACGTCCTTAACCGGCGTACGGGTTGTTGTGAACAGTAAATTTTACATTTAGCTTATGTTAACCGAGGTTATCATAAATAACCGAAATTTTGGTGCACACAGGCCTTAGTCATAAGGCACCTACAAATCATCGTAAGGACATGTTTTGTCATCTAAAATTGTAATTAAAATATTTGTAGAACATATTATTGGATAATGTGCATACACCTCAAGCACCCTCGCCGCATTACCACCTTCATTAGACCTTTAATACGATAACAAGTTGGGGGCAGCTCGTTGAGGCCCCAACTTCTGATTGTCTTCTCACGAGGGGCGGAAGTTTTTACAAGTCTCCGCATTACGCCTCACAACACGACGGCTCTACGGGATTGGGCCATAAATCATCACTCAAATGACAAGTTCAAATGGAAGATTTTGTTTCTTGATACAAATTTTACTGTACTTCTTCTTATTAGACCAGGTTTGTAATCGCATCTTTTTTGACTGTTCTTTTATTTTTATTACATATTTTTTTATTGAGAAAGAATACAATAAGGAACTTAAGCTAACTTATCCTAATAACTATACAAATCATGCCCACGTGGAATGGTGGCAAGAATACTGGCTGCATTTCCGCGTTGGATAGCGAAAATCAGGATAATTTCCTTTGCGCAAAAAATGAGTCAGCCCTTCGGTCACCAGTTATATTAGGTAGGTGAAGAGGTGAAGCAAGAATTTTATTAAAATCGCACTGCGACTCCCAATGTTAGCCCAAGAGTCTCCACGGAAAAAGGTACAATAGTATGTAGGTCTCTGTCAGAGTTTTAGGCATAACGTGTGCCACTTACCGGTTTCAGTCTTTTCTGCTGTCGCTTCCCATATTGATTAATTTATAAGTAAGAATATGAATTATCAAGTAGCCATAATATCTAATAGATACAATTAACCTTACGTCCATTCCCTGGATGAATCAGAGTCAATCTAAAGTATTTCAGGATCTTTTCCCATCATTGCTGCCCGGCTTATTCCTGACGGCTCGATTAGCGCAGGAACGTTTATGGTGGCAAGAGCCCTTTTTATATTTTTTGAGTTATACTCGTATCTTACTAGAGGACGCCTGCAATTTCACCCGCGTAGTTCTAGTTCCCGTGGGAATTTTGGGATAAAATGTGGCCTTTGTGTTATTCTGATATGTAAGTTATTTTTTTTATACACTCAATGCTTCTAAAATTATAAAAAAAAACACTATTAAAAATTTTTAAATTTATAAAAAAATCCATTCCGCCTGCGGGGCCCGGGGGTCCCCTGATATGACACGGAGCCTGGTCAGCGCATTGGTCCAAAGTGAGGAACCTCCCACATACGCGCCGTTTCAAGAATTACTGCCTTCCGTACCCGACTTATTCCAACAATTAGCGAAAGCTTTTATGGTGGCAAAGCTTTTCTATATGTCCTGTTGACTGAATCGACTATAGGAACAATCATTTTCCCCGTAGTTCAACTTCCTCATTTTGGGATAAAATCTGGCCTTTGAGTTATTCTGATATGTAAGTATTTTGATAAGTTTTCCTTAATCAGATTTCAGCAAATTATCGCCTTTAAAATAGTAAGTTTAAAGAATGATTGAACTGAGCGTTTCCTCGATCAATTATTGCTTACCCGACTGTGTCTATTGGCTACAATATTTAGCTATGTATGATGTATGCACATTTCTTCGAACGCGCTACAGCCAACGGACTGAACTATTTTCAAATCTGAGGTGGGTTGTACGGCTAAATTAAGGCACTGAAATAGATATATGAATTTTGAAGAGCAAGTTGTTGGGGGATGTATGCATTTTTTACTTTTATCCTAGCAGTATGGGTATCAAATGAAAGCCCGGAAAAAGACTATTGTCTAAGATATAAATATCATATCATCTTTATAATACTGTTTTAACAAGCAATGTCAAAAAGTGTTATATATTTATAACCTTGTTAAAAATTAAACAAAAGAAAATTTCCTTGTTGTTTCCCCAAATAAAATAGGAAACTTTCGCCTTTAAAATATTAGTAAGAATTAAGTGATAATGCATAAAGTAAATGAGATAAACTGATGCGTTTTCTGAAGATCCAATCTATTTTTTTACTAAATTTTTAAACTGGAAACATAGAAAGCCAAATTAACAAGCCTAGTCTGAGAAAAGCGCCTTATAAAACTGAGCCAGGCGAAGCTATTTTAAAAGAGCCAACATGTCAAAAATAAGCTGTCATCTTTCTAACTAGCCGGCTATCTCACAGCTTTTAAAGCACTCAAGACAAGCTATTTCTAGTCAAATATCAGAACGCATTATGGAGTCACTTGAGACGGCGCGCGGGTTCAATTTCGTTTGCATACTGCCCACCACTGCACCACTCCCCCCACTCCACTCCGCTCCACTCAACTCCACTCCACTCCTACACGACTAATGTATTTGTGATAGCACTATCATTGTGAATATGGAATGAGTGTGTTCAGGAAAGTTTTAGTTTGCTTATACAGTGAGACAATGGACTCATTTGAATGTGAACGTATCCAAGTTCAAATAATAACAATCAAAATAGAAGTTTAGCCTTTGAAGTTTGAAGCGCGCGCACATGCATAAAGCGCGCCGCCATAAATATGTAGTTACATTAAAAAAAGGGTCGTTATCTTTTTTCTTTTTTTTTATCTACTACAAGTTGGCCCTTGACTGCTATCATACCTGATGTTAAGTGATGATGCAGTCTAAGATGGAAGCGGGCTAACTTGTTAGGAGTGGGACGAAAATTCACACCCCTTTCGGTTTCTACACGACATCGTACCGGAACGCAAAATCGCTTGGCGGTACGTCTTTGTCGGTAGGGTGGTAACTAGCCACGGCGAAAGCCTCCCACCAGCCAGACCAAGACAAATTAAGAAAAATCTCAATCTGCCCCGCCGGAAATCGAACCCAGGACCTCCGTCTTATAAATCCACCGCGCATACCACTGCGCCACGGAGGTCGTCAAATCTTCTTTCTATAAGACGTCTTTTATTTCAGAGTTCTGTCACAATTACCTATATATGTCCATGTTTTTAAATAAAAAACAAAATGTCAGTATTTGTGCTATCTAAGATGGAAGCGGGCTACTTATTAGGAGTAGAATGAAATTCACACCCTTTTCGGTGTCTGCACGATATCGTACTGGAACGCTAAATCGCTTGGCGGTATGTCTTTGCCGGTTCGTTGGTCTCTTTGCCCTCAACACACAACGTACAACACACACCAGCATTGAAAAGAAAAAAGAAACCATAGAGCCTGTATTGAAATGCTGTCATTAAATCTTTATCGGCAGGGTGGTAACGACCGCCAAAGCCTCCCACTAGCTAAAAATAATTATGCTTTTTAAATTTAAATAAAAAATAATTATTCTTTAAAAAAAATTCATACTTTTCTGCTGGTTTTTGAAAACCTTATAGAAATAGCTGTGTCATTTCGTGTAGTGGAACTATTTTAGTGATGTTTTAGGTATATAATAGTCCTTGACTATATTAATATATCACCTCCAGTCTAAGATAACAGTGGATTAATTTGGAAGAGATACAGGTTTCCCTACTTATCTGAAGGTTTCTACCCTTTTGCAAGTTTCTACGCGACAACGTACCAGGAAAGCTCTATGCAGCACCATTTCGTTGTATGTGTGATCAGCTTTAAAATAATACACACGCATTATACATTTGGACACATACACACACACACACACACACACACACACACACACAAAAACACGCAATCGGCACAACACACTTTACGACGCACGAGCGTCCCGCGCGTGTATTTGCATATTATTCCTTTATAACTTTCTGAAAATTCATGTGGTAATGTTTGCGGCGTCGCGTCCCTTAGCACGAACTTAGAATTCACTGAAAACCGTCAATCCTGATCGAGTATATAAACGCCATCAGCTAAAGTAAAAGCTGGTGCAGGGCATGTGGAAATCTTTTGTTACATTCATTGTTTTATATCACGCAGGATTTTAAAACATCTTGTGAGACTTGTGAGACTATTTTTTAGGGACTTTATGACGAACTTTTCTTGTAACCAGGTTTTAGTTTTTTGACGACCTCCTGTGTTTTGGCGCAGTGGTATGTGCGGTGGATTTATAAGACGGAGGTCCTGGGTTCGATTCTCCGCGAGGCAGATTGAGATTTTTCTTAATTTGTCTTGGTCTGGCTGTTGGGAGGCTTTTGCCGTGGCTAGTTACCACCCTACCGGCAAAGACGTATCGCCAAGCGATTTAGCATTCCGGTACGATGTCGTGTAGAAACCGAAAAGGGTGTGGATTTTCGTCCCACTCCTAACAAGTTAGCCCGCTTCCATCTTAGGCTGCATCATCACTTAACATAAGGTGTGATAGCAGTCAAGGGCCAACTTGTAGTCGATAAAAAAAAAAGTTATTCGATTGCGAGTTTGCATTCGTACTAAAGTAAAATCCCCAGTAGCGATGTATACCTTTAAATGCCGTAAAGATTTCCAAATGTTTTATTATTTTTGTCGTTATTCATTTGTATTTAAACATGGCTTATAGACGTTCCATTTGACTCATCTTTAAAATCCAGGATCCAAATATTCCGATATGTTTTAATGTTGTGCAGCGCCAGTCTTCCTGGATAAGAAATACTTAATTTTTAAAGATTTATGTATCAATTGTGTAATTGATACATAAATCTGACTGGCTTTAGAAATAGGGAGACTCACTAGAAATAGATGAAATGGACGTATCAAAAGTTGACTTGTACACGATAATTTATTTTAATTTATTATTTGAACTGAAACAGCCTAGTCGTAGGACAAACATGGCTGTAATATTTCCTCTACATAGTGCTCTACAAAACTAATCCTAAGGAATAGCCGTTAAATTGCTTGCAAGACATTAGTAATCATAAACTAATGCAATCGACTTATTTTTCATTAGCTGCCGAATCCTTTCGCGCTTTTCCGAAAATTTCACAGGAGGTTTTCGTAACAAGCATCCCATATCACTTTCCAGCCAAAAATAAGTACATAAAGCCTGAAATGATTAACAAATAAATAATAATAGGTATAACTTTCACATTTATGATTGCAGAAATATTTAGATAAAGTATTTTTCATCTCACTTGCTCGGAAAAATAGTTTTTGCTTGGCCAAATTAGGACACAAAAGTCGTTTTTGCTGCCTATGCCTAAATCGCTTGCTAGGTATTCAATACGTGCACTTGCAGTAAAAATCAATTTTGCTGCCTAGCATAACAAATAACTATTATTTGTTAAAAAGTTTTATTAACTAATTATCTAAAAAAAGTATTATCTAATAACAAACGTTAATTGCTATATGTCTTCTGTGGTTAGATAAGCAACTTTGTTGTTGATAACTTAGTCGATTTATAAAAATCGACTTTAACTTTGACTTTCAACAGTCAGATACTAACTTGAAGTATGTACAAACACAATCAAATATTCATACAACATGTCAAACAAACTATTCACTTTGCCAACTTCACGTGTTCCGTTGATTTACCAGAGTCCGGACAGCGCCGGGGGGATTAGAATAGCTCGTAAACATTAACATATGAATTGAGACTGAGTAATAAAGGAATAATATGTAAATTAGCACTGAGCGGGGACGGCCTGGGTTTGTAGACTCGTTGGAATTGTATTCTACTGATTGCGTAGTTACCCCGTTTATGGCGCGGACTTTTTGTATCATTCTAAGCATAATAATAGTAGATTATGAAATAAATTAGATGAATAACTGAAACGCAATTCTGGGCGCACGGCGCGCTTTCTAAATCCAAACGAGTGCATTTATTTTTGGATCAAGGGTCGGATCCCGAGTAGTACCCCATACCGTAGTTTTTTCTATAAACTGTTGGTAGTGTTTTTATAATTGTTTTATAAGCATTGTTAAAAATTTAAAAAATAATTGTAAATAAATAAATGATTGTAAGCAGATTATGTAATGATTTAGATGAATAAATGATACTTTCCGGGCTGTCAAATTATGTCCCAATAGTTCTATATAGAACTGCAGCATAGTTTTTGCTCTTTACTTTTGCTTATAGCATATAAAACTATTCAGCTTAGAAAAAAATGATATTAGAAATCTCAATATCATTTTTATTACATTTAGCATGTCGCCAAAGGCTTTTTTGAAAGCTTATTTTAATCTTTCGTCATTCCCAAAGTAATCTTCAGCAATTAAAGAAATAAGTTGTTGCTGACGTTTTGTGCAATTTAAGCAAAGCCGTATTCGATATAGTATGTTTAGATACTTCACCACAATGCATTACAGTTTGTGTAGATACTCTCAAATTTAAGTGGACATTTATTATTGCAATCAAAAGAGATTTCATATTATACTTATAAAAACTAGGTAAGTAATTTATATGTGACGTACAAACAAGATGTTGATATCGACATTTCTTTATTTTTGTCCCATTAGTTGTATATAGAACTAATGGGACACTAAACTCTAATTTGGTGAGTCAACAGTTCTATAGAACTAAAATTAGGGGGTACTACTGGGGTGCACCCATCCAAACGTAACCGGGCAATCGCTTCACATATAAGTTGTTATAGAGCTCTGAACTTTTTATATACAAAAATAATCGCGTCATATTTAATCACAATTACGCGACATTGTTAAAAAAATTAACAACCAGAGTAATAATTGTACCGTAATGGAAAAGAAGTATTTTTCAAACTGTTCTTGTACCGCGACTTGTAAAATTTATTTCATTACAGTTTGCGCGTGAGTAAAGTAATTATTTTTTTTTTTAATTCCATGATAGATGTTTTAATGATACGAGAGTAGATAAATGTATGACAAAGCATAGGTACAGTTCGCATAATATAAGTTGTATATTGATTTCACTTGTTTAACATTACAGTAGGTACCTAGTGTTATATTAAAACTTAAAAAAAATTGCTAAAAAAAAAACAATATTAAAAAAATTAACCTAGCAATGTTTTTATAACTCGTCAAGAGTCTTGAAATTGTCTTTACCTCATTCTAACATAATCCTAAAGGTAAAT
The DNA here is from genome assembly GCA_034621355.1 of Mycalesis mineus. Classification (NCBI taxonomy): domain Eukaryota; kingdom Metazoa; phylum Arthropoda; class Insecta; order Lepidoptera; family Nymphalidae; genus Mycalesis; species Mycalesis mineus. Next base: position 647,591 of record CM067886.1, read on the forward strand.
AGAGAGTTGTCTACTTATAAATTAAGCTTAAAGAAAACAACTGCAATAATTTAATTACACTTTAACTTAAATAAAACACAATTAATACAAACTTGGCAACATTTTAAAGGTCAATTAATTTTATTGACAAGTCATTATAACCGGGCGCCCAAAGTCACGGCTCCAATCGTCATTCTTCAGCCGGGCCGGGTAAACTTCCCTTGTACCCGGGTAGGGTTGCCAGGTCGCGATACCTAATAGCCGGACATTCCAGTCAGTTTGATCGCATATCATAATTTATTGGTAATAAGGCCAGACACTCAACATTATCAATGATTTTGTACCAATATATATATATATATATATATATATATATATATATATATATATATATATATATATATATTTAATTTTAGTTTATTCACAATAGCCCTTTAGCGCAAAAAAAAGAAAGGTTGACAAACATAAACAATAATACTATCTTAATAGGACGCGAGCATTAAGGTTTCGCTATTTGATACGATACCTTATGCTAAGTGCTTAAGACTAATAATTAATTAAGACTAACACATACTTAGAACTAGTTAGTACCTACTTAAAACTAATGCTAACATTGCTTTAATTAGGTAACCGGTACGACAAAAAAGTGAAATCAATCAAGCAATAAATTATGCTAAATTCCGTAATGTGCCTAATATTAGAGCGCAATCCTGTAATTTAACTCGAGAGTGTTAGTTATAAATTCTTCTCTATCTCCTTCTAGCTATAGTATCACGTTAAGACAGAAAGAGATGCAGATGAAATCGAAACTCACAGTACTGAGTTTCGTTACAGACTAGCGCTAATGGACTCCGTACCTACTGCGGCACCGTGCGCTGCGCAGGGAATCAACTTAGCAGCCGGACACCGATTATTTAGGCCGGACACGCAATTAAAAGCCCAACTGTCCTGGTTTATCCGGACGTCTGGTATCGCTATACCCAGGGTAGCCGGATATAGCGCGCGGTGGCGCGTGAAATTGGGCAGGGTCGCTCGCCTCATTCATAAAATATGTTTGACACATTCATAATGTATGGACCAATACTTTAATGCCCGTGATGTATAGCCGTGTCTTTATTTGCTACCCGCTGTGATAATTATTTTGACTGTGATGCTTATGAAACTTCGTAAAAATTGACTGTTACGTCAATTTTGAGGTTATAATTAATATATATTCGATATTTTCATATAAAATCGTTTTTATTGAGAGTTTGTCTATACAAACAAATAAAATTGAAGAGTCTGTTTGTATTTCTAATTAACAGTTTTTCATTAAATGCATATAAAAGTAGGAACATATATATGGTACTTACACCAAAAATTGGATTTTCTCAATTTTGTCTGTCTGTTTGTTCCGGCTAATCTCTGAAACGGCTGGCCCGATATTGACAGGACTTTCACTCGCAGATAACTAATGTTATTTAAGGAGTAGCTAAAGGCTAATTATATTTTAAGAAAAAATATACATTTTATTTTAATTCTACTATCCCCAAAGTAGTTTGTAGGCGATAGTGTTCTCCTTGTATTATATACTTACGGTTCGTTTAAGCAAAACAAAACAGAGCTATAGCTGTACGCTTGAGTCGGACCCGTTTGTGGGGCGGTAAATCTAAGTGGGTGATCTTAATTCTCACGTAACCAGTCTCTAAAGCCATTACAGTGAAAATGTTAGTCTTCATTACGGACCGCATTTCCAATACACCATTTCTCTTCGGCGTCCGCTCGACCATTAACTATGTTCGACTTTAACAGTGCTTCGGATTAAGATATAGAGAGCTCTGAGCTCGTCAAATATCTTAGTGGTTGCAATAAAAGTATCATTAAATTCAAACAATTAAATCTATTGATTAATATATTTAACATACAAAGATAATAATATGATAAATCTTTGGTATAAGCTTTGCACGTTTGTGTAGTATGGCTTTTTTAACCGACGAAAAAAAACGGAGGAGGTGGTTCTCAATTCGACACGTATATATTTTTTTTTTATGTATGACCACGCATAACTTTTTACAGAGTGGTCCGATTTTGATAATTCTTTTTTTATTAGATAGGGCATACTTCCAAGGTGGTCCCATTGTCACCATGTTAGGATCTGATGACGATATCCTGGGGAAATTGAAGGAAAGGAAGGAAATAAATATTTTTAAATAAAATAGAACCGACTCAAAACGCACTAAAAAGTAAAAAATAACTGTGTCATTTAGTTGCTTTAATTTACTTAAGCATATCGACAAGGTTTCTACTTTAAGGACGTTACCTAGAACCCACAAACTGATTTACTAAAGTAAAATAAAGGTTCCTTAAACTTGGCTGGCACCGACTTCATAGATATGCTTAAGTAAATTAAAGCAACTAAATGACACAGTTATTTTTTACTTTTTAGTGCGTTTTGAGTCGGTTCTATTTTTATTTAAAAAATTTTATTTACAATAATTTATACAAAAAGGTATTAAATCATTGCAGTCATTCAGTATCCGACTTTTCAGTCGGCCAATCACGACTGAGGGTCACCTCCATGGAGAGTAATCTCCCGATACATGCCCCTCCATCCTGTATGGTCCCTGACGTACCTGTAGAATGTACGGCCACCTGCTACTTTTAGCCAATCTGACCATCGGGTTGGTGAGATCAGAGTTTCATTATAAAATCATAGATTAATGATTAGTTTTGCTGCGGACGGACGGAGACGGACCATAGCCAAAAGCTACAATGACATCTGTGATAAGAGGGATGGTAACTGCTGTAATGATAGATAGGTACAGGGACAGGTAGGTATCGTTGTATAGGTTTTTTTACACTTTACGACAAAGGAGAATGCCAGATCCTAACCCAGAAAGAACACAAATTGTAAATATACTATAAATATCCCATTATTATATAAATGTTTTACAATAAGCCATTTTTACTGTTGGATATCGGAATAAAATCTTGTTAAAAAAAGTAATTAAGCTATTTCCTTTTAATTTACACTCTTTACGCATTTTTAAACCTTTATTGTTGCACTGGGTTCTAGCCTTTTAAATCGTTGTTATTGTATTTTCATCAAAAGTGTGCTCTAAAAGGCTAGTAGTAGTAGCAGTCGTTGAGCCTGTTTAAAATGTATTTAATGAAGCTTTGCGATTGTCATGTTAGTGTGACAGCTGTGCTATGTGGTTGTTTACGGAAAAAGACGATAACCAACGTTAAGCTCGTATCGAATACTCCGACTTCAAGAACTTTTAATTGTAATTTATATTAAATAGTAAAAAAAATACAATAAAATGATGCATAATGCATTGTTGTACAATATGTTTTTATTTGTGGGTTAAAGTCCTATACATTGTCTGCCGTTGTTTGTTTTGTCTCCTATCAGTACAGAATACAACAGGAGGATGAACTCAAGGCCATGCATAAATGGACATCTCTGGCAGATATTCCTAGTTTAATCGAATTAATAATTCTTATACATCCTATTTTGGTTTGTTTATTAATTATTTGTAAAAATTTACTAAAAATATAACGTAAACTTTTCTCAACATCGTATTTTTTGGAGAACGAATTTTTAAATCGCATCCAATCGCTCATTTATTGATGCAATCGAATCGAATCATTAAATATTGCAGCGAGTGACGTCAAGGCAGCCATCGTATTATGCATTCAATTTGAACCTCGTTACATCACCTCCCGAACGTTTAAACTTTATGCCTACATTTTGAATTGCTGCATTTAATTCTCCGTGTGAGATTAAAAGAGGATTGCACATTTGGGGGGAACCGGAAGGGGAACTTACCACTGCAATCCACCGTGCAGCCTACAGCTAATCATCGTCACCATCAACATATCAGCCGATAGACGTTCACTGATGTTCATAGACATTTTAGGGACTTCCAAACATAATTCTGAGCCACCTGCAGTCAGCGGCTCTCTGCGACATGTTTAATGTCGTCAGTAGACCCAGTGAGGGCTGGCCGATCCTACTTTATTCGGTGCGGACTCGCTATTTTTACATCTTGGACCCCAACGTTCTCTCTTCGAATTATGTACCATTCTTCTTCAGTTTTGCGAATCGTTAAGTTATGTCGGTTACTTTAGTTCTTCTGCCGATGTCCTCATTTTTGATCATGCAGAAATACACCAACTATTGCTCTTGTTCGTTAGCGATCAAGACTCAAATCTTGCATTGTTTAAAATCATCATTATTAGCTTATTAACACCTCAAAACACGATTGGAACTTGAGTCCAGGACCCAAAGCCTTAAATGTTAACCCGTAACTGGATCGTTCCTAAATCGGGCCAAGAAATAGGTAGGTTAGCTTTTTTTTATCGACTACAAGTTAGCCTTTGAATGCTATCACACCTGATGTTAAGTGATGATGCAATCTAAGATGGAAGCGGGCTAACTTGTTAGGAATAAGATGAAATCCACACCCCATTTGGTTTCTACACGATATCGTACCGGAACGCTAAATCGCTTGGCGGTACGTCTTTGTCGGTAGGGTGGTAACTAGCCAAGGCGAAAGCCTCCCACCAGCCGGACCAAAAGAAAAACAAATTAAGAAAAATCGAACCCAGGACCCCCGTCTTATAAATCCACCGCACATACCACTGCGCCACGGAGGTCGTCAACAAGGGAGGTAACTCGTTTCTGTTATTCCTATTCATTATTAAGATCTGATAGTGATCGTTAAAGAATCAAAATCTTATCACCCTAGTATGATATTATTATATCCCTGAAGATGACAGGCATTGTCCTGTAGTTGTCCATTAAAATAGGGTAGTATAATTCGATCTTATTGCAAGCAACGTATAAGGAACGTTGGCGATCTAATGTGCGAGCAGCACTGCACCTACATTTTGCATCCAGCGTTTAATTCCACGCATATGGCGTACAGAGATTAAAAGCTTCCAATAAATTCGATTCCAGATCAGTTCCACGGTTCATTTCACCGTAACTGGAAACAGTTACACAAATGGGATATGGAATTTCTATTATTACGCAATAACCGTTATGTGGCGCATTCCAATTTTTAATATGGAGTCTGGTTTCCATTGGATTTTATCTGCAATTGTATGTTTAATTTTCAAAATTTAACCATGGTGTAAAAGTTTTGTCGTTTTGTGTTATTGAATTAGAATGCTTTTTAAACAACGATAAAAAACGGAGGAGGTTCTCAATTCCACGCGTATGTTTTTTTATGTATGACCACGCATAACTTTTTACAGAGTTGTCCGATTTTGATAATTCTTTTTTTATTAGAAAAGGCATACTTCCAAGTAGTAGTACGAGTACGTTACGTGGCGATAAATCACTAAAAAGTAACAAAATAAAAATTTTTAACAAAAAATAGAACCGACTCAAAATGCACTAAAAAATAAAAAATAACTGTGTCATTTAGTTGCTTTAATTTACTTAAGCATATCTAGGAGTCGGTGCCAACCAAGGTTTCTACTTTAAGGACGTTACCTAGAACTTGGCTGGCACCGACTTCATAGATATGCTTAAGTAAATCAAAGCAACTAAATGACACAGTTTTTTACTTTTTAGTGCGTTTTGAGTCGGTTCTATTTTTTGTTATTATGAAATGTTAATGCATTAAAATACACGTTTTAATAAAAAAATTCTAAGAATTTTTGCCTTGTCCTTATAGATATTGTTAAATGAATAAATTCATATAATTTTTTGAATATTAAAAGGTATAACAATGATAAATAATGATTTAATAATTCGTAACACATAATTTTCACGCTTTCATAATTAAATCAGCATTTTCAGGATTTATCGAAACCAATTCACACGTATTAGCATATAATACGAAAACCAATGCATAATTTTCATTATTAACGCAATGTAGCTATGGAAATGGCGGAATTTCTTGATTAACATTTATAAAGGTGAGTCGTCTTTGTGAAAATTACCGTGATGAATGGAATCCGAACGTTTGCCATCAACCAGGCTCACAGCGCGCTGCCCGCACCCGGCTGTTCCCAGGGACTCTGGAGTTCGATGAGCTACACTCCGGGGAGATGCTTTTCTTAAATTACCTAGCTGCTGGGCGTGGAATTTAAGAATTAGTTCGATGAAAAGGACAACTACTGAGTTTCTAGCCAGTTCTTTTCAGTAGGAATCAAAAGTAAACGTTAAATTAATAAAGAATGTGAATACGATTTTTATACAAAATATAGTTTAGGTTTTATACTTTTAGTTATTTTATATGAAATAATGTACTTTACCTATTTTTACAGATACACAATAACTCTGACATACGTAAAAACATTTATGCGCCCCTAACACACGAGCCATTCGGCCATCGCCATCACCTAACCGACTCAGCAAATAACCAAAATCAAAATTATTTTATCATAAGTAGGCTTAGTTAAGCAGTTTTTTTAAACGTCAAATTGATCTGTTTGTTTCTAACGCTGGTTTGGAAGGCAGTCAAATGAAGTAGATCGATTGGTTACTCATAATTAAGCTATATATTACCACGATCAGTTTTAGTGGTATTCGCGTTACAGCATTGTTGTGGACCCACGGGTCATTCAGATCGTATAGTCATCGCATCTCGTGCCGAGAGTCGTGCCCCCGGGAGCAAGCGTGCGCGCGGAGCCGTGTAATGGTTTTATGCGCATCCAGGAATACGCAATGCTGCTTCTCATTTCGTTGACAATGTGGCGGCTTTTTTACTTTATTTTAATTTAAATCTCCTAATTGTATAATTGTACGCATTGTGTGAACGTTTTACCTTTTCAAGAGTTGGTAATTTAACTTGGTAGGCTTTACGTCGTGATTGTAACAGTAAAATTAGACATTGTTGACACAGTTGCTGATTTTTGTTTATCATTAACGAAGAATAATCAATTTCATTTGGTTGAAGAATAGTATTAATTCAAAAAAATAAAATTAAAATAGTATAGAATCAGTAGCGTTTTTATTTCGTGTTTTCGAAAAATGAATTTAAAAAAATTATTGATTAATAATTCAAACTACGTGATCTCCAACCTTAAATTGATTTTTTTTTTGCGGTAACAACTGTTGTGTCTGTTAGTTAGGCCTACACACCAAAGAGACACTTACAGGGCATGCAAGGAATACGTCTTAGAAAGTGCTACTCTGTGCTCATTAACTTAATGCGTATAGGTGTTAAGAATTGAGCCTCATTTGACTTTAAATTCAATGTACATCTTCAAGGCAAGAGTGAACAGACATCTTCTAGGAAAGCACGTTCCAGCTTAGACCTTACCACTGCTTACCATCAGGCATGATTGTAGTCAAGCGTAAAAATATCTACCATAATAAACAAAAGCTACATACCTTTTAAACACCGCCCTTTTAAATTATAGGCCTTGTTGCCGACACAGCACCTGAAACATAACAAAATATTTATTAGTATAATATTTAGAATTGTAAATTATTTAGTTACATATATTAGGTACATAGTGTGACGTTCATGCGGGAGAGATGAATGAAACGTCAACACGATTCGAGAATAAATATATATTAATAAAAAAAATAAATACAAAAGTTTTACAAAAAAGTTAACTAGAGAGAGGGCCGTGGGTAAAGTGGGCCCTGCATTTATTTTTGCTTCCGTGTACGGTTGAGGGTCAGGTACTCCCCTGGTTTGCTCTGGGGTGTGTTCCGTGGCACAAGGAGGGCGGAACACCAAGGGCCCAGGACAGGACAGCGCGCGTCGGTCGAGATGCCGGCACGCTGTCGTAGTAGGTAGGTTGCACGCGGAGAGAAGTAGGTCGCGCTCAAACACGGAGTAGGTAGGTAGGTAGACCCGGTGTTTCGGCAGGCGTGGCCTTGGACTTGAGGTTGGGGCCCCGAGGTAAAGTGGGCCCTTAACTTGAGTGGGTCCGAGGTAAGGCGTAGCCGTAGACCTGGCTCCTGGAATTTACATCCAGCATGTTAGGGTGTGTATTAAAGCCTTCTCCGTTGGCCGAACCGCACGCGCAAGCAAACGAGGGTAAAACAAAATGGCGGTGCGCTTTTCGGCAGACGGAGTTTACAAAAAAAGGAGAGAATATAAGCGTAATGATCGATGTTAAATGAGATGAGTTCGAGTAAGTATGTACCTATTAACAATGCACGTAATAATCTACGATTGGTGTTAACAGGTACCTACTACAAAAAATAATAATCTACTCAGAAAATAAACGTAATTATGTTATAATTACGCTAATAATTATCTAAACACAACTCAAACAAAAGTATTAGGTACATACTGGAAATAAAAATTAGAATTTGAACAATTAACGTATAAAATTTAAATGTAACTACTAATGGAAATGTTTATGGGTGAATCCTGTGCAATAATGCAATAAGCTTAAATCTAAACGCTAGTATAGATTGCTTCAACACTTACCCGTTATATTACGGGAATTTAGGCGTATTAAAATAATATGCACGATAAGTAGCACTCCGGGATTAATTAATTCGACACAGTTGTCGGCAATCACGAAATTATATGAATTGATCGAGATGCGAGTCCGACCGGCGCATAGGTCACCGCGCACCGCGCACCGCGCACACCCCGCGCACCCCGCGCTCGACTCCTCGCAGCTCACGCGTAGATCATAACAGGTATTTTTTTTATGAAATACCTGCTTTTTTTTTTATTTTTTGTGAATGCAACGTTACATATCCCCCTCGCCTACCAAGGATTTTATTACCTTTAAATAAAATCCGCTAAAACCCTATAACTGAGATGCAAGTACAATTAACCTTTCACAAAACCTTCCATAAACCTTGCATACTTCACTCATTCAATAAAAGCAGCAGTATTTATAGTTTGAAATACTGACGCATCCTTTTAGGGGAGGAGAGTCAAGAGTTATAAAAGTAAACCCATGACTCTTGTACGGGATTAGCTACCAGGTGACAAAACAACAGGCACTGGAGGAAACGTAACTGAGAACAAAATTTCTGAGAGTAAAGTATAGAGGGAAAAAATTAAAAAAAAAAAATTATATAAGCAATTTAATTGATTTTAGGTCTTTGATATGCCAGGTACCTAGATTTTTGCCTGACATATCTTCCAAAACATATACTAACGGAGATTTCTTCTGAATAATCTTAGTCTTAATAAATTTCGGAGCCAGTTTTTTAGAGAACTGGTTCTCCTTATTACTAAGAAAATAAGCTCGCTTCATAACAATGTCGCCAACGTTAAATTCTGCAAATTTACGGCGTAAATTATAGTGAGATGAATTCTTTTTATGTGCCTGCCACAACCGAGATTGTACGGAGTCAAAAATTTTTGAAAGACAGCCTAGGTTTTCTGCGTAGTGATCGCGTGGTAGAAACAAGACTTCATCTCCGAGATCGTTATCGATATAGTGAGAACCATTAGTCACGAGTTCACGACCATAAACTAGGAATGCAGGTGTGAAACCAGTCGCTTCATTTACGGAACTATTGATAGCAAACTGTATCTTAGGGATAAATAAGTCCCAGGACCTATGATTATCGTCTACAAAAGAAGAAATGCAAGTTATTATGGTTTTATTATATCTCTCAACTAGATTGACTTGAGGGGTATATTTCGGAGTATAGTAAACGTTGGGGATTTCGTACTTTTTAAATAGAGTCTCTGTAACTTTCCCGCAGAACTGAGTTCCATTGTCCATCATGATTGTTTGTGGGATTCCGTGGACAAGGAAAACATCTTCCTCTAGGATTTTAGTGATTATTTCTGCTGTTGCTTGCTTAATTGGAAATATTAAACAATATTTTGAAAAACAACAAGTGACGACGAGAATATAGTTGTTACGTGACTTAGTAGTAGGTAAAGGACCCATTAGATCGATAGAGATCATCAGGAACGGACGCGAACATTGTTTAGGCCGACCCATCTCTCCGAGAACTCGATGGTTTTGAGTCTTGTATGAAAGACACTTGTCGCAGGAACCAATAAATTTGACAACGTCTTGATGCATTCCTGGCCAGTAGTATCTTAACGTTAAACGATGGTAAGTTTTAAAAACGCCTAGATGACCCGCTGTTGGTTCGCTATGATTTTCCGCAATGACTTGATCGCGAAGTTCTGAGGGTACTACTTCCTTCCAGGAGAATTCATTTACGAGTTGGCATTTATTTTTAGATAATCTAAATAGTGAAAAATTTTTAATTTGAAAGTTAGGAAACTTCAATGGTTCGTTTAGACAACCGTTGTAGATATTTTTATACCACGAGTCTTTAGTAGTTAAGTGAGAGTTAGAAATGTTAATAGTACTAACTGGTATGCTTCTAGAGAGAGCGTCAGGTATGACATTATCAACACCGCGTCTGTGTTTTAGCACAAAGTTAAATGCAGATAGGCGAACGCCCCATCGAGCTAAGCGACCAGTAGGGTTACTTATTGATAAGAACCATTTAAGTGCGCTATGGTCAGTATAGACGGTAAAAGGCTGACCGTTTTCAATGTAGCAACGCCAATGTTCGAGGGCCAAAACGACAGCTAGGGTTTCACGTTCAGTTATACTATAATTTCTTTCAGCAGTTGTTAGTGATTTGCTCATATAAGCAATTGGATGTTCTTTACCTTCTATAGTTTGAGTTAACATTGCGCCAATTCCATAGTTACTAGCATCTGTATGGACCTCGAACGGTTTACTGTAATCTGGACAAGATAAAACTGGAGCAGTGACGAGACACTCCTTAAGTTTCTGAAACGCGGATTCGCCTTCAGTAGTCCATTTAAAATTAGTTTTACCACCTTTGAGTGAAGTTAATTTGTTCAAAGGACCAGCTATAGTACTAAAATTAGGAACGAAACGCCTATACCAAGTTGCAGTACCCAGGAAACGTTTTAAATCTTTGCGGCAAGTTGGTGTAGGAAAGTTGAGTATCGCGTCAACCTTACTCGGATCGGTCCGCAAACCATGGTTGTCAACCACATAACCTAAGTATTTAAGTTTAGAAGCAAAAAAGTTACATTTTTCGAGATTTATAGTTAAATTAGCTTCTTTTAACTTATTAAATACTCGCAAAAGCAGAGTCACATGACTATTAAAGTCCTTAGAGATTACGATTATGTCGTCTAGGTAGGCGAATACTTTAAGATCAAACTCAGCAAATAAGAGATCGACGAGTCTTTGTTGAGTCGCTGGAGCATTTGTTAACCCGAAAGCTGTCCGTTTAAAACGAAATGTGCCTCTAGAAGGAACAAAGAATGCAGTTTTGTCGCGATCTTCAGAAGCAATTGGTATTTGCCAAAAGGCTTTCGACAAGTCAATACTTGATAAGTAACGTGCATCTCTAAGGTTGTCAAGAATCTCAGATATATACGGGAGATTATAAGCATCGCGTTTGGTGACTGAGTTAAGCTTACGGCTATCAAGACAAAAACGTGGTTGGCCGTTTTTTTTGGTTACTATTAGGACAGGTGATGACCAAGCACTCTCGCAAGGTTCTATAACGTCGAGTTGTAACATTTCATCAACCTGTTCAACAAGAATACGTTGTTTCTCGGGTGATAATCTGTAGTAACGTTGGCGAATAGGTTTAGCCTCTAGTGTCAATATGATGAGTAACAAGATTAGTAATACCAAGACCTTTGTTTTGAAAAGAAATATCTTGATATTGTTTAATAACATTATCAGACAGCTGTTTTTCAGTATCTGACAATTTCGCGTAGCCCTGTATAAAGGTTTGATAAGAAGCACCAACTACACCATTGTCATTACTATTGTTGTCATTAGTTGTAAGAATGCTGCTAACATATTTTGGGCACAGTTTGAATTTACGCCAGAAATCTATGCCTAAAATGAGGTCTGGTTTAATTTCCGGTATTACAAAAGCTTTTAGAATGTGAGATTGTCCTTCAAAATCTACTGGAATATTTATATAGCCTAGCGTTTGTAACAATTGGCCTCCAGCTGCAGTAACTGAAGTACCACTGTCCCTGTTTAGAGGCCACCCAAGGCTTTCAAGTTTAGTGTGGATGCCGTTACCTAGAATTGTAATAGCAGAACCAGAGTCCAACAGACCAGAAAAAGATAGTCCGTTAATTTGGATGACAGCATAAGGCCTATTATCCTGAGTATAATTTTTGTCGAGAATTGTGTGAATCTTATAGGTCTTAAAATAAAAACTTATTGTTTTGAGCCACTCTTGCCAATCTATTTTATCAAAATTGTTTGTCACACAATTCTCCGAAATTAGTTTTTTTGATTTAGTAACTCTGTTTTTAGCACATTCAGGACAATCAGGTGTTTTAAAATTATCAAGGCCACAAACAAAACAAAATATTTTAGATCTGTCAGCAGTGCAAAGTTTAGTACTATGTGTGTCACTACGGCATCGCACGCAGTACTGAGGCCTTTTACTATTATTAATATTATTATTAGAATTAATGGAATGAACATAATTATTATCAGATGGAGAATTCTTACAACTAGAATGTCCTTGGTTATTATTATTTGATTGTGTTCTATTAAACTTATAGTTATTAAATTTATGATAGGAGTTAGACGTAAATTTACAAGTTGAACTACCAGAATAAGCAAAGTCAGGTGCTAAAGTATCTGCTGTTGCTCTTGGTGGTTCCTTAAAATGGGCAAGGCGTGATTGAATATTTTCGTAATTACGACATAAGGTCCTTAATTCATCGAGCTATTTATTGACGAGACGGAAGACAAAGAGTTTGCATAACACGGTCTAATATTGTGAAGGATAATTTCAAGTTTTTCTTCTTCAGATAGTTGTTTAGCAAGCCGTGAGAATAAACCAGACATAATTGAGAGATAAATAATTATGTTTTCTTTTTCGCCTTGCGTACGAGAACGAATTTCCATAAGTAGTCTATAATCGTAGTCCGATTGGCTAAAGTCACGCTCCAATAAAACTGTCAAGTCATCCCAACTAGTTATTGAGTCCTTGATGCTACGATACCAATGAAGAGCATCACCTGTAAATACTTCGGTGGCATTTCTTAGAACTTTATCGGTTTCTATATTCCGTGCTGTGCAGAATTCACTAACTCGTAGTAGGAAACCTCTAGCGCAAGATTTACCATCAAATTTCAATTTTGAGAATAAGCCTAAACTATTGCCCTCGCATGAAACCGATATGTTTATTGGTGCAGATGAAGTGCATGGAGGAGCTGAGGAGACAGAATTGGAAAGAGCTAAGGGGTCCGAGGCGGAGTCCATCATCGAATTGATTGTTGTCAAATAACTTTTAAAATTTTTTACGCATTCCTCATAAATATGTTTCGTTTTTTCTGTACATATTATGCGGTTTAATCTGTGGTAAATATAACTAATTAAATTTTGAGCCCTTTGTAAGGTACTTCTATCGCACTGAGTTGATATGGTATTTTTAATTTTTTCGAGGGTAGTCGTAACTCCTTCTAAATCCTCTGATGGCTCGAAAGGACTGGTTATGATGTCCTCTGAGGGATAGAGTGGACTACTCCTAGCTATTTGTTTCCTCAGCTCCATTACCGTAGCCCCTGGAGTGTCACCTCTAATAGCTACCTCATACTCAAGTTCAATCTTTTGAAGCGACATAAATTTTATTTCGTATGCCATATTGAGAATTAGAAATTTAGAATTATCAAAATATTAAATAAATAAAAGTAATACTGACAGATAAGCGTGAAACAATCTATAACCTAACTAACTACTCCGTCTGTTACAATGATAAAAGAATCTACTTAACGTTTTGGTTATAAAAAAATATTAAATGAATGAAATGAGTGTGATGATGAATGCAACCAAAAAATAAGAAAACATGAAATAAATAAAACAAAAAAGCAAAAACAAAATTAATGCAACTAATGAGTAGGTACGTAATAAATTTTCTAATAATTAGGGTATGTCAAAAAAAAATTACAAATTAAATATATGGACACAATTGAAGTTAAGAATTAACAATTAAAGTACACAGGTATATTTAGAGGTGAGACCTTAACAGAGTAGGTACCTCCTTGTTATGCACGTACTCATCAGTTGCTAGCAACCAAAAAAAAATGAAACGTTTTACAATGAAAAAAAAAACGCCTTCACCAATTTTACCCATTCAACCTCGGAAGCAAAAAAAAATGACTATAGAATCCACGTTAGGCGCCAGTGTGACGTTCATGCGGGAGAGATGAATGAAACGTCAACACGATTCGAGAATAAATATATATTAATAAAAAAAATAAATACAAAAGTTTTACAAAAAAGTTAACTAGAGAGAGGGCCGTGGGTAAAGTGGGCCCTGCATTTATTTTTGCTTCCGTGTACGGTTGAGGGTCAGGTACTCCCCTGGTTTGCTCTGGGGTGTGTTCCGTGGCACAAGGAGGGCGGAACACCAAGGGCCCAGGACAGGACAGCGCGCGTCGGTCGAGATGCCGGCACGCTGTCGTAGTAGGTAGGTTGCACGCGGAGAGAAGTAGGTCGCGCTCAAACACGGAGTAGGTAGGTAGGTAGACCCGGTGTTTCGGCAGGCGTGGCCTTGGACTTGAGGTTGGGGCCCCGAGGTAAAGTGGGCCCTTAACTTGAGTGGGTCCGAGGTAAGGCGTAGCCGTAGACCTGGCTCCTGGAATTTACATCCAGCATGTTAGGGTGTGTATTAAAGCCTTCTCCGTTGGCCGAACCGCACGCGCAAGCAAACGAGGGTAAAACAAAATGGCGGTGCGCTTTTCGGCAGACGGAGTTTACAAAAAAAGGAGAGAATATAAGCGTAATGATCGATGTTAAATGAGATGAGTTCGAGTAAGTATGTACCTATTAACAATGCACGTAATAATCTACGATTGGTGTTAACAGGTACCTACTACAAAAAATAATAATCTACTCAGAAAATAAACGTAATTATGTTATAATTACGCTAATAATTATCTAAACACAACTCAAACAAAAGTATTAGGTACATACTGGAAATAAAAATTAGAATTTGAACAATTAACGTATAAAATTTAAATGTAACTACTAATGGAAATGTTTATGGGTGAATCCTGTGCAATAATGCAATAAGCTTAAATCTAAACGCTAGTATAGATTGCTTCAACACTTACCCGTTATATTACGGGAATTTAGGCGTATTAAAATAATATGCACGATAAGTAGCACTCCGGGATTAATTAATTCGACACAGTTGTCGGCAATCACGAAATTATATGAATTGATCGAGATGCGAGTCCGACCGGCGCATAGGTCACCGCGCACCGCGCACCGCGCACACCCCGCGCACCCCGCGCTCGACTCCTCGCAGCTCACGCGTAGATCATAACAGGTATTTTTTTTATGAAATACCTGCTTTTTTTTTTATTTTTTGTGAATGCAACGTTACAATAGTTAATTGTAAATATATTTAGTTTATTTAAATTATAATAATTTAAACATAGGCTTACCTTTGTGCTATGTATAGAGCCGAACGTTTTAATAAACGGAACGTCCAACGTACGACGGCAGCGCCCCCTTGCTCTCTTTCTCTTCTTGCTGTAACGTCGAGCTGTGCGCACCTAAGCAGCCGTCTTACGTCGGAGTTTCAAAAATACAAGTGTTTCCATCCCTGAACAACACCTAACCACGCCTCAGGACCTCTGCCTTGCTCTGTCAGCTACAGGCCTCTATATTTTACTTAAGCTGGTATCATCTTATCGAATAAGTGGTAAGTTTAATTAAATCTAGTTCATCTACAGAAAGAATCGCAGAAAGAAAACTTGCAATAGTAGATAGATGCGCAAAACCAAAAGTAATTCAAACGATTGTCGTAAAGCCAACGCTATCTGGCCGCAGCCCGCTATCGCCGGTGATAAAATTAAAAAGTAATAAAAATGCAAACGAACTAACTTGGTCGCGAGCGCGGCGGGCGCGGGAATCTTGCTCAACTTTGATGGCAACCCTTTTCATAAATAGCCGGGAGTAGCCCAGAGTTTCCCAACTTGTGCTCCGGACTGGAAGCTAACGGCAAGCTAATGGCCACCGTGGTGCAGTGGTATGCGCGGTGGATTTATGAACGATGTTCCTCGGTTCAATTCTTAGCTGGGCTGATTGAGATTTTCATAACTGATCCAGATCTAGTTTATGGTAAGTTGTTCACCACCATTACTGGCAAAGACATACCGCCAAGCGGTCGGGTTTGTACACCTACCAAGTTAGCCCGCCTTAAAATCATTTACTATTATATGTAACTGCAGATTAGGGGCTACTCGCTTTTTATGTGAGTAGATTTTGAACTCTAATCCAGCTGTTTCAATGCAAGTTTCAGGCTGGAGCGATAACGTTAAATCCTATATCGATTACTATCAAATGTTAATCATGGCCGGGACGGTTGGCTTAACGAGCTCAAAGTCAAATGGTCTCCTAGTTGCCGGAGCTGCAATGCAGGCAATACTTGGATGAGACGCTCTAGCAACGGTCGAGGATCATTGGCGCTGTATACAGTCGAGCAGTGAAATTGAACACTACTTGTATATATTTAAATACAGTTCGTGAAATCGACATCTAGTAATTTAAAAATTTTCAGCTACGAGTTTCCCCCTAATGTATATACCTATTGTTAAGCGTATAAGGCATTTAAATAAATTCTAAAAATAGAGTAATAGCAGGAGTTCCCTGCGAAATTACCATGAACAATTAATTTAACGATTTTTCTATCTTAAAACATTTTCAACGGAAATTTTACGAATCCAGCGGAATTGCCGAGGTTCAACAAAATACCTTCTACGTATACTTCTAGTTATACTTCACCTACTTACACTCTACAATTTAATTAACTAAAGTTTAAATGAAAATGAAAAAATTAAATTGACTATTTCAATAACTTAGGTCCGAATTAGTGTATCCTAAGTCTAACAGCATAAATATGGAAGGCAACCTATACTTCGTTTAGCTAAAAATAGTAGGAAAAATATACATAAGTAGTTTTTGCAACTAAGTGTATCTCGTTTAGTAGGTGTATGTACTTGATTAAGGCAATTTACCTTTTTAATTAAAGTTCAGGATAGCGTGAAAAAAGAAGCGCCGATAAAAATGGCTGGCCTAAGGTAATCTACGTTGGGGATACCTATATGGCTCTAACAAGTTAGTTCGGAATGGATATTTTTTGCTATTAAGTAGATAGTTTTTGATGCTAATGTTTTTAAAGAAAATTGAATTTTTCAATGAACTCGATTATGAAATTGTTTGTGAAAGGCTAGCTGTGGAGCAAGTGCGAGTTTTTCACCGAGCAACTGCGTAAAAACGTACTCACACGTAACGGCAAATTATATAGAAAAAAAGTGTTTACTCTCACTATAACTAGATGGCGCTACTCCAATTCCATATAAAACTTGCGTTTACTGTTTTCGATATCGATATGGTAAAATCTTACACTAGCCACACTGATCGCAGATGACAACAGAAGTGATACCGATAGATAACGCAAAATTCTTTGAGATGGCGTAACAATAAAAAGGTACTGAGTGAAGCTCGTTTACTTAATCACTATAAATAAAAAGAGGCATAAATTCGTTAAGTAGTAAACTAGAGCTGTGTGGCTAGTGTAAGATTTAACCGCGTCGATATCGAGAACGGTAAACGCAAATTTTATATAACACTGACATTCACCCATTTGAGTTTTCTTTCGATACTGCCAGGGGCGCTGCTTCAATTCCATATAAAATTTGCCGTTACGCGAATGTGAAGTTTTCACTCAGACAATCAGACAAGATGCAAACACGAGCGCGTCTGTAATCAGCCGGCGGTTACACTGTTTGAACTAGCTACCATCTACTTGCTAATACAGCCTTCAACATACTATCACTAATAGTGATTCGCTTTTTGATCATATCGCGCCATGTGGCTCGGCTTCTTGCCTTTTTCAGAGCCTCGTGTACTTTGATGTCGACAATACAGAACAGAACTATAGCAATATGTTGCCTTCCTCACTCCGAGACCAAATAATAGCGAAAAAGTCAACAGACACTTTTACCTCTAAGCGAACTATAACAAAAATTGTTTGTTCAAATGAAACTGTGAGCCTCGCTAAATAGTTGTCATAAAATTCTCACCAATTTGGATGCTGGCGGGGCGGAGGGCGTCTGCGGGGCGGGCGGCAGGGCGGGCGGCGGGGCGGATATCCTCGCCGTATAATAACTCGGTAAAACACGTTTTTTACGACGCGCGAATGACACCGGAATGTTCAGGGACTTGAATGGCTTACATGCTTGGAATTTTATTAAAGTAAATTAAAATATATTTTTTTTGGAAAGTATTATTTCAGATGACTGCGACGTTGTCTACATTGTGGAAAGTTGAATTTATTTAACTTACACCCAATCTCATGACACGGTACCAAAAATGATGTTCCATTAGTTACGCAGATTAGCATAAGCTGACAGATGAAATTATAAAACGTTGAAAATTTTTAAGGCGCAATTAAATTACCGTCCGACGACAATTTTCAGACCAATTTAAAAAATAACAATTTGGAATTAATTTTTTCCACAATATAAGTAAAGAATGGGTAATTTACAGAATCTACGAACAAAAAAAAATGATATTTTAATTTATTCATAATGAAAAATGTTTAGTGTTAGCGCCACTGAATATATATTTCTTATTTTGAATTTTTTTTAATTTCTTGTAACTTTTAACTAGTTATAATTTAAAACGAATACGCAAAATCAATAGGTGAAACCTTATCACTTATGCGTTCGCCTCTAGGTCAAGGTCACTTTAGTCTTAATTTGGTCGATTACTAATTTAATATTTTTAGAAACAAAGTAACTGAATGTAAGCTGAGCACTCGGCTGCAATCGCGCAGCTGATTGTAGCGCATTGTGTATGAAATTAGATTACCCTGTGTTCTACCTGCTGTACTCTACCTATGTAAATACAGCTCCTACTGTTCCGGTCTCACTTTTACGTTATTGTATTTTTACGATACCGTACCCTAGTGGTGGTAAAAATGGAACCCTATTATTAAGCCTGTCTATCTGTTTGTCTCCAGGTTGTATTATATCAGATAGGCTGCGATTGCTAGGCACTAGGTGAGGCCTCAGAATTTTTCGCAAATTTCTTTATTATAGCGGGAACATTACATATGTTGATGCCCGAGTCCTCCGTCTTGTAAATCTACCGCGCATACTACTGCGCCACGGAGACCGTTTAAAATTATTGTATACACTGAATAATTTTTTACTACTTTTATACCCTTGGAAAGTTTCATGTTCAATTACAATAAAAACTATACGTTACCTTTATAACACTCCCTAAAAGCCCAATTCCCCTCATAAACGATGATCGTGTTACGAGATGATAATAATACGAAATGAGATAAATCAACCAAATAAAAAGCCCCCTATTCCCTTAAACATTTAATAAAACGAGCCGTCTTCTAAACGCGAAAGGGCAATGCCGGTCTCATATAAAAAGCAGTTAACTGTCCAACAGAAGCTGTTACGTCGCACGTCTATCACCGAAATCGGTAACTTCTCGAAAACAATTGCCCACATATACCCCGGCCAAATTGCATTTCCAATTCATGAAGGTAGTTATCCAACTTCCGTCCCTTTCACTCTATTTACCAGGGTTGCCACTTATAAAACTATAGGCTACAGTGAGTTTTTCACCGGGTGCCTGCGTAAAACTTAAGCACTCCTATCGTCAATTTATAATATATGCAAATTTGAAGAGATTTCTCACATCATATACGCGCCTATTTAATCTATAACTGGATACGTTTTTCACTCGGTACAAAACTTACACTGGCTGCCCTGGTCTTATCGGTTCCTCATTATATGCTTCTACGATATCTTAAAGCCTAAGAAGCATTAAATTAATTATAGGGCTGGATTTAGGCCTGTTGGGGTCTTGAGCCAATAAAACCACAGGTTTCCAGGTAAAAGACGGCTTAATTCGGGAAAGTAGCTGGTGACGCTTCGGCGGTAGGCTTCGGAGTCGTTTCTTTCAAATATGAGTCAATTGAGTTTGACATCTGCCAAAGCTGTCATCAGCTACGTTCCTTTTTTGCCCTTTATTGTTTTAAAGTAAATATAAATTACAATATTTATCGTTTGCGTCGCGTACATGGCCTAATAGTTTCGATTCCTGCTCCTTAAATACTGCCATAACTAATTTCTACTAGGTTACCCTTTAGCATCGTCTGTACAAATTATACAAATATAAAATAAACAAACCTGGCTTTAATTTAATGTGTTAAAATTACGGTAGTTATTTACTACCAGACGCCCGCGACTTCTTTCGGGTGCGTGGAATTAAAATTAAATGAAGTAAAATTATAAATAAATTTAAACAGCCTAAGTTTATCTTTATAAATCTGCGAGTGAAATTTTGATGCAGCAAATAGAAACAGACATAGTATAATTTTAAGAATTATTTTTTTGATGAAAATACCATACGACAGTCATATGCATTTAGTGATAGGCTGTTAATTTGAAACTACAAACAGACACTTAAATTTTATTTATTTGTATAGTTTACTTATCTGTAACTTTAACTTGTTGCCCGTCCCTTGTGGCAACCCTCCCTAAAGGCTCGTTTTCTTTCCCACTTCGCACCTCGGAGGATCTCTTCTATGAATAATTTTTCGTTGGATCTTGTTGACTTAATTTTATATCGGTTTCCTTTCCTTTTTAACGTAGGTGTTCCGACTTCTACGCGTTCCATTGTGTTAAAGAATTGTATAAAGATTACACGTAATGTAATACGGGTCTTATTTCTTTTGCGACTTCCACTGTTCTGTGGAATTGGAATTCGCTGGTGTAATTTTCTTTATATATATAGGTATATTTAGTATTCGAATATATGAAATACTAGCGTCTCGCCTGCGGTTTCACCTTCATTGTTCCCGTTGCCGCATGAGATTATCGAGATTATGTCCATTCCACAGTAAAGTCTGGTTAACTGGTCAAGGATCGAAGCGAATCACATACATTTTAGTCATGCCTGCTACTTGACTGATCATTACATACACTTCTGCATATACACACACAAATACACACACACATACACATGTGCACACAAGTATGATTCTACTTTTTCAATTTTTAACATTTTGTCTACAAGATAGAAAAGTTTAAGTCTAAGCTAAAAGTGCGACTTCTTAGCTGATCGCATACGACAGCAGCGATACTTTGATTTGTTTCTGATATGGCTCACATGAAGAACAAAAATTTTGTTCCAGTGAAGACGTTTAATTTTGAAAATATTATGAACTTAAAAAAGTTTATATTCATATCAATTATTGTTAAAGCCTACTTTAGAGGCGAACGCCGACTCACAAAATATAACAAGCTCGGCATCAAACCCATCAAAGGTGCAAGTACGAGTATATCCATTTCGGGCTCCTTTAGTAAGTCCATGCAAAACTCGCTACATATCGGGAAAATTCAGAGGCTTTCACACTGGGCTGCCGTGTATAATCAACTTAGATATTATTTATTATTTTATATTATTTATTAATCAACTTAGAAAAAAATAACGGTTTCATGAGGTGAAAATTTGCAAACGCTGAGTTAGGTATCCATATATGGTTCTATTTGGATGTAATTAGTTAAATGTATTTTTTCGTCACTTCTATTGCGTAATTCGATCGGTTTAATAACGAGAGATCGAAAGTTCGATTGCCAATTAGCGACAATTGCAGATTTATTTTTATCTAAATTTGCTCAGATCTGGTCTAGTTGCTCTAATAGCACAAAATCATTGTTTGAGCTACTGCATCTAACATTTAATTTAATGGTCTTTAACCTTCGTAGAGGAGATGGCACATAAAGAATAACACATACAATTTCGATATATGTTGATATGTATATAGTCCCGTCGTGGCTACGGTTCACGCAATTGGATCGAAATATCGACGAATTAAAAATCTTGTCGTTTTATCGTAGTGTTTATCGTATGTCGATTCTTGAAAAAAAATCTCGCTTACATTTTGTCGTTCGTGTCACATTGGAGAACACCGATTTCTGTTGCATCCGCTTTGCAATAGTTGTACATTGGCTTCAAAACTGACGTTTTTTCAAGAATCGACATATTGAGCGTCGTAGTCTCTGCCCGGACCGCAGCGG
Organism: Mycalesis mineus; assembly: GCA_034621355.1. Taxonomy (NCBI): domain Eukaryota; kingdom Metazoa; phylum Arthropoda; class Insecta; order Lepidoptera; family Nymphalidae; genus Mycalesis; species Mycalesis mineus. The sequence continues at coordinate 669,604 of CM067886.1, forward strand.
CACCCGGGCGGGTCGGCACTGCGAGCGGGTGGGTCGGCAGTGCAGGAGGTAGGTTGGCAATGCGGGCGGGTAATTGGTCGGCAGTTGAGAACTCGCTACACGTAACCGAGCGCACTCGGTGTGAGCGCACTTCTTCGAGCTCGAGGAAGGGGCACTGGAGGTGAGGAGTTTGTTTTGAATGCACCGGTAAGGTGAATTAGTTTCGACATGCCCAAACGCCTTACATGATCTGTAAATTGCTTATTTAATTTCAATTTTTATAAAACTTTCATTCCTCTCTTTTAGTAAATGCATGCCTGTACTTGTATAAATAATATGTTAAATTTTTATGCATCTTGGCCGCCAGATTAGGATCCTTTTAGTAGATTAATAAGAAATGTGTTATTTGGTTATGGAGGAATTGTGTGTTTCTCAGGAAGGTGATAATAGTATATTTGTTTGTGATTATTCTTCCAATTTTATTTAAAAATCTTCAAATTTTTGAACATGATATTGTCATTCATATCAACAGGTTTAATGTTAAAATACTTTGTTTGTAGTGTTGATTGTTTTATTTGTGTACTAGAGATAAAATATTCATGAAGATTTAATAACAGATAGATCTCCATTGCAAGACTTAATGTTAGATTTTAGATACTTTTGACTGTGTTTAAATGAAAACTAAATATTTCGTTAAGATGGCTTTATATTTTTTGTTTGATGATCTAAGTTTCATTTCAATTTATTTGATATATATTGATTATTTATCGAATGCGCTCACTTACCCTATCAAAATTTTGATTTTTTTTGTTAACTATGGAACAGGATGTTTTATTTTCTGTTTCTTTTTTTTATTTTCCAATTTCCTCTTTATTTTTGCTGTGAGACTGAAAACAGTAAGGCGCGCACTTGACCCGCGTTAATGTCAAATTGCTTATAAAATATACTTTCATTCCTCTCTGCAACATGCCTGTACTAGTATATAAAATAAGTTAAATTTTTAATGCATCTTGGCCGTCCAGATTCGGATCCTTAGTAAGATTAATAAGAAATGTGTTATTTGGTTATGTAGTAAGTTACTAAGTACTGATTGATTGTACATTGCCTGAACTTTTGGGTTCAATTAGAAAATATCAGACTTTTTTAAAACATAGTAACAAAAAAGCTGAAGTTGGAAAAGTGGTGGTTATATCCTCGGAGAGCACATTAAGCCGGTTTTGGTCATATTATTGATACCTTTATTAGAGTAAAAACATTATCACCCTAAGGCCGCCAACCTGGAATGAGAGGCATACACTGTAGTCGGTGAAAAATAATTATAATTGTATCACACCCCTAGATCTAAAGGGAACTAACTCAAAATTCTTGATTTTTGAGTTATGAACACCTTTGAATTTGTCATTTCAATACCTATCGACCAATAAATCAGATTCAAAACTATTACCAATATTCGCCGCTAGATGTCTTTGTATACCTATATTGTTGAACGAGCGACCCCACCAGCGACAACGGCAGTTGAGACCAAATTTACAAGTGGAATGCACGTATCGGGCTTAAACAAATTGGACTTATTTTGGGTTACACCCATATTGTTGAAATTTGATGGACCAATATTTCGAGTTGTCGCCATTTTGATAGTTAGTGCTGAGTTAATTAATCAAACATTTTGAGTTGAACTAGTATTACTGGTAAGGTGAATACAAAAGAGGGCCAAACTTAAAAAAAAATGGGTTCAACACAAAATAATACAAAAATATAAACACAAATTGTTAAGCTATAAGGAAGCATCTATCAAAATGCACTATTAAGTCCCAGCTCTTATTATAACTTCATAAAACCTTTATTAAAACCCAAGATTCTTAATATTTATCACATTCAGCTGTAAAATAAAGTTCATACATCTATACAGAAATCTTCTGCAATGCGCAGGAACTCGGCAATCAGTTTTTTGCCTCTCCTGTAAAATGAGTTTTTTTGAGTTAATACCTCTTTAGATATAGAGGTGCAGTATATATGTTTGGCTTTTTGCAATAACCATTCAAATAAAAATTCTTGGAATAAGAAATGCAATAATTTAAAAATGATTTGTAAACTGTGTACGTACTTTAAGTATACGTGTAATTGCACGGTTTCGTATCAATACAGTAGCGTACGCGATACGCGCACAGCTACGCCGCGGGCGCAGCTAATCGTGAATACATTACAGCCGATCAGCGGCAAGCGGCACGGATAATACAGCTATGATAATATCCCATTGAGTTTATGCTAAACAGCTGTATCAATTTGCCCCTTGCTTATTTCAGGGTACGGGGGCATTTTAGAATGCGAATTACCATGAATATGAGGTACAATTTGACCTAAATGAATGTTTGTTATTATACCCCCATGGTTGCCCAGTCAGAGTCAATAGGCCACATTACTAAAAAGACATGGCATTACTATCCGTCATCAAAAAACAAAAAAATAAATATTATAGAACAATTACAGACATCGCTATATAGCCCCAAAGTAAGCTTAGGTAGCTTGTGTTATGGGTACTATGATAACTGATGAATATTTTTATATATGTCGAAAGCAGGTCGGACATAGTGAATAAAATAATAGGGTAATCCTTTGTATTTAGAGTAATTATAAGTAAACCACAAATAGATAACTGAAAGAATAATTAACAGTGAAGTACTAGGTACTGGCGAATTATGGTATTATAATGATGCGTAACGTCTCGTGTTAATTAATGCAACCCCAAGATACCGCGACTCAAGCTGAGAGTAATAATTAATTCGTTTGGACAAATTAATTATCAGAGTTGCCTAGGTTAAGCGATAAGCAAAGTACAACGTCTAAACCGCACCACGCCAGAGCAAGACTGGTTCTAGTTGTATACCCGCTCCTTCTTAAAAGTAGAAAGCTCAAGTAGTTGGGTGAATAGGCTGACAATGATGACTTCAAAATAACTAGTTACAGTACTATAACCTATGTAAGTCTACCCTTAAGGAAGTTTTTATTTTTTTCAGGAAGACTAAAATATATAGGACAACATTCTGAGTACTGGAAAACATCCATGCTCATAACACAAACATTTTCCTGCCTCTGGGATGACTCGTGACCTGCCTGTTTAGATCCTACCCCCTGCGCCCCTGTCAATATGCTGATTGGTTCTTTTATATTCCTCTATTGTCAATATTATTTAACCAAGTAAGATTTTAAAACACTTTTATGGTCGTTTCCAACATTACACTAACTACATTCCGCACTGCTATATGGGTTCCACGTTCAGCATTACTGGTTCTTTCTGGCTTTCAATATGTCTTCAAAATAATTGTATCCCTATAACCTCTGCAAGTCAACCCTGAAGAAAGTTAATAAAAATTTGGTTTATAGAGTTTTGACTTATATTTTTGACTTAGCGAAGCTTATTTAAGTTCTTTTCTGATCTTTGAATGTTTAAAAAAATGAAGATAAACGGTTCAATAGATGAAGCGTAAAGCACAAACAAACTCACTTTCGCATTTAGAATAATTTTATGATTTCATTTTCAATAGGGGTTAAATTATTTTGATTTAAAATATCCTTGCTTGCTTGGTTTTTCAGCGTGGGTAAGATGGTGAGACGGAAATCTCTAACAATTTGTTATCTATCGGGGCTTAGATTTTTGTTGCGTCCATTTAATCTCGGCCGTCTCATTTCTTAATTGCAGCTTCCGGAAGAACGAATATAAAATAATTTCTATGGGTTCTGTATAAATGCTGAGTTGCCTAATTTTGTGGCGATTCCTGATTGCAATAGGGGAATGCCAAAATTTTCTATCATTATTTGTCCCTATCAATAAAGTGTTTTAATTGTTTAAATTGTTTTATCAATAAAGTGTTCACCTCACAATAATTTTGATCTATAACCATTGACATATTAATACTATGGACTTCGGGTCTAATGCAAAATTTACGTCAAAAGTGTCCCAAGATATTTTATACACACTAGGATGTATTTATGTTTTTATAAACAAAATAACATTGTAATGTATGTCTTATCGTATTGTTATACAGTCTAATTTGCAACGGTCTAATTGCATGCAATAAGTAATCAGCTTCGATTGACGGTTACCATGGCAACCTTTTTTTGACATGACAGCTTCTCGTGAAAATAGGACAACATAAATGGTGTGGAGTCGGTAGCTTTCAAATTTTTTTGGCATCTTATATTTATATGTTATATTTACAGCAAATTCTAATTTATATTTACATATCCCTCCTCTATATGCTGGGATAAATCTTGTACCAAATAATAATTGTTGTAATTATCTTGTATAAAATAATAATTACTTATAATAATAATTAATTACAAACCAAATCCACTAATGTACAAAATTATATGCCACTCGACATAGTTCTTTACTTTGAAATTTTAAGTTCTCGATATTTTCCTCTTTTTAATTAAACTGAAAATATATTTTTTACTTCAATGACGTTAGATCACTTTTTTAAATAACTGTTCCTAATTTCATGTAGATAATTCTTATAGTTATCAAATTAATTTACCATTATGGTAAAAGTTATTTGATTAATATTCATGACATAAAAAATAAAAGTTGACATAAAAATAAAAATTTTCGAATTGAAAATAATCAAATTATTTTCATTCAAAAATTAAGTAATTAAATAATTCAAATGTTAAACAATAAAATAACTCTATGCAGTCGTTGTTCTAAAACATTCAATTGCTCACGGCAGATCCGAACTAAATGTGGTTAATTAGATAAACATATTGCACTCCTTCCATCCTATACGCGGGTAGCGTATGGGAAAAGGACAGATAGATACTTTTGTTCATTTTGGTTGGTTATGCAATTCGTTTCTATAGTTTATTAAAATTTTAATAAAATAGCCTGTTTCTAAGCAAAATAATACTTTAAAATCATCAGTAAATATTTACTTACTGAAAATATGGTACACCGTCTTCTTTTCCCACCTTACTCGGGTAGTTCTTACAAGTTTTTTATAACACATTACGGCATTATTGACGTGTATTCTGTCAGTCAGCTAATATGAGACTGAATTGCGATTGGATCTCATTTCGCGTTTTGGCTTACTTTTGGTTCGGACACTTTTTATCGCTGACCCGAAGTCCATAGTATTAATATGTCAATGTCTATAACACGTTTTAAAAACATTGTTATAATTTAAATAATTACTTAGTTAGTATTTTCAGAACTTATTTTAATAATAAAATTGTCATTATAGTTAGGTAAATACAGTTTATTGAAAATTACTTTGTCTCACAATTTCAATTGTTTGTTAAACGTATCAGTACAAATAAATCTTAAAATATAAAAGTAACCGACTACTTAGTCATAATGGTGTAAAATTGTGATAGTAAAATTTATTAAATGATTTTGAAAAAAGCTTTTGTGTGATAACTTCTTACGGGAGGGTATACCGCTCCATTACGTTACGCTACGCTGGGCACCAGTCTGTCTGGCTTCCCTTTCTGTCACGCATACCACAGCGACAGGCTGGCACCTCCTCTCTCACTTTAACCCACAGCGCTAGCCGTATTTATGTTATCGATTTTGTCGGTTCATCATTCGACTTTGATTATGTCATATACGAGTACATTCTATTGTTTCCTGTAGAATTATAAATACTCCACAATTCGATTAGAAGATGTGTACGGAACCCTAAAAAGACTAATATCGCTAAAACGGTTCGATACACGTCTCTTTGATGCCGCACTCATGTTTGCGCTAGTTATTAGCTAATTACCTCGTCAATGGGAAGCGGGTTCGACTCCTGTTTGCGGAACGATGTTTTATAGGATTTGTTGATTAGCTAAACATCCGTTATTGAGTGTACCTTATACCTTCTGATTTTTTTATACTGTGCATGTTTTGAATCGGTTTGCTTGACCAATTCTTTGTTAAGTATGGGCTATAACGTTTTTTTTATAATATGATAAGGTTGACTACCTCGTTGGTCTAGCCTGTCTGGCTTCGATCACGAGGTCCTGGGTTCGAATCCCGGGTCGGGTCACGGAATAATTCTGAGCTCTTTATTCTTCTATGAAATTCTCAGTATATTCCAAGCCCGGAGTCGGGAAGTTGGTGGTGTTACACCCCCGTGCCTCCGTCGTTAAGGCGTCGGTCCCGGTCTCTGTCATCAACATCTAAAAGCGATCGTTAATAAATGAAACATTATCACCCTAAGCCTGCCAACCCGCATTGGAGCAGCGTGGTGGGTGTACGCTCCATATCCCCTCTCCTATAAGGAAGGAAGCCTGGTCCTGTAGTGGGCCGTTAATAGGCTGATAATGATGATGATGATATAACATTTTCTGCACTTATCTTTGAAGGTTTCTATGCATCTGACAAAACTCGCCAGAGAGACTTTTTTAACGTGTCTCTACTTCTCTCTATCTATAATTTAGATTTAGACAGAGAAAGATCGAGAAGAAAAAGAACCTTATACTGTCAAGTTTCGTTACAAAATAGCGGTTTTAGCTGTTGACTGATACCTACCTCTAGACCGGCAGGCCTCTTCACTATCTTTAGCGTAAAGACACAAAGATTATATAAAAAGCGAGGCCTCGAGCGAGTCGGTCTTAGAAGACAGTTTGATAAGAGATTGCACCGTGTGTGGTGTTTTCGATAGTACAGTGAGAGATAGATTGCTCAGCTTCGACGAGGTCCTTAAGGTTGGAAGAGGCCATAAAGATTTGTCACGCGAATTATTTAAGTTAATTAATAAAGCACTATAATAACTATCCTCTTCATTAGGTCATTGCCTAGAATCTCCTGCTTGAATAAAAATACACAAAAGATTGAAGTGAACATTACAGCGGTAGGCGAGCAGTTGTGAGCATGAAAAGGCTATATTGTTAGCAGTTGCGCAGCCCGGCTCCTAACCTAGCCGCTAGCTCCTGGCCTATACCGGCACTGTAATCTGCCATTCCTATGCAAATTCGCTCGCTGAACCAACTATGACTTTATATAAGACTGCATTCACGTTGAGGCTTTCGTTTTAAGAACCTATCAGATTATTTCGTTTTTAGATTTCATGTCAGTTTAATTCATCATCATTATCAGCCTATTAACGGCCCACTACATGGTCAGGCCTCCCTCTTTATAGGAGAGGGGATATGGAGCGTAGACTCACCACGCTGCTCCAATGCGGGTTGGCGGGATTAGGGTGATAATGTTTTATTTATTAACGATCACTATCAGACGTTGATGATAGTGACCGGGGCCGACGGCTTAACGCGAAATTATTGAAAAAATCAGAATTATTCCGTGACCCGACCCGAGGATTCGAACTCAGGACCTCATGATCAAAGCCAGATAGGCTAACCACTAGACCAACGAGGCAGTGAGTTTAATTAATTAATTAACTAAGTTTAACTATACTTAAACTAAATAAATCTAATTATAAGTCTAAAAAAAATTTAATAAAAAATTAAACCGACTTCAAAACGCACTGAAAAGTAAAAATAAATGCGTCATTTAGTTACTTTAATTTACTTAACCATATCTATGATGTCGGTGCCACATGTAAGCTTTCTACTTTAAAGACGATACCTAATTCACACAAAGTGCTTTGCTACTTTGTTGAATAAACTTTCCTTAAACTTGGATGGCACCGAGTTTTTAGATATGGTTAAGTAAATTAAAGTAACTAAATGACGCATTCATTTTTTACTTTTCAGTGCGTTTAGAAATCGGTTTAATTTTTTATTAATTTTTTTTTAGACTTTTAACTAGACAAAAATAAATACTCCATTCAAAGTTTGTAAAAATTTTACCCTAAACATGGTAAAAATAGGTGATAACTATTTATTCTAATTAATAATTTGGTGATAAATAATAATACTAGGCGTTTGATTAAAAAGGATGGATATATTATACACTTTAAGACTTTAACAAACATTAGTGATACACGGAAACAGCAATACAGATATTACAGAGGTACAGAGCTGAGTTGTCAAAAAGGAAAGTGACAGATGACAGATACTCGATGAGTGACAGACGAGTTTGTAAGGCGCCAAATTTAAACAATATTTCTAACACTCCCACTAAATTTTAGCCTTAATATACCAAAACAATATTATTACTAGTAAGGGTATTTAATACAAACTCAATCAATATTCAAAGTTAATTATTAGACAATATAGAGTATTAAAATATTTTAAGTATTAAGTGTTGACATTCCAATCATTTCTCTCAAAAATTGAAATTTATCTCTAGGTAAAGCTTTAGTAAAAATATCAGCATACTGATAGTTACTACAAACATAATTTAAATCAATTATTTTCTCATAATACTTTTCCTTCACAAAATGATACTTAATATCTATATGTTTACATCTTTTATGAAAATTAGCATTTCTAATAACACTTATAGCACTCTGATTGTCCAAATTTAAGCACATTGTCTCTTGTTTATATTCACCAATATATATATAATAATTGTTTAATCCATAACGCCTCTTTAGTGGCAGCGCAGGCTGCCATGAATTCAGCCTCAGTTGTTGACAACGCTACAGTCTTTTGATGTTGGCTGCACCAGGTTACTGCTGCTCCACTCATTAGGAAGACATAGCCAGTTGTTGAGCGTCTGGTATCAACCTCGTTGGCATAGTCAGCATCACAATAACCCAGCACCTTGTGTACCGAGGTAGATAGATAACATAATCCAAACTCTTTTGTTTCTTTTAAGTATTTGAAGATTTTCTTCACAGCATTCCAATGGAGATTATTATAGCAATTTAGAAATCGACTCACCAAGCTTACAGCAAACATGATATCAGGTCGGCTTACTATGGCCAAGTGCATTAATGATCCGACAGCTTCTCTGTAAGGTATGTTCTTGTCAGTCGAGCTCTCTCCTTTTTCTAACTTCGTATGAGGATCAACTGGAACACTGTTGGGGTTGGCATCACTCATATTAAATTTGCATAATAATTGCTCAATATATTTGGATTGATGTATAAATATATATTTTTCAGTCTGCTCTATTTGTAATCCAACAAAGTTATTAACAGAGCTTGTTTTAATTTCAAAAATTGTTTTCAAGTCATTTACAAGATCATATAAAACAGATTTATTTTTAGAGAATAATAGTCCATCATCCACATATAAACATAAAAAGCATTTTGCTTTATTTCTATTTCCAACAAACACACATTGGTCAGCCTTACTGGCTACAAAACCAAATTTCTTTAACACAGAATTAAATTTATTATTCCAGCACCTGGGTGCTTGCTTTAATCCATAAAGTGACTTGTTAAGTTTACATACCATGTTTGTTTGACAGATAAGACCTTCTGGTGGAGTCATGAATATAGTTTCCTCTAAGTTTCCATAGAGAAAAGCTGTTTTGACGTCTAACTGAATAATTTCCAAGTTGTGTTGAACAGCTAATGACAATAGTAAACGGATTGAATCATACCTGACAGTTGGGGCAAAAGTTTCTTTGTAGTCTATACCTTCAGTTTGTGAATAGCCCTTTGCACACAGTCTTGACTTGAATCGTGGACCCGTTGGTTCTTCTTTGACTCTAAAAACCCATTTGCATCCTATTACCTTGACATCGGCAGGCTTCTCAACTAATGTCCAAGTTTCATTCTTCAGGTGAGATTCAAGTTCTTCACTAATTGATTTTCTCCACTTATCTGCATAACTAGAACTTAATGCTTCTTCATATGTTTCAGGAACCATGTATGGAAACACATCATCATTACAGCACAGGTAAGTATTTTCTATTTTTCTATTTTGATCATCAATAATTTTGTTTCTAGGTCTCAATGTGATGTGGGAAACTTCTGGAGACTCTATGGACTCATCAGGTATGTACTCACTTTCCGAGTTTGAGTTTATTTCAGTAACTGTGTCTTGTGAACTGTCAGAGGGATTTTCTTCATCATCACAGAGGTTTTGACAAGCTTCTGTTGTATTTAACTCCACAGGAACATAGTTTCTTTTTATAGAAGATTCTAGAAAAGTACAATCTCTGCTTTTTATTACAGTCTTAGAGTTAGGTACAATAAACCTGTAACCTTTAGTATTATCACAATAACCAATGAAGAGCATCTTTTGTGCTTTAGGATCCCATTTCCTTCTCTTTTCCTTAGGTAAGTGAACCATAGCTTCGCATCCAAACGTTTTCATGTGACTAACATTTGGTTTCTGACCACACCACAACTCTTCAGGTGTTTTGAATGACAATGATTTAGTAGGCGAGCGATTAATTATGTAGGCAGCTGTGTGGATGGCTTCAGCCCAATAATGTTTAGGCAGTTCAGCATTTAAAAGCATACACTTTGCTCGTTCTACTAGAGTTCTATTCATTTGTTCAGCTGTTCCATTTTGTTCAGGTGTATATGGTGTAGTTGTTTGGTGTATGATTCCAGCATCTTTTAAGTATTCAGAGAAATTATTATTCACATATTCGAGTCCGTTGTCTGTTCGGAGGACTTTTATATGACAGTTTAACTGATTTTCTACTTGATTTTTGAACTCTTTAAACTTTTCAAAAACTTGTGATTTGTTGTGCAAAAAATAAACAAAAACTTTCTTTGAATAATCATCTAAAAATGTTAAAAAATATTTAGCACCACCCAGTGATTTGGTTTCCATTGGACCACAGACATCTGAGTGTATCAATTCAAGCAGGTGATTTGATTTTGACCCTTGCCTTTTAAAAGGCAATCGTGTTTGCTTTCCTTCCTTGCATGTAACACATGCAAAATTATCTTTATTTTCTGATAAGCAAACACCTTCAGTGTTTTCCACCATCTTTTTCAGACTATTAAAGTTCAGATGACCCATTCGCTGGTGCCACAGGTAAGTATCTCTTTCATCAACATCAGACATGCATGCATAGACACTAGGGGTGTTCAGCCGGTACATGTTATTGATTAAGTTGGCCGTTGCCACAATTTCTTTTACAGAATTTAAAATAATACAGCCCTTATTGTTAAATATTACTTGGCCACCATTATTAATGATCTGACTGACTGATAGTAAATTGGTTGCAAGCTGGGGCACACACAAGACATCTTTAAATAAAATTTTATTTGTCTGACCTTTGTTGTTGCAGATTTCCAAACATATTTCACCAGAACTCATGACAGGTAACTCTTTATTATTTGCAACTTTTATATTCTTTATCAATGGCACTTTCACATTTTGAAGCAAGTGATTGTGTTTTGTCATATGTACTGAAGCGCCTGAATCTATGTACCAAGCATCGTCATATGTGGAAGTTGCTATAAATACAGCTGCATAGCTCGAACTGTTCTGTTTTGACAATTCATTCCTTTTCCTTGGCTTTGATTTACATTCAGGAGATTTGTGACCATATTTATTGCATGAGTAACAGCGAGGTCCTTTATTCTTCTTGTTATGGTACTGAAATCTTTGATTAGTTGCAAAGGCAGTATTTTCTGTTTCTTTTACATCTTGTAATATCTTAGTTTTGACAGAGTCCGCAGTAATTTTCATACCAGAACTTTCAATAGCAATGATCATAGGCTTGTAGGAGTCAGGCAGGCCAGAGAGTAGCATGGTACCGAGCCACTCATCGTCCACATTAAAGCCTATGTTCCGGAGCTTATGTGCCGTTGTAATGATTTTACTCACATATTCCTCTATGTTTTTGCATCCTGCTAACGTTGTTGTACAGAGATCACGCAGTAGACCTACTCGGCGTGTCAGCCCGGAGTCGTCGAACGCGTGTTGTAAATTATCCCACGCTTCTTTTGCAGTTCGCGCTTCTTGAATGTGTACGTAGTTTATCGGCTCAACCAGTAAAACGATTTTGGCTTTCGCCTTAACATCACATTTTAAGTCGATAACACTGCTGTTTTCGATACATTCCCAGAGTTCTTCGTGCTGAAGATATGTTTTCACTGCAAATCGCCATGTTGCGTAATTCTCTCTTCCAGACAATTTTTCAATAAGTGTCAGCGAATTACTTCCAGACATTTGTTTTAAAGGGCTTTCTGGACCCGTAACCTAATAATTTGGTGATAAATAATAATACTAGGCGTTTGATTAAAAAGGATGGATATATTATACACTTTAAGACTTTAACAAACATTAGTGATACACGGAAACAGCAATACAGATATTACAGAGGTACAGAGCTGAGTTGTCAAAAAGGAAAGTGACAGATGACAGATACTCGATGAGTGACAGACGAGTTTGTAAGGCGCCAAATTTAAACAATATTTCTAACACTAATGACACAGAGTAATGCTTGTAAAAATTATAAAAAATCACTGTTAAAAATTTATAAAAAAATCTAATCCTTCTGCTGCGGGGCGCGGGGGCCCAAGCAACCGGTGGTCTGGGCTCCAGAGTGAGGAACCTCCTCACAATACACGCCGTCTCAAGAATTACCGCCTTCTGTTTTCGACCCTTGTTTCAACAATTAAGCGAGAGTTTCTTAAGAAGTTGGTCAATGCTTTTCGCTATAAGACTGTTGACTGAAACGACTATACGAACAATCATCGTTGACTAAAAATTAGACTTAAATAAGGTGTACACTACACAGTATCGAATGCAGTGTGCATACCCGAAGAGCCCCTCATTCTCAATGTTTGGAACGACGTCCGCTATAGGAAGTAAGTGAATTTTCGCTTTATGCACCCACTTGACTCGACTACAGAAGGTTTATCCTTTGATTACACTTCGAAAGTTGCGAAGAAACCCGATGAGCCCCGGGGCCGAGCCTCGCGCCGATAGATGAGGATTGTTTCAAAAACTCACACTTCTGATGACAAAGACGAAGAACGCTCGTAACGTTGATATATGACGCCTAAGATATATATTAATAAATCATTCATTATCAACCAAAAATTTTTAATGATTTTTATCAGAATACTAGTTAATACGTTGTTTTGCATTAAAAATTAAAAAAAAAATTAGATAGTAGCCGATTCTCAGACCTGCTGAATACGCATACAAAATTTAGTAAAAATCGGTAAAGCCGTTTCGGAGGAGTACTGTAACTAACATTGTGACAGTGAAATTTTTTTATATTAGATGATGATGTCCGAATTCGGCGTCGTAATGTAATACACGGGGATGTAATACTATTAATTTCCCAATTAAGGGCTTTGAATTTACTGAAAATTTCTGAAACCAAAGAAAAACTCAGTATCCCATAGCCCGGCTCAGTACTCGAACCCAGATTGTTGAGATCTGAAGCCACAGCCTAATCTAGTGATTAGGCTGTGGCTACCAAAGAGGTATCCAATTTTTATTCTTATATATTTTATATTCGTGATATTCGCCATCCTTGGCTAACTATTATACTTGTATAGTTATTTATTCATAGTTTCTTTGACGTCAAGTTTGACGTATATTAGTGTATATCATAGTGGTGTTTTTTGAATAAACATTTTTCTTTCTTCATTCTTTCCATTTCGAATATATCGGAGTTTTTAATTAAAAGGTAAAAAATATAAATTTAATCAGGTAAAACTTAAACATATGAATTTTACCTTGTATTGAAGTGTGCATCTTAGTTTTCATTTATCGACACCTTAAAAACAAAACAAATAGCCACGACTTCGTCTTCGTTAAATCTGTGCAACTTGTTACACTTCGTAACAGTTTATGTTTAATGAATTTTTGGTTAGGAATCAATCAGAAAAACATTAAACTGTATGTACTACTAATATTAACCTAATACTTACTAATTATTAACCTACCATTTCGTTTCTTTTAATACCGTAGAGTATGTAAATATTTAATTACTGCGCGGTGGATATACCTACTAAAATTTAGTTAAACTAAAAATTAGTTTAGGTGTGACTGGTTAAAGACCGTGGCTAGTTAAAACCCAGGTTGCAAATGCCACCAATGGATTTGACGTCCTAGACCTCGATACAGAGGAGCACTCTAATTATAAGAAATGTTGATTCTCATGGAGTGAATTCCAAACAATTATAAACGACAATGATTATTCTCAACAATATCCTATGTGGTTATCGCAATCCAAGCCGTTGCAGCTCGAACTTCAGTATAGTTTGCGAACTGAAGACACAAACACAGTACCCTAATGAAGCAACTTGGCAAGCGTTTAGTGTTTCAACAATTTTTGGTTTCGCGACGCGGCGGGCACGTGACGCGACTGTGGCTCTAGCTCTGCAGCGTAAAGCAAATAGAGCAAATAGAGCACCAGCTAGAATCAACCTTTGAACGCCTCGAAGATCGTGAGCTGCTTACCTAAAGCTGGCCTACTTAGTTTAAGATATTAGCTATGTGTTCTCACTATGCCATTGTTTACCACATTTCCTAATTTTTTATCTGCTTGCCAAAAAAGGGTACTACACCAGTGCAATTAGCCTTAAAATTAACAAAAAGTAGAAGAAAATCGCAGTAGAATGAAACCCATCAGAAAATGAGGAAAATATCATAAAAATGAAAGAAATCTGAGGTCGGGAAGGGGTAGGGGTTAATAAGGGTTTAGGGGTAAAAACGGATTTTCTCGATTTCCGGCAAAACTAAAAGTCCTATGGAAAAGAATTGAATGGCAAAGTTGTAGGTAATAAAAAGATCTAAAAGTTTTGTTTCTACACTTTTTTCACATAACCTCAAAATTGGTGTGAAAAATTCGAAAAACAAGTTTTTCGTTTTTTATTTTTATCTTTTACAAGTAAAATTTTATTTTCATACAATTTGGTGAAAACTTGCCTTCTCATGTCCTAAACACGCTATAATTTATTTGATTTGAAATATTTATTTTTTCACCTTATTTTGAATGAATATCGAAAAAATAACCTAATTTTCAACCGAAAAATTGGCCGTCAAAATATTTTTTTTTTTCAAAAAATTGGTATGTTTTCTGTTCGTTGAAATCTCTACTTTCCGATGGTGAAAAAATACATATGTTACCATAGTAAACCTTCTCAGAAAAGGCAAAACCTAGGGTAACGTTTTTACGGTTTTTACTTTAAAATCGCAGTAGATTTTAATTGGTTTCAATAATTAAATGCACTGATCTATACGTTTACGGGTCTCATCGAATGCACTCTCACTTGATGATAAGTAACGATAGCCTAATAAAGATGGTAACGTGTTTATTTGGAAGGGACACAAGTGTAATTCTTCAAACAAACACCTTTGCACAGTTGGTGGACCTCAGATCTAGAAAGGAGGAGACGTAGACTGAGACACCTTTTCAACAGAGCAAAGAATACAAGAGACGACAACGATTGGGATAAATTCAAAAATTACCAAAACACATACAAGAATATCATAAGACAAAGAGGCACCACATCATGGCGCCGCTTTTGTACAAACATAGAATCAAACGATAAAGCAAACAGAGTGAGGAAAATCTTAACAAGAGACAACACTCTCACACTAGGCTCCTTAAAGAAAGCCGACGGAAACTTCACAAAAAGTGACAAAGAGATAAGCGAAACTCTCTTAGAGATACATTTTCCGGGATGCAAAATCCTTCAAAGCACAGAATGGGAGGAAGCTGCCAACGATAACCCAGCAGAATCAGACTGGGATCTGGCCAACAAGGTAGTAACAACGGACAGAGTACGCTGGGCCATAGACACCTTTCACCCCTTTAAATCACCAGGGGCAGATGACATCTTTCCAGTCCTACTACAGTGGGGCATAGAATCCTTAACACCAAGGCTGACTACAATATATAAAGCATGCCTAGCATACAAATATAATCCCAACTCATGGAGAAAAGTGAAAGTAGTTTTCCTACCAAAACCAGGAAAATCAGATTACACAGAACCAAAAGCGTTCAGACCTATCAGCCTAGCATCTTTTCTCCTAAAAACTCTGGAAAGACTAGTTGATAGACATTTACGGGATGGAGTACTGATGAATACTCCAATACACCCAAATCAACACGCATACTGCATAGGTAAATCTACCGAAACTGCACTACACTCTGTTGTGGGCAAGATAGAA
Organism: Mycalesis mineus; assembly: GCA_034621355.1. NCBI lineage: Eukaryota > Metazoa > Arthropoda > Insecta > Lepidoptera > Nymphalidae > Mycalesis > Mycalesis mineus. The sequence goes on from CM067886.1 coordinate 685,522, forward strand.
CATAACCTAGAAAACAAAATAGCAACACTAGGAGCCTTCATTGATATCGAAGGTGCTTTTGACAAAACTACGTTTAAAAGTATAGAAACATCATTAACACGATACAACGTGCCAACAACATTAAGAAAATGGATAAATGCACTACTAAAACTAAGAGTTGTCCATATAGACATAAATGGCATAACCAAAGGCATTGTTGCGAAAGGATGTCCGCAAGGAGGTGTCCTTTCACCCCTTCTGTGGAATCTAGTCGTAGACGACCTTATCACAACAATGAATAACAAAGGATATCACACCATTGGTTATGCTGATGACATAGCAATACTAATAGGAGGCAAGCAAGAGAACACCCTATTTGGCATAATGCAAAGTGCATTAAAGCAGATAGAACAGTGGTGCGTAAAAAACGAACTATCTGTTAATCCGAACAAAACAGAGTTAATTCTGTTCACAAACAAAAGAAAACCAAACATAATCACTATGCCCACATTATTCAAAGTTACACTTAAACTCTCAACCGAAGTGAAATACCTAGGTGTAACATTGGATAATAAGCTAAACTGGAAGAAACACATTGAATCTAAAATTCAAAACACAACAATCGTCCTCAGCCAATGCAAACGTATGATTGGAAAAACATGGGGACTGAAACCACACATAGTGAAATGGCTATACTTGACCGTAGTCAGAAACTCACTGGCCTATGCATCAGTAATCTGGTGGACAAGGACAGTTCTAATCACTGTACAACAAGAGTTGCAAAAATTCCAGCGACTGGCACTACTAGCAATAACAGGTAGTATGAATACAACCCCAACAGCAGCCCTTCAGGCAATTCTGGGAATACCACCACTACACCTCCATATTAAAGAAGAGGCAATTTTGACAGCACTCAGACTAAAAACCTGTGGGCTATGGAAAGACAGATATACAGGACACACCAAAATCCTTCAGGAGGCTTTAACGGCAAACCCAAGCCTAGAATGGATTTGTGATAAAACATGTAAAAGATTCATGGTAGACAAACCGTACAACATCAACATGGAAGAAAATACATACTCAAGAAGCAATTCGAGCACAATCGATGTGTATACTGATGGATCAAAATCCACCAGAGGAACAGGAGCAGGTTCATACTGCCAGGAACTGAACATAAAGATCATGCAAGCGCTTGGTAAGCACAACCCAGTCTTTCAGGCTGAGTGCGTTGGAATCACAACAGCAGCCATAGCTGTGGCTAGCAGACAGGTAACAAATTTCAATATTACCATACACAGTGACAGCCAAGCAGTATTAAAAGCTCTAACAAAATCCTCTACGACCTCAAGATTACTGCTCGACTGTCACCACGCCCTAGAAACACTTGCGATGGGAAACACAGTGACCTTACAATGGTTAAGAAGTCACAGTGGAATAATAGGTAATGACATGGCAGACCAACTAGCAAAACAAGCTGCAACACTGAAGGTAGTAGGCCCACAACCAATAGCGCCCATACCGTTCAGTGAATATAAATCATGGCTACATAAACAAACTATAAGTGCTCATGCCGAGCTATGGGTCAAAACAACAGAGTGCAACCACACAAAGGAAGCACTTCCAAACTTAAACCCAAAATTAACGAAAAAACTTATACGCCTGAGTCGTATGAAGTTGAGAACAGTAGTAGGACTAATAACAGGCCACTGTATGTTAAACAAACACCTTTCAATTTTAGGTATGACTGACAGTCCTCTATGCAGAGTCTGCATGGAGGAAAACGAAACACCGATACCTGTTATGCTTAGATGTAGCAGTGTGTCGGAGCAACGAGCTACCTACATTGGTTCCTCAGCGACACTCCATGAAGCGATCGGCGACCTGGGCGGCCTCCTAAGCTTCTGGAGCGAGCTCGGCTGGTTGGAATAAACCAGAGGGGACCTACACCGGAGGAATCACGTACAACGGCCAACATCGTGGCCAAGTGCGGAAAAAGCCCGGGAAGAAGAAGAAGAAGAAGAAGTGTAATTCTACCCATGTCTTTGACTAGTTCTACATGGTATCATTCCAGAATGCTAAATCGCTTTGTGATAATACCTCCTATCCTTCATAACTAACTAAACAGCAACAAAACAACGACGTAACAAAAAAAAAACAAGAAATTATTTAACTGCGAATTTAAAATCACTTTATTTACTTGTAACATGTTTATAACATAATTTACTATTCACATTGTAATACGTATAGAACAAATAACAAGTGCATATATTGTATCTATAAATAAATGACTAGAAATTGAATCAACCGTCAAAAATACAAACGTCCTGCCAATCCGTTTATAGCAACTACAGCATCCCTTGGTCAAGTATTTGCATTGGAAATTCATAATAATCTCATTACTAGCGGCACCCTTTGATTGCTCCCTGGGCCCGTCCAACGGACCGACCGACGGACGGACATATTGATTTTTGTTATTAAATAATACAAGCGCGTGTTCATACTTCGGGCGAAAGGTTCCGTAGCGGACAATCTCTGGAATAGCACAACCTTGTTATTATTTTATATATTGAAGGTTAAGATGTCAGTGTAATTACAGAAATGGAGCTTTATAATGTTTATATTACATACCTCAGGTTTATAAAAACAGAGTGGCACTTTGTGGGACGTAATTTTGTTCCTTGAATGTCCTCCGAAGTTTTGCATTATAAATAGGTGATGGTTTTCCACTTATCTTCTGTTTTGTCTATCAATTATAACTTAAAAAAAATAAACACAAAACTTATGGTCAACTTTGAATGTATGAATTCAATGTAGACCAGTTTCCGATCGATTTTTATTATAAAATTTTTTAACAAAAAACAGAACCGACTCGAAATGCACTAAAAAGTAAAAAAAATTTTTAACAAAAAATAGAACCGACTCCAAACGCACTAAAAAGTAAAAAATAACTGTGTAATTTAGTTGCTTTAATTTACTGAAGCATATCTATGAAGTCGGTGCCAGCCAAGTTTAAGGAACATTTATTTTACGTAGTAAAGCAGTTTGTGGGTTCTAGGTAACGCCCTTGAAAGTAGAAACCTTGGCTGGCACCGACTCCTAGATATGCTTAAGTAAATTAAAGCAACTAAATTACACAGTTATTTTTTACTTTTTAGTGCGTTTGGAGTCGGTTCTATTTTTTGTTAAAAATTTTTATTTCTTACTTTTTAGTGATTTATCGCCACGTAGCGTACTCGTACTATACTGTCATAGTATATTATATAGCACTAGTAGTCAAAAAGCTACCGATACCGAGTCAAAAACCGAAATCGCTGTAAGCGTGCCTCCAAAATTTGAAGAGTTCCTTCAATTTCCCCAGGATATCATCAGCAGATCCTAACAAGCGGACAATGGGACCACCTTGGATGTATGCCCTTTCTAATAAAAAAAGAATTATCAAAATCGGACAACACTGTAAAAAGTTATGCGTGGTCATACATAAAAAAATAAAAAAATATACGTGTCGAATTGAGAACCTCCTCCGTTTTTTTTCGTCGGTTAAAAATAATTGTGTCATTTAGTTGCTTTAATTTACTTAAGCATATCTACGAGTCGGTGCCAGCAAGTTTAAGGAACATTTGTTTAACGTAGTAAAGCAGGGGGTGTGTGGGTTCTAGGTAATGTCCTTAAAGTAGAAACCTTGGCTGACACCGACTCCTAGATATGTTTAAGTAAATTAAAGCAACTAAATGACACAATTATTTTTTACTTTTTAGTGCATTTTGAGTCGGTTCTATTTTTTGTTAAAAATTTTTATTTCTTACTTTTCAGTGATTTATCGATACGTAACCTACTCGTACTATACTGTCATAGTATATTATACGGCACTAGTAGCCAAAAAGCTACCGATACTTACACTAAAACCGAAATCGTTGCAAGTGTGCCTATAAAATTTGAAGAGTTCCTTCAATTTTCCCAGGATATCATCATCAGATCTTAACATAATGACAATGGGACCACCTTGGAACTGTGCCCTTTCTAATAAAATAAGAATTATCAAAATCGGAAAACTCTGTAAAAAGTTATGCGTGGTCATACATAAAAAAAGAAAAAAATATATATACGTGTGGAATTGAGAACCTCCTCCGTTTTTTTTTCGTCGGTTAAAAAAGGAGCCTAAAGCAATATTTAATAATAGCCTTGAGCACTGAATTTGCAGGAGAGGCTTAAGGAATACCAAATTCTGTGCATACGAAGTCTTAGATGTTGGTACAGCGTACATGTGACAAAATAAATTTATTCTAACACGGAACCCTTGAACCAGTGGCCCAGAAAAATTGAACCCAATTTGCCACCGGACTGGACAAATGTTTGTTTGGAACCAAGTGGACAATATAAAATGTTTTAAAATAAATGTAAAGAAAGGCGGCAGTTTTGAATAGTGTTTAAATTGTGTTTGTATTTCAGATGGACAGGCATTTGTGTGTAGGGTGCAATGAGAAGGGTCAAGAGTTAGAAAACAAAAAGGGTAACTTTTAAAATAAATTAAAAATTTGTATCTGATTAATTTGATTGGTGTTCTATAAAGACTATATTACAGCTTGTAAGACAAGTTTACAAGAACTTTAAAAAAAGTTAAATAAGTAGTTAGCAACTTATTAAGTTTTTATTAACGAAGGCAATACTTAATTCTATTCAAACCGGATAAAGAAGTAATAAATTACAATTTGAAATCAATTTAAATCTATTAATTTCTATTGTAAATTTCAAAAGAGTAACCGCTGGTAGACCCAATAAGATCTGCCTTTCTAACCAGTTGTAGAGTCACAACAAATAGACAACTTTAATGTTTCTGAAGTACTTGTTAACTAAATTTTATTCATTACAAGTTAGCCTTTGACTGCAATCACACCTGAAAGTAAGTGAGAGAGAAAGAGAGAGAGAGAGAGAGAGAGACGAATATCTTAGCATTCCATGGATTCACTGTGCGGGTGCCGGGTTCATCGCATGGCTGAAAAAAAACTCCGAACACAGGCCGAGACTTGTGACACAAGTGTAGGTTTAAAAGACACGCGGGTGTAGTTGTAACATTAGAGTTAATATTGTAAAAAAAAATAATGATTTAAAAAGAGCAACTGTTAAGTTTCGACTCTTCACAACAGGACCTGCCTTCCGAGCCGTTGGCACTACAAATAATCTGACATTTCAAAAGTGCTTACGTAGAATAAACGATTTTCAATTTTGAATATTTACCTAACTTCGGGTATGTAGGTAAAATACGAGTATTTGTGCATCTTGCCGAGAAATAACATTTTCTTTCCGCCGCAATATACGTAGCTTTAGTTCGTTTGTTGTCTCAAAGACAAAGCCGCTTCCCTTGTCTAAACCTCTGACGATAAATCCATTGGTGTCCGGCGCAGCTCACCCCGCGCCCCGCATCCCCCGCCGAGTTTAATACTGGCATTTGTTACACGTAAGCCACATATATTCATATGTTTGACGACCTCCCTAGCGCAGTCCTGGGTTTGATTACCAGTCCGTGTCAAATTATGTTTAAAAATTTTCTATATTGTCTTAAGTCTAGTCTAGTGTTAGGTTTTGCCGTGCCTAGTTACGATCCTATAGACTCAAATTGAAGTAGTTGTAAATCCAAAACTCAGTAGTTGAAATCTCGTAATTAAGTATATTTATTTTTTGTCACTTATTTATTTACACTATTTTTAAATTATTTAACAATGCTCATAAAAATACTTACTATTAAAATGTATTTAAAAAATGTCCAATTCTCCTACTGCGGGGCGTAAGCGCACAAGCAATCGGTGGTCAGGGTTCCAGAGTGAAGAACCTCTGCTGCAAAGCGCCGTCTCAATAATTGCCACCTTCTATATACGACCTTTGATCCAACACCCAAGTGAAAGCGTGTTCTTTATCATAATGATTATTATCAGCCTATTTTTTCGGGCCAGGTCTTCCTCCAGGATAGAGGAATCCATATTGCCTCTCCTATAACTCTAAAAAATCTAAGCTCTATAACTTAGATGCTTGTCGAGGTAAGCATGTTAATAGTAAACTCTTAATGTTTTATAAGGACAAAGGGCTAGTTCAACTTTAGACCGTAAAAAAACTGGTATTGATGATGTGTGTTAAATAACGCAAACACCTATTTGCCCAGCTGTTTTCATGTGTGTAGACAACAACCCATCAGCTTGTGACCATCAAAGAGTCCTAAAAAATAGAACGGATCTATTCGTGCAGCGAGGTATAGATAGTGGGTAGATGAACGCGAGGCCACTACCCGCAGGTTGCGAGCGGACGCGTCAAGCGAGTCGCTCGTAAAGTTAGTGACGGGACATTGAGCACGATTTGCGATGCGCTGCGTTAACGCACACTGAGGAGACATACGGAACTGAATATCGCAATAACACGATCATAATTTATGTATTAATTTATATGCTTTGGGCATAATTTTTACATGTATTTGGCAAGTTCTGGCGTATTTATATATTCACTAAAAACCTAACCTATATTTATAGTAAATTGAAATAACAATGATAATACTATAAGAGTTCTAAATGGATGTATTCCGAAAAAGTGAAAGTTTGAACTTATTTTGTTAATAAGCATTTTTTATCCACAAAAACCTGTGCTTTGCTGAGATTTTATTGTATATGTTACGTGATTGGTTTGGAATATTAGATTATATTTATCACTGTGCAAATCTTAATAAATTCCAGACTTTCTAAAAATATTCAGGTCAATCAACAAACTTGTAGAAAAGGATTGATGAGAATGGAAGAAGCGAGGGAAATATGCAAGAATCGTGGCAATTGAAAGGACATGGTCTTTGCTTATTCCTACAGAAATGAGGCGTGATGTTTGTAAGGTAAAAGACGCTCGTTGCCGCGCACTAACTACCTCAGTATGTTTCCACCCAAATTTACGTCTGTATAAAAAAGCGACGAAGTCGTTAGCTCTAAACCATGTCGCCGGTCGCGCCGCGCCGTGATTCCGACAGTGTGTCCTAAATTGCGCCCAGATTCGTTTAGGGGCGATTTTATCGGGTCCGTTTGTTACGACAAATGGGTTTATCAATAAAACGAACGCGCGAAAATGGCTTTTTTTTGGATAACGGCTTGTTATATTAGTTGTCTAGTGGGAAGATTCTGCGGTACCTAAAGTTAAAGTCATTATCATTATTCTAGTTTAATGCCTCACTGCACAATTTATTATTTCCTCTTTTGTAGGAGAGAGAGCATCAGCTATCATGGTGCATAACATTAGGGTTGGTAAGTTTAAGGTTAAGTTAGGTAAAGTAAACACTTCGCCGTCCCAAGTCCCACATACCCGAACGGAGACTGCGTAGCCACCGACTGGGATTCGTAAATAAATTTCCAAACGTCAAAAAAAAGGTAACGAATACGTTAGAATTACTGACAGACCGCGCTGATATTAAAGAGTTCTGAGCGTTCTGAGTTCTCATCTCGAAGTGAGGAGGTTGGTGTTACACTCTTGTGCCTCGCAAAGTATTTTCGTCAAGCTTACGGTTAGTTACGGTCATGCATTTGAGTAGCATGGTGGGCTTAAGCTCCGTAGCTGACAGAGCGAGGCAGAGATCCTGAGGCGTGGTTAGGTGTTGTTCAGGGATGGAAACGCTTGTAGTTTTGAAACTCCGACGTAAGACGGCTGCTTAGATGCGCACAGCTCGACGTTGCAGCAAGAAGAGAAAGAGAGCAAGGGGGCGCTGCCGTCGTACGTTAGACGTTCCGTTTAATCAACTATGTACCTATTATATGTAACTAAATATTTTACAATACTAAATATTATACTAATGAATGTTTTATTGTGTTTCAGGTGCTATGTCGGCAACAAGCTCTATATCTCCTTTACTAAAAAAGGCAGCCATCCTGACCCTATACTAGACTGTTAAATTTGTTTAATAATGATATTGATGATGAGTATTTTGACAAACACGCTCTATCGTACAAAGCTCTCCTAATTAGATATCACAAATATTATCACCATCATTCAGCAATGTACTCGTACTTTGTCAAACTTGTGGGAAGTATACTGGTATATCAGTAAGAAGTAACAAAGATGGCACCTGTTCAACATCTACAAGTCAGGGGTCATGAATCAGCAGAAGTCGGGGGTCGAGGGGTGCTCCGCGCTAACAAAACTTATTATACTTAATTACTGCACGAGGGTGTCCATTCACTTGTACTTTCATTATTCTTCGGGCACGGTTTCATTGTCGTACGATTTTAGGTATATAACACGGAAAGGAAAGTAACAAACAATGCGAAAAAGATGATCGAATAAATGATCATTATTAGCCGATGGACCTCCACTGGAGGACTTTTGTAAGGACTTCAAAACACTACGGCCTTGAGTCGCTTATATTTAGCTTTTCTGAAGGGCATTTTTGGAACATAGTTAATGTAACTATGCTCGCCATTTAGCGGACAGGACTATGGGTTTATAAGGATAGTAGGACGTAAAAGGGGAACTGACCTTTGATGATTCACGGCCACGGCGCTTGCTGGATTCCACCACACAATTACACAACACGAAACCTTTGAGTTCACTTTAATTTTAATTAATATAGCGCGCGCGCGTAACTTTTGCAGAGAGAGAGAGATACAATAGCATTGACTTTGACACCTTTACTTGTCAACATAGTTAACGTCAACTGCGACATAAGTTAATATAACCAAGCCACTCGTTGAGTTATACAGTCAAATTTGGTTTTTTATGGATCGCCTGACTTATAAATTCGATCACACAGAATCTCCAATCATAGCTCGCATCATATCTTATCTTTGAACCGATTTGGTATAAATCTACTTACCTACTATCTAGTCTCAGAACTAGTTGTAGCTTATTAATGACAAAAAGCACTGTTTGAAGGCTTTTGTCTTCTTACTTACTGGTTGGTTTTTCATATTGTGCCTAAATATTACATTGTAACACCTACGAATACAACCTCGCAGCAAGTAGGTACACGTGCTGCAAACTATTTGATTTAAACTTGCAACGACTGTGTTTACGTTTAAAATATCGTGTCGGCAGTAGGAATGCAACCGCGCAGCAAGTACACGGCAGTCGCACGTGCTACAAACGAGCTTGCTGTTTGATTTAAAGTCGCAACGATTGTGTTTACGAGCACGCACACACGCTCCACACACGCACACATGCAGAGGAGAGATAAAACTTGCAACTGATTCTGTTAATGGCCCTTTGTTTATTGAGCTAGCGCCCGACTGTAAATGTTTACCTTTGTTACTTGAAATATTGCGTTTGTAGTATAATGAATTTTCGCAACATTCCTGTTATTATATTTAGGTATGTTTTATCATACTGTATGATATTAATTATTCTTTTTTAGTTTTTATTGAAAAGTGTTACCCACAATTTAGGGATTATTTATATTTAAGAATAAACATAATATCAAAAATTGCGGAACCGACGGGATTTGAACCCGCGTCTCTCTGGTAATCCGAGCACTTAGGGCGCTTTACCGCTAGGCCACGATCCCGATAACGTCGGTACCGAAATTTTGCTGTGATATTATGTTTTTGACATCCAGGTATACGGCCTCTAATGCCATCTACAGTATGAACTGAACAATACTATTGAAGGCTCATTACGAATGAAGCTCTTCAATTTTAAAGAAGACATTTTCCTATTTTATTCTTTTTTAGTTTTTATTGAAAAGTGTTACTCAAACTTTAGGGATGGTAAGGCGCTCAAAGTGCCCGGATTGCCAGAGAGATGCGGGTTCGAATCCCGTAGGTTCCGCAATTTTTGATATTATTTTTATTCTTAAATATAACTTAATTATTAATTTAGTCAGCTCTTAACTCCAATCGCACTTGTTGGTAAATGATGATGCAATTTAAGATGGAAGACTAAGACTAGTTGAACGGCTGGTCTCTTTTTAGGACAGAGGATCAGCATTGCCATTCAACGTGGCAATGCTGCCAGCCTTCTGGGCACTTTACCGCTCGGCACCGATTCGGAGGAATATTATGACGCCTAAGTTTTTTACTGTTTTTTTTTTTATTTTTTTAATTGTTTAATATATTATATATAGTTTAGGATATTGTAGTGTTTAAGCTTTTACTTTTTTATTTATTTAATTGTGAATATTTAATTCAATGTACATATTTAACTGTAAATAAAATATCAAGAATAAAAAAATAAAAACGTCGAGAGTAGGGTGAAATTCACACCCCTTTCAGTTTCTACACGACATCGTACAGGAATGTTAAATCGTTTGGCAGAATATCTTTACCGACAGGGTGGTAACTAGTCACGATCGAAGTCGAAGTCTCCAGCTAGACATAGTCCAATTAAGAAAACCTCAATCGACCCTCTCGGGAATCGAACTTTGGTCTTTCTTTTACGTAGAATATCTAATGTGTAGCTAGCAGACCACTAGAGGTTTAAAGAAAAACTATCGCCCACAACAAAACGCTATTAGAAACGAGTTTTAAAAACTTGGTCCTGTGCTTTAGCGCAGAAAGAATATGGACAAACGAGGTTTTTATTTATTATTTATTTATAAAACCATTAAAAAGAATTACAATTTTTCCTTAACTATTGTGCAACAAAAGCTACAGCTGGCTTTACTGTGCACAGTTACATAATACAATAAATTAGTAATTAATTAGTAATACAGGGTAGAAAAATAGAAGAAATATAGGTAGTGGCGTCAATGGTTAGGCTGGCAATATTTAGTCTCTCAGGCAGCAGGCGTTTGTATAAAGGTACTGGAAACGTCATCCGGGTGCCTCTCTAGTTCGGACTTGGTGTATTTCATAACGTCGATACTGCAATTCTTGGACATCACCAAATACGATGTGCCATGTTATAATAATGCAGATATCACGGCACTGAAGACAATAAACGCTTAATTAAAAGTTGTAATGAACAACAAATCCTATTGTACTAAATTATGTGAACAAAAAAATTCGAAACAAAACTCATCAACGCAAAATTTATAAGGAGAAATTTCTTTATTCGCATCTGTTGGCGCGCGAATGAATGGCGAAGTTCGCGCGAACCGATGGCTGAGAGCGTTCGTAATAAACTGTGTTCAACAAACAAGAGGGTAATGCCTCGCGAAATATTCCAATGAAATATGTATTAAAACCGCGGCCGGCGAGATTAAGCCGAGGAAAGATCGGATATTAAGCGCGATTGTGTTCCAGTGGTAGCTAGGCTCATGCTATGCGACGTGATGGTGACGTCATTGCATTTCAGTAATAGTTATTTATACACTAGTCTTTCTAGAAACTTGGAAACCATTGTATCTTTTAGTTCCACATCTATGAAAGGTAGAAATACCACACTACCTAATATGAGAAATTGTACAATATGACTTCTTTCACTCGCGTTGGCCTGACCGTGCATATCACACCTGATGTTAAGTGATATTTTATGCAATCTATTTAGTTGTAAATTTCTGCCAAATTGGGATAATTTTAGGGAAGATAATATTGATATCAAAATGTAGGTGTTTTTTTTAAATCCACACCCCTTTGCCGGTTTATGTACCCTTTTCATTTTAAAGACAGACTTTCATATAAAGTGTGCTCTTTCCCCGCTACCCCTCTCAATTTAATTTTTTTATAGTTACCTGTGAAGCAATATCCTCTGTCCCGTCCCGTGTACTAAAGATCTACATTTTTGTTAAACATTGTACGATATTACAGTACATTAACATTAACAATATATATTTATGGCAAACTGATGTGTATAGCTTGTATTAAATAATCTATTTCACTTTTGAGTCTAGCGTCATAATAAAATGTTTTATGACAGAGTCGCACTTTTTAGAAATTAAGAAATATCTCAATCTGCCTAACCAATTAACATACTGTAAAAGGCAAATCTTATCTCTATAAATCCTTCTAATTATTAAATAATTTATTTTAATAAAGATTTAAGTTAAGTTGTATAAATAATGACGTAAACGTAAGCATATGAATTAAAAGATTTTTTAAAACACAATAAGTTATATATCTGCCAAAATATAAAAGATAGATATATGCTATCCCCGCCTTTTTTGTAGAACTTTTTAAGATGCATAAAGTTTTCATACAATGTTTTTAATTATATCCAATAAGTAAGACAGCGCACGCGATTTACGCCGATTTAACAAATTTTACGGTCCGACTCGCGCGATAAAAACTGTGATAACTCGGGTAATATTTACAATACAAATTTAAAATATAGCCTATGTTATTTCGTGATAAGTGATTTCAAAATAATTGGTCCAGTACTTTTTATTATTCGTTACATAAAGATTACAATTTCCACTTATAAAATTATGAAAAATAATTAAATTGATCAAGTAACAACTGGGCTTGTATTTTGCGATATGATTGTAAAGCTATTACGTCTTATTGTTGGCGTACATCTAGCGAGCCACAACATTATATGGTTGGACATCAAAACGATTTCATTTCGACCCTCATCCGCTGCACTAGCTTCGGTAAAAGTAAAAGTCTTATTTCATTGAAATTACAAGGTATAGAAAAATATTAGCATATTTCTTTTGCAGTAATTTATAAAATTGAAAATTATTTGTCATATCGAAATAAATTTAAAATTTTTAAATTCGAGACCTCGACCTTCTTTGACCTACATATTAAAGCATAGTCTAGCTCCACCTGGAGTGTACACTCGCCACTAGGTGTGCGGGAAGCAAAGAATTTAATCTACAATGAAAGAAGTCGGAGGTTCTTTGTGCGTGTCACCGGCGCCGGCCGAGGAGCGGCGTGATCGCGACGGATGTGACAATTTGTAGGGCCCGCTTGATGTGGCAATTTCAAAATGAAAATCTTATTTACATACAAGCTGATTTTCTTTGTTTGCGTGAAATTAGAATTCATTACCTACGAATGTTAAAAATAACCTACTTTCTGTACTCAGACCTACCTAATATAACTAGCGGCATGTAAGTCTAGCGCTGAACGAAACGTAGAAGGGATGGCTGCGCATCGGTACCGTCGCGTACGCAATACAATATTTACTTTAATTACCTAATTAATAGCCAAATCATGTTACAACATCGTTTTAATCTGTATGTGTGTGTGTGTATGTGTTTGTGTACGTTACGTGCGTGTTTGTGCTTATATATGTTAATGTTTATAGTTCTAATTTCTAGTATAGATATTTACCATAAATGAATAAATAAATTTTGAAAATCTTACGGGGAGTAAAAAAATAAAACATTATTATATTGTCAATTTTTATTTTAGATATAAGACTAGTCTTATCTGAATCAAGCAATGGTAACACGCCTGCTCGCAAAACGGTATTTCTTCTAGGTATATCATTCCCTTTAAATTCATAAACAAACTTAAAAAAACAACAAAATATATAATTATATTTAACAAACCAACTGAAAATTAACAATAATAACAGTGCAACTCAGAGCGAGACTGTACACTGGAAATCCGCGGTGCGTCGTTTCGGTGCGGGGGACGGAATGCCCCTTCATTCCTCAAGCTCCCCCATGATACCTAAATTTTTACTTCTGCGCAATAACGGTCAGCGCTAGAGTTTCGTGCCGCTACTTGTACCTACTGGTACCTACCTTAATATTATAAAATCATAAAAATTGGTCAAGGATCGGAAGAGTTCGATAACAATCACTATAACATCAGATTTTGACTTATTAGATTTATTATCTATTGCACATTTTACAGAAAAGCAAATTATCTTAAACTGTGTAATTATTATGTATTGTAGTGTTATTACGTAAAGTGTTAGTGTTAGAGAGAGATAGACATGAATTTTAAGTTTACATTGCCGTTAAATTTCTAAATGTTTTATGGTGCTGCAGGTGTGGACAAAATAGTTTACTACTTGGGAAAGAAAGACCTACCAAAACTACGTTTGTCCCCGCCTGCAGCACCATAAAGTATTTAGAATTTCATATAGATATAGTGATCCTTGTTTTTCTCTTTTTAGTTCATAACTTCTAAGCAGTGGGGTTTTTGTTTTTATAAAAATAATTTTACTTGAGACTTTTTAGTTTTAATTTGTGGTATAGAAATGAGACGGTACACTTGGTACACTTTTTGTCATTTTTTGTTATATGATATCTATATTTTTGAAATGGTCTTTTTACGACCTTTCATTTGATACCCATATTGCTAAGATAAAGGAAAAAAATGCACACGTCCCCCCTTTTTTCCCCCATTTACAGCCGCCATTTTGAAAATTTATATAGCCTATGTCACTTCTACAATTTAGCCAAATTCAACGACACCTCACATGTCAAAATCCGTTCAGCCCTTTAGGCTGTAGCGCGTGCCGAAGAAATGGACATACATACATACATACATACGCTAAAAAAGTCAAGTACAGAATAACGATACTGGTAAATGAATGATGTTGCAAAGGTTGCGGTCATTTTGTTACTATTATAAGTTAGTAAGTTTCTATTTAGATTTTCTCTACTGTAATGGACTATTTATTTATTTTTAATTTTGATAATAATGTTTGGTTTCACAAGAGGTTTAATTTATTTAATATTGATATTTCAAGCACTTGCGAGTAGATATCATTAGTAACAAATAAAATTACCAAGCGTCATCCTTGGAACCAAGTATTTGAAAGCAGAATGCAAAAACACTTCTATCTTTTCAGCCCAAAAATGCCATATCCAAAATGTGATGATTTCAGCAATCCGTGCCCCCTTTCCTTACAATTCAATATCATCCCTTTGTTGCCGGTTTTCGCTTTAATAAATGCGTCGGATCCCAATTTTGGCTCAAATAATATTGTCACCTTCTCTCCTACCCGGCGCCGCCCGGGACTACGCCCCAAGCTCTTAGAAAAGACCATTTCAACTTGGATTAAAGACAATTTCTAGTTTTTATAGTTTATCTTTCAAATTATAAGAGCATCATTCATCGCACATTAGGTATACTCATAATTCTTTCTTATTATACATGATTATAACTTTAAGAAAATCCCACCGATGTCACAAAAGACAATGACGTAAGCTTCTGTAAAATGCAAAAAATAACAAAGAACGAGTACCTACCTAAAAATTTTCCATTTATAACAAAAGTTTAATTTTAAGACTGAAGAAAGATGTAAGGCACACTATTTGCTTTTGTTTTATTACGATATTAGTACTCAGTACTATAAATAAATAAATAATAATAAATATTATAGGACAATTACTCACATCGCTATATATCCCCAAAGTAAGCGTACTCGTAAGTCGCATGTGTTATGGATGCTAAGATAACTTTTGAATATTTTTATATACATATTATACATATAACTTATAAAATATAAATAAACACCCAGACACTGGAAAACATCCATGCTCATCACACAAATATTTTCATTGCAGGGTCACTACCCACTGCGCCACTCGGCCGTCTAACACGTTTGTGACAAGTTTGTATGAACCCTTCCAAGTCTGATAGATTTGAAAGCTGTGTGTGTCGATAATAAATAACCTTCAAAATTAAAAAACTAAAAATCGCAATATAAAAAATACTACTTTATATACGAAAAGGAAGTTTCTATTCGTCCGCGTAACTCGGCTTTCCATCTCCGCTGGGTATTTAGTCTTATTGTGGCTGCAAAATGGAGTCTTTCACAAAAAAGGTCCGCTTCAAAAACGCTATTTCCCCCCTCCCCCGCGCCCGTGTACACTTTTGTTGTGAATAATAACCACTCCGATTTAATGATGCCTTCTCAATGCAGGCTCTGTGGTTAGAGGACGCAAGGGCAAAGTGACCAAAGAACCGGCAAAGACGTACCGCCAAGCGATATAGCGTTCTGGTATGATGTCCTGTAGAAACCGAAACGGGTGGATTTCATCTTAGTTCTGACAAGTTTGCCTGGTTTCACTTACCATTAAGCGTGAGGCTAACTTGTAATGAGTAAGAAAACCAGATTGTTAACTTCGATGATATGCGTTTATTATTTAACGAAAGGAAACTCTTTGGTTAAATAATAATCTGACTTAAAAATAAGCCTGCTGAACTTGATGCAATATCTTTTATAGAGGACTTTAAATAATTAACTTTTTTCGTATTTAAGATAGCCTCATATTTTTAAAAATTGAAATATGACTTCTTTATATTCAACTATAAATATTAAATAAGCATCGACTTTGGTGTTAAGAGCATGATAGTAATAATTTTAATATAGGAAAACCAGTAGTACCCCCTAATTTTAGTTCTATAGAACCATAATATTAGTGCTTAGTGTTAGTGTTATATAGAACTAATGGGACAAAATTTAAGAAATGTCGATATCAACATCTTGTTTGTACGTTACATATAAATTATCTATAGTTTTTATAAGTATAATATGGAATCTCTTTTGATTGCAATACTAAATGTCCACTTAAATTCGAGAGTATCTATAAACATACTATATCGAATACAGCTTTGCTTAAACTGCACAAAACGTCTTTAAATGGTATTGAGGTTTTTAACATAATTTTTTTCTAAACTGAATAGTTTGCGCGAAATATACTTCCAAAGTGGTGAAATGTATGTCCTCCTATAACTTCTAAAATAAAAAAATATTTTTTTTAGACACAACTACTACTTGGCTTTAATAACTTAGCTTTTGTAGCAAGGGACATTTTTTTGTTAAAAACAAAATGAAATATCAATCAAAATAATATAAAGTTTATAACTTATATAGTATAGTCAAGGGCAAAAACTATACTACAGTACTATATAGAACTATTGGGACATAATTTGACAGCACGGAAAATATCCCAACAGTTCTATAGAACTACGGTATGGGGTACTACTGGGATGCACCCAAAACCGTATACATAAAGATGTTAAGCCATTTATAGTTTCAATTGTCTTCATAAAATTAATTTTAAAAATATTTTCTCAAGTCCTTGTATTATCTTATTACCTACTACGATTGTCCCAAAAAAATTGGTTTTAAGGTTTGTTAACGATCTGCTTAAGAAATCGCCCAACTCTCCCCTTTCCAATATCTCTTCGAGTTGAAGTTAACGATCTAATTCCATATTACGCTATTACAAGTTGTTATGTTCTAATTGAGAGTAACAACACCATCGGAGCGGTTGGTTCCACCTCCAATAGAAGCAACGCAATGGGCGCCTAAATATTGCTGTTTATTGTTCAATGCCTTATTAAATACTTGTTTGTTCCTGAGCAATCGGAACTTGTAGAGATCTAGTTCTAAAATGGATGTGGTATAATTCATCATTCTAAACCTTTTAACCCCTCATTGTGGGAGAGGGGATATGGAGCATAGACCCACCACGCAGCTCCAGTACGGGTTGATGAGTTTAGGGTGATAATGGTTATTTCATTAATGATCGCTATTAGAAATGTCGATGACTGTGACCGGGACCGACGGTTAAGAGAAAAATATAGAACCGACTCAAAACGCACTAAAAAGTAAAAAGTAACTGTGTCATTTAGTTGCTTTAATTTACTTAAGCTTATCTATGAAGTCGGTTCTATTTTTGTTAAAAAATTTCATTTCTTACTTTTTAGTGATTTATCGCCACGTAACGTAATCGTAGTATACTGACATAGTATACGGCACTAGTAGTCAAAAAGCTACCGATACCGAGATATAAACCGAAATCGCTGTAAGCGTGCCTCCAAAATTTGAAGAGTTCCTTCAATTTCCCCAGGATATCATCATCAGATCCTAACATGATGACAAAGGGACCACCTTGGAAGTATGCCCTTTCTAATAAAAAAGAATTATCAAAATCGGACAACTTTGTAAAATGTGTCGAATTGAGAACCTCCTCCGTTTTTTTGTGTCGGTTAATAAATAGCTGTGATTTTAAAAATATTTTGGCGGCAAGATATGCTACGAATAGTCTACAAGAGTGCTACGCGTGGTCTACTTGGGGGCTAAAATGATTTATTATTCACCACCTGCATTCTTTCATTCGTAGCGATAAGGCCGCCTTTTGTACCTGTTCTACTTAATGATTTCTATGTCTCTGTTCTTTATTTATTTCTGCAATGGTGTACAAAAAAGAATAAATAATAATATTAATAATAATAATAATTAGAATATTAATAATAATAATAATAATAATAATTAGAAGAGACGATTTCTGAAATCCGTACTGCTCCTCTTGAGGATCGTCCGCGGCTCTCCCGTATTACGCTGAATATAGCGACGCGGGATGTCATTGAGGCTGTCAACCAAATGCTTCCCCAGCATTTGGCGGTCAGCACTGGCCTGGATGATACGGCTTCTATTCTCTTCGGGGCAGCTATGGCCGTCCATAGGTTCATTGGTATTAAAATCAAGGAACCAGGGCGGCCAGGGTGTTCTGCTAATAACACCAGAGCAGAACCAGCCTGGAAGAGGAGGATAGAATGCCGTATCACCCACGCCAGAAGACTCATTGGCAGATTGCTATGCTTCAGGTCGGGCAACACAAGGCCAAGGATTGTGCGCTCTGTTAGGATAGCCCTCAATGGGCTCGGGGTTAGGCTGGATCAAGCCGACATAACCCAAAAACTAACGGAGCGCATCGACGATCTGAAGCAGAAAATCGCTGCGTGGGGGAACCGCATACGACGATACTCGGAAAGAGTCGAGCGATTTCAGCAGAATCGTCTTTTCTCGAGTGATCAGAAAAGGTTCTACAAAAACCTGGAGTGTCCTGCAGTCTGTTCTGTCTCTCCACAGCCGAGTCCGGCCGACCTCATCGCCTTCTGGCGAAGTATCTGGTCAGGAGAGGTAGAGCACGATGAGGGCCCTTGGATTGCGGCGATAGAGGAGGCATGTGCCGCAATTAAGCCGATGAACCCGGTCGCCATCTCTTCGGAGGATGTAGTTGGTGCAGTAAGGCGGGCTGCGAACTGGAAAAGTCCGGGGCCCGACGGACTGCACCACTACTGGCTGAAGGCGTTCTCGGCTTGCCATGTCACCTTGGCTCGCCAATTTCAAGAGGCTCTCGAGCAAAGGACGCTCCCGAACCTTTTCACCACTGGGATCACTCACCTAGCTCCAAAGACCACCGATACCGCGGACCCATCTAAATACCGCCCCATTACGTGTCTTACTACCATCTACAAGACACTGACATCCGTTCTGAGCTCCAAGATAACCCGTCACGTTGACGAAAATAACATCATATCTGGAGCTCAGAACGGATGCCGGGGTGGTAGCCGCGGCACTAAGGAGCTCCTTCTCATCGATTCCGTTGCGGGCCAGCTGGTCAAACGCAACCGCCGGAACTTCGCCGCAGCCTGGATTGACTATAAAAAGGCATTCGACTCGGTGCCTCATTCATGGCTCTTGAGGGTCCTTGAGCTGTACAAAGTTGATAGCACAGTTCAAGACTTCCTCCGGTCGTGTATGGGGCAATGGAGCACGATCTTTTGTCTCCATGGCAAGCGGCTGGCGGCTGCCGATGACCGGATAAGGATACGGAGGGGTATCTTCCAGGGCGACTGTCTGAGTCCACTATGGTTCTGCTTGGCCTTGAATCCTCTTAGTACATTACTAGAGAATTCGGGGACAGGCTTTCAGTTTCGGAGAGGAGGGACAAAAGTGCCTCACCTTCTCTACATGGATGACCTCAAACTGCTGGCACCCAATGCTACTCGTCTGAGGGAATTACTGAACCTCACCACGGGGTTTAGTAGTTCCATCAGAATGGAGCTTGGGCTAGACAAGTGTGCGGTCTTGCATGTTGAGAAGGGAAAGGTTACTCATACGGCCGGGATCAACCCCGAGCCAACTAACATCAAGACCCTCTCTGAAACTGAAACATACCGGTATCTGGGCATGTCACAATCCGTAGGGGTAAAGGAGGCGGACATGAAACAGTCAGTTTGCGAGGACTTTTTTCGACGTCTGACAAAGATCTGTAAAAGTTACTTGTCAGGCGCCAATAAGATCCAAGCTTATAACGGCTGGGTCATGCCCGTTCTCATGTACTCCTTTGGCGTGCTCAGATGGACTCAGACCGAACTTGACGCCCTGGATACAAGAGTCCGCACGACTATGACTCTCCACCGTATGCATCACCCAAAATCGTCTGTCATGAGGTTGTATATCCCCCGAAAGTGCGGTGGCAGAGGCCTACTCAGCGTCAAAACCATGCACAATCGGGAGATATGCAGCCTCAGGACCTACTTCGAGACGAAAAGGGAGTCTCCGATGCATGTGGAGATCATAGAATGTGATAAAGGACTCACCCCCCTATCCTTGGCCAAGAGCGATTGGCAGAAACCGGTGGTACTGAGCACCTCTGACCGAGAGACCGTATGGAAGGGGAAGGAGCTGCACGGACGCTTTTTTAAGGCTCTTCATGAGCCCCATATTGATAGAAAAGCGTCCGTGCAGTGGTTGCGCTTCGGAGACCTCTTTGGGGAAACCGAAGGGTTTGTCTGTGCGATACAAGATCAGGTGATTAAGACGCGGAACTACCGAAAGTACATTCTGAAGGATGGCACTCACGACATTTGTCGAGCCTGTCGCCATCCCGGAGAGTCACTCAGACATGTGCTTTCGGGCTGTTCGGCTCTTGCCAACACTGAGTATTTGCACAGACACAACCAAGCAGCCAAAATCCTTCACCAAGAGCTTGCTCTAATGTACGGTCTCTTGGATCAGCGGCTGCCTTATTACCAGTATACACCGGTGCCAGTGCTAGAACGCGACGGAATCCGGCTCTATTGGGACCGGTCTATCATCACGGACAGGACTATTCTAGCGAATAAGCCTGATATCGTGGTGTTAGACCGGGCACAGTCGAGGGTGTTTTTGGTGGACATCACAATTCCATATGACGAGAACCTTGTGAGAGCTGAGACGGAGAAAAAACGTAAGTACCTTGATCTGGCTCACGAGGTTACCGCCATGTGGCATGTGGAGTCCACTGAAATCATCCCGATCGTTATATCTGCCAATGGGTTAGTCCCAGTCAGCCTCGCTCACCATCTGAGGCGGCTGGGGTTCCGTGGCGGCTCGGGAAGATGCAAAAAGCGGTCTTGCTCGACTCGGCTAGGATAGTCCGCCGGTTTCTTCACCTGTCGCCCTGACCCCCGGCCGTTTGGTCTCCCTGCCGGGGTGAATCCTCCGCCCGGAGCATATATGTATTTATGTAGCCTATATTTAAGTTTATTTATATCAAGTATCTAAGTACGTTTATCATAACAGTTTCGGTTTTTGTCAATATGTATTTATTGTGTGTCCGGGCGTGTCAACCCCGAGCCAATCAACATCAAGACCCTCTCTGAAACTGAAACATACCGGTATCTGGGCATGTCACAATCCGTAGGGGTAAAGGAGGCGGACATGAAACAGTCAGTTTGCGAGGACTTTTTTCGACGTCTGACAAAGATCTGTAAAAGTTACTTGTCAGGCGCCAATAAGATCCAAGCTTATAACGGCTGGGTCATGCCCGTTCTCATGTACTCCTTTGGCGTGCTCAGATGGACTCAGACCGAACTTGACGCCCTGGATACAAGAGTCCGCACGACTATGACTCTCCACCGTATGCATCACCCAAAATCGTCTGTCATGAGGTTGTATATCCCCCGAAAGTGCGGTGGCAGAGGCCTACTCAGCGTCAAAACCATGCACAATCGGGAGATATGCAGCCTCAGGACCTACTTCGAGACGAAAAGGGAGTCTCCGATGCATGTGGAGATCATAGAATGTGATAAAGGACTCACCCCCCTATCCTTGGCCAAGAGCGATTGGCAGAAACCGGTGGTACTGAGCACCTCTGACCGAGAGACCGTATGGAAGGGGAAGGAGCTGCACGGACGCTTTTTTAAGGCTCTTCATGAGCCCCATATTGATAGAAAAGCGTCCGTGCAGTGGTTGCGCTTCGGAGACCTCTTTGGGGAAACCGAAGGGTTTGTCTGTGCGATACAAGATCAGGTGATTAAGACGCGGAACTACCGAAAGTACATTCTGAAGGATGGCACTCACGACATTTGTCGAGCCTGTCGCCATCCCGGAGAGTCACTCAGACATGTGCTTTCGGGCTGTTCGGCTCTTGCCAACACTGAGTATTTGCACAGACACAACCAAGCAGCCAAAATCCTTCACCAAGAGCTTGCTCTAATGTACGGTCTCTTGGATCAGCGGCTGCCTTATTACCAGTATACACCGGTGCCAGTGCTAGAACGCGACGGAATCCGGCTCTATTGGGACCGGTCTATCATCACGGACAGGACTATTCTAGCGAATAAGCCTGATATCGTGGTGTTAGACCGGGCACAGTCGAGGGTGTTTTTGGTGGACATCACAATTCCATATGACGAGAACCTTGTGAGAGCTGAGACGGAGAAAAAACGTAAGTACCTTGATCTGGCTCACGAGGTTACCGCCATGTGGCATGTGGAGTCCACTGAAATCATCCCGATCGTTATATCTGCCAATGGGTTAGTCCCAGTCAGCCTCGCTCACCATCTGAGGCGGCTGGGGTTCCGTGGCGGTTCGCTCGCAGGCAAGATGCAAAAAGCGGTCTTGCTCGACTCGGCTAGGATAGTCCGCCGGTTTCTTCACCTGTCGCCCTGACCCCCGGCCGTTTGGTCTCCCTGCCGGGGTGAATCCTCCGCCCGGAGCATATATGTATTTATGTAGCCTATATTTAAGTTTATTTATATCAAGTATCTAAGTACGTTTATCATAACAGTTTCGGTTTTTGTCAATATGTATTTATTGTGTGTCCGGGCGTGAGCGTATAATTTATCTATAATAATTAAAAATAATTAATAATTAATAATAATATTTCAGTCAATGGTCTTTTTGCGAAAAGCTTCGACCAACGCCTTAAGAAGCTTTCGCTTAATTGTTGGATCAAGGGTCGTATACAGAAGACATAGTCCTTGAAACGGCGCGTATTGTGAGGAGGTTCCTCACTCTGGAGCCCTGACCACCGGCTGCTTGGCCTCGCAAAGGCCCCGCAAATGGAGGAGCATATTTTTTATACATTTTTAATAGTGTTTTTTTTTATATATTTTTGTATCATATATAACATTGTTAAAAATTTTAAAAAATATATCTAAATAAAAATAAATGACAGTTAATAAAGATTTACATCACTCGACATTAATGTTGGTTTATTGATTCAACACTGACCTTCCCCGGTCTAAGATCAACATCATGCATTCGTTTATTTCAGGTACCTTTTGAAACGTCAAATTCATCTTCTTGTAGAGAGTCCCGGCTACACCGGCTCGGAACATCCCAAGCCATATCAATAAATTCATAGTTCCTTGTAAACGATCACAAGATACAAACCCTTCGGAGTAGTGAACGAAATGAAACGCTTTTAATGGCGGCATTAAAATTCACCGAAAGGCGATGAAATCTTGAATTTTCCTTTGATTGTTTAAACAACTTCACTCCAACCCCTTTCTTTGCTTAATTGGGAGGGGGATTCCGGATTTCGCCATTCTTGATACTTGCGTGTACTTTATATTTACATAAAACGTGTAATTAAAAAGATTTCTCCAGGAACTCGTGAAAAATTCATGACTTACGCGCAGCCTACGGCATATTCTTTTATCTACATACAGTTTCATATGAATTCAAAATTCTAAATCATTTATTTCAAGAAGGCTGTTTTACAAGTATTTTTGAAACGTCAAGTCTGTCAGTATGTAGTGACTCTACCACCGGTTTGGAATGCAGTTCCTGTCGCGAAGCACCGGCCAGAAACTCAGCGGTTACTCTTTTAAAAATAAATATTACAATTTATATTTTATAATTAACAATTTTGGTTATCCCATCTTGTGTGTAGAAAGAAAAGCCGATTGTATTTATTTATTTATTAATAATAATAATAGAAACAATGGTACAACATAAAATTAAGCGACATTATCACTAGAAGTGTTCTTTTCCAGGTAACCTATATTAACGGACCTTTACATTTGACTTGATTGTATATAACCGGGATACCACACACTCATCCTAAGATTTCTAAAACAATACAGATTGTACAGATATCTTAAATTTAGCACAGTTACTCATTTTACGAGGTAAGCGCTCACTATAAACGGATTTCCTGATATTTCCATTGAATGGAATATAAGCAAGTTAAACACCCAGTATTTTATACAGTTTAGGTTACTGTTTTTGACGTGACAACGTCTCATAATTCGATAGAGCCGGCTGCACGCACGAAAAAACATGACTCATGCGGCGTTACCTCGCTTTGAGGCGTTCCATGTAAGCCATGAAGTGCAAGCGAGAGCGCGGAACGAGCGACAAAGAAGCACAATCGGCCTTTGCGTTCGGCAGCGTTCGACATCCGTCTATTAAATATAATTATTAAATATATTAATTTTAAATTAAAAATTAACATATTTATAAATTAATATATTTATTACAAATTTAAAATATAAATTCATAAAATCAAAATTAATTATTTTATTCATGTAAATTAAAATTTATAAAAATATACTTAAATTAAAAATTTTAATAACCAATTAAATGCTACCATTCCATCAGTATTTTTAACCGACGAAAAAAACGGAGGAGGTTCTCAATTCGACACGTATATTTTTTTTTTTTTTTTTTTTTTTTTTTTTTTTTTTATATGTATGACCACGCATAACTTTTTACAGTGTTGTCCGATTTTGATAATTCTTTTTTTATTAGAAAGGACATACATCCAAGGTGGTCCCATTGTCCGCATGTTAGGATCTGATGACGATATCCTGGGGAAATTGAAGGAACTCTTCAAATTTTGGAGGCACGCTTACAGCGATTTCGGTTTTTGTCTCGGTATCGGTAGCTTTTTGGCTACTAGTGCCGTATAATATACTATGACAGTATAGCACGAGTACGTTACGTGGCGATAAATCACTAAAAAGTAAGAAATAAAATTTTTTAACAAAAAATAGAACCGACTGAAAGCGCACTAAAAAGTAAAAAATAACTGTGTCATTTAGTTGCTTTAATTTACTTAAGCATATCTAGGAGTCGGTGCCAGCCAAGGTTTCTACTTTCAAGGACGTTACCTAGAACCCACAAACTTCTTTACTACGTATAAAAGTTTTTAACAAAAAATAGAACCGACTCAAAGATCACTAAAAAGTAAAAAATAACTGTGTCATTTAGTTGCTTTAATTTACTTAAGCATATCTATGAAGTCGGTGCCAGCAATTTTAAGGAACATTTATTTTACGTAGTAAAGAAGTTTGTGGGTTCTAGGTTACGTCCTTGAAAGTAGAAACCTTGGCTGGCACCGACTCCTAGATATGCTTAAGTAAATTAAAGCAACTAAATGACACAGTTATTTTTTACTTTTTAGTGATCTTTGAGTCGGTTCTATTTTTTGTTAAAAACTTTTATTTCTTACTTTTTAGTAATTTATCGCCACGTAACGTACTCGTGCTATACTGTCATAGTATATTATACGGCACTAGTAGCCAAAAAGCTACTGATACCGAGACAAAAACCGAAATCGCTGTAAGCGTGCCTCCAAAATTTGAAGAGTTCCTTCAATTTCCCCAGGATATCGTCATCAGATCCTAACATGCGGACAATGGGACCACCTTGGAAGTATGCCCTTTCTAATAAAAAAAGAATTATCAAAATCGGACAACACTGTAAAAAGTTATGCGTGGTCATACATATACAAAAAAAAAAAAAAAAATATACGTGTCGAATTGAGAACCTCCTCCTTTTTTTTTTCGTCGGTTAAAAATAAATGTTCCTTAAACATGCTGGCACCGACTTCATAGATATGCTTAAGTAAATTAAAGCAACTAAATGACACAGTTATTTTTTACTTTTTAGTGCGCTTTCAGTCGGTTCTATTTTTTGTTAAAAAATTTTATCTTACGACGTTGTCACGTTCAGTTCAACTATCGTCAGTAAACCGACTTTACAGACAACCAATTTTTTTGATTGCAATTACGTCTGATGGTAATCAAAGATGCAGCCTTCGATGGAACGTGCTTGCCTAATGTAATAAAAAAATATTCTAATAAATCTAAGCAGTAAAACTTGTACTGTAATGCACAAGTATTAAATTATTTTAGTAATTATAATATATTTATCTCCACACATATATGTCGAAGGAAAGAAATCAGTGTAAAAGTGTTCTTAAGAAGTAAATTAAATTAGCGAGTAAAGTAAGATGGGTGTAAATAAACTACTGCTCTGATTCTTAATAATACTATAAGAATTATAGAAATCTACTTCATGTATCGAAAACATTGTAAACTGGCAATAAATCTGTTAGTGAAGACAAAGACTTTCTTTTATACTTGCATAACCCTGGATCGCCCAAAAAAGTAAGAACTACTAGAGATGATGTCAAGGAAAACGGTGATTCTCCGACATATATTTACTTCTTTGTTCTTAAATAAAATATTTAGTATCTAAAATATGTAGTCAAGAATCTAAAATATCAGTCACACCTGATCCTTTCATGATCAATCGATAAATGTTAGCATTATTCGAAGTACACGTTCTAGAAAGTACCGACCTTAGTGTGTTATGTCTATCAACCTGAGGTGATAAGAATCGAGTGCTTAAAATGACACTAGCAACCGTATCCTTCAGATCGAAGCACGACAAGGCTACTTAACAGAAAAGCTCATGGTAGTATTACTTCCCTAGACGAGCTTTGTCACTAAAGTACTACTAAAATTGACTACTTACCTATAGCTAATTTAATGGACCATTATGACCCGACTACAAAAGTGATGTATTTATAAAGCGGTGCACCGATTAAACGCATGGGTGTCATTAGTCGGTATAGCGCGCGATGGCGACCAGCGGCGGGCAATGGCGGGCAATGGCGATATTAATGGCGCAGATTAACCCGTGATGCCAGGTGAGATATGGACTCGTTTACCTGAACGATGGCTGCCATTTATCCGTTAAACATTTTTAATCTATGGCACTAATATTGGGAATTTGATAAACAATGTGTTTAATTACATTCAAATGCATTTATTTATCCGTTAAACATTTTTAATCTATGGCACTAATATTGGGAATTTGATGAACAATGTGTTTAATTACATTCAAATGCATTTATTTGAAGTACTTACGCTTAGCTTATAAGCGTTTTTGTTACGGCAAGTTTGTCTTTTGCAGAGACTCTACTCTATGCGCTATGGAATGCATTAAACGATTATATTATAATCTACAACTACAATATTACAGACTACATCAGATTAACATAGTCTACTTTTTGACTCCGAAATTTTTACGGAAACGGGAACTGCGCGGGATAGACCGTGGGCGTTCTTTAGTAAACAATAAATATAGTAATTATTATTATTATAATATAATTTACAAATTATTTCTACTTCATGTGTGAAGATGAACGCCGATCTGATTGCATCCAAGCCTATTTTTGAAATTCATCAATGGAATGTAACCTCGATTAACCCTTTTAAAATATTGACTAAATTCAAATGCAATTGACCTTTCGCGATCTTACTTTAAGAAAATTTCCAAAATCTCTACGAGTACATTGTATAAAATGTTTTATATAAAACAGCAATCTTAAAATCTATTTAGCTTTTTAAATATTAGGAAGAAAATACACTATGTCAGACGCAGTAATGCCGCTAGTGTGCACATGCACTAACGATATTAATTATTCATCGGATCGGGCGAATAAACCAATTTCACGCTTCTTTGCTCGCGAATCGTAGCCGCCGCTATTGTGGCTTATACAGGATGTTGCCGTTATGCATTTTGGATTTTTAACATTTATTCCGTGCACCTTTTGATTCTCACGTACAATTTTTTGTTTACAGTGTAAGTCTTTATTACATAAATTTTGCATGCATAAGAGAATTGTATTGTAAGAAAGCTTTAAACAAATAACAATATAAGGACGTGCTTTATATTAATATATACTTTACTTTGTGACAATATATTTTAGTACCTTTTCAATGTATTTTAATATATTATTACACATACATTCCACATATGACTTGACACACATAGAAGTAATTAATGTCTTATTTTATTCGCATTGTCCAACTGTATCGATAGATTCAGTGAGAGAAAAATAAAAAAATCTTGAATAAAATTGTTAACATTTAATTATATAAATTTATATTGCAGAGCCTACATATTCGATATACTCTTCCGACTAAGATTTCGGGTAATAAATAAGAAATAATACATTTTAAATATGGTTTGGGTTTTAGGACACGCTGTACAGCCGTAACTAAACGCAACCGTAAGCCAAAACCACGCGATCAAATTTGCCGCGTCAGAGCTCACGCGTCGCCGATGCGCTTCCAACGTCATACTGTGTAATTGTCGCTCTTTGAATGCTGTAATTAAGGTTTAAACTCACCCTTTATTAAAATATTAAATTATAAAATATATCCGCCTCTATAAAAATAAGTCAGAATTCATAAAGCAGGGTACTGTTGATTGTATTAAATGAACATACGTTAATAATGATGAATTAGTAACGAAGTATTTTCTTGTACGCGTCACACAATTGAATTCTTAATTTTATAGATTAAAGAAAAGTTTTAGTTATGACTCCTAAAGTGTAAATAAATGCTTGACGATTGCTAAAAAACAGAACTAAATCGAATACAAGGTAAACAGAAGCTGCTAAATAGAAACTAATGATAATTTTGAAATAAGCACACCAAAATACATCAAATGTGATAATAATATTGTTAGAAAATTTTGTTTGTTTGTTATGAACAGCCAGTAAGAAATTTTATAATATTTTTTCTCTCAAAAATTTCGATTCGGATATTTCAAAAACTTGATAATTCGTAATTTTTTAAGAGTCCTTCGAATTTCCAATTATAGACTATAGTCGGAGAAAATGAGTCGCGGTCAATATTAGTTTTGTTAAAAGCCAAAGTAGAGGGTGTTTCAAAATCCTACGCTTAGAAGTTCACTTCAACAGCAAGTTTTTAATAAAAACCTAAAATAAACCGCAAAGGTAAACAGTTTCGAGGGTTTGAAGCAAAATTTATGTAAGTCGTCCGATATAAATTTCAAATCCTGATTGTCAAGTCGGGGTTTTCTTCAACAAACGGAGAGACGCAGGGCGGGGCGGTACCGGGATTAACATTTATATTAATTGAATATATTGTTGCGCTACTTATTTCGAAATGCTAATACATTCGCCCGAGATTAATGTCCTCAACCGATTTTGAGTGACTTATTTAATTCAACTTGGATTTCATTAGCTGTGTTACACTAAGTATCCACTCATAATATCCGGTAAAGTAAGAATTTTCAAGATTTGCTATTATGTAACTTAAAGACAACTAATATTATAAATGGGAAAGTTTGTATTAATGGATAAATGTTGGTTGCCCAATCAGAACAGAGCGACTTAACGATCAAGATTTCATCACTACAGCAGCCTATGAGGCTTTGGATCACGGGATCTTAGGTTGGAGATTGAGGTTAGGTACCTAATTGAACAAACTTTTCTTCTTACCAAGAAATTCTCAGCCTAGAGTTTGTAAATTTATGGCATTATAGTCTTCTTTTGGTGGTGGTTCTTATTCAATTGGTAAATAGAGCGATGCTAGGACCAGTGGCCTGGTCTCGGCATCTATGTGCTGTATTCCGTTTTGTATCCTTACCGTAGTAAGATCTCTGAAACAGTATTGTGTTAGGAGCGTTGCTTTGATGGAACGGGGTATATATATCCCTGTTCTTGGTGGTGTTTGTTTACTGTCGAAAAGTATCTTACCAGTGCAACTGTTGAAGCCGCATATCTGATTCTTCCTGACCCACGGCTCTTGGATCAGGACTACCGTGTCAGCTTCGACTTCCAAAAGTCCTCGTAGCAAGTTGTTTGTGCTGGAGGTTTGTTTGTATGATTTTAATTCTGTTTTTGGTTGTATTTATGTTGACCTTTGTATGGTTATGGTTACTTACATTTTTATTATGGGGATCGTATGTAGATTGATAGGGGAGGGGGGGAGGTTTGTTGTTTTTAGGGGGGAGGGGGAAATAGGTGGTGCCAATGTGCCAGTAGTGTGGTCAGTAGTGTAGGTTGATAATGATCATCATTGCTGGTTCAAGCAATCTAGATCAATAAAGCAATAGGTACGTTTCCTCATTTCCCTGCTGACCGAATTATAAAGAATAAAACAGCGTCGCAGAGGAAAATCGTCTTAAGCCCGGAGCAGCGTCCCGCGGGGCGGCGGTGATTAAATAAAACTCCACCGAGCGGAAAAACAACCGGACTCTTACGGCGCCTTAGCTCGGAGGAAACTCAAAATATTTAAATCCATACTAATATTTTAAACTAGCTGCGCCCAATGACTTTATAAGCGTCGATGGCGCTCTTGTGAGAATATTTGGTTAAAAATAAAAAGTGTGTACTGTTTTTGTCAATATTCCTTCCTTTCTTTTTTTGGCAAATTACACCAGGCCGAGCGTAGAACAACCACAACAAACGTTATAGCATCGTGATATGTTATGTATTGTGCAAAGCTCCACTCCCAAAATTCATTTATTATTCTATCTTAAATTAACTATTTTATTAATAGCATTAAATTAGGTTTTCTTCTTCATTCGTCGATCTTTAAACTTCTCTTATTCTTGTCTGTCATATGTCACTAGTAGAGCTCTTAAAGAGATAAACGTTTCCTTGTCCACTTCCTTTTTTTTTCTTAATCTTGTAAGTTGTAACATTTAATATTTGGCATGAAATAAATATAAAAAATCCCCACATCTACAAGGTGGGAGGTCTGGCCCTGTAGTGTACGAGAACGTTGATAATGTCGATGAGAAAAAGCAGAACGTCGAATTTATAACACATTATATTATCACTATTACGTTTAAATAATCTAAAACTAACTTTCTTAATGATTCAAAATAATGTTAGTCATTGAATTGAATAAAGATAAACTTTGACTTCGAAAATAATGTCTAAGTACAAGTAGCGGCACGAAACTCTAGCGCTGACCGTTATTGCGCAGAAGTAAAAATTTAAGTATCATGGGGGAGCTTGAGGAATGAAGGGCGGGCGCGTGTAGCGGCGATTGGCTCCCCAGTCGCATTCCGTCCCCCGCACTGAAACGACGCACCGCGGACTTCCAGTGTACAGTCTCGCTCTGAGTTGCACTGTTATTATTGTTAATTTTCAGTTGGTTTGTTAAATATAATTATATATTTTGTTGTTTTTTTTAAGTTTGTTTATGAATTTAAAGGGAATGATATACCGTTTTGCGACGCCAGGTGTGTTACCATTGCCTGATTCAGATAAGACTAGTCTTATACCTAAAATAAAAATTGACAATATAATAATGTTTTATTCTTTTACTCCCCGTAAGATTTTCAAAATTTATTTATTCATTTATGGTAAATATCTATACTATATAATTATGTCTTAAGTAATACGAAATCTTTGGAAATTAGAACTATAAACATTAACATATATAAGCACAAACACGCACGTAACGTACACAAACACATACATACATACGCATGCACGCACGCACACACACATATTAAAACGATGTCATAACATGATTTGGCTATTAATTAGGTAATTATAGTATATATTGTATTGCGTACGCGACGGTACCGATGCGCAGTCATCCCTTCTACGTTTCGTTCAGCGCTAGACTTACATGCCGCTAGTTATGCTTGTGTTGTTTTGTCTTTTCGAAACATTAAGTACAATAATAATTATTTATTTTTTTCCAAACCACAAATTCCCCTGGCTGTCAAATAACTCAAACCCGCTGGCCAGTAACGAGGGGAGGCGCGGGCAGGATGAGCAACGTTATGGAAATTTAATTATTTTACTGTAGGACAATAAAACAATGAAAGCGGAAGATACATACAGCCTGATGCATCTAATTTATTGTTCACTACTTGAATGATTATTTACTTACAAAGTTAAATAGGCGTTGGGGTTTTAAATTTCAAACGTCCTCAAAATATAACCCAGATATTTTTTTTTATCAACTACAAGTTGGCCTTTGACTGCTATCACACCTGATGTTAAGTGTTGATGCAGTTTAAGATGGAAACTGGCTAACTCGTTAGGAGAGGGACGAAAATCCACACCCCTTTCGGTTTCTACATGACATTGTACCGGAACGCTAAATTGCTTGGCGGTACGTCTTTGTCGGTAGGGTGGTAAATAGCCACGGTGAAAGCCTCTCACCAGCCAGACCAAGACAAATTAAGAAAAATCTCAATCTGCCCCGCCGGGAATCGAACCCAGGACCTCCGTCTTAGATTCAAATGCGTTAATTATAAGAAGGTTAGCTTACAAGCACCTTTGCAGCGTTAAGTTAAATTATTTGTAGCTGACTCTACCACTGGATCGGAAAGCAGATTCTGTTGAGTAGAGCCGGCAAGATACTCAACAGTTGTTTTTATAATTATAATTCTACTAGCGGAAGCCCGCGACTCCGTACGTGAGAAATTCTGTTTTGTGACAGTTCGTTCGACGAGTTCGACAAAAATTAGCTCCCAGAGTGCCGAGTGTGAGTTTGTTATCGAGCGACTGCGTAAAAACGTAACGCGAATTTGTATGAAATTTTAGTAGGGCCATCTAGTTATAGCGAGAGTAAACGCCTTTTTTTCAATATAATTTGACGTTATCAGTGAATACGTTTTTACGCAGTCACTCTGTGAAAAACTCACACTTGCCCCACAGAGTATCCCAGGCTCCATACTATCTTTGTACCAAATTTTATTTAAATCAGTTCAATAGTTAAGGCGTGACTGAGTAACTAACAGATAGAGTTACTTTTGCATTTATAATAATAGTAAAGACTAGTAGATATTGCCGTCGAAACTTGAAGCCGAAAAATATTGTTCCACCCGGAATTT
Organism: Mycalesis mineus; assembly: GCA_034621355.1. Lineage (NCBI taxonomy): Eukaryota > Metazoa > Arthropoda > Insecta > Lepidoptera > Nymphalidae > Mycalesis > Mycalesis mineus. Next base: position 718,279 of record CM067886.1, read on the forward strand.
AATTCAAAATTTATTTAATTTAAAATATGGTTAACTCAAAATAGTACAGCAAAAGGCAAATTATTTTGCATTTGTACAGTTTTAAGCCGTAACATGGAGATGAAATTTGACAAAACTCGCTGATACAGTAATTAAGTTGGAATAACTTTTAGTTGAGACGGATTACGACTAGTTCCTGTAAGGTATCTGTAAGTACGAACTAATTTTCGGATGTTGGTGGTGTTACTGTTGTATGGTTTTTGTTTTATACGAGTTTACGAATTTAATGGAGTCTTAACTATTAAATCATTTTGCTATTTCTATAATACATACAAAGCATCACACCACGTTTCCATAGAGGTAGACAAAGACTACATTCTTCGATTTTTTTTTATCAACTACATGTTGGCCCTTGACTGCTATCACACCTGATGTTAAGTGTTGATGCAATCTAAGATGGAAGCGGGCTAACTTGTTACGAGTAGGACCAAATCCACACACCTTTCGATTTCTACACGACATCGAACCGGAACGCTTAATCGCTTGGCGGTACGTCTTTGTCGGTATGGTGGTAACTAGCCACGTCGAAAGCCTCCCACCAGCCAGACCAAGACAAATTAAGAAAAATCTCAATCTTCCCCGCCGGAAATCGAACCTAGGACCTCCGTCTTATAAATCCACCGCGCATACCACTGCGCTACGGAGGTCGTCAGGTGATTTGCGACGGTCCTTGCATACTTCCTTAGCTTCTTCCACTCTCATTAATCCTTTCATACAAGATCGTCGGTTTAGGGTACTCTTAACCTGGCGCTTATTTAAAATATCTTGAATTTGGTTTAGAAACATTCGCCTAGGTCTTCCACTTCCAACATTTCTATTTAATCTCGCCTCATAAATCTCTTTTGTAAATCTTCTTTTATCATATTCTCCCTACATGCCCAAACTATCTAAGAATCCCTTTCTCTATTTTAGTCACAACATCTTCTTTTACACCACACTGTTCTCTTATTATACTATTGTTAACTCTGTCACACAGTTTTATTCCGCACATACTTCTCAATGCTCTCTGCCATTTTTATAGGTTTAGCATAGAAAATAAACTACGGTCATTGTTTATTTAAGTTTTGCTACAACGTTGATTTAATACCGTGTTAAATTGATCCGTAAACAAACAGGGCCGGCGGCAGGCTCGTTAAATAAATGCAGTGTCAAATGATAATGTTAATCCGTCACATGCGCGCCGCTGTCGAGTCCCACGAGGTTTATGTCGCGCCGCAGACGAGCGGTTTTAAAAATGCCTTTATATTCTCACATACAAACTACCACAGTTCCAATGTCCCTCGAAGCCATTGTACTAGTTTTACGTGAAAAATTGTTGCTGTATCGCCCAAATTCTTAAATTAGTATTAGCTTATGTTTGCAAATAACGCTATTGCGCTCTTAATAAAGAACTTGAATAAATACAAATACCCAAAAATATAAATAAAAAGTTGAGAGGTGTCAAGGGACACCCGGATGGAACGAAGTTATAAATATATGTATACATATTTATACTCTATCGACTTCGTAAACACAACAGCGTATAGGTTAGAACACGCACGGCTATACGTTCTGATATTGTAATATTAAAATATAATTTGCTTTTGCTTTTGCCCAGAGCAGCAGCGCAACGCAGGTGGTTTTTCCTTCCCAAGCGAGCGTTACAACTTTTCGTGAGATTTTTTTCCGTCTAGCCCCCTTTCACAACGCCGTTCCAAAAATCTTAAAGGTAAATAAAAATCTTAATTTTATAAGTAGGTATGTTTTGTTGTGGTCTAACAGCAGACCGATTGAAATCTCTTGCTATAATATTATTTACTCGATCATTTTTGCCAATTAATATGCCATCATTCCATTAGTTCAAGTCATACTTAAACTAAGTAAAGTAGCAAGTATATTTAATCGAAGTTTGGTGGTTGTATGTTTCAAGTAGTTTACGACATATTTTTTATTTTCATGTCGCCTTTTTTAAGAAAATCAATCAAAATAGATAAAAAAGTTAAACCTTTTTGAAAAATAGTTAATTAAGTATTACGTAAAAATTTTATTAAAAAAATAGGAATCTCCGCGTTTTTTCCGCCTGTTTACGTCCGCCAAATCAAAGGAATGCGTGCAAAAAGGGGTGCGAAGTGACACGTGTCGGACCCTGATTGGACACATCGCGCACCTACCGCCGTAGCCTGCGCCGCTCACCCTGCACCGCTCACCCTGCTATTACGAGAATAAGCTGATTTTGAGCGAACGAGGAAATAATGACGCTTGTTACTGTTGCTTCTGTTGTGTGACGGGCTTGTGAATGAATACAATTACGAATATTTTTAAATGATTAGTTTAAATAAAACAGCTAAGTAATGCGTTACGAAAGCCATTGTGTTATAAGTTCAGTTATTATTTGCGAACGTTAAATCTAAAATGGATAAGAAATATTATTTAATAAACCTACCTGCTGTTACGATATCGTAAATAAACCGAAAAGAGTGTAGATTTCATTCTACTCCTAAAACGTGAGTCCGCTTCTATCTCTCATTGCATCGTCTTTCAATACAAAATTGCAGTATTGCAACTTATATTTTTGACGCCTGTCATAAAAAAATACTATAGACGTGGTCAAAATTGTTCTTTTAATGAAGATCCCATAAGCCGATCCGTGGATGTCAGCAATTTTCTATTATGATAAAAAGCGTTACAGACTTTTGTGTTATTAAATAAAAGCTAAATTCCTGACTGTCTAATTTTTGGGAATTTTAAAATATTATATTTTAACTTATTTGGTATAATGTTAAAAGATATCCTATATCGTTAACTCCATTCTAAAATGCACAGTGCTAAAGATTTTGATTCCAATAACTATTAGGACCATGCCTACGTGAAATTGCGGCATGAATATTTACGGCATTTTCCCATTGGACGGCAACGTTAATACTTTACACTAGATTGTTGACAAATATTGCCAGTCGAGGCAATTAGCCACGGAGAAATATCTTGGAAGTTTTGTTTTATGTATATCTTGTTTAAAAACCTGTACACGACAAGGGACAATTTCATTATTAAAATTGACTGACATCATTTTTCTCATAAAATGGGTACGACTACAGACCGTAGCTCCTATTTGCTACCAATATTTGAGTTTAAAAGGAAAATATCCTCCTTGCGATCCCGGGACGTCCATTGTCAAGTATCGAAGGGTTTATCAATCTGTAAATTGCCCCCATCGGCCGCCATGTTGTCCACCCCGCCCTCTGTGTTCGGCTGCCGAAACCAAACGGAATATTGTCGTTATTACAAACGTAAACAAGACGAATATTTGAATTTAAATAGAAGTAGATAAAACTGTCATGTCAATGCAGTGGTTAGCCTAGACAATTATGAAGTCCTGAGTTCCATTCCTGGCTAAGAAATACATATTAAGAACTTTTTCTTCTGAGATTTTCTCAGTAGCATCCCGAATATATAGGTCACTAGCAGTCGCCCGCGACGTCGTCCGCGTGAAAACCTTTTAGGTACCCTTTTAATTTTAAAGACAGACTTTCCTATAAAGTGTGCTCTTTTCCCGCTACCCCCCCTCAATTTAATTTTTTTATAGTTTCCCGTGAAGCAATATCCTCCGTCCCGTCCCGTGTACTAAAGATCTACATTTTTGTTAAACATTGTACGATATAACAGTACATTAACATTATATATTTTTATGGCTAGCTAATGTGTATAGATTATAATAGTCTATTTCACTTTTGAGTCTAGCTTTCATAATAATAAATGCTGTTGTAGAGATAAGGCCGTTTAAACAAACGAACAAACTTTTTCGTATATTATATAAATGTGGTCTGCCATGCCAAATAAATTGAAAGAAAAGATCAAAGATCGAAATATCCAATATCTAAGGCATCGTGCGCGCAATAAGGTAAATTTAATAAATTTCACGGTCCGACTCGCGCGACAATAACTGTGATATATATAATATAAATATAAAATATTATATAGCCTATAACACTCACCGATAACGTAGCATTCTACTGGTGAAAGAATTTTTAAAATCGGATCAGTAGTTCCGAAGATCAGCCCCGACAGAGTTTTATTTACAAACTTACAAACTTAAAAATTTACAAACTTACAAACTTTACCTCTATATAATATTAAGTATAGACTAGTATTGGTTGGTTTTAGCTACATGGAGAGTTCTCTAAGGACATCTCGTTGAGAATTAGGTCTCGGCTTACAGTAACGTTCAAACATTCAATATTTTTTTTTTATTTATTTATTCATTACAAATTCGCAGTTGACTGCAATTTTGTAATGAAAGACGATGCAATGAGAGACAATGTACCTACACGAGTTGCAAAATACTAATTTTAGTTTTACTTATCTTACCGCATATAAGAATATTTAAAATCGTACATCAATTGCATAAACAACGTCTGTATAAGCAAATGTGTCAATTCATCCTCCAAAATACAATCTGTAATGGGATCTCGGCCAGTGCCGGGCGGCTGGTGCCGGGCGGTCCCGCGGGATCTGCTTTAAATGCTGCTAATGAAATCCCCGGCCTCTGCCCGCCAGCTTACTGTACTGCTAATCCTTTCCCCACTGCGTCATAATACGGAGATGTCATACTGACAGATTCAAGACGCTTAGCCACAGATTGGTATCATAGATTAAAGACAACTAGATAGAGCCCATAGTGTGTCCACTCGTGAGACAGCAAATCAGCCTTATTGACATGACATGTCAACATTTAAAGTACATCATAAAACGTTATGTTTTAAAATATCGTAAAATACGAAATATTACTTTAAATAAGATAGTTTAGTGAACGCATAATACATGAAATTTGCTAAAAAATAACATATCTAAGCTTTAAATCATCTACTAGCACGATAACGTTTATATTAATATCGTAACCGCAAAGTTATATTATTTATCAGCAAATTTAATAAAAAGCTAATATTCCCTTGCTTGTCACAAACTCCACTCTTGACAAATAATAAAAACGAACACGCTGAAAGGGACAAAAAATAATCTTGTGTCACTTTCTAATAAAGGCCGAATGAAATAAGTCTGTCACGCTCCTGAACCTACAGCCACGTTATGACTCCATCTAGTAGTCTTTAATCTATGATTGGTATGGTAGGTAAGATTTTCGCTTCCTCTTTTGCTTTTTAAATGACTTCTTTAATAGAGTTTTCGATTCTATGTTTCCGTTGCTGTACATATTAGTCTATCTTTCTTTAGTAGAAGATGAACCTTCGAATAAGACTTGAGATCTATTTCTGTTGCTTAACATTTATGAACAAAATTGTCTGTGTTCTGGTCGCAATTCTGAAATCTCTTTAGTGTCTTCTTCTTCATTGGCAAAATGAGAAACTAAGGGGGTAATTATAAAAAATAGGAGCTTATTTTGAGCCGGTCACTGTGTCTAAGGTACTAAAGTCAAACTCGATTGAGAATGTTAGTCAACAAACAAATTTAAAATGAAGGTAGAAAATGCAACACATTTTGTGCCTAATAAATTTAAAATTATTTTTTGTTTTGTTATAAGTATACACCGGTGCCAGTGCTTACGCGATTTAATCATCACGATAGGACTATTGAATATATTAATTAGATTTAAGCTTACTTGTCTAATTTATTGTCATGAATTCGTCATTAACAAGTTAACTAAAAAAATTAGGTGTAAAATGACTAGTGATTTCTACCTTCATTTTTAATTCGTTTGTTGACAAGCATTCTCAATCGAGAGCATATATGTATTTATGTAACGTATATTTATGTTTATTTATATTAAGTATTTAAGTAAGTTTATAATAACAGTTTCGGTTTTTTATATGTATTTATTGTGTATCCGGGCGTGAGAGTATATTTAATGTATAATAATAATAGGTCTTTATTGCCATTCTTATTGCTAGGTACATATTTATTATAAAATATACATATATAAATATATATCTCTATCTATTATATAAATCAGTTATGACTTCAACTTAAATGTGGTACTTGCTGTGCATTGGTAGGAATGACTGCGCTATTTTCACTGTCATATATATGTACAAAAATAGTAAATCGTAGAAGTTATATGAAATAAAGTAGTTTTAAGTACGTAACAAGTTACGCCAAACTTCTGAAGATGTAATACATACTCAAAACAAATTATAGTCGCACTAAGAACGATATACTGCTCAGTCTTGCGCCTTGAATTTTGATCGGACTAAAACTTTGGCGCGGACAATACATTAGGTTGAAGAGAAATCGCTAATTAAATGAAATGTTAGCAATGTGTGCAATCAAGGGCGCGATCTGCAGTTGCAGTGAGCGACAGCTTCGTTTCGACTTATGCGATCATCCCCGTATCGCTAATTAAATCTCGACACAATAGGGGTGTTACAAAAATGTTAGCTGAGCTGAGCCGCGTGTGGGGCACTGAGCTGACGCGTGTGAATTATAAAAAAATATAATTATATTAGAAAATAGCAATCTCTGGATTTTTGTGTTTGGGAACACATGATATCACTTAAATATTATAAAATAAAATATCCCGGGTTGATTGCTCGCGATAAACTCAAAGACAAGGGATTTTCTTGCGGTTTTTTACCAATAGGAATAGGGATTACTGATAAAGGTTTTATATATATAAGTTAAGAATTAATGTAAATTGGCTAAAAACACAGAGATAATTGTGGGAAGAGTCGCTTCTTCGGGGATATTTATTTGAAAACGCTGCCCAATCCATTGAAGATATAACAAAAATAAACAATTTAAGAAGAGGAACAAAAAAAGATTTTTCGTTTTTCTGAGGACTACAAAAAAGTCAGCGACAGCATATAAGGTATCTTTTAAGAATAGTTTGTTATTTTAATTCCTTCCATAAACAACAGCCATTATTTTGTTCTGTGTTTTGGTGTTTTTCGATGTTTGCAATACCTACACTATACTCTAGAGAAGTCGCGGTGTTTGCTGCTTTTTTATATAATACGATAAAATTAATTCTTCATAAATACAATTTCAATAAAATAAAGTCTAAATAAGCTTATTCTTATAAAAGTAATCATTCACAATTACTACTACTGCTACTCTTGTAAGATTAACTAAGCAAGAAATATAGTGCACTAGTTTGAATAAAACATTCACGTACAATATATTTGTATCTGCACGTATAAACTATTCATTATGACCCGACAACGGAAATATTAAACAGACCAACGACATTAATTGACAAAGGTTGAAATATTTGCTATTGTTGATAGTTAGATTGAAAAAAGCACCATAAAAAAGTGGCACCGATTCAATTGTCCGCCAATTACCTCGGCGAAACTTCATCAAAACGGTACAAAGCAAAAATGTCCTAACGCACGAATGGGCCCTCCCAAAAGGAGCACCACCCTCTCACATGAATGCACCTCGACAATAGCCAATTCGACACTAAGTGAGAGAAAAAAAGGCTAAAATAACTGACGGTACATGATATTTCAACTTTGTAATAGTAACAGATGCGACAAGGACAGGTCATCGACTTCATCTCGTTCAAAGTCAAAAACGTTTATTCCGTCAGAGTAATATTGTATTAATTTTGAAGCCTGAGTTTTGTTATTAATTTTTTCACTTTGCGTGTATAAATTCTTGGGCTTATCAATATCGTTAACTAATTTTTTTTTTGTTAATTAAGTATTTTAATAATAAATTAAGTAAAATTAGTTTTTTCCTTTAATATACAATATTAAAATGTAGCTAAATGTTGTACAGAATGCTTGAGCGGTTGTGTTGCAAATATTTTAAAAATAAATGTAGTATACATTAATATATAAAAGCCAAAGTTTGTGTTGTATTTGTTTAGTACTTCTTCATGCATCAACTACTGATTCGATTTAGCCGAAGCTTGGAATGGAGCTAGATTTTACCTTGTATTAAGAAATAGTTTGTATCTGGATATTCCGTGGGAAAAGAAAACTTCCGGGATAAAACCATTTTATAATAAATAAATCATTTTATAATATTAATATTTGTATGATAGTTAAGTGTTGCAATTATCCGGTTGAGTGACTAAATCTCTGTGGCAACAATTAGCCTGTTCAGGAAGCAAGTGTTTAAATTTCCATTAGCCGCTCTGAATCGTGCTAAGTTCATAATTGGTGTTACTCTTTCAATTCAATATTCGATTTTTCACCTTTTGTTGCGGCACTTTTCTCGGTCAGTATTAAATTTTTGTCACATAATCGATAATTTTCGAATTAATCGGGAGAATTTTATTCCTTTTAGACTCAGTTCACACACAGTACTCAGTAAGAACAGTAGAGCTCTTGGTCAGAAAGCTCGCTTAGGAAAGTACCGCTAAGCTTATGTTATGTCTTCCAGAAACTTTACTTTTTTTAATTTAGAGACGTACTGAGCTTAACACCTATGCTACTTAATTGGCAGGCACAGGGCGCGTTTTAAGACGTGTACCCTGATGTTTATTGTATACAACTATCTGTGCAGGCATTATCACCCCTACTTGATAGGTTAGGTTAGGTTAGGATAGCGTAGTTCCCGGTCCCATAAAAACATCGAGATAAAAATAAAATATATTATACGAGTAATTATATGTAAATTTTAAGTAGTAATCTCTCTCCGTTGCGATTTCAGCCACATTGTTTCAATAGTTTCGGCGTGAAGAAGTAACAAGCTATACACCCATATACACAATTTTACGCGATTATAATATTAGCAAGGATTTGTTATAATTAATAGATTATCACTAAAACTCAGATGGGCAAGATCCCATTCTATTTATGTACAAAAATCGGAAAACGATGATTGAAAGCAGAGAAAATATTTAACAGAAACTACCAATCTCAACAATAACATTGCCAATTCAAAATGAAGTGTAACTGACAGAATAAAAAAAATAAACACTGAAAAAAAGTATGAACGAACAACAACATGTTAACATTTTAACAATCAATTAATTTGCCCGCATTACAGTGGTACAGTTGTCCACAGACACTTAAACATATAGAGTAGGTTGTATTTTTTTATTTTTGCAGAAAAATTATTTCAGATTGAATTTGTAAAGATAGCTTATATATTTTATGGGTATTATTTAATTTATTAATCGGTCTGAAACTCATGAAAAGTCATCAAATATAATTTAATAATAGTAAATAAGGTCCATACAAAATATCAAGTAGAGTAGGATACGTTTGACTATTCGATCTGGAAAATGTAAAAAGCAAATAATTATGTGTACTCGTATAAGTGAACAAAATGAACATAAGAACCAAAATGGTAATTTCTGTACGATCCAATAACAATTTTTGTCTTAGAATGATGTCGATAGAATGATAATTTTACGTGATGAGGACACAAGCCGAACACTTAGGTCGACCGTGCCTCTCTATCGCTTGTTTCGTGCTCTCGCTTGCATGCTGGACTTAGACTTAGGCAGAACGTGACAATAATTCATATTTTTTTTGTGCGGCTTTCATTGATTTATAAGACGTTAGCACGTCAAAGACCAGGTAAAATCAGTCAAACGCAGTCTAATAGATACGTTAGTCTACTTCGGCGTCCGATCAAATGTGACGTCACGTGTCAAATTAGTAACGGTCGCGTACGTCAATGGTTTTTAAAATTTGGAACCGAAAGATTGGCGCCTGCTATCGAGCGCCTCGCACTCGCCCGTGAACGCCATTCGTCGCTGGGATGCTTGGATTGTTTTGTTCTGTTTTTAAAATACCGACCATATGTCATTTTTATTAAAAGCTTTTATTTAACTTGCATTGTAAGTATGTTAGTTCGGGTGGAATCTTTGAGCTCAATTTTGAAGTAGATATACCGCGATTTGTAAATAAACTAGTACTAATTCAATTATATAAATTGATCTGCTGATTCTATAATGCTTATTATATTTTCTGTACTGATAGTACTGATAGGTAATTAAATGTTGCGACAAGCTTTTATGGTCATATAAATTGTATATAATGAGGTTATAAGTTGACAGTTATAACTTTCAAGGAAAAAAAATCTTCTTTTTGGAGCGTTTAAATAAAAGCTTCTTTTTAAAAGTTTTTTTAATTTATATTTTTTAAGCATTATTAAGTTTTAACACCCGTTTAAAGTTTTGTATTTTTAAGATCAGTGTGTGCAACCTTCCAACAATAATAAAAAGTCGTACGTGACTATTTTTCGAAGGATAAAAATAGGTATAGTATAAAAGAAATATCCTGCTTTTGTAGCCCTTATAAAAAGGAACTATACATACATTGACATTGACATATTATATCTCATTTTCGATGAAACTTTCTTAACCGTTTAATTTTAACGACAATTAATAACATCATTGAACGAATTAAAAAATATACATAGTATGGTGCAAAGCGCATATTTTACCAGTATTATTTATATGTAGAAGTGCCAGTTAGTGTTGGAAGGGGCTATTCTAGAACCTTGTTAAGATTTCTATACGTCTACATTACAACCGCGAGTGGTCGCAACCGATGTAGTTAAAGTAAGTACTCGTAAGTTGCATTACACGATTATTAAAAGTTATTTAAGCAATCGTTGGATGCTATCGGAGTTGCGAAGTTTGCTTATTACGATTCCGAGCGGCGCAGGGCGGCGGCGGTAGGCGGGCGGGCGGTAGGCTACTCATGAAATTAAATTACGTCGAACCGACCAGCTTACCTTCAACTCGTCGCTTTTTAAAGAAATATGCCATAGAATAATAAATATGATCCAGACGTTTCATAAGTTTGTGTGGGTTCTTCTCGGAGCGACATGTGTTTGGAACTATCGTAGCTTTAATTTTTACTTTAAATGATGATTTATAATTTTAAATAATGCAGGAATTACTGTAAAAAGCACGTACTGATGATTCAAAATAATCTAATGGTTTATAAAACACACTTTTTTGATTTTGTTCAACTTGATTGCAGATTTTAGTTAAATTATCATGGGCATAAATAGTATGTTTGTGTATTAATTCCCTGAAAAAAATAATGGCTAAATTGTAACGGTGACCATTTAAGTGTTTATTGTTTTTTTTATTATTAATTGTCGGCGCTTTAAGTACCTAAGTAACTTACTAGCAGAGACAAGTCAGTTAAAACATCACTGTTGTTCAGTGTTTTTATAATTTTTAATATCTTTTTCTTGATATTTTTTTATTGCTATAGATTAGGTACAATTGTTCGGCGTGTCCCTTCTGTCAGTGGCCTGATCACATCGGCAAACATATCGCAATATTGCTGAAGAAGGCGAACTTCCCAGTTTTGCGTGTGGCGCAGTCTGCCTGCAAACTTCTGTTTTTCACCGGATAATATTTACATGCTTGTGAAAATAAACGATCTTACGTGTTTAAATACTAGGAACTGTGACTTGAAGGCGTGCGGATACAAAATAACATTTTTATTTTACGAAGGTGTACACTTGCATTATAATCATATCTTTTAAACCTCCTATTACAGGGCATTTCTTCGTGTTGCAGATTTGGAGCGTAGACACAAAACGCTGCTCCAATGTGGGTTGGCGGACTGGTATTGTTTTATTTATCAACTAGCAGTCGCCCGCGACTTCGTCCGCGTGAAAACCTCTTAGGTACCCTTCTAGTTTTAAAGACAGACTTTCATACAAAATGTGTAAAGGCACATATAGTGTGCTCATTCCCCGCTCCCCCTCTCAATTTAATTTTTTTATAGTTTCCCGTGAAGCAATATTCTCCGTCCCGTCCCGTGTACTAAAGGTCTACATTTTTGTTAAACATTGTATGACATTTCAGTACATTAACATTAAAAATATATATTTATGGCAAGCTGATGGGTATAAATTGATAATAAATAGTATATTTCACTCTTGAGTCTAGCCTTCTGAATAAACAAAAATAATTTTACAATCCGACACGCAGATAGAGATTAGCCCGTTTAAACAAACGAACAAACTCTTCCGTGTATTAAATAGATATTTGGGCAAAGATCGAATTCTTAATTCATCATCGTATATATAACATAGATCTAAACTCCCCTCCCGCACGCGCACCCCCGCCTTGGTGACGCTCACTTCGCAACGCAGAAATAGTAATATTTTAATTTCGCCATAACTTCAAAACCAAACGTCCAATTTTAATCTTTAAAATACCAAATATTATCTACATAAACTGTACTTCGTGATGAAATAATTTATTTTGATAAGGATTAATAGCATGAGTAAAATAAATGCGTTTAAATGTAGTCCAAAAAAAATTAAGATTTTTAAATAAAAAAATGGTTGTTGTGCCTCACTCGACATAGATAGGTATAGTGTGTCGCGGACTTTTTTGTAGATATTTATAAGATCTCCAATTAATTAGAACATTTTATGGTTCTGTCTTTTATAGTTTACGCAGCGTACGCAAAATAAGTAACTTTTCTGGTTGATTTTTTACACCTTGTGTCCGAAAAACCCAAATATTTTACGGAACCCTAATTTTTTCCAAAATAAAATTTAGCCTATGTTACTCGTGGATAATGTAGCTTTCGAATGGTGAAAGAATTTTTAAAAACGGTCCAGTAGTTTTTGAGCCTATTCATTACAACCAAACAAACAAACAAACAAACAAAGTTTTCCTCTTTATAATATTAGTATAGACTAGCGGCCCGCCCCAGCTTCGCACGGGTGTAATGCTGGTTTGTACCAACGGAGACGCACGCTGCACGCACGCTCTGCGCGACCGCCGAACGCTCGTCCCTGCATTTTAAATTTGTAATATCTTCGGAAATATTCACTTAAATTACATGCTGTAAAAAGCATATTGATCTATAATAAATGCACAATTTATTTAAAGTATTTAATTTGATAAGGATTAATGCTGTATTGTTTAAAATCACTTCGTAAATAACCATTTTTTAGTAAAGGATAAAAAATGGTTATGGTGGGTTATCCCTAAGAGATACACCATCGCGGACTTTTTTGTTGAACTTTTTAAACTGGATAATACTGTAGTACATTATTTTGGTCTATCTCGTAGGGTACAGCCAGCGTTTGCAATATAAGCGCAAAAAAACGTGCTTATTAAGACATTACATTAGAAACCTCTAAATTTATCAGTGTTTTTCTACTATATTATGCATGTATTATTCATATAAACCTTCCTTAAGCATCACTCTATCTATTAAAAAAACCGCATCAAAATCCATTGCGTAGTTTTAAAGATCTAAGCATACATAGGGACAGACAGACGGCGGATAGAGACTTTGTTTTATACTATGTAGTGATGATCACTATCTGATGTTGATGATAGTGACCTAGGCCGGTGGCGTAACGTGCTTTCGAAAGTGCGCGGCTGTAACATTACCAATTTCCTAACTTCGACCATAGAATTAACAGAAAAATTCTCAGAAGAAAGAAACACTCCATATGTAATTGGAGCCACAATTAAATATTAAATATAAACTACAAGACTGTTTCTGTCTCCTATAATAAATGGAGAATTTAAGCCTAGGCTCACCAATGCTGCAATGTGGGAAGTCAATAAGTAATAAAAAGTACAGTCACCAAAAAAATGTTTGTCTCTATCAAACGTGTCCGCTCGGTACACGTAAATCCCGCAAACAAAGGGTGTGTAGCAAAAAGTTTGACATCTCGTTAGACTATAGCGGGGGAGCCTAATTGGCTACCTGGGGCCCGCGGGACCATCACTGGCTTTTGGTGTCAAATGTACTGTGTAATGTGTATTTTGTGTTATTTTTAGGCTTTTTTTAAACGTTACTTTATTTGAAAATCTTTTTACACTATGACTTAGTATATAAAAGATATCGTCAATTTTGTATCATCATCATCATTATCAGCCTATTAACGGCCCACTACAGGGCCAGGCCTCGCTCCTTACAGGAGAGGGGATATGGAGGAACACCCACCACGCTGCTCCAATGCGGGTTGGCGGGCTTAGGGCGATAATGTTTAATTTATTAACGATCACTATCAGATGTTGATGATACTGACCGGAACCAACGGCTTAGCTAGTAGAGCCCCGGAGTTACGTACACCTAGATGCATACTTCTAATACACTTTTTAACCAACTTCACACAGGAGGTTATCAATTTGAAATTTACATTCATGTAAATTTCCAGAACTATCCAGTTTTCACCGACACCGACTTCATAGATATGCTTAAATAAATTAAAACAACTAAATTATGTAATTATTTTTTTACTTTTTAATGCGTTTTGAAGTCGGTTCAAATTTTTTATTAATTTTTTTTTGTCTAGTTTTGTTAATCTAGAAGTTTTTACGTAGTGCGGACACTTGTTTGACAAAATTCAACAAACAAAGAAATTTTTTTATCAAACTGACTTGTAGTTGGTTTTCAGAAATAAGGGGATATAAACAAACAGATCAACATTTATGAAATTAATATATTTTATAAACATACCATCAGTTCAAGTACAAAAAGTTATATTATATTTTATATAATATATATCTTTATTGGTGCCGACTATTTTAAGCCAGTAATTGTTTCTTTACCGATGCTGGACCTTAGACAATCATAAAAAATAAGAAAGAACCAAATTATTGAAGAAAAGAACGACCAAACTGAATGATTTCATACGCCAACAGTAAAATGTCACCCTCATACTTGGTTCAGTTGACTATATCAAATCGAATCTATCAAAAATTGTGGAGGTTTGAGTTGAATAAGGGGAATACACATACGTCCTCAGTTAAGTCAAAGGTAGCACAATCAATTTTGAAAATTTTAAGTTTGCCGCATAATCACGAATTTAGCTATTAATTCGTTTCATCATAATAGAAAAACGTATCTATACAAATAAAAATTTTCACTAAATGCGTAAGTAAGTAGGTATAAACGGTACTTACATAAAAAAATGTGTGCGTGTACTAGCGAACACTCGTAAAAAGTGAAACTTTTTTATGACGTTATTCTTCAAAAAATAATTTACTATATGCAACTTTACAGATATTGGTTATATATATATATATATATATATATATATATATATATATATATATATATATTTATCACGTCACTTCCATAAGTCAAAGATGGCGCGTAACGAAAAAATGTTACTCTAAATTTTTTTCCAACCCCGATAAAGAAGTTTCACTTCAAAAATTTAGTCTGCCTGTCTGTTTGTTCCTGCTAATCTCTGATACTACCAGTCGGTTAGTAAACATTCTTTATTGATTCGTTAACAATAACATAGACATAAGTAAATTGATATATTCCCTAGGGAAGGGTAATACGCAGGTGGAACCCCGGACACTCGCTGGTAAGAACTGAAAAATAAGCAACTGACTTCGCATGTCAGTTTGTTGTAAAGGCAATCTTGAAACAAAAAACTATAATCAAATTATTTTCATAAGTTTTCAAAAAAAAAAAAACATATTGGTAGCATTCAATGTTATTCACATTGGGGCTTTAAATATGTGTGTATGGAGCTTAAGTTCCCCAAACAAATGGCGAGCCAACGAACCGACACTGGTCAGTGCCATGAAATGAGATTTCCCTCCCCATACATTTTAATACAACAAGAAATATAGTGATTCAAATATTTGCCACGATTTTTGAAGGGGATTAATAGCGTTTGTAAGACTTATACACACAGACTTTCGTGTATATTTTATGATCATTGATAATATATAAAGTGCTTGTCCAAAATCAAGCCTGATGGCAATAGGAGTTGCAGGATATTTATAAGTCTAGCCTTTTGTAAATATCCACATTTTCTATTCGGTTTATTTAGGAATCTATTGATCTAGACTTATTTAAAATAGGAAAGAAGACAACATTAATGCCAAAAATAATAAAAACTAAATGGGGAAGATGTTTTCTCAGTGATTGTACTATCAAATGGAGAACAATGTTTCTGTTAGTTGTTTTAAAGATTAGTGTATTTTCTACAAGAAAGTTCATATAATTTATTAATATGAACAGATTATTTATAATCATCAGCTTGTTAACGGCCTATTATATTCTATTGGACCAGGCCTTCCTCCTATTAAAAGAGGGGATGTAGCGTAGACCCACAGGTCACAGGACAGGTTGATAGGAATCATAATGTTTAATTAATTCAGTCACTATGAGACATTAATGATGAATGACTGAGAACAACGGCCTTACGTGCCCTTACGTTTAACACCATCAACTCAACACTCAACACTCCGAGTTCAGAATTTACTGAAAACTTAAAAGAAAGAGGAGTTATTGCACAACCCGAACCAGGACGGCCGAGTGTGTAGGCTGTGGGTTCGATTCCCACATCTGGGAAATGTTTATGTGATGAGCATGGATGTTTTACAGTATCTGGGTGTTTATCTATATATTACAAGTATTTATGTATAATATATATAAAAAAATATTCATCAGTTATCATAGCAGCCATAACACAAGCTACTTACGAGTACGCTTACTTTGGGGCTATATAGCGATGTGTGTAATTGTCCTATAATATTTATTTATTTATTTATTAAACTTAGAGTTATTGCACAACCCGAACCAAGATTCGTATGTCAGGACTACTAGATCAACGAAAGCGTCAATGTTTCTAATGATTGATAGATTATTTTCTATAGTATTTAGTTGAACTCCATAACAAATATTATGTTCTTAGTACAGACTTGTTATCTCAGTTAAATGGGTTCATTATTTACACATAGGTTCCAAATGTCTCATTGTGGCGTTGATATGAAAACGGCACCAAAATTAAAGTTTACATAACTAGTGCGGCATTGTTTGCGTCATCTCGCGCGCCCCGGGCCGTATGCTAATATTACTCGACTGAGACTATTGTACTCTTGTACTGTTGCTACTCAAGGAGAAAAGGTTGAATTGGCTCCTTCTTCAACCCCTCATGAGACAGGTGTAAGTTTACCTCATGTATGAAACTGCGTATTTGTGTATATCTCTTTAACTGTATCTGTGAAACGGAGTACCGCAGTTCTATCGCTGTCGTGGCATGCAGCTTTGAACTAGATGGACTATGTTAGAAGCTGGTTTTAACAGAATTCCTTCTGATATTGGGGAAAAATTAAATTTTTTGAACTACAATATCAAAATGGCCGAGGTTTTTGAGTTATCATTATAAGTAATTTGTTGAGTGACAGAAATATTTATATATTTGTAATGTTCTTTAAACATGAAATTCTTTTTCAAAACGCACTTTCATTTACAGAGTTTGGTAGGAATGAAGATTTATCGATATAGCTTGGTATTACAAGCTGTATTTCTTATGTTTTTGACTTTAAGTAGTTTACAAAGATTAGAGCTTAAAAAAATATTATCTGCTATTTATCCAAGTTGGAAAGTATTGGCCGGTCTACACGTATCAAACGTCAGTGTCAGCAATTGTGCCGAGCTAACTTTGATGATCTCAATGTACTACAATCACGGGTGACGCGCCTCAGTCAATAGTGCGGATCAGCACAATTAGGAGCTCACACGAGGCATGAGGGGGGGGGAGTGTAATGGAGGATCTGGCTTTGTTGTAACGTCTCAACCCACACTGTTGCTGTTATGTGTGTATGTTTATCCAATTGAGTTAGTTGCTGACATCTTTTGAACAGGTAGTAGAGTCAGTCAAATCATACATTTTTAAATACTAACAATATTCCCCATTCCCCTACAACTAGTCCTAAAGATTGTGTTTAAAGTGGGTATAACAAAAATCCATCGATCGAGAAACGAAGTGATAATTGGCGCTAAGGGCTTCTGACCATGAAGCTTTTGAATTTTGAAATATTTGTAAACTTATTTTTACTTTACTTACATTTGTCGAGGTGGATCGCCTGTCTGTTCCGTAAACTCATAAAAGATTTAAAGAGTAGAGGTCTACTCTATTAAATCGGCGGAGCAATTCAGAACAACAAGCGAAGGAGTGGTATTAAGACAAACACAATCTTACGTACCAAAAGATATTCAATTCAGCATAAGTAAAGTAAAATTCCCGTAGCGAGGGTCCGCATCGAGACACTCGGAGATCGGATTTGAATCTTGAAGCAGCTTCCAAATTAACATAAGCCGGTATTTGCGCCTAAAGTTCACGCTGAATTATTTGTAAGACGTCTCGGTGACACCCCGGGAATGATCGTTAGGAAGGCTCCCAATTGGCATACGATCTGGAGAACTTTCTGCTAAGTAGTCCGTGTTTGTTTTCGTTAGGAGTGCAACGGCGTTCGAAGGTGCTCCTGTCTAGTCTTTTCAGATTTAATAGGCTATAAAGTAGGGAGCTTAAGACGTCTCTGTGATACCCTGGACATGAATGTTAGGAGGGCATCTAATTGGCATATAATCTGGAGAAGATGCTGCTAAGTAGTTCGTGTTTGTTTTCGTTAAGCGTGTAACAATGTCTAAGGATGCTTCTATCTACCTTGTCCAAAGGTTCTATGGACTAGAGAATTAAGTAAGAAATTGAGGATGTTAAGATGAAGCAATTGTTGTTAAGAAGCCTATTTAATTGGTATGTTAAGAATGCAACGGCGTTTGAGGATGCTCCTATTTTGTTAAGATTGAATACTACTTAAAGCCTTAAAAAGTAACTCTTTCAATTACCTAACTTCTAGTTGAAAAGATATAAGGTAAACGTCCCAATAGTCGTCAGTCTCTGAACTTCGCTACCTTTGCAGCCTTGCCAGATTACTACTAGTCATAGTAGACAAAAACTAATTACATGACAAGAGAGCAGATTTAATAAATTTTTTTAGAAATATAATTTTGGTATTAATTAGTTAATATAATGTAACTAAATATTAAAAAAATTTCAAAATGAGCGATTTGTACCAGTATCCGTCAAGTTTGTCCTAATTATCGTCAAAATGTCCCAGAACTCGTCAATTTTTAAAAAGAATTTCGACTTGATCGTCTTAGACATAAAGTTCATTTTATTAATTTTTTTTTTAGTTCAGTAGATACATATGATATGATTGTTTTGATATAAGCACTCCAGCTTTGAAAATCTGAAGTCATAATGGGAATAGTAGTTACTGATTTTTGCCAGGAAGATATGCTCAGGATACATAGGCTCACCGTGCACCGAAGAAGTTAGGTTGCTACGTAGATGGGTATGTACTACTCATAACAAAATTCTGTTTTGTAAAGAATCAATAAGTCGACAGTACTAAGCCTATTTTCCCCACTCTCCCGTCATAATAGGCTCAGCGACGCGTGACAAAGGTCAGCGTACATCCGACCCGCGCTCACCCTTCCATTGCTCCATTGAATATGGACCTTCAACTATTTGAGTCCTGTAATCAACTTATGGCAAATTGTCTTTAACTTATTGAAAGAGACAATATAAATGTCAATATTTATAAAGTTGCTTCGTGTTTGGAGTACTTACTTCATAATACAATTTATTAAAATAATAGATTAGTTGATATGAAATAAGGTTTATAACAGTAAAAATATAATCTCTTTTGAGATAAATAGCCTTGTGTTAGACTTTAATTATGCCTGATAGACAGCAGTGTTCAGATCTAAATTAAAACAAAAAAGTGCGGTTGCATAGAAGATACTCATTTATTATTGCCTTCAGTATAATTAATTATTGCGAAGTAAATTTCGAAGGCCTCCGTGGTGCAGTGCTGGAGGTCCTGGGTTCGATTACCGACAGCTTCCGATTAAGATTTTATAAATTGGTCCAGGTCTGGCTAGTGCGAGGCTTGGGCCTAGGTTATACCCTACCGAAAAAGACGTTCCAGTACGATGTCGTGTAGAAACCGAAAGGGGTGTGGATTTCGTCCTAATCCCTCACAAGTTAATAAGCTTTCATCTTAGATTGCATCACCACTTACCATCAAGTGTGATTGAGTCAAAGGCTAACTTGAAGTGAAAAAAAAGCTAAGAAGTAAAACGAGGGAAGAAATAATTAAAACGCAACTAAATTACAAATTCGCAACTAACTACAGTAGTCACTAAACTAAAAGCGTAGCGTCGCGTCCTCTAGAAGCATGAAGACACTTTCATTTGCACAAACTCAAAGCCGAAATTAAATCTTTAAATCGAAACCTTTACCGAATTGAATCAGCCGGCGGATATTTGCTGAGGTAGTCAAACTGATCGCGAAAGTGCAGGGCGAGGTTTTAATCGAATCTATGGGAATGATCCGCGTAAAGCACAACTTTGATTGCTTACCGAGATAATGGAATTGCTTCTCTGTAACGTTACAGCTTCCGACTGCGCTTGTAGTCTTTGCTGGCGCTGCGTAATTAGGAACATAGGGGTGCTGAAGGAAGGGGTTGGGACGAGCTCTTTGGTTAGTTGGTAATGCCTTGGTTTGTAACAGAAAACAAAGATCCTTTAAGAATATATAATTACATCTTGATATTGACGACCTCCATGGCGCAGTGGGATGCGCGGTGGATTTATAAGACGGAGGTCCTGGGTTCGATTCCCGGCGGGGCAGATTGAGATTTTTCTTAATTTGTCTTGGTTTGGCTGGTGGGAGGCTTTTGCCGTGGCTAGTTACCATCCTACCGACAAAGACGTACCGCCAAGCGATTCAGCGTTCCGGTACGATGTCGTGTAGAAACCGAAAGGGGTGTGGATTTTCGTCCTACTCCTAACAAGTTAACCCGCTTCCATCTTAGACTGCATCATCACTTAACATCAGGTGTGATAGCAGTCAAGGGCCAACTTGTACTTAGTCGATAAAAAAAATCTTCTAGCTTGTTGTTTGGGATGAATATAAAAACAAAACGATGCAGTTACTGAGTTCATGAGTTCTGGCTCTTCTCAGTAGATATGTTTTCCCAACCATCATTGTCGGCTAACACCACCAGCCTACTTGAGTCGCTTGCATCCACAGATTGACTTCAATTGAATTGAATTGATTCACCTAACGGCGGCTGCGCTTCCGTGATTCCAGCTCCTTGAAAACCGGCATACTCCAAACATTGCTCTCTATCGCCCATTGAGGGACTCCACAAATACATAGAGAAGGCTTATTGATTTCAAAAAGTCCACTAGATTATTTCTAGTCAAATTAAAACTTAAAAAATCCTGAGTCTAATCAATAAGAAACGACAGTTACGTCACTCATCTCATCTGTTTGTTACTTTGTTTCTTTTAATATTACTTAAGTAATTATAAAAAGATACAATTTACAAAACGCTATAAATTGGTGAGTTTCTTGCCGTGTCTTCTAAGTAGAAATTTGCATTCCGGAACATGACGTTTTAAAAGTGCATGTAAACGAGGTGTAATAAATGAAATTTGGTTTAATGAATTTTACGTTTTGAACTATCACAAAGATAAAAAGGTTCGACAAGTATTTCAAAGTGTTCCATTTTAAAGAAGTAACAATAACAAGGTATAAAACACCGTGATATAATAAAAGAACGGCCGCCGGGAGCCGGGACACATCGCTTGCACATTTTTTGAAGCGTTTCCAATTACACGTGAGGAGGATAATAAAGAGCGGGCGCTTGTTTCTTTCACTCCCACTACCCGATTATTACGGCTAAATGACCGTCTTAAAGCTTTGCTTTGTGGTACAAGTTACGAGATTTTGATAATAATACGTTACAACTTAACAAATGTTTCACATGTATTGACTATGAATGCCCATCTGAAACTACTGAGGTGTCTGGTTTTATGCGAAGTTTAGAGACATCGTCGTTTACGAGAGACAGAATGATAATATTTCTTGTAAGTCAGAGGTATGGTACTGTAGCTCATAAAGATCAGATATAGTTAAAGTATGGATAGAAGACATACATAAAACTGCATGATACTTGTTTTGCAACGTTACAGCTTCCGACTGCGCTTGTAGTCTTTGCTGGCGCTGCGTAATTAGGAACATAGGGGTGCTGAAGGAAGGGGTTGGGACGAGCTCTTTGGTTAGTTGGTAATGCCTTGGTTTGTAACAGAAAACCAAGATCATTTAAGAATATATAATTACATCTTGATATTGACGACCTCCATGGCGCAGTGGGATGCGTGGTGGATTTATAAGACGGAGGTCCTGGGTTCGATTCCTGGCGGGGCAGATTGAGATTTTTCTTAATTTGTCTTGGTCTGGCTGGTGGGAGACTTTTGCCGACAAAGACGAACCGCCAAGTGATTCAGCGTTCCGGTACGATGTCGTGTAGAAACCGAAAGGGGTGTGGATTTTTGTCCTACTCCTAACAAGTTAACCCGCTTCCATCTTAGACTACATCATCACTTAACATCAGGTGTGATAGTAGTCAAGGGCCAACTTGTAGTCGATAAAAAAAAAAATCTTCTAGCTTGTTGTTTGGGATGAATATGAAAACAAAACGATGCAGTTACTGAGTCCATGAGTTCTGGCTCTTCTCAGTAGATTTGTTTTCCCAACCATCATTGTCGGCCACCGGGTCACTGCGAGATATAGGCTAACACCACCAGACTATTTGAGTCGCTTGCATCCAACTGCCAGTTGAGACAAGACAAGACACACATAAAACTGCATGATACTTGTTTTTAGCAGTGCTGTAATTAGCTTTTTATGCGGCTACAATCTGCGTCCCTAAAATGCGTTTATCAGCCTGGTTCAGATTTTTTAAGCAGATGATGATTATGTATTGGATACGTAGCATATTATTTTACTATTATTCTTTGGTTTAATTGACCATTAACGTCTTTGCGTCCCTCAAAGATCAAGATCTAGTCACTAAGTCTTTTATTAGAATCCGCTGATCGCTTATGACATGCGGCGTGCAATCTGCGAGGAGCGAGCGAGCACGAAAGGTCCGGTATTGGCATCGTTACGGGAACTCATCTCGCGATATAGAGGATTGATAACCGAGTCTTTTTATTTGAAACGCCGCCGTCGCTGCTTCCGGGGCGCCTATTACCGACCTGTTACTGACAGTTTTCTATTTTATACCTACAAGACAAAACATATTTGGTACGCAAAAAATTGTAATGAAGATGAAGACAAAATGCTTATACTATTCTTCTATGCTTCTGTCAATTCATCATCATCATCATCATTGTCATTATCAGTATATTGGCCCGCGATAGTGACAAGCTTAACTCCTTATATGTGAGCGGAATTTTAACTTAGACCCATCATAAATAATTTATTAAAAACTTCCATAAAGTATCACTTGCTTCTATTCAATAGATCGGTGTATTGCTGCGGGCTGGTGGGCTACATTATGAAACTGCGTTAGGTATGTACTTAATTAAACTCTTGCCGCTATCACTATCAAAATAATGAGTCACAGCCTTTATGTCTGTGACAGACGATTTATGCAGCATCTTTTGGATAACACCTTGATTGACGGGGACGACATTTCTTGCCACTGTATTCATAAGAAAGTGAAGAGCGGAAAGAGTTTTAATATTCATTCCTTTCCTTGTCTCCTGTCTGACAACTTTAACCAAAATGAAAATAATATTTAATTGATTGTGCGGTTTTTTGCCCAATATTAATGTTACGCTGGTTCTTGGGTGTGGTGGACTGTAAATGAAGGGTATTTAAGATCTTGGCCCCTAAAAACAAGCAATCTTATATGACTACACCAACCTCGTGTCTCCGACACTGCTAGATGCACTCACGGCGATATCTGGATGTCAGTGACTTGGAGATAGTTTTTTTGTTCTTGATGCTTGAGGAATTCTCGGAAAAACGTTTCACAGTAAATTGTATATATGTTCGCGGTACCACCGGCGAGAGCGACACTCTTGTCGAATGGGTGTCGAATTAGTAAGATGGCCGCTTGCCTGTCAACAAGCGGCAAGCGTTGGTGTGACAGATGACAGCAAGAGATGAAGCAGTCATTAATTGTAAAATCACCTGCTTAAAGGCAAAGATCGAACAATGATAATTATCAGGATTGTAGATGTTTTAACGAACTTTTGTAGGTGCGTAACCAGAGGTGTAATAATGACAATTTCCTGAAAGGAAAACTCAATATTTCATTACCCGATTCAGCACTCAAACTCAGAATCAGAGATTCAGAACTCGTGATCCAAAGCCACGTACCCTAACCACTGGACCAACGAGGCATCAGCTGATGCTAAGGATCTAGGATTAAAACTTGTTTAAGTAAGAAATGCAATTATAAAAAAACTAATTCAATTAATCGAACAAAAAAACGATATAATACTTTCAAAATCAAGAGTTAGACGATGACGTCATACTTAAGTAACGCTATTGTAGCTCAGTATAAATTTGCAATTTTCGGAAAAGGGGCGGAAGACCAAAATTACAATGTTTACTTCAAAATCTTTGTCGGATTTTAGTTTTATTATCACCGTACTGCATTATTTTTACTCTAGTTTATCATAAAGTATTAAAAAATGTTGAGTACCCAATTGATGAACTTTTTCTTCGATTCCTGTTTTAAGAGGTCGAATTTTAAATAGGGTTGTTATGTTAATAGAGTTGATATGTTGATAGATTGAATATGTTGATACGGTTGGTATAGGAGTTGTTGTGATGCCATAATCTCGTATACAAACAGTGTTGCTTACAATATGGTGGGCTTAAATGCCTCTAACACTAGGGGCGCGTGAGAAAAGACGTGTGCAGCCGCTTTAATTATAGATAACGGGATTGGATTGGCGATAATGTTTTATTTCTATTGATACGCGATAAGCGATTATTGTTTCTAGTTTAGGGGTGCTTTTTTAACCAATTTTAAAAAAGAAAAGGTCTACTTTTAGCTATTTATATGTGTTATTTTTCTGATTGATTTCTATTTTGGTTTGGAAGGGAATTTCACTCGGTCTCTTTATAATTTATTGTATTTTATTACGATATATAATTTTAATTATAGGATTTTTAATTTAGAATTTAGCATGGTGGATGTAAGCTTCTCATCCCCTTTCCTATACTATTTATAGATTCAAGGATTTCGTCAAACGCATGCTTCGAAATGCCTGTTATAGTCTAAAAGAATTTATAAACTTTAAAAAGGCTTTTAAATGAATTGCTGTAAAGAATTGGGTGCTTAGTTCTAAATTTTTCAAGTAAGTGAGATGGTATAGAAACCCTTGTGACTTTAACCTTAAATATTCACCATTACTTTTAAATAGGTAATCTAAAAATTTTTAACAAAAAATAGAACCGACTCAAAGCGCACTAAAAAGTAAAAAATAACTGTCATTTAGTTGCTTTAATTTATTTAAGCATATCTATCTTCTTCGGGTCGGGTCTTCTTTACTACGTTAATGAAATCTTGGCTGGCACCGACTCCTAGATATGCTTAAGTAAATTAAAGCAACTAAATGACACAGTTATTTTTTACTTTTTAATGCGTTTTGAGTCTGTTCTATTTTTTGTTAAAAAATTTTATTTCTCACTTTTTGGCGATTTATCGTCACGTAACGTACTCTTATTATACTGTCATAGTATAGTATATGGCACTTGTAGCAAAAAAGCTAACGATACTTACACTAAAACCGAAATCGCTGCAAGTGTGCCTATAACATTTGAAGAGTTCCTTCAATTTTCCCAGGATATCATCATTAGATCCTAACATGATGACATTGGGACTACCTTGGAAGTTTGCCTTTTGTAAAAAAAAAAGAATTATCAAAATCGGACAACTCTGCGTGGTCATACATAAAAAAATATATACGTGTCGAATTGAGAACATCCTCCGTTTTTTTTTGTTGGTTAAAAATTGACGATTCCAAATAATCTTAAAGTTTCCATTGAATACAATGGTACTTTAAAATATTGTATGTATCGATCGTAATGAAGAAAAAAATTCAAATCGTTTTGTTAGTTAGTAAAAAACTGAAAATACTTTAGAACGTTCATAACAGAGGTAATCGCGTTATATTTGCGCGTGTGTGTGTATGTGGGTGTGTAACACGCGAGCGTGTGTGCGTCACGAATGCGCCTCATTTGATTTCGCAAATTATAATTGCCGCTATTCGTCGCTTTTTGAATGCCGCGCTACGTGTGGCGAATAGCCGCTGCAGGTGGAACCATACTGTGAAACGGCACAGCTCATAGTCTGTACAGCTCGTAGTGTAAATTTTTTTTTAATTCTCTTTGTTTTGTTTGTATTCTTTACAAATGGAAACTTAAACTAACTCATCCTAATAACTATACAAATCATGCTTACTTGGATTGGTAGCGAGAGGCTACATTTCCGCGTTGGATAATCGTCACTATCTTATTGTTGTCCTTTGCTGAACACAGACCTCTTATTCTCATTTGATTGAATTCCAAACTCCACAAGCCAGTGGTTGAGCCCCAACAACACTAAGCTTTTGCAGTGCCATAACAGAATTAAATTCCATCGGCTCTACAAACAATATTTGTTAGCTACTAGAGCTAAAGAAATCAAAATCTACATTAAACGCAAGCTTAAAGAAAAAATTATTAAAATGTAAAAAAATATATTACTGATAAAAAAGCTTGGGAATACCCTGTTCTAATTGTCTAGGTATATTTACCTCTAAACAATATTGTAGAATAGTGATAATAAAAAAAATCTGGTTGATTTTTTTGTGGACTCTTCTCGAACTAATTCACGTTTGGAACCCACGTAGCTACGGGTAAGTTTAGAAGTCACCGAAACTTTTAAATAATAGTTTAACATGACGCTTTAATATAATATAATGCTAGTAAGCTAAGTATTAACTGTGAACCCACGATTAACTATTATACTCGTATTTTAAGTGTAGCGTGTGCGTTTCCCAGTGTGAGTCCAGTGCGAGCTATTATCATTTGCACGGTGCTCACGTTCGCGCTTTAACTGCTTCTGATTGAGTTTTTAATGCGCGCTCAAATTTATTTACCTTTTATCGTTAATTGTGGACTGTGAAGTACTTTACTTTTTATTTTATTTTATTCCCACTTTTATATTGAATTTGTGGTGCGCTGTGGTTGCTTGCTTGCTGAGAATAACGCTTTATTTCTAGGGGACTGCTGCGCTGCGTTATTGTGAATTTCTTTCTCTATCTAATAGTTTTGAGTTAACAAATCAACCCTCAATCTGGTCTTACCCCTTATATCGTTTTCTATTTTTGAAAGTAAATGGATGTATAAAGTTGTCCACAGTGGCTATTTATTTGTAGGAGAAATATAGCATGCATGACGCTAAAAGTCTGTCTTAAATAAAATACAAACAAGTACGCCCTATTATTATCATTCCTACAAAAAATGCCATAGCAGGCAGAATAACTTGCTACATCCCCTACCATCAGGCAGCAATCAAGCCCGTGCTTAACATACCTGTGATCATTTATTTGTAACCAGCTTACCTCGCTCACAAAATCACTATACACTGAAGTATGAACCTCCTTAAAGGTAGTTTGTTGCGTAGCATCAATGCTGATTATGGCGCTGGGTATGACATGACAGATCAAACAAAGTCCCTGATTGCGGGCCGGTTCACGCGGCGCAGTTTGCGGTCGCTAACAAGTTGACAGATTGCGCGCCCTACCCTCGCCTCGTTACAGCGTCATAACTGTTTATTGTGTATCGACATTATCATTACAGTCGTGATACGTGTATTACATTTACAATACTGCGTCCGCGACTCCAGTTTCAGATTGAAACATCATCATTATCAGTCTATTATCTACAACCCACTCTAGGGCCAGATCTGCCTCTAAGTCTCAGTCGTATTTTGACTTAGATAAATTGTTTTGTTGTTAAGTAGGTAGCAGGTTGTCGTAAAAGATGGAATTTCAAATTGTCATATTTAACCGCATTATTCAAATGTATAATCATGTTATATTAAATTGAAAACCGATTAAATCGTCGTTAACTAACACATTAAAGGTAAACGCTAGAAGTTAGTGCAAGAGGTAATTTGGCAGGTTTAATCGAATCAACTCAGATCGCTCGAAAATCCGAGTTTCACGTTAGTTGAAAATTTGGATAAATTTCGGCCACTTACGAGCGTTAACTGCTCAGGTTGGCGCGAGTTGCTGCGAGTTGGCGAGAGTTGACGAAGTTTAAAGTAGATTTTATTTTGTTCTCGAGAACTGTGCCGCGGTTAGACCGGGTCTAGATTGTTTTTAAATTGCATTATTTTTTATCTTAGGGGAGTTTTCGACTGTGGAACGGTTATTGTTTTGAGGGCGGCCAAGTTGTATTAGAATACAGAGCGCTACCTAAACTTATATCGCACAGTATAATATTATTATTTCATCATTATAATTATCACATCAGCCATTAAAATGCTACACTTTGACTTATCTACTCGCCATTTTATTAATAAAAAAAAAACCT
Organism: Mycalesis mineus; assembly: GCA_034621355.1. Lineage (NCBI taxonomy): Eukaryota > Metazoa > Arthropoda > Insecta > Lepidoptera > Nymphalidae > Mycalesis > Mycalesis mineus. The sequence goes on from CM067886.1 coordinate 746,422, forward strand.
TAAAATTCAGGACGTAGGTCTTTTGTAGGGACTCTTAAAACGCAATCATCCTGGGTCGCCTTTAGGCCGCGGTTCCTTGCGTCTTTAGTCCACCTAGTGAATGTCAACCAAAACTGCGCTTACCAGTGTGGAGTCACCATTCCAGCATTTTTCCAAATGTTTTACCTTTTCGGCCTGCCTAGTTTAATACGCAGTGATCGAACGGGACTAACGGATTTAACTTCAGGTAGAGCCTCATATCAGTCAAATGGTTAATGTAACTAGAATGGATATGTGACTGAATCAATATGAGATAGTAGAGAGGTACTGAAGCTTTGACCCAACACGCTATTTCAATGCGGGTTGGCGGGTTATAATGTTAAAGTCTGTGAACGATCTAATGCTAATGTCCAGTACATTATCACGCTTTTTAAGGTACAGGGGTGCTATTCCAAGTTTAGCTTTTTACTTAAAATTACTTATACGTAAGAAAAACTCAATATTATTTTTTAGCCTAGCCCAGGGCTTGAACCCAGGACCTCGTAAGGCGAAGCCGCGTACTGGACCAATGAGGCAGTCAGTTACCTATGGCAATTGAAATAAAATCCCTGATTACCGCGCGTGACAAATCCCCTCTTCACCCCGCTACATACCCCCCTTGCACCGCTGCCCCCCGCAGTCTGCGGTGGCTAACAAGCTGACAGATGGCGCTGTCAGCTCCACCCCCGATCATAACTGATTTCACAATTATCAACCATTCTAAACGCACCACCGGATACATCGGGTTTGTGTTTTTATAGACGTTGGAATGGAATAAATCGAAGCCTTTTGTGTTTCAGTGAGTTCAAATAATTTTTAACTGAATCTGTACCGACTTGTGAAATGCATTATTGGCTTAATGGTTATGCTTTTATGAAATCCTGGATTTATATCTCAGGTTAGGTTAGGTTGTGTGACCGGGACCGACGAAATTACGTTTTCTTCGAGGCACAACACCACCGTATTTTCTCTCTTCCACGAAAATATTAAGCAAGAAAGTCACCAGGCCAAATAACGACCTCGTGATCTGAGGCTAGGCTGGCTAACTTCTGGACCAACGAGGCAAAGAGAAGATTGAGTCAGAAATTTAGAGGTACCCAGTTGAAGATTTCACACACGTTTGCTATTTGAGACTATTAAAAGCTGTAAATACTTTTTTTACGAATGGTAATAATATCGTATTGCACATGACAGTCACGTGCTGCTCGGGAGTGCCCGTGTTCAATGGTGGCCCTTAAGCAATTAGCAACATAATTTACTTAATTGAGACGCCGAGTATATGGACAGCGTCTGTGGTACATGCTAATATTACATTGGTTGCATCAAACTTGACCAAAATATAGGCAATTTTGTGAATATTTCCACTCACATTCTATAAAATGCGACGACCTCCGTGGCGCAGTGGTATGCGCGGTGGATTTATAAGCCGGAGTTCCTGGGTTCGATTCCCGGCGGGGCAGATAGATTTTTCTTAACTTGTCTTGGTCTCGCTGGTGGGAGGCTTTCGCTGTGGCTAGTTACCACCCTACCGACTAAGACGTACCGCCAAGCGATTTAACGTTCCGGTACGATGTCGTATATAAACCGATAGAGGTGTGGATTTCATCCTACTCCTAACAAGTTAGCCCACTTCCATCTTAGATTGTATCATCACTTAACATCAGGTGTGATACCAGTCAAGGGCCAACTTGTAATCGATAAAAAAAAGAAAGGAGAAGAAAAATTAATTACTAAGTCAATATTTTCAACATATATTGACTTTATCTATTATTTTATTCACCGTTTTTTTGACTTTGCATTATTTGATTGTAAATTGGTTTTAAGAATTATTACCGTGTGCCTTCAATCCAGAGAGCCTGAGTTTGAATCCTAGATCGGATTGTAGGAAAATTCCGAGCTTTTCTTTCTTCTAAGAAATTTTCAGTGAAGTCTGGCGTTGAGAAGTTGATAATGGCACACCTTCGTGCCTTAGAGAGAACGTTAAATCGTCGATCCATCTCACTACCATCAAGATCTGATAGTGATTGTCAATATTTTTTTTTTTTTTATCGACTACAAGTTGGCCCTTGACTGCTATCACACCTGATGTTAAGTGATGATGCAGTCTAAGATGAAAGCGGGCTAACTTGTTAGGAGTGGGACGAAAATCCACACCCCTTTCGGTTTCTACACGACATCGTACCGGAACGCTAAATCGCTTGGCGATACGTCTTTGTCGGTAGGGTGGTAACTAGCCACGGCGATAGCCTCCCACCAGCCAGACCAAGACAAATTAAGAAAAATCTCAATCTGCCCCGCCGGGAATCGAACCCAGGACCTCCGTCATATAAATCCACCGCGCATACCACTGCGCCACGGAGGTCGTCAAAAGAAAATAAGTCGTCGAATTAAGATAATATCCTGCCAATCCGAATTGTAGTAGCGTTGTGGGTTTAAGTCCCATGTCCCCTTCCCTACACTGAGGGAGGCCTGGTCAGGACCAGCCTTTTAATATCACAGTACAGGACTGTGATATTAAAAGGCTGGTAATGATGATGATAAATATTACAGTCAAAATGTGTTTGAGAACGCTATGTACCAAATGTAATGGAGGCACGTAGGAAGAAGAAGAAATATGTAGTGTCACCATTGCCCTAGGTAAATGTTTTTAGTAGCGTTAGCATCAGCAAACACTTTTTTCTTACATATATTCTGTTTAATTTTTTAGAAAAAATAATTAATCAATATTAATTCACTGCTATTAATAGTAATATTTATTTCATTTTCAGGTTTTTTGACGCCGCTTGAACAACTTTGTAACAGAAGAGGAGAGCGAAGCCTTTTGATATGGGTATTTTCATACCTACAAGAAGGTGCCAGCTCCCAATTGTAATTATTGTATCATTACTGTGAAGAAGGGTAATAACCGATGATTATTAAAAAAATGACAAGGTGTTTGGGCTCGGATCTACTGGTGCATATTTCAACAATAAATCATTTATGATTTTATTAGTTTTTCTGTTTATTTTTGAGTACAACTTTGTCAATATGTCATATTAATTTTTTTCTTAATTATAATGTGATGTTGTAATATGAACTAAATTAAACGTTTCGAGCCAGTGGCGGAGTCACTACGAATAGATGAATTTGATTTTCTAAGTACTTGCAATCTAAACTTGAATAAACGAATTTTATTTTGTTTTTTTTATTTTGATTCAGCGACACCATTTACTCACGCCAGGAGTAGGTTGGTCAAATTGTACTCCTTTAAAAATAACTGTGTCATCTGAAACTTAAAAGAATTTCCATTATACCTAACTAGCTGTCAGATAAAACAATGATTTACTTATTAAGCTATTGTATAGCTTTTATCGCGGGCCTTGAGCGTGGAGACCGAATACAGAAATTCCGTAACGAAAAAACCTAACACCCCCTGAGTATCAAAAACATAATATCAAAAGCCCAATTTCGGCAACGACGTCATCGGGGAACGTGCCTTAGCGGTAAGGCGCTCTAAGTGCTCGGATTGCCAGAGAGACACGGGTTCAAATCCCGTTGGCTCCGTAACTTTGTTTTTTTTTTCAAGCGTGATATTTCAAAAAGTATTTTTTTTTAATTAATGACTTTTATAATATCACGCTTAAAAAAAATACTTTTTCCATCTATCGATAAATACCAGAACTATTAATGACTTTTTGAAATATCACGCTTGTATAAAAAAAGACGTGTGGCACTCGGAGACTGCCGCGGTAAAGCATAGCATTTTTTATCAACTTATGTTTACCTACCGACGTCATCGGGACCGTGGCCGAGCGGTAAGGCGCTCTAAGTGCCTGGATTGCCAGAGAGACACGGGTCCGATGACGTCGGTAGGTAAACATAAATTGATAAAAAATGCTATGCAATAGCTTTACCGCGGCAGTCTCCGAGTGCCACACGTCTTTTTTTTTCATTGTTATGCGTAATACATATCTACATTATGAAGCAAAAAAATTTTGGTTTATAAATATAATTTAGTGCTGCTTGTCTAAATTTTAAATTCCTTATTCAGTACAACATTCAATATGCAATTCAAGAAAAAATACACCAAGCCATGTCACATTAAATCACGCTAGTTATATTAAAATAATATGCACAAATGCACGCAATAAATCGTCACATGCTGACGGTACCGGGTCACACGTGTGCACAAACGAGCCGGCCTTATAATGAATGGCCGTCGCCTGCCGCGATATTTCAACGAATTAACAAATGGCGGCCGTCGGGGCGGACGGCGCGCGATTTTTCTGCAGACCGTACCTCAGTACCTGATGGAGGCGCGGTTGATGCTTCACTTGTACTAATAGTGACACGGATACATGAATCGTAGAGGGGCTATAAAGAAATCTCAGACATGTTAACATAATAATTATGTAATAAATAAATATAAATATAGCAAATTTGGTGACACCTATTTTTTACAGCTGTATTATTTACTAACTTGGGGTTAGTATTCCGGAGAGTAGAGTAGATATGAGTCGAGTTATGATAATAGGGTATTTCACTCATATCAAAATATTAGTGTTGTAAATACTTTTATGAAATTTGATTTGATAACAAATAAAATTATAGAAAAAGCAATAAAATTCATTAAATAATAAAAGTTATGTTAATATTTCTAATTGGAAAGAGACGTGTGAGAAGAATGCCTGATACTGACTTTTATGCCAGAGTAGCTCATATCAAGTTTTCGTTCAGTGAAAAAGCGACAGTAGATTCCTAATCCAATAATTTAAGTGCCTAAGTAATATTTATGACAGATTAATTATCAATGTTGTTTTTTTTATTCTACTTTATAACAAAATCATAAAATGTTATATCTGAAAAAAACTTTATTGATTCAATTGAATTATATCGTTCATTAAGTGTTCAGACTATATTATAAGACCCATAATGAGACAGACTTTTTGAACTTAAACTACGGCTTTTTGTAGAACGAATGCTTTACTCTATTGTAATCAGTACCTACGATCTATTTTTCTCCTACAAATAGTCACCGATAGTTGGATGCGGGCGGGCAGCCTTAATCATAGGGATATTAATATTAATTAATATGACATTCCTAATCTTCTCCAACTTCAAATTTGAAAATGTACGCTATTACTTTTGACTAAAAAAGTAGTTTAAGTGCTAAATAGCCAAAAACATTGCCCGGTCTGTTACTATTTATAATGTTTATATATCAATGATAGTTAGACACTGTCGCAGTAAATAAGTGTCTGTTTAAATAGTTAAACGTGCTGTGCGATTTAAAATGGCTACTCTTTTATCTTTGTAGAAGGTTAATTGACTTGTAGTCTGATAAATTATAGAGTCATGTAGTGTAGAAGTCATTAGAGTAATTAATGTCCTACTGCCTTGCTTTAGCCAACCACTGCAGAAACAAAAAATGTTACGCTACACTAGTTAGATAAGATAACATAATTATACCAGTATATAAAGACGCTAACTGTGTACTTATTGTATTTTGACATCCTCTTTGGCGCAGTTGTAAACCTAGTGGATTTGTAGGACGGAGGTCCTGGTTTGGTTCCTGGCTGAATCAATTAAGATTTTTTCTAAATTGGTACAGATCTGGCTGGTGAGATGCTTCAGGCTAGGTACTCTTCCATCCTAAGACTGGTGGCACAAGGAGCAAACATCGATGTAGGGCCCCAAAATCTTATAGCGCGTATGCTCAGCAATGAGGACGACTGGCACACATATGCTGAAATGCTAAGGTGCATATTGAGGAGGAGAGAGGAAAGAGAAAAAGAGGAGAAGAAGAAGAGAGAAAATGTGTAAGAGGGGGCCTGAAGAAATGCATTGCGGTACCGTGCCAATGCTCGGAGTCTAGATGAGGTCGTTTTATTCCGTGCAAGTCGGACATGTGAAAACTACCATCTTATGAACTTCCGGAGAAGCTATGCGATTGGACCGCCAGCTTTCTAAAAGAACGGAGCGTTAAAGTCTTAGTCGACGGCTTGTGCTCCCTTCCTAAATCAATTAACGCTGGTGTTCCACAAACTTACCAGCAACAACTTGCATTGCTATGGGGATGATAGCACAGGCGACGCCCTTTACAATGGCCGCGCTCAGCTTTCTTCTAAACAGCTGGAGGAGTGTAGGTCCAGACTTGTGTCCAAAGTTGAGGCTTCTCTTAACCAAGTCTTGAGAGAGCCAAGTTTAAGGTTTAAGGAAGTTTTATTTTACGTAATAAAGCAGTTTGTGGGTTCTAGGTAACGTCCTTAAAGTAGAAACCTTGGCTGGCACCGACTCCTAGATATGCTTAAGTAAATTAATGCAACTAAATGACCCAGTTATTTTTTACTTTTTAGTGCGTTTTGAGTCGGTTCAATTTTTTTTAATTTTTCATTTTAACTTTTAATAGTGTTCGTAATTTCAAACATTCATTGAAACAGCGTGGTGTCTAAGACCTAAACTAAGAAGATTGACGAGCTGATAAAATAGGCAAAAAATACCCTCATCCCCTGTTACTCGCATCACAGTTCTGTATATTGTATATGTCAATTAGGATTTTAGTAATATTCAAATAGCCAGCGAAACAATCGCAGCCAATTACCAAGGTTTGAGGGCCCGGAGCGGTGTTAAATATTATGCAAATGATTGGGTTGTACAATTATTTCCCAAATTAAGATCTAACGAAGTTCCGAACTTTTGATATCGTAAGACGATCTGTCAAGTTGTTTTTTCGTTCTACAATCGTCCGCATAAACTTAATAATACCTATATAGCAGATTTATTACAGTTAGATTTCATCTTTTAGCAGACCATTTAATGAATGTGTACTGTAAAACAGTATAGTATTTTAGCGAATTAATCTGCTGACAGACAGACAGATTGATGGACGTTCTGAAACTATAAGGTTTTACGCCGATGATTCCCAAAGTGATCCAGGTGGACACCTAAGGGTTTCCGGAAGACACGATGAGGGCTCTACGGTATCTATGGCATCATAGTGTGGAACTAAAATGTTGTCATAGCGACATATCAATATATTTTACAGGTAATATATTATAAAAGAATAGTATATTCTATACATTTTTTTCGCTTTTTGGGAATGGATAAAATGTATTTAAACTTTAGAACAGTTTAAACCTCTGCTTTACATTTATTTATGGTTTTAAATCCAGTTTAAGGAATCGAACCTACTGCCTTAAAAACAAAAGACAGGATCACTATTCACTGAGCGAATCGGGCATCATTGTTCAAACTTAAGATATTCTGTTGAAGGTCTATTAAAACCACCCGAAATATTTTGCATATTTCCGCTCGGTGTCCTAAATCTTAATAACTTCTCGTGATTGTTTCTCTGACGATTTGAATACAGATAAAATCTAAATTGCCATGCATACAGAGTGTCGCCGGTGAATAAATTTGGAGCAATAGCTGTATTCAGTGCAGGGGATAAACGACGTTATGACTTGATTAGGTGGTTCGGTGTGAGGGAACGTAGATTTTATATTTTCGCCATGGGATATTTAATAGTTACCAGGGGCTGTGACTTATGGTGGATTGGACAAGTATAATGTTTGACATCATCATTACCAGCTTATTAACGGCCCACTACAGGGCCTGATGTCGATCATTGATCGTAGACGCACCACGTTGTTTCAGTGTGGGTCGGCGGGCTTAGGGTGATAATATTTAATTTATTAACGATCAATAGCAGACATTGATGATAGTAACCGGGATTAATAGCTCAACGTTGTCCGAGGGGGTGTAACACCACCAACTTTTCGACTCGGAGGATTAAAATTTAATAAAAATTTCATTTAAGCAAGAAAATCTTTAAATGATTCCACAGCCCTGACGCACCTTCGTGGCGCAGTGGTATGCGCGGTGGATTTATAAGACGGAGGTCCTGGGTTCGATTCCCGGCGGGGCAGATTGAGATTTTTCTTAATTTGTCTTGGTCTGGCTGGTGGGAGGCTTTCGCCGTGGCTAGTTACTACCCTATCGACAAAGACGTACCGCCAAGCGATTTAGCGTTATGGTACGATGTCGTGTAGAAACCGATAGGGGTGTGGATTTCGTCCCACTCCTAACAAGTTAGCCCGCTTCTATCTTAGACTGCATCATCACTTATCATCAGGTGAGTAGCAGTCAAGGGCCGACTTGTAGTCGATAAAAAAAAAAACAACCCGACCCAGGATTAAAATCCCGGACTTCATAATCGAAGCCATGGGCTGACCACTAGACCAACAAAGCAGTGTGTCGTGAATATAATCCATATTATATTAACCACACCTTACATACAAACAATATTAAACACAAAATCCGTATTATAAACCCATCTTCGACGCTGTCCGACTATTCAATTCCATAGAGACGCAATTATTGCTTAGCTTGCCTACAACAAACAACAATATTGACTACAGCGCCTTAACACGAATTAACATCCTACTAATATTTCAAAAGCAAATTTTATATGTGCGTGTGTGTGTTTGACTGAAATTTAAATTGAGATAGAGATGCCATGGATGGAACCATAGGCTACATTTTATCGTGGAAAAATTCATGGTATCCGCAGAATTTTTGTGAAAACTGAATTTTATTTTGGATCGTATTGTCTTATTTTTTACTAACCTATTAACATTATAATCCTAGTAACTAATAATTTGACTCGACGAAAATTTGAATTGGGGATAGATTGTTCCTAATATCATATAGGGGTGTCAACGCCATCTTTTAGTCCGATTTTGGCATTAGATAATTAATATTTTTAATCTGTATTTTTTTACTATTTTTTTATTGCTTATGTTTTGTTTATGTATTCTTTCTATTATGTCTATAAACCGAAACAATAAAATAACGGACACTCCGCAACCAAAATTCAAGCCTTTTTCTTGTAACGTACCTGTAACTTTCACTTAGTGAACCCACCTATCTGGTTCTCATGTGTCGGTTAAAATAACCAACAGGGGAGATGAGTTGGAGCTTATAATTATATAAGTATTACCTGCGCCTTGACATAAAATCCAAGGCACATGGCGGTATCTTCAAGAAATATAGGCCTAATATTGAACCGATGAGGCAGTTAATTAGTTATTGCACTAAACCATCCCGAATTTTTAAATTTCACGTATATTTTTTTTTTTTTTAATGTATAACTTTTTACGCATAACTTTTTACAGAGTTGTCCGATTTTGATAATTCTTTTTTTATTAGAAAGGGCATACTTCCAAGGTAGTCCCATTGTCATCATGTTAGGATCTGATGAGGATATCCTGGGGAAATTGAAGGAACTCCTCAAATTTTGGAGGCACGCTTACAGCGATTTTGATTTTTGTCTCAGTATCGGTAGCTACTAGTGCTATATAATGTACTATGACAGTATAGTACGAGTACGATACGTAGCGATAAATCACTAAAAAGTAAGAAATAAAAATTTTTAAATAAAAATAGAACCGACTCAAAACGCACTAAAAAGTAAAAAATAACTGTGTCATTAGTTGCTTTAATTTACTTAAGCATATCTAGAGGCCAGCCCAGGTTTCTACTTTAAGGACGTTACCTAGAACCCACGAAATGCTTTACTACGTAAAAGAAAGGTTCCTTAAACTTGCTGGCACCGACTTCATAGATATGCTTAAGTAAATTAAAGCAACTAAATGACACAGTTATTTTTTACTTTTTAGTGCGTTTTGAGTCGGTTGTATTTTATTTAAAATTTTTTTAAAAAATATATTTTTTAAATAATATAATGTAAAATAAGTAATCAGCTGGAACAAGTACCTACTGGTCCCGTAAAGATATTTTCAAATCTCAGCTTCCGCTGACATACAAAAAGATACTTATGGACTCAGAAATATTACCTTGTCTGACATACGCTTGTCAAACCTGGACATTCAATGGAAAAACAAGAAAATAATTCAGACAACGCAGAGAAAAATGGAAAGAAGTTGCTTAGGTATAAAGTTAAAGACAAGGTGAGTAACAAGGAAATACGCAAAAAAACGAAAGTTACTGATGCCTTTATATACTCCCTTAAAATTGTGGCAATGGACAGGTCCCCTGGCCAGATGCAAGGACAGCAGATGGACTGTAAGAGTGCTGAATTGGGCTGGCCCAAGTGGCAAAAGAGCGAGAGGCTGCCCAGCTGCTAGATAGACAAATGACATAGAGGCAGGAAAGGACTGGCAAGCTGTGGCTGAAAACAAGGATAGGTGGGAAGTCCTTGGAGGAGGCTTTTACCCTTAGGGGGTTCATATAAAAAGATAAAGAAAAAAAATGAAACAATGTAAAACATAAACATTTTGTATTACTTTTTTATGTGGAATTAAATAAAGCTTTATTATTTTTATTGTAAAATAAAATGACATGTTTGACTGAAGTTGGAATTAATAACCATAATATTTTATGTTAGAAAACAAAGTATAGGCCAAATTCCATTAGATATAGTACTTTCTTCTCTTTACCGGTTACTGTACTTGTGATTATTCTTTTTCAATAAAAAAATAATCACACTATCACACGTTGGTACAAAGAAATGTAAAAGCAATTTCACATATAGAATCTTCTGATATAATATTACACACAATTATAAGCCTTATAACAATATTTATAAAGTTTATAATCGCACGTTTGTGAATTACCAATGCAGTGTCCACTTAAGTAAGTTCATTTGCATCACCATTATTCATTTCAATAACCTTTTCATTTAGTTCAAATAATGTCACGTAATTGGCTCTAAGGTCTATAATTTTGAGTCTATAGCGATTGGCTCTAATTGGCCATGTTATACAGGCTATAGTTGTATAAAAAGAGCGCACGTGATCGCCACGTGACCAATAGTTAGCTGTCATTGTGAATTTTATGACCGATTTTTTAAGCTAGTCGACTGTGTAATTACTTTTATTGACTTTTATTTGAGTATGTACATTTTCGACACAATTTTTTAAACATTTTGTTTTACTAAAAGTGAATTTAAGATATTGATTATGGTATGTTAGGATCATGATTTAATTAGCGTTATTCGTAGAATTTTATAGTGTTTATTTTTTTCAAGTTGGCAACATATTTCTTCGTACAGAATAGTCAACTGTCATTTTGTGATTGGTTAACGCAAAAAGGCGGTAACCAATCACAGTTCACTTTACCTTCCACGTCAAAAAGAGATTTTATAAGGTTTTCGGCTACCTAGCGCGTTAGGCTTTCTAATTTTGAAGGAAATGTAATGGTCAAGTAGATACTGTTTGTGTAATTTCTGTAATGTAATAAAGTGAATTTATACAAGTTTGCTTTTCCTTGCTATCAACGCTCCCTTCTGCTGAGTCTATAGATATTACTTCTAAAAATTAGTACCTATGTATCAACTTGTTATATATTATAATCATGTACGTATAACTGTTCACTTACGGTGTAAAAGCTCAATTTAAGAAATATTATACTGAAATTATAATCTGATTGATGATTTTCACAATTCTAATAATCAGGACCATAATAAACCCCGGTGAACAACTCATGTATATCTTCCCGGTTGCTGGGATTCTTCTGTACGTTAACGAAGAATAGAAACGGATGATCCGCCATTACTAGTGGTCCTAAATTGTCGTTTAGCGGATGTGGGTCGTTGAACATATTTCGATCTAGAACAAGAAGTAATATATTAAATCATCATCATCATTATCAGCCTATTAACGGCCCACTACAGGGCCAGGCCTCCCTCCTTACAGGAGAGGGGATATGGAGCGTATACCTGCCACGCTGCTCCAATGCGGGTTGGCGGGCTTAGGGTGATAATGTTTCATTTATTAACGATCGCCATCAGATGTTGATGATAGTTTGGAATGTACTAACATTTCATAGAAGAATGAAAAAGCAATTCTGATTGTAGCCACATAGGCTAACCACTAGACCAACGAGGCAGTCATATTAAAAAAATAACACAATTTAACATTTAGTTTAATTTTATTACATAAGCATTTTTGAAAAGTCAAGTCTATCTGTTGTTGATGTATAAATAGAGCCACCGAACACAGACTTATACTTTTTAAAATATCTAATATTGAAATTTAAAACTATTTATTTCATCTAGATAATAACTTCCTAGTTGGTCAAGTGTTTATAACTTCAAGTCACAAGGTCCTGGGTTCGGGCCCTGGGTCGGTATATTGTAATTATTTTTAGTACATTCTACGAAGAAAGAACAATGGCAAGATTATACCTGAGTGATTTCGGAGGCGTCTACAAATGTGACTTATACAAAACTTAACAAATTAATTCGTTATTATTTTATACTAAACTAGTTTTATATGTAAAAGCTGAGATTAAATTAATCAATAAACGAATAAATTTATACTGATCTAGATGCGCATCTGACAAATCTATACAGAGTTTTTTAGGAGTTTACACGTCCTCTCTGCTAGATGGCACTAGCATCTTTGCTTTCGCATATATATGTATGTATAGTTATATATATAATTAATCTCACATCCATTATTTGTGTAACTACAATAAGTATGGAGGGGTATCTTTTAGTGTAATTAATCTAACAAAAACAGATATTTCCTTCTGTTTTATTTTTGTTTTTGTTAGGTACTGTATAATTTTTCTGGTCTGTTACATTTATGACACAGTTTTTTAAACAAAAGTGACACAAAGTAATATAGATATTAACAGCAGCACAATCAGAGTCCAGAAAACAAGGAAAGTCAACCAATATGGCAATAACTACTAGTAGTGACATCTAGTGTTGTTTTAGAGCACTATGCTATGCTATACTTTAGTTGACACGCCTTGTAATCAGTTGACACTACTTTCTATACAAAAATGAATTTAACTTACTGTACGTGTCTATTCCTATTATATTAATATATTTTTTTTGTGGCTTCGTCAAACGAAAAATCTTGGTGATTATGTTTCTGTAATATGGTTATTACAATAAACGCTATTCCTATATAGACGCTTCAAATAGATTTCAGGTAAAATGTTGTATGGGCTCTTGCCATTATTTTTTGTTCAGAAGTTGGTGGTGTCAGTCATTTTAACAACATCTGACAGTGATTGTTAAATAATGCAACAATATCGTCCTAACCCCACTAAGATAGTTTCAAAACTTTGAAATTTTAAACAACGGACTTTGTACACATGTTTGTATGTACATTTTTTGAAGCAACCTGCCAGACTGCTTTGGAAACAAATCTTTCCACAGTACATTGAATAAGCACAAACAAGTTCTGTGCCATATTAAATTATCTTCAAATAAAGGTTCAATTAAAATGTTTGAAATTTTGGCACCGTCGTTAATAAAATCGATAATGAGTGTATCTTACCATTTATTTTATGTCTGTAGATACCCATTTCATCAACATCAATGATACTTTTTTGTTTCACTTTGTTCAAGAACATATATTTTGTTTCGTTATTTTGTCTTAATATTCCATTTAGTCCAGAATTTGTCTCATTGAAAACTTTATGTAAACCAATCTAAAATATAATATTATTTAGAAATACCGATTTAAAAATGTTTAAATAATTATTTCATTTCTTTAGCTCATTAACTAATACATTATAACTATTTGCAATATTCTTGTTTAGCGTGTATTAAAAAATTAGAAAATTCTAAAACTTAATTTATAACTTAAAACTTCGGACATCCTCCTTAGATGTGCGTTGCGTTTACAAGACGCACATCTTAGATTGCATGATCAGTGGTGATTGCAGATGTAAATAAAAATAATTATCATCAAAATGTTTTACCTTTTTAAGATATTTCTTCCAATCAAGACCATATTTGATCCTGAATCTCGGCAGCATTAAATGTATGTTTTCAAATTGCATTCTTCTGTACACATCTTGAAGGGTGTTAGTTCGAGAAGATGCTTGCTGGATTAATCCTGCGAGACTTCTGGGTGTGCTTGGTAATGCTACTGTTAACGACATACCGAAGGCAGCCAACTTCAGACTTACGAACTGAGAATAAAAATACACGTACTTAATAATAGTAAAAATTAGTGGCATATTTGAAGATCACTCACGGCAATTAAATGGCATCCAATCTCATCCAGCATCCCGCTCCACTCCTATGGAGCTCGTGCGCATTACAAATTAAAAGTGACCATTTTTCTAGAGGGCAGCTGCTACCCTAGAAGAAGTTACCTTTCTCTGCCCATATCTCGCTATGTCCATGCATTAGTTTCTGCCAGTCTTCATGGGCCCGGCTTATACAAAAAGATTTTTTAAAAATCTGTTAAATTATATATATTTTTATAGATTAATCATGGAATTAATTACCAATGCACCAGTAATAGGATCATCCAAGTACAGACAAGAAATACTTCTCTTCATCATTGGCACCACAGAGATGTTACCGTCGTGATGATGGAACTTTACGTTCTTCGTTAATCGAATGTCAAATGGAAACTCCCATGTTACCTAGCACAAATATAGGTATTGTAAATTAGAGTTATAATAAAATTTAAAGAAACTAAAAGTCGAGTTTCTAAATATCTGATTAAATCGACAACTCAAATAGATGTTTGCATAAACTCAAAATTATTGATTACAATAACTTTAAACAGCATTAATTATCATTTGTATGAATTTTTACAAGTTATTAGATTTTACATTTTAAAATATTGTATAATTGTGAAAGATTTTTAAATCTTAATACCAAATTTTATTAATATATTATTAAGAATCTCTTAAATTATTAAGCATCGCCTATATCTACTCGTACTGAATTACTCGGAAAGGGCCATTCGGCAAGAGAAGATGCGGTTGACCGGTTTCTAGATGGGCAGACGACATAGCAGCCATTGCTGGCGCAGAATGGAAAAAATCAGCCAAAGATAGAAAATACTTGTCCGTTTTGGAGGAGGCCTACACCCGTGAGGGATCTCATCTTCATAGTAATAGAAACTAAAGCATTAAATTAAGTCAATGACTGTATATAATGATAGTAATAATAATGATAATTATTTAAATAAATGTAGTAATTAAATTGAAAACTAAAACATAATTTGCTTAATAAATATATATCCATTGTGTTAGCATTTAAAATATAACAATTGTTATTGCCATTAATATGCTTTTATTTCAAAGTATTGTATTATTTTTTTATTGTATAGTTTTAAAATTCGTTAAATGTTAAACCAAACCAGTTTGTGAAATATTATGAAGAAGAGTAATAAAAGGCTTAATTATTATTATTATTATACTCGTATTGTTTTCGATTTGTACGTATTCAATCACGTGTCAACAAATAGGCGGCTTGTGTAAAACTGTTTTTAATACTACCTATGTTTAAAATTGTATTTGTATAATTGATACCATATCATCGTCTCATCCGTCTTTAATGGCTCACTAAAGAGCCAGGCGTCACTCCTCGTAGTATAGAACATAGAGCTGCCACGCTGGATTAGTACGAGTTGGCGGAGTATAAGCATTTAGTAATAAGTAACTAAATAAATCAATAAAATAACATCAGAACTGTAAGTGGAAGCACATTTGTACCTTGATATATGCTGCACTGACTATGAGAATCGATGTCTTATTGTCTATATCGTCAATATCCAACACATCAGGTATACGTTGAATTGATGATTCTTCAAACTGAAACCAATAAAAAAAAAATTAAATTTAGCTAAATCTAGTCAACTTTTGTTGTAAACGAAATAAATTGTTCTTGAAAAACTGATAACATTTTTGCATACGAGGCCAGATATAATACTCGTCCGCTTTCAGATACCGGTCCTTGTTAACGTTTATTCTTTTAATAAAATGGTAAAACTATAGTTGTGTAGGTTTCTAAACCCATGTACTGAAATGTTACTAAAATATTAAAAATCTCTTCATCTCCTAAACTCCGAATTGGTATTCAGTCATGTATTAAACAAAAAATTTGGTCGGCATTGAAATTCCGAAGGTTTTCAGTCAGTGGTGGATTTGAGTGATGTTTCAGTATTCGGACAAATGTCTCGAATATACTTATATGCTATGTTGATAGATTTCTGTTATGAAAGTAACTTGAGATTTACTTAAATTACATTTGCGTTTGGGCATTGAGACTTCAGTTGGTAACGTTTTTTATATCAAGAAAGTCAACATTCAAACAGAAAGTAGGTGGTATCTACACTAATATTATAAAGAGGAAAACTTTGTTTGTTTGTTTGTTTGCTTGTTTGTTTGTTTGTAAAGAATTGGCTCAAAAACTACTGGACCGTTTTTAAAAATCTTTCACTATTCGAAAGCTACATTATCCACGAGTAACATAGGCTAAATTTTATTTTGGAAAAAAATAGGGTTCCGTAAAATATTTGGGTTTTTCGGACACAAGGTGTAAAAAAGTTACTTATTTTGCTCACGCTGCCTAAACTATAAAAGATAGAACCATAAAATGTTCTAATTAATTGGAGATCTTATAAATATCTACAAAGAATGTCGAGTGAGGCACAACAACCATTTTTTATTTAAAAATCTTGATTTTTTTTGGACTACATTTAAACGTATTTATTTTACTCATGCTATTAATCCTTATCAAAATAAATTATTTCATCACTAAGTACAGTTTATGTACGTAACTTACCATTTGATTCACGAATAATACAGCTAGTTTTGGATATTTAAAAGCAGTTTGGACCATCGTAACACCAAAGTTGTTACTTAAGAAAGCTGGAGTAACCTTTGTCCGATAGTTTAATATCATTTTGTTGAGCATCGTGATATCAATGTCGTTTGCCAGCTTTATCCAGTTAGTGAAACTTTTGTAGCATTTCTGTAACTGCAATTGGGCCACGCATGAAATAGCCACTGGTTATTTTAAAAACACCCTTATTCATCGTTATCGGTGTATTTTTATGGCCTACTACATGGTCAAATCTTTCTGCTCATTGAAGAGGTTATAAGGAGCGTACATACACCAGCCTTCTCCAATAGGGGTTGGCGGGCTTAGAATGATAATGACCCATTAATGATCATTATCAGATGTTGATGATTCTGACAGGGACTGACAGTATAACTTGCTCCACCAAGACCTTCCTGTCGCTGGATAGGAAAAACTTAGAATTATCCTTCAACCTGCCACGGGATTATAATCCAGGACCTCGTGATCAAATCTACATTGGCTAATCACTATGCTATCGAGACAGTCATGCTTACATAAGTACAATAACATCATCATTGATCAAGCTATTAACGGACTACTACAGAGCCAGGCCTCCCTCCATATAGGATATGAGAAATAAGGCGTAGACCTACAAGGAATTGCATGTTACGTGCAGCCAAGTCAAGGACGCTGCCCTGTAAGCGATGGCTAAACCTGTACTCTGTACCGCACGAGGCGCTTACATTGCAAGATCTACATGCAAGCCTCACGTGAACCGCTGTTACCTCTAAAGTTAGGAGCCTACGAGAGTCACTTCTTGATCGATCACCGATCTGTAGTCACCTTGGCTTAACTAGGGTTAGGTTCTAGTTGTAAGATGTAATCGCTGATTCTGTACATTAGTCATAAAGTTTAATTATAGTTTTTTATGTAATTATTTCTAAATTAAATAATTATTAAGTGCTCCCTAAACGCAAGTTGCATACTACAATAACATAAATAATAATATTTACAATGTGTTAGTACTCACTGTTGCGTTTGAGTTAATCCCCAAAATAGACAGTATTTCATTTCTAGCAGCACCTTCTGCATGTGATGCTAGTTTACAAAGAGGGAACCTCACCAGTAACGATGATACCACGATACTTCTTCGAGGATTGCCTAACAGCGCTTCCTGTAAATAGAAGCTGTTCGTAAACATCACCGAATTGTGATGAGTCATGAAAAACTATCTTAGCACGCGATCGCGCACGCATGCCAGCCAGTAGAGTCTTGTTACGAATAACACGACGAAGGTAAAGATTTAAACTTTAAACTTAAGCTATAAGAATAAGCTTGAGTTGAATAGAATAAGGCGTTAAATTGCGGACATTCATTGTTCATAATTCATTTATTTTCTAAGACTATAGAGTTCCCTGCAATTGAACATTGTAGAGTCAAAATCTCATCAAGGTGCTGACGTATTCGAGTGAAACGTATTTAGAGAGTTTTCTGCCGGACTTTGCCACTTGGATTCTTAGGGTTTTCACGGAAAGTAGCAAAATTGGTACTCAATAATATAGTGTTACTTTTATTTACCAATGCCAAAGTTTTTCGCAAATAATCATATTTTGTTTCACAATATGAAGTGATAAACAGTAGAAATAATAGTTTACCTAAAAAAATAATCATTTTTAGAGTGTGAAGTATGTTATATTCACATTATAGCAAACAATATTATTAAAAAAATATTTACTCATTTCAGATATATTTTTTAAAAATAAATATTTATTAAATCGTGTATTCTTGCAAAATCTTTGCTACATGCGTCGTCGTTGTTAACAAATCTAACGACAAAAATGTATAATCTAATTCAGGTCTTATAGACCTATACTGGTTTTTTAAAATGCTCGTAATCACTGACAGTTTACCGATGAAATAAAAATTGATTTTAGTTTATGTTACCATTTTATGATTTCATTTTAGAGTTTATTTATAACCTATAATGTACATACGATTTACAAACTTGTCTTTCTAGAGAACAGTTTACTGAATTCTTAGGGAAAAATAAACGAAAGAATTTAGTATACCAAGTAAGTAAGAGCTGTATGTAGGTAAATTTTGATGTAAATATTATAATATTATTTTGAAATAACAGTTTTATTTATATTAGTGTTATAAAACCCTCATAAAAATGTGAAACATTTTTGCATTGTATACCGTAACGAAAGCCAGCTATAAAATTTTATGGCTAAACGATCCGCGCTGCCATCGTTGATTTCTCTTAACTGGTGGGTAACATTTTGTTCTATTTTTACGAAGCAATGCAAGTATGAAGAGTTTTGTATTTTTTATAGTAGGTAAAATTGATAAAACAAGCTGATGGCTGTACGTAATTACTTTGCCAATCATACCTGTTAGAACTGGACGAAGCAATGTTGCTTAGCAACAGAAATAAACGTAGCAGAGTTTTCTCGGTCGAGTTCTGACAAAAAGCGTTTCAAGAAATAAAAGAAATAACGTTTTAATACTTAATTATTTATTTGTTATTTAATGAACCTTATATTCTTTTAATTTAAGAGTAAAGACTGTATAGACTGCGAAATACAGTTATGCCGACTGTCTTAAGTTATAAGCATTGTTAGTGAGGAGATACCTCTAACCACTACTTCTATTACTAAATGAACTTGTGAAGTAAACAGCTATATATATCAGTTATTTAAAGGATTTAGAGACAAGACAATTTATTCAGCGTCGTGGACGATAAGCAAGTCTCGAACAGAGTCGATAATGTAACCGAAGTGCGGCCCGCTTTGACGGCTGAATCAAATAAGTCGTCGGCAGAGAATAGTAATAAAATTGAATCGAGCGCCTGCCCAGATGTAGCTACGGATTTATCGCGCGACAAAACCGGAGACGCACTGAGCTATACTGCAGAAATTTATTTTCCTTATTTAAAAAAAATCTATTTTAATAGAGGCATGACTAAGATCTTAAAGGACACTAGGTTTCTTCAGAAACTAATCCTTTTGCAGCAGGCGATCCTTGTTTCTGTCGCGTAGCAGCACAATGATATTTTTTAGCGAAAATTATGATTCTCAGTGTACTATCATGCAACCGACTTTTAATTCTAGACTTTAACGAATAAACCTCAGCAGCAGTATATCGTTTTTTCATTTAACATAAATCAAAAATACTTTGCATAGTTCAGCTAAGAAAAAACATACTTAGCTGGACTATACTTCATGCTATTAAACTGTCTTTCTTACTCTTGTCTAAAAAAAGAGTTTACAACACGATCAATATTTTCCCAAATAACTAGGCCTGTAATATGAGTATATGAATACTGTAGGGTATCGAACACTAACTAGATACCTTTTGGTATGTTTGCATTCGGTTCTTTAGTTGGACTTTGGCTTCTGGGTTGGAGTTAGTAGAAAGGTAATTCTAATGGCTGCTATTTCGCTCCCGGTGTACCTCCGTCCTAGCGGTCGTCGCGCGCTCGCTTACACATTCGTCGAGCTGCATCCAATATGTTTCCGAGAATATTGTCTTTAACAGCGCCATTATACCGACGATAGATTGTGTGGAAACCTTCCTCGCCTTGCCTCCGCCTCGCCTCCGCCTCGCCTCTAGGTACATATTGCGCTAAAGAAAATCTTTATCTTCCCGCGCGATGAATATTTTGTGCTCTCAGATAGGTTATTTGAAATCGTTTCATACGACTCCGCTTTATTACTATGTATTTTGGGTAATAATGTTTAATTTTCTTTGTATTTTTACTATAGAAAAGCAGAACATTATTTTTAAATACTTATTTTGGATAATATTTTTCTAGTATAGCATCTGTAAACATGATTTATATACACCCACCTCACACACACGCACGCACGCACGCACGCACGCTCGCACGCACTCACGCACGCACGCTCGCACGCACGTACGCACACACACACACACACACATTTGCATGCACACACCATCCATTTTAAGTATCGTAATAAATCGCAATCTGGTAGGACCGACCCCCAAATCATGGGATACCTAGTTTGGGGGTCGAGGGTAATTTTTAAGTAATGTAAATGATTTTGACTAAATAAATAAATATTATATTAATACTCTCAGCTTTTCGCTATAAGACCGTTGACTGAAACGACTATAGGAACAATCATTGCTGAATCAACGTTCCACATAACGGTAATCTCATGAGCAAGGTCCAAGTATTTTGATACTTTTTCCTTTTCAGCTTTCACCAGATTATCGTCATGTGGAACAGTAATATCAACAATCATTGCACGGCGCGTTAATCGATCAATTATCACTATATCAGGTCTATTGGCTACAATATACCTATCAGTGATAATTGTTCGATCCCAGTAGAGCAACGCAATAATTAATATTATTAAATATTATTAAATATTAATAAATATTATTAAATATTCGTGATGTCAATTTGAATGGAAAATTGAAGCGTTGTTTCCTGTGGCCTGGCTATTCTCAGTAGTAGCTCAGAGTTGAGGAAAGGGAAGCGGGTCGGCTACAAATCACCTCTTTAGTAAAATAGGATTGTAGAGTCACTCAAATATACTGCAAATGGATTGTCAATGATAATAATTAAAATTACTAAGCCTATGTAGGATCTGCGTTGCGGTTAAAAAAACTGAAGGTAGATATCCAGGTGTAGGTTCTTGGTATTCAGTCTTATCTCTGGCTAAGCCGTTTATTCAGATATCGCGCCTCGTTCGGCCACACAATGGCCAGTTAGGCTCCCCCGGCAGCAATTTACATGTTAAAGGGCTCTGCGCCGCCCTCTGCCGGCGCGAACTACTCGGGAATCAATGATTTAATCATTGCCTATCGCGCGATTCAATAAGTATTATACGAATGAATATTGATGATCATTGATTCGAGCTATTATTGCAAATGGCGTGCAATAAAAACAGTTTCGGGGTTATTTGGTTTTATTGCTTTATCTGATTATTTGGTCGGGTTATACGGTCGCTGGTGGCGCGCATTTTGATTTTGGTTAATAATGTAAATGTTTCCGAATATTGAAATTCGTTATTGCGGTGTTTGTTTTAATGTTATGTAAATTGACGACGCGAAGTTATGGCTTTGATGCACTGCGCAAATTTGCCCTGTAAAGGTCTTGAATTTGATTTTTGCTTAGGTTTTCATGTCTGTCTGTGTTTTTCGAAATTACCCAAAAAAATGTAGCAACCAAATAAATTAATTCATAATTGTTATATTGTACTATTAGAAACATCATCAGAAGGGGTTAAAAGGCACGAGCAGGAAAACAACATTAACCAAAATATTAACACATTTTAATTACAAACTTTCTTAAATCAAATCAAAATGAAACAATATGACGGTAATCACATAATTTACTTAACTAGCGTTACATTTTATTACACTTTAACTTTTAACAAAATTAACTGGCAGCATAACTGCACACAAAGAGAATACACAAAATAATAATTACTTCACCATTAGGGCTTCGCTTATATAACTGCCCGTAACCGTTACTTTACCAGTCTACCACAACGACACAAAACGGCACCTCTACAGTCTATGGTTCGCAATGCTGCCAACACGGCCTTCCTGATAGTGGGGCGTCCTCGACCCAGGCATCTCCGGAGACGTGACTGGGATCAGCGACACCAGTCACTGACGACTGCACCAGGAGCCGCACCATCAGCCTCTACTATAGAGGCCAGTAGAGCTCGAAGTGTGTGACACCTGCATTGAGGGAGTTCAATGCACATTCGTCATCGTCACCGTGATCTGCGAATAACAATATGTTAGAAGGAGAACTAAATATCCTAGACGTTTTCACCACACTGCTCGACCATCCTCCTTTTATAAAAACTCTCAATCAATTCATACATCACACAACACACGTCATCTAAGATACTCTATCTTACAGGCTTCACCTCTGAGACGTCTCAAAATATTAAAAATAGGGCCCTGATACGTATCACTCTTTCCTTCTCGAAGTCCGGCCAACCGTCAGCAGCAAGCAAACGCCATCGTCTGCGTCTGTACCAGACGCCCACGACTACGTTTGTGTCTCCAAAATGGCTTTTTCCCACGCGAGTCCACGCGTTTTCCCGGCCAAGGGTACACCAGCTCACTCCAGAACTGAAGCTCAACGCAATATGCGTTTACCTGTCAGCGATAGCCTTCATATCGCCCAACCCAACAGAGCCATGCTCCCGAAGGGTGTACCAATCCCTGTTATTTCAATCACAACTTATAACACCATCGATTGCCATTTGCCTAATAGAGCCTAACCAAGACTGATAGTGGTCAAGAATCTGATAAAAAGCCAAAGAGCTTCATGGAGGGCAGTAGAGCTTGATAGAGCTCATTAGAGAGCAACAGAGCTTGATAAAGGGAAGTAGAACTTTATAGAGCTCATAGAGCTAGGTAAAGAGCAATACAGCTCGATAAAGTGCAATAGAGCTCAACAGAGGGCAATAGAGCCTGATAGAGCTCAATAGAGTCTAATAGAGCTTGACCATTTTACTAAACCTTATGGCAACAAACAGTGAAACAAGCATGTTTAATGTGATTGACATAACAACGATTGAGTGCCCGGAAACAACCTCAGGCCCAGCACGTCCCACCGAAGCATACACCGCGCCCATCAACCGCGCCACTGCTTGGGATGCGCTGTCAGCTAGCGCCAAACTTCGCGCCGCCGGCCACGCCACGACGATGTGTGCGCCGCCGCCCGCACCGACACTGGTGCTGCCGTCACAGCAAGCCCCTTCAAGGCAGTACCGAGCACGCCTCTGCCAGCGTCGCTCTGCCTGGCTGCTATCGGGCATCTGTACAACACAAACAGAAACACATTATAGGTCAAAGAAACACGTTCAACCATTGTCTTATGTCTCATAAGTTGAGCGCAAGGTTAGCCTAACTCAAGGTCAACACTGGGATCATTCCCCCTATGAATCAGTTGTTAAAAACTGAAATGACTTCTATCACCAAGTCAACGCAACTTATTTACATATGGCATTCTTATAGGCACAGAGTTCCCTCAATTTAGCCTTTATTGTTAGGAAATTGAGTTTCCTAACAATTGCAACAAGGTTAAGTTTCGTAAAAGCAGTTTGGAATCTTTAAGTAAGTAAGTGTTTCTCAACTCAGAATATCTACCCGATCACGGCAGATTATCTTTATGTCGAGAGGGACGGCTTACAATACGACTGAGAAAAGATCAGGCTCAGGACTGAAAACTCTACGTCCTCTACAACTTCTAAGGCACAAAGGTGATGTTGAAATTTTAACAAAAAAAAGTTCAAACTGATTTTTATTTTGTCTGACCCGGGATTTGAACCCTGGACGTTATTTTCACAATCCAAACTAGCTAACTACGGAACCGATGGAACAATGAACTGCCTCCCGCCAAAATAGATAAGTCACATACGTCAGGGGTCCTTGATCACCATTATGAGACGATGTACTCGGCTGTCACTGTGTCTACCGACAGACACCGCCGACGACACGGTTGACTGTGCTCTGCGTGAATCATTGCCATCTGCAAGTGAATAAAATTCATTACGCTACCACAGCTCTAAACATCCTGATGACACCAAATACATGGGACTGGATTTAAATTGGTTACAGTGGGCAGGTACTCAAGACACCTACCCACACGTTACTTTCGCTCTACCTATAGGGACTCAACGTGAGCTATCTCTAACAATAGACGAAGGCAACTAATTGTGAACCAAACATGATGTCACCATAAAAAATTACAGTTACTGCAAAAGCTGTGTGCGAACATAAAATTAAAAACCAACGTCTGTTTCTAATTTTTAAATTTAAAAATTCGAATCTTCGAAGGAACCACTACAGGTTTCTTTTATTTGGTTGAAAGTACCTTTAGACTATTGACTATTGTACAATGAACTAATAAAGACCTCATAAGTTTTTAGGTGCACAATAAGTTAATCGATAAGGTTTTTAACTAATCAGTACCGTCTCTAACTCGAACACGTTACACTTTGTAAAGCTGGGTCAGCTTTACGCCTTATTGTGTTAAAGCAATCTGTACTGACAAATTCAGTTACAACATATGGGCGATATGTAATCTAAACAGGAATGTAATCTACAAGATGTAAAATTACAAAGCGTACAAAGCGTCTGTCAATATTGCAAGGACCTTTTTACTAATTCTTGCCCTATTCTTGAACTATACGTAAAGCTTGGACCAAACTTAAATCATTGACTAGTCAAACTACTCTCTTTTCAGCAAAGTGTACCTACTAATGAATTTACAACTGAATCGTTAGGGTAGAGACTAATAGAATACAAGTTTTTTTTCGTCTACAATTATTTAGTGTCGTAACTCGCACTCAAAATTCAAATTTGTTTCTTTTAAATAGACTTCCAAAAAGTGCTTATAAATTGCAATGACGTACTTGGCTTTAAAAGAGATCTGCGGTATCAATGTATTGAAAGGCAGACTCAATCTAGAAGAGTTGTAAATAACTCAACAGTTACTTTTTCAAAGATATAATATGCCACGACTATTATAATTTTTTATTTTGGTCGACTACAAGTTGGTTCTTGACTACTATCACAATTTATGTTAAGTGATAATGCAATCTAAGATCGGAGCGGGCTAACTTGTTAGGAGGAGGATGGAAATCCACACCCCTTTCGGTCTCTTACACGACATCGTACCGAAACGCTAAATTGCTTGGTGGTACGTCAAAGTATCAGAAGAGAAAGCAAAAGTAAAACAATTAGTAGAAATATCATCGAATTAAAATCTTGACAAAACTATTTATGAATTTTTATAGTAATGCGAGCTACTTTTCAAATATTTTTTGTAGGATAAACTTTATTTCTTGGTGTAACTATTATTGTCAATCTCTTTGATCCTATGCGAGTTGTAACGGAACAACTTAATCAGAATAGGCAGAATTAAAGGTTAAGCATAATAAAATTAAACGTTTACTCTCACCAAGGTACTGTACGACCAGCCACTAACACTTTATCGTTATCGTCTCACAGCTGCGTCCAAGGTGCACCATCTGCCACCTCAGGCACGCAACGCTGCCAGGAGTGTGCAGACCGTAACACCAAGCAGACATCTCGGCAATAAGTGCGCGACTAGTGCCGCCGCAGCTTGCTGTCGCAGGAACGCAGATCACGCTGCAGTGAGCGCATAGTCCACGTAGCATGCGCGGCCACTGGCCGGCAGTTCACGCCGATACAGGACGTGCAGTACACGCTGTTACAGGCGCGCCGTATGCGTCTCAGCAGGAGTGGCAGATGTACCACAGCAGGAGTGCCAGGTGTACTTTAGCGGGAGCATTAGATGCTCTTCAGCAAGAACGCTGAAGCACCAGCACAGAAGCGACGAATGCGCCAGCATAGGCGTATGCACAGGGCACGCCGCTTCAGGCACTCGAGCATGGTGCATGCACCAGCACGCACTCCCCTCGCCACGGCACTATGAACTCCGCCGCAGCCTGGGACGCCTTTACATACGAGCCTGCTAACAGAAAAATGAACGCGACTACCACTGTCGCATATTATAGCAACAGTCGACAAAATAGCATTAGAAATTACACGTTTCTATTAAATGGTATCTTGTCTAGGCAAAGCACATAATTAGCGTATTTGTACTACTATGTGAAGAAAATCATGACCCTACTACGAAAACAGTTATTAACTATTTAACAACAACGAGTTTAAGTTCAACTTTTAACTGCGTAGCAAGGTATCGACAAAAAGTATACATAGCATGTACATTGCTAATTGATAACTCAATCGTTACCGTTCGGTCATGTCTGACTTCCGCTAACAATTCATTGTAATTAAACATTAATTACACTACGTATTGACACAATATTTTTTTTTAAACATGTAGGTACTTTTCTAATTGATAATCGGATCGTTATAGCTCGGTCAGCCCTGAAGTCAACTTAAGTTTTAAAGGTTTTAATTTTTACTTCACAACTGTTATTTGTGGGTACTTTTATTTATAACTTTTTACTTTTCATTTAATAAGAAAACTACTTTTCTTACAATTAAATTCCAAATTCAACTTTACCGGAAAGACGAAATTGTCCAACAGACACGCAACACCTCACACAGTACGGTGGTTGTGTTGAACAGGTGACTCAGATGTACAGAGGTGACACGGCTTTGTCTCCTCATCACATCCGAACAGGGCGCGCAAGACACACGCAGCAAAGTGACAGTTCTGTAACCTTTAAAAATCTATGTTAGAAAATGTTCCCATTACACTACACAGCGATGTAGGTAGGTACTTCTTAACCGACGGACTATAATGGACATCGAGATCGTTACTTGATTTTATTTAAAAACAGTACTACTCAACGGAAAAACTTCAACGACGGTAAGAACAAGCGGGAAAACATTTGTACTTGATAGGTACACAAAATCTGTCCTTTGTTTTTGCTGAATGAGCATAGTAACAAAGGTAGGTACTTAGTCAATATTTTTGCGTTGAATGAAATATTTGCACACAATTATTTCAGACACTGACTACTACTACTGAAAATTACTGGCATAGTAACATGAAAGTGTTCTTTGTTCTTTAACTACCGACATTTGCAAAAAGTTTAACGTAATTAACTTTTCTTATGGCAATAACTCAAACAGTTAGATTACTCTTAATAGCGATCGACTTTTAATAAAATATGAAATCGTACACAAAAATATCGTCGAATGGAATTTCTTTCTTACCAGACATCGTAGTCAGCGTTACATACTTTTACTCTTGGTTACTTTCCGCCTGAACATGTCAGCGGTAGCGAACCATGATGCTTTCGGCATCGTGCTGAATAGTGCCAAACAGTAAGGTACTGCTAGCGCTGGTTGGTTCCAAACTTAGGCCCGCAGAGGCGTGCCAATATTGAACCAGACGTACATAAAATTACACTTCACTCGCGAAGCACTACTTTTAGGTGGTTTCATTTTGATTTCTGTTAACTTTTTGTAGGCGTTAAGTCCTTTATACCACTTCTGATATTAGAAACATCATCAGAAGGGGTTAAAAGGCACGAGCAGGAAAACAACATTAACCAAAATATTAACACATTTTAATTACAAACTTTCTTAAATCAAATCAAAATGAAACAATATGACGGTAATCACATAATTTACTTAACTAGCGTTACATTTTATTACACTTTAACTTTTAACAAAATTAACTGGCAGCATAACTGCACACAAAGAGAATACACAAAATAATAATTACTTCACCATTAGGGCTTCGCTTATATAACTGCCCGTAACCGTTACTTTACCAGTCTACCACAACGACACAAAACGGCACCTCTACAGTCTATGGTTCGCAATGCTGCCAACAGTACAATATTTAATTAAGATATTGACGGGATATGGGTCCTATATCTATACTACATTTTTAAGCTATTGCATAGCTTCAATCGCGGGCCTTGAGCGTGGAGACCGAATCCAGAAATTCCGTAACGAAAAAAACCTAACACAAAAAGTAAAAAGGGTGGGGCCTTTTTAGTTTTTTCAAATGATAAAAAACTTATGCAATTATAATTATATATTTATAAATTTAAGTTAAAAAAATAAATAAAATAATAAAAAATAAAACAAACTAAAAAAAAATTAAAAAGCCAACATCACGCGGTATTCCCAGGCGGTCACCCATCCAAGTACTGACCGCGCCCGATGTAGCTTAACTTCTATGCAATAGCTTTACCGCGGCAGTCTCCGAGAGCCACACGTCTTTTTTGGTAATATTCAAAGGTTACTTTTTTAAAGTAAAAGTAGGTAAAGCTCAAATCAACAACTACAGTTACTACTGGCAGTAATACGTCTTTTAGTCGTATCGCAATATAATAATAATAATCGATAGCTTGCAAACCCACATAGCTTCATGGGTGGAAGCACCAAATCATCTCTCCAATAATGATAATATTATAAAAAAGAGCTGGCTCTGTAAGAATAATTTGCATCAATTTTCAACTGCATGTACCCAGACTGCACCTCAAAATATATTGTATGAAAGGAAAGTTTCAATATTTAGTAACCTAATCGAAAACCATACATACATACTTAAAACTATACCAGGATCGCATTATGCGTAACTGAACAAATAACTACTGAAAGGACATGGCCGGATTCTGCCCCCAAATTGAATAAAATTTTCAATATTTATTTATATGTTAAAAAAAATAAAGCAATATTTAAGGGAAAAATTATATTTCTCTATAACATTCGAGAAATACGTATTTTTTTGTTTATTTTGGATATTTCTTTGACTCGCATTAGCTTATGACTTTGGATACACATATAATACATATTCTTTCTGTATTTAGGACTTCAGTTTGTAATTAAATATAAAAAATACGACTAACAAAACACTGTAAACTAAAGTAAATATTATAAACATAATTATAATAATAAAATAAAGATTTATTTTTTATTGTATAAATATGTTACGAGTGTTGATGCGGCTGCACACAACCACGCGACATGCAAAAGAGTGTACAAGTATCCGATCGTATTTTGACAGATATTAAATGTTTTTGAAATGTTTTTTTTATATGGAACAGTCATATGTTATGTAATAATAATGACCGGGATGAATTAATTCGCATATATACTAGAATAAATGTTTAGTACCAACTCAATCTCTTTATATACCAATGATCTTAACCCATATAGTCTAACTATTGGACCAGTGAGGTATTATTTGCTACTAACTATATATCACTTTGGTAAACGACAGTAAAATCATAGCTATTTAAAATAATTAGGCGCCTTTTTGTAACATGTTATTGAAGACTCTCGAAAGTTCTTTGACGACAAAACTTAAATAGCGGTATTCTAATACTCGTAAGCTTTAAAATAAGGTACTATAGTCATTGCGAACGAATTTTTTTTTCAGGGCACAGCTCCATACTAATTCCGGCCATGTCCTTTAGCTCAATTTAGAGGCTGAAGGCCTCTTCGTACAACTACTGACTTCTAACTATACTAAGTACATGAATATAAAAAAAAAATTGGTGGAATTTTCCAGCAACATTACGGTAAGTACAAGCTCTGAATTACAAAGATAAGGCAGTGTAAATCATGAACGCACGTTCGGGAATAATCTTATCACAGCCAGGCTTGAAAACGTATCGCCTACAGAGCGCTTTCGGGAAATTATAGCGCAATAAATAATCGATTGACCTATTAACATTATTACCTAATTGTACTGTAAAAGGTAGTAATTTAGTAGTATAGCTGTTGTGACTGAACTCTACCTGGTTAGTCTCTACTAAAGTAGCTACCACTTCTATAGTAGTGAGAGAGTGAAAGGGTTTCGGTGTTATTATGGAGGTACGAGCCATGAATATCTACACCTCAGGTTGTCGAACACAGGGCAACACTTTGTAGGATGTGTTTCCTTGCCCTATAAATTATTCTTACCGATTCTCCAGGTGTTCAGTTAGTTTTAGTTGATATTGGCTGAATTATGTAGTCCAAATGAATGTAGAAAAACAATCATTAAGTATAACAATACTCTTAGGCCTGTGCGCACCAAGATTTCGGTTAACATAAGCTAACTATTTTACTGTTCACAACAACCTGTATGCCGGTTAAGGACGCAAACAGGGCGGTTGTCTTAACCGAGCTTATGTTAACCGTTGGTTATGATAACCGAAATCTTGGTGCACACATGCCTTAGGCAGTGCGACTCTTCCAACAATTATCGTCATGTTTAGGTAAATTAAAGTAAAACCTTAAAAAATTAGATAAAACCTTCCTTATGAATCACTCTATCTCACACACACTCACATAATCACATTGATGGATGAATTTGATGGGTGGATGGATATGAACACAAGAAAAACGGTTCAGTTTTTTTTTTGAGTTGGTTCCGTTTGTGTTCTGCCAGACAGACAAGCAGACGTGACGGGAAACTTTGTTAAAACGATTTGTAAAGAGAGACATCTTAGCATTCCATGGAGTCACCGTGCGGGTGCCGGGTCCATCGCGTGGCTGAGAGATAACAGAGCTCGAGACTTGTGACACGGGTGTAGGTTTAAGGGTACCCTTAGTGACGCGCGTCAACACTCACCTCCTCTGTTCAAGTTATTCTCCCTACCCAGCCAAATTCGGAAGGACCCTACTAGAGCAGCTTTGGACACTCGTTCCAATATGGAGCTCACTGCACTTCTAGTAAGGCCACGATCTTTTAGCAGGTTATAGAGAGACTTCGCTGGTATACCTCTCGCACCCATTTCCACCGCGTATAAACTAACCACATAGCTGTTTTTAGTTAGTTCATTAGTAAGGTCATAATATTTATTCACTTTGAATACATGGTCTTTAGGGATGTTTGTTTCCCACGGAACTGTAAGCTCAACAAGTACTATACGTTTGATTTGTTTGGAAAAAAGAAACTAGTACTAATTCAATTATGTAAATTGATCGGCTAATTTTAATATATTTTCAATTTCAATTTAATTGAAAACTGATAGGTAATTAAACCTCGCGACAATATGTTATTTATACTATTATGATCATATAAATTGTATATAATGAGTTTATAAGTTGATAGTTAAAATTTTCAAGGAAAAATTTATTTTCTTCTTTTTAGAGCGTTTAAATTAAAGCTTCTTTTTAAAAGTTTTTTTTTTTAATTTATTTTTCTTTCTATTTTGTGATAGTGATTTGTTATTATATTGCCAACTGAATTTTCATCATCTGTTAAGCTTTTAACTGTCTGTTTTTTACGGTTTATGCATGGTGACAGACAGTCAGAGACAGTAAAGTTTTAATAATAGGATCTCGATTTTATTCTGTAGGTTCGGGGCCCTAATATAGTCCTTATAAAGTTTAATACATTATATAAATAATAATATACAATTAATATGTAAAAAATTACCTCACACATTGTCGGTCCCACAGCCGCGTGTTACAGCGCCCGTCCATCCATTGCCCTTCAATTTGTTATGTAAATGCACCTTTTGTCCGCGCGACCACTCTATAAATTTACTGAAATGGAGGGAAATTCACAGCCAATTTCGCGCTGTAACTTCAGCTTGGTTTGTACACTTTTAATGTACTGTTAATCTTTATATTTATTAAATTACTGGCTGATGCATGCGACATGCGCGTGGGATTGCATTTTTATGAATTTTCTTTGATCTAGTCTGAATGAAAGAACATCTTATGCCTATAATCTAAGCCAAACCTAATGTATATTGAATTAAAAAGCTTACAGTAACAATCCAATCAATCCACTAGAAACAATGAATCTAACAGTAACCATAAAACCAAGTAGCAAAGGAAGTTGTAAAAAGATCTCAAATGGGTAACGAACTAAATCCTACTATAGCTGGATGTAAACTTTGAACTAAATCGCACTACGTGAAATGTGAAAATGTTAGCGAAGTGTAACTAGAGCGATGACGAGCAATGAGCGAGCGGGCCGGCAATCAATCCAGCGATCACCTGCAAAAAGTAAAGAAAACGTCACTGATAACCGATTCCTCGCTAATAAGTTTGCTCGCTCTTGCATAGCGAAACGAGATTGGACCAATTCGCCTCTTAAATTCGCAATCGCTGGATCGAAATACCCTGGCGTTTTTTTTAGTTTACGCGGGGACTAGATCTTTCTATGCCCTACTTACATAACTGGGACTGGTTTGTTGGTGTACTAGTACACTTTTTAGAAAGCTTAGTTTTTTAATACGCACATGCTTAATCGTATAAAAACGTGAAATATATATGCCTATTATTAATTATTATTTCATAATATATGACATGTTATTGACCGATGTCTAAAGCATTGCGTGTAACGTCCACTAACTTTCTAACTTTGAGCTGAAAAATTTTGCTGATAATTTTTTGGAAGTCTATCTTTTAAGCTTAAAATTTCATGTCATCGACCCAGGATTCGGGTCCAGTTCTTCGATATAGGCATAGAACTGGCCCAACGAGGTCTTTAATATTATTATCGTATGTATAAGTATGCAGAAGATCCAACGTCCAACTGAAAGAGCCGAAGGACGTTGGGTCCCAAGGTGCTGGAATGGCGCTGTTCTAGTCGTCTACCACTAGGTGGACGGACGACAATAAGTCACAGAGAGCCGCTGCAACGGGATCATTGTGTTTGGAAGTCCTTACAAAGGATATCCAGCAGTGAACGACTTTCGTCTGATATGATGATTGTCGCACGTAGAGTATGTATTAAACTGGTAGTAGCATTGTTTTAGAATGGCCTATGTCAAGCTGTGGACGTCCTTCAGCAGAAGGATAATGTTCATGTTATTCTACCAACACTGAAAATGTAAACTTTGTATATCTGTGTACAACGTGTCTTTTTTCATCAACGATCGTTATTAAAAATAAGTGGCTTCTTCGTACAACCCTTTAATAAAAACATGATCGTATACGGGATGAAACATGTAAATAGGAACACAAGGCACACATTGTCTCGTTAGGCGGGAGCACAGAAAGCACAAATATGCGCACGTCTCCGCCAACAATGTTAGAATAATTGATTAACTAAACGCAAAGAGAAATAATCGCGATTCAGCGTTTTACTAACTAAGGCTGGTGTGCCACGGAAGACGCATGCATTTGTGTTACGTAAAAATATCATTAGAAATACGAAACTGATGGTGACATTTAATATGCATGATAAATATTAAACCAGTTTCGAGTATCTATAATATTTCTAATTAACAAAACAAATATAATTAATATGTATTAGTAATTTTTCTCCAGTACCAAAAAGATTTACGTAGGTTGTCAAATATACATTTGTATGTGTGCAATGTGCATTTGAATTAGATTAAGCATAGCCTGGATTAATATCTCGTGGCTATTGATTCTATGCTTAGTTCCACCGACTCTCTTCTGTAAGGAGGGTAGCCAGGCCCTGTAGTGAGCCGGGTAATCAAGGACAAGATTTGTTTTTCGGAAAATGAAATTCCAGTTAGAAATATATTTATATTGTATTGATATTCAGAGCATTTGTCTCACGCGTGTGTCTACCCTAAGTCCCTACCGTGCCAGGAAAAATGATTTATAAAACCCGCTAAGCTGTTCCCTCTCTTTTCCGCTTACATTTCTTCCATATTTCCATCCTTCTCTATTCGAGTCCAATTTCACAGGCCGGTGGGTACTTCTATAGGACCTCCGTAATGCTCCTATTGATTAAGATGCCTGAATATTCATTCAATTACATGGCAGCGGGCTTGTGATAAATTTCTGTTGATACTTGTGTTTTAAGGATATCCAACATGTGTTAATGTTCATGGTAGTTTTTATTTTATGCAAAATATTATTCCTGTTTTTTAATACAATAATATTTTAGTTATGAGGGTCCATGACTCAGAAAGATTGAGCTTTTTTTTCTTCCAAAAAATTTCAGTATCAGCCCAAACTTGGAAATTTGTTTTTGTTAAACCCGTGCATTGGAGAGTATGGTAAACTTTCGGTCCCCGTGTTTGTCATTAACATATCAGCAAGTTTCAGAGCCAAATATTATTTTACATACTTAACCCGCTAATCCATATTGTAGCAGCATGGTGGTACTAAGTTCTAAGAAGAGTGGCATGACCATAGGTTTATTCAACGAAATTGATGAAGATGAACGTTTTTATTATAAAACTTATAAAGAGGCTAGAGCGCAAGTTTTTAGGTAAATTTAAAATAACATACCGGCAAGCTTATGCTTGACGTGAAAGCAATTTTCACGCAACCTTTTCAATAGAAAATTTTAATCGTGCTGATTGTTAGAAATTCTCCAATTCTCCACACGGCGAAGGCACGGTGCAATCTCGCGGGCGGATTAATGAAAACTGTCAATAAATTATATTTTCGCGAAGGCTGCGTGGGAAAAAGAATTTCCTCCACTATCGATGGACCGGATATTGGCGCTGCCGTCATTTCCGCTCGCCGCTGACGTGCGGGCACAAATGTTATGCAGGCTTATAGCAAGCCTAGCCTATAATAATTTTCCATTAAATTAGTAATAATTAAACGACGTAGTATTTTATAGTTTTTTTGGGAAGTGGTTTAACACATTCAAGCAATGTGGCTCCTTGATGGTATATAAGAGATTTCTTGCAATTATTTTATGCCTGATGGTGTATAATGGAGTTGATTTGTTTACTTAGATTCAGACTTGTTAGGAAAGTTATTCCTTTTAATTGAATGTACATATTATCAGCTATCTGTTACCAGAGGATTCTCGGTTATTTTGGTCACATTGCCCGCCGCCCTCCTGATAACCTAGATAAACTAATAGTGGTAGGCAAGGTGGAGGGAAAACGACCACGCGGCCGATCACCTAGCCGCTGGTCAGATCAAGTGAAGTCGCTCACGAGTCCTCCCCTTACGACAGCAGTCAGAAGAGCGGAGGACCGGACTGAATGGAAGGAGATTGTGAACACCATAACAAGGACACTGCAGTGTGGACACGACCTTCAGTAATGAAGAAAACGACGGAGAAGAAGACATATTATCATTTTAACGTCATCAGCTTAGGTACTTCTAATGTACACGGCAGAGGATACACAGAAAAGAGTCCGTAAATGGGGATCCTGAACTTAATAAAATGAAATTGTATAAGTAAATACAGTAGACTACAACCATGTTACAAATATGCAACTCGTATCTTAGGTACTGCAATCGTCCAGTACTAACCAGATGTAGTTGCAGGGCTCTGTGACAAAGATTTGCCGGAAAATTACTACCGTTATTCTTAGTATTACACCTAGCAACATTGCTAGCTTGCCTATCTATATATCTTATTTGATAGGTGTATGGTTGTTGACGAAGATAATAAAAATACTAATTACAAGATTCATGTGGACACTGAGCAGGGCGTTGTAATACGTGGTTCTTATTGACAATATATAGACAATAGCTACCCATTTACCGTCACATTAGCCATCTACTTATTCCGTTGTATATTATAGGATAAAGGCGAGATAGATGCCCCAGTGGGATAGATGCCTCATTTTCAAAACCTAACATACAAAATATTTATATTTATAAAATATAAAAACTCGCGACTTAGAAACAATAGTATAATTAAGACCCGCAGATACCCCACACCTCAGCTAGCCACATAACCCTCACGCAGAAAGGATGCGTTTCGCTCGTTGATTTACTCCGCGGTGAACTTAAAAAACTCGTCAAAGTTTTGAAGGTAAGTATTTGCTGTTGTATAACTTTATCATCATCATCATCATCATTATCAGCCAATGGACGTCCACTGCTGGACATAGGCCTTTTTTAGGGACTTCCAAACACAACGATCCTGAGCCGCATATACCCAGCGGCTCCCTGCGACCCGTTTGATGTCGTCAGTCCACCTGGTGGGGGGTCGACCAACACTGCGCTTTCCGGTGCGGGGTCGCCATTCTAGCACCTTCAGCCCCCAACGTCCATCAGCTGTTCGAACTACGTGCCCCGCCCATTGCCACTTCAGTTCTGCGTTTGATCTCCTCATTTCTGATTCGATCACGCAGAGATACTCCGAGCATTGCTCTTTCCATCGCCCGCTGTGTGACTCTGAGCCTTCTTATGAAGCCCGCAGTTAGCGACCAAGTCTCGGATCCGTATGTCATCACTGGCAACACGCACTGTTCGAAGACCTTCGTCTTCAGGCACTGAGGAATTTTGGACGAAAAGATGTCACGCAGTTTCCCGAACGCTGCCCAACCGAGTTGGATTCGGCGGTTCACCTCTTTCTCGAAATTGGACCTACCTAACTGGACCATATGCCCTAGGTATATATACTCGTCTACAATTTCGAGTGCAGAATTTTCAACAATAACTGGGTGGAGCGAAACATGAGCATTACACATGATCTTTGTCTTGCCCATGTTCATTTTAAGGCCCACCTGTTGAGAAACTCTGCTAAGGTCATTGAGCATATTATTAAGGTCATCTAGAGATTCTGCCATTATCACTACATCGTCGGCAAACCGCAGTTGAGTGAGGTACTCGCCATTGATGTTGATGCCCAGTCCGTTCCAGTCCAAGAGCTTAAAGACGTCTTCCAATGCGGCGGTAAATAGCTTCGGGGAGATAACATCTCCCTGTCGCACTCCTCGCTGCAATTGGATTGGCCTCGTAGTCTCATCCTGTATACGGACCGACATGGTGGCGTTTTCGTACAGGCACTGCAACGCTTGGATGTACCGGTAGTCGATTCGGCACCTCTGCAATGACCTTAACACAGCCCAGGTTTCCACCGAATCAAAGGCTTTCTCATAGTCCACAAACGCCAAGCAAAGTGGCCGGTTATACTCTTCGGTCTCTTGTATAACCTGCCGCAGCGTATGGATGTGGTCTATGGTACTAAAGCCTTGTCGGAAACCGGCTTGTTCGGGAGGCTGGAAGTCATCAAACCTACGAGCGAGACGATTCGTGTTGACTCTGGAGAACAACTTGTAGACATGACTCAGCAGCGAGATTGGTCTGTAATTCTTCAGCAAGGTATTGTCACCCTTTTTGAAGAACAGAACAACCACGCTCCTGTGCCACGCCTGAGGCGTCTTGCCCTCGTGAATGACGGAATTGAACAATCGCTGAAGGACTTCAAGTATCGGTTTACCACCCGCTTTCAGGAGTTCTGCTGTGATTCCGTCATCACCTGGCGCCTTGTTGTTCTTTAGGTGTTCGAGAGCCATACTTACCTCGTCTAGGCTGACGTCCGGGATATCTTCGGTATAGTGTCGGGTCAATTTGGCTCTGGGGTCTTCAGCCAAATTGTCAACAGGCTTTTGAATTGACGTGTATAACTGTCCATAGAACTTCTCGACCTCACCCAAGATCTCGGGCTGGGAAGAAATGAGATTACCGTCATCGGTCTTCAGACGCGTCAACTGACTGCGTCCAATAGACAGATCTTTCGCGAACACTTTCGAGCCACGGTTGTGTTTTATTGTATCTATGATACGCTCGGTGTTGTAGCGGCGTAAGTCACATTTCTGCGACTTAGAGATCTGTCTATTGATACGTCGGTAGCTCAGAGCGTCCCCTGAAGACTGTAATCGCATTCCTTGTCTTTCCTCCATGAGCTTGAGTGTTTGGTCAGAGAATTTCTCGTTGGTTTTTGGGCGGTGGGTCTTATAGAACTTAGACCCAACCGAATGGACAGTTTCCACTAGCCTGTTGTTCAGATCGTCCACATCAACACAATGTGCTAGGCAATCGAAACGGTTCTGGAGTTCCAGTTGAAAGCTTTCGGGGTTTTTGATGTGGGCACGAGTAGGTCGGAGCGTTTACTTCACCAGTCGGTACCGTTCAAGCTGTACATTGATATTCAACGTGCCTCTTACCAGTCGGTGATCACTGCCGGTTTTGACCCTATTGATCACAGAGACATCGTTGAATATATGCCGTCTGGTCGACAAGATGAAGTCAATCTCATTTCTCGTGGAACCATCGGGGCTCAACCAGGTCCATTTCCTATGTGGTGGCTTCTTGAAGAAGGAGTTCATCATAAAGAGGCCCTCCTTCTCCATGAAGTCAGCCAACATTTGGCCCCTGTGGTTCCGTTGCCCATAGCCAAATTGCCCCACTCTCAACTCTGAACCACTCCTCTCGCCCAGCTTTGCATTGAAATCCCCCATAACAACATTGTAGTAGGAGTTCGAAGCATGCAGGGCTCTTGAAATATCCTCATACAATACCTCTACCTCCTCGTCGGGTTGTGCCGAGGTCGGTGCGTAAACCTGTATAACCTTCAACGAATACCGTTTGGGAATTCGGAGGACAAGGAACGCTACCCTGCTCGACACACTCTCGACTCGTACAACATTGTTAACGAGGGACTTGTGAACGATAAACCCAACACCACCTTGGGACAGATGTTCGCCCTCCCGGTAGTATAGTAAATTGCCGGAATTCAGGATTATCGAGTCCTCGCCCTTTCTTCGGACTTCAGACAATCCTATAATGCTCCAGCGCAACTTACTTAATACTTCTTCCAGTTCGATCACCTTTTCGTCAGTCCTCAAAGTGCGTGCGTTGAATGTTGCCAGGTCCAGTCGTCGGGGTTGGCAGCGGAATCTCTGCCGGAGATTCTTGACACCCCTTGCCCCGCCGTTACCATGACCGCTGCCAGAGCCAGGAATAGCGGGGCTGCCGGGGACTAGGGGCTGTTTCTTTGGTCCGTCTCCCATAAAAGAAATGCCCTATAGTGACCACGCTGGGCAGGCGGGTTGGTCACCGCAGAGCTGGACTATTCGAACCAGTGTCACTGCTGCCTGACACTGGCCTCATTTTGTAGTCCAGCCTATTTGGAATGGTTATACCGCCATTCATCGGTCGCCAGAGCCTCGTCGGTCCATCTGCAGGGTGCACCGCGAGCAGGTGAGGTTGACATTTGGGGAGGCCGACTGGAACTATCATCCCCCTTAAACCCCGTATAACTTTATAAGTAGTATTAATTCCGTTATATTTTTTATTACATGAATGTACTGATTCATCAAGTATGCATTTAGATGAAAATAGTTGCTGTTTTGTTTTTTTATTAATTTAAAAAATACTTGGGCATCTATCCCTCTATCCACCATGTATGGTATACATGGTTAATGGAGGGTATTGTATAATATGTTGAACTTTTTTTGTTATGTTATATTTTTTTTTGTGTTTATTTAAATTTATATTTAGACTTTTACTAATTAAAGCCACGAAAATACAAAATAAAGGGAGCAGTCGAGGAGCCAGCTCGAGTATGTTTTTGGAATACAGAACAATTGTAGTCAGCTTTCGAGGAAATGGGACAAATAATATTATACAGCTAAAATACAAACAAGTAGTACTGGATATATAAGGTCACATTACACAGGATATTACAAACTTTTATTTAACTAATTGCTGTAAGTGTTGCCATTAATTTATTAACTTGGACTTTTTTGCAGGTATTTCCTGTACCTGTAAAAAAGCTAACCTATTAACCTATTTTTGATTTGGACAATGAAAAATAATGTCAATTAAAAGATTTTAAAAACTGCAAAATGTATTCATTACAAAAAAGTTATAGACAAAAACAAAAATAAAATATTATTAATATTAAAATTTTACAGTATAAAGGGCATATATCCTTGTTAAATTTTTCAAGGTGGGGCAACTATCCATACGGGCAGTCATCTATCCTCAAAAAAGGAGGTCTACAAAAAGCTAAAATCTGTAAATTATAGGTCTAAAAATAAAACTCACAGTTAAACATAAAGGATTCAACTAGTTAGATTTACAGACATTATTTATATAAAATTAATATTTTAATTAAATTGTAAATTGTAAATTGTGAGTAAATTTCAAATTGTAAATTAATACCTATTTTAAATTGTAAATTGTGAGTAAATTTCAAAAAGTGGCGCATCTATCCCGCCTTTACCCTAATCATAAAATTCAAATCTATTGATTTGCAATCACTAAATGGTCACGTCATTTTCAATCCATTTTACCGCTCTCTAAATTAACAGCCCGTTTAATATAAACAAGAAATATTTAGAGAACTTGTACAAAGTTCCGCCCATTCCCTGACGGATTCGTTCCCTATTCATGATGAAAAATTTTCCACAACTTTCAAATAGAAACATTCATTGGATAATGAACGTTTTTTTATTCTTTCTCCGCCTTATTAATAAACATAGAGTTAAAAGTGAATTGGGGACACCGAGTTTTCTTTAGCAAGAACTCGGCAGGAAAGGCTCGTCTTTGTTTGGTTAGGTTTGCTAGGAATGCGAAATATATTTAACAAAGCTTAAAAAAAATTTGAATTTGAATTCAAATTCAAAATTGTTTATTTTAAGTAGGCTTATTATAAACACTTTTGAAACGTCAAATTGGACTATTTGTAGTGACTACCACCGACTCGGAAGACAGGCCCTGTTGAAAAGAGCCGGCAAGAAACTCAACAGTTTCTCTTTTTATAATATTATCTATTTTACAATATTAAGTGTGTTGTTACATAAAATTATTTATTTCACTTCCTGTGTGAAGTTGAAAGCCGATCCAATTGCCTCTCAACATTTTTGTCATTTAAAAATTAATCAATAGTATAATAATCCTGACTCAGTAAGTGAGTTTTAATACATTGTTTAAACTTATGCAATGGCAGATCTAAAACTGAATTAGGCATCTTGTTGTAGAAGAGTACACCCAATCATACGAAAGATTTTTGTACTTTTCAATATACACATTTTTTTTAAATTAACTATACCGCTTCTTCACTTGTGAAGTTTTTAGTGCTCAAGCAACCGATGGTTAAGGCTTTAGGGTAAGAAACTTTCTCACAAAGTGGAGAAGGGGTTCTAAGGGATAACCATGTTTCTGCCCCTTGATACAATTTCTTAAGATGCTTTCGCTCTAAGACCATTGACTTAGATAAGAACTCAAAATGATATACATGAACTACAAGAAGTATACGTAATATATTTAACGTGGTTAGCTTTATTTAGCTTTAATTATTCTTCGTCTTACGCTTGTATATAGACGACACAGACAGTAAATTATCCGCCGAAAAGAATGTGTAGAAAGTACCTCATTTCAGGAACATCAAAGGAGCCGGCAGATTAAAAGTAAATAAGCCGTCGAAGCTACTTGCTGGCCGAGCGGCGGCCCTACTATGTGAACGTTTGACATACTGGTATAATGACGGGTGTCTTAGGCTTAACTCAGACTAGCGCCGAAACCAATCGAAGCGAAGCGTCATCTATATTGCCAATAGAAAATTCATCTCCATTTTCGCATAATTAAACTACAAAGTGGTATTACATATATAAAAATAGAATCAAGCATCGACGCGTGTTGCCATCGGTCGAGGCGCGCCACTCCATTTTTTAATTTTCAATATTTGATTAAAACAACCTTGTACTTAATTTTACGATTTTAAAATGGAGATGTATTTGCTATAGGCTAAAATCAAGATGCAACTTCAGTTCGCCCATAGTTTGAGTAAAGTCTAAATTATGTAGCTACAATGATAGGTATAACTACGAGACGGCCTTTTTTGGATTGCTCTTGTTGAGTTGCTTCCAGAGATCTTGAGTTCGTTTCCCAGCAAGCTATTTTACGAGTTTGAATCTTATCAGACTCTAGATTCGTGAAAATATACTATAGCTTTAGCTTTAGCTTATATACTAAAATCCATAGGAATGGATTTTTAATAGGAGGCCTACTTTGTATAAGGAATCGGGAATCGGCCTATGAGTACCTTTCAGGTCCTTACGACTAGCAGCGTAGGCTGTGTGTTGATAGATCAATCAGGACAATCAGGTCTGCTAGTGTTACATACGCTACGCCAGCGACTTCATCTGCTTGGAATTAAAATGAACAAAATAACTAAAATGAATAAAGCCTAAATAACTTATAACATTAGAAAATGAGTGTCTGAAAGTCTCGTCTAAATCGGCGCAGCCTTTTCAGAAATTAGTCGGACTAA
Source organism: Mycalesis mineus (assembly GCA_034621355.1). NCBI lineage: Eukaryota > Metazoa > Arthropoda > Insecta > Lepidoptera > Nymphalidae > Mycalesis > Mycalesis mineus. Next base: position 788,427 of record CM067886.1, read on the forward strand.
AGAGATAGACTGACAAATAGACAAAAATTAAAAATTAAATTATAAGTATCATAGATGATACTATAACAAAATATCTATAAGGGCAAAAGTAGGAGTAAACATGGTTTTTGCAAGTATAGTTTTCAGTAAGTCCGTGGTAGGGCACTCAGCGGGCTTCAGCGGCCAATACGGTTAGATAAAAGCTCCATTGGAGCGAAAAGATACGTATAAGGAATTTTCTGAGCCAAAGAGACGCTAAGCCTGCCCGCGATAGATTTATTGTTTCAGATTGTCGTATGGACAGGGGGTTTGTAAATATACAGCTTTGATTTTATTTTTAGAGTTCCGCGAGCGGTATTCACGTAAACAAACTGTCTTCAATGTATATTAAAGCTTTTACATGATTCATATATGATTTGTCTTGACTGTTATACGAGTATGTTATTTATAAAATAAATAAACATCATTTTATAGGAAGTAAGAAGATTTTGAGAGAAGGATTTTAAGATAGTTGATAGCAAATAGTTGTAGTTTATTTATTTGATAATTATATCATATATGGAACGTGTGAGAGTGATATTGAAAGAAGAGTAAATGCAGGAAACATGGTGAATGGTGCTCTGCATGCATTTATGAACGGCCAGAAAGTGTCCCAAAAGGCAAGACTGGCTGTGCATAGAGGTGTGTTGGTGCCCACACTTATGTATGGTAGTGAAAGCTGGGTATGGCAGAAGAAGCACAAAAGTAAAATAAATGCGGTAGAAATGAGAGCATTGAGGAGTATGTGCGGGTTAAAACTGTGTGACAGAGTTAACAATAGTATGATACGAGAAAAGTGTGGTGTAAAAGAAGATGTAGTGACTAAAATTGAGAAAGGGATGTTTAGATGGTTTGGATATGTAGAGAGAATGGATGAAAGATGATTAACAGAAGAGATTTACAAGGCGAGGGTGAATGGAAATGTTGGAAGGAGAAGACCTAGGCGAATGTTCCTGGACCAAATTCAGGACATTTTAAATAATGGCCAGGTCAAGAGTACCCTCAACTTGTATGAAAGGATTAATGAGAGTGGAAGAAGCTAAGGAAGTATGCAAGAACTGTAGCAAATGGAGGGATGTAGTCTCTACCTACCCCTACGAGAATAAGGCGTGATGTTATGTATATTATTTAATTCTTTCCTTTCTGATATGTCTGTCTTGTTGATCACGGTTATACTTATCGTATTTATTATTAATCCTCGCCTGTATGATTGTACATAGGCTGATCGAACGTAGTCTAGCACTGCATATAGGTTTTGTTACATTACCCTCCTTCTGACGAAGTCGGGTAATGTTTTTCGGGTGTATGTATGTATGTATATATGTGGGTATGTTTGTCCATTTCTTTGGCAAACGCTACAGCCTAAACGGCTGGACGGATTTTAACACATGGGGTGTCGTTAAATTCTTCAGGATTGTGGTAGTGACATAAGCTATATAAATTTTCAAAATGGCGGCTTTAAGTGGGGATAAAAGAGGGGGGGGGTGTATATTTTTTTGTTATCTTAACAATATGGGTATCATATGAAAGGTTGTGATCTTTCATATGATCCGTGTTTTTGTTTTTATAATAATTTTTTTCGTAAATCACATAACATCACACATAAACAATCACAACGTAGTAAAACCACGACGGGCCATCACAAACAATCGGTTGCTCTACAACTAAGACAATCACAACGTAGTACAACCTCGACGGGCGATCACAAACAAAACGTTGCTCTACAACTAAAACAATCACAATGTAGTACAACCTCGACGGGCCATCACAAACAAAACGTTGCTCTACAACTACAACAATCACAACGTAGTACAACCTCGCCGGGCCATCACAAACAAAACGTTGCTCTACAACTAAAACAATCACAACGTAGTACGACCTCGGCGGGCCATCACAAACAAAACGTTGCTCTACAACTAAAACAATCACAACGTAGTACGACCTCGGCGGGCCATCACAAACAAAATGTTGCTCTACAACTAAGACAATCACAACGTAGTACAACCTCGACGGGCGATCACAAACAAAACGTTGCTCTACAACTAAAACAATCACAACGTAGTACAACCTCGACGGGCCATCACAAACAAAACGTTGCTCTACAACTACAACAATCACAACGTAGTACAACCTCGCCGGGCCATCACAAACAAAACGTTGCTCTACAACTAAAACAATCACAACGTAGTACGACCTCGGCGGGCCATCACAAATAGCAACTTTTACTCAAACACAACCATTACGTGAACCAAAACTCGTCGCAGTTGATTCAGCATAACAAAACTATAACACGAATTCTAAACTCGGCACAAAATGTATTGAAATTCAAATCGCTAGGCACTGGCCGTTGATAAGGCGCGCTCTGTTGCAGTATATCAATGAGAGTTTTGCCAAGAGGATCCTGGATTCAAATTCACTGGCCTGGCTCCTCGACTTGCTTTGTATTTGGACACGTGCTTATTAGATTTACATAAAGTGTACTGTTGGCGGCGCGCCAGGGTTGGTGCGGGGCTCACTTATCGTAACTTTGGTGCTATTTGGAATCAATGGTTGAGGACCTTTATTTAAACATATTTAGTACTTGCCGTCAGTAATTTATTAAAGTTGTCACCATCGGTGTTTAATACCTAAATGGCTGTCAGTTAAGGCTTAAAGTTATTGGGGCTGAACTTGAACCGTAGTTCTTCAGTTAGTTCGACGTACAAAGTGTCACCTTCATCATGATCAACCTATTAACGGCCCACTATAGAGCCAGGCCTCCCTTCATGTAGAGAAGGGGATGGCGTAAACTCACCACGCTGTTTCAATGCGTGTTGGCTCATGGCTGGGCTTGGGTGATAATGTTTCATAAATTATCGATCATTATCTAAGATATTGATGATAATGATGTGCTCTCCGAGGAACGGGTGTGTAACACCCACCACCTTCCCGACTCCGGGCTTAGAATTAACTAACAATTTCTTAGATGAAAAAAAGGTCACCTTGAACCCGACTTGGGATTCGAAGCCAGGACATTGTGATTGTAGCCTATGACGTCCTCCGTGGCGCAGTGGTATGCGCGGTGGATATATAAGGCGGAGGTCCTGGGTTCGATTCCCGGCGGGGCAGATTGAGATTTTTCTTAATTTGTCTTGGTCTGGCTGGTGGGAGGCTTTCACCGTGGCTAGTTACCACCCTACCGACAAAGACGTACCGCCAAGCGACTTAGCGTTCCGGTACGATGTCGTGTAGAAACCGATAAGGATGTGGATTTTCATCCTACTCCTAACAAGTAAGCCCGCTTCCATCTCAGATTGCATCATCACTTAACATCAGGTGTGATAGTAGTCAAGGGCCAACTTGTAGTCATTAAAAAAAAGCCACATAGGCTAATCACTAGATTAACGGGTCATTTTAATAATATAGCGCTTTCATCAATAATAGATTTCTATCACATAGAACACTATTCGAGCTCTTAAGTGTTGGTTGATTCTGCTTCTGATTCTGCTACTTAAAATATCTGACGTCAAAGTGTAAAAAGTTATAGTCACAGTGATCTTGAATAACGACTTCTGAACACGAGAATACTTTTAGCTATACAGCACAAAACTACTTGACGCCAGTTTCGTTGAAATAAAACTCAAAAGTCATTTTACCAGTAGACTTGCAGATTATGTATGTTGAGCACTGAATATTAGAATAGTTTTCAATACAATATTAAAAATAATAGTTTTTTGTAATCACATGAAGGAATACTTATATTATATTCTCTACAACAGAAAAGAATAATATAATAATTTAATTTACACCTTCATTCGTGTCTTGTCTGTATGAGATTTAAATAGTCAAATTTTTATCGGTTATTTCAAATTTTTTATAAATTTTTTATTTTATATATGATAAATTATTATACTCTTTTTTATTGTAAAATTGTTAAAGTTTAAAAAGACGTCTATTATTTATTTTGTTATCAAAATTTTAGATTACAAGAAATTTTAATAAACCATTACTCGCGACTTCATCCAATTTTATTTCAAATATTTATTTTGAAAAATTATGTGAAACCTAATTACATCATTTGGCTAGATATATGCTGTGCCTTTAAATAATATTATTGATACAAAAGATAAAGTGTACATCCTTCTCCAAGGTTTCTATAATAATTCGTTATTCATCAAAATTTACATAGTTTTGAAGTGTAAAATCATAACTTTTATTTATATGCCTATAACCTTAGATGAAGTTGGGTTATTTCTTTCTCCTTTTCTCATTATCGAATGACAAAATGAGCAATAGCAAAGACTAATCATTTCAATTTTACAGTATGGCGCAACAGATGAGATTCTGTGGGGCATTAGAGGGAGAATGTGATTTTTCCTTATTCCCCTTACCACGTTATAAATTTCATCAGCGAAATTCTGTATATTATAAAAAAATAAATCGCATGTCCTCATCCATGTTCTCCGCAAATTGCTTTTTTGGTGGAAATAATCTGGAGCACACGTTTTTCGACTTACCTCACATTTTTTCTGAAGTTAAGGTAACGGTTGACTAAAATATCAAGAGGTTTAAGATGGAAGCGCGATAGACTAGAACTTGCTTATAATAAAGGAAATTTATTACAAAATAAATAAAAGTACAAACAAATACACATTAACATCAAGTAGGCACATTAATAGGGATTGTATGTACCTACTCTAAAACTTCGGAAACAATTTAAATGATTAAAAGGGAATGCCCGAAAATAGACTGCTGAATGCTTTCAGAAAACTCTTCAAATACTTTTTTTCTTTTAATATTAAGTTATATTTCATGTTTATTTAAAGTGGGCCCTCCAATACTTCGAGGATTCAGACAAAGAAATCAAATAAAAATGTATAAGGATTTTTGAAACTTCGCTAATTCTTGAGACGAGAATGTAAATTTCGTAGGTACTGTGGGTTGGGGGATGAGATTGTTTACTTTGCCCATCTTACAGAAAAAGGTAAACATTTCAAACTCAATGTGTTTTATTATTCAATGAACTTTTTCTAAATGTCTTTTTGTGGTTTTTGTAAGTTGTTTAGCTCCGGTTAGGGTATTTTATACATATAATATACAATATATTATTTCAAGGCAAAGCTGGCTGTGCATAGAGGCGTGTTGGTGCCCACACTTATGTACGGTAGTGAAGGTTGGATATGGCAGAAGAAGCAAAATTGTATAATAAATTAGGTAGAGATGAGAGAGGAGTATGTGCGGATTAAAACTAAGTAAACTAACTAGTATGATAAGAGAAAAGTATGTGATAAAAGAAAAGGTGGTTTCAAAGGTGTTTTTGTTTTGTTTTTATACATTAATCCTGCAGTAGTCGCGCACCTAAACGTAACGGGAATAGTCGCGCGGGCTATAAATGTAGTCCGTTTTCATATTTAAATAAAAGAATATATAAGCATAAACTGTTTATTATTTCTATGAAAATATAATTAGCACAGTTTTTAAACATAATATAATTAAGAAACCTTAATTTCAACCCGTGTGTTACAAAATAATTAACAAAAACAAAAATCTTTCTAAATTGGCACAAAAATCATATGATTCGCTCTGAGATCACAAAAAAACGTTTATTTGAAACTTATTTCTAAATTATATTTTCAGCACAGGACAGACACATAATCATCACAATCATGATCTCCACAAACGAACTTGTTGCAGGCGGTGCACATCTTTCTGGTACTTTTCTGCGCGCTCTTCCACAGAATTCAAATAAGCAGGCAGATACTAGATTTTTTACCAATCACTCCATTAGTAAAATCCCAATGAAACTATCAATTTAGCATCTCATTCTATTGCATATCTCTCCTTGATGTGGCCAATTTTTTTATTAGTATGATTGGTAATAAAGCCAATTATTTGATCATCAACAAAAAGTGACGGTCTTCCATAGTGTTTTCTGCCGGGCTATCCTTTTAGGTCCAGGAGGCATAAATACTATATTGTGCCTTCGGGTTCTTCCTCTAACTAAAGAAATTGTTTTTGACCACAATGTATTGTCAACTTCAACGTAACAGTCAGTACGCCGGCGTTTCCGAGGTAGTTCATCATCTTCAGAGCTTAAGCCTGACACTTCAACTGGGATATCCTGCTCCTGCTCGGACACCGATTGATGGTTCTGCTCTTCCAATTGATCATCTTCCTCGTCAGAGCTCGACGCAGATTCATAAGCTTCGTTTTCGCTATTAGCTTCAGCCAGCCATAACTCAATCAATCAACTCAACTAAAAATAAAGTTGCATTGTACTACTATCATCCAAAGCCCATAAGCCACTTTAATTAATAAAAAACTAGACCCAAAAAAACAACGGGCAATAGGGCAAAAATACTTACCTTATAAGTCGCGCGCGCTACAATCGTAGCTCTTTCTGTAGCACTTTGCTGAGCTCCTATGACACAACCGCATGCGCCTTGCGCTTGCGCTGCAGATTACGCGGCCCTCAAACATTCATTTATAAGTACTTAGAGGCGCCCGAAACTAACGCCCGCCAAAGAACAATGGTCTGATATTTGTTGATGGAATTCGTAAGCGTCTACAAATGTAAACTATTACAGTTTACGTAAAATAATTTATTTTATTTTTTCAATCCGTACACAAGGTCCGAATAAGTCCTCTAAATAAAATAAAAAATCAGTCATTACATTATCGTAGTTGAGTATGGCAACCACGCAGTAATAACACAAAGAAAGATTCAATATGACATCTGTCGGCCAACTAGGGACAGAATATCAAAAAGAAAGTATCGATACTGTACACATAAGTAGTATCGAACCAAATCGATACTTTTTACTGGTTAAACTAACTCTTTTGTGTGCCGAACTACTCGTGTTCAATGATTTTAGCTTAATTTCAGTAGAACAAACCTATAAAGTAATAATAATGGCGAACTAATAATAGTTATTTTGAAATGTTAATAAATATTTTGATTTATAATCGCGTGTTGCATTAAAATTCCTAATCATGACAAATGTTCACTGCCAAAGTTCAATCTTACTTGGCGGCATTTTATACTATACTTGGAAAATAAACGAATAATAGTCAAATATAATATCCAGTATCAAAAGTACGCAGTAGGTTATATTTTGAAGAAAAGGAAGATAATCATGATAAGAACAAGCATTTTTAAACGTAATTTAATGTATAATTAGTATGTTCGATATAATTAAATTAAGTTTAAAGTAATTTCCTGAAAACTATCGAGTAAATGTATCGAATGTACTCGATACTCCAAAGTATCGATGCTTTTTGTCTACAACTTCGAACATAAATATCTTTAATTCCAGACTTCACACAGTATAAAACCTTAAGAAAAAATTGCTCAGAAAAAATTTCTCTATAATTTTATATTTTTTTCATTCATAGACGCAAAAAAAAGTCGTCAACAAAAATTTGTTAGGAAAATGACCATTGTTCTTTGAGATACTTATTGTCGATTTTGTACACGTGGACTACAAATGAAGCCCACGCGACCACTCCACGTTTAAAGGATAGGTACATTGTTAGAATACTTATATAATTTAGCGCAAATAATCAGTCGCAGTCAGTATTCTTGCAACCATTCCATTTGGTTGTACAGTTTTTAGGATACTAAAAACTTAACTTCATTATTGTATTATAAATAAATAAATATTATAGGAAAATTACACACATTGCTATATAGCCCCAAAGTAAGCGTATTCGTAAGTAGCTTGTCTTATGGCTGCTATGATTTATATATATTGTACATAAATACTTATAATATATAGATAAACACACAGATACTGGAAAACATCCATGCTCATCATATAAACATTTTCCAGAGGTGGGAATCGAACCCACAGCCTAGGACGCAGATGCAAGGTCACTGCCCACTGCTCCACTCTGCCGTCATTTCCCAATGTAGAAATTAAAGAATTGCATAATCTTAATTACATTTTAACATTGAAATATGGTTACCTTTTGTTAATACATTTAGAAACTAATTACTACGAATATGAAATATTTTGCTTGCCTCATATAACAATAATTACCTACTTATCGGATCTGAGTGAAGTTATCGGAGTCAGCCGTTTATACAGACGCAAACACAATGGGCAGTTAGGCGGCAGGGGAAGCAATTTACATATTGGATCACTGGTGCCGCCCTCTGTCGGCGAGCAGGTAACTGTTCGGGAATCATTGATTCGATGATTGCCCGTCCCGATTCAATATACGATGGATTAGGTGCGCTTATTGGTATAGAAATTAATATGTTTTGGAGTCAGGTTTGATACATCACTACACTAATGCTAACTCGACTGAGAATGCTTGTCAACAAACAAATTAAAAATGAAGGTAGAAATCACTAGTCATTTTACACCTAATTTTTTTAATTAACTAGCTAACGACGAGTTCATGACAATAAATTAGATTAGTAAGCTTAGAACTAATTAATACGTTCAATAATTTTTAAGTAAGATTTTATAAAAAAACAAAACATAATTTTAAATTAATTAGGCATAAAATGTGTTGTATTTTCTACCTTCATTTTAAATTTGTTTGTTGACAAGCATTCTCAATCGAGTTTGGCTTTAGTATAGATACGAGATCAGACCTTTTCCTTTTTAAGGAATCATTAATTCAATGCATGTCCTGGTTTAACGTACGACGGGTTAGCCGCGCTTATTGGTGCAGTAGAAAATAAATTAATATTATATTTTGGGTTTAGGTTTGACTAGAGGACGCTCACGGTTGCACCCTCATTGTTCTCTTTCCGGTGGGAATTTTGGGATAAAATGTGTGTTATTCTGATTATGATGTAAGCTATATTATTGTGAAGTTTCATCAAAATACATTCAGTAGTTTTTGTGTAAAAGAGTAACAATCATCCATCCATAGTACAAACATTCAATTTTATGATATTGGTAAGAGTTCATCACTAGCTACAGGACCAGTAACATACGCCCGAAGAGATATCTCGAGTGGTAAACAGTTTGTTACTTAATGACGGCTTACCGGCAGATAGGATGTACATGAAAAATTTTTAACAAAAAATAGAAGCGACTCAAAACGCACTAAAAAGTAAAAAATAACTGTGTCGTTTAGTTGCTTTAATTTACTTAATCATATCTATGAAGTCGGTGCCAGCAAGTTTTAGGAACATTTATTTTATGTAGTAAAGCAGTTTGTGGGTTCTAGGTAACGTCCTTAAAGTAGAAACCTTGGCTGGTACCGACTCCTAGATATGCTTAAGTAAATTAAAGCAACTAAATAATACAGTTATTTTTAGTGCGTTTTGAGTCGGTTCTATTTTTTGTTAAAAATTTTTATTTCTTACTTTTTAGTGATTTATCACCACTCAACGTACTCGTACTATACTCTCATAGTATATTATACGGCACTTGTAGCCAAAAAGCTACCGATACTTACACTAAAACCGAAATCGCTGCAAGTGTGCTTATAAAATTTGAAGAGTTCCTTCAATTTTCCCAGGATATCATCATTGGATCCTAACATGGTGACAATGGGATCACCTTGGAAGTGTGCCCTTTCTAATAAAATAAGAATTATCAAAATCGGACAACTCTATAAAAAGTTATGCGTGCTCATACATAAAAAAAAATATACGTGTCGAATTGAGAACCTCTTCCGTTTTTTTTCGTCGGTAAAATTGGCACAGTGATAGATTATAATTATGTTGTTTTACATAGCAGATAGAATGCACTTTATCGAAATATACCTACCCATGGGAACGAGATCTACGGGAGGCATCGTGTGGCACGGCTAGTTAAGGTTAGATTCACCACAGTATTATGAGAGCACGGCACATGTGACGTCACAGCGACATGGCGTTTTACTACAAACAATCGCCGGCTTATTTCCGAGCGATAGACTTTTATTTTATTATCATTTTGTATACCATTGAATCGTTGGTTTCTGCCCGACTCTTGTTCTATTCAGATTAAATATATAAATAATTGTTTTGTTAGTACGAATACTTGTAGAATATCTAGTGTTTCAAACAATTTCGTTTGAAACATTATCACCCTAAGTCCACCAATCCGCATTGGAGTAGCGTTTTGAACTATACTAAAGCCAAACTCGATTGAGAATGCTTGTCAACAAACAAATTAAAAATGAAGTTAGAAATCACTAGTCATTTTACAACTAATTTTTTTTTTGTTAATTTGTTAATGACGAATTCACGACAATAAATTAGATTTGTAAGCTTAAAACTAATTAATATCTTTAAAACAAGATTTTATAAAAAAACAAAACATAATTCTAAATTTATTAGGCATAAAATGTGTTGCATTTTCTACCTTCATTTGAAATTTGTTTGTTGACAAGCATTCTCAATCAAGTTTGGCTTTAGTATAGGTGATAATATTTAATTCATTGAGGATCACTATCGCATTTTGATAATAGTGAACGAGACCGACCGAGATTTAATACCATCTACTTACCGATTCCGGGCTATAAATTACTGACGATTTCTTATAAGAAAGAAAATGTCGGAATTATCCCATAACCTGATCCAGGATTTAAATCTAACACCTCGTAAACGCAGCCTCACATGACCAACGATGTAGAAAATAAACGAATTTCAATTCGAACTTTGTAGTCATTTAAAACAGTGTCATCTCAATCTATATAAATAGATAAAAAGAGAATGCCAGATCCTAACCCAGAAAGAACACAAAGTATAAATATACTAAAAATATCCTATTATTATATAAATGTTTTACAATAAGCCATTTTAACCGTTGGACATCGGAGTAAAATTCTGTTAAAAAAAGTAATTAAACTATTTCCTTTTAATTTACACTCTTTACGCCTTTTTAAATCTTTATTGATGCACTGGGTTCTAGCCTTTTAATTTGTTTTTATTGTATTTTCATCAAAAGTCGGCTCTAAAAGGCTAGTATCCAGAGTCGTTAAGCCTGTTTAAAAATGTATTTAAAGAAGCTTTGCGACTGTCATCTCGGTGCTACAACTATACGGAACAACAATACGGAAATGGACGATAACCAACGTTAGGCCCTTGTCGAATACTCCGAGTTCTACAGCTTTTAAATGTAATTTATATTAAATAGAAAAAAAATGCAATAAAATGATGCATAATACATAGTTGTACAATATGTTTATCTTAGTGGGTTAAAGTCCTATAGATTGTCTGGCATTCTCCTTTAAGTATCTGTTTGTCATTTCAAATGAGTACTATCATCACTTTTCACCGAGTGCTTATGAAAGTAGACTTACGTCAAGAAATCAATTTAAAAAAATTTGTCTATCTGACTGAGTGACTGTCTGTCTGTTTATTTGCCGATCTGTATGACTGTCCGTCTGTCCATTTGTTTGTCAGATATTCATTCTAAAACTAGCAGTCCTAATACTAATCCTACTACTAATATTACCCCGGATACGGGTACTCCGTGGGTGAAACCGCGGGCGTTCACTAGTGGATAATGTAAAAGGTATTATATACCTTCTAGCATGTAGGAATGTACTATACCTTAACAATCGCTATGAATGTCTCACGACACACGCGGGTTATGGGTAAAGTTGCGACTGATAAGGGCGCGGCGCGTCGACTCCTATCAGCGCTGATAACGGTAACAACCCCCGGCTACAGGGGTGCATTTGTTTGGGGCTGTTATTGTTTAGATTACTTCACAGTTGGGAATGTCTTTTGTCTTTATGTGATTTTAGGGCAAATTGGAATACTTTAATTTGTTTTTTTAAATTTTACTTTTTAAATGATTGTTTTAGGTATATGCCTTAGTGTATAATTATATGAGTTTAGTTTTTATTTTATAAAGAAAACTATTTTTCTGATTCTAGTGCCACAGTAATGCCTTTATCAATAAATCATATTTTGTTAAATCACCTGTGCTTAAATGAACTTTAAAAGCTTTACTTCTGCCACCAATGCTTGGTGGCAGAAGTAAAGCTTGTGAGCATGTAGCTTGTGAGCAAGTAAAGCATTACTGTATTCGAGTCTAAAGAGTAGATATATTTGTGTAATTACAGTTATATAACTGAGGCTTAATAAGTTCGTAAGTTATTGAGATTAACCGGCAAAGGATATCTTTTTGTAGGAAGTGGTCTTTGCATGCCCTTTTAGAGATGATGGTGTTTCACTTACCTTAAGGTACACTGCACCGGAAAGCAGTGTTAGTCGACCCTTTACTTAGTGGACTGATGACATTAAAGGCACAGGCAGCTCCGGATCGTTGCGTTTGGTCCCTAAAACACCCAATGACAGTAGATGTCCACCGGCTGATGCGATGGTGATGTTGATGATGCCGATTAAGTGCATGGTCCGTATATTACTGCTATTTTTTTCTATCGACTACAAGTTGGCCCTTGACTACTATCACACATGATGTTAAGTGATGATGTAAAATATTAATATATATTTTTAGTTAAATAAAAATAGAACCGACTCACCGAAATCGAACCCAGGACCTCCGTCTTATGAATCCACCGCGCATACCACTGCGCCACGGAGGTCGTCAAAAAAAATATTAATATGCAATGAAAAATATTGATATATATTTTTAGATAAATAAAAATAAACCTTGTCATTTAGTTGCTTTAATTTACTTAAGCATATCTATAAAGTCGGTGCCAGCCAAGTTTAAGGAACTTTATTATTGCTTTAAAGTAAATTAAAGCAAGTAAATTAGCAACTAAATACAGTTATTTTTTACTTTTTAGTGCGTTTTGAGTCGGTTCTATTTTTATTTAAAAAATTTTATTTCTTACTTTTTAGTGATTTGTCGCCACGTAACGTACTCGTACTATACTGTCATAGTATATTATACGGTACTAGTAGCCAAAAAGCTACCGATACCGAGACAAAAACCGAAATCGCTGTAAGCGTGCCTCCAAATTTTAAGAGTTCCTTCAATTTCCCCTGGATATCATTACCAGATCCTAACATGATGACAATGGGACCACCTTGGAAGTATGCCCTTTCTTCTATTAAAAAAAGACTTATCAAAATCGAACAACTCTGTAAAAAGTAATGCGTGGTCATACATAAAAAAAAATTGGTTGTCTGTAAAGTCGGTTTACTGACGATAGTTGAACGTGACAACGTCTGAAGAAAATACTGATGGAATGGTAGCATTTAATTGGTTATTAAAATTTTTAATTTAAGTATATTTTTATAAATATTAATTTAAATTAATAAAATAATTGATTTTGATTTTATAAATTTATAATAAATATATTAATTTATAAATATATTAATTTTTAATTTAAAATTAATATATTTAATAATTATATTTAATAGACGCATGTCGAACGCTGCCGAACGCAAAGGTCGATTGTGCTTTTTTGTCACTCGCTTGCACTTCAAGCCTTACATGGAACGCCTCAAAAATATATATTTATATACCTCAAAAAAATATACGTGTCGAATTGAGAACCTCCTCCGTTTTTTTTTCGTCGGTTAATAAATGCAACAATCCTTAGCTATGAGTACAGAAATTGTGAACGATGTCGCTTAAGGAATCTAGTCCATAATACCGGATGCAGTCACGGCGTAATAGATCCGAATGCAATAGCTTTGATACGCCGCTCGCTTGATGCTCAATAAGCGATTCATTTCAGCGGATGAGCTGGAATTACCTTTGTGTGCTGGCCCCGGCACGCGACTCCGTGCGTATTGTTGCTTGCTACGAGTCTCGGTCTTATAAACATTCATTGTGTTTTGTTTATGATGACTATCGGATGGTTGGAAGTACTTTGGTTACAACAACGTGATCTTTGATGACATTTTTAGCTCAAGGACCGCCATCATGTATTATTAACTACTTGAAGCAGAATGGTGCGATGGGTGGTGAAACTGCATCCACTCCCGTAGCTTTGTTTTCCACATCTAGAAAATGTTTCTATAAAGATGGATAATTTCCATTGCCTGGATAGTCCAAATTAAAAATTCGTTTATTTCAAGTAGGCTTTGTTTACAAACACTTTTTAACAGCATTCTTAAAAAAGGCTTTAAAATATTGTGGTTTTACAAGATATAGGTACGTCGGTGATTTCATTTGTCAGTTTCTCCAAACGTTAGACTAGTGTAACCTAGGGATCAGGTTACTATTGCTAATGCCCTTCGGAGTGAGGTTATATCCACAGGTCGGGGTTATCTCCCGGGATAGTCGAGTACTGCGGAATCGAGTAATGAGCGAATCGATTCGACTATAGTTGAGACTGCCTCTGCATCCGACGTATGGAATTATACCCTGCAAAAATTACGAGACTTTAATGTTATTATATTACTAGCTTTTCCAATACACGTTGTTCTGCAATAAGCTGCTGCCTTGCAACTATTTTAATAATAATTATTTAAATATAAAAATTGACTTATTTATTTTTAAATATAATCATTATCTGCATATACACTGTCAGGCCTCCCACTTTGTAGGAGAGGGGATATGTAGAGTAGACCCACCTCGCTGCTCCAAAGCCTTAAGGGGATGATGTTTTATTTGTTAACGATCATTATGAGCTGATGATGAAGACAGTGACCAGGACAGATATGGGACTGACTGATCAACTAGCTGTCCAAGGCACTGGGGTAAAATCGACGACCTCCGTGGCGCAGTGCTATGCGCGGTTGATTTATAAAACGGAGGTCCTGGGTTCGATTCCCGGCGGGGCAGATTGAAATTTTTCTTAATTTATCTTGGTCTGGCTGGTGGGAGGCTTTCGCCGTGGCTAGTTACCACCCTACCGACAAAGACGTATCGCCAAGCGATTTAGCGTTCCGGTACGATGTCGTGTAGAAACCGACAGGGGTGTGGATTTTCGTCCCACTCCTAACAAGTTAGCCCGCTTCCATCTTAGACTGCATCATCAGTTAACATTAGGTGTGATAGCAGTCTAGGGCCAACTTGTAGTCGATAAAAAAAAAATAAAATACCACTTCCAATTTATTTAATAGTCACATTTTCTCCTTAAATGTTTGCCATGAAGTGTATCTTTGGCAAATAGATGGTCTGATAAATTTTTAGCTTACATATAAACTAAATGAGGTTAATAAACGGACGGATAAAAAATATAAACGGAGGTCTGGCCACTGTGGTTTTCTTTTACGCACAGCGAAATCAAAAATGTGCTCTATGATATATATTCAAGAGACAAAAAATCAAAAAAAATCTGCCTATTTCACATCAACTAGCTGCTGCTGCTGACATATTATTTCTTTGTAGATTGAAGTCTGGTTTTTATTTTCTTCGTAAAATTTAGCAAGAATAAAAGGGTTAAAACTATGTAATATTAATTAGTTAACGATTTTATTCATCGACATGACAATAATTATGAATGTTAAATTTTATGTATTGAATGTTTTATTTTATAAAGTTCCTTTAGTGCAAGTACCGATCGCTAAAGGAGCGTTGGCCATAAGCATTAACGTAACAGTTCCCGTGATCCGCTGGAATTGAATCGCCGTCGTAATGAGCGCCCGCCGATTGCGGCCGTCGCAGCCATTGCGCGCGTCGCAGCAATTGCCGGCTCAGCCCACCTATAAACGGAATCCCCAGATGATTTCCAATTTTATATATTGCTGGCTATTTTCAATAAAAAAACTACTTGCAGATGAATAGTATTGTTAAAGTAAAGTAATAAATAATGTAGATAATATAAGATATATGCTAAATATTATATTTTAAACTTATTGAATTGAAATAAATCACTGGAATCGAATTCTAGACATCATAATACACAGCTTCAAGTTTGAAGCTGCAAATTAATTATGAGGTATATTTAGTTGAAGTTATACGAGCAACGAGCAAGTTATTCACTATAAAAGGAGTCATTCTTATCTCACCTAAAGTCATTTAACTTATGCAATATAGTCCAAGAGCTGCCGTAAAGAGGAAGAGTGTCAAGTGAGCGTGCCCAGTGTGCGATATCTCAGCAACTGTAGGAGGAAAGTTGCGACACCTGCGGGCAACTTTCCCCGGTTAGTCCGCAATTTAATTAGTTATGGAAATCGACCCAACTGCTCCTGCGGCCGGCGCGGCGCGTGTAAACTGTTTTCCCGACTTGTTAGTTTGTATTGGGATTGTTCACGTGTCTCTTGAATAGATTTGTTTTAATGCTACCTGGATATTTGTGGTTGAGTGCTTGTACTATATTGTTTTTACCCGACTGCGTTAGAAGGAGGGTTATGTTTTTCGAGCGTATGTATGTATGTATGTATGCCCATTTCTTCGGCACGCGCTACAGCCTAAACGGATTTTGACATGTGAGGTGTCGATGAATTTGTAAAACTTGTGGTGGTGACATAGGCTATATACATTTTCAAAACGGCGGCTATAAATGGGGGAAAAAAGGGGGAATGTGTGTATTTCTTTCTTCTATCTTAGCAATATGGGTATCAAATGAAAGGTTGTAAAAATACCATTTCAAAAATATAAATATCATATTATCATGTTTATATTGCCATTTTATCAAAAAATGGCATAAAGTGACGGTACACTTTATGCCATTTTTTGATAAAATTCTATACCATGAACTAAAACAAAAAAGTCTCAAATAAAATTAATATTATAAAAACAAAAAACCCAACTGCATAGAAGTTATGAACTGAAAAGAGAAAAACAAGGATCACTATATCAGTATGACATTGAAATAGAATCATAACACTTATGATGAATAGTTAATACACAGTAGATAAAATCCCTATTGCCACTTCTTGCTTTTATTTTCAGTTAATCATTCTCTTCAAATCAGTTATAGAGTCCATTATTCCAAAAACTGTTTAAAACCCATATAATATTGAATCAGTTTATCGTAGCAAGTACAACAAAACTTTTTTAAAGGCTTTTATTATGAAATATTATGTAGGACCAAACCAAACATGAAGACGAACGAAACGAAATCCCAATGGGGTGTATATGTACGTACGTATGCATGCATTTCTTGGAAGTGGGTATTCTTTCAGGGAAGCGGGTGTTCTTTCAGGGAAGTTGGTATTCTTTCAGGGAAGTGGGCATTCTTTTAGGGAAGTGGGTATTCTTTCAGGGAATTGGGTATTCTTTCAGGGAATTGGGTATTTAACTTGCAAGATCTTATTACAGAAACCAGGATAGGTGAAACTAAATAAAAGCTCGAAAATCTCAACAATTCTGTGACCAGTCCCAGTCTCTGAAGTCGTAGAAACTATGTCTCGAAAGAGTCGAGATCAACATCGTTATGTTCAGAATGGAACAGGGCCGGCGTCACCGCGGACAAACATAAAATATAAACTGCCCGCCCGACGGTAACATCACTAACTCGCGCTCACAGACGTCACTTGGGACATAGTGATGTGCTTACCCGATTTATATTAAGATCATGAAAATAAAATCGATTACTTTCAGTTCACAATAAATTAAAAAAAAACGGGTTAAGTTATTGAATCAAAGTATTTATATGCAAGTACTTCTATGGACTAAAAGAAATATTTTAATTCATATTTAAATAACAAGTTTTATTAAAGAAGTTTCAAACAAAAAAAAAATAAGTAGCGATCTTATTAATAATCTTTATGCCCCAAAAAATTATTTTGGGACTTAAAATAAACAAATTGTGTTGTAAATGAAGTCAGGGTTCACCCTTAGATTTACTTATAACAAATTCATAAGCAACTTGAAGTTATTAATTACTTTATAATAAAAATTTGAAATACTTCACAACACTATTGTTTAAAAAAACATTTTATATTGTTGTTTTTAGGCAAATAAGTATATTTATAATATAGCTACTCACAACGGTAGCTTCGTAGCTATATGCTACGGCGTAGTATTGCTGTATTACATTCATAAGTATCGTATTTGAATCGTAGTCGAACTTTTTCTGGTTATTTCATGACAACTTAATAAACATTCTAAAATTCATTTAGGCTGTTTCTTAATGTATTTTAATGAATTCATTCGTATTCGCCTAAATTGATATCTTATAAATAAATTATTTCTTTAACTTAATTTAAAATTCAACGACAGTTAGTTACTTAAATGACAATAATTAGTTGAATGTTATGAAATCGGCTTTATGATTACTCAATCTATTATGGTAAGACCGGTTAGCTTTGGGTGTGTATATATGTAACGTAGCACGTTCCTTCATATACGCGTCTGTCAAACACTTGTCGTACACATTACAACCACATTCAATAACAAGCGAACGTCCTAAAATAGGGCGCATCCAGACATGCGGGATTCATCAAGTGCCGCATGTTCACTTAATCAATTTTCGTGCATTTTTGTCTCGCAAAGAATACACAAAATAAAAAATGTAAGCGAATAGTTATGCTCGCCATTATGCGAATGCTATGCTGTAGAAATGGCTCAACATTCGCCAAGTGCCGAACTTTAATAAATACACATTGCTCGAATCACGAGTATCCGCGTGGACTGCTAGTATTTCGGACGACATACGACACCATTTCCAGGTGACAGGCACATCACTAGCTGCTGCGCGGCGGACTCTTACAATTTGTTATGTAAATGCGCTGTCCGCACTACCGCAGGCCCCGCGTGTGCTGCCCTCTTAATGTATTAGCTTACCCACTGGATGTGCGCCCTTGTGATATGTTACTTATGGTGAAGTGGCCGGGTATCATTCTTTGCATTTACATCTCGAGAATCAACTTCATATGGATTCCTTTACAATAAAAACCGACCAAGTGTGAGTCAAATTTACGCACAAAGGGTTCCGTATCATCATCTATAATATCGAGCAGTAGAGATCTTTAATACATATTTATATTATTCTGTTTGTAGTGTTATAACAACAACAGTAAAATATTATCTGTGTAAATTTCAATTGTTTAACAAAGGTTCATGAGATACAGCCTGGTGACAGAAAAACATACAGACTAGGGACCCTAAAGGTTGACAAGCCACTTAAGACTACGAGCAAAAGCTTAGTCAAACAGAGCAAAACTTTGCAGGGTATTCATTAAACACTTCTAAGTGCCGGTTCTGATATTATATGGTAACTTAAGAAGTGAGTATTCAGCCTCACGTCACGCCTTTAAAATATACATTTCATACAACATAGTTCCTCATGGCTGAAATTAAACGGTTCCAATTTCTTTGGATAACGTTTTTGAATAAATTATATTTTAAGCTAAATACGTGATTTCTATTTAAATTCAAAACAGTTAGGACAATTATACACATCGCTATATAATTATAATTGGTTGAAAACTTTATATAGGTACTAATATTAAATCTATGCTACAATTATATACAGGTAAAATTTGTTAGTTTGTAAATAAAGATCTGTCGGGGCTGATCTTCGGAACTACTGACGCGATTTTAAAACTCTTTCACCAGTAGAATGCTACGTTATCAGTGAGTGTCATAGGCTATATTTTATATTTGTATTGTATATATTACCCGAGTTATCACAGATTTTGTCGCGCGAGTCGGACCGTGAAATTTATTAAATAATAATAATAATCGGTTTTCTGCGCGTACGCTGCGTTAACTACTGGATATAATTGAAAACATTTTATGCATCTTAAAAAGTTCTACAAAAAAGTCCGTGATAGCATATGCCTATCTTTTATATTTTGGCAGATATATAACTTTTTGTGTTTTAAAAATCATTTAATTCATATGCTTAATTTTACGTCATTATTTATACAACTAAACTTAAATCCTTATCAAAATAAATTATTTAATAATCACATGGATATTATAGAGATAAGATTTGCCTTTTAGAGTATGTTAATTTATTATATAGTTTCGGAGATATTACAAAATTTCTAAAAAACTATACTGCCGCTATATCGCCCAAATTAAGTTGACCTCCTCCGTGTTATGTTATACGTACTGTATAGGGGTCAACATTTTGGTACTGATATTCTTTGAGAATTCGATCTTTGATCTTTTCTTTCAATTTATTTGGCATGGCATATTTGTATAATATACGAAAAAGTTTGTTCGTTTCTTTAAACGGGCTAATCTCTAGATCTGCATGTCGGATTGTAAATTATTTTGTTTATTATGAAAGACTAAAGACTCAAAAGTGAAATGGACTATTTAATACAAGCTATACACTTCAGCTTGCCATAAATATATATTGTTAATGTACTGTAATATTGTACAATGTTTAACAAAAATTTAGATCTTTAGTACACGGGACGGGACGGACGGAGGGTATTGCTTGACCAGAAACTATAAAAAATTTAATTGAGAGGGCTAGCGGGGAAAGAGCACAACTTATATGAAAGTCTGTCTTTAAAATTAAAAGGGTACGTAAGAGGTTTTCACGCGGATGAAGTCGCGGGTGACTGCTAGTACTTTATATAGGTACTACTTTATATATAAAATACTTTATTTAAAATAGGTTTTGGACAGTGAGCGTGACGATACAGTATAAAAAGGTAGCGGTCTAATAAATTGGAAAATGTGTAAGTTTATTACAACAAAAACCAATCGTATTAAACAAGGCTAAATATAGCTAGTAAGTGTAATAAAAAAACTATCGCTTAGATATCACAATTTAAAATATTAACCTAAATATTGTTATTATTACAACAATAAATAAGTACTCTCGATCCGAACCGTTAATGCATCCATCTTCCCAAAACTCTTTCAATTGCAAATAGAGTAAAATAAAAAGGACGTAAAACCTGAACTTAAAAGGAGAATAAAACTTGAAAAATACTGTATCCGCCTTAGCTGAGCGTCCAATCAGCACAACTAAGCGGTTCGCATTTCCTCGCATAGATGGCGTTGCACCGATGGTTAGTTTCGAAGCACAATCAGGCTTTGAGCGGCTCTTCCGGCCAGTTCCGGCCTTTATTTCGATTCTAGCTTGCTTTGTAACTCTTGTTGGCGAATTCGTCAATTTCTTTGGGCGGTCATGTGGAAAGCAATAACGGGTGATTTCGACTGGCTTTTGAAAACGATTTGTTAGATTTACTACGTCATAATAGAAATAGACCTTTTGTTATGTAGTGTGTTTGTAATCTGATTTTATTGTTTTATGAGTGTGTGAATGTGGGTTTGAGAATTTTCTTTTTTTTTTCAACTACAAGTTGGCCCCTGAAATCTATCACACCTGATGTTAAGTGATGATGCAATCTAAGATAAAGGGGGGCTAACTTGTTAGAAGTAGAAGAAAAAATAGAAGAAATCTACACCCCTTTCGGTTTCTACACGACATCGTACCGGACGTTTTTGTCGGTAGAGTGGTAACTAGCCACCAGCCAAAAAGCCTCCCACCAGCCACTAAAGCCTCTCACTAGCCAGTAACTTATTTGTTTGTTACGCTTTAACAACCTTAATACTCAATTGATTAAGATAAAGTTTTAATATAGTTTCTTATTAGTGAGTAGGCCTTACTTGTGGATTTTGTGCCTGCTTTTACGAAATTAATTGCATTTTTAAACAGATGATCGAAGCAGGCTTGACTTCAACATAATTGTAAGAAAATAACAAAATATATATTTTTATACTTTGTAGTACTTAATGCTTTTAAACCCGGTACTTTAAATAAATATTATAAAGCCGAAAGTTTGTGTGTATGGATGGATGGATGGATGGATGGATGGATGTTTGTTACTCTTTCGCGCAAAAACTACTGAATAGAGTTTGATGAAACTTTACAATAATATAGCATACATATCAAAATAACACATAAGCTACATTTTATCACGAAATTTCCGTGAGAACGAGAACTACTCGGGTGAAACCACGGGCGTCCTCTAGTAATAAATAATAAGACTCGTTGCTACACCGTAGCACGTCGTAGAATGTCGTTGCTACGCCGTCCGTAACACTTCGTAGAGTCATGGATAGATCGCCAATTGTACAGTAATCCCCCAATGTAACATTTACTAATAAAATAATATGTTTTAAAATAATAAAACATTTAGCAACAGTATTCTAAATCTTTATTAATATTATCGTTAAAAGCACAACTAAATAGAAGTTAAAAACGTTGTGTACAAAAACCTTGAAATATGTAGTACTTTACTATTTCAAAGGTTTTACACGTACGTACACAGTACGCTGTAAAGCACACGTTTACAGAGCGGCGTAGCTACGTGCAGGCTGCATTTATTCTAGACCTTCCGTATCAGCCAGAGTCTGATAGTCGCGCGGCAGTCCTAGACCGACGCGGTGCCTTGGAGCGCGCGCCCGAACATTTTACAATACGAAAAAACTTTATATAATACGAAAAAACTCAAAAAGTTTACATTTCCATTGAACTTTATATAAAGCGCTCCTCTTGCGTAAAAACTTTATATAACAATCGAACTATATTTATGCGCCTTCGCAAATATAAAAAACTTTTAGTTTTGAACTTTATAGTAAAAGTACATAGTTTTAATTTTCGATTTCCATTTATCTTATCGTTGCTATATATAAAAATACATATTTGATGAAAGTAAAAATAAATAATTAATTAAGTATTAGTTTTAATGTAATTGTAGTTTAAACAGTATAAAAAAATTAAAAACGCCGCTCAGTTGGTTGTGAAGTGTAGCTGCATGTGTAGTTTAGTGTAGGTTTTTTGTAAACTGATATTTAATCTGTGTTAGCAGTTAGTAAGTGTAAAGTTGGACTTTAGAAAGCAATTTAGTCGTCTCCAGAACACTACTCGGTAAGTAAACTAAACTTTAGACACTTCGCCGAAAGTTTCCAAGCGATTCCAATTTATTATTTATATACATACACTATATTTCAGAAGATAACGACAGTTATGAATTATAAGTAAAGTACAAGTTTTAACATGTTTCTTACGTTTCTTAACTGTAAAAAGTCTAGTAGTCTTTAAGTAAAACATTTGTAAGGGAACTTGCCCGGAGAAGCGCTATCAACAAGTTTATTTTTCCGCTAACAATAAATGCACGTTAAATTCCAGGTTTAGAACTCATGCCTAAGGTTTCAGTTAATACACTGTTATAATCGATTTCATTGATATCAAAAGGCCATCAGCTTATTAATTCAAGTACTATTAAAAACTTATCAAACGTAAAAATTTGTCGTGAAACTTCAAACATTAAGTGAATTCCACATGTATATATTTACCTTTAATATGCCACACTACATAGACCATATTTCCCGATTGTAATCTCTCCGTTCAATCTTCATATAAACTAATACAATCGTTCTGGAGTTATAAATAACCGAACTTCATTTCGTATACGATTACTCGTAGAATAAAAGACATTGCCAACAATTGTATGGAAGAGTACCCCAGGCTGCCCAGTAATGATATATACATATGTCATTAAATAGTGCAGATTTTCTATTTACAGATAAACAAAGTTGTATGTAGCTATGCAAGCGCAGGAAAAAGTTATGAAGGTTGAAAAAGTTGACTTTTCATACTACGACGACGGTCACGTGATTCAGAACACAAAAATCGATTGACATTTTTATTTTTTTGATATATTTTCAAGTGATCACCCACCTTATGGTTAGTGGAAAAATATTGCCTATACACAGAGCGAAACTTTTCTGGGTTTAAAAGGAACAGGTTCTATAAAATGCCACCCAGTGTCTATCAAACAGAGGAGTAGGTGTTAAACCTAATGTTCTTGTAACTACACTATCAACTATGCCCATCAGACTGTTAGACGGCAGAAATGAGCAGTGAGCTAGACCAGTTCTGGATAATTTTGAAATTCCTAGAATGCGTTTTAAAAATATTTTTTAACAAAAGAAAATTATACTTTCATTGCAAATATAAAATAATAACACGACGTTAAGATAAAATTTTAAATAGAAAACAGGCTTCCGCAGGTAATTTGTGGCGTTAAAGTTTTGAGAAAATTGTTTTAATTTTCATAAATTACTTGAGTTGCTTTTACTTAAAACTTTCAAGTTTTTTTTCTTTTTAAATATTATAAGCGGAATATTATATATTAATAAGCAGCAGGCTTGACAAGTCGTGGGTTCAAATCTGCCCGTCATTCTACTATCGTACATAAGTTCTAAGCCAGAAAGAAGGTTTCATTCTGATTAACTGATAGATAAAATTATTAACCTTTCAATCATCATCAATGGTGTTGAGTTGTGTGAACCCACTCTAACTGGATGGGGGTTCGACAAACAGTACAGTTATTAGGACTGCATTTCAGCTTATTAAGATCCCAACGGCCGTCAGCGCTTCGAACTCATTGGCACTTGCGACTATTTGCACGAGCAATGCTGGGAGTATCATGCACTGATACTTCCAGCATTGCTCATTCCGTTACCGACTGACTTACTTCAAGCATTTATATGAGCTCCTTCCATTTGACCGGATCCAAAAGCGGGCTGTTTGACTTGTTGACAATCCCAGGTTAACTGATAGTCTGGAGTCTTTAGAACACCGAAGGGACGTCAGTTCTCTTTGTGTGTTTTATAGACTGTACTATGGAGAGTGTTCTGAAGAACTTTTTAGTCTAATACCACCATCACGATTCTCTGCCCGAACCTCACGCCGCAGAAACAAATTTCATTCTCACCACCTGGATGCTAGGAATTTTCTGCCTCGCACCTGTAAGATTTGGAATGAGCTTCCATCCTCGGTGTTCCCACAGTCTTATAATTTGGGGATTTTCAAGGGGAGAGTAAATAAACACCTCAAAGGCCGGCAACGCATCAGTGGCGCCTTTGGTGCCGCAGTTGTTAATAGGCGGCGGTAATCACTTAACATCAGGTGATACGCTTGCTCGTTTGCTCGCTATTTTTATAAAAAAGAAAAGGACCCCATAGAGTTTATGGGAGACGAATGTCTCAAACACTATAAATATATAGATAAAATATAAGCGAAAAATAGAAAAATCAATATTCATTATTTAATAAAATAAATACTTATTGATAGTAAGTTTTGTTAGTTACGAGTTTTTAACCTACAAAATTTTAATTACCGTTAAAAATCTGTGCAGCAACCATTAAAAATTGAAATAAAATTGTAATTTAATGCGCAGTTTTAAAGCCATCGAGAGTAAGTGGCGAGACAAGATACCAGGAACGCAGAGCACTGAAGAGATATGAAACGCGGCGAAAAATCTCTGAATCCATTTAGCGATTAAACCCTTCTGGAGCTACCGGCGGCGCGCGACGCCTCCCATTTCAATCAGTGTCAATATTCATTAGTGGAAACGTCTGGATATTATGCAAATGCCTTCGTAAAGCATTATTATACTTTTTTTGACGTTTCAATGGAATTTTCACAGTAATTTTTTGAAGGATATAAAATAATTATCTTTACGGAATTCATCAATTTTTTTTCTCTTATATTTGTTTACCAATCTTTTTTAGGGTTTCGTAATCAAAGGGTAACTACAACTCCACTGTACTGTATCTGTCTGTATGTCTATCTGTCACCAAGCTGTATTGCATGAACCGTAATAACTAGACAGTTGAAATGTTCACAGATGATTAATTTTCTTGTCGCTGTAAAAATTCTAGGAATATTAAAAAAATATTTAAATGGGAATTTAAATACGCAATCATTAGGCATCGATAATATTATGTATTTTTATTGAAAACACTTGGTGAGCGAGTTCGACACGCACATGCCCGGATATATTATTTTTTTTTTAATTTAATTTGTGTAAAACGTATAATGCCAAGATTTCGGTGACCAAGGCACCAGATAAGGTCTCTTCGCAGTACTAGATTTTTAAGGAATATTGGCTTCTGTAGCCGAATCTAGAAATAATAAAGCGAAATGAAGTTCTTAAATAGAAGAAAAAATATCTTAAATAGAAACATATATTAATGTTAAAAACAATATTAAATAATGAAAATATTAAAAGATAGAAATAAATTTAAATAATATTTTTATTATTAAAATTATACATATAAAAAATACAAATACCGTACAAATAAAAAATATTTAATCAACATCAGTTATTGAGGAAACAACTAACATACACAAATACATTCATAAGCAGGAGTTGAATACAGAACTTCCGCTTTAATGACGGTTGACAAATTTAAGGTAAATTTTACAATAAACGACTGAATAAACTTAAGTTAACTCACACTAGCTATACACATCATGCTTATGTGAGAAGGTGGCAAGAATAGCTGCATTTCCGTTAGCTAAGCTGATCCAAGCCTAGCTTTATAATTTTACCTAAATAGCCTCTACAGAGCTCTATTTAGAAGTTAGTTAATAAATTACCTGTTACAATTTCGACTTACTTTATCCAAATAGGCCTATTTACTTACACTATGCTCTGCAAAGCCTACATATATTCAGCATCTTCCATTCAACTCGTAGACTTGCAAAAGCTGCACAAAGGGCCCCATTCATACAATTTCCACACAAAAAAGATAAACACAAGTAACAAAACCTCACCAACCACGAAATGATGTAATTACTTTAAAAGCCGGGCAAATATTTTTATATGTAATAAGCGTCTGGGAGGCTGTGTTAATAAGGGGATGGTTATAGTTACCACACTTCTCGTTTTACATGGAAAAATCTTGGTCTATAATTTTGTCTAAATTAACCTGAATTATGTGAAAATGAACTTTGTGTTTAAAGTCATTGTCGTATTTGCTAATTTCATATAAGCTTTGTATACCAGAACTTTTGAAATGTGAAGTCGTGTCATATAATAAAGAAGTATTTTCCGATCACCAAATAGAAAAAAAGAATAATTTAAATAAATTTTTTTTTAAATAATAATTTAAAAAAAATCTTTTTTTAATAAACTGTACTTACTTAGGACAATATACTTCTTGATTCGAAGCTGTTGATAAAACATAGGTAGAAAAGGTTAGACCACAATATTATTTAAAAATGTATAATTGAAATAATAATATTACTTCTCCTATCTGTTTAGATATTGTTTATTAGAAAATCAACAAACAGGAATGTTTTGGACCTTGGTCGTTTAAGCCTACTAGAAGTCTAGAACAATGTCCCGCTATGTACAATATACTTCTAGATTCGAAGCTGTTGATAAAACTTAGATAGAAAAGGTTAGACCACAATATTATTTAAAAATATTTAATTGAAATAATAATACAATATGATATTATTTCAATTAAATATTTTTAAATATAACTTCACCTATCTGTTTAGATATTGTTTATTAGAATGTTTTGGACCTTGGTCGTTTAAGCCTACTAGAAGTCTAGAACAATGTCCCGCTATGTACAACAAAATGCTGGTAACTTTAGTGGATGGTCCGTAATAGTTCAAACAAATCTATTAAGTAATACTACAGAGCTGCTGTGCTTCCCTAACCGCTGTGTTGGCGAAAACCGCTCCATATTATTATAATTTAAGCTATTACTTTAAAATAATATTTTTTCTTCTTCTTTCTTTTAAATTATGATGTTACAAGCGGATGACTTGCAAATTCGTCAGGGTAACATTATGAAGGATTAAAAAAGATAAGCTTTTTCAAATATTAAGCCTGTTCCTGATTTGTTTGTTGTTTGTCAGTAAAAACATATATCTTTAGTGATAGGATACTCCGCTGTTGTGGATTGATGGGTTTCAGTAGGCGTAGGTGAAACGGAACAGAATACGTCAGTCACTCAGATATCAACCACTTGTTTCTCAGCCATTCATCATCATCATCATCATCAGCCATCATGCATCCACTGTTGGACATAGGCCTCCTTCAAGCAGCGCCAACCCAGTCTATTATAGGCTTTCTGCATCCAGTTGGTGCCAGCTACCCTCCGGATATCGTCACTCCATCTAGTTGGTGGACGCCCTACACTCCGCTTGCCGAGAGGTCTCCACTCCAGGACCTCCTTTCGACTCCAACGACCATCAGTCGTTCGACAGACATGACCAGCCCCCTGCCACTTCAATATACTAGCCCTGAGAGCTATGTCGGTTACTTTAGTTCTTTGTCGAATCACTTCGTTCCGGATTTTATCCCTTAAAGAAATTCCAAGCATAACTCTCTCCATTGCTCGCTGAGAAACTTGGAGTTTGTGGACTAGTCTCGCTGTCAGTGTCCACGTCTCAGCACCGTAGGTCATGACAGGTAGGACGCATTGATTGAAGACTTTAGTCTTCAAACATTGTGGGATAGGCGACGAGAAGACTCGACGAAGTTTGCCAAAAGCTGCCCAGCCTAACTGCGTTCTCCGATCGATCTCTTTCTCGAAGCTGTTTTTATCTAATTGCAAAAATCATATTTAAATAAAAATTATATTTAAAAATTATTAATTATAAATTCTCAGCCATAAATTTTTATCATTTACGTGATTGTTAAAATATTAACACCCCAAGCCAACCACCTGCATTGAAGCAGCATAGTGGGCCGCATTAAGTCAAACCGAATTCCACTAGCAATAATTTTTGGAATGCACACAAATGAAAATATATTTATTGTGCGTATACAAGTAGTTAATACCTAAAATTCAGTAAAACCTAATCCCATAGATCACGCTTCTAGTGAAAATAGCAATTATTCCGTTATTTATGCAGCGGGGCAACGATAGAAGGGGATTTATTGCCCGTACGCACATTATTACCGTTTGTTGCCGCGCCCGTTATAACTTATAACCTACGTAGGCGCACGGCAGAATACGGCCAAGTTCAGGAAAGAAACGCGTATCATCAACATTATACAAGTACTACCAACTCCTATCAAAGTTCTTACGAAAATTAGAGGGGAAGGGAATATTGGTTATGATTAAAGAGATATGGTCAATATTCTTGAAAAAAAAAAGGTGTGTATTTGAATGAGTGCATGTTTTGTAATTGAACAATAGTCCCAAATTATTAATTGTTAATAGGTAGTATTAACTGATTTACATTCTTTCTTAAATTATTCAGTAATTGTTCATTAAGTGTTAATGTTAAAAAGTTAACTATTATATAAAACTAACTAACTAATAACTATTGTATAAAAGTATGGTATGTTATATTGACATCTGATAGTGATCGTTAATGAATTAAACCTTATAACCCTAATCAACGTGGTGGGCTATCGCTCTGGATTGATGGATATTAAAAGGCCGAAAATGATAATAATTGTGGTTATACATATACATTTATTTATAGTGATATTAGAAGTGATTTTGAGGTTATACTTGTAATTTTAAATGCTATTATATTCAGCACATAGAATATTAATTATGGCGGCTCGAATATCACATTAGCGACAGGTGACAGCACTTGATTCATTCGCTGTGATACCGCTTGCTTTGCATATTGTTCTGGAATTTCTGCCTACATTACCACTAGGACTTTATCTTGGATTCACCTGCATAATACAATCTTTTTGATAAACGCTGTGGACGGCGGTAAGGGTGATCGCACATTGCCGCTGCGTCAAAAACTTATCGTAAAGACATTTTCAATAACAATTTTGCTCAGTTTATAAAGGTCTTGGCACCTACAAGACAGGCACAATGATGGCGTACTGTTAGCTGTTGTAATATACTAAACCATATAGAAAATATTATATAGGCTACGCATACTAAGGATAAACCTGAGTGTATTGGGCAAAACCTAGCACAAACATTTGCTCTTAGCGTATTTCTCGAGACGCTATCTTGACTCCCAATAAATAGTTACGTCTCCCCTATAGTGCCAGTACCTTAAAACCTAACCCCGAGATTCGAATGATGACCCATGATGAGAATTAATGAGAGAGTCAGTGCAATTTTGATACTAATTCATTGAAATAATGTCGGCGCAAAGTAACGGATGTGATCACACGAAGCCATTAATCAGCCACTACCCGCAGCCACAGATTGATGGCGGCGAACAGTGGCCGCGCGATCACCGGTGTGCGACAACCATATCGATATTCTATGCTAATTGCAAACAATATACTATTAATTGGATTACTTCAAGTATAATTTTTTATATTTAAAAATTTCATTTAATTTATCATGTTTTCGCTCTAATTTAAAAATCTTGTGCATCTTCAGTGACAGATATACTTAGTTATAGGACGTTTGTTTGTGTTAGTATTACCATTATCATCACATCAGCCGATTGATGTTCAAAGCTGGACAAAGGTCATTTTTGGAACTTCTAAACACAGCTTTCCTGGCATGCCAAAAGTCCCTACACTTCAATCACTGTTCGATGCAAATTGTAAAATTACAATTATAACCACTTAGCTTTATGCATAAAAAAACTACATGGAGTCATAACGCAGCTGTAGGTTCAAGAGCGACAGACTATAAACGGCCTTTATTAGAAAGTGATACAAGATTATTTTTTGTCCCTTTCAGCGTGTTCGTTTTTATTGTTTGTCAAGATTGGAGTTTGTGACAGACAAGGGACATATCTGAGCAATTATTAGCTTTTTATTAAATTTGCTGATAAATAATGTAACTTTGCGGTTACTATATTAATTTAAACGGTATCGTGCTATGGTGGTTTGTAATATTTTCGGCTGCAACAGTCGCAGCGAACGAAATGAATTGCGTTTCATACGAAGTAGGCATAAACTTCATTGATTGATGATTTAAAGCTTAGATAAGTTATTTTTTAGCAAATTTCATGTATTATGCTTTACTGAACTATCCGATATAAAGTAATCTCTCGTTTTTACTATTTTAAAACATAACGTTTTATGATGTACTTTAAATGTTGACATGTCATGTCAATAAGGCTGATTTGCTGTCTCACGAGTGGACACGCTATGGGCTCTATCTAGCAGTCTTTAATCTATGGCTTTATGAGTCTTTGAGGTATGTCAATAATGTGACAGTATAGTACATTGAAACTCTATAATATAGTAAAAAATCGGTGATAAAAAAAGATCCAACGCGAAGGCTCCACCTGGCCATATTTCGGTGAAACCTCTATAAATTTGAAGTAAGAAAACAGTTCAATTGGCCCGTCCCGCTCGAGATATATGCGGGTAGAAGACGCGTTACGAACGGTCGTTAGTCGGGATAGATATCTCCAACTTGTTATGGGGGATTTGAATTTATTTTTGGTAATATTTTTTTTATTAGATAAATCTTCGCCGTTACTAACCAGAACAACTTGTGTATACTGATACGTTTGATTTGTGAAGGAGGTTCTGCCAACACAGATTCCATTGCTGCTATTCATTTAACGTCAAAGATTGGAGCAACCGGCTTTTCTTTCTATACACAAGAAGGGATGACCAACATTGCAAATTATTACAATTTTGTAAATTGAATCATTGAGTTTTAAAAGATCAACTGCTGGGTTTCTTGCCGGTCGAGATCATGTTTTTTTATCGACTATAGGTTGGCCCTCGACTGCTACCACACCTGATGTTAAGTGATGATGCAATCTAAGATGGAAGCGGGCTAACTTGTAAGTAGTTGTTTGCCTTCCAAACCGTTAATAGAGTCATTACATTCTGACAGATTTTACGTTAGTGTTAAAAAACAACCTACTTGAAATAAATGATTTTTAATTTGAATTTCAATACAAATTAATAAAATTGAAGTGTCTGTTTGTATTTTCATTTTTTTAAATTTATTTTTCATTTTAAGCTAGTCAGGTTTCAATAAAGTTATTATTTTTACAAATATCTACATTTGCACATAATAAGTACCTATACTGTTAAACTGAAGAGTTACAAATTGGAATAGAGTTAATATAGCAACTCTATTTATAGTGTGTATCTCTTAAATACCAGTTTATGTGTACTTAGCAGTGCGACACGAGCACAAGCCCTTGCGAGGAGCTAGGATTTATAGCTTCTACTCTTTATAGTCAAGGAGCCAGTGGCTATATCTATTTCAGAACAGTTTGTGGTTTAATGGAAAGCTGTTATTTTTTACATTTTGCATAGATCTATTTTTTACTCCCTAAATACAATTGTGATATATAAATATTATAAAAAAAATATCTGAACACAGGCATCACCATAAGGTACCATTACCAGCCTAGTAACAGGGGCAGGCCTTTTTTTTACCAGACCATATTAATTTATTAAGATCACTTAGAATGATGTTTTGATAGTGACTGATGGCGCAACGTGTTCTCCAACGGGGCATGGTGGTGTTTCTCTACCAGCTTCCCGATTCCAGGCTTTACTGCTTTCTAAGAAGATTTTAAATTCTTTGAAAATTCCCATTCTACAACCCAAACATACTTACTAAATATTTTATTTGTAGGATCTATCTGATGCACCAGCTCCTGACATATAACGAATTAGTTTTTGCACGGCGCATCGCTTTGTATCATGCTGCATACTATGGCAAGGGGCCATTAAATAAGCAAGTTGTCGTGAATGTGAGGAGTTGGAGTTGTATTTTAGACAGTTCCGGGTTCGATTACCAGCTGGGCCGGGACTTAGATTTTCTAATCGAACCGAGCAATCAGAGATAAAGTACGAGTATTAACGCGTACAGACAAAAATAATACTAAAAAATTGGTTAACCTATAATATTTTGCTACGCTATTTATATCGCTAAAATTTTATTTTGTATATTATACACAAAGAAAAGTCAAAATAAAATTTAAAGTTTCCAGTAAACTTTGAAAATTTTTCAAAATAAAATTCCAAAATAAAACGTCTGTCACACTTTTGTAGAGTAACATACTATATTAAAAGTAACATTAGCTTAAAACAGCAACAATGTATCGTGAATATTATTTTGAGCAGACAAATAAAATTAATTTACGACGCGCGGCTGCAAATAATTTAATTAAACCGCATAAGTTTCGTAGCCACAATTGATGACAAAATTTATAACAGTTTAAAGGAGCGCACCCTGTCTGAAATAGTTCCCGACCTCTGTATTGTACTGGCGTCTAGCTCAGGAGTCAGTTGCCATTTATCCTCAACTAACTATTATTTTAATTATTTCAAGTGAGACTGAATATCTATAAGAGTTGACTGATATGGGCATAACTATAAGAGATATATAATAATTTCAAGAGGGCATTTATTCAACAATCATTATCATTACATAGTATTTTTTTTTTAATGACTACAAGTTAGTCCTTGACTGCTATCACACCTGATGTTAAGTGATGATGCAATCTAAGATGGAAGCGGGCTAATTTGTTAGGAGTAGGATGAAATCCACACCCCTTTCGGTTTCTACACGACATCGTAACGGAACGCTAAATCGCTTGATGGTACGTCTTTGTCGGTTTTAACTGCACGGAAAGCCTCCCACCAGTTTGACCAAGACAAATTGAAAAATATCTCAATCTGCCCCGAAAGTTTATGTGTATAATATATGCATAATATACATAGTTGCTTTCATTTGTCATAACACCGCAACATTTTAGAGGTTTTTAATCAGATAGAGTAATGTAAGAGGAAGGTTTATGTTTATAGTATATGCATATTATAGTAGAGAAACACAGATAATTTTAGAGGTTTCTGACCCTTACTTGCAAATATATAAACAATATATAAAAATTTACTACAGTATTACACACCTTAAAAAAGTCAACCAAAAAATCTGCGATGACATATGTCTATCTCTTAGGGATAACCCACAATAACTATTTTTTTCATTTACTTTCAACCAATAGTAATGGCCTATTTACGAAGCAATTTTAAGCAATGCTGCATTAATTCTTATCCATTTAAGTATATTAAATACTTTGTCCATTTAATGTAGATCAATACTGCTCTTTACAGCAGGTAATACGGTTTATCCTAGAACTAAGGATTTTAGAATTTGGACCTAATTTATATTGTACAGATTTTTTAGCACAAGTCCTTAAAAAATTCTCTAAAAATTAACCGTATAAATTTATTACTGTTTGTTTTATTGTTTTATTTCATTGAGATATTTATCAGTCACCTCTCGGTATATTATTGTGCCTTTAATAGGCGACCTGTGTCGTACAGCGTTTGACATATTCATAGCTCGCCAACCGTTGGCGCGGCTGTATTAAATTTATTGTTTTAATTAAAATTCACATTGTAAGATAGTTTTGGTTTAGCAATTACATTCGTCCGCGGTTATTCATTTTACTGTCGCTTTAATGTATGGACGGAATGTTTTAATTTTTTTTTAGGTATCTGTATGATAGTCAGTGAAAAACAAACTGAATATTGATAATAACTTAACTGAGATTCATATATTTAAATAGAAGCAAAAAATGTGGTATTGATGATGTTGTTATTTAAATTATTTCCAAAATCATGACTATATTTAAGTGTTTTATTCTCTCTTGGTTCTGCATTTATTTATTAAATACTGTAATATGCACATTTAATGTAAATATATAAAACATAAGTCTAAGCCCGCCAATCCACACTGGATCTGCGTGTTGGGTTATATCCATATCACCTCTCCTATAAGGAAGAAGGCCTAGTCCAGTAAGTCGCCTTAGGTATTTTTATATTATATATTATATTATTTTTGCCAACTTTTCATAATTGTAAATATACGTCACATTGAAAAAAATAAATAGATTTGTTTTGAAATAATAGTCGTAGGAGTCACAAAAAATTCCAATAACTATTTTCTGCTCACTTGTTATGAAAAAATATATCAATGTCAAATTCAATAAGAGTCGTCATATTGTGTATCTAGTGATGCATGAACTTACTGTCATATTATACAGATCTATGTATATTGTACATATGAACTGTCGCGTTGGTTCAGTGAAAACCGACTCTTATGGTCGTGGGCTTAAACACTATACTAAAGCCAAACTCGATTGAGAATGCTTGTCAACAAACAAATTTAGAATTAAGGTAGAAAATGCAACGCATTAAATGCCTAATAAATTCTAAACTATGTTTTATTTTTTTATAAAATCTTATTTAAAAGACACTGAATGTATTAATTAGTTTTAAGCTTACTTATCTAATTTATTGTCATGAATTCGTCATTGATTAGTTAATTAAAAAAATAGGTGTAAAATGACTAGTGAAATTCTACCTTCATTTATAATTTGTTTGTTGACAAGCATTCTCAATCGAGTTTAGCTTTAGTATAGGTACATTTTCTAAGAAATAATTGGTAGCTGTCCATAGTTGGGAATTTGTTGATGTTACAACTTTGTCCCGTAACAATTTAGGATGATGTCACTTGAAAAAATTTTTACGTCTGAAAACTATCTACGACAATCTATTAAAAAAAACAATATTATAGTAAATATATTGATAGTGTAAAATTTAATTTATACGCATTATTTATTGTTTTCCTTTTAACATAAGATCGTGGCTTAAGATTATATTAGTTTATTTAAAAATGTATTTTATTATCATTGCAATATCAATATTATGCTGGAATGTTTAGAATATTTATGTTTATATACAAAAAGGGACTTAAAAAGGCGAACATCTAAGGCCGACACCTCAACAAACATAAAAGATATATCGCGGTCGTTTAGATAAATATTATCAAAGATATCCCTTCTGGTGGATTTATTTTGGCTTTTGGGAGCAGTTTGCCGCTTCAGTGGGCGCCAGCGACGCGACGCGGGGTCCGACCAATTGTGTATAACACATATAACATTTTTACCAAATAAATTTTTAAAAAAAATTTTTGATGTTCGATTTTTTAAATAACTAAAACACTTTAAAAATAGTGAAAACTGTTAAATTTTTTTTGTAAGATCCTAGGGTTGATCTCAGCTCGTTGTAGGCCATATATTTTCAGTAAAAAATTTAATACAGCGTTTGGGCAATTAGAGCTATACCTCCCGTGTCTCGAAGAGTACATTAAGCTAACGGTCCCGGGCATTACTGCTGTCGTGAATCTTATAGTGATCGTTACAAAACCAACATTATTACCCTAAGCCCGCCTACTTACATTGAAGCAGAGTGAGTCTAATAAGTTCCATATTCGTTCTCCTCCTATAATAAGAAATGTCTGGCTCTGTAGTCGGCCGCTCAATTAATAATGATATAGGTACTCATAATTCCAGGTTATTTGCAATATAGGTATATACATGTCCAAATAATGAATGTGAACTTAGGTAACAGTTATTTATTTATATTTACGAGTATATAAAGGAATTACTTGAGCTATGATTATGAGGTAACCTTACGTACCTACTCTACTTTATTTCGTCATTTTATTGCCAGTATTATTGACAGTGTGCGGGGAACCTAAAGTTTAAAGAAGCACACGCAAACAAAGAACATTGTAACAAATAAAACCCGAGATTTGTCATATTCCCGACCATCTTGATTCATTTCATTCCCACTAAACTATAAAATGCATGCACTTTGCTTTGTCCCGTTGTGGAAGTGCGAGTGCTATTCTAAAATAAACTTTACCATCTCTATCTAAAGTCGATTTTTATACGATGGCGGTTGAGGGATATAAATTCTTTTTAAAATGGCCGGTAGATATAAATTATATTCAGCTTAAACCCGCGCGAGTGTAGATAGTGCTACCAGAGGTTTAGAATATTTTCCATTTTTGCTGTCAACGAAAAATGGCGTCCGTATTTATTATGCAAGCAGCCACCTTCACTTACTTTTAGCTATCATTCAAATGCTTAATATTGCTGTTATAAAACTCTTTCATATATTAATGTTATGGTTTACTTAAAAAAAAAATAGAACCGACTCAAAACGCATTTACTTAAGCATATCTATGAAGTCGGTGCCAGCAAAGTTTAAGAAACCTTTATTTATTCAAAGCAGTTTGTCGGTTCTAGGTAACGTCCTTAAAGTAGATACCTTGGCTGGCACCGACTCCTAGATATGCTTAAGTAAATTAGAGCAACTAAATGACACAGTTATTTTTTACTTTTTAGTGCGTTTTGAGTCGGTTCTATTTTTATTTAAAAAATGTTATTTCTTGCTTTTTAGTGATTTATCGCCACGTATCGTACGCGTACTATACTGTCATAGTATATTATACGGCACTAGTTGCCAAAAAGCTACCGATGCCGAGACAAAAACCGAAATCGCTGTAAGCGTGCGTCCAAAAAATGAAGAGTTCCTTCAATTTCCCCAGGATATGATCATCAGATCCTAACATGATGATAATGGGACCACCTTGGAAGTATACCCTTTCTAATAAAAAAAGAATTATCAAAATCGGACAAGTCTGTAAAAAGTTATGCGTGGTCATACATAATATTTATATATATATATATATGTGTGGAATTGAGAACCTCCTCCGTTTTTTTCGTCGGTTAAAAAATAGAAAAAAATAGCATTTTATAATAGTTTTAACAGCCTTAAAAAATAAGTTTGCATTTTGACCGGCATGTTTGTGCGTAATTATCTCGCGATTGGCTGAATTGTGTTTGATGCGGTTTTGAGAAAAGTATATTTGCTACATTTGAGAGAAGATGGCTAATCTTATCATCGACATCATCAATTAATTTTTAAGCTATTGCATAGCTTTTATCGCGGGCCTTGAGCGTGGAGACCGAATTGAGAAATTCCGTAACGAAAAAACCTAACACCCCCCACCCTTTTTAGTTTTTTCAGATTGTCTTATTCGCGTCGTTGTTTGCCAACGTCCATACCATGTTGAATACACCGGTTCTCGTCCGATCACAGAACTTAAGCAACATTGGGCGCGGTCATTACTTGGAAGGGTGACCGCCTGGAAACACCGCGTGATGTTGGCTTTTTTAAATTTTTATTTGTTTATTTATTTAAAAAAAATAAATAAATAAAAATAAAACAAACTAAAAAAAAATAAAATTAAAAAAAAGCCAACATCACGCGGTATTCTCAGACGGTCACCCATCCAAGTACTGACTGCGCCCGATGTTGCTTAACTTATATGCAATAGCTTAACCGCGGCAGTCTCCGAGTGCCACACATCTTTCTTTTTAATGTCCCTTGCCCATTGCGGTAGTTATAAAGCTTTACTATCCATATCACTGTTCTATAACGATGTTTTCATAAATTGATGAACCGCCCAACATTCATGTTTAGATCGTATTTGAAAATCTTCTCGATATCTACTATATATTTCCAAAATTTATCAGTAGGTACCTGAAGACTTATTTGCACAGTGCTTGTTGTCTGTGCTGGCCAATGAAGGTTCAGTATTACTCAACGAGCGATGCATGGCGATGAACTATATTCGAAGTTATACGCGTCATCAAAGGAAATCAAAAAATAATCGAAAGTAATCAACGTAGCCAAGTAATCTCGAAGCTGAAATGGCTGTGAACGGGGCATATAGTTTAAATAGATATTCGAACAGCTGATGTTTTAGGAGAAACCAGGTCAGGCTGGCGAAATATTTTAGTCGTGCCTAGCTACCATCCTGCCGGCAAAGACGTACCGCCAAGCAATTTAGCTGTCCGAAACGATGCCTTGTAGAAACCTAAAGGGGTGTGGATTAAGTGGATAAGATTCCTACTTCTAAGATCGCTTCCTTCTAAGATTGCATCATCACTTACCATCAGGTGTGGCTTAGTTCTAATGATTGACATCAAGTAACTGACGGCATCAAGAGAGCCTCAAGAACGTGGTATTTGGAAGTCTCTACAAAAAGCCTGTTGATGATTTCCACTCAGACAAAATGGCGGGCATCTTTTAGTTTCATTATACATGCTCTTGAAGAGCTATACGCTTTAACAACTAAACTAGCAAAGCTCTTCATTAATAAGCAAACCGAACCTAAAACTAAGCTAAACTATAGGCCATGGCAGGCAGCCAGGCTCGCAATCCCCGCACGCACACAGGCGCTCGCTAAGCGCTATTTATTAGCACACACACTCGTGCGACACAGGGTAATCCGGCTATTTGTAATGACACTCGTTAAACTACCTTACAGGCACTTTACATAGCTCGACTACGATAAGACTCTGAGATACGATTCTTGTGTTGAATACACGAACGTGTTTGTAATACTCCACGCTCTAAGCCTTCTGTTTATAGGTTAAAAGCCGGATAGTTGCCCAACTTTTCGATATAGCTTTATTTCTGACGTGACAACGTCTTATAATTCGATAGAGCCGGCTGCACGCATGAAAAAAAATGACGTCATGCGTCGTTACCTCGCTTTGAGGCGTTCCATGTAAGGCTTGAAGTGCAAGCGAGAGCGCGGAACGAGCGACAAAGAAGCACAATCGACCTTTGCGTTCGGCAGCGTTCGACATCCGTCTATTAAATATAATTATTAAATATATTAATTTTAAATTAAAAATTAATATATTTATTATAAATTTAAAATATAAATTTATAAAATCAAAATCAATTATTTTATTAATTTAAATTAATATTTATAAAAATATACTTAAATGAAAATTTTTAATAACCAATTAAATGCTACCATTCCATCAGTATTTTCTTAAGACATTGTCACGTTCAACTGTCGTCAATAAACCGACTTTACAGACAACCAATTTTTTTTTAAATATGAACTTGCTCAATATTATTCAGTATGTATCTCAAAACATAGGTCTTTTATGTTCTAGGATAGCCTTTTTTGTCATCATAATTAACAATGATTTTGAATAAAAACTGTTTTATTTCACCTCTCAGAATAGGGATAGTTGCCTACTATGACGGATAGTAGTAATAGTTTATACACGTGCATGGCCAACAAGTGTAATATATAATATAGGATACTCTACACGTGTTTAATTGAGTTATTCAAATGGCTTACGCATAATTCCTAAATTTTAACGTGTACTGTACAAATATTTCATTGAAACAATCTTCTCTATGTGGTACTATCACTAATATGATAAAATTCTTCTTAACGTGTACATTAATTTTGATGATTTTTTATTTCTATTAAAAATATGAGTCTCGGTTTGGATAAGAATAAATTAATTATTTTTAATTCCAGATTCTTTTAGATGAATAATTTCTTAATTAATTGTTAATTGATTTTTATTTTTCAACAAAGAATGACCAAAATAGAGTTCATAACTAAACTTGTATCCTCATCTTTTTATTTCTATTTCTCTATTTATAATTTTCCAAGATACTCGTATCTCTTGGAATCGCGACTTATCGTATTTTATAAAGGTAATATTAAGAACCCTGCTCAAAGTAAGCCCAAAATCGTCCAAAATAATACTCGCAATTATTACCCTGCCAAATTGTAGCGCTGTCGCCAAGTTATTCATTTCTTTGTCATCTATCTCTTTTATTTTGTAATCAAACAAGTCTTCACAAATTAGGAGCTTAAAACGGCCTTCTTTTCCGGAAAACCGTTAGATTTTGTGCACTGTAAACATTATTTATTATTTTTTGCATTCACTGTAGTTGGAAACTATTTTATGTCATTTAATTTTTTATTGTGTATAATATTTGTTCAAAAAATATGACTACTTCACCGAAGGTGTGAATTCCATTAGAGCCGAAAGTATGTAAGTTCCCAACTGTGGTAAAAGTATCGAATCGTGGTAGGCTTTGACCGAGGCTAAATTGAGGTATTTATATATATAATAAGTCGAAAGCTGCATATACATAATAAGTCGAAATACCTAGCTAATTTCATAAGTTTCTATAAATGGTTGGTTTTATTTATTGATAATAACCTCTTGAAACACTACACCGTTTTTTGTCATAGTGATTCGAATTTTAATCAATAGCATTACGGTTAACGAATCTGACTCAAACTAGAGGTGACAGGTTTGATCCCCGATGGGCTATTGTCAAACGAAGTCATAATAAAGTTACTTTACAATTTTACAATAGTTGAAGTGAAGGAGTAGTAGAAGTATAGGTCGTATTTAAAATATTTGAATGATTTGAACAATTTGGTGATATGAAATGCCGTCTATGAAAGATTTACAGCTCCGCAAGCGCACAAGAATAAATTTTTCAGACAAAAGTGAAATTATCCGACATCAAAAAGTGACCCACATTCGGGGCGAACAATAAAAGAAATATATCCACGAAACTGTTCCCTTTCAAGAGTTAATTTTCCTGTTTGCCAGCGTTTGGCATTCAGTCTTTGGCCTCATTAGGGGTATACGTTCGTTTGGGACCCGGGACCCAGTCTCGACCTAGATACCTCGCAACGCAAAATTGCTTCATAATGACGTATTATTCTTTCATTTTCTCCTTTCTATTTAGTTGCAGATGTCAGTAGACTAAGTGGAGACTTGGTAACTTTAACTGTCAGATAAATTTTGTACAAAATCTTACTATGTCTTGAAAAGTCCCTTCCTGCTGTCTATACGTTTGGATCTTTTAACCTACGCAACGAAATTCGATATTGGTTTTTAATTCATATGAAGAGAATCAACAGGAAGAAGTCACGAGCGTCCGCTATCTATAATTATTATCAATTCAAAAAAGTATTTTTGTCCTTTAATTATGATTATTTAAGAAAAATCCTTCATTTCTCATAATGTAGATTATTTTTGAAAAATACTAGTGTAACTTAAGCAACATAATGGCTGTCGGAGTACTCATTATTATTTAAACCACTTACTCCACTTGTAGCTCGTCGCGAGTGCTAAGTCTCTCTTTACTACGTCATAAAAACCTTTATGGCACACAATTAACACCCGGCGTCTACTGCACGCAGATCTGTGTTATGGGAACCGGTTTACACGGGGGCTAATAAATACATCATTTGTGTCACTTCACTGCTTTGTACTCGACTGCCTGATTGGTCCAGTAGTTATTTTTGTGACGTCTGATAGAGGTCCTGCGTTTGATTCTTCATACGCTTGAATCTTTTTAACTACTTACTTTTTTGACGGCCTCCATGGCGCAGTGGATTTATAAGAGCGACGTCGACGTGGGTTCGATTCCCGGCGGGTCCGATTCAGATTTTCTTAATTGGTCCTGGTCTGGCTGGTAGGAAGCTTCCGTCGTGGCTAGTTGCCACCTACCGACAAAAGGCGTACCGCCAAGCGATTTAGTGTTCCGGTACGATGTCGTGTATAAACCGAAAGTATGGATTATGAAATCCACACCCCCTACTCCTAACAAGTTAGCCCGTTTCCATCTTAGATTGCATCTTCACTTAACACCTGTGTGATAGTAGTCAAGGGCAAATTTTTAATGAAGAAATAAAAAAAACTACGTAACAAAATTTGATAAATAATTGATGATTGTTTTTGTCGATACATAGAGAGATTCTGAAGTAAGGTTTCAGTATTGCTTAAGAACGCGCTAGTTAGTAGTTAGTTAGTGCTTCAAGCTAACGGGGTGTCCTGCGAAGGCGACAAACGCAACGCGATACGCCCTACATTTAAGCATCTTCACGTTCAAACTTAATTTTCCCTCTTCTAAAAGGAGGGACTCCCTTGTCGCGCAAGTCGGATCGCAAAAATCTGTTAAATCGGTTTTATGCGCGTACGCTGCCTTAACTATTGAGAATAATTGAAAGCAATGTATGG
Source organism: Mycalesis mineus (assembly GCA_034621355.1). Taxonomy (NCBI): domain Eukaryota; kingdom Metazoa; phylum Arthropoda; class Insecta; order Lepidoptera; family Nymphalidae; genus Mycalesis; species Mycalesis mineus. The sequence continues at coordinate 830,568 of CM067886.1, forward strand.
GGACTACATGTATCTTAAAAAGTTCTAGAAAAAAGTCCGCGACAGCATATATGTATCTTTTATATTTTAACAGATATATAACTTTTTGTGTTTTAAAAAATCATTTAATTCATATGCTTACGTTTACGTCATCATTTATACAACTAAACTTAAATCCATAACAAAATAAATTATTTAATAATCTTAAAGATATTATAAGCGTCTAAATTTAGTTGACCTCCTTCGTGTTATATTATACGTAAAGAATAGAGGTCAGCATTTTGGTACTGATATGCTTTTATGATAAAACGTTAATACGGTGATGGATTTAGAATTCGATCTTTGTTCAAATTTCTATATAGTACACGGAAGAGTTTGTTTGTTTGTTTAAACGGGCTAATCTCTATCTGCGTGTCGGATTGTAAAACTATTTTTGTTTATTCTGAAGGCTAGACTCAAGAGTGAAATATTAATATCAATATAACTATTTAATATCAATTTATACCCATCAGCTTGCTATAAATATATATTGTTAATGTTAATGTACTATAATATCGTACAATGTTTAGCAAAAACGTAGATCTTTAGTACACGGGACGGGACGAAGGATATTGGTTGATGCGAAACTACAAAGCAAATTAAATTGAGAGGGGGAGCGGGAATGAGCACACTTTATATGAAAGTCTGTCTTTAAAATTAGAAGAGTACCTAAGAGGTTTTCACGCAGACGAAGTCGCGGGCGACTGCTAGTGATAAATAATGATGATAAAAATGTTCTAGCAGTATAATTTTTTAGAGTTACCAATTTATTAATTCTTTTTATAAGGTTTTGATTTGGCAAGTCTCTTGCATTTGTTTGTAATAAACCTACAATTGATTTACGATAAAAAGTTTTTCTTTCAGCTATGGCGGATTAAATTACAACTAATTATTGCTTTTTAAGCAACCGTTATTGATGCGCAAACTCCGTAAGTGTTTTTTCTTCATTTACGACCCCATAAAAAGTCTTTATAGCTCACATTTTACACCCGATGTCTACTGCCTGCAAATTAGTGCTCTAACACCCATTTCAGTGTCGAAAGAGTATTAAAAGCGGTTATTTATTGCAAGTTAAACTTACATTGTTCGAGATATTCGCATTCTACTCAAGTGTCTCGATTCTATCTACGTTTTTTAATTTAATTTAATCGGTACAAAAGACAGCATTTTGTACTTTATATGAATATGAGGTTTAAAGGCTACACCTTGCACTAAAGGTCTTAACCTTTTAAGTAGAAATCTGAATCTGAAAGGAGAAGCCATTGGAGCGACGTCTTCTCTTCCACGTTCTTCTTGGTCAGCCTAAAATATGGCTTTCGCCGTCGCCTGCAGAACTGGTGATAGAACTCTTGTATGGAAGTACTACAATCGTCTTTGTCAATGTCTGAAATTACAAGCAACATGGGGCTTAACACCTGTGTCTCAGGTTGACAAGAGTAGAACAACAAATCATGGACCACCTATTCTTCTTCTATTCTTTTTATAGGCGAAAGCTTTCTACATAATTATATTGAGATGAGTTGTCATCTATAATACATCAGTAACACATTTTGGAACAGTATTGAGAACTATGTTACCTTTGAGAGTTGGTACCCAGCATCCATTATGGAACATTATTATTTTATCATGCAATCTTGCGCTACGTGACACTATGCCATTATGATTGCATATGCAGAGGATAGTAAAGCCTTCCTTTAGGAAAAAAGCAATCATAATATAGATTTTAAAAAGTATAAGCAGTCTGCGTCTTCCCAAGAACGTTTATTAGCGAAAGTAATAATAAAATTTCAGACAAATCTTTGCGAATTTGCATTTTATCAGCAAAAGAATACAACTTACTTTGCGGACGGACTTATGCCTTATTGCACCAAAAATAATATAATAATTATAAAAAATAATAGGACTATATCACGAGGCACGGTAATGTTTCTTACTGTCAAATTACATATTAATAAAGTGGAAAAATAATGAATTCGTCAAGTGACGTTATTCATATATTAGTTTCGACTTTATTCGTACATATTACATATATGTATCTTGAATCAGATAAAAATTATAGGTCTCAATTTGAAGTGTAATTCAATTTGTTTTTTTTCAAATTCAAAATTGTGATTCTAATAACTGTGTCATAGCAGCATATTAATTGATGGAACAAAGAGATGAACTAGTACATATTTTAACACTTATCACACGTGTCAACCTAAAGCTTAGCTTAGCATTATGTATCGATAAGTAAGTAAATGTATTTTTCAGATGCGTATTAAAAAGAACAGCAAAAATATTTTTATTTTTAGTTATCCTAAGGTCTATATTAAATAAATCTGCCAGTTGTGCTATTCTGTAACGAGCCTTGACAGTGTGAGCTTCGACTTCGTCTCCATCGCTCTCTCTATTTAACGCGATATTCTTCGATAGAGACGAATTCAAAATCTCACTGTCGAGTTTCAGAATAGCGCTAAAATTGCATAAAGTCGTCCATACTCACCTACAGCGCTTGCTATGATAACAATTTTCGCTTCGTTTTTATCTCGAGTTTTTTTTATTATTACGGCGACAAGTAAAGCCACGCGATGGCTCCGCGTGGGACTACACTAGGAATTAGAGCATAGGTAAACCAAAAAGGAGGAGCTAATGTTTAGCCTAATTATGCCTTAGAATAATTCTGAATACTTTTAAGATATTTTTATTAAATTCTACGCCAGAAGTAAAGAAGTTGGTGTTGTGCTACCCCCAGATGCATGCTCCAGAGGCATGCCTCAGAGACACGTTAACTTGTCAGTCTCAGGCAATATTATGAACATCTGATAGTGATCATTACCAAATGAAACATTATCGCCCTAAGTATGCTAACTCGCATTGCGTAGTGGGCTATTCTATATATCATTTCTCCTGCAAGGTAGGAGGCCTAGACATACAGTGGGCAAATGATAGGCTAGAAATGATTTGTTTATATCACTTAAAACAAACATCTCTCTTCGACAGGCGAGTAAAAAGTCTAGTGCAATATCCGCACAGAAAATATCGAAGCTGTAACATAAATCAACTCTTCATTAACTGAAGAGTGTTCGTCAGAAGTTGAACCGCTCTATAAAGTAGAGTACTTGAGTGGAGCTCAGTAGTTGGATACAGGATATCTGAAACCATTGAGCGTCCATTCATTATTTAGAAATTCCAATTTTCTCGTATTACACCGCCCGTCTACCGTCCCACGATAATTAATACCCCTCATAATGAGTGCGATAAAACAATTCGCCTATTAATGCCTCCGTTCAGTCGAGTGTGAAAGGCACCTTATATTTTATAACCCGTTAAATTAGTGCCAAGCCACTATATACCACTACTACAATACTGCGACTTGTATTATTCAGTTTTTTTTTAAAAGAAACTGAACTAAATACCTTTATTTAATTTGTATTTTGATGTTAATTATTTTATTAAATAACTTTTTTTAAAAACTTTTCTTTTCTACTCGAATTATACTTGTAATGCGCCTAAAAACATATTGTCGCCTTCACAGCTACATAATTATATTATTATTTTTAAAAACACCTTCCTAATTTGTTGTGGGTTTAGTGCAATTAGACAAAAACATAATAGGTATTGTTGTTTTCCTGTGATTCCGTTTATTGTCATAATTTAAATCATTTGAAAGTACTTATAACGCTTTAAAAGTGAAAACGCCAAAAACTTGTTTTTTTTAAATGATACAGGTAGCGCGAAAGAAGATAATTATTTTAATTTCTTACACTATTATTAATTATTTATTTATACTTATAGACAATATAAATTTCATAAAAATACTAAAACCATTTTTATTGCTATTTAAGTTTATTATTAATAGTACTAATAATACTAGCAAGTAATTTATATAGCTTAGATTCCTAAAATCGTTTAGCATCAAACAAAAAAATCAAATGGATAAAATAATAGAATAGATAACCTAACGTACCCCTAAGCATATATTTTCAGGGTTATCCACTCTCCTTGGCGTTAATTATTCAGAAATTCCAATTTTCTCGTATTACCTCGCTCAAGACTCCCATCTAACGCAAATTGCCTGACACCGGCCTAGCTGCCAGATTCTCTTGTAATGAATGCTATAAAACAATTCGCCTATTAAACCGCTGTAGCCCCCCTGTTAGTGTGCAGGGTACCTTATACATTATAACCCTAATGGTGCAACACCTTTACAATTGATGCGTTGGTAATATTAAATTCCTTTAACTATTTATTTTGAAACCCCTTTATTGTCTTCTTACTTCTTCTTATCCTACTCCTAATGTGCACCCGCTTCAGTCTTAGATTGCATCGTCAATTACCACTAAGTGTTATTACAGCAAGGGCTAAATACAATCTGGAGGGCATTAAAAAAGTAATATTCTTACATTAGGTATAAAATTTAAAAATATTTGCAGTATATAAAAATTCCTTTCCATTCCGCTAAAATAAGAGCCTTTAAACATACTTACAGATAAAACGGTTCATTTAGAAGCAGTCAAAGGTAGGGTACCATTGAATTCGCTATATTAAAGTAAGGAAAGGTAAGAAAAATACTTGAAATTGACTGCCAAAAGCTCCTCTCAAAGACATCGGGAATAAATCGCAATTGTCTGAAGAAATAGTAAAGAACGAACAATAAATTGGATAAAGCAGCAATATTGGCGCACTCCAGGCCTGGTAATAGGCAATTTTAGACATTCGATCCCGTACAATGGAGCCGATTTAAATATTACAGCCGATTCGATTCTTGTACAGAGAACTCTTGGTCGGAGAATATCTTCATTTGTACCTTCCGTTCTACCATTTAAATATCCCTTTTTGTTTATTTTAAACCATAACAGGTTACTTTAAAAAGGTTTCATGATTTCAAAAAAACGATGCAAATATATTCGTCTTTTCAGACTAAAATGATAAGGAAATTATTTATAGGTTTTTGAATTTATGGACAGAGTTACGTTTATATTTTTTGTAAGTTTAGTGTCTTATTACAATTATGACGCAGCAGATGACCCGCCTGTATGTAAACGGAGTAACACTTTGCAGGTCCAGCAAGGAATGCATCCGACAAAGTCCCACCCTGTGACTATTATGCATGAAGCGCAGGAGTTAAGCCTTAACTGCCAATAGTCATAATTATCTTTCAGACCGGAAGACTGCAAAACTGCTTGGTAGCAGAAACATGCATAGATGTAGTTATCTAGATAAGCCCTGTCAATAAATCTCGTTCCGCTACTAGTACAAATACTAAAATTTTAACCGACACAACAATAATAATTATATCGTTCAATAGCAGGCACAACAATAATAATCACTTTCCATTTTAAGAATTTCAATCAAAACGGTCTAGGGGGAAAACTTCGTGAAACGTGAAAAACGTCGCGTGTGGGAACAATTGTAAACAATTCTAAACAATCATTGTTATCCAGACTAGACGCAGACTTCTAGAAAAAATACTCGTAAAGAATTCAAAAACGGAGAATTTTCCACTTTTGTAAATAGGTTAGACTTTTCCTGTTCCGCGCCTCCCCGAGCGCATTCAGAAATTAATTTTCCTCTTCCGTTGCATCTTTTATAGGATACTGGAACAAAAGTGGGGAAAAAAACGTGAAATGGGAGAAACCGACGGTTATTAAGGTGCAAAATTAAATTTTTACTATTCCCAGTTTCACTATTCCCCTCGGAAAGTGCGGTGTCAACTGATTCGGGCAATCTGCGCGGTTTTATTTTTGTTCATTTTCATTACCTCTTAAGTGGGATTATTTTATTCGGGATTTAACAGGACTACCGTTCTGTCGATTCCTACGGTTATGTCTATTTAAATAATTTTTAAATTTTAATCATCAGTCTTTTAAGCCTCTTTTCATTAGCTTAATGATTTCGACATAATTACATAAAAGAGAAGAGCTATTCTTTAAGAGAACTGATGATAGAACTCATCATGCTGCCTTACACAGTTTAGATTATTATTCAAACTTTATAAGAATTTGTCCTGTTCAAATTAAGCATTGTATATTTAAAAAAATATATTTTTAAATACGAGTTTTATTAACTCGATACAGTCGAAAACGAAGCAAATGTTATGGTAGGAAGAATTTTACAATACAAGTTTCCTTTTAAAAACAGACTATTTCCGTTATAATTTCACAAGAACACAGATATTTTCGAAAACCAATTACATTTCCCTCTAAGAAGTTCTCCGGGCGGCCGCGGGCGATTCGTACCGATACGAAATTAAAACGATTCCAATATAACTAATGGACTTTTAAGATTTTATAAAGAATTTTATCGTTTCCAAGTTATGTTCCGGGGTTATCCCATTCTTGCAAATTGAGAAAGTTTCAACGTTAACTCGATATAATTGATGCTTATTTACGTAAAGTAGATAGATAGAAACTGTATGAAAGAGTTTACGAAACGCAGTTTTCAGAGAGCCGCGAAATACGGAAATTACAAGTATGACGTAAAATTTGTACTAGATATTTTTTCTGTTTTGGGAAAAATTCTGTATTTCTACTTTACACATTCGTGAGTTGGTACATTTAACATTTGCAATTTTTCACACAATGCAATAATTTAAAGTTATTTAAAAAAAGGGACAGGAACTTAAAATTTAATCGTTCCTAGTCGCCTTTTTTAATTTGTAAAAAAACCTTTAACAAATTTAATCATATATTAATAAATTATTATTTTAATATTATCCCACGACAACAATTACAATCTTTATCGATTAGTTACAGCTTTACATTATAATATTTCTGTATGATTCCTCTCTCCTATAAGGAGGGAGGCCTGGCCCTGTAGTGGGCCGTTAATAGGCTGATAATGATGATGGATGATGATTTCTGAATAAACGTAACCTTGAACTTAGTATAAGAGACACTCTCTATACTAAAGCCAAACTCGATTGAGAATGCTTATCAACAAACAAATTAAAAATGAAGGTAGAAATCACTAGTCATTTTACATCTATTTTTTTAATTAACTGGTTAATGACGAATTCATGACAATAAATTAGATTAGTAAGCTTAAAAATAATTAATATATTCAATATCTTTTTAATAAGATTTATTATAATAACAAAACATTAATTGAAATTTATTAGGCATTAAATGTGTTGCATTTTCTACCTTCATTTTAAATTTGTTTGTTGACAAGCATTCTCAATCGAGTTTGGCTTTAGTATAGATTGTGTGTAGCATTTTGTCATTAAAAAATCTAAGGAAAGTAACAAAACGTACATTTTACAGCCATTACACCGAGCACAACCCAGTCCGGGGTTGTATTAGGGTGTAAAGGGGTGTGCATAAAGGGTTAAGTGTCTTCAAAGCATATCCCACTACCTCGGCACTTGAATAATATATGAACAGCGTAGTACGACTTGAGTACTCAGTTACAGTACTACGGATTAATTTCAATTGCAAACCTCAAACCTCTTCCGCCGCCTTCGTGGCCCGCCCCTAAGTGTTTTATCGTGTAAATGCTTTCTAATGCTAACCTAATAAAAATACTTCGACTGTTTATTGTAGTAAAAAACTGTAACGATTTTCAGTTCAACTCTTTAGGTATTTAATTTAAACCAATAGTACAATGTAAATTATGGTTGCTACAATTTTTATTAAAATTTCATTAATTAAAATAGCAGTTCCGTTCGCTGGGTTACTTGTAATATATTTTTGGTAGAGAGTCGAAATAAGTACGATAAAATATTATATTGAGAAAATAAAATTTAATTAATAAAAAAATATCACTTTTATTTTTTACCACTATTTATCACCATAACACTTATTATGATAACATTTCACTTATTTCATTTATAACTTTATTTTAATACACTCATGCCAAATTATTGTAAAAGATTACCATAAATTTTCAAAGTGTTAAACTGGCACCAATTATCGTCTAACAAACTTTACCGGATTATATAAAGTAAACACCGCTTACTGTAATTATTTTATCGCTACTGCATAAGACCATCTTTGGGCAATTTATCCATATATCTCATACATAAAGGTTTGATTTGGGTTACTCCGAGTGCCGACGCAACCTGTCGTTAACTGAAAATTACATTCTATAAAAAATGTCCGCATTTGCATAAAATGGCGGAAACTTCCCCGTATCTTACCAAATAAGGTTCGAATTAACATTCTTTCGGAAATAAATTAGAAGACTCCGTGCTAAGCTAAAATAGACGTTTTAGGGTGACCATGAGACTATCGGAAATATTATTTCGTATGTTCAAATGTAGCATTCTAATAAACATAATATTGTGTACTAACTTGCTTTGCTTATTTTATTAGCTTATTAGTTAGTATGTTAGTGTATTTATTCCAAAAATTTCCAAAACATTTCACAAGTATGTGACTAAATTATTTGGTATTATTAGTACACGAGTTTATAATTATTGTGGTACAATTTAAAATTCATATAAATTAATAGATGGCCCCTTAGAAGAATCAATACATTTTTTGAACTTTTGACTGTGCAGTGGTATGCGCGGTGCTTTTATAAAACAGATGTCTCGGGTTCGATTCCTTTCTAAGCTGATTGAGATTTGATTAATTGGTTTAGATCTTGTTGGTGGGAGGCTTCGGCCGTAGTTCGTTACCACCTCGTAAAGACGGAAAAACCGTACCGCATAACGATTAAGCGTTTCTGTACGATTTCATGTAAAAGCCAAAAGGGGTGTAAATTTACTTTTATGCAAATAAATGGTAATAAGTTTTACAATGAAATACATTTTAAATATACAATATAATAATTTGTTTAAGTTATTATCATCATAAACATCATTACCAGCCGTTAGACTTCCACTGCTGGACATAGGTTTCTTGTATGGACTTAAATTATAACATACAACAGAAAGTAAGAAAGAAAAGGTAATATTTCACACACCTATGGTAGTCGCACCATACACGGCGCTGATTTTCAGCCGTGACCTACGTGACGTCACAGATATTAAAAACTAAATCTAATACAAAGTACTTCAATAATATGCAAATACGTGTAACCTAATAAATTATTTATTGATTAACCTAAAAACAAGAAAAATCATAATAATACTTAAAATAATAAAACTGAAAATAGATACGCTTAATTAGTAAGTTGAGTGCAAGTAAAATGTATATATATAGTAAAATTGGTAATATATATTTTGTAATCTATAAGTAAAAACATAAGTTATATGATATATAATACAAACTTCTAAATTACCCTTTTATAATTGATATTTCCACCGCACAATCTTCAAATTCTTTTCAACCAAGCATAAATTTCTTTATTTTTCGACACAGAGATGGTCACCCCAGTATCAAAGTTATGTGCAGTTTCAAGGCTGAGCGCGGGGGCGGAATAAAAAATAGCTTTTTTAAATAGGTTTTGTGGTGCGGAGTGATTTAATGATTTTTTGCTCAATTCTCATGCTATACACGAGGTGACGAGCGATTTTTTATTTGTAATTGATTAAATAGGGGAGGGTAGATTGAAATTCTTCGCAGAGTTGTGCTTTGAATATCGAACGACAATGAGATTTAAAAAAGGTTTTATCTGTTGTTCTGATTTATATGTCTTTTATAACGAAATATATTTGTTGATTGATTTGTTATATTCACAACTTTCAAAAATATTATTTAATAATTTAACGTAATAGTTATTAGAATAAACAAAATTAATAGAATAAAGTAAAAATATTTTGTATCAAAATGACCTCGTAAGGTATACACAGATTTATAATTTAAAAAATTACCTTTTAGATTTGAATTTTATAACGAAGGTTTTACAAAATTAAAAGCAATAGAAACATGCTTTTATAAAGTAAGAACTCTTACCTTGACCTTTTGTACAAAAGCCTTTCATAATATTATACTAAATTAGACCACTTGTACCTTGCTTTTTGAATTGATACAAAAGACTTTCTACGTTCAACTGAAAAGGAGCCTGTATTTCCACGGAATTATCTCTACACTACATCGACAATATCACAATTAGTCGTAACGATGTACGTGGAGGGTATAGTTAAGAAGGAACGTTGTGTTTCAGGCTGATACGGTGCAATGTATACGTTACATGTAGAGGATATTGAGATTCTGTTGTAAGAGGAGGATTTATTAGTAGACGGGGCCCTCGTAGGTGCACTAGACTATAATAATTAACGCTCGGTGATCGCTTTCGCGGCAAATTCGCCATAATACCGCCCCAAAGTCAGGCTACGCCAAATCGTCGAGTGCTATTACTTTATAGTAGGCGCCCATTTGTTTCCCGTGTATCCCATGCTACGAGTACGTTATAAGATAGTATAAGGTTTTGATAAAGTTTCATTTTAATTATATTTAACTAGCGGACTTCGGTGACTTCACCCGCGATAAAATCAATGTATTATAACCTTTCAACAAGCCAGCCAATAAATAATGTCGGTGCATTTAAATCTTGACGATAGAATGGGTGTATCAGGCGTTTTGTAGACTTAATAAATAGGAAATACCTATATGCATCATTATTTTATATCTCAAAGGGATTGGGCAGCATTTTCGATGAAGTTTCCAGGCAGTTTGAATTTTTCTGACAATTTCTACAATTGTCGTAATATTTGAGTTAATTATACCAAAATCACCCTGCGTAATTACTCTACCTATTGAACAGACAGATTTAGAATGTAATAACTTTATTTTTAGATTAAAAGAAAATTATATAAAACATTTTATCTACAAAAATATCAACACAACCATGAATCTAAAACTTTACCTATTCGATAGCGCGATGGGAAACAATAAATCGACATCTGAATTCACTTTTCGCCTCATATTTTCGCTTTATTTATATGATCGAGGAAGATTTTATCGTTATTATTGGCCCGTCCGCCGGTCAATGCCGTAAACCCCCTAATTTTCCACTTCATTTAACCGTCTTATGGTGTATGGAAGGCGCCTCGATAGATTCGGCGTTAGATAGTCCAGGGGTGGTTCCCTTTCGCAAATTCGACAGGGTGAGGTAAAATATTTGCAATATCATGTTATATTTTTGATACTCTTGTGACGATAATAACTGTTTGAGAAGTGGGTACAACGGTTTCGATAAAACTATACGAATTACGATACTCTGTTTTTCGGAAAAATCCTAATCTTCCGCATAGTCGATTAAGGTTATAGAATTACACTTTTGAGAGAGATGACTTGCGTCCAATGGTCGGCTAACTAGACATTACTAATACACCCAATGAAATTTGAAGAGAGAACAAAGCAAAGTATATAAGCAAGTCACTTTCTCTAGTTCTGTGTCTGTGTGTCTGTCTGTACCTACACCAATAAGGATTTTGGATGCGGTTTTCTTTAATAGATTCGGTCATTTATGAGGAATATTTATATTTTTAACCGACGAAAAAAAAACGGAGGAGGTTCTCAATTCGACACGTATATTTTTTTTATGTATGGCCACGAATAACTTTTTACAGAGTTGAGTTTTTACATTTAGTTGCTTTAATTTACTTCAACAAATCTATGAGTCGGTGCCAGCCAAGCTTTCTACTTTAAGGACGTCACGTAGAACCCACAAACTGCTTTACTACGTTAAATAAATGTTCCTTAAACTTGGCTGGCACCGACTTCATTGATATGCTTAAGTAAATTGAAACAACTAAACGACGCAGTTATTTTTTACTTTTTAGTGCGTTTTGAGTCCGTTCTATTTTTTGTTAAAATTTTTTCATAAGTAGTTTCATAAAGAATGTCGTGACTTAGGGTTTACTTACACTGTGTTTACTAATAATAACTATCGTGATGGTGTGCTAACTTGTGCCCTAGTCACTGGAAAGCTCACCAGAGGACTAACCATCAAAGTCTAGATTCTAATACCCAGACTTGAGGAGTCAGAAGCGTCGCTGTAGCCGGTAATTGGTTTTGTGGCATCATCATCACTAATAACAATAAATACACTAGTTCATGTTAACGGTAAAACGGTTACTTGGCTGGGGAACCATTCATTTAAAAGTTGAGACCCTGCCTAGTTCTTTGGCTTCGGCTAGTTATCACTCTAGTAACAAAAATTGTTTATTCTGTTAAGATGCTGTGGAGAGCTTATTCTTCATTAGTCTTCCATCTTCCTTCTCCAACTAAGTCAATTACTAAACTACAGTTCTACACTACATCGTCCCTGAACAATTTATTCTGTTAAGATGGTTTTATAGCTCGACAGTTTGAGTTTCGAATTTTCCTTTTTTTGTCTGCCTAAGGTATGATGTAAGGTTGAGAAATATAGAATCAAATTTGATACACTGTCAAATTATTATATCACCATTACAAAATAGAGCTACAGGTAAAATCGCAGTCAAAAAATTACAAATACGAAAAAGAAGTAATAAAATATTATCGGAACAAAAGTTCAATTTCGGCGTCACATCTACATTCATCTTCAATTTGCGCGTATCTCATAAAACAAAGTCACATGAGTCATCTTAAAACGTAGAGCCAATACGTCACACGCAGCCTCCCACTCCGGGAGACGGAAAAGTCAAATAATAAAAAAAAACAGAAAAGACACGCAAGCCCCTACCAGTGAGGCGTGTGGAATCAATCCACTGGATTATGTGAACTTATTGTGGGCTGAATGCTATTGGAATATGCTATTCAACGGATTTTATTAGTGAAAACTGAAATATTGCCTTACTACATGTATGTACCAATATTCATTTATTCTAAGCTTTCAAGTATTTATATTTTAGGTTATTATCACCATTATCTGTCTTGGCCCACTATTGGATAAGCAATCCTTCTTAAAGGGAGGGGATATGGAACATAGACCCACCGCGCTGCTGTAATGCGGGTCGGCGTGCTACGTAGGTATAACTATATAATAAATAGAATGCGAACTTGCCAAAGTAAGTCGAAAATGTCAATTCTCAAGCTTCTTCAGTTGCTTTGGCAAAAATGTTCTAAATATCTTTGCAAATATTTTAAAGGCGAATGCTTGTATGTATGTGTTGGTTATTTAATCAGACACATGAGAACCAGATAGTCGGTCATATAAAATTAAGGTTACAGGTACGTTGTAAGAAAAAGGCTTGAATTTTGGTTGCGGAGTGTCCGTTATTTTAGTGTTTCGGTTTATATACAGAAGGACATAATAGAAATAATACATAAACAAAACATAGACACAAAAAAATAGTAAAAAAATATAGATTAAAAATAATAATTAACTAATGCCCAAATCGGCCTATAAGTTGGCGTTGACAGTATGGATGGCTGGCTGTTTGTTAATCTATCACGCAATAACTACCGAATGTCTTTTGATGAAACTTCACAATAATATTTATAGCATACATGACAAAAAAAAAATAAATAGACGACATTTTATTGGGTAAAATACCCCCGGAAACGAGAACTGCGCGGGTGAAACCACGGACATCCTCTAGTGGAACTACCACGATCATTAATAATAATAATAATATAATAAAAATCATTTATTCACTATAATTTTTTACGGAACATAAAAATACAGCAAAATTCACTATTGGAGGAGTCGTAGGTACCTAAACTAAGATAATTCTTGTGATATAAATACCTGCGCTCTTCCTTACTAAGAATACAATTACAGTCATGTCACGTATATACAGCCACTATAAAAATATAATATAAACACATATACTAGTAATGCATGCAAGTGTGTGAGTGTGTGTGTGTGCGTGTGTGTGTAATTTTTTTTGTTAATAATGATGCTTTTTATTATATTATATGATAATAATGCTTTTATTAATGATGTTAAGAATATATACATCGATCTTGATCAAAATACCTATCACCTACCAGATCTGTTGGACGTGATTGACTATTTAGACTCTTACCCCAATTTGACGCGAATTAGTCAAAAAGCCTCACTCTCGTGTCTCAATTGCAAAAGGGATTATGGCATTCTCGTTTCGCCCCGGTTGATTAAGTGCCTATGTATTTTTTTCACTTTTCAATAAATTATTATATAGCCGCAGAATATATAATAGAACAAGTATAATGTGAAATCTGGCGGTCAGTAGATGTATGTATATGTATACCTGTCCTCTATAATCTGTGGTAGATAATATAGATAAACTATTCTCTTGATAGCATAGAAAAATATTAAATTATCGTATCGTGTAAGAATGAAATAACAATTATACGTTCTCTTTGTCATATATCTTCCTTGAAAATAAAAAATCCTTTTGGGAACTAATAATAGATTATAGAACTATTAGACATCAACGTCAAACAACTATTTGTTTTTCTTTTGTTCTAACTTGACATTTACTTTATTTTATCCAGTTACTTTGTTTTGGATAATTTTAATTCATTAATACTTTTTTTTCAGTTGATATTGTACTTGACGTATCTAAGCATAATTATGTACGGGGGGATGTGAATCGTTACAATATTATATGGAAGACTTCAGGCCATTGGGCAACAAACTTTGAGTAACGATTACAATATAATACACTAACTGTGTCCTACCTACGCGTTCTTTCATAACTAGAAATCCGGATTGATATGTATTCGATTCTCAATTGGAGTTTCTATATGAAAAAGCTCCCACTATTTATATAAAATAAAGTCTTTGTTTTTGGGATGACCAATTATTATTATATTATTCCAATTACTACGTGTTTGCGTAGTGATAAAATTCAATTTAACGCCGTAAATAACCAAGTAGATGCAGTGATAAGGTTTCATTAATATATTTCAGTAACGACATTCAGATATGCATCGGTAGTTGAATTGTTAAATCATTAATTTAACTGTTAATTTGTACCAAGACTCAGTAGTTATCTTGCGGTTTAGGAACATGAGGTGGTAGGTTCGATTATGGGCGAGTCATGAAATTTTGAATTTTTCTTTCTTCTTAGAAATTCTTTTTTTTTTATCGACTACAAGTTAGCCCTTGACTGCTTACACACCTGATGTTAAGTGATGATGCAATCTAAGATGGAAGCGGGCTAATTTGCTAGGAGTAGGATGAAATCCACACCCCTTTCGGTTTCTACACGACATCGTGTCGGAACGCTAAATCGCTTGGCGATACGTCTTTGTCGGTAGGGTGGTAACTAGCCACGGCGAAAGCCTCCCACCAGCCAGACCAAGACAAATTAAGAAAAATCTCAATCTGTCCTGCCGGGAATCGAACCCAGGACCTCCGTCTTATAAATCCACCGCGCATACCACTGCGCCACGGAGGTCGTCTCAGTAGTAGCTCGGATTTAAGAAATTGGTGGTATCACGCACTATGCCTCGCAGACGATATAAAGTCGTCAGTGTACGTTACTTTCATTGACATCTGGTCATTACTGTTAGAGTTAAATATAATCACTCTTAGCCCGATATAGGTAGTGGATCAGTGTGGTGAGTCGAACAAGATCTAGACATGTAAGTACCAAGTATTGGTACCAACCTTTAAACTTTTGTTTACCCTAATGTAGCGGAATTCTGAACTCTACAAGAAATCATCGACATAGAACAGATTAAGCAGTAAAGCTATTCTAAAATGAAACTCGACTATGTGAGTTTCAATTGTCTTTTCCTCTCTCTAACATTGTACTTTATATAGAAAGAGATAGATACAAAGTCAAAACTCATACTGTTGTCACCACAGAATACAGGAGTTGTGTTAGCTATAGAATGTAAATCAGCAACTATATTTCGGGTGCACACATTACCGGGTCTTGTTAGTGATGAAGTGCCCCTTTATTATCAAAAGCCAAAGATAACATCTGAGCGGGGCATCAATATTAATTTTGCTCTCGACGCGGCGTCAAGGGCCCGATTGTAAAAGGCTGCCCTCTTGTGCCTTTATTGTTTTACCAAGATCCAGTAATTAATGAAAAACTCGTAGCCTCCTGGCCGGAAATGGAATTTCCGAGGTGTTTTGTGTTTACTACTTCACGCTTCGGTGATTTGATTAAATTCACTATTTAGTTTGGAGCTTGTAGTTTTTGGTGGGATTTTATTGAAATAATTAAATTTAAATTCAAATAGGAAATCATTCATTAAAAGCAAGCAGAGTTTATGAGCACATTTAACGTCATGTTAGACTATTTGTACCATTGGTTTGGATGGCAGGTTCTGCTGAGGAGTGCCAGCAAGAATATTCTCATCAGCTTAATTTAAGGGGGCCAGGGGCTACAGGGCCAGTCCTTCCTCCTTTTAGGAGAACGGATCTGGGGCATATATTTGCCACTCCGTTTCTATGTCTTACGGATTATAGGATGATAATCCGTTAACGATCACTATCAGATAAACGTACTGTCCGAGGCACGGGTGTAACCATCACCGACTCTACTCCAGGCTAAGAATTTTTTTTTTTATCGACTACAAGTTAGCCCTTGACTGCTATCACACCTGATGTTAAGTGTTGATGCAGTCTAAGATGGAAGCGAGCTAACTTGTTAGGAATGGGACGAAAATCCCAGCCCCTTTCGGTTTCTACACGACATCGTACCGGAACGCTAAATCGCTTGGCGATACGTCTTTGTCGGTAGGGTGGTAACTAGCCACGGCGAAAGCCTCCCACCAGCCAGACCAAGACAAATTAAGGAAAATCTCAATCTGCCCCGCCAGGAATCGAACCCAAGACCTCCGTCTTATAAATCCACCGCGCATACCACTGCGCCACGGAGGTCGTCCAATTTTACTGTAAATACAAAATAACTTAGAACCCAGGATTTGAGCCCAGGACCGCGTGATCGAAGCCCCATAAGCTGACCACTAGCCTAACGAGGCAGTTCAAGATAATTATGAAGATTATTGAAAACACTGCGAAGAAAGACATTGTCACATAATTTTGTATCAATAGACGCGAGATGGTTAGCGTGTTAGATTGTTTGCCCAATCCAATACGGCACGTCGCGATAAGAGGTATAAATCTGCCACCGGGATGCTGTATATCTTAATTAATTATATCGTAGAGCCTCCGCCGTAATGAGGAAGAGATGTTAACGTGAGATACCTGACGGTTTTGATTGGAATTTAAGATGGAACTGCGCGTAATCATTTTAGAATCAATTCTGCTCGTTTCCACTTGCCGTGACTTTTTGAATTTAATTTTTTTTGCGTGTCTTTATTAGTGGGCATTTGAACATAATGGGTTGTTTGATACTAATCAAAATATTAAAGTCTTAAGTTATTTTTTTTGTAACTTATTATTATTAATAAAAAAATCAGCAAATCCTGTACCACTGTAGCATTAATTTGACGACCAACGATAAAAATTCAAAGACTACAAAATTACTATAGATAGTCGTTATTATCAGGAGAGCTAAGGACGAATGTTTTTCTTTTTTTTATATCGACTACAAGTTGGACCTTCTTGACTGTTATCACACTTAATGGTAAGTGATGATGCAATCTAAGATGGAAGCGGGCTAAATTGTTAGGATGAAATCCATTCCGCTTCCGGTTTCTATATCACTTAGCGGTACATGTTTGTCGGTAGCCAACCATACCTGGAACAATTTAGAAATTCTTGTCTCGGGCTAACCGCGAATCAAACCCAGGACCTTCGTCATATACCTAAACTGACTGCGCATACCACTGCGCCACGGTGGCCGTAAAAAAATTCTTTAGCCCTAATAGTCACAATATAGGCGAAACGCACCAGTATATGCGGTATTGATAAGGCACATCACCAAAGCAGACCAAGAGTTTATTATTACCTCTCTCATATTCACTATTTTTTATTTCGCCTGAAATAGTATACGTAACATTGACACTCAAAGTTTCACCAGTAACTTATTTATTTCCGAAAATCGCGATGAAAGCAAGATTAACAGCTCTTCCCAAAGTATTCCGTCACCCCAACTCTCGGTACTCCTCAAGCCACGCGCCGACAGACGCGAAGAAAAAAGAGGAAATAATAATTTAACAGACGAATTCCTGCCGAACGAATGAAAAGAAACTTCAAAGTTGATGATATAAGTATTTTATGTTATAGATATACTAGCGGTGAAATTAAGAACTGAAAAACCTTTGCCGTTCATATTATAGGGGCTTCAACACTAACATACTCGAATTTTAATATACGGTTTATCGGAAATTTAATAATTTATGACTTATTGCGATAATTAAAAAAAAAACATAATATGAATTATTTTTTACAAAAAAAAAAACAAATTGCAGTGACGACCTTTAATTATTAATAAAAAATAAAATGCTATCAATTATAATTCATTAATAATAATTAATAGAATTTTATAATTAAAGTCACCAAAAAATAATACCTTCTTCCATTGATTATTTCTCCAGTTTTGCATCTTTATTAGAAATATTATCGCATAGTTTTACTTGGAATATATCGTTCTGTTTATCTTGTTTTCTTAATATCAACGCTGGCGAATTTACCCGAACGAATAAAAGGAAATTTCGAAAGTGGGAAAGTTTGAACAATTCGAACAGTGCAGGGCCTAAGGTGGAACCCTGCTGAACCCCTGCAAAGTACTTTTGATTCCGCCACGCTTTTGTCTAAGTTACCATCCGTACGAGAGTTTCCTAGTTCGATTGTTAAAATCGCGGCGGTACCGATAAACCTAGAGCTACACTACAGACTTTTTGTTTTGTGTTTATTTAATTTTGTGGTAACATTTATATGTCAAGTCTATATGTAAGACGGCATCAGGCTCATGATATCGTTTTAATTTGGATCAATTAATTTCATTTCACTCATGCATTATTACAATGAACATAATTATTTGATTTTCAAGCAAATTTATTTCACTTATTGCTGTAAAGGTTGCACAGTGTACACCAAAGGCGTAGAATGCCCTTCTAACGTTAAAGGTTACTACCACCTACAATTTAAACACCTTTAAGGTAAGAGTGAATAGGCATCCTCTGAACAAGCATGGTTCAACTTAGACCTCATCATTTGCTTTTCATTAGGTGTGATTGCTTTCAAGCTCAGGGCTATCTTTTCTAGTTTTTTATATTGTAAGGAACTCATAAAAAGTTGGGTTTTATTCTACAGTACTATGTTGATGTCTGTTTTGTATAAGCGACTTTTTATCTTACGACAATTCGTGGTTACGGATTCCATGTAAAACCTCGAAGATACAAGTTCTGATACGAGCGCAAGCAACACAAGCACTGTGCGTATACCGTGCTCGATACTATCGAATGCTTTTTCTAAATTAAACTTTTATGTTTCGTTATTTGAAAGGCCTGTCTGTCTAGACGTTTATTTTTGTAATTATTTTGAGCGACGCAGATATTGGATTTTCCAAAACAATCGAGAATTGCGATTAAGATATGGTTTTTTATACATGTTTTAATATCTTAATGTATCTTTAATTTTTTTACTTAAAGCAACTTGTTGTAACTTATTGTTGATAACAAAACAGATGCTTAATAGAAATTAAAGTTTAATAATATGGAAACTTCAATACTATGCAGGCTCCGATCATGGTTTTAATTCTAAATTAGATTAAATAAACTATAAGTAATAACTAGTCAAGGTAGAAACGAGAGTCTTTCCACGATATACCATTATATACATACATACATAATACAATAGGCAGCAGCGTGGTGGGCCTAAGCTAAAACTCATCTACAGCTATGGGTCTAAGCCCTATATTGCGCCATTTTCAAAAACCTGATAATGATTTTCAAAATCAATCTATCGATAACTTGTTCGCATCTCTAAAAACCGATTTCCTTCGTTGGTTTTAAAACTAGAAGTAAGTAAGACTTCCAAAACAAATGGCAGCGGTATGCAGGCCTGTGCACTTTGATACGCGACTGTCGGCCGAGTCGCGTGCCGGAGCTAACTTTAATTCGCCCATCGGAAACTGTTCAAACTGTTCAAACTGCGATGCATGAATATTCTTTAAAGTTGGTACGATTTACTTGCGATTGTCTTTTAGAGTTATTGTGGAAACAGCGCCTTTAACGTGTAAAGAAACAAGCGGAAAAATTGTATGTTTTTAAACGGGCTATTTGTTTATAGCCCGTTTACTATGAAATAATAAAATTGATCTTTCTAAAATTTAAGAGCTTTAAAATTAAAATAATACCTACTTTATTTAAGCTTGCGGATTAAAATAATAATAAATAAAATAAAATAAATATAAAAAAGCCCTTTCTTATTTCTTATATAATCTTACAATATTTGATATGTTAATATTGTGTTAGTATCTAAAAAAATATATAGGTTATTAAATCTTAAAAAATAATTTGTTAGTATTTTTTGTGTACTATTTTATTATTATGTAAAAACCTCCAAAGACGTCCATTTGTCCCTGCCCTGTGCTAATTGGTTCCAAAATGGGCCAGTTGTTTTTTTTTTAATTTCATCTTCCCATCTTGCTGTGAAAAATGCATCAACTAAAATAATAATAAGTTCCTTTTTTTGCAGATACAGCTGTAGACTGCGGTCTTGCTGCTTTATAGAGAGGTATGTTTATACAACTTATTGTGTTATTTGGGATCAGTTTAGAAAATGTCTGGTTATGTACATACCTAACATTTTACATTTAAGCTATAATACTTGTAAAATCTACAAAAAGAACTACAGTTTCACGAGATAGTTGAAATCAGTACTTATGAGTATCTATGTGCACGCTTCTGACGTTCGTTTCGTTTTCTTTTCTTAGTTAGAAATACGTTAAAATTAAAACTTTCGTATCCATTTTTCTCTTAGAATTGCGAGTGCCAACTAAACATGGCTAAAATTGAATTTAAATTGTGGATTTAGCCGGAGGTATAAAAGAACTAATATTAACGAAGCTCTTACAACGGTTAATAAATGTTAATTCTATAGTCGGGAATCACGGGCAGCATTTAGACCGAAACGAATTAAACACTTTGAGTTCGATCATCTATTGGGTGTTTACGGTATTTTGATTTTTAATAACAAATAAAAAAATATTATCATTGTGTAATAGAATAATAGACAAGCTTTTAAAAACCTCGCGTTAAGAGAGTGTGAATGAATCTACTAACGGGCGGAATCGAAACTTAGACCTCTCGGAATGAAGTCCTGACCAGTCATTGTGGAGCGATTGCAAGTTAAGTTTCAATAAAGTTTAAACAACAGTTACTATAGAATACTCAATCTACCTATTCCCATCGTTTTTTACCGGTTACAGCCGGGAAATATTGACGCATGTCAATCCCTTTCGACTCCGCCAAATGCGGCTGCTAGTCCGTGTATTTCAAAACCCGGAGTCGAAATGTTGGTGTTATTACACCCTTCAGTCCATTAACGAGCACGTATAGCGAGGGTGTCAGTCATCTACAACTGACAGTGATTGTTGAAGAATTAAATATTATCACCCAAAACCCGCCAACTCGCATTGGGAGCAACGTGGTGGGTCCAAGCTTCATATCCCCTCTCTACGAAAGCTGGAAGCCTATAGTGAGCCGTTAATAGGCTGATAATGTGATCGTCACCTGGCTCGCGTCGGTGTAAGCGCGGTCAAAGCCTCCCTCCGTTCAGAACAGATAAATATTGACACGGCGGCGATCTGGCACACTTGAGTTTAAAATTCTAATTTTATTGAAATCCCGAGCAGTAATGACGTTTGAGTGAGGTTTTATTACTTTACCTTCGCAGTTTAGTAAACGATTTGAGTCTTTGGGTGATTGTCGCAATTAATTTAATGACATAATATAATATGTATAGTATATTACTTATAACAGTAGTAAAGTTTAACCAAGTGGAGTTAAAAGAAGTCCATGCCATAAGTAGACTACTAAATAGTGAATTGTAAAAAAATCTCATTGCTTTTACAGTTCACTTTTTATTCTGAGTTTTGAGCTTTAAAAATTACATTTGCGTTTTTTTGTCTTTAACCTGCCATTATTTATTATGAAAAATGAATTTATTAATGCCAAATTCTGGATTCTTGTTAGCTTAAGTGAGACAGCTAAAAAAACTTTACTTTTTAAAAGTAGTTACGGCTCAGTTACTAAATTAATGAATGAGAATTAGACTGAAACTCGTTAAAATTATTTAAACATAAACAAAAGTTACTCTTGATTTCCAGTTTAATCGCTTCATTGATTGCAAAAAATCAGCCAATTCCGATAAATACGTTACGGGGGAAAAAGACAAATACGAGACCCGCCCGCATCCAAGACAACAAACAGAAAGAAATTGACAACAACGTCAACAATGTCAACTCCCCCCTCCCACCCCTATACGGCCGGGATGAGGAGCAATGATAATAATGATGTATTGGGCTGGCCCATACGTGCGGCAACATCAAATTAGGAAGCTTTGGCTTTACTTTTGCGTTGACGTTTTGCGCTCTCTTTTTTGGGGTTCTGTAAAATAATTCGAAAACCTAGATGACTATCCAAACACTCGAATTAAAACTAAATTATTTTATGCGGCATTTCAATACTGAGAGTGTTCCAAGGATGTAAGAACTCTAAGTCCTCTCCTGTTTACCATAAGACTTACAGGCATTGCAGTAATCTGCATCCGTACCTAAGAAGGTACGGAAGTCAATGTCCTTCAGACACCTACAAAAAGTTTTCAAATTAAGAGTGAATAGACATTTCACCGAAGGCTCTTTACTTACCGTCATGCATTACTACATTCAAGCGCTAGTTTATATTATAGTCTAAAAATATAGTGATCGTGTGTTACCTATGACTGTAAGGTGTCTGTTAAAATAATTATTCAGTGCGACGGCATATGCATCATAGAGACAACATCTTTTTGTCACATTCATGGACAGTACTTTTAAGAAAAATGCGAAATTAAGAAAAATACCAGTTTAATATGTGTTATTATTTTGTTAGGCGTGTACGGATCCAATAGTTTAAGAAATTATTCTCTCACTTACCCCAAGCATGATGTCAGAGCGGCAGTCAATTGATTTGTCTGCGTTGGTGCTATTTGCACAATAAAGAGATTCGGCCAATTGTAAGCAGATCGAACCGCCTTAGCGGCTTTGCTATGGACCCCCTACTTTAATACAAGTAGACCTTATACCGATTTATTGTTTGAAAGGTACAGCAAGCAGTAATATCGCAGTCTGTTGTTTTATATTTCTGTGCATGCTATAAGTCGATTGAAAGCAAAACGTTGTTCTTGACGAGTATATATTATAGTATTTTTTTTTATTTACTAACATTCCTCTTTCAATCCAAGTATTTATATTCCATAACTATGGGATAAAAATGTTTTATATGCCATAGTTTTAGACTTCATATGAGTTGGACTGTTATTGAGCTTCTTTTTTAGGATCGAGACTTCAAGACTCTATGACGAAAAGTTCTAGTAATACTAGGGCTCTATGTGCGACATCGATAATTTCTAGTATTGCCTCTGAAGGTTATGGTTGCTTGTGAAGTTATAGTCATACAAAGCTTAAAACTGTATGCGTTAGGTTGGCGAGCGTAAGATAGGGCTTGATCCTAACGTGCCCTGACAAGAATGTGTAGGTGATGGTTTCCCACTTAATAACAGGTCAGTAATATGTTCGTTAAATCCAAAAATGAAATATGGCTCAATTCATAGACAAATTCTAGTAAATAACACAATAGTCGTACAGTTAATCAGCATACATAATAGGCTGCACCGTAATGCGTTTCAGCGATTGGTGTAATGGTGTCGGACACGACAAACCATATATCCAGCCCGCAATTAGGTCACCCTAGACATTGTACACGTCAATAGCAAGCGCCTGTATTGTGTACCTATACGTATGTATATGAAGCCTCAATAATTCCATGGGTAAAGGGCTAGGTTCAAATCGAGTTGTGGGTTCAGTACCCGCCCGCCGGCCTGTTGTCAAACTCACTCTCAACACAGTCTGTACGACTAATGGGATGAAAGAAAATAAAACAAAAATCTGTACCCTTCTAACATCCTCAAGCATAATTTGTTTCTTAGTGTCCATGGTTAAAGGGCCGACATCAACACCGGCAGGTCTAGAGATCAGACTTCCGTCAATACACTATTGCCATATCCACTTCTAAGACAAATATTTTGCCTATTTAGACATTATAGTGAAAGGCAATAAGGAAAACTTACTTTACCTTACCTTAGAACAAAGCAATGCTACTTGGTGACCGAAATATAAGCATAAGCATGATAGTGTACTTTCTCGGATAAGCTATCTCAAAAATCTGTACAACTACTCTTAAACTCGAAATTTAAACATAAACGATGCCAATGTTAAGAGCAAGTAAGACACTAAAGACTGCCCTAATGAGCAATGACTCACGATTAGCTGACAGCGAGGAAATGAGATAAAGATTGATATCCAGCGCACGTGTCGCGCTAATTCGCTCTCACACTGCACCATAACTCACCGCAAAATATATAGTTTAGCATCATGTCTGTCGTTGCCTCACAATTATCTCAAAGATTTATATCGCTCTGTTGTTGTGACTAAGTGTTGCGCAGGCGTGCAATTTTATGTAAAGCATAGCACCAAGGATTAAAACACACTGGACGTTTACATGGCCATATTTTTTATTCTATTAGGTGTAGACATGCAACTTTGTGTTAAAAACTAGGCACACTAATGGCTACCATACAAAAGGCATTTATGCCACCATTATTACTTTCTTAGGCATAATGTCGGAGTACAACTTTCAAAGCGGCAGCTTAGTACACTGGACACTACTAGAAATATTTTTAGTGCACAAATGACCACAACACAATTTTCTTATTTATATTATTTGTTCAAATTCCTGCATTTTCAATTCTTAATTTACAAGTGCCAGAAAAATTTAATTTATCCATTCACTCTACTATAACCTCTACATAACGCTTTAGTAACAACACCTTTAAAAACTTACTGTCTAATTTATCTTTTCCATTCTAACCATAGTTTTATGCTGTATTTTATGCTGTTTCCTACACCAGTAAAACAATTTTACATCACAATAATGGTACAAATATTTTTTATAAAATACATATTCCTTCCAAGTATCGTTCTCGTTTTAATATGCTTACAATTTGAAGTCCTCAGAGAGTTCAAAACCACTCTGGTAGGCATGATACAATATTATTATGAATGCTCTTCTGTATCCTTTAAACTGTTAACAGTTCGTTACACCCACGCATCTGTCGGAGGTTAACTGGATGTTGCAAACGAGATGGACGAGATTCTCTTAAGTGAGCACACGTAATGCTGTCGGATCGGAGAAAATTATTTCAAACTCTGTACTTTGTCGTCTCAATGAGATTGTTTTAAATTCCTGAAAATGCCGTAATGTATATGTTACTTCCACGGATTGGTTCTAAGGCCTGTGTGCACCAAGATTTCGGTTATCATAACCAACGGTTAACATAAGCTAAACGTAAAATTTACTGTTCACGACAACCCGTACACCGGTTAAAGACGTAAGCTCGGTTAAGATAAGTTAACCGGCGTACGGGTTTATTATAAATAGTAAATTTATAGTAAAGTTATGTAAACCGTTGGTTATGATAACCAAAATCTTGGTGCACACAGGCCTTAGCTGGTTCCTGTTAGTACAACTATATAAAACGTTATCGGTACTATATTATATTCAACCTTTCATTATTTGCTCCAAATTTCGATACGGATGAAGGTACCGTTAACCGTGATTAATTTTTTGACGTGGCAAGTCTTACTGCACGCCAAAATCTGACGTCATGCGTCGATACCTCGCTTTGGCGTTCCATGATAGGCTTGAAGTGCAAGCGAAGTGCGGACAGAAACACAATTTAACAGTCTATTAATTAATAAATATAATTATTAAATATATTAATTTTAAATTAAAAATTAATATATTTATTATAAATTAAAAATATAAATTTATAAAATCAAAATTAATTATATTATTAATTTAAATTAATATTTATATAAATACACTTAAATTAAAAATTTTAATAACCAATTAATTGCTGCCATTCCATCAGTATTTTCTTAAGACATTGTCACATTCAACTATCGTCAGTAAACCGACTTTACAGACAACCAATTTTTTTTTGTGTATCATGTTGTCAATTTCTAATTAAAATAATAACAAGTATTTGTGTAATATATTCATATATTTGTCATAAAGTATATTGTTGCTTGTTCTTTAGAATTATTTACTATTAAGTTTTCGTAATTTTAACCATAAAATTAAATTATTTTGTGGATTAGCTATTAAAACAACAGATTATATTACGGATTTGCCAAACAGTATTCATAATGCACGCGGCAGCCATGTTGTTCGACAAGATTCGATTAGCGCGCCGGGAACGTATCGCGTTCGGATACAATCAACTTAATTTATTTGATACTCTTGATTGTCTGCCGTTTTTGTTGTTCGGCAAACAGAGTTGCAGTAATTACAGCTGTCGACGGAATCAATCGCAGTTCCAGGATCGATTTTTAAGTGAAAACGTCTTTTGTTTAGCAATTTTTGGTAAAATGTTGTAACTGTTTCGCAAATTGTTGAAACTTTTTCGCAAACTGTTGAAATCTTTTAGCAAACTGTTGAAACTGTTTTGCGCTTTTTGATGCCATGTTTAATTAAAAAATATATAGTAGGTACAGTAAAGAAATTATTATTTTTAAAGCTCCTAGTCTAGCTTTAATAATATTTTTTTTACTAATTTTAATTTTTTAATAATATTTTGTTTTTAATTTTTTTTTAATTAATTATTTCTCTCATTCAGATATTCCATTATTTTTCACGTAATATATTATAAGTTTTCAGAAATGTAATTTGTAGTCTAACTAGACTGTGAATGAATAATACGTCCCTTTCACTACAAATAAACGAATCTAAATATTTATTTTTATTTAACTAAGTAAAAGTGCAAAACAAACTTTCGCATCTATAAAATTAGTAGGATTATAATTTTTGAAGATTATATAATGTAAGCCCGCCAACCCGCATTGGAGCAGCGTGGTGGGTGTACGCACCATATCCTCTCTCCTATAAGGAGGGAGGCCTGGCCCTTTAGTGGGCCGTTAATAGGCTGATAATGATGACGATGTTGATAAAATAATGTAATCTTAGTTAGTCTTTTATTTAACAGCGTAGTAAACAAGTAATTTTTTTGTACGAGGATACATTAGTCGTACATCGACTATACCTCACATTATATAACCTATATATAATATTCAATGAGAGGTCATTAGACATGGAGAGTGTGTCAAATAGGCGAAGTTTGCGCAGCTGTTTGCCCGAATCGAGTGGACAGACAAACATTCATTAGCAGATTAATTGTATCTGCTAATGGCATACTTTGCGTGGAGTGTTGCTCAAACAGGTCACTCTTGGCATGCGTATTGTAATGTAGCTTTTGTGTGGCTTGAGCGATTTGTGTTACTTTGTAATGGTTCAGAGTGGTTTGTGGTCTGGTGTTTGTGTTAAAAAAGGCAATGTTATCTAAAAAAAAGTGTGATGCCTATTTTTAAAGAAATAGATGACAGAAGAAACGTAGGTAAAAGCATTGAGTACACATAAGAAACACGTCGCAGGAACAAAGACACGCAATACATTTGTCCTCCTAAGTAGTGTATTGCTGGTTAACTAAAGACAGGTTGTAAGCCTGTAGTTTCTTTCAAAACAGCCTTTCGACCGAAAATTACTATTTGGCGGCAGGAATAAGTTCGCGAAAGAGGATAACGATAGTTTCTCAGAAGAAACACAATCACATGAAGCTCTAGTAATAAAACGAGCTAAGATGATGATAGCTTGTTGCTATGATGGTAGTGGTCTTTTCACAATTATTCTAAGATGGTAGCGGGCTAACTTGTTAGGAGTGGGACGAAAATCCACACCCCTTTCGGTTTCTACACGACATTGTACCGGAACGCTAAATCGCTTGGCGATACGTCTTTGTCAGTAGGGTGGTAACTAGTCACGGCGAAAGCCTACCACCAGCCAGACCAAGACAAATTAAGAAAAATCTTAATCTGCCCCGCCGGGAATCGAAGCCAGGACCTCCGTCTTATAAATCCACCGCGCATACCACTGTGCCACGGAGGTCGTCGTATTTCTAATCGTAGTAATCGAACTTGAAAGAAAAATAACAGGTTATCGACAGCAACATAATTGTAGGTACCTAAATACGTCGCTGGTTATCGAGCGTTCGTTCGCATTCAATACAGTATTATCGATATTTAACATTTTAACTACAATAAACCTGGGTCCCCTTAAACATTGAGAAAATGCAATAGAAATGGCCGATGGTCCATCGAAATTTATCGATAAATCCAAACGACTCACTCAGTGCCATCCATTCTTCGATTCGTCGCGCACGGCCGCCCCGCGACGGCGTAATGCGAATCTGGATGCAATCCAAACTAATAGTCACGGACAATACTATCGATATAATGGTCCAGCCGCACACAATAGATGTCGATTATTATTTCGATAAGTGCAATGTTTTTGTAATAAATCTTACGTCTTTATGGTCAAGTGCAATGATAAATAGTTTATTTATAACTATATTCCCTCACTTTACAGTCCGATTAAATAAAATAACAATTAAAGTCGCTTAGTGAAATATCTAAATATTTATTTGTATTAAAATGAGGTTATTGAAACCTGCATCTTTTAATCATTAATTTGATTTACACTTTAACATAAATTGATCTCGAAACTTAAAATGATAACATAACTTAAATTGATTTTTGAAGTGCTATAACTTTGGGGTTGCTCAAAATGTATAAGAAGTATAATTTTAAAATAGGTATTCTTATCATAACACATCCTTACATATTATTAAATAAAGGGCAATTGATAATTTTGATAAATCTTCAACCACTTATTATTGCCTGATCAAAATAAGTATTAACCTCGTAATCACAATTTTCTTTATAGTAACCACTGAATCAACGAGGCAGTCGTCAACTAATGCGATTCATTACAAGTAACTAGGTTATGTGCGTACATTAGTTGAGATGTATCGGCTACGAGCTCTAAATGGAGATGATATAGAGTTAGTGAACTGTCAATAGAACAGTGAAATGGACTGAAGTGTTCTGAACACTATGAGTATGTTTCAACAGGTTTCAGAGTGGCCCGTAACTAGAATGGTTTCAAGTTTAAATTATACTTTTTAATTAAAAGTAATTTTAAATGAAACAGATAATTTTATGGGCAATAATTTCATTACACAAAAGAAAATTAAGATCGACAAGGACACAGAAACAGCGAGGACGGTTAATCAAAATGAAATAAAAAAACAACTCGTTTGTGCTTTTTTAAATCTAACTAATATCATAAACGAGATTTGCTCTTTCTAGTTGCATCTTTATAATTATCTATTTCAATAATTTCGTATTGAAATAGATAAAAATGATATAAAACAGAACTGTTGATTTATGAATGGTTTTTGTAAAAGTGTTTACGGTAATTTAGCTAAAACACAGAATACAGTCTGAAACAGCACTTTACTCATGTAGGTTGAAGCTTCTTTTTATTAAGCTATTGCATAGCTTTTATCGCGGGCCTTGAGCGTGGATACCGAATCCAGAAATTCCGTAACGAAAAAACCTAACACCCCTTGAATATCAAAAACATAATATCAAAAGCATAATTTCGGCTCGGACGTCATCGGGAACGTAGTCTAGCGGTAAGGCGCTCTAAGTGCCCGGATTGCCAGTGAGACGCGGGTTCGAATCCCGTCAGTTCCGCAATTTTTTTTTTCAAGCGTGATATTTCAAAAAGTCATTAATTTTTTTTTTACAAGCGTGATATTTCAAAAAGTCATTAAAAGTTCCGGTATTTATCGACAGATGGAAAAACTAAACGGTGATACTTTTTAGTTTTTCCATCTATCGATAATATCGATATCGATATCGAATAATCGATAATCTATCGGTAAACATAAGTTGATAAAAAATGCTATGCAATAGCTTTACCGCGGCAGTCTCCGAGTACCACACGTCTTTTCACGTAATACTACAGTTATGAGATCTACGTAGTTTTATAAAACTTCCTATGAATATTTAATATACAGACTGTATATAATATAAGTACAAAATGTATAATTTTTTATGTTTATGGACTATTTCTGATGGATCGTACCTATACTTTGCAATATTTTAAAATATTTCAATATGAATAAAATACTCAATAAATCATGAAGCACAGAAAATGTAGGCACTTATCGGGGGATGGAATAAAACGATTTGTCCATAACGGAGTTGGCCACGTGTGTAAGAGGGAAGTTAAATAAAGTTGGCAAGCTGTAAAAACTCACGGGAGGCGATGCGCCATTATTGATGGGTTCGCCATTTTCAGTTCGGATATCGTTTATAATATTTTTTGTCACCCAACACTGTCCACGACGGCCGTGTACACTCGCATGCAAAAACCGAAAATAAACTTTATACTTTATGCATATGAGGCTTAATTCAATTGTTTTCTCTTTTGTTCTTTACTTTCAGTGTTGTTTCTGTCTACGCATTATTACCTTTGTCTACAATACACAACAGCGTTTCTACTCTGTATGTTTTTTAAGCTGATAATAAGTCAATATTTATCTAGTTCTTGTAAATTTGAAGTTATTTTATTGTAATTTTTTTTTAATATTCGGTCAGAAAAACATAATATAAAAAGCATAATTTCGGCACTGACGCTATTCGGAGCGTGGCCTAGCGGTAAGGCGCTCTAAATTGCCAGAGAAACGCGGGTTCGAATCCCGTCTGTTCCGCGTTTTTTTTTCAAGCGTGATATTTCAGTAATTTTATTTTTAACAAGCGTGATATTTCAAAAAGTCATTAAAAGTTCTGGTATTTATCGATAGATGGAAAAACTAAACGGTTACTTTTTAATTTTTCCATATATTGATAAATATCAGAACTTTTTGAAATATCACGCTTAAAAAAAATTGCGGAACCGACGGGATTCGAACCCGCGTCTCTCTGTCAATCCGGGCACTTAGAGCGCCTTAGCGGTCCCAATGACGTCTGAAGTTATAAGTTGATAAAAAATGCTATGCAATAGCTTTACCGCGGCAGTCTCCGAGTGCCACACGTCTTTTTTATTTATTTTATTTGCATCAATCCCAAATGTATCATTACTAGCAGTCGCCCGCGACTTTGTCCGCGTGAAAACCTCTTAGGTACCCTTTTAATTTTAAAGACAGACTTTCATATAAAGTGTGTTCTTTTCCCGCTACCCCTCTCGATTTAATTATTTAACCGACGAAAAAAAACGGAGGAGGTTCTCAATTCGACACGTATATTTTAACATAACGCATAACTTTTTACAGAGTTGTCCGATTTTGATAATTATTTTGTTTATTAGAAAAGGCATACTTCCAAAATGGTCCCATTGTCATCATGTTAGGATCTGATGATGATATCCTGGGAAAATTGAAGGAACTCTTCAAATTTTGGAGGCACGCCTACAGCGATTTCGGTTTTTGTCTCGGTATCGGTAGCTTTTTGGCTACTAGTGCCGTATAATATACGAAGATACCAGTCGTATTGCAAAAACTATTTTTGTATATTATGTTACACTCATGACGAGTAAGTAAAATAGATTAATTTGTATCCTGATATTCTTGGGCATCCACTAATAAATTAATAAAAACTCTTAGCCTAAAACAAAAATTTTTATAATAATATATAGCCGCTTTTGTCCCGGCTGTACATAGGCGTCACGCTCCAACGGGAAGGGTTGATAAATCGCAACAATTTCAGAGTGCATCTAACTATGACCTAAGATTTATCTTTCACGGATGACACGTCATTTTTCCAACGTGTCACTGCACTATGCGTGAGGCGGCTATCCCCCTCGCCGCTTGATGTACAGCTCAATATTTGCATGGATTAGTTTTTTCACTGATATAGAGTAGCAGTAACTGCCTTGTTGATACAGTGGTTATAAATAAACCAAATATAAATGGAACTAAGGGATGCCTACGACTTTGTCCGCGTGGAAGCTTCAACTCTGACTTTCTTACGCGTTGACGCAGCGCATGTAACAAAAACTTTAAAATATATATATAATTCACGTTTTTGCCAAAAATGAGAGAGAGTAACAGAGTTAACAATAGTATAATAAGAGAACAGTGTGGTGTAATAGAAGATGTAGTGACTAAAATAGAGAAAGGGATGCTTAGATGGTTTGGGCATGCAGAGAGAATGGATGAAAGAAGATTAACAAAAGAGATTTATGAGGCGAGAGTGAATGGAAGTGTTGGAAGGGGAAGACCTAGGCGAATGTTTCTAGACCAAATTCAGGACATTTTAAAAAATGGCCAGGTCAAGAGTACCCTAAACCGACGATCTTGTATGAAAGGATTAATGAGATTGGAAGAAGCTAAGGAAGTTTGCAAGGACTGTGGCAAATGGAAGGATGTAGTCTCTGCCTACCCCTATGGGAACGAGGCGTGATGCTATGTATGTATGTATGTACGTATTGCCAAAAATTTCAGTGATGCTTATTTTATCTTGGTCGTTGCTTAATGTTATTTAAAGCCTTCAACGATAAATGGCCTAGTCAACATAATGAGCTTTTTAAGTTCCTAGGATACTTTTGGCTGTTGGAAGTTTTGGGCCCTGGTTAGGTACCACCCTACCGACAAAATCAAAGACGTGCAGAAACTGAAGGGGTGTGGATATTATCATACTCCTTACAACTTAACTCGTTTCAATATTAGAATGCATCATCACTTACCACCAGGTGTGATTGCAGTCAAGGGCTAACTTTTAATGATTAAAAAAACTTTCAACCAAAAATATAGGTCATGTACATAAAAAAAAATTATTACTCCTACTACACAGGTTACCACTGTACAGGCTCACAAATAAATCGTAAACGCGGTTGTTTTTAATAAAACAAAGAACATCAAAATGAATGAGTGAATACAACATCTTAATCTTAAAATTAGCTGCAAATACTAGACAATGGACATTGTAATGCACGAGACACGCTTCATTAATACGCGACCCGCTCCAAGAGCTGAGCTTATTCAAATCTGACATGCTCTGCGCTTACACGTACTCCGTGCTCTGCGCTCTACGAACTGTGTGCTCTCCGCTCTACCAACTCTATGTGCTCTACCCTCCACACGTATATGACTCGTGTTGTGTTAATTATGCCGAATGCACCTTGAATACATTGAGTTGGTGAATAATTTCGTGTTAATATTGTAATACAGATTAGCTTGGAGAGGAACGTAAACCTCGTTCAGACGTGATTAATATGTTAAAGTAAAAATTTTGGTGTTTCAAATAAAGCAATAATTTAAATATGAAACTAAAAAAATAAATAATAAATAAATATTATAGGACAATTACACACATCGCTATATAGCCCTAAAGTAAGCTTAGGTAGCTTGTGTTATGGGTACTATGATAATTGATGAATAAATAAATATTATACATAAATATTTATAATACGGGTATATAGATAAACACTGACAACATCCAGACACTGGAAAATATCCAGAATTATGTTAATCACACAAATATTATCCAGATGTGGGAATCGAATCCGCAGCCTATGACGCAGAAGCAGAGTCACTACTGCTACAACAGGATGCCTACGACTATGACGGCCGAGAAGTGGATTAAAATTCGCAGTGGGTTACAACATTAGCTATCTGCGAGTGAAAGTCCCGTTAAACTCGGTCCAGCATAAGATATTGGCCCGGGATAAACAGAGAGACAATATTTAAGACGTTTCAAGGCGATGGTCTACTTGATAGTAAGTAGAAAACCAATGAATATAAAGAAAGCAAAAGGCATGCAACGACGTTCCACAAAATACTGACCTGGTTTCATCAACTTGAGGCATCGGTTTTAAGCCTTATGAGTGTTATGTATAACATATATTTAAAGAATATTATATCCTCAATCAGTTTCAAGTTATAGGACCCATAATTCATTTTAGTTACTTTCGCTTACTTTTTGGCTACAAGTGCCTTATAATGTACTATGACAGTATGTGAGTAATTACGTGGCCACAAATCACTAATATTTAATATTTATATTTACTACAACTAAAGGATGCCCACGACTATGTATGAATTATATGTACCTATAAGTGGAATTAAAATTCTAAAATAAAATTAGTCTAAATTGTTCCTTATAACATTAGCTATCTATAATCCTACCATCCAGACCTGCACCTCCGACTATAAATCCACTGTACATAGCGCTGCACCCAGGGTGGCCATTACTTAATATTTTATTTGAAGTTTTCCATTACGAATACCTTAGTTGTACATAAATAACACAGAACAGCCACAATACCACCTACACAGGCTTATTCAAATCCGGCATGACAGCGCGGCAAAGCTGAGACTAAATAGTGCAGATTACATAGAAACACCATCAGCGAACTAACTTAGCGGAGCATCTTACGCGCCCTGTCGAACTGTAGTGATGTTACACTAAGGATCATATATCGATGAATGTTACCTAGCTATTTTTTACAACTTTGCTTATATAAAATATATTTTTTCCATTTATTTAATACCGATAAATCAGAAAGTAAATTTTGTTAGGAATAAAACAAATATTTTTAAAATATTTGTTGTATAGTGTATGTTATTTGTATAGTTTTGTACAGTGTTTTTTACAAGAAATTAACTGGTTTTAAAAGTATTTTCTATACTTGTAATAACAAGTATGTAAACATTTTTATGATTTTTTTAGTTGAACAGTTAAGGCGTGAAAACGTAAAAAAAGCAC
This sequence comes from Mycalesis mineus, assembly GCA_034621355.1. Taxonomy (NCBI): domain Eukaryota; kingdom Metazoa; phylum Arthropoda; class Insecta; order Lepidoptera; family Nymphalidae; genus Mycalesis; species Mycalesis mineus. The sequence continues at coordinate 865,171 of CM067886.1, forward strand.
TCACTTTGGCATTTTTAGCAGTTTGGTTCGGTAATAAATACATAAATAACGGAAAACTCTTCTACTATGTAAGTTAATTTTTTTGCCGAGTAAAAAATATAAATTATTATTATAAGTCCAAAAAACACAAAATTAACGTTTACGTCATTATTTATAGAACTAAACTTCAATTCAATTCAAGTTTGTAGTATGTTAATTAGTTATATAGTTCCGGAGATATTACAAAATTTCTAAATAGCATAACAATGCCGCTATATCGTCCAAATTAAGTGGACCTCCTCCATGTTATGTTATACGTACTGAATAGGGGTCAACATTTTGGACATGATATTTTTTGAGAATTCGATCTTTGATCTTTTCTTTCAATTTATTTGGCATGGTAGACCATATTTATATAATATGCGAATAAGTTTGTTTGTTTGTTTAAACGGGCTAATCTCGAGATCTGATGATTATAAATTATTTTGTTTATTATCTACTCAAAAGTGAAATAGAAACAAGCTATTCACATCAGCTTGCCATAATATATATATTGTTAATGTTAATGTACTGTAATTCGACAATGTTTAACAAAAATATAGATCTTTAGTACAAATTTATAAAACACACAAAGGTAAATAAAGTGATAATGAGCATCGTGTTTTTTCTAAAGCTTACCTCCTTATCAAATTAAATTCACGAGTCTATTGATTACAAAGCGGAGGATTAAAAACATCACTATATCAATTGGCTAAAGTGATAAATTACAAAAAGATAGGCAGCACAAATGTCAGCAACATTTTCAAACTATTTCACAACATAGTACTATTCTGGCCAACTGAACCAAAATTCAAAACGTATGCAAGAGCAAACGCTTTGATCAACTAATGGAAAATATGACCTGGATTTTGTTATTCCATATTCATGCAAGTATTGCAGATATTTTAATGCCCTAAGTGCTTTTTGAGTTTACATAACATATGTTTATTCACCGACGTTTCTGTTGTAAACATTATGTTTATAATTAAACATGTAAGCGTACTTAAAAATTAAAAATTCAAAGTTGATCTTTCGCCTCTAGTTTATTAATAGCTTCGCAATTTACAAAAAGTAATAGGTAATTAATAACAGTTATTTTTTAATTTAAAACCGTTAAATATTTGTTTAACTTAAATATATTCTAGTTTTAGAATATAACTATTTAAGTAAATTTTCTGCTTAGCGGCAGAGATAAGCATAACATTAGTACTAACTTGAATAAGATCTGTCAAAAAGAGCCCTATTAATATGTATAATGCATCTTTGCCATGACTCTCCTCGCAAAGCTTAAACTCAGTGTAGTATAGCCATATAGTAGACCGTTAAATATAGGTACATAATGATAATCAAAGTAACTATTCAATCTAGTTCGAATTCTAAAAAGTTTAAAATCGATACAAATTAAAACCGCGTGTAAAAAATTAAACATAAAATATTGACGCAACATTTTATCGATGCATCATTTTTAATTCATCGACAAAGTACCTGTCCCTACGCGAACAATGGTCGGCACATTATTTGTTCCGGATTTGTTCGGCGCGCCTGTCGGATTCAATTATTCATGGAATACTTCATAATAATGTATGATCGCTCTCGCTTACTCCCTCCCCTCCCCATTAACACGCGGCGAAACAGATATATTTTAAACATGACCGTAAATCATCTGATATGCTTCACCATTTTTCTTCATCATAGTAAGTGATACGTCAAATCTCCAGGGTCTGTCAACATCAAAGTTGTGAGCATATTTTAAAACTCAAGCTAAGCTTAAGCCCTTGGGCAAGCTTAAGGCCAGGTGGTGACGGTGAACCTCTCCAGATTATTTTCTGCTGCTTGTCGTGTACGCGGCGAGACTGGAAAAACCCGTTTACGCTGGCACGGTTAGTTGACAATCTTAGGGTCATGTCAGTGCGACACGTTGTTTGTTTGGTTGTTTAATTTGTCTTAACCTATTGTGACAACCCTATCAAAATAGGTAACAATTTTGAACGTCCTAAGAAGTTTTGCCTCTGTTTCTTTTATCTACTCAGGCGCTTCTGTCGAACGTCCTGCAACGCACAAGTTCTTTTTATATTTCTTGATTAATTTTATATATTTCTATTTTAAGATTTTTTAAATATTTTGTTTTACAGTTGAGATAGCAGTCACGTGTATATCATTACACTCGCATTTAAAATTATAGTGTTTAATTTTACTTATAATTGTTTAAAATTCAAAGTATTGCGATGGTTTGATTTGCCAGATGTCCAGTAGTTCGGGAAACCGACCGATACGCAACAAACAAGTAGTATCATCAATATCCATCATAATTCAGCGCGACAGTTGGGCAATCGTCGCTTATCGTCGAGCGGCGGCATTAGATTACAGCAGCAACTGTCAATAGCTGACGCTGAGCGACAATCAGTCAGCTATCGCGCGCTGTCAGGTCACTCGGCGCTTTGTTTGCATGCCTCTTATCGTATCGCATACAGCACCGGATGTTCACTCTATGTGGGTTACGGGACGGCCTGCTGAAACATTGACTGTATTAAATATAGCCAAATAGTAATGTTAGTTGAAAGATTAAAATCACTAAATCACTGTTATATTTTTGCAGAGCCAAACATCTGATATTACACCTACTAGGACATCTGGATACCCGTAACGTTGCGACAATGTAGGTTGATTATTGGTAAAACAGTTCAACACCATACCAACAAGCATTTTTGGCTGGTGGGAGGCTTTCGCTGTGGCTAGTTACTACTAAACCGACAAAACCGTACCGCCAAGCGATTTAGCGTTTCGGTACGATGTCTGTAGAAACCGAAAGGGGTGTGGATTTCATCCTACTCCTAACAAGTTAGCCCGCTTCCATCTCGCTTTCATCTTAGATTAGATCGTGATAGTAGTCAAGAGCCAACTTGTAGTAGATAAAAAAAACACCTAACTCAGGGCTGCTTTTGAGGATTTCTTGAAAGAAAAAAACGGAATATTTAATAACACTATTACTGTGTTAAGAAAAAACAACATCTATTAGTAATTCCCACCTTTAAATAAGATAAATGCACGGACCAACGTTGCAAAATTCAAACGCAACCAGCTGTGAGGTGATTTATCACGGTTTCTCCATCTGCAGCTAAATATCGAGATCTGAACCGTGTTCCGCATTCATTGGATCGCGCGAGTGACGGTGCGATGCTATTAATCAGCTGCAGGCAGGCTGCTGTATTGTTTGACTGGACCTGTGCTACCTACTGCACTTAGTGCTGCTAGCTATAGTATATATAGGTAATGTTGCAATATTATAGAAGCTGAGAACGTTTGTGATTTATCTACAGCTAGATGACGAACTACTTGAAGACTACGTCGAAGAACCTGCAGCCGTTTATCCTGCACCAATTTTTTAACCGACGAAAAAAAAACGGAGGAGGTTCTCAATTCTACTTTTTACAGAGTTGTCTGATTTTGATAATTCTTTTTTTATTAGAAAAGGCATACTTCCAAGGTAGTCCCATTGTCATCATGTTAGGATCTGATAATGATATCCAAATTAAACTCTTCATTTTGATTAGTAATTTTTGTCATATGAAAATAAATTCATCATAGTAATTATGTTTATTTAAATGGCGATCGCCTGGCACCGACTTCATAGATATGCTTAAGTAAATTAAAGCAACTAAATGACACTGTTATTTTTTACTTTTTAGTGCGTTTTGAGTCGGTTCTATTTTTATTTAAAAATTTTTATGTCATATGGAAATTGATTGATCATAGCAATTTTGTTTATTTGAATGGCTATTATAGGGCCAGGCTTTCCTTCTTATAGCAGAGGAAGAAGGTTTTAGATCTTAGATCCACCATGCTGCTCTAATTCAGGTTGGGGGCGTTGATAGTTTTAGCCTATACAACGATTGTTAGCATTTCTAGATTATAATCACTGTACGACCGGATTGACGACTTAACCTACTTACCGATGCAGCATTCAAGCCATGATGACGCGTTGTACTGAAAATGACTGTTTGAAAAAATTCAATTACTTCTCGGCTTGACTCTGGACTTAAATTTGTTTCGAAATAACATGAGCTAACCACCAGATCAAAACAGTTAACCTGCACAAACTGATTACAGAAAATAGCGCACGGTAACAGTTAATTAAATCATTACTGTAACTGCTCTCATCAAGTAAATAAACATACTTATATCTCGATGCGAAATGGAGACGCATCGCCTTCCCAATAGACGCACGCGTAATGACTAGCATCTAGTAGACGGTGTTATTTCATATTAGACGTTATCCTGGACGGACGTTATGTAGACAAACGGGTTTCATTACAACCCCGGTCGGCCCATTACGGGGCACCTATATTTCTACCAGATTTATCGTCTTATTCGCCCTTTAAGCACAAGGCACACAAGATCAGGGGAGGCTTTTAACCCCGCCCTGGAGTTTACGTAATGGTAATAACAAATACATGGTTTATTTTTAATAGACTATTTTAAATTAAGGCCTGTGTGCACCAAGATTTCGGTTATCATAACCAACGGTTAACATAAGCTAAACGTAAAATTTACTGTTCACGACAACTTGTACGCCGTTTAAGGACGTAAACCGGGCGGTTATCTTAACCGAGCTTACGGGTTGTCGTGAACAGTAAATTTATAGTAAAGTTATGTTAACCGTTGGTTATGATAACCAAAATGTTGGTGCACACAGGCCTAAATTAGATTGTTAATTGTTGAATTAAACGTTGCTACTCGTTGGTCTAGTGGATTGCAACATACGGCGTCGATCACAAAATCATGGGTGCGAATCCAGAGTTAGGTCGTGGTACGTCTACTCAAAGTGACTAGGAGATCACGTTAGCCATCGGTCCGATCACTATCATTAACATTAGCTGATAGTGATTGTCAATCTATAAAACATTATCATTCTAAGCCCGCCGACCCGCATTGGAGTACCGTGTTGGGTTTAAAATCAATATCCTTTTTCCTAAAAGAATGCATGCCTGGCACTGGGCCTTTAACAGGCAAACTATGATGCATATTCCGACTGCATTTAAAACCCAGAAGCCCGACAAATATAAAGTCAAACACAAGTTAAATTATCTGCTTTTTTAATTTAGTTCAGTAAATACACTATAGAGAATATGCTAGTCTGAAGAATAAAGTTATTTTACTTGAGAGCAATTCAGAAACAGTTACATTTGGCATCTGAGAGCTCCCGAGAGCTGTTCAAACTAGAGACTACTTTAAAACGTAAAACCTGGCTCACACTGTTCATATACACACAATTTGATAATAGTATCTAATATAATTTTTCTCACTGTAAACTAAATCTAAATTTTTACTTATTTTACAGTGTATTACAGTGAATTCTACCTCCTTATAGGATGGGGGATATAGAGCTTAGACCCACCACCTTGCTCTTGCTGGTGTGTAGGCTTAGGGTTGGTTGACCCTTTAACGATGATTTTCCAATATTATTCCATGTCTTAACTTGCTCAATAACGCACGAAAATTGCCAGGTGCATAAATCCGGTCTAGAAAAATCTCTTCATATTTCAGGACTCGAACCCAACACTTTGTGGTATTAAGGCAGATAGGCTAATCAATGAAACTACGAGGCAGTTGTTAATAATATAAGAGTATTTAATATTAAGTGCCTCTTTGGTCCAGTAGTTAGGCTACGTAACTTAGAATAGTGAGGTCAAGGCTTCGAGTCCTCCATTGGGATATACCTAACACTGATATACCCAATGTATTATGATTAGTTTATAATATCTTAACATATCTAGTTTGAAGTCTTGTAGGTATTATTGACCTCAACACCGAAGCTGAACGCGGCCTTACACCACAGAAGGCATTTGAAGCGAACTTTCAAGATAATATATCTCTTTTGTTTCAAAGTCGAATCGATTCGTGGCTTCATTTCGGCGGTGGGTAATGAAGCTGTGCTGAAATCTCTTGAAAACTTCGCAAAGTTGAAGTCACCCGGGCGCTGTTCGTGATTATATGCCAGGAGTGATGCAAATGTTAAGCCAATGTCGTTTTACTTTTATCATACTTTCGTAAAGACAGTTCCCCTAGGCATTCATAGAATTTTTTAATAGAAAAATAATTTATGGTTTTTATTGGCGATCTATTTTATAAATAATAAATAAATAAATAATAAATATTATAGAATAATTACACACATCGCTATATAGCCCCAAAGTAAGCGTAAGTAGCTTGTGTTATGGGTACTATGATAACTGATGAATATTTTATATATATTTTACATAAATACTTATAATATATAGATAAATACCCAGACACTGGAAAATATCCATGCTCATTACAAAAACTTTTTCAGACGCGGGAATCGAACCCACAGCCTAGGACGCAGAAGCAGGGTCAATACCCACTGCGGCCGCTATATAACATCAATATTATATAATAAACATATCAACCTCTTCTGTACGTAAAAATATTTGATAAACAGATCTCGCTTGACCACTTCGAACGAAGTGAGATCAATATTTAATCTAAGATACTCGTAGTATCTCTAAACTTACCCTGGTGGTGTAAACGCCAAAACGCCACGTTACTTGATGTTTTGATATACTAAAATTAAAAATATTCAATGGTTTAGAGACACAGTTCTTTTTAAATAAAACATACGATAAAAAATATTTTTCTTCGGTAGCTTCAGTAAGATATGGGAAGCGGCAAACTCAATTCCGTAACATTTACATAGGCATAGGATGATGGACTGTGCAACTAACAATATTATTCAAACTACCCGCCAGAGGTTTAGGAGTAGTAAAGGTTAAGGTATTCCACCGTAGAGCCAACTGGCCGTGCCATAATTTTATTAAGGCTGTAGAGAATCTTCAAATCAATTGACTTAAGTCCTTTTCTTGTTACTTAACATTTTTGAAGTGTAATACTTCTCTGGACGATCTCTGTCACAAATAGCTCTACTACACTTGTTTTACCTAATTTACTGCTGTGATATTGATTGTATTTTAAATTGATTAAATATCAAACGCAGAAGTTATATAAAAAACGACTATTCGTACGTAACTACGACAAGCGAGTGCTTTGAATAAACTTGTTACCCTCATGGTCCATTCGATGCCTATGCAAATGTGCTGGGATCAAGTTAGCAACGTCCCGTATCTTTACCCGACCATTCACCAACAGGAAATGTACTTGGAAATTGTTTTCGCTGCTGAAAAGCTTTGCTTTTAACCCCGCGAGGAAACAGTTGGGTACATAGTAGAATTGACTTCTTGGGAGCATGTCTTAGAAGGTCATGCTATTTTAGGAGGTAATTTTTAAGCTATTGTACAGCTTCTATCGCGGGCCTTGAACGTGGAGACCGAATTCAGAAATTTCGTAACGAAAAAACCAAACACCCGCTGGATATCAAAAACATAATATAAAAAGCATAATTTTGGCGGCGACGTCATTGGGAGCGTGGCTTAGCGTTAAGGCGCTCTAAGTGTCCGAATTGTCAGAGAAACGCGAGTTCAAATCCCGTTGGTTCCCATCTATCGATAAATACCAGAACTTTTAATTACTTTTTGAAACAACACGCTTGTAAAAAAATGCTTTTTGAAATATCACGCTTAAAAAAATTGCGGAACCTACAGGATTCGAACCCGCGTCTCTCTGGCAATCCGGGCACTTAGAGCGCCTTACCGCTCGGTCACGGTCCCGATGACGTCGGAAGGTAAACATAAGTTGATAAAAAATGCTATGCAATAGCTTTACCGCGACAGTCTCCGAGTGCCACACGTCTTTTTTTATTTAAGATTATTAGATTGTTCTGTACTACTTATCTTAATGCAATAAATACCCAATCAATTTAGTCTTTCGTTCGTGAAAATAATTTCAAATATTACCTACTCGATGATACAAGTAACTAAACTAGTGGGTAGTTGAGGAAAGACCCACAATAAACGTTCCATAGAAAGTTGTAGCGGTGGTCTATCCTGTCACCGCGGCTGAGAGGCATTCGCCAACTAAATCGCGAATACCCGCAGTTACGTAGCTACATGCACAAAGCCCCTGCACTCGCCGCAAATTGAGTTACAAAACGATTCTTTCCCGGTCCGCTCGAGCGCTCCTCAAACTTTTCTACAAAGGATTTTTGTTGGCAAAACAAAATAATGCCGCGGTCGCTAAAATAAATGTCGGGTATTTGACCTTCAGAATTACTTATTTCAATTTAATCTGTGTTTTAAAGTTTAATTTTAATGATTTGCTGAATACAATTTGCTGGATTATTTGCTAATTAAGTCTCATTTTATATTGAAAGTCAGTCCAACATTTTTGTTGGCAGGTTTGACATTAGTTTATTTTTTATTTTAAATTATAAAGTTTACATTGTTATTTTAAATTATACAGTTATTATGGCAACGAGTTTGGTCACAATTTATCGATATGGTTTCCCATATCAATAAATTGTGCTTTTCAAGGACATAAATATTCATTATTGAATTGAAAAATATTTACGTTTTAGAAATTAGGCGGATAATTTACTGCGAAGAAATCGTTTTTGGATTTATTAAGAACCAGTGAGAGTCCTTGACTTTGTTCGCGTATCTAATACTTTTAAATGGAAAATTTTGTATACAGGAGGTTCCGAGTGCGATTAATCGATCTAGCTTGGTTTTATTTTTAGAAAACGTTTTATTCATGGTTTCAGGCAATTAAAAACTGTACCGAGATATCAAAACTAAAGCTACTCAACAATAATGGCGTTGTTATGTAATTAATTTTTAAATATTATTTACAAAAAATACGTTCAATGCTTGGTCAACCAGTTACTATTAATTTTACTACCAGCCTTCGGTGAAATGTCCGCGTGAGTTTGAATAATCTAATAACTGTTATTTGGTTGATTAATTTACTACTAACATTAAAGCCATAGTGCTATATTTGTTTTTAAATGTAGGTAGTTCAATGAAAGGATTATAACTTTGAGGAGCGCTGTTCCCGTGGCAGCAGGTGACGTCAGCTCATGTTCGTTACTGCGCTTCATTACGACTCGCCCTCCAGGGGTGTGACGGGGTGAGACGCTGTCGCTATTGTGACACCTATTTTGACTACCCGCAATAAACCCTCATAAAGAGGTGGTGGTAGAAATCATTACTTCATTCACTAGACGCTGCATATAGTGAATCAAAAAATAATAATTATGCTCGTACGTATAGTATTAACTGTCTCGTTGATGTGTTGGTCTCCTTGTGGCTTTGATCATGAAGTCCTGTTACCTCCTAACGAACTTTTAGTTCGCTGCAAATAGTGAATCAAAAAATATACTCGCACCAATACGAAGTTTTATTTCTTCTAAAAAGGCTTTAGAAATTTATTCTTAGTAGGCTGAAAATGATGATGATGTATTTTTATAACAAAAATATCTGATACAATTCAAATAGTTCTCTAACATAAGTAACAAGGCATTGGAAACTCAATTTGGCCGCATTTACATAGGCATCGGCGTGCGGGCCGCGGAACTAACAACATTATTCAAAGTACTAGCCCGAGTTTTTGCGTTACGGTGTGAGGTCACGACACTCGGGTTGAGGGATTAGGCTGAATGTATGAATAATGATTGTTTCACTTCGACAATCTCTAACTGTATTCGAGTTCGTATTTTTTTTTAGATTTAACCATTTCAGTCTTTTATTTAGAGTGCCAACTTAGGAAATAAAATGATTTTAAACGACTTGTATTCTATTGTTAATATGCTTTGTTTTACGTAAGTTCCTATTGCACAAATCGAACTAGAATATGAGAAAAAATTACGTAATTATGTTTTCATAACTAAGGCCTGTGTGCACCAAGATTTCGGTTATCATAACCAACAGTTAAGATAAGTTAAACGTAAAATTTACTGTTCACGACAACCCGTGCGCCGGTTCAGGACGTAAACCGGGCGGTTATCTTAACCGAGCTTACGTCCTTAACTGGCGTACGGGTTGTCGTGAACAGTAAATTTATAGTTAGCTTATGTTAACCGTTGGTTATGATAACCGAAATCTTGGTGCACACAGGCCTATCTGTACATTATTGCTTATTTCTGCAAATAAACAATTAGATACATTGATGTGGTATGGTCTGAAGAGCATAGTAGCCGATAATTATAGGCACAAGAGGCTTAATACCTATCAGGTGACGAATGTTAAGGGTGCGAGTCGGGGTGACGACAACAGTGAATTTTTATGGAAACAAAATGTCGTCCGCCATATATCTTAATTCATAAAATTTTATACAAACCAGTACTAGGATCCCTCCTCTGTAAATCGTTTACTTCATATTTGAGGGTCATCACCATCTTCATTAATGATCTTCTCCCTCACGATTTTCCGCCATCTACTCCTATTTTCGGCAATAAGGTGAGCATCGTACATCGATGAATCTAGTGTGGTGTGGACCTGGTCAGGCCTTTGTCCTTCCACTTTGCTTATGACTACTAGTTTCTCTAGATCATCTCTGTCTTTCCTAGCAATGTGTCAAGTACTCTAGCATATGCTTGAGGCGGGTAGTAAAGTGCCTTGTTGTGATCTTGAGCTTAGCAAGTACATCGCAGAGGTAATAAATGATCGGCTCTGTATACTTTTAAAAAGAGTGATATCTTATTATAATCGTTAGTCTTGTTAACCAATACAGTTATTCTTGTAGGCAAAAAATAAACGTTAAAATGTTGGAAGCAAGAAATAAGCGCACAATAAAACCACCTGATCATAAAAGGAGTTCGACAGGCGCGTAACCGCCGACCCCCTAATGAGGCTTCCAGTAAGCACGAACCCCCGCCGTGACCACGGGGGGTCGAGCTTTGCCAATTTATACACTTTACCCAAAATGTTTCTATTTTCACTAGCACTGACATCGAGCGGACAAAAATAATAAAATAAAATAGAAAATTGTTCGTTCGGTTATGATTTTTTAAAGAAACTTTAAGCATTTCCATGTTGTTGACGATGTTAAACGCGCTAATTCCAGCTTTCTGTTAAAAACTGAGTTCAAGTCAGTTCATCCGTCTAGGAGTCACTATGCTAAAGACATACATATTCACAAAGGCAAACAATAAACTTATATTATTCGTCTTTTACGTCAAACTTAAATTAAAATCCAAGTGATTTTTTTGTATTCTTTGAAAGTAAAGCTTGGAAGGTACATTGCTACAATTGCGACCTCAGTGGTATGCGCGGTGGATTTATAAGACGGAGGTCCTGAGTTCGATTCCCGGCGGGGCAGATTAAGATTTTTCCTAATTTGTCTTGGTCTGGCTGGTGGGAGGCTTTCGCCATGGCTAGTTACCACCCTACCGACAAAGACGTACCGCCAAGCGATTTAGCGTTCCGGTGCGATATCGTGTAGAAACCGATAGGGGTGTGGATTTCATTCTACCCCTAACAAGTTAGCCCGCTTCCATCTTAGATTGCGTCATCAGGTGTAATAGCGGTCAAGGGCCAACTTGTAGTCGATAAAAAAAAAAAATTTGCCTCAACTGTATTCAAAAATACTTGTTTTTCTGCTAGCAAGATTTTCTAAGGTACAACATACCTAATAACAGTTTTAATTCGATTCGAACAAGAGTCCCCGTCAGCAAGAATCCCTGATAAAAAGAACACGTACATCGCACGAACGCTTAAAACAAATTACATTTAATTCACGCTTAGCGAGGATCAACTCGAATTTAGAGCCGATTTGGATGGTGCTCGATGCCTCTCGATAAATCATTAGGAGCCTCATCTCATTAGCGATTTGTCTAAGGGACGCCCGTACACTAAGAGTCTGTGAATGAATAAAAATTTTGACGTGACGTCTTATAATTCGATAGAGCCGGCTGCACGCATGAAAAGTAAAACATAATTGCGGCATTAGTTACCTTGATTTGCTTAAGCGTTCTATGAAGTGGGTCCAGCTAAGTTTAAGGAACATTTATTTAACGAGAAAGCAGTTTGGGGTTCGAGGTAACGTCCTGAAAGAAGAAATCCTTGGCTGGCAGCGACTCGATATCCGTAAGTAAATTAAAGTAATTAAATAATATTTATTTTTTAATTTTTAGTGTGTTTTAAATCTAATATATTTTTTAAAAATTTAAATTATTACTTTTTAAATTATCCCACGTAACTAATCAACTATACTATTATATTTAAATTAATATTCAAAAACTAATATACTGAAATAAAAATTGTAATCCATGTAAGCTACCTCCATAATTTGAAGAGTTCTTCACTTTCCCCAGATATCATCATCAGACCTAACATGAGACAATGGAACCACCTTGGATGTATGCCTTTCTAGTAAGAAAAGTATAATCAAAATCGGACAAACACTGTAAAAAGTTATGCGTGGTCATACATATATATACGTGTCGAATTGAGAACCTCCTCCGTTTTTTTTCGTCGGTTAAAAAGTAAAAAATAACTGCGTCATTTAGTTACTTTAATTTAATTAAGCATATCTATGAAGTGGGTGCCAGCTAAGTTTAAGGAACATTTTTTAACGTAGTAAAGCAGTTTGTGAGTTCTAGGTAACGTCCTTAAAGTAGAAACCTTGTCTGGCACCGACTTCATAGATATGCTTAAGTAAATTAAAGCAACTGAATGACGCAGTTATTTTTTATTTTTTTTACGTTTTGAGTCGGTTAAATTTTTTTGCCAAATATTTTTATTTCTTACTTTTTATGATTTATCGACACGTAAACCACTCGTACTATACTATTATAGTACATAATATGGTACTAGTAGGTGGACAAAAAGCTGCCGATACCTTACACAAAAAACGAAATCGCTGCAAGTGTGCCTACAAAATTTTAAGAGTTCCTTCAATTTTCCCAAGATATCATCATCAGTTCCTAATATGATGACTACCATTTTGAAAGTGTGCCCTTTCCAATGAAAAAGAAATATCAAAATCGGACTATTCTGTAAAAAGTTAGGCGTGGTCATACATAAAAAAAAACAATAAATATACGTGTCATATTGAGAACTTCCTCCGTTTTTTTTCGTCGGTTAAACAGAGGCAGCATTATCTCTTTGGCCAACTATGATCCAAGAAGGTCATGCTGCCAGTATCATAGATACAATCACTCGCTGCAGTTAAGTCGAGGAGGTTTAAGATTTAACTAAGCTTTTGTAGGTACTAAGTTTATAACCTGTAATTTATATACGTAGTTACAATGTTATTTATTTTTAAGATAGTTTGTAGTTATAGCCCCAGATCAATGAACAAATCCTAGCAGCGGATGAATTGTTAGCATTAGGTACGTACAATATGGCTCGTCTAGAATCTCTGTCTAATAAGTGCCAATGTTCTAAACTTGTAGGTAGCGAGGACTGTAGTGATGTATTAGATGAGTTAAAGTCAAACCAGTGTAGTAGCAGTATTGTTAATAATTTGGTAGTTCCCTCTAGGTCAAATTGTATAAATCTGTCAAGTAATGTTGCAAAAAAGTCTCTTATAATGTCTGATGGTATAGGACAAGGTTTTGGTTTAATAATGAGCCAATATCTCAACCATCCGGTGACTAACCAATGTTTTCCAGGAGCTAGTTTTAATTATTTAATAAATAGCCTCAAGGCGGAGAATATGACAGGCTTCACAAACACTATTTTGATGTTTGGAGATAGTTTTAATATAAAAAAGGGTCACATTATAAAATGCATAGAAAAACTTTTATTATTACACAATGAAAGTAAATGTAAATTTGTTCTGTGTGCATTTCCTTACTGTAGCACATTAACTAAGAAAGAAAATACGCATATTTATAATCTGAATCTTTTATTATACAACCTGACATTCCGTCACAGCGACGCAATATTTTTCTTTGACATAAATAAATTTACATCCTTATGTTGGTTGACTAAAGATAAACTATATCTGTCCAAAAAATGTAAGCATAAGGTTGCATCACTGTTAGCATACAATTTAAACGATGCAGTTACAAGTTTTGTAACACAGTCTTTTGACAATTATACAATTTGTACTAATAGTACTGATATTTCTATTCTTGACCAGAGTACTTATGCTAGTACTGTCATAGATTGTAATATATCTTTAAACTAGTTGATAAGACAAAGGAGGAGCTCTGCAACTTGAACATTGTACACCAAAATATACAGAGCCTCACCGGCAAAGACTTAGAAATTGAACTATTTGTTGAAAAATTTAATGTGCATATTCTATGTATTACAGAGCACTGGCTCACTAGCTCACAGTTAGCAGTTAATATTAATAATTTTTTATTGTCAAGTGTGTTCTTCAGAACGACTGCAATTCATGGTGGATCTCTAATTTTTGTACGTAACAACCTAAAATGTAAAAATCGAAAAGATATAGTTGGTCTTTCTGTTGAACGCATTGTTGAACTATCTTGTGTGGAGTTGGAACAATTTGTTGTAGTGTGCGTGTACCGCCCACCTACTGGGGACTATGATTACTTTGAGGAGACAATGGAGGAGGTGATGAAGCGATTGAGTACTTCTACTAAAAAAATACTGATATGTGGTGATTTTAATGTTGATATTTTACAAGTGAACTCAATGTCTCTAAGGTTTCTTAACTTATTTAAATGTTTTAATTTAAGACACGCTTTTAATGAACCTACTAGAATTACAGCCACTTCAGCTTCTTGTTTAGATAATATATTTTACAATACTGATATAGTTGACAAGGTGATAATTAACAAATTAAGCTCTGATCATTGCGGTCAACTTATCACTATTCTAAACAACAAACCCATAAGCAACCAATGGTTAAACTTCAGGCCAATAACTGAAGGTAAATTAGAGAGATTCAAAAGCGTAATTTGTAGCAAAATTCCAAGTCTATCTTTTGTTAATCGTGACCCTAATATTCTTTTTGGTGCACTTTTTGAGACAATAGACAGTGAGTTTTCTAAAATATTCAATTTAAAACGTGTTAATTTAAGCCAAAAATTAAAGTTCAGTGACTGGGCTACTGTAGGTATTTATAAAAGTAGAGATAAATTGTATGAGTTGTATGATGAAAAACAGTATAATCACAGTCAAAAATTTTCGGAATTTGTTAAAAATTATTCAAAAACATTCAAACGCGTATGTATTAATGCAAAATCCATACACATGAAAGAGTTACTAATTAGAGCTGACAATAAGATACAAACCTCGTGGAACATAATAAATAACGCAACTGGCAAAATTAAACCTCGCCATATGAATTATGAATTAATTGTTGATAATAAAAAAATAAACAATAAAAACGAGGTTGTTAATGCTTTTGAAGACTTCTTCCAAAATGTACCTATCTTATTAACAGATTCGCTAAATTCGTCTCCTACGTCAGCCCAGAGGTTACTAAGAGACAATGTGAAAGAGTGCAACATTCTATTTAAATTTAATTATGTAACTGCTTTTGATATTATAAAAACATTTAAACTACTTAAATCAAAGAGGACTGGCGATCTGTGGGGGATGTCAGTAAAAGTAATATCTAATATTATAAATATCATTGCTCCACACTTAGCTGTTATTTTTAATGAATGTGTGGACTCAGGTACTTTTCCAAACTTAATGAAACATGGAAAACTTATTCCACTTTTTAAATCAGGCGACCAAGCAGATCTCAATAATTACAGACCGGTTTCAATATTGCCAACACTAAGTAAGGTCTTTGAAAAAATAGTTTTAAATCAACTGCTTAGTCATTTTAACTTAAATAACTTACTTCATCCTGACCAATATGGTTTCACAAAAGGTCGCAATACTACTGATGCAGGTGCAAAACTATTAAAACACATCTTTGATGCCTGGGAAAGGTCTAAGAATGCTATTGGCGTATTCTGTGACTTGTCCAAGGCTTTCGATTGTGTTGACCATAAAACTCTTTTGCTTAAGTTAAGCCACTATGGCATTAAAAATGTTGCACTTAATCTCATTGCCTCTTATCTTAGTGATAGAACTCAAACGGTATGCATTAATGATATAAAGTCACGTGGCTCATCTCCTAAAATGGGCGTTCCACAGGGTTCAATTTTGGGTCCTTTTCTATTTTTAGTGTATATCAATGATTTACCATACCATGTTAGCGACATTTGTGAAATTGTACTGTTTGCTGATGACACATCTTTAATTTTTAAAACTGATAGAAATAAAAGTGACTTTGACGATGTAAACCGTGCTGTATCGCATGTGTCGCATTGGTTTACTGCTAATAATTTACTATTAAATGCAAAGAAAACTAAATGTGTTGAGTTTTCTTTACCGAATGTAAAAAAAATAAATAAGTCTTTAATGATAAATGGTGAAACGCTAAGAATGGAGAGTTCTACAGTCTTTCTAGGAGTGACCTTAGACTGTAAACTTCAGTGGAGCGCTCATATAGAGTCACTGACAGCTAAACTTAGCTCAGCAGCATTTGCAGTGAGAAAAATAAGACAGTTTACCGATGTAGAAACAGCTAGACTGGTTTATTTTGCTTACTTCCACAGTGTGATGTCTTATGGCATCTTGTTGTGGGGAAAGGCTGCTGACATAAATTCTGTCTTTATACTTCAGAAACGAGCAATTCGGTCGATTTATAAACTTAAACCACGCGAGTCCCTTCGAGTCAAATTTAAAGAAATAGGAATTCTTACAGTAGCCTGTCAATACATATTCAATAACCTAGTTTATGTTAAACAAAATATAAATATGTATAAACAGAAAAAGGATTTAAACGACCGTCTTCCTAGAAATGGACATAAGTTAGTCATATCAGCTTATCGCCTCCGAAAAGTACAAAAATCTTTCGTAGGATTGGGTGTACTCTTCTACAACAAGATGCCAAATTCAGTTTTAGATCTGCCATTGCATAAGTTTAAACAATGTATTAAAACTCACTTACTGAGTCAGGGTTATTATACTATCGATGAATTTTTAAATGACAAAGATGTTCAAATCCAATTGGATAGGCTTTCAACTTCACACAGGAAGTAAAATAAATAACTTTATGTAACAACACGCTTAATATTGTAAAATTGATAATATTATAAAAAGAGCAACTGTTGAGTTTCTTGCCGGCTCTTCTCAACAGGGCCTGCCTTCCGAGCCGGTGGTAGAGTCACTACAAATAGTCCAATTTGACGTTTCAAAAGTGCTTGTAATAAGCCTACTTGAAATAAATGATTTTGAATTTGAATTTGAATTTATAATATTATTTGAATACAACGTACTCGTACATATGTTTATTTTTGCTATTAACTGAAGAGCTGGCTCGTTTTTTGTATAAAAGATTAGCCTGGCTATCGCGGAAATGCAGCCAGTATTCTTGTCACCATTTCACGTGGGCATGATTTGTATAGTTATTAGGACAAGTTAGCTTAAGTTTCTCATTTTATTTTCAGAATAATAAAATAATCATCATCATCATCATCATCATCATTACCAGCCTGTAGACGTCCACTGTTGGACATAGGCCTTTTTTAGGGATTTCCAAACACAACGATCCCGAGCCGCCTGTTGCCAGCGGCTCCCTGCGACACGTTTGATGTCGTCAGTCCACCTGGTTGGGGGTCGACCAACGCTGCGCTTTCCGGTGCGAGGTCGCCAATCTACCACCTTGGGCCCCCAACGTCCATCAGCTGTTCGAACTACGTGCCCCGCCCATTGCCGCTTCAGTTCTGCGACTCGCTGAGCTATGTCGGTTACTTTGGTTCTTCTGCGGATCTCCTCATTTCTGATTCGATCACGCAGAGATACTCCGAGCATTGCTCTTTCCATCGCCCGCTGAGTGACTCTGAGCCTTCTTATGAAGCCCGCAAAATAATGAATAAAAAATATTATTATGAGTTGGTGTTTGGTCATAACTAGCTTCTTGGTGCTTTCGTATCTAAGCCTCTGTGGCTTCGTGTTACGAGTTCCTGGGTTGCTATCATGGGTCGAGTTTTGATAAATATTGAGCTTTTTCTTCTTCTTAGAAATATTTGACGACCTCCGTGGCGCAGTGGTATGTGCGTTGGATTTATAAGACGGAGGTCCTGGGTTCGATTCCCGGCGGGGCAGATTGAGATTTTTCTTAATTTGTCTTGGTCTGGCTGGTGGGAGGCTTACGCCGTGGCTAGTTGCCACCCTACCGACAAAGACGCACCGCCAAGCGATTTAGCGTACCTGTACGATGTCGTGTAGTAACCGATAGGGGTGTGGATTTCATCCTACTCCTAACAAGTTAGCCCGCTTCCATCTTAGATTGCATCATCACTTAACATCAGGCGCGATAGCAGTCAAGGGCCAACTTGTAGTCAATAAAAAAAAAATTCAGGCCCAACTTGGGTAGAGTAGGTGATTTTACAATCCCAGTACTAAAAGAGAACGTAAAGCCATCATTATCATTAAAATGTATATTTCTATTATATCATTAATTACGCCAAACATTATAATTCATTAGCTCTTTGCTTATTCTATAGATTTATACGTATTATATACGTAGCTCTAATCTATAGAGCACGGTCCATAATCCGTCAGAGAGACTCTTGTGTGACCCGTGGCCGACTTATATAATAATAAATTTTCTTTATTCCGGACATTTTGTGATCGATATAGTATAAATATTATTTATTATACCTAAGCACGACTTTTGAATGTCGATATATTTTCTGTTTTAGATTTCTACTCTTGGAATAGAAATTATCACCCTAAGCCCGCCAACCCGCATTGGAGCAGCGTGGTGGGTGTACGCTCCATAGCCCCTCTAAGGAGGGAGGCCTGGCTCTGTAGTGGGCCGCTAATAGGCTGATAATGATGATGTTGATGACTCTTGGACGACCGTTTGACATTGATTGTGATAGTTAGGAGAGAAAAGCGTTTGATAGTCGTGTTTGTGTGTAAAACTATCTACGGGTAAATTTACCGTCAAAATCTGTCCTGCCTTTTCAGAGAGAGCTGGGAAAAAGGCAGGCTAAATAAATAAAAAAAAATTTTGTAGTACGTGCCGGATTTACTTTCAAATTGGATTCATTTGAAATTACAAACAGAGGTTTAAATTAGTTTTAATTTTTAGCTATAGATATAACTAGCTTATACCCGCGGATTCCCGTGTGAATATCATGATAAAAGTTAGCCTGTGTTTTATTAATCTAGAATTTAAATAATCTATCCGTTTTCCAAATTTTAGCCAGATCCTATATATAGTTGCACCCTGAAGAAGTAACAACAACACACTCGCAAACTGTCGCTTTTATAATATTTGTCTGCTCGTTTTTATAATATTGATAGGTAATAGATCCTATATCTAACGTGTAACCATAATGGGAATAATACAACGCCTGAAGCCAACCAAGACAAAATAATAAACCATGTCTATCCCTTATACTAATGTCTCCTAAATGACAAAGTTATAGACCAATTGAGTTTCTTGCTCCTTTTTTTTTTTAAGGTCGATAGGCTTGCGCTTGACTACAATCACGCCTGATGGAAAGCAGTGATGAGGTCTAAGTTAGAACGCGCTTGCCTAGAAGATGCCTATTCACTCTTGCCTGAAAGATGTTCATATTGTAGGTGATGGGAGACACTGACGCCGGAAGGGCATTCCACACTTTTGCCGTGCGTATTAGGAACGTGGATGCAAAACGTTTTGGTACGAGTTGCTTAGATGTCAACCACGTAGGTGCCAGTGTTCACGGCGTCGAGCTGTTCGGTGGTAGAAAGGGGAGGGAGGAACAAGATCGTGCAGTTCCATCGCACATTCTCCAAAGTATATCCGGTAAAAAATCGATAAACAAGCAACATTACGACGGTGTTGCAAAGTTTGCGATTTTGCCCGTGTTATCGATTCATCACCAATTATCCTTCTAGCTCGGCGATCAATCGAGTCCAATGTGTTGAGCTGATATTTAGCAGAACCATCCCAAAGGTGGCTGCAGTACTCCATACAAGTTCTGACCTGAGCCTTGTAAAGGGTAAGAAGTTGTTCAGCTGTGAAGTACCGCTTAACCTTATTAAGGATTCAAAAGAACCTGCTCCTCTCAGAAGAACCTGCAGTCCGATACGGTGGTAGAGTTACTGCAAACAAATCTAACATGACGTTTTAAAAGTGCTTGAAAATTAAGGCTATTTGAAATATTAAATGGTTTTAATTATAATATGAACAGTAGGTATCGAAGAGTTATCCTTAGATAGAACCCACCACACTGGGCAAACGGGAAAACGAGAATTTATTACGGCAATCCGATTTTAGACGAACTATCTTAATAATATGATTTATTGATATTATTGTTTGCGGCGCACTCGCAGCCAGTCTATAATTTAAGCCGCCTGCCGCACTCGATACGTGGCTTAGTTTGACGCGTGGCAGATTTATGGGCACTCAAAATTCGGCCATTTTAAGGCTCATTCGCCGGGGCAGCGACAAAAACGTTTTCCGGGGGGTTTTCCCTGTTCAAAGTTAAAATTTTACTAAAATTACTGTTAATTGTATATATAATGTGTTTTTTAATAATTACAATTTAACCCTTGATTACATTTACACCCGATGGTACGTCAGTGATGATGCTATATAAGATGGAAGCGGACTATCTTGATAGGAGTAGGAATAAGTCGACACCCCTTCCGGTTTCTACACTTCGACGACCGCTAAATCGTTTAGCGCTTAATCTACACTAATATTATAAAGAGGAAAACTTTGTTTGTTTGTTTGCTTGGTTGTAATGAATAGGCTCAAAAACTACTGGACCATTTTTAAAAATTCTTTCACCATTCGAAAGCTACATTATCCACGAGTAACATAGGCTAAATTTTATTTTAGAAAAAAATAGGGTTCCGTAAAATATTTGGGTTTCCCGGACACAAGGTGTAAAAAATCAACCAGAAAAGTTACTTATTTTGCGTACGCTGCCTAAACTATAAAAGATAGAACCGTAAAATGTTCTAATAAATTGGAGATCTTATAAATATCTATAAAAAAGTCCACAACACACTATACCTATCTATGTCGGGGCAGATTAACATTTTTTTATTTAAAAATCTTAATTTTTTTTTTGACTACATTTAAACGCATTTATTTTACTCATGCTATTAATCCTTATCAAAATAAATTATTTCATCACTAAGTACAGTTTATGTATATAATATTTGGTATTTAAAAGATTAAAATTGGACTTTCGGTTTTGAAGTTATGGCGAAATATTACTATTAAAATATTACTATTTCTGCGTCGCAAAGTGAGCGTCACTAAGGCGGGGGCGCGCGTGCGGGAGGGGAGTTTAGATCTATGTTATATATATATATATACGATGATGAATTAAGAATTCGATCTTTGTTCAAATATCTATTTAGGTTCCGGTGCGATGTCGTGTTGAAACGAAGGGATGTAAAATTATTTTTTATCCTACCCCGACTCAAGAGTGAAATATATTATTTAATAACAATTTAGCCCGCTTCCATCTTAGATTGCATCATCACTTAACATCAGGTGTGAACAAAAATGTAGCTAGTACAAGGGACAACTTGTAGTCGACAAATAAAAAAAAATAATTGACGGGGTACCGGAATGAGCACACTTTATATGAAAGCCTGTCTAAATTATAAGGGTACTTTTAGCGCTTAATAATTGATATAGTTACAATAAAACCAATTCAAAAGGCCAACACGTAATAAAATACCTAGCAACATTAGTTAACCTTTCCGAAACAATTTTCTCTTTACTTTATAAATAATTAAATGTACAAAGCGATTCCCTTGAATCTTTAACGAAGTACACAAAATTAAAAAGCAAAGTATTGGAATTAATTACTTAGTGTAAGGGCTGTCACAGACCGTCGACTTTTTGTCGGTAGTTTATTCGAATATTTTATACCTAGAACTTAAATATAAAGTATTGAGTGAACCATGCTGGAATAATTTTTAGACGTAGGTAAACTATTTACTACGAAATGAGACCTTCAAGATTGTGGAGGTTTGTTATATGTTTCGCTGTTACATACATAAATATATTATTTACATATTTATAATTTAAAAAGTATTTTCTAAATATATAATTTTTTGAAAAAAAAATCTATAGTAGGTGATTCCATTACAGGTAGACAATAAATCGTTGTCATAGTTGCGCTACCTTTAGTCCGCTCATCGCCAAGTCTGAAAAATCTGTCGTCCGATTGTCTATTGTCTTTAGAGTTCTTTGGCGCTATTTTCACGGTGTTCAAAGGGTCGGTCTCTTGAGTCAAATCGATAATTAGTAATCTCATTAGGCGCTGGGTATTTGGTTAGAAGTTCTGAGTGAAAAGTTCCATTCCTTTAATATTCGCGATGACTGAAATTATCGGAAGTAATGGCTTCTTTAAGGGCCTTCATGTCGAGATCTTTTGTTAAAATCATCCCCTTTATGATGGTATTGATTTTGGTAAATGTCATTTGTCAACTTTGTTCTTTAAAATTGCTTAAAGTGATGTCGATTGATTGAAAGTAATTATGAAAGGACAAAGACCTACTTTGCTTTTGATTGAAAGATAAACTCTAAGTATGTTGTGGTTAATTTATTTTTGCATTGTTTCTATTTGCAGATTTTTTATTAAAGTCATTTTAGTGTTACTACAAATATTTAATACTGACTTCTTGACTGACTGAGTAAACCTTATTATTGGGGGTAAACGAATGGTCTGTAAGACTTGGATATGTTCGAGAATGATCAGTTAATTAGTCGAATAAACGCAATAATTTTTTTTATTGACACTATATATCACATCTTAATATTTTATTTTACTACTATAAAATTTGATGTACCTGCAGAAGGTATATTTTAAGGTAAAGGAGTTACGAAGAAGTAGAGTCACTATGCCTATTCTTGTCGCTGATTATCGATAAAATTATAAAATTTTTAATCTTTTATCACTAAGTAACACAGGTTTCAACCGAGATAGTTTATATCTAAGTCATAAAATAATGAGATGGACTTGGAATCACTGGACCTTTACAAATATTTTTATCGGTTCCTTTATGTTTGGCCATACTTGTCCACAATAAAGAGTTATTCATATACAAGTAACTTGAAAAATGTATTAATGTAATTTACTGCAAATTAACACGTTTATAGCCCAGAGAACCCAACGCGGAATCGTTCATTTTTTTTTATGGACTACTATCACACCTGATGTTAAGTGATGATGAAGTTTAAGAAGGAAGCGGGCTAACTTGTTAGGAGTGGAACGAAAATCCACACCCCTTTCGGTTTCTACACGACATCGTATACCTCTCTGACGGTAGGGTGGTAACTAGCCACGGCGAAAGCCTCCCACCAGCCAGACGAAGACAAATTAAAATCCACCGCGCATAGATACCACTGCGCCACGGAGGTCGTCAAATAGCTAATTAATACTTTCCTTTTCATATTAAGTATTTGTTCACTTCGTTCTTCATCAGGCAGCATTAATCTGTTTCACTCTGATGCAAATAGTTTTTGGTTTCCCTTTGCAGTGCATGGAATTAATTGCATGCACTACAAAGTCTTGCGTTGTTATAGACAATGCTATTCTATAAATACTCAGGTAGGAAATCCACTTGCTCCAATTAGTACTATTTTTTTTATCCACTACAAGTTGGCCCTTGACTGCTATCACACCTGATGTTAAGTGATGATGTAGTCTAAGATGGAAACGGGCCAACTTGTTAGGAGTGGGACGGAAATCCACACCCCTTTCGGTTTCTACACGACATCGTACCGGAACGCTAAATAGCTTGGCGATACGTCTTTGTCGGTAGGGTGGTAACTAGCCACGGCGAAAGCCTCCCACCAGCCAGACCAAGACAAATTAAGAAAAATCTCAATCTGCCCCGCCGGGAATCGAACCCAGGACCTCCGTCTTATAAATCCATCGCACATACCACTGCGCCACGGAGGTCGTCAAAATAACATAAAATACTAAGTAGTAAGAAAAGAAAATTGGTTGTAACTTGTAAATAAAAGTAAAAGATCTTTTTTTTGAAATACCAAAAGGCAATCGAGTTAAATCAACCGAACCTAAATTGTGCCATCTTGTTTTGTCAAATTCAAATCACCGTTGCTTTAGAACATCTGAATGCAATTCAAATTTGCGTTGCCTGCTTTTCTCTTAATGCATATTAAACAGTTTGCCTCCAGATTTAGCTCAAGGTCACTTGCTAACAAATTACTATTTATTTATGTTGAAGCTCACTGATTTGTTTATTAAAAAAATATAACTATCGATCATCACACCAGCCAATGCCGAACATAGGCGTTTTAAGGATGTACAAACACAGCGATCCTGAGCCGATTGTGGTCAGCGGTACCTCCGATAAGCATCAAAAAACAGCATAAAAACCAATCGATATATTATGTAGCCAAATAAAAGATTGCACAAATGAGCCTTTAAGTAATAAAATAATAATAATTATTCTTCATTAATTAATTCCCAAATTGCTGCATATTAATTATAATCTTGTGTAGTGTTTGTATATAGCGTATACGTAGGTATATGACGTAATAGCAGGTATTTAGGCGTAATTAGCATACGTATGGCTGATTGCAGCGGGACATTAACATTACTGGTAATTGTTATACCTTATATTATGCAAAGCCTCTGCAAGGACTGATCTGATCCAGCTACGTAATAAATGCTAAGTACTAACCTATTTGCTATGTAGATACTACCTATGGCTGGTGGGACGACAAAGACGATCGCCAAGCGATTTAGCGTTCCGGTACGATGTCGTGTAGCAACCGAACTTCTATCTTGGACTGCATCATCACTTAACATCAGGTGTGATAGCAGTCAAGGGCCAACTTGTATTCCATAAAAAAAAAACCTAATCCACATTTATTAAAAGCTCAATTTGGTTTTAAATAAAAAAACTTTTTTTCGAGTAAAGTTATCTTGAGTCTGCATG
Organism: Mycalesis mineus; assembly: GCA_034621355.1. Lineage (NCBI taxonomy): Eukaryota > Metazoa > Arthropoda > Insecta > Lepidoptera > Nymphalidae > Mycalesis > Mycalesis mineus. The sequence continues at coordinate 890,019 of CM067886.1, forward strand.
GTGCATACTCCGTGAAAAGGTTATCAGATTTTATAAAAAGTCAGGCTCTACACACCCTTACCTAGCACTCTCTAATTCTATCTTAACATTGTGATCAGATTTAAGGCAGACCAAGCCATACATTTTGCCCAAAATGTAGAACTTGGGAAAAGGATCCACGTCACTCTATGATAGAGTAAGAAAGTTTTTTACGTGTGACCACGCATAACTTTTTACAGAGTTGTCCGATTTTGATAATTCGTTTTTTATTAGAAAGGACACACTTCCAAGGTGGTCCCATTGTCATCATGTTAGGATCCGATGATGATATCCTGGGAAAATTGAAGGAACTCTTCAAATTGTAAAGGCACACTTGCAACGATTTCGGTTTTTATGTTAGTATCGGTAGGTACCTAGGTAGGTAGGTAGGTAGGTAGGTAGTAGGTAGCTTTTTGGCTACAAGTGCCGTATTATATACTATGACAGCATAGTACGAGTTCGTTACTTGACTTCGTTAATAAATCACTAAAAAGTAAGAAATAAAATTTTATAACATAATATAGAACCGACTCAAAACGCACTAAAAAGTAAAAAATAACTGTGTCTTTTAGTTGCTTTAATTTACTTAAGCATATCCAGCCAAAGTTTCTACTTTAAGGACGTTATCTAGAACCCACTAACTGCTTTACTACGTAAACTTACTTACTTAAATCAATGTTCCTTAAATTTGGCTTGCACCGTCTTCATAGATAGGCTTAAGTAAATTAAAGCAACAAAATGACACAGTTATTTTTTACTTTTTAGTGCGTTTTGAGTCGGTTCTATTTTTGTTAATTTTTTTTTTATAACTGCATCGACCGTGCCTTGCGACGGGGCTGCAGTCCCTGCAACTAAAAAAGGTTTTATCTTAGTTCGTATCCTTTTATATATATAAGACTCATTTATTTATTTACATTTATTTTATAATTTTTAACAATGCTTCTAAAATTATATTGCCTTCTGTATCCGACCCTTGATCCAACATTTAAGCGAAAGCTTTTTAAGATGTTCGTCAAAGCTTTTCGCTATAAGACCGTTGACTGAAACGACTATAGGAACAATCATTGTTGAATCAACATTCCACATGGCGGTAATCTCATGAGCAAGGTCCAAGTATTTTGATACTTTTTCCTTTTCAGCTTTCACCAGATTATCGTCATGTGGAACAGTAATATCAACAATCATTGCACGGCGCGTTAATCGATCAATTATCACTATATCAGGTCTATTGGCTACAATATACCTATCAGTGATAATTGTTCGATCCCAGTAGAGCAACGCACTGCTATTTTCTAGAACTGACGCTGGGTCGTACCTATAGTAAGGCACCTCAAAATCGACAAGGCCATACTGAAGAGCAAGTTGTTGTTGGATTATCTTGGCTACTTGATTATTATATATAAGTATTATTAATAAGTTCAAATATCAAGCTCGAGATGTATCACCCAAAATACCTTCCCAGTCTAAAAATCAATTACCTAGTAAGTTCTGTCTCCCCGCACATCGGCTATACATTTAAATGCATCTAAATGTCGGGACGTGCGGGTCGTCTTGTTCGACGGCTTTTATCTCGGGTTTCAATCAGTTTTTTATACTTTTTCGCAGCCCCCGGCGGATGTTGGTACGGGTTAGCGATTATACAGTAGAGATACATGAAAACGTAAAGTCAAAGCCAAATTCATTTATTTCAAGAAGGGTTAGTTTAATAGCACTTAAAGTTCCGTTAAAGTATTATTTAAAAGTAAAGGTATTTATTTTGTTTATTGATAAAAAAAAATAACTTATTAATGTCGTCAATGAAGATTCCCTCCTAGTAACTTAATGTCATTAACTCACTACAATACATTAATTTTGAAGGTATTGTTTCTTATTAGTGTTAAATCCGAATCTCTAACTGAGATAAAATGTTATTAGACGGACTAGTCAGAATCTGCCCTTTCTTTCTCTGTATAATTAATTGTGCGTGAATTATGCGTGAGCATAACTTTTAATTGTCTTGTACTTGCAGTTTCGATTTACGCCAAATTGCGTCAAGTTTAAATTTACTAATAACTAATCAATAGATTAAAAACTTTCTTGGATTTTGGTTTTATTAGAATTAGTTATATATATCTCGATGAATTAAGTTACTAGATTCCTTAGTAGTTGTTACACAAATGTTAGACCAACATTTTGTTACAAGTCATTACCAGTTCTGGAACGAAAGCTAAACCGAACTGTATAGTCTCTAAACTGTAACTCTGTCGTCTTGCGTGCCCTCAGCCTTTTTCGTAGTTGATTACCCCCAAAAGTTCCTCTACAGACTGCAAATAGGATGCCCAACATAAAAAAAAACGCTATATCACATGCTATATTATACCAATACAACTTTGGTTGGTGCTACTTATAGCGGTGTAAACAAAATTCGACTAAGTGGAAATGACATCAATGTGTCGAAAGGAGTCGCTGGCTATAGGAGGCTGACGATCGTTGTGCTTGGAGGTGCCCACATAAGGCCTATGTCCACCAGAGTTTTATGGTCAGCTGTAGTCGTCATCATAATCACATCAGTGAAATGATGATGATGAAGCAAAATTCCAATCCAATTTTCAATATGAACTAATTTTTTTTTATCAACTACAACTTGGCCCTTGACACCTGATGTTAAGTGATCATGCAATCTAAGATAGAAGTGGAATAACTTGTTAGAAGTAGAATGAAAATCCACACCCCTTTCGCTTTCTACACGACATCGTACCGGAACGCTATATCGCTTGGTACGTCTTTGTCGGTAGGGTGGTAACTAGCCACGGCGAAAGCCTCCCACCAGCCAGACCAAGACAAATTAAGAAAAATCTCAATCTGCCCCGCCGGGAATCGAACCCAGGACCTCCGTCTTTATGAATTAACCGCACAGACCGCTGGGCCACGGAGGCCGTCGAAAATAGATCAGATTAGATCATAACAATATAATAAAAACATCATAAATGGGCCTTGCAAAATAAAAATAAAATTCAGTCTTTAAAAAAATTGAATTTGAAGAGTCGATATAATAATTTTATAAAATAACTATAATTTATACAGTGGAATCACATTAGAACAAATGGATCCGGTAAACAGCATCACAATAATTCAAAATACCGCATCGTATTAATCAACGGTGCTAACACCTGAAAGATCACGCGTCGACTTCGCCCGCCTGTGCTTAGGATAAGGGCACGGCGAGAGCTGAGCGGAAATGTATAAAAAATAATATTATCTTATTTTTGATTGGGTAAGATGGATTTATAGTAAACATATGTCGACTAGTCGATTTAGCCGACTCTGCGGCCACTTTTGCAGTCGGCAATTAGTCGGCAAAATACGCAGACTAGTAGTCCTTACTTTATAGGTAATTTTTAAAGGTGGTTTCCACCACTGCCTTATTCTCAATGTTTTCAAAACCATGATCGACTTGGACAAGTTGGCCAAAATCATAGTTTACATTCATATTTTTTATCAACCGATGGACGTTCACTGCTGGTCATAGAAGGACACCTAGTGAGGATCAACCTACACTGCGCTTTCCGGTGCGGGGTTGCCAATCCAACACCTTGGGAGCCCAACGTCACTCGCCGATCGACTCTGAACCTTGCTATGCTGTTTGGTTGCGAAAATTGGAATCCCACCAAAAACATTCTGTAAAAAAGCTAAGTCTCGATGGAGCTGTTTGTTTATCTCTAAAAAGTAATGAAATCTAGACAAAGTCGTGCCAAGTCTAAGGTTCCTTACTGCGATTTCTTTATTATTATAGTTAATGTTGTGTGACTTGGCCGTTGAACATTCTTTATACGTTACTTTATACCCTTCACCTTTTATTTTTGGATTTTAAGTATGTGATTATAGCTTACTGGATGACGAAAATTTCAGCATTCTAGTCTTTTCCAAAGGTTCTCAAAATAGGGCCTGAAAATGCGGCCAACTGGTTCCTGTAAAGGTATACTGGCAGTGCTTGCTTCGCGCTCGACTTAGTGGGGGCACTGTCGTGCACCATGATTGATAAAACTACCAAGTTCCATGATAAGCTACGAGTATGTTACAAACACCAATGACTAAAATGTATGTCACATGTGTTAAAACTAAGAGAATTTTCATGTTTTCTCAAGCCAAAATCGCTTCTCGCCCGTACTGGCGCCACGCCTAAGCACCCGCGCCGTCCCGACAACGCATGTTAATCAGACAGATCACGGCTAATTGCCGACTGGAGTGTGAAATGCGGGCTTAGCGATGAAATTATCTGCAGTTTAACGTTGAGCTATGGTTGATTAAAGGCTGCCATTTAATTCCAGTGGGAATGACGTTTTGTACTGATGTGTTTATGATACAATTAAAGGTCCACTACTGGACCAAGCTCTCCTTGTAGGAGAGGAGATATGGAGCTGTTCTAATTCGGGTTGGTGGGCTAAAGATCATAATGTTTTAATTTATCGTATCTTTTTCATTCTTCTATGAATTTTTCAGGAAATTCCAAGCTCGGAGTCGAGAAGTTGGCGCTGTTACACCCCCGTGCCTCGGAGAGCACGTAAATCTTTCGATTTAGATCGTTAATAAAAATTACAACATTATCACCCTAAGCCCGCCAATCCGCATTAGAGCAGTGTGGTGAGTGTACGCTCCATTCCCTCTCCTATAAGGAGGGAGGCCTGACCCTTTAGTGGGCCGTTAATAGGCTGATAATAATGGTGATAATCATACTATATTAAAAATAGGGACCTAGATCGAGATGGGATGAACGACGAGATGTTCGTACGATTAATTTTTTTTATAATAACACAAACCCCACTAAATAACACTTACTGCAATTACGAAACGTGAAGTCCGATCAGTCGAGTGATCTGCATATAAAAAATCTAACTAACCTTGCTCGTAGCTCTAACAAACCTTAGGAGACAAAAAATATTTTGCCGTTCTATAAGGAGTACTCTAACCAGCGGGTAGCTTAGTTCGCTATATATTCTGTACCGTTCACATAACGAGGTATCGCCAGTAATAACGATTTGTTGCGATAATAGATAGCACAGCGGGACGTCCTTCTCCGCGCGGTAATTGGCCGCCCCGCTGTTTCGGGACCTAATGCCGTCCCGAAACGCAAGTGAAAATACCACAGTGTATTCATTGCTTATTGACGTTGAGATGAGCGGACTGCAAAACCTGCGTTTGATATGTTGACATGTCAGAAACCCCTCGATAAAAACTGATTAATACAGCTTATGTTGACTTTACTTTTTGAAGTAAGTACTTCATTCGTTAACCCTTAAGATACGGGCTTACCAAGTTTAAGGGTTGGGAAATCATTATATGGGCAAATGAGTATTTCTTGAAAAATATTTCTTATTTTTATTTCGGTTGTTGTCAATTTATTTTTTATAGGTAGGTACCTAATTATGGCCCCATACTGGGGACAGTGGTTTCATCTGTGTGCCTTACTTACATAAAAATGTTTTTTCATTGTATTTTTACATTCTAATTTAATCATCATAAACATTTAAAATTTAAAAAATATTTAATGACAGAGAATTCAAATTTACAAAATAAAATACGACAAGTTTTAGCACAATAGGCTAGACTTCTTGTAGACGAGAAAAATTAGAAGCAGCTGCGTTTTCAGATTTTTAGACATCATTTCAATGCGCGATATTTTAATATAAACCAAAAAATTTTACACCGAACACCGGTCTGACGTTTGGAAATATTATGTGTTCTAATATTTCACGCAAGCGCCTGTAGTGTTGGCGCAATGAGACGGTGCAGACAGTTTGCATATTATTGCGAGCGCCAGCTGCGGCTCACGTGCCCGCGTCCGTAGCGCCAGTGTGTGAGCACCTTTGTAGCGTCCGCAAAAAGTCATTTTATGTCTGCCATTTATTAACTGATTCTAACAATCATTATCCTAACTAATATTATAAATGCTAAAGTAACTATGTCTGTCTTGCTTTCACGCTAAAACTATTGAATCTATTTAAATGAAATTTGATACGTGCATAGACTAGGTTTTTTTAACTATCGCAATACAAAATTCTCCACTAGTTAAAAATAAATTCACAATATCACGTATATATCTGTTAGGTACTTTAGTTTTATCGTGAAACTATAAATTTCATATTAATTTTTACACGACATCGTACCAAAACGCTTAATCGCTTTGCTGTACATCTTTAGAAAATTAGTCTAAATCACATACCACTGTGCCACGCACACCACTGCGCCACAGTAAAAAAAAGATGTAATAGCCATAGAAATCTTAAAATGTATGTATACTACAGTGATAAATAATGTATGGCAGTAAATCGCTTTATATAAATAGACTTTCATTATAATAAATATAATTTTATAGCAAACATTAAATATTTTTTTGTTTATAATACTCTGCATTATATTTGCTGACCGTACATATATCACTCAACAATTGTCTCTCTCGTCAGACTTTAATTGATTCCGATCTCGTCTGCTCTTAGCACATGCTTGGCATTTGATTTAATTTATTTATTAGTTAGATTAGTGTACTCACGTCTTAATAAATACCAACTAGAATTTTAAACAATGAATATAATTCTGTCAGTAAAAAACCATTTCGCTTTTAAATTATAGAACTTTACAAGTTTCCCTAAAATTTTGTTGTTGTGTCCGTCAACGTTGCTCAAATGTGGACTGTTGGGTTATAATGTTTAATTTAGAATTACTATCAGATGTTGATGACAATGATTAGGACTGGCGGCCTAACTTGCTCTGCGGGGCACGGGGGTGTAACACCATCAACTTACTGAAATTTTCTCAGAAGAAAGAAAATCTCTGAATAGTTCCACGACCCGACCCCGAATTCGAACTGAGGACCTCTTGATCAAAGCGACATAGCGACACCAATAAATATAGCTATAGGTTAGTATATTAGTGTTCCAGCTATGCACCATCGTGGCTGTATTTCATACGTTCTCAGCAGAACTTCCAAATAAAGTAAGGTACGGGAAGGGATAAGAAAACCAAATAAGAAAGGCCTTTCAGATCGCTTCCACGTCTGTCTCACGAACACCACCTTGTAACCATTGTTACCTCTATTCTAGACAGGTTTTTTACCTTCACCGCCTGCGACCTACCTAGAATAGGGTTTGGTACAAGTAAAAAGCGACAAGTGGTAAAAACAATTATCTAAATCTGTTTGCTTGTTAGGTTTCATTTCCTAAATTATTGTTATAATTTTGATCAAGAAATGCACTGTACTTAAATTACGCTTAATTGTGAAAGTGAAACTTGACGATGCTGAAGTATGAGTGAAGGATTAAGGGTTGTATTAGAGGAGGTTAATGGTTAATAATAACTGCTGTTTTGATATACTTATACTAATTGGTCAAATTTGTTTCCTTTTTTTGCATTACCTAGATAAGGAACTCGTCAATTTACCACTGTAGGAAGTTACTTTTAATATGGTTAAATTTCAAATAAAACGAATACTCGTATGAATATTAGATAATATTCATTTTAATTTTATATCAACAATAATATTTTTGGAACGAAGTTCCTTATCGCGCTTGTGAACCCTTTGATGTGTGTGCGCGTGAGCTACAACAAGAAATATTATTATTACTTAAAAAAAATAAAATTTTATAACAATTCCTTCACTAATTATTCTTTTTTCTCAGTTTCAGTTATTTTTTTCTCAGTTTAGCATCAGAAAATTATGAATTTGTATATTTTTACAAAAAAATATTTGTTTAATGAATATATAGCAGAATTAATTAAATTTAGCCCGCTTCCATCTTAGACTGCATGATCACTTAACATCAGGTGTGATAGCAGTCAAGGGCCAACTTGTAGTCGATAAAAAAAAATTAATAGTAGAACTCTATGAAGTTGTTTCCGTAGTAGTAGCAACATGCTAATTTCTGCTTAAGGATTCATCATCACTTTAAGGTATGAATACTTGAAAGTTATGTCTTGGGTGAAAAAGTAATATTAAAAAAAAATATATAAATACTCTAGTAAGACTCTTATAAATTAAAGCACACAGTATAAGCTACGGTCGTGATCTCTGAATAGTAAGATCTCTTTGAATACTCGCCGGGGTGCAATTGACGATGGGATCGCTCCGGCGGCTGCACGGTTCTTACCTACTTTTTACACGCCGCTTCTTCTAGTTTACTTAATCTATGAAAGTCTTTGTAGAGAGGATACTTTCTTTTTTATCTTACTTTTGATCTATGACAGACTCTCTTTTTAATAGAGTAGCTTTGTCAGAACTCTCGGTATTTTACTGCGAATAGAATCGTTTACTTTATTTTTCTTTTATTCGACTACAAGTTGCTTGGCTGCGATCATACCTCATGTTTACCGATTAATCGTTGGTTCAACAAAACTTATCATTAATCTATGATGGGAACATGTTAGATGTTTTGGTTAGTTAGTACGTTGTAACAGCAGAAACATACCGTAATACTCGTACCAAACCAAAATAAATAAATTTAGCAAACAACTTCTTGTTTAAGAATCGAACCAGAATACGTCTATGTATTAGTTATTTTATCGGAGAATTTGATTAAGAATTATTTAATTTATTAAATTAGCCATTTTTTTAAGATATTTATATTTCTTTTCAATATTCGCCTCCAACTTAACCAAAAGCGAAATAGATGCTTTTCCAACGGATAAGAAGGCTACAAAACTGTAATTCGAAATCTGAATGTAGGTACCTAAAGAATCTGATGGTTTTGAAACCCAGAAATTAAAGATTTTATTTCAATCATTTTCAGCTGTGAATCAAAAACACCACCTACCAGCTGGTGACCTATCTATTTATTGTACAAAAAACCGTAACTCTGGCCTTGCCGGTAATTAATGTTCAAGCAATCCAAGCCAACCCCGACAGAAATCCATTCCGCGCTTTCAATACACGAATAGAAAACTCAATACACACTCGGCGTCGGTAATGAAAAATTCCAGCGCCTCACACGTCCCGGCTAACGAAGCCACCTGTATTCAAAGAAATGAAATGCGATAATGAGCTAGCACTCAAAGCGCACGTCTCGGCGGCCTTTCTGGAAATTTCTTTTAAAATAAGGAGTCCCCGAGACGCTTGTAAATGAATCGGGCTCATATTCTTGGCCGGTTCGGCGCATGAACCGCGTATGAAATATGAATGAACCATTCAGAGAACGCGGCGCGGGGAAATGAACCCGTGCGTTGAGTAAGATATTTAAGGGCCTCACTGTTTATGTGGCTTTTAAGTTATTTTATATCACGACTACTTTTGAGTTGTTCGGATTTTTAAAACTTGTTGTACTGAGGGTAAAAATATTTCTTACCTTGCTGTATTTCAATCTAACAGCGTGAAAATTTTATTTTTAGAATAACCAGATAATCGCACATAGATTCCACCTGCATTCTAGTGTCCTAATGTTTTCCGAAACCTAAGGTTCATTCATTCATTCATCATCGTTTACAAATGAAAAATATATAAATATAAATAATACAGTGTAGGTATTTATCCAAGATGTAAATTATAAATATATGTGGCTCTTATCAATTTCAATAAAATCTGTATAGCTTAATTAATAATATTTAATTTCGCACAGTTAGTTTATTTTCATTCAATGATATATATCGTAGTTCCAGTAACCTAAGTAATCACAAGATGGTCGTGTGTATACTTTTATTCATTTTTTGTTTTTATTGAAAAAAGTTACCCACACTTAAGGGATTATTTATATTTAAAAAAAATTGCAATATCAAAAACATAATATCAAAAGCACAATTTCGGCACCAACGTCATCGGGACCGTGGCCTAGAGGTAAGGCGCTCTAAGTGCCCGGATTGCCAGAGAGACGCGGGTTCGAATCCCGTTGGTTCCGCAATTTTTGATATTATGTTTATTCTTAAATATAAATAATCCCTTAAGTGTGGGTAAAACTTTTCAATAAAAACTAAAACAGAATAAAATAGGAATATGTCATCTTTAAAATTGAAGAGCTTCATTCGTAATATGAGCCTTCAATAGTATTGTAGCATGTTCAGTTCATACTGTAGATGGCATAACAGGCCGTATACCTGGATATCAAAAGCACAATTGCGGTACCGACGTCGAGATCGTGGCCTAGCGGTAAGACGCTCTAATGCCCAGAGAGACGCGGGTTCGAATCCCGTCGGTTCCGCAATTTTTGATATTTTGTTTATTCTTAAATACTCTATTAAGTAATATTCATGATCCGAAACTGAGCAAAGACATACTTTGTCAAGTTATCTACAAAGGAATCCCCTTAAAACATTTCACGCGTGTTTTTTCCTCTCGAAAATCCTCGTATTTATGGGAATGCATTTAGTTTTTTTTTCTCTTTAAAACAATACGTCGCGAATGCTTTAGACTTTAGTGAAGAGAATCCATTCATTTTAATATCGTTAGTGAAATTTGTATGAAGACTGGATGTATTGTGATGAAGGGAAGAAAGATACTCGCTGTAATTCCGAATGAAAATGTCTGAACAATTGTGACGTTAGAAAAAGAATTAAATCATAGTGCTGCCGCTCTTTGACGTTCCCTGTTTCATGGGAACAAGGGAAGCGTGGAGACTTATTTATCCTAAAACTATTTTTTAATATCTTATATTTTATTATTTCTTAGGTCTACTACTATAACATATTTAAACTTAAAATTATAATAGGAACACTAAGAGCTTAGAAGAGGAGTATAATAGAATATTCAGTGTTTTCACAGCTTGTCCACTTATCATATTCTATTTTGCATAAATGGTTAATCTAATCCATTTATTCAATTTTGAAAAAACCATAATTAGTTATCTATAATATTTTAAATTAATAAAAAATAATTTTGTTTCAGGTCATTGAGAAACTGCCAGACTGAAAGGTAAGTTTAAAATAATTATTATTTACACTACATTGCTCCATTTTTATGACCCGATAGGAGTGCACCGACATAAAATCTTGGATCTAAAGCAACGAACTACACATGTAAACATAAGGGTACATTATCGATTACTCTACCCGCACGTTATGAAATCGTTCCCGTGGACAATAAAATACATAATTTACCCCCTCCACCCTCGGTGGGTATTGTTATAGTAAATTTTGCAAGACGCACGTGTGCCGTCTATTGGATGCGAATCGGCGATAACTTCGAGATTGGATGGCGCGGATGTGATGGGCATGCGGATGAATTAATTATCTATTGCGAATGTATTTTTGACATATTTTTTTTTTGGATAAGAAAAAGGAATCATTTTCATTTATAAATGAATGCTTCTACATAAACACGGGTTTTACAGCATTTACCCGACTTATGAATGTTTGGACACCGTATAATTTTAGCTATTGAGTGTAATTATAACTTAAATTTAATGGCTACTTAATACTATTATTAGCATTAAGTACATTAAAATAAGGTAGATTAGTTAAAACAGAATCATGAATCTGACAAAGTAATTTATCAGCAACACGAAGACTTTCTACTTTATGGATTGATTTAGTGATGCTTTAGAGTTAATTTAAAAACGAAAATAAAACTGCAGTAAATACAATGCAAAAATAAAACTGCATGAAGAAGCACATGAATAATCCGATTAATACAAGAATTTAAATACTGTGTGAATTTGAAATAACCACCTGAAATAATTTTATTGTAATTTAGTTGAAATTTGCTCCCATGTAAGACTAACAAGGCAAACAAGATGTACGCGCTAATCAGCCCTTAATGAAGCGCGAATTAATTCAAAATTAGCGTCATTACTCCCCCCCATGTACTCGGGAACAAGGGGGAGGACAATAAACAACTTACAAACAAGAGAGTGCCTAATTTTTAATTAAAACATACAGCAATATATTACTAGCTTTTCCCGTGGCATTATTCGCGTTAATATTGATTTTTAATAAATTTTGACTAGATCTTCCCTTGTCAGAAATTCTTGAGTCAGAAATTCTGCCCTTGTATATTTTGACCAATCAAACATGCGTACATTACCCGTAATGTTGACCAATTAGTGCTTAGGTGTGAAAATATGTCAAAATCTGCTTTCTTTAGCTCAGACCATAATATTTGTGTTTATTTCAAAAGTTTTTATCATTTTACCATTTTAAAGATGGGAGAGCGTGAGGGATCAAAACACCAAACATAACGGCAATTCCAGAAAAATATCCAATGATATGAAATTCGTTTTCACGACTTTTACAATTGTTGATCATTATAGAATAAAATACATGAACAAGAAGTAGGTAAGTAGGCAAAACTCGTCACAAAAAAATTTATTCCATTTCCCACCATCATCTCGTAAATCTTGAAACGGGAACATTTTAAACGCCTACCATCCCTGCATTTAGGCTACAACGTGACAAAACAATTGCAATACACAATTTCGACTCTATGGACGAATGGATAAAGACTATGGAGAACGCAATTGTCTGTTCCCATCCGCCGCCATTACGCTCTCGAGCGTTGTACAGCGCCTAAAAGCGCTACCTTCGCTGTTTGCAGCGCTAATTAATCTTTTACCAAGGCCCGGTACTCTAAACCAATTACGTTGGCAGCCGAAAACTCGCTGTTTTTCGACTAGCAAATTGCTTTACACGCAAGCTTTGAAGTGCTAAACGCTTATTAAATTTGGAGGCAAAGGGAAATGTGAGCATCTTCTCTCGAGCTTGAACGTGCGGCCGGCCCAGTAACCTATGTTTAACCGACTTCTAATAAGATTTATATAAGTACAACAAAACAGTACAAACCTAATATCTGAATGCAATAGCAGTTTTTTATTGAACATTAATGGAATAAGAAACTTAAGCTAACTTATCCTGTCTGTGACCATTCGAAGTAATTAGAGCTGCATTTAAACAAGTTATATTTTTTTTACCTTCGACTCAATGGCCTAATGACAAGGGAAGTAATGTTATATTTTTTTTCTCTCATTTATATTTATTTACATATTTTTTTTTAATTTTTAACAATGTTATAAGTAATACAAAAATATATATAAAAACAATATTAAAAATTTATAAAAAAATCTTCTCCTCCGATTGCGGGGCCTTTGCAGGTCCAAGCAACCGGTGGTCAGGGCTCCAGAGTGAGGAACCTCCTCACGATACGCGCCGTTTCAAGGACTACTGCCTTCTGTATCCGACCCTTGATCCAACAATTAAGCGAAAGCTTCTTAAGGTGTTGATCGAGCTTTTCGCAAAAAGACCATGGACTGAAACGACTATCGGAGCAATAATAGTTGACTCAACATTCCACATGGCGGTAATCTCGTGAGCAAGGTCCAAGTACTTTGATACTTTTTCCTTTTCGGCTTTCACGAGGTTATCGTCATGAATATAATAATTGAATGTTATATTATTATTACTCTTGGTCACAGAGACATAAGTAGTTTCTGGAGAGGCATAGATTGTATTTAACAACTTACTAGTTTACGCTTTTCCAGATTTTTGGTCCTCCTGGTCTTTGTTCTGTCTCCCTGATTTGACACGAAGCCAATATGTTAACGAAAGTGGTTCACAATAAAGGCCCGCCCTATTTCCTAGGGAACAGTGGCACTTTGTAGGACGTGCATGCCCAACGAAGTGATTCTCTATGTTTTACGCTATAGTTTTTCATTAACATTATGTCAACACAACGACGAAATCAAAATAATAATAACTACTTTATCTACATTTACAAAATAATGCAAACTATTTATGCGAACGATTTTTACTAGTTTTTTTTAATACAAATTATAACAGAATTTCATTTACGTGATGGTTCTACGAAATAATGAAAACTCATCAGAATTTTATGAAATATTGTAAAAGTTTTTATATGGGCGATAATTAATTGAATATCGGGAAATGTGAGGTATCTTTTGCGCATTAAAATATTGTAATTGAGTTTTTAATTACGGAAAATAGGACGCGAAAAGTTTTTATCCACGGCTATTATTAATGGCCTAGGAAAGCAATACTACCAGGTTTATTTCTGCTGCTAAACAGCATTGCATTCAATTTATAGTATGTTCAGTGCAGCGGTTAAAGAGATTAGTCTGAACAAACAAACAGACAGATAAAATTTTTACTGTATATGTATATTTTCATAAGCATTTAGTGAAAAACTTGAGTGGGTCGAATGGAATGATTACATCAAACCGGTTACAGGGAGCCGCTAGATGCATTTGACTCAAGACTGTGCATAACGCCTATGTGCAACTGTGGAAGTCGATCGGTTGATAATGTATAAAAAAAAATCATTATTACAAAAGCAAAAAATTCTAAAAACTTTATGGTGCTGCAGGCGGGGACAAACGTAGTTTTGGTAGATCTTTCTTTCCCCGCAGGTTAAAGTATTTTGTCCCTGTTTGCAGCACCATAAAGTATTTAGAATTTTATATAGATATAGTGATCCTTGTTTTTCTCTTTTCAGTTCATAACTACTAAGCAGTCGGGTTTTTTGTTTTTGTAACAATGATTTTATTTGAGACTTTTTAGTTTTAGTTTATAGTATAGAAATGAGACGGTACACTTAGTACACTTTTTGCCATTTTTTGTTAAAAAGTAATATGAACATGATATGATATTTACATTTTTGAAATGGTCTTTTTACGACCTTTCAATTGGTACCCATAATGCTAAGATAAAAGAAAAAAATACACATATTCCCCCTTTTTTCCCCCATTTACAGCCGCCATTTTGAAAATTTATGTAGCCTATGTCACTACCACAATTTTGACAAATTCAACGACACCTCACATGTCAAAATCCGTTCGGCCGTTTAGGCTGTAGCGCGTGCCGAAGGAATGGACATACATACATACATACATACATACGCTCGAAAAACATAACCCTCCTTCTGACGCAGCCAAGTAAAAAATAAAAATAAGAGGGATTTTTTATTTATTTATTTGTGTATCTTTTAGGTACGGTACTACGTAACAAAGTTTAATCGTCGCGATAACAGAAACCATTATTCCCTGAAGTTACTTGAGGTTTGAGCGTCAGTTAGTTGTGTTGTAAATTTTAATTCCGCGTCTCCGATATTACGGTCGGGCGGCGGGTGGTGGCGCGTCCCTTCGGCGCAGCTGTTTAATTATCTACTGTGGGTATGGACGATTTGGTCGCTGGAAGACAACTTCAGTTTTCAAAGTGTTAGGTGCGTTGCTATTGTCAGCGGATAGCGGTAACAGCAGCGTCAGCTTCCGTATTTGTTCTGTTAGTTATTAGGAAAACCTGATCTCTATTTGTTTGTATTGTGTGCTTATTGGCCACACAAAAATTTTAATATAATAAATCTCAGTCAAATTCAAGTCTCAGTCAATATATGAGTCGTGAAGGTCCCCCACTAGATGGCCTGACAACACCAAACGGGTGGTGGTCAGAAGGGCGGCGGTCCCCTAATTATCGTTTATGTACTGAGGGTGTGGACTATTTGGTTGCTGAAAGCCAACTTCAGTTTTCAAAGGAGAGCGCTAGGCTATTGTCAGGGGACGGTTATTTTCAATAAGCTAACTGGTTCTCTTATTAACGGTTGTCGGTATATAGATACAAAGTAAGAACTTGTGACACAATGTGACTGTGATGGTCACGTGTTAGAGCGTAAACCTGTCACTGCACTTGGTTTTAATTAGAAACTAGCTGCGATTGGCGAAATCCGATTGTGTAACGTAATTTTTAATAGGAGCTCTGAGCCATCTACTTATCACGTGGTTGTAAGTGTAATAAAAAATTGGTTGTCTGTAAAGTCGGTTTACTGATGATAGTTGAACGTGACAATGTCTTAAGAAAATACTGATGGAATGGTAGCATTTAATTGGTTATTAAAATTTTTAATTTAAGTATATTTTTATAAATATTAATTTAAATTAATAAAATAATTGATTTTGATTTTATAAATTTATATTTTAAATTTTTAATAAATATATTAATTTATAAATATATTAATTTTTAATTTAAAATTAATATATTTAATAATTATATTTAATAGACGGATGTTGAACGCTGCCGAACGCAAAGGCCGATTGTGCTTCTTTGTCGCTCGTTCCGTGCTCTCGCTTGCACTTCAAGCCTTATATGGAACGCCTCAAAGCGAGGTAACGTCACATGACGTCATGTTTTTTCGTGCGTGCAGCCGGCTCTATCGGATTACAAGACGTTGTCACGTCAAAAACGTGATACAAAAATGGTATAAAGTTTAAGATATTATAGAAATAATACCTTACTCATAACTCGCTGCTAGTCGGGCCCTACAAGTTGCCGTCGCAACGGTTGACCGCGGCGGCTATAAATTTCGACACAATATTTCGGTGTCGGCCCTATCGAAGTTCCGTCGACATATTGCGCCGCGTTGTGTAGACCAACTTACGGCGTAGCGAAAATGAAAACTTTGCGCCCGGCGTGAGGCAACGGGGCTCCTTCCGTGGTTTTCGGTTTAGAAAGAGGTGGTTTGAACTATTATTATTCATAATAATCTATACTCTGCTCTGTCTCAATGCAACACCTTTTTACACCAAATTGTTAATGGATTCAACATCCAGCTCAGCAGCAGGTTTGGTGAGAAGAGTGGGTGGTAGGAAAAGCCGATACGTGTATATCCTGCCAACCCTGTAGACATCATTATGTCTCTTTTGACATCCCAACTAGCAAGCGAGCTCCGTTGATTTTAGTGGGCATTATGGCTGCTTTCACCTCTTACCACTAGAACACTGGTCAAAAAATAATAGTAAAGGAGAATTCCAGACAATGTATAGGACTTTAACCCCCTAATAAAAACATATTGTACAACATTGTATTATGCATCATTTTATTGCATTTTTTAACTATTCTTTATAAATTACATTTAAAAGCTTTAGAACTTGGAGTATTCGACACGAGCCTAACGTTGGTTATCGTCCATTTCCGTATTGTTGTTCCGTATAGTTGTCACATGACAGTCGCAAAGCTTCATTAAATACATTTTTAAACAGGCTTAACGACTCTGGTTACGAGTCTTTTAGTGCCCACTTTTGATGAAAATATAATAAAAACGATTTCAAAGGCTAGAAACCAGTGCAACAGTAAAGATTTAAAAATGCATAAGGAGTGTAAACTAAAAGGGAATAGTTTAATTACTTTTTTTAACAGAATTTTACTCCGATGTCCAACAGTAAAAATGGCTTATTGTAAAACATTTATACAATAATAGGATATTTTTAGTATATTTACAATTTCTGTTCTTTCTGGGTTAGGATCTGGCATTCTCCTTTATTTCTTTTGACGGCCTCCGTGGCGCAGTGGTATGTGCGGTGGATTTATAAGACGTAGGTTCTATTCATTTGGCAGGGCTGATTGAGATTTATTAATTGGTCCTGGTCTAGCTGGTGGGAGGTTTCAGCCGTGGCTACCACGCTACCGGCAAAAGCGTACCGTCAAGCGATTTAGTGTTCCGGTACGATGTCGTGTAACAACCGAGAGGGGTGTGGAGTAATTTGTCGTAACAAGATAGCCTGCTTTCATCTTAAATTGCATCATCATTTACCACAATATTGCAGTCAAGAGTTAACTTGTAGTGAAGTTCCTATAGGAATCTTCTAAGTGAATACCAAACGATATCGTTGGTCTAGGACTGCCTCGTTGGTCTAGTGGTTAGCCTATTGGGCTTCGATCACGAAGTCCTGGGTTCGAATCCTGGGTCGGGTCACGGAATAATTCTGAACTTTTTCATTCTTCTATGAAATTCTCAGTACATTCCAAGCCCGGAGTCGGGAATTTGGTGGTAACGTTCTAAAATTATAATGAGGCTTAAACAATCAAATATTCACTACGGAACCTCCTAAAACGACGCCTCCGGTAATTGCGATAGCAATTGCGCGTGCGCATCCCAAAAAGCGTCGTATGCTTCGATTAATAAAATGCGTTGATCGACTACCTGCGGAAGCGGTCAGTGACCCTGATTAAGAATTTCGTTTTCGCGGAGTCATTCGAGCGCTGCGAGCTCACGAGCATACACTAAGTTACATTAGCTACTATACTCTGAAATTAATTAGTGAACACCTATTAACCCGCTGGGGTGAGTCCCTTAATTAACTACTATTTAATATAAGTGCATACTTATTGTAAGGCTGTTTAGTGTTCCTGTAGTGTTTGTTCACGGTCGCTGGGCTTGGACAGGTACTACAGGGCAAGATGGAGGGCACCTCTAATGCCTATCCTAATCTGGGATTCCAGGTTCGTTCGTTCGTCGTCCTTCTTCTTCTTCATCTATTATCTACTTTGAGCGGCCTGCTACCGGCCCCTTTACCAAGGAACGACGGGCACCCTACTGACAGCCTAGCTGGGATCGCTGGATTGCTGGATCGCTGGATCGCAGAACCGGAGCGTCCCAGGAGTACCTACCAGGCCAGTGACTTATCTACCCTATCTCATAACGGTGTGGCTAGGTGGTGGAGAAATAAACGCAAAATTGACTCACGACCCTGAGTTTTCTTTCACCTACCTACCTGTGGCGGGCCCCCCGTCACAGTGGCGCCCTTCACGTGTTCTTCTTCCACCAATCCACACTCGTTGGGTACTTTTCTAACAGCACTACAGGTTCGACACCGTTTTACCTACGAATACATCGCTGTAAACGCTGAGGAGATCCGACGAACTGGTACGTACCTAATTATTTTACGCTACTTGTAGATAATGTACTCATACTTAGATACTTATAAAACTGTGCTTAATTGTGTGTTATTTAGTGTTTAATTGCGTTTAATTGTGATTAATATCATCAAAGATTATAAACTGTTGCGTGTTCATACGTACAATTACCTACCTACCTACAACAAAAAAAAAAATATTTTTTATAACAATCATTTAATTTTTATTTTATATTTAGCTTGTTGTAAGCTATATTACTACGTAACAGTTCGTATAATTTTTTTAATCATTGGTATCTTGTAACTTTCATCCATTCCATTTTATTCACTCATTTCATTATTTCATTAAATTAACTTAATAGCATCACTCAGTCGTAAATACTTAACTTGTAAGAACAGCCATTTCTCTCATTCTTGTAACCTACGCACTAAAATTTCTTGTAAATTGTAAATTAACCTACCTACTAAAATTACTTACTTACTTAGTGATTTTGTTATCTTATTCATTTTTTATTTTGTAACTCAGTTGATTTAATTATGGGGACTCACCAAATTAAATACTTTTTGCTAAATAAAGCGGAACTTACTTACGAAGTTCTTATTCGCGGCGTAGAACCAGCTTCCACGGTAATCGAACTCAAAAAGCAGATCGCTAAGCTTACACCTTCACTACCTAGCTCAGACATTTTGGAATCAGGTCTAGACTTAGCTGAGGATCTCGCAGGAGCTGCTAGCTCTCTGAAAGAGTGCGCAGTGCGGGTAAAACAGCTGGAGGAAAAATTTGACGCGAATCTTTTCGAACGTGCGCGCGCTTTGTGCTATCACATATACCATCGTCTGAGACGCATCGTCGACACAGAGCCTAGTGTCGCGGTCAAATCGGTCAATAAAGACTTTAATGCTATTTATAACCGCCTCGCAGCGTTACAACGTCCTAGCACCCCTACGCCTAGTACATCTAACCAACCTACCTTTGAGTGCACTTCTTTACCTACTGTAGTGAACTGCGACCACACTCTCGATCGTATTAGGCCTAGATTCGACGGTACTTCGTGCGTTCGTGCCTTTATTAACGACGTACACGAATACGCGACGGTAAAAGGTTTGTCGGCTGATCGCTTACTGACGCAAGCGCCGTTATTTTTTGTAGGCAGTGCTAAGATTTGGTACCGCAGTGTACACGAGTCTGTGAAGTCATGGCAGGATTTAACTAAATTAATTATTAACGATTTTAGCAGGCCCGATTACGACTACCAATTATTGGACGAGATTCGAACTCGGACGCAAGGTGAATCGGAGAATATAGTTATTTATTTTTCGATTATGTCTGACTACTTTGCGCGACTAACTAAACCCTTGTCGGAGCAGGATAAGTTGGATATATTGCTACACAATATAAAACCCTGTTACGCTAACGTCCTAGCTGTCAATACCTCCAACATCACTTCAGTGGACAAACTGCGTAGTATCTGTAGAAATTACGAAAATGCGCAAGTACTTACATCTAGGTACAGGGAACCTCCGCGTGTATCACACAATACACTAGCTCCTGACTTAGCTTTTGAACCTAAATTTAATCAGCACACTAATAAAAATTCTAGCTTACACAAACCATTCTATCCTAAATACAATAATCACTATACTAACAACAAAAAATACTATACACCTAAATTAGAAAATTTAACAACACAATCAAAATCGGTTAATGCTATTGCACAAGTTACTCGATTTTCTTGCCCGCGATGCCGTTCTAACGATCACCTATTGAGCCAGTGTAAGAAAGAACGTTTTCCAATTTGTTTTAAATGTGGAAAACGGGATGTTAAATTTCCTGACTGTACAGATTGTAATAACCTAAAATCTACATCTCATACAAAAAACTAATAAAGCAAGATTGTTGCAATCCGAGCACTAGGGAAAGCGAAAATTTTAATGAAAAGGAGTGGAGTGAGTGGTTAGCCAAACTTAAATTTTTTTTTAATAGCTACTCGATTGCATCAATCTTATATAAAAAACCTAGCAATGACATACGACCGTACGCAACTGTATGCGTGGGCGAAGTTCGTATGTGTGGCTTACTGGACTCTGGGTCAGCCGTAACAATATTGGGCCAAGATTCTCATCTAAATTTAATAAAACTAGGCCTAACGCTAATATCGAACAATGACTCTAAATCATTTGTCACGGCTGGTGGCCAAAATCTATCCTCGATAGGATACATAAATCTACCTATAAAATTTGAAAACCAATTTCACGTACTAAAAGCTTATGTCATACCATCCATTACAAATCCCTTTATATTAGGCATTGATTTTTGGACCAAATTTAAAATTTTTCCTAATTTTTCCGATTCTATTCAACTATTAACTAACGATTCTGACCTTCATGTTGCTAGTATAAGCGAGCCAGTCGGTTTGTTACGTTCCTACAACGATCTATCTGAACCTCAACGTACAACTATGGATAATGTTATTGAGCAATTTCAAAGCATCTCTGCTGAGAAATTTGGTTTGGGTCGTACGCACTTAATAACACATCACATTGACACGGGTGACTCACCGCCTATTAGACAGCGATACTACAGGTTGTCACCGGACAAACAGCGTATATTAGGCGAGCAACTAGACGAAATGTTACAGCTCGGAGTCGTGGAACAATGTGAAAGTCCATGGTCATCACCAGTGTTACTTACACCTAAAAAAGATGGTAAACTTAGGTTTTGTTTAGACAGTCGAAAACTAAATGCTATAACTCGTAAAGACGCGTACAGACTACCTTACGTTTCTGAAATATTAGATAACTTGAAAAACGCTAAATATCTATCTAGTATTGATCTATCTAAGGCTTTCTGGCAAATACCTATTGCTCAGGAAGACCGTGACAAGACGGGATTCTACATACCTGGCCGGGGAACATACCGCTTCGTCACCATGGCTTTTGGTTTGACGAATGCACCTGCTACTCAACAGCGCTTAGTAGACCTTTTATTTTATGGTCCAGAATTCGAAAATTCGGTGTTTGCATTTATCGACGACATAATTATAGTATCTCCTGACTTCGATTCTCATATATCGCTATTAATTAAGGTATTTAAAAAACTACAAATGGCAAACCTACGTATTAATTTGTCAAAATCGGTTTTTATACGGGACGAACTAAAATATCTTGGTTATATAGTCAACTCTAAAGGACTACACGTTGATCCTGGCAAAGTTGAGTGTATTCTTAATTTTCCTACCCCCACTAACAAAAAAGAGGTTAAAAGATTCATTGGAACCGCTTCGTGGTACCGCAGATTTGTGCCGAATTTCAGCACTATCGCAGGTCCGCTAAACCAACTAACTTCGTCTGGTAAAAAATCTAAACCTTTTGTTTGGTCAAAGGAAGCCGACGAATCCTTTAATAAATTAAAAGAATGCTTAATCTCTGCCCCTATTTTGTCTTGCCCGGACTACAAACTACCATTTGAAGTTCATACCGACGCTAGCGACTATGGAGTAGGCGCATTACTCACACAAACTATTGACGGAATCGAACACCCTATAGCTTACATGAGCAAATCCTTAAGTGCTTCCGAACGTAACTACAGCATAACTGAGCGCGAGGCACTAGCTGTTCTAACTGCCTTGGAACATTGGAGATGTTATTTAGATAACGGTCTACAGTTCACTGTTTTCACAGATCATTCAGCTCTCAAATGGTTCTTGAACCTGAATAATCCTACTGGCCGCTTAGCGCGTTGGGGAGTCAGACTATCGTGTTTTAATTTTATAATTAAACACCGAAAGGGAGCCGACAACATTATACCTGACGCACTCTCACGAGCTTGTCCTATTACAGCTATAGATACCAACACATCGCTCGATGAAGTTCGTACTACGGATAAGTGGTATCTCAATATCTATAACGGCTGTCAAAATTCTCCGACTTCGTTTCCTAACTATCGGGTTGAAAATAAACGTCTTTATCGTTTTATGCAAGCAAAATGCGTATTACATCGTGAGTTTGAATGGAAAGAGGTAATACCTGCTGAACAACGAGGTAGTATTATTTCTAAAAATCATTCAGAACCTATGTCTGGACACTTCGGTGTGTTCAAAACATTTAAACGGCTAGCTCTAAACTACTATTGGCCGGGTATGCACCGCGATGTCACTAACTTCGTAATGAATTGCGATGCTTGCAATGCACACAAGCACTCCAATCATACAACTCTTGGAGTAATGGGTCAACCTAAAAACTGTTCTAGACCATTTGAAATGATAAGTATGGATCTCGTAGGACCACTCCCAGTAACTAAAAACCAGAATACATACTTATTCGTTGTAGTATGTTGCTTCACTAAATATTGCTTACTATTCCCTATACGTCGCGCTACAGCTACTATAATAGCTAAAATTCTAGAAGAACGTGTATTCCATGTTCACGGGATTCCTTCCACAGTCTTAATGGATAATGGAAAACAGTTTACTGCCAATATTTTGCGTGAGATGTTTGAAACTTACAAAATCCCTAATATCCTATTCACACCTAAGTACACACCCCAAGTAAACTCAGTCGAACGCTATAATAAAACAATAATGACTGCAGTGTCTACGTTCATCGAAAACGACCATAGATCTTGGGACACTAACATAACTAGGATACAGTTTGCTCTAAATAGTTCAGTAAACATGGTCACTAAATTCACGCCATCATTCTTGGTGTACGGGCGTGAACTTATAAGCTGTGGATCTCAATACACAATTACTGATCCTGTAACCGTAGATGAAATTGTTTATTCACCGAGAGATGATTACGCTGAAAACTTAGGTGCCTTACGAAAAACTTTTGATAAAGTCCAATCATCCCTACTGCAAGCTCATAGCCGAAATAGCACTAACTATAACTTACGACGTAAACAAGCTGAGTTTAATCTAGGCGACATTGTGTGGAAACGTACTTATTATCAAAGCGATAAGGACAATAGGTTCGCTAAAAAACTCGCTCCAAAGTACATTAAATGTCGTGTTATTAATAAAAAGTCACCGCTTGTTTATGATTTAGAAGATCTAAAAGGAAACTACTTGGGAACTTGGCACATTAAAGACATAAAATTAACTAATTACAAACTATAACTTATAATGCTAAAATAACAACATTACTAATAAAAAAAAAAAAAAAAAAAAAAATAATAATAATAATAATAAAAAATTCACTTATCGTTATTAAACTACATTATTCATTAATTTATTTAAAATACATTATAATTAATACATAATATAATTTAAAACAAAAATAATTTTACACTTATATCTAATCCACACCAAACCAATATTACTCTAAATTAACTTCATAATAATAAATAAACCTTATCTAACCTTAATTCTAATATTTAACTACCTCAGTTACAAAAGTACTTACCTGCTACTACTAAGAAAAACATCTATCCACCTGTCGTACGAATATTACATCAACTATGAGCAATATTCATTGAGTTGCTGTCTTGAGTAAGTATTATTACTATTAAATACTCACTCTGAATGTTAGGGTCTTACGTCTTAACTCTTGACTAAAAGACTATATAAAAGGTAAATTTGAAAGAGATGGTATGAAAGTGTGAACGTGAACGTATGCATGAAGAAGTATATAAGTAGGCAAAGAAAGCACACTCGAAGTATGGAGTAAGTCGGATTTTTGTGTGAAGCACAAAAATCCTAGGTTTTCTGGCGGGGTACTGTAACGTTCTAAAATTATAATGAGGCTTAAACAATCAAATATTCACTACGGAACCTCCTAAAACGACGCCTCCGGTAATTGCGATAGCAATTGCGCGTGCGCATCCCAAAAAGCGTCGTATGCTTCGATTAATAAAATGCGTTGATCGACTACCTGCGGAAGCGGTCAGTGACCCTGATTAAGAATTTCGTTTTCGCGGAGTCATTCGAGCGCTGCGAGCTCACGAGCATACACTAAGTTACATTAGCTACTATACTCTGAAATTAATTAGTGAACACCTATTAACCCGCTGGGGTGAGTCCCTTAATTAACTACTATTTAATATAAGTGCATACTTATTGTAAGGCTGTTTAGTGTTCCTGTAGTGTTTGTTCACGGTCGCTGGGCTTGGACAGGTACTACAGGGCAAGATGGAGGGCACCTCTAATGCCTATCCTAATCTGGGATTCCAGGTTCGTTCGTTCGTCGTCCTTCTTCTTCTTCATCTATTATCTACTTTGAGCGGCCTGCTACCGGCCCCTTTACCAAGGAACGACGGGCACCCTACTGACAGCCTAGCTGGGATCGCTGGATTGCTGGATCGCTGGATCGCAGAACCGGAGCGTCCCAGGAGTACCTACCAGGCCAGTGACTTATCTACCCTATCTCATAACGGTGTGGCTAGGTGGAGGAGAAATAAACGCAAAATTGACTCACGACCCTGAGTTTTCTTTCACCTACCTACCTGTGGCGGGCCCCCCGTCACACTAGGTTTAATAGTTTATTTCAATGATTTGTATGTTATTATATAAGCACATATATTAGAATAATAAATAATGCTGATAATTTATATACTCATTTATTTTTATTTAAAAAAAACAAACTTAAACTTCTATAAATCAATGAAATTTTATAACACATACTCTTTCAAATGAAAACTTGCTTTCTATTGTAATTATTAATCTATTTCTTAGTAGAAAATCTACAGTTGGCTTATCTTATAATTTACGGACATAAAACTTTTTAAAAGTAACTTACAAACATCTGTGACCCATATCAACGTTATGCACACGATATATCTCTTTCAGACGACTGGTTGTTCAGTACTCCTTTGCTCTTCGAAGATTCCATTTCAGTTGGCGTTGGCTGTGGGTTCTTAAACCTCGTCTACAAACCCTTCTGTATCGCTCTGTACGCCATCTTAACTTTTATGATCCGCTACTCCACTTTCGGAGTTCTTGCATGAAATCTGGTCGTTACTTTGCATAAAAGTGGTCAGGATTTGGTCCTAGTCTAAATTGCTACACCTCATTGTGACAAATTATCTACAAAAATAAAATTATAATATTAGTAATGATAAAAAGTACTGAGACATACGAAACACTATAAAACTTTCATATAAGCCGCTGTCATAAAAGTACACAAAGCTGTCACACTAAAGATAATCATGCGTCATTTTGACTCACTCGGTTGTAATATTTCAAAATCGGTGGTACTTACCTTATTGACACACACACCACGTGGTAGCTCCCAGCGACGTATGCGATGTCCTAAATGCACAGCTATGGATTCGCGATAATTAGAAAGACAGAGCAATCATTCGATAACGCCGGAGTCATTTTGACGCAGATTATCTTTCTAGTGTTAAGGTCAACTGATGCCAGAATTTCATCATTATCATTCAGAGATGAGAAAAATCGTTAATTATTTTTATTATCCGAGTTACTTCTCATAACATAACAACTTCTGTGTTAATTTCAGTTATTTGTACACACATAAAATAAGGTTATGAAAAAATACTCTGATTTCCACTCATAAAACAGCAAAAGCCCTCATTAATAAAGATAGCGCGGCACGCGGTCAATGGACACGAAGAAGTATGAAATTACAAGAAACAAGATAACTGGGGGCAATTAATCATAATGACGTCTGTGGTTTTTTAGCGTCGCCAGCGCCCTCCGCCGACCTCGCCGCTAAATCACCGCCACTGACAGGAATTATCTAATAACTCAAGATAGTGAAAAAATATATGAGTTAGTTATAGAATGCTGTTAGCCAGTGTCAACTTCACGCTATCTGTACAATTAAACAAAACATTACCCTCTTTCTAAGGCAGTCGGGTAAAAATTGAAGTCTCATTGTTATTTCAAATTAGCAGTTTTTCAGAAAACGCATATGAAAATATAATATATGGCACTTATACAACATATATTTTATAATTATATATATTTTTGTATAATATGATAGCTACAGTTAAGAGGAATGACATAGTCTTATATGTGTACTAATCCAAGCAAGTGAAACTGCGGGGTTCCTTTAGAAAATTAAAATTATGATGTTTGTGGTTTTAGCGACACCAGCGCCCTCCGTTGATCTCGCCGCTAAATGACCGCGCCACTGACTAACTAATATCTCAAGACAGTGAAAAAATATTCTAGTTAATTATAAAATAATACTATTAGCCTTTCCGCCATTTTTTAATGAACTCAAATATTAAACACTTTTTAGTGCATTTGGAAAACGGTTTTGTTATTATACCTAGGTAATATGATCCTTTCATGTGTCTCGTGTGTTAAAACTCTCGAGGCTTGATAAAACACTAAGTCGTATGAAACGCACTCTAGTTTTAATAACCCCTATCATGCAATCGTTTTATAAAAGCATTCATTTTAAAATGCTTCTCTTAACTTAGGCAGGTAGTAGGTACACAACACGACATTTATAATTCCCAAACAGTCTCCTTAGCGGAGGACTCTTCATTACACCTCCAGACGAGGTAATTGCAGGGCTGACACACGCGAGCATAACCTCTTAATTTATTGAACGAAACTAATGAAATTCCTGAGCAAAGTTTATTGCCGGAGACAGCCCTGTTTCGTGCGCTAACAATTTTCGGCCCCGGATAGGGTTGAGGCGCTTTAATCGTTTCTTTAATTATTTCGAAATTAATGTTTTGTATCTGGTGGCGCGTTAATTTCGCCGAATTTTCGCTGAATTTTCGCTCGGGCGCCATCTATATTGAGTTTTTGCGTTGATTATTTGTTGACGTCTTCCCTGAACGAGTGGGTTTCGATTTTATTAGGGTGTTTAAAATGAATGTTGCCTTGCGATTTTCGCCGCCGATCGGGGTGAAGGCGATATTGTATTATAATGTCGCCTTGTGTAATCTGCTCTTGTTAGAGCTGATGATGTAATTAGTTAGGGTAAAATATTTATCCTATTATTCTGGGGCAAACAAGAAAAATGGGAATACATTCACTTAAATTTTTTCTGCTATGTTAGGAATCTATGCTATCAATTATTTCGCCTTGAAAAGATACAGAGGAATTTGTGAAGCTGACTGTCAACCTTTGCTAGTCGGTGAGGCACTCGAAGAAGAAGAAGAAGAATAAGATTCTATACAGGCATTAATTAAACATTTTTAAAATTACAACGTTGTCCGTTTACCTATCTATCTATATGAAAATTACTATCTTAATCATAATTTAATTCTATATGTTTGTATCGAGTATGTTTTCAAAACTTATGCTAGGTACAAAAAAATGTCGAAAAATTAAAACAGTAAGCCAAAAACTTATTACACTAAAAATCAATTAATAATTATTGTATCTACGTTAGTGCTACATACTGATCAGATTGAAGGCGTGGTTGAGGCTTATTCTTAAACCAATAGCGTGTTAACAGAACAGAATCATATTATATAGCTAGTAGCAAAATAAAATTAATTATTCATTGTTTCAATGAATAATAACAATTTGTCACCCAACAAGCAACCCAACAGTGGCGAACGGATCGTAAAGTGTGGCAACGGCAGGTGTGTCCACACTAAACTGTTCCAAAGCCCAATCTGAATATTGATTTGATGTTAGGACACTTTACTGTATGGGGTTTTAGGGTTTTATGGCGAAAACTGGTTTACGACGTTCGTGACCATTACGTAACCAGATCGTTTCTAGTGTAGGTTTTTTATTCACTAGAACTTATCTTTGACTGCAATCATACCTGGTTATAAGATTTTTATTTGGTTATAAGAGGATTAGATGATGCAATCTAAGATTGAAAAGGGCTAACTTGTTAGTAATAGGATAAAAACCACATCCCTTTCGATTTCTACACCTCGTATCGGAACGCTAAATTGCATGGCGATACGTCTTTGTCGGCATGGTAGGTAGTAACTAGCAACCGCCTTCCACCAGCCCAGACCTGAACTTATTGAAAAAAACTTAATCGGCCAAGCCGGGAATCGAACCTAGAACTTTGGCCTTATAAATCTACAGAGCACAGGTCTAAGAGCCATAGGTCAGGGTTTGGCTGCAATCATGTCTGATGCAATTTACAATAAAACATGCTTGCCTACAAAGTGTCGTATTCTTTATTTTAAGCTACCCAGGTAGTATGTGATAGTGTGTGGTTGAAGTTTGTGTGTAAGTGAGAATTATATTTGTTATTCCGTGTCGCCGGAAGTGGGTTTGCCGAATATTTAAATATACATAGATTAATACATAATCCACTGAGATATATACATAGAAAACTGCACACAAATGAATTTCTAATTTTCAATATAGTGGCGCACTACAACTGGTACGTATTTAATAATACGAAACTGAATTTTACTCAGACGCGGGAATTTGTTAGTAAATAAATAGTGTAAGATAAATCAGTCAAGCAAATCACACTGCAAAGTCATTAAATAAAGTGAAGAGTAAAACACAAAGTGAACGAAATATTCAATTCAAGGACTCACGATAATTACTTACTCTGACTTCCACGAATTCTGCGTCTCCAGAACAAATTGTAAATACAACAATTATTTTCATATTTAAGCAATTTATCGCCAAGATTATAATATTAGAGATGTATAAGCTTAATTAAAATTTCTCGCTAACAATGACGCCTAAGCAAAATGCCGCGTAATGCGAAGGGGATAGAACTGTCAAGTTGGTTGGTTGGCTGAAGTCATAGGTTACTAGCTGTGCCCGCAGTTTTCCCTGGGATTATCAAGATAAAAGTATTATATAATTTAATTCTTGATATAATCTATCTCCATTTTAATTTTTTACTAATATTTATGCGACATAAAGAAGTAACCACCATACACACATACAGAATTTTGGTTTTATAACATTAATACGATTGTGGTACAGTACGCCACGCGATAGATGATTTTTAAATTTTTTTAGGCTACAATTTACGTAAAGGATTTTTTTCGGTTATTTGTTTTGATGTTTTATTTGGGAAATTATTTAAAATAGCCTCGCAATGGATACCAAAACGTGGAACTTAGATTTATTTTCTTCAGAGCCACAGAAAAGCACTAAGTACTCATATAACATTGTTTTAAAAACATTATTATTTGAATCGATTAACTTTAACTATTAATGTGAAGAAACAAACAGCACGCCTCTAATAAAATAAATATATTTAAATATACTTGTTTTATAGGAGAGGCGTGCACTGTTTGTATACGACAAAACATTTTTTAATTAGTATTAAAAAGAACCTTTTTCACCTCATTCCCAATTGCACATTTATACATTACAATTTTTTTGGTTTGGGTATATATTTATCGTGTACTGCCATAAAGCTAGTCGTGATAACTGTATACCCAAACTAAAAAAATGTAATGCTATATTAATATATTTAATAATAATAATATTACTGAATGTTGATTCAACAATGATTGCTCCTGTAGTCGTTTCAGTCCACGGTATTATAGCGAAAAGCTTTGACCAACATCTTAAAAGGCTTTCGCTTAGTTGTTGGAACAAGGGTCGGATACAGAAGGCGGTTATTCTTGAAACGGCGCGTATTGTGAGGAGGTTCCTCACTCTGGAGCCATGACCACCGGTTGCTTGGACCCCCGGGCCCCGCAGCAGGCGGATTGGATTTTTTTTTATAAATTTTTAATAGTGTTTTTTATAATTGTTTTATAAGCATTGTTTAAAATATAAAAACATTCTAAATAAATAAATGATATGTAAAAAATTAATCGTATAGGAAATTATGGTAGAACGTGAGAAGAGAAATTACAATAAAGGAAAACTATAATTTTAATGTCTAGTCTGGTAAAAATTGTTCCCGCTGTATCTTCTACGCTTGGACCACACGTAAAGGGCACAAAGTTTGCAGTAGGTATACAAGTGCCATAATTTCTCGATTCTGTTGATGACTCATTAAAATAACAGGATTGCAATGGGGTGGAATGTGCTAATATAGCACAATCGTAGCTTCGCTCAGCAAGGGGACGAAATAAAACAATTCAGATTTCTTTCAATTTGTACAATATTATAACAAACACAAAACTTTTGAAGGGATTGGGAAAAGTAAACTTGGCTTCTCGAAGTGGAAATGTTTTATTAATTACTGCTAAGTGATACATTTACTTTAAGTTTTAGTTTACCTATTTTTAACTTATTTCAAATTCCGGATAGTGGTTAATTTCTAATTTTTTTTTTGCTTTATTGCAGGTGATACGAATGTAATGCAATGCAGAACTTTTTATCGGGTTATAATCAACTTACTTAACATAATTTCAAACTAAACGCCCTATTCACACATATTATAATAGAAGGTATAGACCATGTACGATAAAACCGTTTGCGTTACTTACCTCTTAGCATTACCCAATCTCAAGGTACATCGGCCAGACGTAGAACGACCCTTCAAGTGTCCCCTGAAACTAGTTATAGAGATAATAAAATGTTTAGGGCTGCAGTTATCAGAGGATTGGAGACGGTTGGCGTCATAAAGTAACGCGACTGTAGCGGTATACACTTCAAAGAAATAGACCACATGGTCAAGAAAATATGTTTTGGCCATACTTTTTACTGAACAAAAACAAAAGGAATAAATTCATGATGCAGCAAACATAAATAAAAAAAGCTATATAAAATGTTTTGCGTAACCTTTTTTTTTATCGACTACAAGTTGGCCCTTGACTGCTATCACACCTGATGTTAAGTGATGATGCACTCTAAGATGGAAGCGGGCTAACTTGTTAGGAGTGGGACGAAAATCCACACCCCTTTCGATGTCATGTAGAACCGAAAGGGTTTCTACATGACATCGTACTGGAACGCTAAATTTCTTGGCGACACCTCTTTATCTCCCACCAGCAAGACCAAGACAAACTAAGAAAAATCTCAATCTGCCCCGCCGGGAATCGAATCCAGGACCTCCGTCTTATAAATCCACCGCGCATACCACTACGCTACGGAGGTCGTCAAAATTATTATTCTGTATTTACTAATACAGCACTTACTGCCAGGCTTTTCTTATTTTACGTCGTTACGTTACCAAATTACGAGTAGTAAGCCGGGTCTAGTGGTGCAGACTGATTGCGGTACCGATTTGTTTCAATTACGTGCTTGACGGTAATTAAACGCAAGTTAATGAAATTTTCAGAAAAAATCTAAGCCTGGAATTGGAAAATATTTGGTGGTGTACAGTAGATGTAAACTCCACATCCCCTTGTAGTGAAGCTTTACTAACTGATAATTAAGACTTTTTTATCACATAAACAGAGACCAAACACACAACCACCGCCCATCAGCTGCACCGGAGATACTTTTAATGCATTGTCGACCTTAAAATAATAATGCAGGTCGACGATGATAATAAAGGTCGGTCAGCCAGAGTACTGTAGAAGTTGTCTCTTGAGCGCGCTGCTCGGCAGGCGGAATATTCGATTGGCCGTTGAACCGCTGACGGCGCACTTTACAATTTACCTATCGACTTTGCATTTGCGGTTCCGTTCCCGTCTGCAGGCAAACGAAGGGGACGCTATTGGGAACTTCTGTTGGATTCCTTAATTACACATCAGGTTATAAATCAGTGTTAGGGAATTTCAGTGGAAGTAATATAATATAAGAATAAGCAGCAATTCAAAACTGTATTTTAAAAGAGGGCTACTTTATTCCGGCTCTTTTTAGCAGTCACCACACGAACACTAACATAACGTTACAACAGAGCTTGTAAACTAAGCCTACTACTGAAATAAATGAATTTTTGAAAGAAAATGGTCTTTTTACAGGTGCTGGCTGAAGCTTCGTACAGAAAACTGTTCTTTAAAATTAGAATGGTAAATATATAGCATATATAGATTGGTCAATCCATGATGGCTCGTCGTTTTTTGTTTTTCAAACGCTTACAGTGCAAGTGTGCAATAAAAACTGCAAGAATGTGAGTTTTATTACTACGTGACGAGTAGCAATGTGTACACACTCACACAAAGTGTCAAGTTAGTTAAGTCAACAAGAATGTCATGTTTGACTAGCAGTATATATCGGCTGTAACAAGCCAATCAAGTGACCTTTGTAGAAAAATTAAAGTCTAAGTCACCTTTAAAGATGTAGTTTATCATCATACGATACGTTTTTTTGACATTATAAATATAATATTGGTAAAAAAAATTAACGACTGATGTTCGAACTGTACTCCCCGCACCCTTCGGTTTCCCCTAGCGACAAAATAGTGAGGCGCGTCTTAATGAATTGACCAAAGTATACGAAGGCGTAAGCGACTGTAAATATAAATCATAATAGGTCTATTACTTATTAAAAAATGCAATTCCGATTAGTTTTGGGATATTACAAGACACCATACTGAAAACTCAAATTAACATCAATCTACCTACGTTGTATTTGTACTTAACGTTTACACTGCAAAATATATATAATATTAAGTATTAATGTTATCTATGACTGCCTCGTTTGTCTAGTGGTTAGACTATGTGGCTTCGATCACGAGGTCATGGGTTCGATTCCTGGGTCGGGTCACGGAATAATTCTGAGCTTTTTCATTCTTCTATGAAATATTCACTACATTCCAAGCCCGGGATCTAGAAGTTGGTGGTGTTACACCCCCGTGCCTCGGAAAGCACGTTTAGCCGTCGGTCCCGGTCACTATCATCAACATCTGATAGTGATCGTTAATAAAATGAAACATTATCACCCTAAGCCCGCCAACCCGCATTGGAGCAGCGTGGAGGGTGTACGCTCCATATACCCTCTCTTATAAGGAGGGAGGCCCTGTAGTGAACCGTTAATAGGCTGATAACGATGACGATGATGATGTTATATAACAGGCATTATTTGTTTAGTAATCAACTACCAAATCCTCTACATATAGCCAGTGACCTAATTCGTACAACTTAATGCATATTGTAAGAGAAATGATCACTATGCAGTCGGAGTGACAAGTTCATCCGTCTAGTGTGGAATTACCCAGTAACACGACAGCGTCGGGGGACAAAGAGCCGTTCTATGCAATCAGCGGATTAATTGTGCAGATTAGGTGCGCCACTTGCTCTTGGACATGCGTTAAATGTACCACCGTGACGTCATAATGCACGGACGCCATCAATACCCAGTGCAGAGGATAGAATGTGTAGGTGCCATCAATACCGACTGGTGTGTGACCAACGTGCGATTTACTTTATACAGGTTTATTGTACCCTTTTGTATATAAACAACAGGAAACATTACGAGTGGGCACATAATATATTAAAATAAATGACTCTTTTGATGATTACAGGCAAATTACCGTGGATAAAAAATTTTTTTTTAACAAAAAGTAGAACCGACTCAAAACGCACTAAAAAGTAAAAAATAACTGTGTCATTTAGTTGCTTTAATTTACTTAAGCATATCTAGGAGTCGGTGCCAGCCAAGTTTAAGGAACATTTATTTTACGTAGTAAAGCAGTTTGTGGGTTCTAGGTAATGGCCTTGGAAGTAGAAACCTTGGCTGGCACCGACTCCTAGATATGCTTAAGTAAATTAAAGCAACTAAATGACACAGTTATTTTTTACTTTTTAGTGCGTTTTGAGTCGGTTCTACTTTTTGTTAAAAAATTTTATTTCTTACTTTTTAGTGATTTATCGCCACGTACCGTACTCGTACTATACTGTCATAGTATATTATATGGCACTAGTAGCCATACCTACCGATACCGAGTCAAAAACCGAAATCGCTGTAAGCGTGCCTCCAAAATTTGAAGAGTTCCTTCAATTTCCCCAGGATATCATCAGCAGATCCTAACATGAGGACAATGGGATCACCTTGGATGTATGCCCTTTCTAATTAAAAAAGAATTATCAAAATCGAACAACACTGTAAAAAGTTATGCGTGGTCATACATAAAAAAAAAAAAAAAAAAATATACGTGTCGAATTGAGAACCTCCTCCGTTTTTTTTCGTCGGTTAAAAATACGAGGCATTTGTAGTGGCCATGCCTAATTTTTATTCCGATCAAGCGCAGCTACATGATAGGGCGGAAGGTCCGTCGCGTTATCAAATATTACAAACAATATAAGTAAATAGATGATCTGCTGATATCGTTTTAGGCGGACGTGCTTATTACGGCCGTAGCAGTTTTTTGTGATTGGTCCAATACAAACGATATTGTCAAGTATTTTTGAAATTGGCATACTTTGTGATATTACTGATATTCAATCGTTAAAATAAATTCAAAGATAATTATTGTGTTTATTAATTTTTGTCTATATTTTACCTCCAGCAATGTCATTAAACGATTAAATAGAAATTGTATAATTTGTAGCACAGGTTTCGTTCCAGCATAACATCATTTTTTTTTATCGAATACAAGTTGGTCCTTGACTGCTATCACACCTGATGTTAAGTGATGATGCAGTCTAAGATGGAAGCGGGCTAACTTGTTAGGAGTGGGACGAAAATCCACACCCCTTTCGGTTTCTACACGACATCGTACCGGAACGCTAAATCGCTTGGCGATACGTCTTTGTCGGTAGGGTGGTAACTAGCCACGGCGAAAGCCTCCCACCAGCCAGACCAAGACAAATTAAGAAAAAAGTCAATCTGCCCCGCCGGGAATCGAACCCAGGACCTGCGTCTTATAAATCCACCGCGCATACCACTGCGCCACGGAGGTCGTCAAATCAATAGTCTAAGATTCGCTGTTTATGTACCCACACCAGGCCACCGTAACCACATAGATCACTTTTTAACTGCACGATAAAGAGATGCGAACCGTACTGATGTTTATTGAGAGTATATGAACTGTGCCACATCTTTGCCAAAAAATATTATGTTGGTACTCTTATTACCAACATAATATTTTTTGGTAAAGATGTCCCATCCGCTTTTTCTTATGGCTTGTATTGGAAGGATAAGACCCGGGATAGGCGTGTAAAAAGCCGGGGCGCAATGCATGCCAATTCGTGCGCACCGGACACTGCCGGACGCGACGCCCACGGTACCGTCCGCACAAAACTGGCTAATCTTTTCTAATGCCCTATTATTTTTATTTTGAGACTTTTTAGCAGAAGTGTAAACCTCGTATTTTTTTCAAATAATTGAATTTTAAAATAAAACACAAACAGAAAATAAATAATAAATAAATATTATAGGACAATTACACACATCGCTATATAGCCCCAAAGTAAGCGTACTCGTAAGTAGCTTGTGTTATGGGTGCTATGATAACTGATGAATATTTTTATATATATTATACACAAATACTTATAATATATAGATAAACACCCAGACAGTGGAAAACATCCATGCTCACCACACAAACATTTTCCAGATGTGGGAATCGAACCCACAGCCTAGGACGCAGAAGCAGGGTCACAAACCACTGCGCCACTCGGCCGTCAAAAAGTATTAGCTGTTAACAACAGCTGTCGCCCTGAGCTTGCCAATCTGCATTGGAGTAGCATGGTAGGCTTTAAGTTCCTCTTCCGTATCAAAGGAATGAGGACTTCACTCTAGAGTAAGTCTTAATTATAACGATTAACAGAGTTTGGCTATTAAGAGTAGAGACTGAAATCACCCGGCAAATTAAAAAAAGGGAAGGCATTCCCAAATTACGGGAATTTGCAGCAACTAAGTTTGATACTAGCAATTTTTTTTATTTTACATGCGTTATTATGCAAAAATTTCGAATTTTTATTTATTCGTCAGGCGATTTGGCTTTAGTCAAACTCTCTTTCAGTAGTCAAACTGTACCTACTAATATCATGTACACTGTACTGTACGTGTGAAATTTTATGCATTATATAATACGAATAACTGCTGGCATAAATTCTGTATTTATACTTCAAAAACGAGCAATTCGGTCGATATATAAACTAAAACCCCGTGGGTCCCTTCGTGATCAATTTAAAGAAATAGGAATCCTTACAGTAGCCTGTCAATATATATACAATAACCTAGTCTTTGTCAAACAAAATATAAATATGTATAAACAGAAAAAGGACTTAAACGATCGTCTTCTTAGGAATCGACATAAATTAGTTTTATCAGCGTATCGCCTCTGAAAAGTTCAAAAGTCATTCTAGGGTGTACATTTCTACAACAAGATGCCCAATTCAGTTTTAGATCTGCCATTGCATAAGTTCAAGCAATGTATTAAAACTCACTTACTGAGTCAAGGTTATTATACTATAGATGAATTTTTAAATGAAAAAGAGGTTGAGAGGCAATTGGATCAGCTTTCAACTTCACACAAGTAGTAGAATAAATAATTTTATGTAACAATACAGTTAATATTGTAAAAATTATATGATTTAGAATTAGAATTTGAATTAGGTATAATTTCGTGCCTATTCTATTGTATTCAAGGAATATTTTTTTTTAATATGACACAATTTTGCCGACGGTACCGGCGGGCGGCCGTGACCGGTGTGTGAATCAAGTCCAGTTTCAATTTGCCCTCAACCCTCCCTCCCGCCGGGTGCTTGCACCGGGCCCACTATTTCGCAACTTAGCCCCTTTAAAAGAGACTTGCGGGTGTTTTCTTTGGCGTCTGCTTGGTCCTGATTTTTTGCTAAAACATGTACGTTTATGTACATACATTTTGTTGATGTTTGGTTGTATAAGGTTAAAAACATTTACATACATAAGCTCGCAGGTATACATACAGACTTGAAGTGCCTTCACCTTTTAATTTTACAAGATGCAAACAATAGTGGGTAGACTATATTAAAGGTTAGTACACCTAACTACCTTCAGGGGGTCTATTAGTAGAGATTCTTAGGAATCCGAATTTTTAGAGTAATTCTTGATTCTAGTTGTTCCTGAGATAACGGATCATGACAGGCAGACAGAAATACACAATCAACAAACGTTACACTTTTATTAAAAGCATAACTTTAAAAATGGCAACTACAAAACTATGCAATGTTTGTGCAAAAAAAATGTACGTCGACCAAAATTTTCCGTCAAATTGCACCCGAGATTTACGGGTATCTGGG
Source organism: Mycalesis mineus (assembly GCA_034621355.1). Classification (NCBI taxonomy): domain Eukaryota; kingdom Metazoa; phylum Arthropoda; class Insecta; order Lepidoptera; family Nymphalidae; genus Mycalesis; species Mycalesis mineus. The sequence continues at coordinate 927,558 of CM067886.1, forward strand.
TTACAAAATTACGGCGGCGGCGTCGAAAGCGAAATATATTTTCGATATGAAATGTAAATTCTTATTTACGATAGACCCCGCCATATTCCTGGCGCGGGTGTGAATTGCCCTCGCGCTGTAAATATCGAATATTTCACCGAACGGACGTAAAAGTGAGTCATATTTTTCGAAAAGTTTATTACCACTGGCTTGGAAGTTGTCACAAATCGATGTCACAATTTTGGGTGCATACAGCACCCTCATAAAGGCATTGCTGACATAAATTTTACATGAGTTTAACCATTTTATGTTGAAGTAATGATCTGCGTTTAGACAACAGTAGCGGTATTCTGAAATGTTATATTTATCTAATATACTACTTGACAAAGTGAGCTTCAATTTTGGCGCTTTTTCATTATTCAACACTTTTTTAATAAGATTTTATGAGGAATTTATACCTCATGTCAAATGTCAATGTCGTGTTATTCGCATCGCTACAGTGTAGACCCGTTTTGGATAAAACTTTTAATCGACGATCGAGACGTTCTTATACTTCGAAAATGCATTTAGGCGCTTTTTAAGCGATTTTTTATATGAGCTTTTGATCTATCACCTAATGGTTATGATACATTAGATAAGAAATAAAATATTATTAAGCACACTAATAAGTAAAAAGTAACCTAAAAATATGAATATCGACATATCGCAACATCAGACAATAACGCAATGTTCTTTTATAGTTGAGACTGTATATTCTGCAAAATCTGACACATAGTCGCCTACCACGCTGCAATCGATCTTCGTCGTATGGTGAGATTTACGACCGCCACGTTGCATATTGCTCGCTAGACTTGACATGTGCAGCAGGCATGCACGTAACACGGCAGCAATGGACTGTCAAACGCAGTTTATATCAGATTTATTGCTCTGGTTCTCACTAGGATATTCGGTAACACCAGTGGGAGCACAAATCAGTAATTTAATTAAAACTGTTCTTTTTCTCCTTCATAAAAATGGAGGTTTTGTATTTGACTTACGTCCACAATTTTCTAAAGAATAATGACATGCGATTTCGGGTTTTCCTTATTTAGGTAAATGCATATTTTTCATGAAAATCTTGGTGTACAAAATATGATTCGATTTGTCCCAAAAATATAAGTATGCGAAGAAAATAATATTCATGACAACATTTTATTTACGCTAATACATATTTATTTCATAGGTCTATAATAATTATATTATAGTTCCACATATCAATCTACACTAAACCCTGCCATACTTCATTATTTTACGCACTATGTATACCTAAGTCGAAAGTTAACTGTACGTTATTTTTTATTTATTTTTTATTTAAGGATCGTGAAACTGGTTACAATCATAAAAATTACACCTTGTTAAAACACAATCCAGAAATACACTTAATTGTAACCTACTCGACACGACCACAGCATGCTTACAATAATTTACGAGAACACTACAAAAAGTAACTTAAAATTAACAATAATATTATACATGGGATAGTATCTGATTATATTTTTCATAGCTCTAGAATTGTATTGAGAACTTCTATTTCCGTATTATTGAAATACAATGGACTGTATTACAACTAACTCAGAACAACATTTTCAGATTACTGTTCTTTTGTAGTTGAGTACATTTTATTTTTCCGAATCAAAGTTTATTGAACAATATTTCGACATCTATTGAACATTTAACTTTCACGTAAAGTTTGGCCCACTTTCATCGGGTAATTCGAATCGCCCGACGGCGCTCCGTTACGTCTATTGAATATGAACTCTTGTACAACTATTGTATTGTTTACCGTTTAATTTTTAGTGCTGGACATTGTTTTTCGGAAAGTTCTGAGCAGGAAATAATAATTTATTGCATCGAACACTACATTTTCTACCCTATTTTGTTAAAGTAAGGATAAGTTTTATATATTTTTGCGAACTATGTGCATAATATATTTGTGTTTTTGTAGCATAGTGTATCATGTTAGCGTATGCACTTTTAGTTAACGTACTTGTAATTGTATAATAATCCGTTTACATTTAATAGCGAAATAGCGAAAAGCTTTGATCAACATCTTAAAAAGTTTTCGCTTAATGTTGGATCAAGGGTCGGATACAGAAGGCAGTAATTCTTGAAACGTCGCGTATTGTGAGGAGGTTCCTCAGCCCGAAGCCCTGACCACCGATTTCTTGGACCCCCAAGCCCCGCAGCAGGCGGACTAGATTTTTTTTATAAATTTTTATAATGTTTTTTTTATGATTTTTATAAGCATTTTTAAAAATTTAGAAAAGAATTGTAAATAAATAAATGAAAGGAAAAGACGTTTAAACTTTTATATATTAGTCGTAACATTTTATGTTCAGTTGAATTTAAACTTTCACGCACTTTAAATTTACTAAGTTTTTTTAATCGACGAAAAAAAACGGAGGAGGTGCTCAATTTGACACGTATATTTTATTTTTTTATGTATGACTACGCATAACTTTTTACAGAGTAGTCCGATTTTGATAATTTATTTTTTATTACAAAGGACATACATCCAAGGTGGTCCCATTGTCATCATATTAGGATCTGATCATGATATCTTAGGGAAATTGAAGGAACACTTCAAATTTTAGAGGCACGGTTACAGCGATTTCGGCTTTTGTCTCGGTATCGGTAGCTTTTTGGCTACTAGTGCCGTATACTATGACAGTATAGTACGAGTACGTTATGTGGCAATAAATCACTAAAAAGTAAGAAATAAAAATTTTTAACAAAAAATAGAACCGACACAAAACGCACTAAAAAGTATAAAATAACTGTGCCATTTAGTTGCTTTAATTTACTTAAGCATATCTAGGAGTCGGTCACAGCCAAGGTTTCTACTTTAAAGACGTTACCTAGAACCCACAAACTAAGTATAATGTTCCGACTTGGCTGGCATCTTCATGGATATGCTTAAGTAAATTAAAGCAACTAAATGACAAAGTTATTTTTTACTTTTTAGTGCGTTTTGATACGGTTCTATTTTTTGTTAAAAATTTTTTGTTTATATTTATTATTCTTCGAACCCAGAACTTCACGATCAAAGCTACGTAGGCTTACCACTAGACCAAAGAAGCAGTCATAGTTTTTACACATGTCAGTAAAAATGCGTGAAGAAGTACATTAACTTTTAATAAGCTACAAAAAAGCATTAGCGCCCTCTCTCCGAGACGTATTTAAAAATAGATGAAAAAATGAATGACCCGTCCATACAACGACGACACCCTGTTACATTTTGAATTATGTTCTCATCGAGCTAGATAATAACTGTTTTTGTAACATCCGCTACGAGATGATCTATTTGCTTATGACGCGTGTTTTGTCATCTATTTTGAATTGAAACGTAATCTATGCATCCAAACATTATGATAAATAATTTGTCGTTATCACCGGACTGACTCGTCAAAACTCCTGGTTTTTTGAGACACTTCTTATAGAATTTTTAATGGAATGGGAAAGGGAATGCTTAATGAGTATAGGTATGTTCTTTCAGAATAAAGACAAATCTATCAAAATGTATAATTTTAAGAATTGAAGAAAATATGTGTATCAATAACCATTGTCAAAAATAGATCTTTCAATTTAAAAAAGTATTTAGATCCTTTCAAAATATTTTCATGAAAAATAAGGTAAATGAAGAAATTAGTGGAGAATGAAATGTAAGGTAGAGCAAAGCTTTTTTATATTCCCTTACATCATTCTTATTTTTTAACCGACGAAAAAAAAACGAGGAGGTTCTCAATTCGACACGTATATATTTTTTAAATTTTTTTTTTTATGTATGACCACGCATAACTTTTTACTTTTTTTCATTAAAAAGGGCATACTCATCATGTTAGGATCTGATGATGATATCCTGGGGAAATTGAAGGAACTCTTCAAATTTTGGAGGCACGCTTACAGCGATTTGGGTTTTTGTCTCGGTATCGGTAGCTTTTTGGCTAGTAGTGCCGTACAATATGCTATGACTGTATAGTACGAGTACGTTACGTGGCGATAAACTGTGTCATTTAGTTAATTTAATTTACTAAAAAGTACTTACTTAAGGACGTTACCTGGAACCCACAAACTGCTTTACTACGTAAAATAAATGTTCCTTAAACTTGGCTGGCACCGACTTCATAGATATGCTGAAGTAAATTAAAGCAACTAAATAACACAGTTATTTTTTATTTTTTAGTGCGTTTTGAGTCGGTTCTATTTTTTATTGAAATTTCTTTTTATGTTACAAGCTAACATTTGACTGTAATCACGCCGGATGGTAAGCGAAGAAGCTTCTTGGAACGCTTCTTTTCTCTCTCGAACGATTTAGCTATATGATACTGAGTGTCTACGAATCCTTGTTTAAAGTTATTTGCAAACCCTCATCTTTCTCTAATTTAAGATTTACAGCAGTATCCAAACCAAAATAAGGGTTCAAGGCCGTGCTTCTAGATAGGAACATAATAAGTCTATTATATACCTACTCTGTTCAATGCCACTCGACAGGCACTAAATCTGAGGTATCGTTTTGTGACTTTCATAGGTGTCATAACCCAAGATGCCACCACCCAAACGCCCTTGTCCTTAAAGTAAAGAACAACAATACAATTCTATTCATGCGGCTAAGATAGTACAATGAGACAACACCTCTATTCAGAGATAACAATTACATATTTTGCTTGACAATACAACAATAAGCCTCCGAAATGCCAACCCCGTGTCCCATATAATATAAAAGTAGCTAGTATTATGTGTATTTTGTTTTTCTACGTCTTTAAACGCGCTTCAGACGTGGCAACATTATTTTGTTGCATCTTTTTTTTTTATTGACTACAAGTTAGCCCTTGACTGCTATCACACCTAATGTTAAGTGATCATGCAATCAAAGATGGAAGCGGGCTAACTTGTTAGGAGGAGGATGAAAACCACACCCCTATCGGTTTCTATACGACATCGTACCGGAACGCTAAATCGCTTGGCGGTACGTCTTTGTCGGTAGGGTGGTGACTAGCCACGGTGAAAGCCTCCCACCAGCCAGACCAAGACAAATTAAGAAAAATCTCAATCTGCCCCGCCGGAAATCGAACCCAGGATCTCCATCTAACAAATCCATCGCGCATACCTCTGCGCCACGGAGGTCATAAAAAATAAATTTGAAACTAAACTCCTTAAATTTGTTTTACGTTTCGACATTAAATGCAAAAATAATTTGCACTAAGTTATTTAATCTTGTTAACTTGTAAACAAAAAACATTCTACAACTCTATATCCGAATTATGATATTCTCAACCCTTTTATTAATGCTTACCAACAAAAATTGTCCGCTTTAGCTATGAGGATTTGAAGAATATTAGGCTTGTCTTTCTTTATTTTATGTGTGACTTTTCCACGTATATGTTCTACGCGTATATGATTTTTAAATTAATAGGTCAATTAAATCAATTTTTAAATTTTATTAATCATACGTCTGGTTTTTGTCGATTTGGTAAAAAAATATTTATTACCAAATCTCCAGATGTAAGTTATAACGTCTGTAGAGCGTCCGTCGGGAAGGATACAACAATGTTTTGTCACCGCAAACCCATTGTTAGTTCTTCCAACAAAAGAAAGAGAACTACAAAAAAAAAACTATATTTCCGTGTCATCTTTTATGTCACTTTTGACCTGTTTTTAGTGACACTCTATTTGGAAGATCAAATACCTGACCTTAGCAATAATTTTTAGCTATTTACAAAAAAATCTCGTAATATATGAGTACAAAAGAAAGGAGAAAAAAGTGTTTATTCTAAAAAATTATATGTAATATTTTGGTACCATTGACATATTTATAGTTAGTACTATGGACTTCGGGTGTTATGCAAAATTCACGACAAAAGTGTCCCGAGATATATAGAATGTATTTGTATTTTATAAACAAAGTTATAACTTATAGTTATTAAAATAATCGAGTGTGAAGGACGGACCAACGGACCAACGGACGAACGGACGAAAGGGTTCCATTTTACCATTATGATAAAACTTCTTTGATTAATATACATGACATAAAAATAAAAGTTTATTAATTAAAATTATTTTCAATTCAAAACTGAAGGGATTAAAAAATTCAAATATTAAACAACAAAATAACTCTATGCAGTCGTTGTTCTAAAACATTATTGACGTGTATTCTCTCAGTAAGCTAATATGAGACTGAATGCGATTAGGAATCTTTTTCGCGTTTTAGCTCTCTTTTGGTTCGGGCACTTTTAAGCGCTGAACCGAAGTCCATAGTATTAATAAGTCAATGTTTGGTACTAAAAAATTATAAAAATATTATAGTATTTTGCTGTATCTTGGTCACCAAAAGCTGCGTTTCAGCTTTGGAAAGGCTAAAAAAAAATTATGTTTCTTTTATTGTATGTAGGTTTGTAATAATAATTTTAATTTACACTTAAATAAAGTAATTTTTCAATTCCTACTTAAATTTTACAACCTTGTAATCGTGTTGAAAAGAAAACTGGCTTAAAAAGAATTCGTCTAATTTTTATCCAATCAACGAAGACCCGCTCCTTTCGCAAAATTATTATTATGGAGATTTATACGAAGAGAGTTTATTTGGTTATGAAGAACTTGAGGCAATGAATATAGAGGGACGAAAGTATTTTTTTTCCACAAACTCTCTTGGCCTATTGTTTCAATGGACGGGATGAACTCGGGCCCCTTCGCCACTTTCCTGTTATTATAATGTTACAGGAAGTTCGCAAATTCTCATAAGGTGTGGCGGAATTCTGCGAGTCCCTTTTTAGGAAGTATTCGTTTTAGAAACCATTCAGTTTTATTTGTTTATTAAAACTAATATAAAGCTAGAAAAACTGAAAATAAAAAAAAATTTTGTATTTTAGATTCGGGTATGTTTTTATGGTATTATATTATTAATTATTAATATAAAAATCAGTTTGTTCGAAGAGCCTATGCACGTTGGGATCTCATGTTGTTTAAATGGAATAGTGACGTTGTTTAAAATTCCTCAAAAAGTATGTCCGGACTTCGATAGATATTATGATGTTAATCATGATAATATCTTTAAAGACAAAGCTAAAAGGATTATTTGTATGTTACTTGGTTTTGATACTAGTATTATGTTTAAAAATACCAGTATACCTAATTGAAAACAGAATGTACTTTCAAATTATTATTGACAGTCAGATTTTAAAAAAAATTCACACAAAGCAACTTATAAATGTTGATCGTTGCTAAAATAAAACAATTATTGTTGAATAATGATTTAATTAAATAAGATTAGATGTGGTTTTACCAATTCATCTAAAATTATAGGAATCGAATTGTAGTCCTAATAACATTTCACATTATGGATAGATTTATTAGGGGATACTAAATTATAAAACGAATCCCAACAAATGATACCGTTTAGTGTTGATAATGTAAATAAATACTTTAAATCGCGTACAAATAGCATCGATAAGAGCGGCGGGGGCACAAAGCCCTATGAAAAATGGCGGAGCTTAACCCTTCACCGGCGCAGGTCGAGCGGACCCAGGGCACAGGTAATTAGAAGGCGCGCAGTGACAATTTGTTTCCGATGAATAATATAGATGGTGCTCGTTAAACTTGCAGTCTGGGAGCTGGATTGTTGTTCGTTCACGTTGCGAATATAAAAACTCGAAACTAGTTACTTGTAAAATGATGTTATTTTATAACTATCTGCAAAAAATGTAAATCACATTTAAGGACTTTCATATTTTAATGTTTATGTAGGTATGTATATTGTTCCTTGTGTTGAAGTTTAATAAAAAATAATATAATAAATGATTATTCAATCACATAATATTAGTTGTGTCTAGAATTAGTACACTAAATGCCTAATATTATACAAAGTAATAAGTAATTTAAATTAACTAAAACCTAAGAATAATATACTTTCTCACAACAACAAGTGAACGAAGAAACTTGCCTTGACAAATTGCTAACAAATAAAACGACAATGTAAAACAATCAAAAACAAAATCGTCCCCCATTAGAAGCGGAGGCGTGCCGTATCACACGACAATACATCTGATACAAACTTGCTATCAACTGAGAAAAGTTATTAAAGCGCCTCTCAATATTTTATACGAGCGAAATCTCCAAGGGTCGATAGCGAAGTTTGAGGACAATTCGTCTAAAAGTTGGAAGCGGAACAATAAATCAATGTGTCGAATAATTGCTCCTCATCGGAGACTTGGGGAGTCGGAATCAAAAGTTACTAATCACCGGCTCGGTATTAATAAGGCGCTCAGGAAAATACATTTCGGACCAACTTTCTGAAGGCTTTGGGACTTTTGTGCCTTGAACGTTCACCGGTTAGGTTCGGGACAATTTTTTTAGTATGCGAATATTGTTAGTAGGTTAGGGTAGGTTTTATACGGGTTTTAAATATTATATATGAAATACTTAATTGTTTTGGCATAAACATTAATCATTTTGGCCTTTTCAGTCATGGTTATAATTCAGCTTCAGATATTACGTATACAGTTAGAAAAGTGTTTGCTTAATAAGTTAAAATTAATCCTGTTGATAGGCTTATTCTGAGATCTGCATCGTTTATAACTAAGAGCAATCAAGTAAGGAAACCATTGTACCTAAACAGTCCATTTGTTTAAATGGTACGATACCGCGAACAAACACAGACAATTTATAGTCACAACATTCCTCTTTTTTATGCTATAGGTTAAAAATTTTGCCACCAACCACACAGGTACCTATATCATTGGTTGTGTAACTTTTGCATATAAAATGTTAAAAATGAACATAATTCGCACGTGAAAAATGTGAGCGTTGTAAATTCTAAAAACATTCTCCTGACGTCGTAATGTGGAAATTTGATTGCATTAACATTTTGTCGCAATAAACGCGGAGGGTAGGCAAATAAATTTTGCACAGGGGGATGATTATATTGTTGTAAATGTCATAAAATTATGATTGCTCATAGTACGAATGTGCCGTGGTATTGTTCCGACGTGGCATTTGCCGCGTTGGCAAAATATTTATCTTATAGCAGATCACAAGTACAAGTTTGATTTGTAGAACTTTTTAACTGATATCAGCTTTTTATAATAGCATAGTGCATGAATTGGAGCTTACACTCTCCACGTTGCTCCAATGCGATCTGCAACATGAGCTTTCTATACTTCTTCTGTTAGGGGTGAATTGGACCCAACTCGCTGGCTCAATGCGGGCGTTGGGTGATAACCTTTTCCTCTGTAACGTTATCCCTGTCTGATATTAATGAGAATGACCTAGACGGACGGCTTAACGTGCTCTACGAGGCACATCTAATACCACCAACTTCCAAACACCGGGCTGAAAATTCCTCTTCTTTCTTTTTGAATTTTTGGAAGAAAGACATGCTCAATATTACAAGCAGACTCGAATCGGGGACTTCGTGATGCATAGCTACATTTTCTTCCCTCTGAATAAAAAAAGCAATAAAATGAATAAGTTATTCATAATTCATGGTAAATTTGTACAACTAGAAACGCCTATTCTATTCAATCTCCTAAATTAAAGTGACTATTTTAATCGGGCAACTTAAATAAATATTTTTTATGTCATTCACCTAAATATAATGATCAAATTTTTACAGCTGTAAAGCAAATCTACACTACTACTACTTGCTTGGTTCAACGCGATAATCTCAGAAATCACTGGTTCAAATTAAAAATCAATGTTGAATGCCATATTAATTGAGGAAGTCATTCGACTACATATTTTAAACTTACGCGAGTGAAACCGTAGGGCACATCTATATACTAAATATAAATAGTATATGTAATCGTTCGCAATCTAAAATGTACATAACCAACTAAAAAAAACCCTTCAGCCGCGACAATCCGTCGCGCTTTCACACGCGCTGCGAATGTTTGAAATTTAAAATTTAATTACTACAGCCTCCTGCAGCTCTCGTGTTAATCTCTCACACGGTGCGTACAAAGCAATTTTTAATTACGTTTCGCAAGTCCTTACTATTGATTAAAAAGAATTCCCAAAGGCACTGCGAATAGGACTTAACATCTTTAGTGGAAATGTATCGCCGTATGTAAGGGATTTTCGGGGAAATGCTTTGAAACTGAGGAAGATTAAAATTTTTATATTGTATTTTTTGTAAGCTGGATTTATTTAAACGTAACAGTAATTAATTTTTCATTCAAATTAAATTAATTAAAATGGTTAACTTCAATTGACGTGGGCAAACGTTAGCATGTGCTGCCAAATATTACCTCCACAATTTAATGTTTTTAATCAATAAGCATTAATAAACCTACTTAAGATTATCGTTATCATATTCTTTAGCTGTCACAACAAATATAATTTTTTTTTATTTTAGCCGTAAAAATCAGTTACTATCCGTCAATGTTAATAAAAATAAAACGACTTAAGACCCTCATAGTTTTAAGTTCATCTTTACAATTGTGTTAGAAACGAATGTATTTCCTGTTCAAAATGAACGTCTAGACTCCTAGTGAATAAAATAAAATAATTTAAACATTAATTTGAATGGGTACAAAAATCGTTTTCAAATTACTTAAGCGTCTCACTTAAAACGCAAACAAAAAACAGAGATAAAATAAAACTGTTATTTTCTTTTAAAATCCTCGCGGTTGTTCATGATGCACTAGCCTAGCTATAACTCAATTCTTATCTTCCTATCTTAACCTCGGATCGCAGTAAATTAATTAGACTTAGTCGCCCGCTGCAGTCGCCTGGCTAATTTACTTAAACAACCTCTTTTTACGGATCTCCCCGCTTTATCACAATGGGATAACTGAGTCTTGAGTTATATTTTTAGTTACTTTAATCTTGATAATGTTTTCTTGACTATACGTCGGCTGAAAGAAAGATGAGTATTAGCTATAATTAAAGACTTTAGTATATGTAACATTAAACTTATTTGCAACCATACACTCGATTGACTTAAAGTTTAATATACTCGTATCTTCTATCAACATTATCGTTTCTAGATGTTAAAGTATAAGAATAACATAAATAATAAGAACGGATTAGTCGATTTTCCGACGTGAATGGGATATGTAGGCTGCATCTTTTTCTGCTTACCATCAGGCCTGATCGTAGCCTACAGTATATAAAAACATCTACGAGGGTAAAATCACTAGGTAAAGCTGGATATAATACAAGACAAACAAAAAGTTAAAAAAAGCTAGAAATTTATAGCTCGATCTTTACCATTACACTAAAAAGCTAATAAATGTAATTTTATAATTATTTTCTCAATTCTATTACATATTTTAACCCGCCTACGGCGAAACCAAAGGGTTAAGGTCCCTATCTTACACATTTTTGTAATAATGCATTATATTTTGTAATAAGGATTATTTTCTTTTTAAACCCTTTATTTACATAGTTGGGTCTTTATAGATTTTAAACTTTATTTTATTCAATTAGTCAGTTAGTGTAAAAATATAATAGAACGTAAAACAAAACAAGCTTGCAAATGAATAAAAACCTAGTTTGAATTCCAAGCGCCTACAAAGAATAAATTATTTTTTCGCATCCTCATGAATAACTTAACATACAATAGCATGTAGGTCAAGACACACACTTCGCACTTTGTAATGCAAGTGTTGTTTCAACGTAATTAGTGTTGCTAAGCCAACTTTGGCTCAATAGCCTAACGCCATGGCTGCTAACCATTCTTTGTAGAACCATACATACGCTTACGCCCTGCCTTTATAGAAATTGACAATTGAATCATGAATAAAATGTATAAAAACTTCACTTTGTAGAAAACAAAAACTGCTTGCCTCGTTGGTCCAGTGGTTTGCCCGATCATGTCAGTTGGGAAATATAAGTTTTTAAAAAAATTGGTATCTGTAAAGCGTTTACTGAGGATAGTTGAACGTGACAATGTCTTGAATTCTGTGGAATGAGCATTAATTTCTTTTTAAACCCTTTAATTTAAGTTGGTTTTTATAGATATTAATTTAAACTAATAAAATAATTGATTTTGATTTTATAAATTTATAATAAATATATTAATTTTTAATTTTAAATGAATATAATTAATAATTATATTTAATGCGGAAGTAATCAGTTGGCTTCTTTGTCGTGCACTTCAATATACATAGAACGCCTCAAAGCGAGGTAACGACGCATGACGTCATGTTTTTTCGTGCGTGCAGCCGGCTCTATCGAATACAAGCGTTGCAAATGTTGCAATAAAAATTCCAAGCTGTTGGTAGTCAGTTACGCTCCAGAGAGCACGTTAAGTCGTCGTTACCAGACATGTATCATTGTTTTACAGTCAAACATTAACTTCTAATAATAACGTTAATTGTTGTCATTTGGCCCACCATATACTCTAATCTCCAAAATCCTCTCCCATACCTTTTGTACCAATAGTTCATTTATAAAAAACAAACGAATGCAAACAGCAACTTACACGTTTATGCGTAATCTTATCTTGAATTTATAATCAAATTCCATTATAATCTTATATTTTAATGCAAAAACTGTTGCATAGATTTTGTTACAGAAACAGATTACCCACTCAGGTATCAGGCGTAGTCACCTCGAGATTTGACTCAATACAATGAAAGCTATTTATCCCAGAAAACTGTGTTTCAACGATGAAGTTACGCGTCAACTTGTCCTCACATAGTTGGGAACTTCTAATCAATCAGGCCTTACATTCAACATTTCAGTACGGATCTCGGCAATCCGGTTAGCTCGTTAACCTTTTCTGTCTCACTCTGTACTATGAAGTGCTTTTTGAATGTTCGCAAACGGGCTACATTAATAGCCCGGGATATAAATTCAGCTTCATAGCCGAGCAATATTGTTAAAATCCTATCGGTAGGTATTCATCGATTAGTTTTTGCAACTTTGTTATGAATAAATATAGCGATAGATTTACTGGAAAAATTTCGTTTTATAGCAATCAATCTAAACTAAAAATCTTGTATTTTTATTATGAAATTGAATGTGTCATTCATTGAGTTTTGTAGTATAAAATTTTTTAACAAAAATAACCGATTCAAAATCCACTAAAAAGTAAAAAATAACTGTGTCATTTAGTTGCTTTAATTTACTTAGCATATCTATGAAGTCGGTGCCAGCAAGTTTAAGGAACATTTATTGAACGTAGTAAAGCAGTTTGTGGGTTTTAGGTAATGTCCTTAAATTTGTTAAGTAAATTAAAGCAATTAAATAGTTATTTTTCACTTTTTAGTGGGTTTTGAGTCGGTTCTATTTTTTGTTAAAAATTTTTATTTCTTACTTTTTAGTGATTTATCGCCACGTAACGTACTCGTACAATACTGTCATAGTATATTATACGGCACTTGTAGCCAAAAAGCGAAATCGCTGCAAGTGTGCCTATACAATTTGAAGAGTCCTTTCAATTTTCCCAGGATATTTTATCATCATCAGATCCTAACATGATGACAATGGGACCACTTTGGAAGTGTGCCTTTTCTAATAAAAAAAGAATTATCAAAATCGGACAACTCTGTTAAAACTTAATGTGCGGTCATACATAAAAAAAATGAAAAAAATATACGTGTCGAATTGAGAACCTCCTCCGTTCTTTTTCGTCTGTTAATAAGGTTTTAAATTAACAACAATACCTTTGTTATTTTACCAGCATTTTATTTTTACATTCTTATTATTTTCTTTGTTTTTAAATCGTTAGTACGGTCTATAAACGGTAAAACGTAATAGTAAAAATACATGTATAAATTGTTCAATAACTAGCCCGTTTGTTATTATGCTCTTAGGAAATGAATAGAAAATTGTTGCAATAGGTTTGAATAGCGGTTAGTAGTCCGGAAAATAGTTCGTGCCCTCTATGTACGAGTATGTAAAGGCTTTTGGGATGATTTTTTTTACTTTTCTTGATGCTTTTACAAGTGCACTAAACATTTTTATTACCAGCGACTGTAAACTGAAAACTATGAGAAAGGCTTCATAAAGATTAAAGTCAGCTAAAATTATCATGCTATTTCTTGGCTTTCATATGGAAACTCGGTACACTGAATATTTCATAGAAAAATATCAATAATAACATTTTATTACAGTTTCAAGTGTCCAATTTTGATGGAAATTAATTAGTGGAAATATGCGATAACTAAGCATTTATTTTGCGATTGACTTACTTTATTGTGATACGGTAAAAAAATATATTTACTGTTTATTTATTTATTTATTTAAGTACACTAACAATATGCATATAAAGGCATAGACGTTAATACAATTATAATAATGCTCACATTTATTTATACGCATATCAATAACTAGTGTACATAACACTCACCATAAAAGAACATGCAAACAGTCAAATAATCAGTAAATGAAAGAGGAACGAAAAAAATTAACTAAATTACTAAGATTTTTTTTAAGAGTGGAAAAGAATTACAAAAACCTGTACTGTTTCATAACATTATTCTTTTTGTGAGATTACGTTAAACTCCGGAAGACTAAACCAATTTTCACGTGGCTCTCACGGGTAGGTAGACCGCTAAAGGTATATAAAAAAAAATTGATTCCTTACAAATATCTTGTTATTTTGCTTATAATTTATATATTTAACTGCCTTATTAGTCCACTATTTAATTTAAAGTACGAACCAAATATTTAACTTAAAGCTTTCTCATACAATATTCTGTACCAATGATACTTATAGCCAAGACTTTATCAAAATGGTATCACAATATTTAACAAAACGGAAATTTGACCCCAGTTGAGTATTTACGATTTATGGACTAACCCCCCTCCTCCCAAGAAGACGTACGGGCCATTTAACTAATCCACTCCACTGAGTGCCCATTCCGTGTTCCAGTTTTACATACAAATTTAATAAACTCGAAAATAACTTGCCGTGTTACCAACTTTATTTTGAAACGTTCTTGTTTTGTAGGCGTATTGTCACTATCATACCTCATATATGTATAGGCTTGTAACTGTGAAACTTATGTAACTGCTGTGATAATAATAATAATCTTTATTGCTATGAAAACCATATACAATGCTATTACCGGTGGTCTCCACACTAGGGAACCTGTATCGTGGAGACCTTAGTCGATTAACCATTGCAGGGTATCTATGGACTAGTTGAAAATAGTATCTAAATTAATAATAAGTAACCTCCAATATTAAGCTAAAATTATGCTAAACACAATAAATAAGTATATAAATTAAAAAATTACATGTGAATTTGACCTAACAAAATATATAAAAATGAGAACAATTAACATCTTATTTTGAGCAAAAAAAAAACAAAATAGGCATATAATGTGCTCTGTATTATAATAACGTAGTTACTTTGTTTTAGTCAGCGTTAGTATGTGCTCGTATCTATGTAGGGTAGGGTTTTTAACCAGCACGTTATAATTTTTTCGCTTCATTTGTTGTGCATTTCCTAAGATTGCAGAGCTTTCCTGGTCTAATAACTAACAGTTTAGTCCTGGGGTTAAGTGACAGGACGGCTTATGAATTCGGTTTAACTTTTTTACTCGTGAAGTTGTACTCTCATGCTTAAGAGAGCAAATTATGACTTCGTTCGTTATCTATATATAACACCTGTGTGTAAACTTTGTAAAGCTTATCTTTATTTCTTCTTACACCTTGGTTGATTTAAGCTTCAAGTTCTCCCTTACCACGCCGAATAGGTACCTGCAGGCATGGCGCTTAATTGGCCCATGAAATTATATACATATATATATATATATATATATATATATTATCAACTACAAGTAGGCCCTTAACTGCTATCACACCTGATGTTAAGTGATGATGCAATCTAAGATGGAAGCGGGCTAACTTGTTAGGAGTTGGATGAAATCCACACTCTTTTTCGGTTTCTACACGACATCGTACAGGAACACTAAATCGCTTGGCGGTACGTCTTTGTCGGTAGGATGGTAACTAGGCACGGCGAAAGCCTGCCACCAGCCAGAACCAAGACAAATTAAGAAAAATCTCAATCTGCCCCGCCGGGAATCGAACCCAGAACCTCCGTCGTATAAATCCACCGCATACCACTGCGCCACGGAGGTCGTCATAATTATATCCTTTAAATAAGTAAAAAATTATAGTAATTAAGTTTGAAAGTAAAGCAGTAGACATTCACAGTAGGTACATAATTCGAAGAACAGAGATCAATCTTACAATACGAGTACAATACTTAATTACAGCGCTTACTTAGGCATTACCAACACCATCAGCAATATATAGGGAAATATTAGAGATAATGTACTATTAAGAAGGATGTGATTAAACCAAGAAATTTCGACTCCTTAACAGTAAAGCAGTAGAGATTTACAACAGTACGTACATCTTTCAAAGAAGTACCATTTAACATTAAAGCAGTCGCAGTGAACAGACAACGTTCAAAAGTTACCCGGATACAAATTTAATAAACTCAAAACAACAAACTTTGTCGTGTTTGTCTTTCTTGGAGGGTTTTAATTCACTGGCGCCATCTGTTGGTACGCTGCACTTCTGAACTTGGGCAGACTTTGTAATTTTGAAACTGTTACCGGCTGGGGTCACCTTTGGTTCTTGTTTTGTTTATTAATTTCTGTAAGAATAAAATTACTGGCAGATAAGAATATTTTTTTGTATTTTATTTGTTGCAGCATTGCTGAGTTTATTATTGTAAGTGTTTTTGAAGCTAAATAAAGAATTTGAATTTAAATTTTAATGTTTATCTCTATAGGACATAAGCTGGTGTAACTATGAGGATTAATACCTAAGCCTCAAGTTGATGGTCATTGGACGGCTCTTTAGACGTTTTCCTTGCAAGCTATGCAATGGGTTACTCTTTTTATAAGCGACGGATTTAACCTAACATCTGGTAGGCCACCTTCTTAACGTGTCAATTGATTAACTATAAAAGCAGTTCAACGCTTGTCATGATCGAATTAGTTTGGCTGAACGAAGTCGCCTGCTACATTTAACTTTAAAAACAAATAAAAATCATACTTATACATAAGATATACGTAAGAGTATATTTCGTAGATATTCTTACAGCCTTGTTGGTTTAGTAGTAGCCAATGTGACTTCGGTCACAAGGTCCTGGGTTCGTCGGATCGCCAAAATAATTCTGAGCATTTCATTTCTTCTATGAAATTTGCAGTACATTCCAAGCCCGGAGTCGGGAAGTTGGTGGTAATACACTCTTGTGCCTCGGAGAGCACGTTTGGCCCTCGGTCCCGGTCACTATCATCAAGATCTGATAGTGATCGTTAATAAATGGAACATAATCACATTAAGCCGGCCAACTAGCATTGGAGCGGCGTGGTGGATGTAAGCTCCATATCCTCTCCTGGTCTGGCCCTGTTGTGGGCGTTAATAGGCTTATATTGATATTAGCTTGGTAAATTTATTGTGAGACCCTAATTTTTACCGACGAAAAAAAACGGAGGAGGTTCTCAATTCGACACGTATATTTTTTTTTATGTATGACCACGCATAACTTTATACAGAGTTGTCTGATTTTGATAATTCTTTTTTTATTAGAAAGGGCACAGGTAGGTAAGGTAGTCCCATTGTCATCATGTTAGGATCTGATGATGATATCCTGGGAAAATTGAAGGAACTCTTCAAATTTTATAGGCACACTTGCATCGATTTCGGTTTTTGTGTAAGTATCGGTAGCTTTTTGGCTACAAGTGCCGTATAATATACTATGACAGTATAGTACGAGTACGTTACGTGGCGATAAATCACTAAAAAGTAAGAAATAAAATTTTTTAGCAAAAAATAGAAACGACTCAAAACGCACTAAAAAGTAAAAAATAACTGTGTCATTTAGTTGCTTTAATTTACTTAAGCATATCTAGGAGTTTGTCTATTTTTTTGTAATTCTGGTATTACATTTAGAATTACCAACGTGCGTTATAATGTTTTGCTAGCAGCAACTCAATGCCTAACAGAGCTTTAGCCGGCTAAGGCAAGTAGTATATAGCTTCAGGCGCCGGGATTACAGCGAATGAAACTGCACCCGACTGCCTTTTAAATACCTACTAACTTGTATTTAATTCTGCTTTTAATTTTGTATTGTAAACCTTTTTGATCTAAATATCTAAGAGTGTTGAGTGTTTATAAAGTAAATTGAGAATTTGCTATTAATTTGACGTACACATTGATACCTAATATCACCGGTACCGGAAAATTTGAAAGTCGTAATTTTGACATGGAATTTGTAGGTATATAACTTGATTTTTTCGAATAACTTTTAAATGCGTCCAATGCGACGACCTCCGTTGCGCAGTGTTATGCGCGGTGGATTTATAAGACGGAGGTCCTGGATTCCCAGCGGGGCCAATTGAGATTTTTCTTAGTTTGCCTTGGTCTGGCTGGTGGGAGGTTTTCGCCGTGGCTAGTTACCACCCTACCGAAAAAGACGTACCGCCAAGCGATTTAGCGTTCCGGAACGATGTCGTGTAGAAACCGAAAGGGGTGTGGATTTCATCCTACTCCTAACAAGTTAGCTCGCTTCCATCTTAGATTGCATCATCACCTAACATCAGGTGTGATAGCAATCAAGGAGCGGGGCAACTTGTATTCGATAAAAACAATTTTTTTGATCAATAAACTTAATTATCTCTCAGAGAAAGTCTACCTATGACAACTACTATCTATGTACCTATAAAAACTGCATGCGATTCTGCTTAGAAGATTTATTAAAATCCATATCCAATTCTAAAAGATGCAAGCCAATACGAATATTAGAGTGAACAGTCTACACAAAACACACAGAGAAAACACTTATAAAACCGTCCTTAGTCTCTCATTTTCTTATTCTATTTTAATTAAAAATGTTCTGTGTTTTTAAAATAAATATATTGTTACGTCCTAGGGGTCGAGGATTGGAAGAACAACCACACAGCAGAATTAGACGTTTATTAACCAATAGATAGATAGGTATACAAGATTTGATGCAGCACGCTGCGACGCCGGAACTCATCACGGTGACGAAGATCTGCCTCGGCACTTTCGTCGCCGTGATGGGTTCCTTCAGGCCTAGAAGCGTGAAACGATGGCATCGCAGCGTGCGGCATCGAATCTTGTATTGTTGTGAGGTTGTTCTTCCAATACTCGACCCCTAGGTCGTAACAATATACATATCCTATCCTTACAAAAAATCGTCGTTTACACTAGACATACAGACATTCAGTTCCTACATCACATAATATATGTGAGAGATAATTTAAAATACGAACGAACGACGTCATTTACTTCAATAGCAACACCGTGCAAATGTCTCAGAGAACACAAGTTATGAACAGTTTCGTATGTCTGTGCAAAGTGCCCATCAGTGGATATTCTGTGGTATGATTGAGAGTGAAATTCTAAATCATAGATTGTCTTTGGTACAAGTCTAGAGTGAAGTTATCTGCGCTGTTGTTCTAGTTGTCAGTAGTGTGTTTGATCGAGAATTCGAGATCACTTATCCTCGAGACAGCGCCAGCGCCGGTGTGCGCACTTACTGCTTATAAAAGTCACATGGAGGACCGCGATATCGAACACGTGAACTTAAATCCGTTCGCATCCGCGACATATATATACATTGTAGATAGTTAATACAACTAATTTAGTGTAACTACTTGTTATGATTAAGGATTATTTAAAATATTAAATTATGATTATAAAATGTGATAAGGTAGAAAATAATATTCTTTATATAATTTTATGAAATGTTAATTGCTTTTGTTTATTTAATTGTAAAAGTTGTCAACATTTGTCTTAACGGAACATACAAAAACAGTCTTTTAATAATTAGTTGCGATAAAATAATTTAATAAAAAAATAAATTACATTATTTAATGTAATTTATTTTTGGTGAATATTTGTAAGTTTTATATTATTAAAATGCTACCTTGTGGAGGGGCGAGTGAAGGAGTGACCGGAAATTTGTGGTAGTGGTTGATGACAGATATAAAAGAGGGTAGACGGAAAAAAGGGGATTCTATCTGCTGCTTCGATGTGTGTCGAAACTCTGCCACTCCGATACGCGAGTTAAGTATTATTCTAAGTTGTATATTTTGTTACAGTTAATATTGTAATTTCGTTGTAATGTTTTAAATAGGTAATTAATTAATTATCACAACTATGGATTATATTTATGAATCAATAATAATTAAATAAATTATTAATAAAGAAATATTGTATAATTTGGTCATTATAGTAAAGTCTAAGTAAATATGTGATGTCTTAGTTAAAAATTATATGTAAAATAAAGTGTATGAATAAAGTGTAATATAGTTTTATTATGATTTCTAATACTATGGCTTTTAACAATTTCAGAAGTGGTACGTCATGCCCAAACGTAAGCAAGAGCTAGCATTTCACGGCGGCGAGGGGAACTTTCGGTCTTTCGGGCAGTCCGGAACCCGGAACAAAAACGAAATGGCGACCATAGAGACCACGGCACGAATGTTCTTCGGACTCCGAAGCGGACAGCTCTGCAACACCGCCAGCACGTTATGAAAATTCCGGTGAGCCAGTTCCATTTGTCTATAATGATAATTATAACTGCTAAGGCTGATATAATACCCATATTTGACCCCGAGAAAAACTATACTTTTGCTTCACAATGGTTGAATAAGATCTAACAACTGGGTCCGATTCATAATTATTTATTTTATTTATTTATTTCTTTATAACTGGTCCGACAGAATGAAATCTTATTTCATGCAGTCTAGATTTGATGGTGTGGCAAAAGTTTGGCATGCATCTTTACAAAATAATAAAATGACTTGGGATTAATGGAAACAATTCCTGATTGACGGTTTTCCACGTAAAGCTGAAAAGAAATTACCGCAAGATAATATGACACAATACTTTGATAGCAAATGTGCATTTCTAATCCGTCCAGAAATAACCGGTGACAAGGCTGTGGCATGCACAATTGACGGTTTACCATTACACATGAAGAATCCTGCTCGCGCTGGAAATTATGCTACACCAAGGGATTTATATGCTAAATTTTGACTACCATGGAAGACACGAAATATGTCAATAAGTTTTCGTCAGTGCGACCACTGAATACAAGGAACAATAACGGTTTAGATACATATACTTGTAAGGATCGGAAAACCCAATTATGTGTTTTTGTGTCAAGAATCAGGACACACCGTACGACGTTGCCCTAAGAAAACTGCCAGTGGTAGACCCATTTGCGGACATTGCAGTGTGACGGGTCATATAACAGAAAATGTTGGCATAAGCCCGCTACGTCAGCAGCATTAAAGAAGCACCAAGAAATTATCAATCTAGTTAATAAATGACATTTACTACAAAATTATTAAAGTTAATGATATAACTGAAAAAGCATATTACGATTCCGGTGCTAAAATTAATGTGACTAGTAAAGTTTTTTGTTTTCAGAAATTAGAACTTCCTATTATTTTATATATTAGGACAACCTTTCATCACTTACCTTGGTTTAGTATTTTCAATATCGGGAAGTGATTTCTTTATCGCTAAAAGGGAACAAGAGACTCGGTCTTACAACAAGGATAGTTCAACTAGTGAAATATTAAAGTTTGAACCTGATATTATGCAAGGAAGAAAATTTGCAGTATAATGTACTCGAAGCGTTGAGATTCCACCCAAGCATTAAGCAAGCGTTGGTTAATGTTAATGTAGAATAGCTGGAGAGTGACTATTTGTATATTGAGGCCTACAACCGACAATATTCCGCTAAAAGCTATGGAATATCATCATGCATAGTAAGTGGGAAGAATAGTATGATTGAAGTCTGTAATTATTCAGATGTCGTCTCTGGTCACGACAGATAGACAGATTCTAACAAGAGGATTTTGTTGTGAAGAAAAGAACAATCCCATACAAGAACAAACTAGGCAATGTTTCGTATCTCATCTACTTTGAAGTACTATTTGTTGATATTGATAAAGTGCAGTGTGGTTTGCGGCGTTCTGAAATATAAGAAAAATTGTTAACGCTGCTAACAAAATATGGTGATTGCTTTTCGAAAGACACTACTGAGCTAGGATGTACAAATAAGCTGGAGCTGAGCATTGAATTAAATACAGAAAAACCAATTTGTTATAGACCCTACAAACTCTGTATTGCAGAAAAAGAGGAAGTGCGACGAAAAAAGATGAGTTGCTCAAAAATAATATATTTGAAGAATCCTCTTCTGAATTAGCGAGTTCAACTATTTTGGTGAAAAAGAAGAACGGATATTTCAGATTGTGTATTTAATGGTGTGTCAATCAAGGACAAGTACCCACTCCCGATCATACAAGACCAGGTAGAAAAACTTGCGGGCAAAGGACATTTTTTTTTACCAGCTTGGATCTATCTCAGGTCTTTATCAAATACCAATGAATGTGAATTCAATTCCAAAAATAGGTTTTATGACGCCGGGAGGGTCACTACCAATTTTTGCGCATTCTATTTGGTTTAGCCAACTCACCTTGTGTGTTCCAGCGGCTTATGGACAAAGTGCTAGGACCATTAAGATTTAATGAAGTGTTACCTTGTATAGACCGTCTTCTAATTCTGAGTGTTACAGAAGAAGTTTTAGAAACTCTGGAGCAGATGCTAATATTATTGAAAGAGGCAAGGTTAACTTTGAATATTGAAAAGTGCACCTTTTTGCAACCTAATTTAGAATATTTAGGTTACGTTTTGAGTTAGGAGGTTATCAGACCTGGGGTTAAGAAAACAGTAGCAAAATTCAAAGTTCCGACGAATGTTCATGAATCACGCATGTTTCTCGGATTAACGAGCTATTTTCAAAGGTTTGTTCGAAATTATGCTGCAGTATCATATGAACTTTACAAGTTATTAAAGAAAGATTGTGTTTGGGTCTGGGGAGGTCCTCAGCAACAAGCCTTTAAAAATTTGAAGCGTATTTTGACTGAAAGACCTATTGTAGCAGTATTTGACTCGAAAGCAATAACAGAGAAGCTCACTGATGCCTCCAGTTGAGGTTTGGCGGGCATATTGTTACAAAACATAAGAACGTTTTACGGCCAGTAGTCTACTTTAGTCGCAAGACCAGTAAGGAAGAGGCGCTCCATCACTCTTTTGAATTCTAAACACTGGCGGTCGTAGAATTCCCAGGACGTTTCAGAGTTTATCAGGCAGGAATCGATTTCAAGGTTGGGACAAATTGTGTAGCGGTAAGACAGACGTTTGAGGAGAAGGATCTTCTACCAAGAGTTGCGAGATGGTGGCTCAGTATTCAAGAGTACAATATGGGGATTGTGAATAAGTCAGGTCAGGCGCAAACAAAAGGATGCACTTAGTAGATCTCTAGTAGAAAGTGCTGATATTTTGTGATTCACTTACTTGATTGGGTGGTGTGCCTGCAAAACCATGACGATATCCTGAAAATTATACGACACAAACTAGAGAACAACGACGATAATCCAGATATCAAAAATAACTATATAATGGAGGATAATTAAATTTATAGGAAGTTATTAAATGGAGAGGAACGACTAGAGTAATACCTAAAGCGGCTCGATTCAATATGATGGGCAAATATCATAATGACATTGGTCATCCAGGTCTAAAGCGTTGCGATACCATCATCAAAGGAAATTGCTGGTTCCCTTAAATGACGCGATTTATTAGGAAATACGTCGACAGTTGTATAAACTGCCTATTTAAAAGAGGACTATGGTATGAAGGAAGGTCAACTACACCCAATCGAGTAGTAGTGGTTGACGCGCAAACAAAATTTATTTGGGCAAAACCAACAAAAACTACTAAGTCCATAGAGGCGAAGTAGAAGTTAGACGAAATTTTTGCGGTTTTGGTTATCCTAAATGATTAAGATGACAGTGGTGCTTTTAGCAGAAGGTTTAAAGAATTTTGTAGTCAAAGTCAAATAAAACACATAGTGAACTCTGTAGCGTCACCTAGGTCAAACGGTCACGGTTGTGCGTTTCAAATCCTCTCGAGGCTATTAACAAGAGCATAAAAGATGGAAAAGACTGGGACAAGTGTATCAACAAAGTTACGTGGGACATCAACAACACGGTAAAGTTGCAAGAATAAGCAAGGAAATGTCATTATGAAAGTATTCACAGAGATGTTGAGCCGTCTTTACAGACGATGTTATAAGGGCCACTATAGAAGTCCTTATAGTGATGTTGGGCTGTCTCTACAGGCGATGTCATAAGGGCCACTATAGAATTGCTTATAGTGATGTTGGGCCGTCTTTACAGACGATGTTATAAGGGCCACTATAGAAGTCCTTACAGTGATGTTGGGCCATCTCTACAGGCGATGTCATAAGGGCCACTATAGAATTACTTATAGTGATGTTGGGCCGTCTTTACAGACGATGTTATAAGGGCCACTATAGAAGTCCTTATAGTGATGTTGGGCCGTCTATACAGGCGATGTCATAAGGGCCACTATAGAAGTCCTTATAGTGATGTTGGGCTGTCTCTACAGGCGATGTCATAAGGGCCACTATAGAATTGCTTATAGTGATGTTGGACCATCTTTACAGGCGATGTCATAAGGGCCACTATAGAATTGCTTATAGTGATGTTGGACCATCTTTACAGGCGATGTCATAAGGGCCACTATAGAAGTGTTTATAGT
Organism: Mycalesis mineus; assembly: GCA_034621355.1. Taxonomy (NCBI): domain Eukaryota; kingdom Metazoa; phylum Arthropoda; class Insecta; order Lepidoptera; family Nymphalidae; genus Mycalesis; species Mycalesis mineus. The sequence goes on from CM067886.1 coordinate 952,152, forward strand.
GATGTTGGACCATCTATACACGCGATGTCATTAAGGGCCACTGTGGTAGTACTCGTAGTGCTGATTGGCCGTCCGTATAGACTATTTTAAACATTCTGTAATATTATGGGCCACTTAAACTGCAGTTTTGGTGATGATATAATGGAAATAAAGTAGTATGTAATGAATTGTTTGCTAACTCATTAAATAAACGGTATAAACAGCTTGAGTAACAAATCATAATCGGAAATAAGTGTGAAGTTGTTGGCATATTTCAAATATTTCTTCCTATGGAACTTACATGTTTGTTTTATTTATTTTTTTAGGAAGCAGCAAAGAAAGAGTCTACTCGAAAATAGAGGGAAGGCATTATAATTCTCTGGATATTAGTTGCTTTAGAAACAATTTGCGTGGAATCAAATTTTGTCAGGATGGACGAACTGTTATGATTAAGGATTATTTAAAATATTAAATTATGATTATAAAATGTGATAAGGTAGAAAATAATATTCTTTATATAATTTTATGAAATGTTAATTGCTTTTGTTTATTTAATTGTAAAAGTTGTCAACATTTGTCTTAACGGAACATACAAAAACAGTCTTTTAATAATTAGTTGCGATAAAATAATTTAATAAAAAAATAAATTACATTATTTAATGTAATTTATTTTTGGTGAATATTTGTAAGTTTTATATTATTAAAATGCTACCTTGTGGAGGGGCGAGTGAAGGAGTGACCGGAAATTTGTGGTAGTGGTTGATGACAGATATAAAAGAGGGTAGACGGAAAAAAGGGGATTCTATCTGCTGCTTCGATGTGTGTCGAAACTCTGCCACTCCGATACGCGAGTTAAGTATTATTCTAAGTTGTATATTTTGTTACAGTTAATATTGTAATTTCGTTGTAATGTTTTAAATAGGTAATTAATTAATTATCACAACTATGGATTATATTTATGAATCAATAATAATTAAATAAATTATTAATAAAGAAATATTGTATAATTTGGTCATTATAGTAAAGTCTAAGTAAATATGTGATGTCTTAGTTAAAAATTATATGTAAAATAAAGTGTATGAATAAAGTGTAATATAGTTTTATTATGATTTCTAATACTATGGCTTTTAACATACTATAAAGCAGGTCTATATGGTGTAAACCCAAACATCACCTGTACGGGCGCCTAATAATGTCAATGACATGTTCATGACTTTAATCAATTGGTATACGAACGCAATGTCGCCACCACATCACTCGACGCGATTAAGAAATATTTGCGAGCGCAGACTCGCGGCTAGACGGTCGTAATACATTATTCAATTAGTGTTAAAAGACATGGTATTAGAAATCATAATAAAACCACATTACACATTTATAAACGTTTATATTTTTCAACCTAAAGAATTCATCAAATATTTGATTAGATTCTACAAAATTACACAATATTACTACAATAATAATTTATTTAATTAGTTTATTTCATTACTACTAAATTGAAACAGTAACTTTAACAAGATATATAACTTAGAATAATACTTAACTCGAGTATCGGAGAGGCAGAGTTTCGACACAGTTCGTAGCAGCAGACAGAATGCCCCTTTTTGTCAGTTTACCCTCTTTTATATCTGTCATCTACCACTACCATATTTCCGCTCACGCCTTCACTCGCCCCTCCACATGCTAGCATTTTAATTATATAAACAATTTAAATAATGTAAATGAAAAATAAATATTCACAAAAATAAATAACATTTAATGATGTAATTTTTATTAAATTATTTCAACACAAGTTATTATTTTGACTTATTTATTTTGTGAATTCCGTTAAGGCAAGTGTTGCCAACATTAGACAATTAAATAAGAAAACAATAAAAATTTCATAACATTGTATAAAGAATACTATTTTCTATCTTATTATAATATTATAATCATAATTTAATTTAAAATAATCCTGAATCATAACAGTTCGTCCATCCTGACAGAATTTGATTCCACGCAAATTGTTTCTAAATCAACTGTTATCTAAAGAAATATATTGCCTTCGTTCTATTTTGGAGTAGACTCTTTCTTTGCTGCTACCTAAAAAATAAATAAAACAAACATGTAAGAACCATAGGAAGAAATGTTTGAAATATGCCAACAACTTTACACTTATTTTGGATTATGATTTTTTTTTATCAAGCTGTTTATACTGTTTATTTATACAGCTAGCAATTAATTCATAATATACTACTACTTCTATTATATCATCACCAACACTGCAGTTTAGGTGGCCCATAATATTACAGAATGTTTGAAATAGCCTTTACGGACGGCCAATCATCACTATGAGCTCTATCACAACGGCCCTTAATGACATCGCGTGTATAGATGGTCCAACATCACTATAAGCAATTCTATAGTGGCCCATATGACATCGCCTGTAGAGACGGCCCAACATCACTATAAGGACTTCTTATAGTGGCCCTTATGACATCGCCTGTATAGGCGGCCCAACATCACTATAAGGACTTCTTATAGTGGCCCTTATGACATCGCCTGTATAGGCGGCCCAACATCACTATAAGGACTTCTTATAGTGGCCCTTATGACATCGCCTGTATAGACGGTCCAACATCACTATGAATACTTTCATAGTGGCCTTTCCTTGCTCATCCTTAATGTATAACCAAAATGGCGGCTCTTTTTCCAATGTGATTGTATTTTATGAAATATAATTGCCTTAGCCTTCCAAAAGGTCAATTAACTCTTCAGTGCTGTTGGCTTGTGATTCGTTGGAATCACTTCCGCTACTATCATCCTGATTAAATTTTCTCAATGCATCCGATGCAACAGTTGCTTGATATTTTTTGTAACCTTTTAAACCTTTTATTGACGAGATTATGTATCTATCGTTTCCTAATGGCTTCATGACCTTGTAGGGTCCACTATAATTCTCTTTCAGTTTTCGCACAGCATCTTTGGTTTTACTCTGTGCCCCTCTCCAAAGGACCAAATCACCAGTATTGTAGATTGTAGGTTGTTTTCGTTTTGCATCAAATCTTCTCTTCATCGCTACAGCGGTTTTCGTAATATTTTGCATAGCCTTTTCTGCATTTTGCGATATAACTTGATCGTTATCGTAATTGTTTTCAGTCATTCCCTGTAAATGTGATCGTATAGCATGAAACATCATTCTATAGGCTGGAAAGCCAGTTGTCGTATTCACCGTGTTGTTGATGCCCCACGTAACTTTGTTGATACACTTGTCCCAGTCTTTTTCATCTTTTGTGCTTTTGTTAATAGCCTCAAGAAGTGTCCTATTAAAACGCTCAACCTGACCGTTTGACCTAGGCGAGGCTACAGAGTTCACTATGTGTTTTATTTGATTTTGATTACAAAATTCTTTAAACCTTCTGCTAGTGAAAGCAGCACCACTGTCAGATATTAATCGCTTCGGATAACCAAAACCACTAAAAATTTCGTCTAGTTTTTGCTCCGCCTCTATAGACTTTGTAGTTTTTGTTGGTTTTGCCCAAATAAATTTTGTGTACCCATCGACCACTACAAACAAATAGGACATTCCATTACCGCTTTTACTAAAAGGTCCCAGATGGTCAATATGCAAGGTATCCATGGGTTCTGCAATTTTGTCGATTGGATGTAGTTGACCTTCCTTTCTACCATATTGGCCTCTCTTAAATAGGCAGTCTATACAACTGTCGACGTATTTCCTAATAAATCGCGTCATTTTCGGGAACCAGCAATTTTCTTTGATGATTGTATCGCAACGCTTTAGACCTGGATGACCAATGTCATCATGATATTTGCGCATTATATTGAAACGAGCTGCTTTAGGTATTACTAGTCGTTCCTCGCCATTTAATATCCTCCTATAAATTTTATTATCTTTCATTATATAATTATTTTTGATATCTGAATCATCGTCGTTGTTCTCTAATTTCCGTCGTATAATTCTCAAGGTATCGTCTTGGTTTTGCAGGCACACCAACCAATCAAGTAAGTCAAGCACCAGAATATCAGCACTTTCCACTGGAGATCTACTAAGTGCATCCACGTGTTTGTGACTGTTACCCGACTTGTGCACAATACTCATATTATATTCCTGAATACTAAGCCACCATCTTGCTACTCTTGGTAAAAGATCCTTTTTTTCAAACGTCTGCCTTACCGCTACACAATCTGTCACAACCTTAAACTCGATTCCTGCCAGATAAACTCTGAAACGTCTTAGGGATTCTACTACCGCCAGTGTTTCGAGTTCAAAAGAGTGATAGAGCGCTTCTTCCTTGCTGGTCTTGCGACTAAAGTAGGCTACTGGCCGTAATACATCCTCATGTTTTTGTAACAATATGCCCGCTAAACCTCTACTGGAAGCATCAGTGTGCACCTCTGTTATTGCTTTGGGGTCAAATACTGCTAAAATAGGCCTTTCAGTCAAAATACGCTTCAAGTTTTCAAAGGCTTGTTGCTGCGAACCTTCCCAGACCCAAACACAATCCTTTTTCAATAACTTATAAAGTTCGTATGTTATTGCGGCATAATTTCGAACAAACTTTCGAAAGTAGCTCGTTAATCCTAGAAACATGCGTAATTCATGAACATTCGTCGGAACTTTGAATTTTGCTACAGCTTCTATTTTCTTAACTCCAGGTCTGATACCCTCCTGGCTCAAATCGTAACCTAAATATTCTAAATTAGTTTGTAAAAAGGTGCACTTCTCAATATTCAAAGTTAACCTTGCCTCTTTCAATAATATTAGCACCTGCTCCAGAGTTTCTAAGCCTTCTTCTTCTGTAACACTTGGAATTAGGAGGTCGTCTATATAAGGCAACACTTTGTTAAATCTTAATGGTCCTAGAACCTTGTCCATAAGCCGCTGGAACACGCAAGGCGAGTTGGCCAGGCCAAATGGCATGCGCAAAAATTGGTAGTGTCCCTCCGGTGTCACGAAACCTGTTTTTGCAATGGAATTCACATTCATTGGTATTTGATAAAAGCCCTGAGATAGATCCAAGCTGGTAAAAAATCGTTTGCCCGCAAGTTTTTCTACTTGGTCTTCTATAATCGGGAGTGGGTACTTATCCTTGATTGTCACACCATTTAATTTTCTATAATCAACACATAATCTGAAATCTCCGTTCTTCTTTTTCACCAAAATAATTGGACTCGCAAATTCAGAAGATGATTCTTCAATTATATTATTTTTGAGCAACTCATCTATTTTTTGTCGGACTACCTCTTTTTCTGCAACGGAGAGTCTGTAGGGTCTATAACAAATTGGTTTTTCCGTATTTAATTCAATGCTCATCTCCAGCTTATTTGTACATCCTAACTCAGAGGTATCTTTCGAAAAGCAAACACCATATTTTACTAGCAACGTTAACAGTTGTTCTTTTATTTCAGAACGTCGCGAACCGCACTGCACCTTTTCAATATCAACAGATAGTACTTGAAGTAGATGAGATACGGAGCATTGCCTACTTGGTTCTTGTATGGGCATATCCTTTTCTTCACAACAAAACCCTCTTGCTAGAATCTGACCACTTGTCATGACCAGAGGCACATCAGAATAATTACCGACTTCAATCATACTGTCCTTCCCACTTATAATGCATGATGATATTCCATAGTCTTTGTCGGAATAGTGTCGGTTGAAGGCCTCAATATACACACAGTCACTCTCCGGCGATTCTACATTAACATTAACTAACATGATATGCTTAGGTGGAATCTCAATGCTTCGAGTACATTTTACTATTACTTTTCTTTCTTGCGTAACATCGGGTTCAATCTTCAATATATCAGTAGTTGAACTATCGCTGTTGTAAGACTTTGTCTCTCGTTCCTTTTTAGCAATAGTAAGTTTACTTCCCGATATTAAAAAGGCTAAATCAGGGTGATTGATGATAGGTTGTCCTAATATCAAGTCCATTCCTCCCATAGGAACATCCGTTACCACAATGGCACTGACTACAATATAACTATCAATATCAATACTAACATCTGCAATACCTTTAGCTGGGATAGAAGAACCACCAAAACCTCTAATCATTAACGCACAGTTGTTTAAAGGAAGTTCTAACTTCCGAAAAAAATCTATATTCGTCACATTAATTTTAGCACCAGAATCAAAATATGCTTTTGCAGTTACACCATTAACTTTAATAATCTTGTAGTAAATGTCATTTACCTCAGCAACTAGATTGATAGTTCCTTGTTGGGGTATTGCTGCTGACGTAGTGGGCTTATGCCAACATTTTTCTGTTAGATGACCAATCACACCGCAATGTCCGCAAACAGGCCTACCACTAGCTGTATTCTTCGGGCAACGTCGTACGGTGTGTCCTGGTTCTTGACACAAAAAACACAAGAATGGTTTTTTCTGATCCTTAGGAGTATATGTATCTATGCTGTTACTGTTCCTTGTATTCGGTGGTCGCATTGATGAAAACTTATTAACATATTTCGTGTCCTCCATGGCAGTCAAAAATTTAGCATATAAATCGCTTGGTGTAGCATAGTTTCCAGCGCGAGCAGGAGCCTTCATATGTAATGGTAAACCGTCGATTATGCATGCCACAGCCTTGTCGCCGGTAATTTCTAGACGGTTAAGTAATGCACATTTGCTATAAAAGTATTGTGTCATATTATCTTGCGGTAATTTCTTTTTATTTAACATTTCCCGTAACAGTTCAACATAATCAGTTTTACGTGGAAAAGCTTCAATCAGAAATTGCTTCCATTGATCCCAGGACATTTCATAATTTTGTAGAGATGCATGCCAAACTTTTGCCATACCGTCCAATCTAGACTGCATAAAATAAGACTTCATTCTGTCGGACCAGTTATGAATCGCACCCAGTTGTTCGATCTTATTTAACCATTGCGAAGCAAAAATATCGTTTTTCTCGGGGTCAAATATGGGTATTATATCGGCCTTAGCAGTTATATCATTATAAACAAATGGAACTGGCTCACCGGATTTATTGTAACGTGCTGGCGGTTGCACAGAGCTGTCCGCTTCGGAATCCGAGGAATATTCGTTGCGTGGTCTCCATGGTCGCCATTTCGTTTTTCTTCCGGGTTCCGGACTGCCCGAAAGTTCCCGTCGCCGCCGTGAACTGCTCGACTCTCGCTTACGTTTGGGCATGACGTACCACTTCTGAAATTGTTAAAAGACATGGTATTAGAAATCATAATAAAACCACATTACACATTTATAAACGTTTATATTTTTCAACCTAAAGAATTCATCAAATATTTGATTAGATTCTACAAAATTACACAATATTACTACAATAATAATTTATTTAATTAGTTTATTTCATTACTACTAAATTGAAACAGTAACTTTAACAAGATATATAACTTAGAATAATACTTAACTCGAGTATCGGAGAGGCAGAGTTTCGACACAGTTCGTAGCAGCAGACAGAATGCCCCTTTTTGTCAGTTTACCCTCTTTTATATCTGTCATCTACCACTACCATATTTCCGCTCACGCCTTCACTCGCCCCTCCACATGCTAGCATTTTAATTATATAAACAATTTAAATAATGTAAATGAAAAATAAATATTCACAAAAATAAATAACATTTAATGATGTAATTTTTATTAAATTATTTCAACACAAGTTATTATTTTGACTTATTTATTTTGTGAATTCCGTTAAGGCAAGTGTTGCCAACATTAGACAATTAAATAAGAAAACAATAAAAATTTCATAACATTGTATAAAGAATACTATTTTCTATCTTATTATAATATTATAATCATAATTTAATTTAAAATAATCCTGAATCATAACATTAGATTCATGCAAATGCAGTAGGTGGTGTATCAGCGTGTGGCTGCTTCGTGAATATTAACATGATACGATTGTTGAATTTTTGTTTGATTCTTTGCTTGTCTCTTAGCTTAAACATTACTGAGGTAGTTGTGCAAAGTGTTACTTTGAAATATCTGAGGCTCGGTTATTCGTCAGCATAAAATTATTTAGATCTCATTTACTTCTTTGATGTGAATATTGCTATTCAACTTTGATTTTCTTGACATTTGTTTTCACAATTATTTAAAGTGTTTTGTGATTTAAAGGTTATTAGATTCTTTTTATTTGCATAAGTGATATATTTTTCAGTTTTTTAGCTGCAGAAGGGACACACTATCTTTTATTTTTACGGCCTTAATTTATAATTTTATTTTGCTTTAATTCCAAATATGAATTTATTTTAACTATACTTCTACGGAATAAATAAGTAGTGGCTCAAACCTCTGAACGGATTACGCTAAAATTTGGCACATTCGCTATTATGATGTACCTACACCTGCGCTCAAAAAGGATTTTCCAAAACTCATTCCCAAAAACTTTCACTGTTTTTGAGAATGAGTGTTCATTTATAACCAAATTTCACGCAGACGAATCCGCAAGCTTCGCCAGTATAATATACGTTGTGACTTATCTTAAAAAGTCAAATGCTAACAAACCTTTTCGTACATCTTGTCGCAAGTCTCTTCGCCTCTTAATAACGTACATTACGAATTACAAGCTAATAAGACGTATTTGATTATAATTAACCCCAACTGGCGGCGACATGTGCGCTGCGAGCCTCGCTCCAGATCAAATAATATATTTGAGTGAACAGTTATTGCTGACTACCATCGTATTGCAGTTTGGTGATAAATATTAGACATCGTTAGAAGGAGAAGAAAAAATATTTTATAGGCACACTAATGATAACATAAAAACAAAATTTTTTTTTTTTCACTACCACCTTCTAGAACAGGAACTGGCATCGTCTGAGCAAGGCGTTTAATAAAGCCTGCATCTTTACTAAATATCTGGCGTAATTGACTTGAAGCACTGGCCTATATTATTGTAGTGTGAATAAATGTATAGTCTACTTGAAAAAACGGCAATACAAAATAGATTACTATTTCAACAAGTGTTAGTGAAACTTTTAGCAGACCGATACCACTATTCTGTAACAACTTTTTTTGTAACTTGATAATGTGAACTGTGATTCACATATATCCCTTTCTTTTTTATATAGTGTTACACAAATACATATAGAGACGATGTCTCTCGATAGTAAGAGCTTCGTAATAGTACGAGTTACAAATACAACGGTGTAGAATAGGGCTACAGGTGAAGATGAGGATTCTAGTTTTCTATAGATAGCACATGACTGCAATACGTTAAGTATAATAACTTTGATTACCGCCCGCTAAGCCTCTCCCTGCACGGCGGCAGATTATCCCATGATAACGAGCCGAGTCCACTCTGTTTTCATTACTGAAACGACTAGTTTTCTCGCTCTAATGGCCCATAAACATCGCCGCAAATAGAGTAGGAAGGAACAAAGTTCTTCGCAATAATCTTAGTCGACATAACCTTGCCTCGAGAGATATATACGGCTAGAGCTGCCGGCTGGAAGTGCCTGCGTCTTCGCGGCTGAAATTAATTCCTCGTTTCTAAGAGTTGCTTTAGGAATGAAGAGATTTATTTTGCAGGGTCTTTTACTGGCAAAGTGTGTGGAATTGTGCTCTTAAATAAAGTTGGCATTTAAATAAATGATTAGGGCTTATTACAAAAAGGCTTTAACCTTTTTTTACGTGCGAAGTCTTATGCGCTTCTATATATAAATAAATGAAAGTGACAATAGCACTTCAAAAATATTTTTTTAAACATTTATAAGAGTGTGTTCAGAAATATATAGATTTATTTTGAAGGTTTTTAATTTAAGTAAAATATAAATAAACAATAACAATGCAAGCTTAGTCTGCAAATTTAAGATGATAAATATAAACTTTAGTAAGTGAATTCCGATCTAATAGAGAAATAAATATCTTTTAATCGAAGTAAGAATTAATAGCAATATATATATACGCGTCCGCGTAGAATTCATATTTTTTTGGGAATGGTGTAGACTTCGTTATCATTACATAGTATAAAACCAAGTCGCTTTTTTATGTTAATCTTTAAAACTACGCAACCGATTTTCATGCGGTTTTTTTATCAGATAGAGTGGTTCAACAGAAAGGTTTATGTGTATAATACATGCACAATGTAGTAGAGAAAAACTGATAATTTTAGAGGTTTCTGATGTGATGTCGTAAATTACCTGATGAAACGGCAATTAAACTCGATTAATAATTAAAAAACATTTAAGTTTATTTGAAAGATTACAACAATACACAGTCAGACGGACATAGATAATATAAAACAGAGTTATACGATGACAGTTACAAAGGTACGATTCACATAGTTTCTAAGTAGGCGTCCACACTATCAACATTACCATATTTTATGCGCTTACATTGCAAACGCTGACTAAACCCTAGGAGATATATCAAAATAATGTTCTACAGTATTACACAACATAAAAAGTACAACAAAAAAGTCTGCGATAGTATATGTCTATCTCTTAGGGATAACCCAAAATAATCATTTATCTTTTACTTTTTAAAGTAATGGCTTATTTACGAAGCGATTTTAAGCAATACTGTATTAATTCTTATCCAATTGAGTATCTTAAATACTTTGTGCATTTAATATAGATCACTATTGCCCTTTACAGCATGTAATTCCAGTGAATATTTTCCAAGATATACAAGATTCAAAATGCAGGGACGAGAGTTTGGGGGTCGCGTGGAGCGTGCGCGCGCCGCCGTTGGTACCAGCATTGCACCCGTGCGAAGCTGGGGCGTGCCGCTAGTTATTTTATAATAAGTACCTTTATATGACGTATCTAGATTCTGTAATTCGGTGAGGTAACTCGTAAAGTGAGTTTTCGTCGGGATAATCTGACAAATTTTACGCCTCTTTGATTACTCTCAAGTATTAAATTCACGTGGTTGCTTTTAGTACTTTAGTTTGTCCAAATAAGCGTTTATTATAGCGCAAAAGTTTGTTATTCACTTTCATAAATAAAAACCTAGATTATAGTTACTACTTATGTTCAGACTATGATCTGTAAACTCAAACTGAATAATTTAAACTTTTTAAGTAGGTACTCTTAATAAAAAATTTTAACAAAATATAGAACCGACTCAAAACGCACTAAAAAGTAAAAAATAACTGTGTCATTTGTTGCTTTAATTTACTTAAGCATATCTATGAAGTCGGTGCCAGTTATTTTTTACTTTGTTAAAAATTTTTATTTCTTACTTTTTAGTGATTTATCGCCACGTAACGTACTTGTACTATACTGTCATAGTATATTATACGGCACTAGTAGCCAAAAAGCTACCGATACCGAGAGAAAAACCGAAATCGCTGTAAGCGTGCCTCCAAAATTTGAAGAGTTCCTTCAATTTCCCCAGGATATCATCATCCGATCCTAACATGATGACAATAAGACCACCTTGGAAGTATGATTCCCTTTCTAATAAAAAAAGAATTATCAAAATCGGACAACTCTGTAAAAAGTTATGCGTAGTCATATCATAAAAAAAAAATAATATATACGTGTCGAATTGAGAACCTTCTCCGTTTTTTTTCGTCGGTTAAAAATAACTTTCTTACAACGATGCACGTTGTCGATTGGTTTTAATGAGCAAGATATTCTGCAATAGTCAAGTCATATCAAAATATCTTTATTCAATGAAATCTTTATGATTATTTAAAATCGTCAATATGTAATTATGAATAGAAAAGAAATGGTGATAATTGAGGTCGGAAAGTTAAAATTAAAGCTACGAGGGTTCCCAACGCGCCCTGGTCGAGAAGAGCCCACAACAAACTCAGCCAGGTTATTATTATTTTTTTTAATTTCACATTATTATTGATAAACTATAGCTTCAATTCTGGGCTCTGCTGATTGCCTGATTGGACTATATTAATGGACACGTAAGAAAAGCACTATAAAATCCTGGAAGACTTAGCTATTACGACATCTAGACCGGACATATTTCTTTTTTCCAAACAAATCAAACGTATAGTACTTGTTGAGCTTACAGTGCCGTGGGAAACAAACATCCCTAAAGACCATGTATTCAAAGTGAATAAATATTATGACCTTACTAATGAACTAACCAAAAATGGCTATGTGGTTAGTTTATACGCGGTAGAAGTGGTTGCGAGGGGTATACCAGCGAAGTCTCTCTACAACCTGCTAAAAGACCTTGGCCTTACTAGAAGTGCAGTTAGCTCCATATTGGAACGAGTGTCCAAAGTTGCTCTAGTAGGATCCTTCCGAATTTGGCTGGGCAGGGAAAATAACTTGAACAGAGGAGGTGAGTGTTGGCGCGCGTCACTAAGGGTACCCTTAAACCTACACCCGTGTCACAAGTCTCGGTCTCTGTTCGGAGTTTTTCTCTCAACCACGCGATGGACCCGGCACCCGCACGGTGAATCCATGGAATGCTAAGATATTCGTCTCTCTAAGCACCAGCTCTTTACAGCAATTCATTCAAACGCCTTTTTATCGTTTATAATATACATACATTTTGTAAGTACTGTAGCAAACCTAAAATTATTTATTGATTTCAGTAGGTAATATTTCGACGACAGTTTTGACATATGATTGCTTTATGACGGAGAGGTTCTACATTCAATTCCTGGCTCGGGTCAAATAAAGATTTTATATTTTCTGATTTCACTTAGATCTGGGTGTCACGTGATAGGTTACGACAGATTTCTATAGGTTCAGATCTGACTCTCTTAATCTGGTCTCAATGAAAGGTTAAAAAAGTTAAAAAAAGATTAGTAGATATTTTCTTTCTTCTACGAAATTCTCTGCATACATAATTTTGATTCTGAGCTTGGAGTGTTAAATTTGGTGTTGTTACACCCATGCTGTGTAGAACAGGTTAAACTGTTGGTCCCAGTCACTGTTATCAACATTTGATAGTGACCGTTAATGTATTGAACATTACTACTACTACCCAAAATCCGCACTCCCGCTTTGGAGCAGGTTGGTGGGTTAACGCTCGTATAATTATCCCAAACACAAATTGTAAATATACTAAAAATATCCTATTATTATATAAATGTTTTACAATAAGCCATTTTTATTGTTGGACATCGGAATAAAATTATGTTAAAAAAAGTAATTAATCTATTTCCTTTTAGTTTACACTCTTTACGCATTTTTAAATCTTTATTATTGCACTGGGTTCTAGCCATTGAAATCGTTTTTATTGTATTTTCCTGTTTAAAAATGTATTTAATGAAACTTTGCGACTGTCATGTCAGTGTGACAACTATACATGGAAATGGACGATAACCAACGTTAAGAAGTTTTAAATGTAATTTATATTAAATAGTAAAAAAAATGCAATAAAATGATGCATAATACATTGTTGTACAATATGTTTTTATTAGTGGGTTAATGTTACACCCATGCTGTGTAGAACAGGTTAAACAGTTGGTCCCAGTCACTGTTATCAACATTTGATAGTGACCGTTAATGTATTGAACACCCAAAATCCGCACTCCCGCTTTGGAGCAGGTTGGTGGGTTAACGCTCTATAATTATTCTGAGCTTGGAGTGGGAAATTTGGTGTTGTTACAACCATGCTGTGTAGAACAGGTTAAATTGTTGGTCCCAGTCACTGTTATCAACATTTGATAGTGACCGTTAATGTATTGAACATTACTAATACTACCCAAAATCCGCACTCCCGCTTTGGAGCAGGTTGGTGGGTTAACGCTCTATAATTATTCAGAGCTTGGAGTGGGAAATTTGGTGTTGTTACAACCATGCTGTGTAGAACAGGTTAAACTGTTGGTCCCAGTCACTGTTATCAACATTTGATAGTGACCGTTAATGTATTGAACATTACTACTACTACCCAAAATCCGCACTCCCGCTTTGGAGCAGGTTGGTGGGTTAACGCTCTATAATTATTCTGAGCTTGGAGTGGGAAATTTGGTGTTGTTACAACCATGCTGTGTAGAACAGGTTAAATTGTTGGTCCCAGTCACTGTTATCAACATTTGATAGTGACCGTTAATGTATTGAACATTACTACTACTACCCAAAATCCGCACTCCCGCTTTGGAGCAGGTTGGTGGGTTATCCACGCTCATAATATTCTGAGCCTGGAGGTCGTCAAAGTGACAGTGACCGTTAATGTATTAAACATTACTACACTACCCAAAATCCGCATTCCCGCTTTGGAGCAGGTTGGTGGGTTAACGCTTCTATAAGGAAACGGGGCTCTGTAGTGAGCCATTTAGAGACTAATAATGATAAATAACCGTTTGTTGTTGTTGGTTTATTAAAATTTAAAAAAATATCTTAAACATTTTCATCGTACGTAACAAAAACACGATGACACGTTTTGTTCAAGCCTGTAGTTGGAATAGTTCCAGTTTGCCACTTATTAAAGAAGACCTGCTGGCAGCTGGAGGATGATAAATGAACTGCTGGATGAAACCTTATCATATTTACGTAACTGAATGTAAATGTATCAGATAAACAGCATTGACCTATTCGCATACAACTTCAATTATTAAAAAATATATAGATTATTCTCATAAGATATGCAATCGTTTCATAATCTACTTAACTATTACAGTATTGATTTCTTTGCTATTCATATATTCCGTAATAAAATTATTATTATAAAAATAAAAACCCGACTGCTTAGAAGTTATGAAATGAAAAGAGAAAAACAAGGATCACTATATCTGTATAAAATTCTAAATAATTTTTTAATAATAATTTTATTTCAGACTTTTTAGTTTTAGTTAAAAAAGTAATATGAACATGATATGATATTTATATTTTTCAAATGGTCTTTTTACGACCTTTTCCATTTTTTGTTAAAAAAGTAATATGAACATACCCATATTGCTAAGATAAGAGAAAAAATACACACATCCCCCCTTTTTTCCCCCATTTACAGCCGCCATTTTGAAAATTTATATAACCTATGTCACTACAACAATTTTGACAAATTCAACGACACCTCACATGTCAAAATCCGTTCAGCCGTTTAGACTGTAGCGCGTGCCGAAGAAATGGACATACATACAAACATACATACATACATACGCTCGAAAAACCTAGCCCTCCTTCTGACGTAGTCGGGTAAAAAGGAGCATTCTCAGGCTATGTTGAGATAAAAAATGTATACCTTTACGAATAACGTCAATACGTCGATTTTGTGTGAAAAATCTTAAAAACAATTAAGTATTCAATGTTTATGATAAAGTAATACAACATGCTGATTGTGACAGTATTATTTTAAAAGAGTGCTGCCGTCTTGCTTAGTTCTGGTATCATTTGACATTGATCTGGAGATTGCGTGTCGTTGGGTTATCTGGTTTATAAGGCGTGAATAAGGAATACTTACGTTTGAGTTGGTAGCGAGAATCTTTGCGATATGATACTACTAAATCTTTTCTTGAAATATTTGGTTGTGTGGTAGTATGGACAACTAATAATACCTAAATAAACACTGATAACAGAATATCTCCCAATTTAATTTTTGTCCCATTCAATTAGTTGTAAAGATTTTGTGTATAATAGTTTAACAGGCGGAATGTTGGTCACGGTTTTTCGATTTCGACCCCTTTACTTTCAAAAATTGAGGCTCTAACTCGATTACTCGGTAACGTTACTTCGTTGTAGTCGTGTAAGAAAAATCTGTTTGAGATTGTGCGCCCACAAACCATACGTCTCCGGGGCCAGGCGCAGCGTTCAGTAATACTCGTACCTATTCATACTAGCCAGGTAACGTTAAATATTTCTGCTCTTAAGTTCTCGCTTGGAGCCCTGCCAGGGAGCGGTTATTAACACGGCGCACTTGGCAGCTGCGGGGTGACAAATGAAGCCGCTATATGAAGAAACCTCATATTTATGTAATACCGCTCCCGCCGGCTGGCTCAGCAGTTTCTACATACATCCACTAGCCTATGCTAATCTATATCATAATATTAATACGTGGAGAAAATATTTGTATAAAGAACTAGCACAAAGGATTTGCAATTTGTCTTGTAGTTTCAGATATAAGCCGGATCAGACGGATAGACAAAAATTAAAAAAATATATATTTTGATGAAAGTTAGTAGTAGTAAGTAAAATAAGTTTGTGCATTTTTGGTAGCTGTTTATTTAAAGCTTGAAACAGATAGAAAGCTGTTAATTTACAGACATTTTAATTATATTTGTTAATTGAACGAACAGTTACTGTTTCCCCTTTCTCTATACAGCTTGCTATTACGCGGTGCAGTGGAAAAAGGAAAAAAGGAATATATATAGTATGTAGTACCTTTTCTAATCATTGATATTAATTTAATAATATCAATGGCACAAAAAATTAAATCTGACTTACAGTTCTTCAAATATTTTAGTACGATCAAAATGATCTATTTTTTTTATCTACTACAAGTTAGCCCTTGACTGCTATCACACCTGATGTTAAGTGATGATGCAATCTAAGATGGAAGCGGGCTAACTTGTTAGGAGTAGGATGAAATCCACACCCCTTTCGGTGTCTACACGACATCGTACCGGAACGTTAAATCGTTTCGCGGTACGTCTTTGTCGGTAGAGTGGTAACTAGCCACGGCGAAAGCCTCCCATCAGCCAGACCAAGACAAATTGAGAAAAATCTCAAACTGCCCCGCCTGGAATCGAACCCAGTCTTATAAATCCACCGCGCCTCCGTGGCGCAATGGTATCATTGCGCAACGGAGGTCGTCAAAACTCTACATAATATTAATTTGATCGTAGTATTATAATAAACTCTTAAACTAATTTATTAATACCTTTTTTAGACAAAGTAACGATGAACAATTGTAACAAAAGTATAACTATGCAAAATTTCATCCAAACAGTTTATAATCCGGCAAGAAACTCAAAACAGAGCGAACCGGTGTTCCCGATGGCCCACCAAACGACTGGCACAGTTAATCCCATCGCATGCATAATCCAGCGTGAAGCCAGTATGATCCCGTCATTAAATACGCGCTATATTAACACAATTTGCACCAACTATTACCGGGGCTAACTATTTCGACGACAGTGCGCGGCTGAACCGGGTAATGGTCAATAAACCAGATCCGATGGCTCAACGAGAATCGCGCCCGCTGATCCCGGTCTTAATGCCCCCGGCTAAATAAAGTTCCGTTTGGATGGGGATGATTGTTGTGTTTCAGTTTGGCCTAATGAAGCAAACTTGCGATTTGTTGCTTTTTCATTGAGCAACTGTTGAGTGTTCTCTGCTTTATATTTGGGTCGCAGGAAAACGTATAAGATTTCTGCACTGAGAGAAAACCGTCTCTATCTTAGTTAATGTACCCTCGGATCGAAAGTTAAATTCTTTTGCATGTTTATTGTAATCCCTTTTGTTCTCATGTATCTGTTATCTTTATTTTATGTGCATTAAAGTGGCAGAACGGATTTTGACTTCTGGGTGTCCTTGGATTTGCAAAATAGTAACATAGGCTATAAAAATTTAAAAAATGGCGGCTGTAAATAGGGGAAAAAGGGGGGGATGTGTGTATTTTTTCTCTTATCTTAGCAATATGGATACCAATTGAAAGGTCGTAAAAAGACTATTTCAAAAATATAAATATCATATCATGTTTATATTACTTTTTTAACAAAAAATGGCAAAAAGTGATATTTCTATACCATAAACTAAAAATTATCAGAAAACAAAAAATCCGACATGTAAGTGGTGTTACTCCTGTGTCTCGAAGAGCAGATGAGACTTATTTTTTGATCTTCATGTGCTATCACTTTTAAAATAAAAATCTATTATTAAACTATAAACGAAAGAAAGTGATGTTACTCCTGGTCGAAAATATATTTTTTGCACTTCATGTTATTTTTTAAAAATAAATTATTAAACTATCATCATCATTTTCAAATTCAAAATCATTTATTTCAAGTAGGCCAATTGTAAGCACTTTTGAAACGTCAAATTAGACCCACGTATTTGTAGTGACTCTATTGCCACCGTTTTCGGCTCGGAAGTATGCAGGTCCTGTTCTTATTTCTGAGTAGAGCCCGCAAGAAACGAGCATTGCTCTTTCCATCGCCCGCTGAGTGACTCTGAGCCTTCAACAGTTGTTCTTTTAAAATTATTAATTTTTACAATATTATTTTAGTCGCAAGACAAATTAGTTGTTAATTTATTACCCAAAAAGATAACAAAGACTTGTTAAATACAACACTGAAAAGAACTATCGCAAATATTGTCTGAACCCAGACATAAAAAAGAACCTTTAAGCACCAATCTTTAAAAAAGGACACAGTACCAGGCCTAAATAAATGAGATACGCAAACCTATGACACTCATTAGAAATTCCCAAAGGTTCCAATGATTAAATTGCAAAATATAACTCTGCTAGCTGACCTAACCGTCCATCAACAGAATTATCTTGCGAAGGGCATCTGAAAGTGAAAGTTTGCCAGTCAATCTACAACGTAAAATTTTATTGTAGAAGTTTTATCTGTCTCCAGAGGGTTCCACTGAATGATATCTACAGAAAGATCACTGTAACAAACGTTTGTTAGCATTAAATTTAAAGGAAATTTTAGATACTATGCAAAAAAACCAAATTCAAATTCAAAATCGTTTATTTCAAGTAGGCAGAAAATTACAAGACATCTTATGCCTAATACGTCAAATTGTTTTGCTTTTTTATAAAATCTATTTGAAGATAGTGACTCTACCACCTGCTTTGAAGGCACAAGCCATGTTTGCAGAAGAGTCAGTACAAGAAACTAAACAGTTGGTATAAAATGACTTTTTCTAATATTTTTAATTTTTTTACAATATTAAGTGTGTTGTTACATAAAGTTATTCATTTTGTTCCTGTGTGCAATTGATTAAGCCGATCCAAATATTTGTTTTCCTTTTTACAGTATCTTTGTCATAGCGACTAAAAAATTTCATCGATAAAAATTTAACCCTGACTCAGTATCCACGTGAAGTTTTAATACATTGGGTAAACTGCTAAGCAATGGTCCCGTTTTTATCCTTTGGGCAAATACTAAAATATCAAAAATCGGATTGTTGATTGGTTCTCATGTCAACAGTACACCAATCCTCCCACATTTTTGAACCCTGTGGAGGGTTTACGCTCATATTTAACGAGAGATTAACCATTTTTAACTGACTTTATATTATTAATGCATACCGTTTGAGTAAATATTTGTTTTCTCCTATTTACAGTATTTGTTGTTATAGCGACTAAAAATTGCCAAAATTAACAGTCGCATATGTTGTAGTATATATTTAGGTCTGGGATTTAAATAATTTTTTTTTTTGGTGCCAAATACTGTTAAAAGGGTATGTATGTATGAAAATCAGTTAAGTAGTTTTTGAGATAGGGAATTTTTACGTTTTTATGTTTGTGGAGGCATATCTACGGAACTACAAATCTGATTCAAATAATTGTTTTTTTGTTGTAATAGGTATTGTTAAACTTAGGGTACACAGCAAGTTTTATCAAAATCAGTTAAGTAGTTTTTGAGATAGGGAATTTTTACGTTTTTATGTTTGTGTTCGCATATCTTCGGAATTACAAGTCCGATTTAAGTTATTTTTTTTGTTGTACTAGGTATTGTTTAACTCAGGAAATACTGCAAGTTTCATCAAAATCGGTTCAGTAGTTTTTGCGATAGGGATATTTTACGCACGACTACGCATAACTTTTCACAGAATAGTCCGATTTTGAAAATTCTTTTTTTATTAGAAAGGGTACACTTTCAAACTTCATGGGCACATTTGAAGCGATGTCAGTATTTCATAAGTAGCTAGCGAATATTGGTACTCATAGTTTAGAACGAGTAGGTTTTACGTATGCTCGTTGTCGATAAACCACTAAAAATTATGAAAAAAAAAATTAATAAAAAATTACGATGTCCGATCCGACTATGAAGTCCGTTACCGACTATGAAGTCGGTGCCACCTGTAAGCTTTCTACTTTAGACGATATCTAATCTATAGTTTATAGATATGGTTAAGTAAATTAAAGTAACTAAATGACGCGTTTATTTTTTACTTTTCACTGCGTTTTGAAGTCGGCATAATTTTTTATTAAAATTTTTTTGATACTGACATTTTATACAGTCTGTGTTCTACGTTCCTCACAGGTACTCGTACAAACACATTTTTCCAATATTTCAGCATGTTATCTCTATGTAATTTAAAACATTTCTCTATTTTAAATTTATCAATCTTTTGTTTCATAATTTGGTTGTAACCTTGAAGTTTGTATAGTACCCAAAAGAATCCATTTCGGATTCAACCTAAATTCGCATTCACAACGAATGGTGCCCACATTCTCTGTGCTTTATGTACATTTAGTTAATTATCATATCCAAAACCAAAGAGATATTTTAACGTTAATATATCCTCAACAATTTGGAAGCTTCGTGAATATGTATTACCCAAGTTTGAGCACACCTGGCCGCGGATTCTTGCCTCGAATTTTAAATATTAAACCCAGGGTGCGATGTTTAATTTTCCCCGGATTAACGTCTGTCTTATTGTATATTCAGCTCTGGGAACTTTATTAAACTCATATTAGTATTCCAATATTGTTTTTCTATACTTTGTTTGATTTGATCGGGCAGGGTTTTAAATTATTTCATGTCAATTTTCATCACGTTGAAATAGGTCAAATAGGTAAAATTTAAAATGCAACATTTTTCTGTACTCATGGAATAAAAATGAAAAAGTTAAGGCAAAAACATTACATTTTTATATTGTATCTTCATTTACTTTAAATTATTATCAATCGCTAATTAACAATTCCTACCAACTGAAAATGTAGGTACCTATTAAAGAAAAAGAATAATAAAGAAAATGTTACAGCTATTGATCTATCTTTGTACTTACTTTCCAAAGTAAAATTTCCCTCCAAAAGCTACAAAGATGTCGGATATAAATAAAAGTATACCAACCAACGCCATCTAACGGCAGGTATTGAAAGTGCAACAAAGTAGTTTCGCGTCGTAGCCGCTGCGTCATGTAGCGCTAGTGTAACCTATGCGCCTTGAAAAGATGCAGAATGCAGTTTTGTCATTTTTTCAATTTGTTAAAATTGTACGTTTTAGAACTGCGAATGATTTTATACCATAACAGCAATAAATTCTAGACTATTTATGAATGTATTAATAAATGTAGTATAAAGCGACGTTGGTCGGTTAAGAAGGTAAGGAAGAGCTAATTTGCCTTATTAGATCATATTTTAATAAAAAAAATAAGGCAAATAATTTAAAACAGACGTCAACAAACAATGCCTTATGTGATTATCAAAATCGAAAAATTTCATTTCATTTAAGTATCATAGCCGTAAACCTCGTACGAGTGTTTCAGATATTTTTAAAATTTCTACCAAAGCACCTCAGTATGCCAACCAACGTTAGAGTAGTGTGGTCGGTTTAAATTTCAAATCTTCGAAAGGACCGAGGAAAGGAGGAGGAGGGCCTTTTAATCATGGTGATAATGTTTGATTGTGCAGCGAGATATCAGTATCTAATCATTATAAGAACGTACCTCAATATGGGTATGAATGAGTTTAGGAGTAACATATTATACACTGTGAAAAGTATCAAATTCAAAAAGAACACAACAAAAAAATGGCAAATTACAACTGTGTCGGGGGTTTTAAATTTTCATGTTAATCTTGGTAAATTTTCGATATTTGAATAATTCAACTTTATACCTTATCGATTTGAAAATAGAGGTGAATATTATAATTGTAATTGATGCTCTTGACGCAAATCTTTGCTTACAGTCTGAGTTAAGCCTAAGATTTTTTTGCATAAATCAAGAAAAAAAATTGGTTGTCTGTAAAGTCGGTTTACTGACGATAGTTGATGGAAAGGTGGTAGCATTTAATTGGTTATTAAAATTTTAATTTAAGTATATTTTTATATATGGAACAAATATTGGTCACAAAAAGAAATTATGAAGGGAAACTATAGCCTACACATCAAAAGAACTGTCATGGACACATGTATACTCCCAACATTAACATATGGCAGTCAAACGTGGGTCTACACCAATAAAGTAAAAAACAAAATAGTAGTGTGTCAAAGAGCGATGGAAAGAAGCATTTTAAATATTCGCAGGCTTCACAAAATCCAAAACAAGGAAATAAGGAAGAAAACGAAATTAAGTGATGCCTTGCAACGAGCACAACGACTAAAGTGGAGATGGGCTGGACACATCGCTAGGACTACTGATCAGCGATGGTCCTACACAACAACCATATGGCCAGGTCCAGCAGGAAAAAGAAGTGTAGGTCGTCCAAGGTCACGTTGGACTGATGACCTTATATCTACAGCAGGAAAACAGTGGAAAATAAAGGCAAAAGATAGAAAAACGTGGAAGGAACTGGGGGAGGCCTATACCCTATGAGGGATCCTTGGAGTATAAATATTATGTTCATATAGTTTCATTAACCGTTACTAACAACCAATCATAATTTTGTACTTCACTAATAAAAACTAACATTTAGATTTTAAGATTTTTATTGTTAAACTTAGGAACAAGGATTAATAAAAGGCTTTATTATTATATTATTATTATTATATTTTTATAAATATTAATTTAAATTAATAAAATAATTGATTTTGATTTTATAAATTTATATTTTAAATTTATAATAAATATATTAATTTTTAATTTAAAATTAATATATTTAATAATTATATTTAATAGACGGATGTCGAACGCTGCCGAACGTAAAGGCCGATTGTGCTTTCTTTGTCGCTCGTTCCGCGCTCTCGCTTGCACTTCAAGCCTTACATGGAACGCCTCAAAGCGAGGTAACGACGCATGACGTCATGTTTTTTCGTGCGTGCAGCCGGCTCTATCGAATTATAAGACGTTGTCACGTCAAAATCTCAATATTTCAGAGCTCCACCACTCAAACCCAGGACCACATATTCCAAAACCAAAAAGGCCAACAGGCATGGATCAACGAGGCAATTTAAACAATAGTTCAATATAATCGGCAAACAAAACCAAACCACATTAGAGCCACAATAATTATTTCCCGCAGGAAGGCTGAATAAGCTAAATGTACCGCTCGCGAATACTTAATTTGAGATTAAAAGCGCTCAATTATAGCACTGCTTTTGCTAATTGTGTGGTCGTCAGTTGACCCCACGCACCGCAGCCGTTGGGATCGATTTAGGCTTCATACACTATTCACGCATTCATATATTCATTTCTAGTTCGTTTATTGTATGCCTCATAACATGAACTTCTTAAAAACTAAAAAAAAATCAAGTTATTGCTTTATATGATTTTATCCATCAAAGTACGGGCAAGTTTTCAACAAATGCCTCTAGATATCAGACTATTTTAATTGCTTATTCCAGGACCAGGCCTTTCTTCTTTTACGACACGGGATATGGCGCTAAAATCCTCCGTGTTATTCAAATTCAGGTTGGCAGACACAGGCAGATTATTTTTTTTTTTTTTTGACGTGACAACGTCTTATAATTCGATAGAGCCGGCTGCGTGCACAAAAAAATATCCATGTAAGGCTTGAAGTGCAAGCGAGAGCGCGGAACGAGCGACAAAGAAGCACAATCGGCCTTTGCGTTCGGCAGCGTTCGACATCCGTCTATTAAATATAATTATTAAATATATTAATTTTAAATTAAAAATTAATATATTATTTATAAATTTAAAATATAAATTTATAAAATTAAAATCAATTATTTTATTAATTTAAATTAATATTTATAAAAATATACTTAAATTAAAATTTTTAATAACCAATTAAATGCTACCATTCCATCAGTATTTTCTTAAGACATTGTCACGTTCAACTATCGTCAGTAAACCGACTTTACAGACAACAAATTTTTTTATCGACTACAAGTTGGCTCTTGATTGCTATCACACCTGATGTTAAGTGATGATGAAGACTAAGATGGAAGCGGGCTAACTTGTTAGGAGTGGGACGAAAATACACACCCCTTTCGGTTTCTACACGACATCGTACCGGAACGCTAAATTGCTTATGGTTTTACTCTTTAATAATCGAATGATAGAGCCGGAGTCGATGGATAAACAATAAAAAGGATTTAAAAGATCGTTTTCCTAGAAATGGACACAAGTTAGTTATATCAGCTTATCGTCTCCGAAAAGTACAAACATCATTTGAAGGATTTGGCCGTACTCTTTAACAACAAAGTGCCCAATTCAGTTGTAGATTAGTCAATGAATAAGCTTACTATATTGATGATTGACTCATCAATATAGGTTTATTATATCGATGAATTTTTACACGACAAAGATGTATTTGGATCGGCTATAAACCTCTGAATATAAAAATAAATTAATGATTTTATGTAACAATACAATTAATATCGTACAAACGAATGATTTAAAAAGAGCGACTGTTGCGTCAATAATCTAAGTTGACTTTTCAATATTGCTCATAATAAGCCTACTTCAAAGAAAAACTCAGTAAGTATAATATGATTCAAAGCTTATAATATTATAACCACATGGTCAACAAGATATTAACCTTCGCGTTGATGTTGAAACATCTTAGTAAAAACCATCGTAAAGTGAGCACAAGTACAAGTAGGCAATGCTAGTAACGCTCGTGAATCCGACGCCGAGCAATCACAATGACGAATGACAAGAGATAGCAGTAATCAAGAGTATCGGCGATAGGCCGCGCGATAACGTATCAAGATGTATCGCTCGTTGGGCAATTTTGGATGCACCATTTGTACACGTCCCGGCCTAACGGATTCCCTCGTATTAGACTGTATGGTGGGCGATCAATAAAGATGTTGCTACGCAGCCACGGGATTGAGCGACGAGCGGTTTGCATTGTTAGGATGTGTAATTTATTCCACAATCATCGGTATTCGGTACTAGGTATGTACTATATGTATGTTTGTTAGTCCTTCACGCCGCACGTATTAAACCTATTTGGCTGAAAATTTAAATAGAGAGAAATTAAAACATAAGCCTTCAGTCCCGAAGTGTTACGCGTGTATAATTTACAGGCATACTATAAAAATATTTGAGTAAAGTCATTTTACGACCACAGTACTATTATCGCTATTACGTTAAAATTAATTTGTAGATTCATAATAATGTTTGGACTTTATTGAATAAAATCATAACTGAGCACAAGCGCCAATCCGGCTACGGCAAAAATTAATTGTATGATTTTAGTGTACTACTTAATGAAACGAATATCATAGCACTCCATGGTGAATCCAGTGCGGGTGCCGGGTTCATCATATGGCAGAGGGAAAATCTCCGAACAGAGGTCTCGAGCAAAGTAAAATACCAACAAACACACACGTGCGTGTGTTTGAATATGTAAGTGTATTCCAAAGTAGCGCTGTAGCGCTTACATTTCTCGATGGTGTCCGCTAATCTCGTGGCTCGGATGTACAAAATCCAGCCTATTGATAACAGAATAGTACGCACGAGACGTGAAGAATGATAAGATAGCGTTCTCGGCCGCGCGCGCCGCGTCGCCGATAATGACTCTGTCTTGACCTTCGCTATCGGTGATTTTGCATGTTAATCAACTGACAGAGATATTACCACGTCAGATTTAGATATACGTTTAACTTATAGGGCAAGAGCCAACGATGACTGAACCTTTGTCATTTTTAAAAACCTAAATTCAAATTCAAATTCAAATTCATTTATTTAGCGTTCATGTCAAATTATTGTACTAACATGCTTTACATGACATGGACCCTGGCAGGGCGTTGCTAACATAGTATAAACTTACGTAATTAATATTAATTCTATAAATAGTAAAATTACAAAAAAAAAAATTAGAATTATAATTAAAAATAATGTCAAACTTTAAATAAATAATAATAATAATTTACAGTCTAGTCAATTCTTTTAAGTCAAATATTCTTTTACGTCATAACAACATTTTTCTAGAAGCCATTTGTTTATTTTTATTTTAAAGTTAAGTAAATCTAATCGTTCGATATCTTCTGGCAATTTATTATATAATTTTACAGCCATACAGTATGCGCTTTTCATGTAAGAACAAGAGCTAAGCTTTGCTACAACTAATCTGTTAGGATGTCTGACTTGCTTATTGGCATTTATTTCACATCTTCGCTGAAAATATTTTGGATTACGCTTAACGAAAATACATATGTCTCGTATGTACATACATGGCAATGGAAGAATGTGCAATTGTTTGAAGAATGGTTTACAACTGTCTAATGGCCCAATATTACAAATAGCTCTAATGCATTTCTTCTGTAGTCGGAACGCTCTTATGAATTCCACAGAGTTACCCCAAAGTATCAAACCATATGATAACACTGAAGACACATGACCGTGATAAGCGCTTAACGCTGCATTTATTGAGATTGTCTGTCTAAGTCGTCTTAATGCATAAACGAATTTGTCTAATTTTGTACAAACATAGTCAATGTGAAATCTCCAGTTACCTGTTTTGTCATAAATTAATCCTAAAAATTTTACTGTGTCACATTCTTCAATTTTAATATCATTATATTTAAGGCTAATTGGAACTGTTTTTGAATTATAGTAACTAAATTGTATCATTTTAGTTTTATTTACATTTACTTGTAAGTCATTTTCATTCAGCCAAATTATAAGCTTTGTTAGCCCATGTTTCTGTCTGAGATAAGCACGGTAGGTATCTATCACGGTACTTATGGAGTTAGGGCCATGGCAGGTTTAAAAGGTAACAGGTAAGACGCCTTCAAATTGAACTATGAAGTACTTTTATAATTATTTAAGCACTTACTTAGTGGCAAATCATCGAAGGGCAATATTATCCTTAAAGGTTAAATTTAAGGTATTTTGCGAAACGAACTTGACAGATAATTACTGATTTGGCGACTGAGGGTCTGGTTGCTCATTTATAGACATTAAAAAAACGCTTTATTTTAGCAAAAATTTAAGTTCTGATCCTTCGACGCCTGCTACCTGAAGTAATCATAATCCAATAACTACTCTTCAGTACTTACCTAAGGTGAAAGAGTAAGCTGACAAACTCATAGCTTTTATACAATGGAATAGATCTAACATCACTGGATCTTGCTCTACAATGGAGATAAACGTCCGATTTCTAAACAACACTATTATCTAAAGATTTTTTAATAAATGAGTTTATGGTTGATCGGGCTAGCAGTAATATCTTTTGACATTCCTATCTTAACATTTTCGTTGCTTTATCCTTGTCAGTCAAATTAGCGACGTCAATGTTATAAATATTATACGACAAGTTCTCGAAGATACCAGATTAATCAAGTTAGTGGTTAAGTTTATTTAAACCAAACCCGTGACTTATTTCTACATACCGGTATTTTAGCCTTGCCAGTAGGGTGATATCGTACCATTTTTTGACCATGAGATGAATGAAGAGATCTTTAACAGGTATTTTCATATAAATTCAAGCTATAACACTACCTACATGATACACACCGTTCTTCGCTTAAAATTACAAAGTCGTCAAGCCGTATTACTGTAGCGTGGTGAATCTAAGACCCAAATCTCATCACCTGTAAATATGCAGCCAGTGATGATAAAATATGTTATGTAATGAATTGTCATTACATAACACATGAAGGTGCAGCGTAATGGGAAATTCCTTCACTTATATAGAAGGGCTTGTCCTATGGGTCTTTCAAATGGACTCATAACAATACAAGATGTCATAATACATGCATCTAAGGCAAGCAGCTATAGAGTGTCTGGTAGTGACAAATCAAGTAAGTATAGTTTTCAAGCCCACGGATCACAAAACAAGGAGATAACAGTTATTTATACGTATGCGGATGGACAGGCTCGGTACCCGCTCGTTAGAGCGCACGCGCCCGCAGCTACTAGGTATTGCTTGTTCTTAATGACCGTTCAGTGAGGGATGTACTGACAACTTCTTGACTTTAATGCGGAGTAAAACGTCATTGCATTTCTTAATGTCACTGCACCAACGTATCCTTTCAAATCCTCTTATCAGCTTTATCCAGCTTGTATGGACTTCAAATAGCGTGGTCTCCGACCCGGCTGCATTCAGCAGTTCCCTACAACTCGCTTGATAAGGCTAGCTGATGTGGGGTTCTTATTACTTCGACTTGCAGTACGTGGTGGCCATTTTAAAATTTTAGAACTCCAGTGTCCTACGGCACTACCCATTGCAACTTCAACTTTGCAACTCGCCACTTAACATATGCGCTGATAGATTTTGAAAGTTTAAGTCACTGTTCTTTCCTAGAGCTCTCAGATCCGTGCAAGACAAAAACTCAAAAATTGCTAGTCTTTTGTCTATTTCCCCTCACTGTAAAAGTAACAAGAGATTGGTGTTGAACACCTTTTGTCTATTATAGGCTACGGTTTTACATTTAACAATAAATAGGTAATGTTGATCCGTCGATTTTACTACCATTCTCCGAAAAAGTTTGTGCTTATTCTACGATATTTGTTTCCAAAAGTGAGTCCAAAATCTGTTCCACCTTAATCACAAAACTGCCAGGCATAGCATCTAACAGCGAAGCAACATTTTAGATCGCCCTGCTGTATCGTAGCTTGCTAGCTACATAAAGAATTGTAAGAGAAGAATATGACGAAAGAATAACGTAAATAATCAGTGTAAGAGCATCCCTAGTATTAAATGAGCATCTATATTCAGTACTTGGCCAACCGGTCGGACCTCGTCAGTGCTTGATACATTGATATTTCTTTTGGATCGTTTTTTGTTGTCCGTCTCCTTAATAGACTTCAATTACTGGATAGTTTATGTGCATTCAGACTATTAGCTGCACCATTACGAGTCCAGCATAATACAATGAGTTAATGTTGATGCGAAGATTATAGGAATATTTATTTTGTAATAGGCCCTACTCCAATTGTAAATGCATATAGGTGTTTTTTTATAAGATTGATCTGTATATGCTATATTAGTAGTAATTCACCCATTGCCAATAATTTACCCAAATTGTAGTAGGTACTTTGTTTATTAATACTATTTGACGTTCTCCGTGGCGCAGTGGTATGCACAGTGGATTTATACGACGGAGGTCCTGGGTTCGATTCCCGGCGGGGCAGATTGAGATTTTTCTTAATTTGTCCTGGTCTGGCTGGTGGGAGGCTTTCGCCGTGGCAAGTTACCACCCTACCGACAAAGGGGTATCGCCAAGCGATTTAGCGTTCCGGTACGATGTCGTGTAGAAACCGAAAGGGGTGTGGATTTTCGTCCCACTCCTAACAAGTTAGCCCGCGTCCATCTTAGACTGCATTATCACTTAACATCAGGTGTGATAGCAGTCAAGGGCCAACCTGTAGTCGATAAAAAAAAATCTCAAGTAAAACTTACTTTATTACGTCAGATTTTAAGGAACAAGGAAAGAGTGTATATCAGAAAGGTATACGAGATTGTGTTAAATCACTACATATTATAAAACTAAGTCCCCCGCCGCCTGTCTGTTTGCGATAAATTCAAAGGCTGAATTTACTGAACGAATTTTCTAGAATAGGAAGAGTTATCCTGAGGAAGGTTTGTTAATGTTTTGTATGAATTGGCTGAAATAGGATTATAATTGTGTAATAACGGAAGGCGTGCACTTTAAGCAACATTTATTTAACAACTCCGTGTCGCGTGTCATAGACATCACACCACACATACCCAAATAATAATGTTGTGTCCTTAAGAAGCTTCCGCTTAATTGTTGGATCAAGGGTCGGATAGAAGGATAGAAGGCAGTAGACCTTGAAACGGCGCGTATTGTGAGGAGGTTCCTCACACTGGAGCCCTGACCACCGGCCCGCAAAGGCCCCGCAAACGGAGGAGAAGATTTTTTATATATATCATCATTATCAGCCTATTAACGGCCCACTACAGGACCAGGCCTCCCACCTTATAGGAGAGGGGATATGGAGCGTACATCCACCACGCTGCTCCAATGCGGGTTGGCGGGCGGAAAAAAAATATGTAAATAAAGATAAATGAGAGAAAAAAAAATGTTGTATGACTAACTATACATAGGTACATACACCACAAATTGTAAAAAAAGTCGCACCGCCTGGGAGCTTTCATGGAAAACGTTTTCTAATTTATTTATGATATAACAAAACAATGTATGAAAACATTATTCCTCTTTTGGAGTTCTCCGAAACTATTTTGGTCGCGGACGAAGTCGCGGGCCTTTGCTAGTGTATTGTAATACATGAATGTTGTTTGCGTCAGGGTTTCTGAAAGTACCTTCCTATTATCTAAGTAGATAATTATTTCAAGAAGCAAAAATTTGTTCAAGAGCAAATATTTGTCAAAACCATTTTACCCGTTCCCGAAAGCCACAAACACACATCAAAAGCTTGTTTCAATATATTCGATATCTACTACTTTGTTCAGTTAACATTAACTAACTGTTACTTACTTACTTCCAGCCATATTCAATCGTCAGTGCATGACAATTCCAGACGGGTTTGTTAAGACTTGTAATTAAAAAGAAAAAAGTCTGCGTGCGCGCATCCAACACTCGACTCGTTCTTAATTTAAAAAAGGCAAATTGAAACGTTTATTGATCTCGACAGATGACGCTACTGACATTCAAAACATCGAAACAACTTAAAATAACAATATCTTGTAAAAGTAATTTGAATTCTATTTCGATTGTGTTACGGTTTGTATTTATTTGAGATGGTTTAAGAACATTACTAAATATTAAATCAAATAGAACTTTATCGTAAGTTATAAGTAAAGGCGGCATTAAAGCGACGAATGCAGCCATTCCGATGTCATGTTCGATAATTTGACGCACGTGTTTAAATTTTGACAGTCATGATTTATGAGTTTTAATTTTTATTGACGTCTCGATCTACATTTTATCAATATGACTAATTGGTGACAGGTATTTTGATTCAATGTTAGTTATAAAGTATCAGGATTACATGTTTACGTTTTATTTTTCTTATTCAAACATCCGCACGCCTCTTATATATTTACGCAAGCGAACTTAATGTGACTTTTGATGCTATAACACTTGCTTTTATTATCACTCGATCAAGGCTTTAGTATAGAATACAGAATACAAGGTTTTAGTAAGGTCTTTGTTCAATAACTTCTAGAAATAAAGCCTGTGATGGCACATAGGTAGAGGCAAAGTTATGTTGAAATATCATATAACGTCTCTTATCGGCAGACTGCCGAACCAGTGGTAGAGTAATTACATACTGAGTGCTTGTGATACAACCTTTTTTTTTAATGACTACAAGTTGGCCCTTGACTGTTACCACACCTGATGTTAAGTGATGATGCAATCTAAGATGGAATCGGACTAACCCCTATTGGTTTCCACACGACATCGTACCGGAACGCTAAATCGCTTGGCGGTACGTCTTTGTCGATAGGGTGGTAACTAGCCACGGCGAAAGCCTCCCACCAGCCAGACTAAGGCAAATTAAGAAAAATCTCAATCGGCCCCGCCGGGAAATAAATCCACCGCGCATACCACTGCGCCACGGAGCTTGTCACCTACTTGAAATTGTAAAAAATAGAATGAATTAACTGTCCTAGCATATCCGGAACTATGGACTACTGACGAGGAACTACTGATCTATGCCAGGAGGAAGGATAGAAACAGCTTTGTTTAAACGAAAGTCTAACCAACACTAGCTCTTAGACCATATTTATGAAAGACTAACCACATTCAGTCAGGTCAAAATCACCACTCGATAATTCCAATTATAAAGCACAAAGTGTAAACACACAGCCGTGTCCGTCGTTTCCGTTTCACAAAACACAACAACGTACTCGCTCCACAAAGCGAGTGGGTCCAAGATGAGTGGAGTCGATGTGTACCAGGAATCGAGATAAAGTACTTTTAATGTAGTTTAACCCCATTTTCTCGCGTCAAGTGCCATTAAAAGTTTAAGCTGCTATCCCAGGGTGGGGGAAAGCGCTTCTTTACGGCCAGATTTATTGGCGCCGTAAACAAGCTGTGCACATTATTAAGGATCTTTCTGTTTTAAAGTCGCGATAGTTAGTATAATGTCGGGAATTAAATAAATTGTATCTAATGGATTCTCAGCTCTTTTTTAAATTAACTAGGTCATTGGTGTTGTTCGGGTATTAATATGTAAAATAATAATTACCTGAACTAAATGTTGTACCTGGAACACATAACCCCACAACATACCTAGTTAATAGTGATAATGAGCAGGACTGACGTCTTAACATGTACTCTGAGGCACTAGTGTGTAGCACCACCAATTTTCCAACTCCAGGCCACTGTTATTTAATTCTTTGAAGAAAAAATATCTCGTAATCCGAAGCCATATAAGGGTTATTACTTAACCAACAGAGTAGATTGACATGGCAAAGGTCATGGCATATAACTTTGATCATCTTCACCTGATGGACATCTACCTAAGACCTAAGCCACTTCTGAAATTTGCACATAGTTGTAGGGGAAAAAGTTTCTTCGCATTTTATTAGAAAATACATAACATATTTTAAAATAGTTTATTTATATTATATTTAACTAAAGTACATTACAAATCTTGGACCGCTTGCATCCAGTAGATCGCTTGGTGTAAATCAGCACAGTGCTTTCAAATACGGGGTTCACTTCAAGCACCTTTTTTTTTTCAGGAGGAGAAAATCCTCATGGACACCCTCTCCGGGTGGTGCCGGTAAAAACCCCTCCTGCCTCCGTGGTGCTGGTGTACCTGCCTTTTTGACCTACCACCAGCGCCCCTGTCTATTCTATCCTGCTCTGGTTCTTCCATCTTCCTCCTTAATTTTCATAATCATTTCCAAGTAACTTTTTATACTCTCCCACTTTTCATTAGTTTCCAACATTACATTAACTAGATTCTGCACGTCTATCTGGGTTCCAAGTTCAGCATTCACTGTTTCTCTCTGGCTTTCGAAATGACAGCAATGAAAGATTGTAAGCTCTGCATCATCGTCGTCAGGACAATAAGCACACTTGGCAGAGTCTCTTTTGTTAATACGTTTAAGGTATTGCATAAATACCCCATGGCCTGTGAGACACTGTGTCATCCAGAAAGTTACGGTACCATGCTTTCTATTGACCCATTCTTTTATGTCGCGTAACAGTCTGTGTGTCCATCGGCCACATGTAGAGAGTACTTCAGCACCTTGGGTACCTAATATCCGTCAGCTATTCGACCATGAGCTCTATCTGTATGACATGACGTGACATGTGACATAGTAGAAATAATATTTATCAACAATGTAATCCAAACATGACAGGCGTAAAAAGGGGTTCTAAAACACCCAAATTGCGCCGAGTGCGTAAGGTCAAGGGTGAGAGCTTTGTCTTAGTTACGGCGGAAAACAAATTGAGATCGTCTGATATGTAGCCGCGTATAAATCTTCCGGAAAACGCGGAGTTGTTTAGCAAAGATGCGGAATTACGGAATGTTTACCGCCTTCCGTAAGTTTCGAGCCTTGTTATTTATCGTATAATGAGCATTTGAATATACATAGGTACTTGTGTAATAATTTATCTGCTTCGACTTGCTATATTACAAATGTTTTACAGACGTAATGACAGCATTAGTTTATAGTCGGACATTTAGAAAATAATTTAATGAACTTAGATTTTGTATTATTACTAGTATTAAATATTAGATCGTTTTTTTTTTTATTTGACTACAAGTTGGCCCTTGACTGCTATCACATCTGATATTAATTGATGATGCAATCTAAGATGGAAGCGGGCTAACTTGTTAGGAGCAGGATGAAATCCACACTCCTATCGGTTTCTACACGACATCGTACCGGAACGCTAAATCACTTGGCGGTACGTCTTTGTCGGTAGAGTGGTAACTAGCCACGGTGAAAGCCTCCCACCAGCCAGACCAAGACAAATTAAGAAAAATCTGAATCTGCCCCACCAGGAATCGAACCCAGGACCTCTCTTATATTATTGGTATTATGTCTTATAACTCCACCGCACATACCACTGCGCCACGGAGGTCGTCAAAAATAGGAGATTATAGGCACATTAACAGTTTTTGAGTAAACCATCTTCATTACAATACAAATAATTATATTCATAGCTAACCCATACTTGTATATAGATATAGGTACTTACAGATCGAATAGCGACCCTGATTAGAAAATTTTGAAGTTTTATTTACAACTCTAATATACGTGTAGGTAGTTTCTATTGTTCAAAATTAAATTTTAAACATCCCAACACCAAGTCATGGCAGTTATTAAGACATCAGTTAACCGTAGGTACCTATTGTAGCGCGGCGGAGTGCGGTGGAGTCACGCAGTCGAGCTATTGTCTATGGAGTATTGTGGTGCATAGGTGTCTGGTTGCCTTGTAGAGGAATGGGAATATTGTAATTTCTTATACATATCTATTATCATTTTTAAAGAGTGAATTACAAAACTTATGACTAGTGAATAATTTATTTATTGTGTTATTTTTCGCGAGCAATGAAGTCAGCCAAATTAGATAACTAAAAAACAAACTCAAATGTGCACAATTTGTTAAATGAAATACTAGGCACAAAGTAAATAAATAAATATCATAGGACAATTACACACATCGCTATATAGCCCCAAAGTAAGCGTACTCGTAAGTAGCTTGTGTTACGGGTGCTATGATAACTGATGAATATTTTTATATATATTATACATAAATACTTATAATATATAGATAAACACCCAGACACTAGAAAACATCCATGCTCATCACACAAACATTTTCCAGATGTGGGAATCGAACCCACAGCCTAGGACGCAGAAGCAGGGTCACTACCCACTGCGCCACTCGGCCGTCAAAAGGCGTGAAGAACAAACAAAAAAGTGAGAAATTAATACTGCTAGTAAGATTAATTCGTGATAATGTGTTGGCATGATTATGGGTAGATTTCATGGGGCTTCCTTCAGTTCGACAGGTGCCAGAGTCGCACTGATATTTACGATATTGGACACGTTCACTGTTTGTCCTGCAAAGTTTTGATCTGTTAAAGGCTTACTAATAAATTCTATCTAAGTCTATGGTATTTAGCGAAGATTGTCTGTTTGAATACAACTAATTCGAAATACATATTTCGTCTTTAATTACAATAATTTTATTTACTTAATACTTATTAATTCTTCTTCTGGCAATTTATACAAAAAAATAAAATCTATTTCTAACTTTAAATTAAAAGCTTTTCATATGCAAATTAAAAGCTTGACGGCCGAGTTGCGCAGTGGATAGTGACCCTGCTTCTGCGTCCTAGGCTGTGGGTTCGATTCCCACATCTGGAAAAATGTTCGTGTGATGAGCATGGATATTTTCCAGTGTCTGGGTATCTATCTATATATTATAAGTATTTATGTATAATATATATAAAATATTCATCAGTTATCATAGTACCCATAACACAAGCTACTTACGAGTACGCTTACTTTGGGCTATATAGCGATGTGTATAATTGTCCCATAACATTTATTTATTTATTATAGGAATGTATATAATATGGACAGTACTTAAATAAAAAAAAATATTAAAATTTTTGTGAGTCTGTTTGTTAGTTCCGGAATTAAACGGGAGTTACGCGAGTCAAGCCGCGAGCGTCCATTTGAGATAATTATGTGTGCTATATGCGAAACAAAAAGCGTATGGCTCTGAACTAACCGACCAAGCGAAGTGGATAGATGAGAGCCTACGTAGAGGTACGAGTAAGCTGCCACCTCGGGGCTGTCGCACAATGGGCGGCAGACAATAGCGACGTGCGTGACTGAGCCGCGCTCGTGTGAGCACGCGGCTCCGGCTGCGATAATGAACTGCTGGGATGCGGATGTGTACTTCATTTTATGTTTATTTTATGATATTTACTAATAATAAATTGTTACTTAACACTTTGTGGGGCATACAAGGAACACGTTTTAAGATTCCCGCAACCATCAATGTACCTACGTTAAGGCTCATAATTTGACGACCTCCGCAGTGGTATGGTGGATTTATAAGCAGGTCGTGGGTTCGATTCCCGGCGGGGCAGATTGAGATTTTTCTTGATTTGTCTTGGTCGGGCTGGTGGGAGGCTTCGCCGTGGCTAGTTACCACCCTACCGACAAAGACGTAATGCCAAACGATTTAGCGTTTGTGCAGAAACCGATAGTGGTGTGTATTCTAACAACTTTGCCCGCTTCCATCTTTGATTGCACCATCACTTAACATCAGGTGTGATAGCAGTAAAGAGCCAACTTGTAATCATAAAAAAAATATGTTGTAATGACCAGGACAGCGTTTCGCGATCCAAAATCAAATAGGCTAACCTCTAGAATAAAAATCTAGCTGCTTCCACTTATACTACTTTTACCCGCGGATTCACGCACGTAGGTATAGCCCTTTTTCCGTGGAAGTATAGTTGCAAAGAAAAGTAGCTAATTCCATGCTGAAATCTGACTCTAGATCAATTTCCATCCAGATTCGTTCAACTGTTCTACAACTTTAGTGTAACCAACCTGTGTTGTGACTTACTTTTTATATTTCTTTATTTTTATCGCCGTATAGAATAAGCGAGAATCAGTAAGATATGAACAGTGTTCGGTTCGCGTGCAGCAAGCGCCCCATACATCACGCAGATAAGAGCTGAATGCTTTCACTTGACATTAGCATAGACCGACAATTGTTCACTGTGGAATAATAACACGACCTCGATGGTTCTACTGCACAGCTGTGGATCATGAGGTAGTAGGTTCGAGGTGGTTATATTTATGTTTGGAATACGGAAAAGTTTATTCCATATTGAAAAGTGTTCTCAGAAATTCATTCAGAATGTCTTTTAAAAATTCCACCAAAAAAAAAACAGCAACAGAGTGACGTAACTGCGTGGTTGACCAGGCGACTCCATGAACCATTTAGCTTCTATGTTTCTAATTTAAGTAACTTAAGTTGGTATGGTGTACCATACCATATGTTGGTATGGTTTTCTATACTAAAGCCAAACTCGATTGAGAATGCTGCGATTGACAAACAAATTTAAAATGAAGGTAGAAAAAGCAAAACATTTTATTCCTAATAAATTTAAATTTATGTTTTGTTTTTTTATAAAATGTTATTTAAAAGATATTGAATATATTAATTAGTTTTAAGCTTACTAATCTAATTTATTGTGATGAATTTTTTTATATCGACTACAAGTTGGCCCTTGACTGCTATCACACCTGATGTTAAGTGATGATGCAGTCTAAGATGGAAGCGGGCCATTGAGAAGTTCACTAAAAAAATTACGTCTTTGTCGGTAGGGTGGTAAGGCGAATGACCAGATAAAAATCTATCTTCATATTTAAGTTCACTAAAAAAATAAGGTGTAAAATGACTAGATATCTACCTTCATTTTTAATTTGTTTGTTGACAAACATTGTCAATCGAGTTTGGCTTTAGTATAGTGTGCATGTGTTTCCTGCCACCTATAATATAAAAA
Organism: Mycalesis mineus; assembly: GCA_034621355.1. Taxonomy (NCBI): domain Eukaryota; kingdom Metazoa; phylum Arthropoda; class Insecta; order Lepidoptera; family Nymphalidae; genus Mycalesis; species Mycalesis mineus. The sequence continues at coordinate 989,502 of CM067886.1, forward strand.
CATTTGAGGTTTTATTGAAAAAGCGACTTCATCACCTACAAGGCAAGAGTGAATAGACACTTTCGAGCTTACCTACTAGAACTTAGATTACTCAAGTGCAATCCTATTTACCTTACAAAAGTCCATACCAAGTCCAAGTACCAGCAATATTAACTTGTCTATAGAGCACTGAGAACATCAAGTCTCTCGGACTCGCTAATTGATACTTGGAACAGATTTTAACCTTTTGCTCCACAAAGGGAAACAAAATATTATTTCTATGAAAAGCAGAGTTGCTTCAGATTTTTTAAGTGTTTCAATTGTATTAATTTGTTTTTAAAGTTATTAAAGTAGACATATTTTTGTTTTATGTTGACATTTGTTTGTACGACACAATTATGCGTTGAGTACGACCATCTAACAATAATAATTTAATTTTTTGATGACGTATAATTATTTATTGTTTTATTTAATCATAAGTGTCATTATTTTGTATTATTTATAACGTGTATTTATATTAAAATCTCTCTTTCTACTAACCATGGAACCAAGTGCCTTGTTGTTCCAGTCTATTACCAAAGATTTGAAGAGTCGGGTTCCCTAGAGACTTTTCTGGTTCCAGCATTAGGTTTAAGTTATCACATGATGATGATATATTACTTAGCTGAACTGATACTCTTCTGCTGGACCGATATTAATCAAACTGGCTTTCAAATGAAAAAATAATCCGGCCAAGTGTGAATCGGACTTGCGAACCAAGAGTTCCGTACAAACCTGTAGGTACCTGATACTATTTGATTTTGATGCAGCTTAAAGCTATTATAAACCTAGGTACTGCTACTACTACGTACAAAATTTCGAGATTCTGAGTTTAGGGGAAGTACCTGTTTTAGTTGTAAGTTTTGACTCCCTTGCGAGTGTCGAAAATTTGCAGAATGCGGCATAAAAAGCAGTAGCTTTTGACTTCGTAGGCTTAGACGTTCGATCTGTTCACAGCTCCAAGGGACAGTAGACCTGGATTCATCATAAATAAATAAATCATCATCATTATCAGCTAATTAACTGCCCACTACAGGGCTAGGCCTCCCTCCTAGAGGGGAGCACACCTGGATTATTGTAAATAAATTTAAGCTTGATACCTCCACGCACGTGGGGGTTTCTGAGTAAAGAGTTATTGGCGGATCGACGAACGGACGGACTAAAAGGGTTTCGTATTTTTCTTTCGAGGTACGGAACCCTAAAAAAGCATTGAAATTGGTCCATCTCTTTGAGAGCTCCGATGCCACAGACAAACACATACACTTAGCCAGACATCGACGTCAATCTTAGTATACACCTTGTGGGTTAAAAATGACGACTCGAGAATTCTAGACTCACTAGACTTGACTCTAAAGCGGCAGATTGTAACAAAAATACTTTAATAATAAATAAGTGTATGGTATCTTGAACCACTGCATTAATATGAAAAAAAAAACATAAACTAAATGTTATTTTTAAAAGGAAAATAGTAAACAGTAAAAATTGCAGTAAAAGTCTCTCTTCACGGCATTGCAATATTTTTATTTCCGCTCGGAAACAAAAAGCTAGAACCAAACGAGCGACACAGTGTTGCTTGGTTTCCTAGAATACATAACTAACTAATTCTTACCCTACTGCGTCAGAAGGAGGGTTATGTTTTTCGAGCGTATGTGTGTATGTATATATGTATGTCCATTAATTCGGCACGCGCTACTGCCTAAACGGCTGAACGGATTTTGACATGTGAGGTGTCGTTGAATTTGTCAAAATAGTTGTAGTGACATAGGCTATATAAATTTTCAAAATGGCGGCTGTAAATGGGGGAAATAGGGGGGGATGTGTGTATTTTTTCTCTTATCTTAGCAAGATGGGTACCAATTGAAAGGTCGTAAAAAGACCATTTCAAAAATATATATATCATATCATGTTCATACTCCTTTTTTAACGAAAAATGGCCTTTTTTAACAAAAGTGTACTAAGTGCACCGTCTCATTTCTATACCATAAACTAAAACTAAAAAGTCTCAAATAAAATTATTATTATAAAAACAAAAAACCCGACTGCTTAGAAGTTATGAACTGAAAAGAGAAAAACAAGGATCACTATATCTGTATAAAATTCTAAATACTTTATGGTGCTGCAGGCGGGGGCAAACGTAGTTTTGGTAGATCTTTCTTACCCCGCAGGTTAAAGTATTTTGTCCCTGTTTGCATACTTGGGTTTTTTGTTTTTTATAATAATAATTTTATTATTTTACTTAACTCATATTATTTTTAAAATGTACTTTAATTTTGCAGTTAAATTTTTTAATACGTGTTTACGAGTTATTTTTTATAAAATTAAGCTTTTAATAAAAATAAATATTATTTTTAGCAAAAAGAAGTTTGTTATATACAAACTTCGTTTTCAATATAATAATAAAAATAATATTAATTTTTATTTTGACGGTCTCCGCGATGTGGTTTGCGCAGTGTATTTATAAGATAATGCCTTCAAAATTCCCAGCTGGGCCGATTGAGATTTGGCTGGTAGAAGGCTTTAGTTGCGGCTAGTTACCACAGACAAAGACAAAAAGCCAAGCGATTTAGCATACCAGGACGATGTCGTACAGAAAGCGAAGGGTGTTAGACTTTAACCTAACAGGCTAGTCAGCTTCTATCTTAAATTGCATCATCACTTAACATCAAGTCAAGGGCTATTCCGAAACCTCCCATCATCCAGACCTGGAACAACCAGCCCAGCCGAGAAACGAATCCAGGACCTCCGCCTTATAAATCCACCGCGCATACCATGGAGGCTGTTAAAGTTATATTTTATAGTTCGCTCACGAATGAACACAAGTGCTTAGATCACACAGAGCAATAAAAGAAAGATATCCTAGATAACTCGATCCGTTCGACTTGATCCCGTCGAGTACATTAACAAGAGGAATGTCTCTCCCCATACAATAACTTCACAAGGTCTTGAAGATGTAGTAAAATTTCACTGTCGTGTGAAACTTACTTACGAGGCCTTCCATGAACTCTCTTTTATTATTCAGCTGTATATTCCTATTTGAATAACCCAGAGCTTTCTTTTTTATAGTAAACGGAATTTGGAGCTTAGAGCCAACATACTACTCCTACGGGGGTTGGTGGGCTTATACCCGAATAATCAAACGCAAAACAAAGGTCGACTTAACTTATTTTGACAGTTTGCAATAAAAATTGTCAAAATAAGTTGACTTTAGACGTACTTAAATTTGATTTGCGTTTGAGTATTTGTTATTTATTTTATTCTTGTGTGTCCTTATGACAAAGCTGATATCCGTCCCAGTAGAATAATTTACCCTGTGACTGACAATCGCAACTTTAGAAGGGTTCCGTTAATATATTTAATGTACAAGGCTTAGATACTGCATTCAGTTAAGTGACTAATGCGATAGAGACAAAATAACAGTATGTCGATTCTTAGAACAATAAATTTTTTTAACAAAAAATAGAATTGACTCAAAACTGACTGGACTGACTCAAAACGCACTGAAAAGTAAAAATAACTGTAATTTAAAAATTTAGTTGCTTTAATTTACTTAAGCATATCTATGAAGTCGGTGTCAGCAAATTTGAGGAACATTTATTTAACGTAGTAAAGCAGTTTGTGGGTTCTAGGTAATGTCCTTGAAGTTAAAAACTTGTCTGGCACCGACTCCTAGATATGCTTAAGAAATTAAAGCAACTAAATAACACAATTATTTTTTACTTTTTAGTGCGTTTTGAATCGGTTCTATTTTTTGTTAAAACATTTTATTTCTTACTTTTTAGTGATTTATCGCCACGTAACGTACTCGGACTATACTGTCATAGTATACTGTTATGTAATGAGCATGATACGGCACTTGTAGCCAAAAAGTGCAAGTGCAAGTGTACGTATAAAATTTGAAGAATTCCTTCAATTTTCCCAGGATATCATCGTCAGATTTTAAAATGATGAAAAAAGAATTATCAAAATCTGACAACTCTGTAAAAAGTTATGCGTGGTCATACGTAAAAAAAATATACATGTCGAAATGAGAACCTCCTCCGTTTTTTTCGTCGGTTAAAAATACATCGTACGAACATCTCGATGATGATCCCACGTTCAGTTCGACTGTCAGTCCAATACGACATAATGTCACTTGAGAATTACAAATACTATGCATCCGTAGTACATCGGTTTCAATACTGACGTTGTTTTTCAAATACACATACATAAAGGGTAGTTCAAACGAAAGACAGTTATAGTAGAGTTCTTAGCCCCCAAGGATTCGCGGGGAAGTACTGCAGCTATGTACATCTTATCCGCCGGATATCGTTGCTGGTCTTATAACAGGTGCACCATCACTACAGGACCAGACCATCCTGCTTGTAGGAGAGGAGATATTGAGCGTTGACCCACCACGCTATTCTAATGCGGGTTGGCGAGCAATGTCTATGCAACAGCTTAACATGCTTGCAAGCTTTTAGTGCGCTCCGTTCTCACTACATTGGTACATATATTAATGGATTAAATCTTGGACGCCAAAGAAGAACCATTATTTGGTATAGAGTGTAGAACCACCACGCTCCATCATTGCGGGTTTTTTTTTTAATGACTACAAGTTGGCCCTTGACTACTATCACACCTGATGTTAAGTGATGATGCAATCTGAGATGGAAGTGGGCTTACTTGTTAGGAGTACGATGAAAATCCTCACCCTTATCGGTTTCTACACGACATCGTACCGGAACGCTAAATCGCTTGGCGGTACGTCTTTGTCGGTAGGGTGGTAACTAGCCTCGGCGAAAGCCTCCCACCAGCTAGACCAAGACAAATTAAGAAAAATCTCAATCTGCCCCGCCGGGAATCGAACCCAGGACCTCCGCCTTATATATCCACCGCGCATACCACTGCACCACGGAGGTCGCGTTGGTGCATAATGTTTAATTCATTAACAATCACTATTAAATGTTGATGATAGTCACTTGGATATACAGCTTTCCGAGGCTTAAAACTTACTAAGTATTTCTTAGAAAATAGAAAAACTCAGAATTAAACCCGATGCAGGATTCGACCCGTGATCAAAACCACGTAGGCTGACCACTGGACCAACGAGGTAGATTTATTTTTAATCTCGTGCAATGAAGACATTACTTATCTATCTGTCTAGCTGAAATAAGTTCACACATCGCAATTTTTCCTGAAGCCTTTCGATGCGAGCGTGGAGCCGGGCGGGCGGCAGTCACCGTCGCGACGTCGTACCGGATACCGGCCGGGCCGGTGTGTGTTGTGTCAGCTGATCGCGACGTTTGTGTTGTGTTTTGTGTACTTTTTTGTGTTGTTGTTTATAGGTGAGTTCTATTCAATTGGTGTTATTCTTCTGATAATGCTTGCAGGCAATCGGATACACGTTCACACAAGAAGTTATACGAAATAAGTAATGTAATGTTTTCTTTGCGGCTGAGTTCTTTGCCAGCTTTTCCTAGAAGCTAGATAGAAGATTTCTGTTATGGATTCGGTCTACTGATGATTTATGTAATGAGAATGATGCTTGAAGGCGGTCGGGTTCTACTTTACACAAAATATAATACAAAATAATGTAAACAATATTTATGTTAGAGCCGCTAAAAATAAAGATACTGTAGTAGAGCGAGAAAACTGAGTTTACCTATAAGAAACCTGTATTTTATTTTGTTTATGGTACACATAGAATACACGGACATACTTTATATATCATCAGCATGATCATAATCATCAGCATGATCATAATCATTTTTTTTTATCGACTACAAGTTGGCCCTTGACTGCTATCACACCAGATGTTAAGTGATGATGCAGTCTAAGATGGAAGCGGGCCAACTTGTTAGGAGTGGGATGAAAATCCACACCCCTTTCGGTTTTTACACGACATCGTACCGGAACGCTAAAACCCTTGGCGGTACGTCTTTGTCGGTAGGGTGGTAACTAGCCACGGCGAAAGCCTCCCACCAGCCAGACCAAGACAAATTAAGAAAAATCTCAATCTGCCCCGCCGGGATTGAACCCAGGACCTCCGTCTTATAAATCCACCGCGCATACCACTGCGCCACGGAGGCCCTCGTCTTATAAGAAAAAATAAAGCACAGACCCACCACTCTGCACTTTATCAATATTGTACATTAATTAAAATTTTATTAAAGTTTATTATTCTTAAAACATACTTCTGTTATGAGTGAAATGTGATCAACCTAAGCCCGCCAACCCAATTTGCAGCATGGTGGGCACTGCAGTGTATCCGCCTAATCTTACTTCCATAGTTTAGGATGTCAGAGTAAACATACATACAAAATCTCTTGAACTTTATAATATTAGTATAGATTCAGCGCGGGATCGTATTTATTATTGTTCGGGAACGTTAACGAGCTCAAGTGAATGAATGATTATGAGTGAGCGGTGTCGATTGTGAGGGCATTTTATCATTCAAGTCGATGACCGGCTTCATTGTTTACTGGCATGTCCGACTTTTTGTATGAATTCATGATGCTTTTCACTCTTATAGGGACTGGGAGTAGACATTAGTGAAATTTTTGGTTAAAGTATTCACTTTTGGAATCCATCTAAAATTCCTAGTAATAATTTTAAAAATGCCACCTAAACTTACACCTGGGCAAAATTACATCTATAACAATTACATGTAAGAATGTGAAACACAATAAAGAAATATCAATATCTAACTCTGACTCTGTTCTGTTCTGAATTGACTATATAACTATAGAGCGCTTACTAAACAGGCACGAAATCAATACCAATAGCATATCAAGAAATAAAGGACTTTTCAGATCAAGATTTTTAAACCTCTTCATCTAAAAGTGCAATAGATATAGAGCATAAACCCACCTTGCTACCAAGTTGGCGGACTTGAAGTTACAGTGTTAAACTTTTTTAACGATGACTTTCAGGTGTTAGTAATAATGACCGGCAGCTTAACGTGTTCTCAGAGACTCAGAGTTATGAGAACGTAACATCACCAATATTCTAGTTCTACAAGCCGAGTTTTTACTGAAAATCTCTGGGAAGAAGGGGAAACTCAGTATTTTATACTGACTCGAGCCCATGACTTCGTGGTCCAAATTAACATAGGCTAACCAGTAGACCAACGAGTATCCAGTAGTAGGCATCAAAGACATAATTATATAAATTATATTAAACCTATATGTGAATATGTTGATATAGGTATCAAGTATTAACTTTGGGCGTAGAAATAATATTCCGATGTCTTCAAAATTGTTTATTCTTTTGTAAACTACCGCCGCGTCGGAAAATGCAGTCCGTGACAAGAAAAGACGCGGCCAGAAAAAATCGACACATGCTCTTTTTACATGAATTACAAAACCACTCAATTACAATAATTAATATTACACTAAAAATATGCATACTGTGTAACAATCAAAAGAACAGTAAAATACACTACTCGACTATTCTAACATATCCATTTTACATTATATTTTACGGCCTGGAATCTAGTCCTTTGAAATCATCTCACGGTCGACAAACACAAGCTTACGTTACCATAGACAATATCGTACAGTATTGTCTATGGTAACAAATTGTAACTTAGGTATAAATCAATCGTCCAGCCAACAATACGTCGCGATGGTTCAGTCACTTACACAAATTCTTTGCATTAAATCAGACGTCACATGTGGCCCGAAGCAATAGCTCGTGATATGCGATGTTAATAAACTCTCAAAATGAATCACGATTCATGCGCGCGCGTCGTTTTGATTTATGCGTCCATTTGCAACGACACCCGTTCGAGAGTTAAATCCGTTAAACGAGTGCGAGTGTAGTTGTTACCGAGTATTTATTGCACTTCGTTTGTTATATTAAATCAAGTGTCGCTGCTGTAACGCGCTAGTATTTTTACAAGCTTTCATTCAACTTTATTTTCGTTTCGTTAGTATTTTTGTATTGGTAATTTTTCGTAGCAGTTGTTGCAGTAACTGATGTTATTTATGCATTTAGTATCGAAAATTCAATTCAATGCGTAACCAACTATCATGATACTCTTAATTAACGTTGACAGAGATATAAATAAATAATAAATAGAGCTTTTATGCAGAAATAATTTAAATAAATAATTTTAGACACACATTAAGTAATTTTCAGAATCTATTCACGTTACATTATTGACAGTATATTTGAATGGCCGTTTGTTTGTCCGACTAGGCGTACCCCTTGTAGGAGAGTAGTACAGACCCATTACATGTACTACTACTAAAATATTTGCACACACGAGTTTTGCACTTCGCAATATGCGGAATTCGCTATCATCTGCATGGTTCCTTATTAACTCGGAATTATATTAAAGCACTAATTTGTTATCAAAATAAAAATATAACAATTAACGTTACAAGTTAAATTACATTGCACTTGATTGAATATAACGAACAAAGTGCAATAAATACTCGGTAACAACTACACTCGCACTTGTTTAACGCATTTAACTCTCGAACGAGTGAGGTTACAAATGGATGCATAAATCAAAACGACGCGCGCGCATGCATCGTGACTCATTTTAGTGTTTATTAACATCGCATTTCAGGAGCTATCACTTCGGGTTACATATTACAACTCGGAAACTGACTGTCCGACTGAAGAAATCTAACATAATATTATATTAACTGTGTTTATCGTTCACTAACCTCCGATGCGAAAAAAAGAGGTTTACGCGTGTGTCTGTCTATCCGTGACGTCATAGCTCCCAAACGGATGAAGCGACTTCAATTTAGTTTTTTTTTTTGCACTAAAGGTGATGCGAGTGATCACATATTTTATGAAAATAGGTTGAGTTGTTTTAAAGTTGTATGGGGGGGGGGGGGGGACTGAAAGTGTTCTCAAATGAAAGCGCATCACATGCACATTACAAAATATTATGTTGAATGATAATCGGTTGAACGGTGAAAAAGCTCTGGGGTAAAAGAGGCGAAAATACCAAATGTCTAAAAATATATATGGGTCTGGGAGAAAACAGGATGGAAATCCAAATGTCAATATATGCACGTAGGATCGCAAATACTTCATTTGCGATGCATCACATGCACTTTAAATAAGTATCAACGTGTGGGTCCCGATCACCTTCATCAATATCACTGATCCTATTTAGTACAACCATTGTCACTCTATGCACGCAAACTCGCACTGAAGCGGCGTGGTGCGTCTACGCTCCATATCCTCTCTCTTACAAGGCCCTTCTTGTATGAGAGGGAATATGGAGCGGCCTACGGAGAGGCCTTGCCCTATTGTGGACTGTTAATAGGCCGAAAATAATAATGTGTGTTCGAATATATCATAATATATAAGTTCTTGTAAGATTAACAAGGATCACTATATCTGTATAAAATTCTAAATACTTTATGGTGCTGCAAACAGGGACAAAATATTTTAACCTGCGGAGAAAGAAAGATCTACCAAAACTACGTTTGTCCCCGCCTGCAGCACCATAATAGTAATCCTTGTTTTTCTCTTTTCAGTTCATAACTTCTAAGCAGTCGGGTTTTTGTTTTATAATAATAATTTTATTTGAGACTTTTTAGTTTTAGTTTATGGTATAGAAATGAGACGGTACACTTAGTACACTTTTTGCCATTTTTTGTTAAAAAAAGTAATATGAACATGATACGATAATTAAATTTTTGAAATGTTCTTTTTACGACCTTTCGATTGGTACCCATATTGCTAAGATAAGAAAAAAAAATAAATTTATATACATTCCCCCTTTTATATTAATTCCCCATTTACAGTCACCATATTGAAAATTTATATAGCCTATGTCACTACCACAATTTTGACAAATTCAACGACACCTCACGTGTCAAAATCCGTTCAGCCGTTTAGGCTGTAGCGCGTGCCGAAGAAATGGACATACATACATACATACATACGCTCGAAAAACATAACCCTCCTTCTGACGCAGTCGGGTAAAAAAGAAAATGTAGTATTCCCAGTATTTAGGTCTTTGACGTGTAACACAATTACGCTCCAATAAGTCAAGAAAGCACACACAAGGAGAAACTCGGCTAATTCTAACGCTGTAGCATTACTCATTCGTATTCCCTTTTTTCCTTGTCGTATATTATGGTAATAAATCCCCCGGGACACCGTTCCCGGGTTAATTAAACCCTATAACTGTTCAGTGCACCTCTGGTGGATTATTCAGTAGTTTCGACCGCGCTTCGTTTATGTTACTGGGTTACAACCATGTACTATCGAGTTACTTACAAGCTTACAACTTTATGTTAAGGATCGGTTTCATTGCGGTGTTTCTAGTTTGTGCCCTAAGGTCGGTTCACTTTAATTAATTATCATAGTAATGTATACAACCTTACTGTATCCACAATTTTATTACACACCTATTTCTGGTCGACATGCGTAGTTTTGTGTATATTGTTTGCTTATTTTGATTTAAAGTATTTTTAATTTACAATGCTTATAATAAGTTTTCTGTGTAAATATACCTGCGACACTATAGTTACGTAATAAACGGAAACACCGTTTAGAGATAAGTTTTTGAGTTACAAACATATGTATAAATGAAATCATACTACCTTTTTAAGGCACTCAATCAATATTATAGTCCATATTGTTGACAATAAATATTGTCTGCTTTCCAAGTCGGTGGTAGTCACTTCAAAATCTAGTTGACGTTTCAAAGTTTTTTTTTAATGCCTACAAGTTCGCCCTTAACTGCTATCACACCTGATGTTAAGTGAAGATGCAGTCTAAGATGGAAGCGGGCTAACTTGTAAGGAGTGCGACGAAAATACACGACACCGTACCGGAACGCTAAATCGCTTGGCGATACGTCTTTGTCGGTAGGGTGGTAACTAGCCACGGCGAAAGCCTCCCACCAGCCAGACCAAGACAAATTAAGGAAAATCTCAATCTGCCCCGCCGGGAATCGAACTCAGGACCTCCGTTTTAAAAGTCCACTGCGCATACCATTGCGCCACGGAGGTCGTCAAATTTATTCTATTAGCAAATGTATTCTGTGCTATTAGCTAGTTATTAATAGTCGGAGTTTTAAAAGATTGAGGCATCAAATACTACAATGTAAGTAACATGTTTATGTTATGTTTATGGCACAATATAAGGAATAAACATTATTTATTATTTTCTTTTTCTTTTACTCAGCATCGCGTGAATGAACATTTAGGTGTCAAAAACATTCTGAATTAGAATCTCATGACCTAGTTTACTTTAAATATTTTTCATCACATGGTTCACTGTGTTGTAAACACCGCAGTATAAATAAACGCTTCTGATCTTATTTTTCTATCACTTAATTATTTAAACATTTTCACAACGTTTTCAGATTACACAATCATAAGCAGATGACTCCTCTCATAAGATAACACGAAATAATAACATCCGGCCTAATTTCCGCCCGTGCCAAGACTGAATTGACAAATTTATAATTATCTCAGTACAAAAATACTCGACTCTATTTTGACATTGACATAAAGGTCGGTAAGATGCAGTGCTAATTTAAAACGTATGACGTATTTTTCAGGAGCACGAGCACACGCAATAGTATTGTCAACATTATTGGCAATACGAACAGGGTTACCCTCAAGACATAGAACGCATATTATTTTATGCCAGGGTACAACTTATGCCGTTGTACGATTTTATTATTAGTATTTCAAATTCGTTTATTTCAAGTTAAGTTTACAGCACTTTGAAACGTCAAATAGATTTTGAAGTGACTACCACCGGCTTGGAAAGCAGACAATATTTACTGTCAACAATATGGACAATAAAAAAGTTGAGAGGTGTCAAGGGACACCCGGATGGAACGAAGTTCCTTTCGATTAATTAGTGAAGGAATTGTAATTAAATTTTATTTTTTTTAAGTAATAATATTTTTTTTTTATTATTAACAAATATAATGTTATATAAACTTAATCAGTAGGCTCAATTTTCGTAATAATTGGCTTGTGGTAACTGAAGTAGGAAACATATGTTTGGGATTCTATTTTATTTAAATGTCTTAAAAAACCTGCTTCAATTTGCGGGGGGACCACACACGCGTTTGTTGTTGTACACCGAAACACCAGAGGGCGCCACGAGAGCGCGAGACAGCATACAGCGCGGGCGCCCCCCGCCGCTCACGCGCACACACATCAAAGGCGGCGGTAAGATCCTTTGATCAAAAAGTGTCGTGACAACTTCTCATTTTCGCGCGATCTAATATTGATTGTGTTCCTTACATTATTGATCTCATTTTGAGCTTGTGTGGCACTTGGGTACATATTATGTAGAGGTCAAATATTCGGGCACTGAATGTGTCTATGAATGTAGGGTTATCGTTCTTTCCACAAAATTGCAGTAGCAACTCAAATGTAAGTATATATCGCTATAAATTGAATTGATATGCTAAGTCGAGAGATTAAGTACGCATTTGTCATGTGAACACATGCAGCCGATTTTGATAGATCGTTGCGAGCATGCCCGTGATATATTTCAAGGCTGCGGTACTGAAAAGCCTTACGAATAAATAAATTTAAATGTACCAGGTAGCTGCAGGCCCATCGTTACCTGAGGTTTAGTTTATTTTGAAATCAAAATAATATTAAAAAACCGACCAAGTGCGAGTCGGACTCGCGCACCGAGGGTTCCGTAAATTTTAAGGTTTTCGGAATTATACCTAAACATTGCTTCATGTGAAATTTCAAAGTTCTAAGGCTAGCTGCGAGATTTTGATACAGCTTAAGGATAAAAGTAGATTTATCTTTGAGCTAGTAAACTAGAGAAGGGGGTAAGTGTAAATTTTTAAAAATATTTTTATTACATGATGTAATTAAAAATTTACAGATTTCGTAATTTTTCCATTGTCTGTATATGACGTTGCTTTGTACCAAATTTCAAGATTCTAAGTTTACGGGAACTACCCGTTAGGTTTTGAGGTGAGTTAAATATGCGGCTTTGCTATATCCTTTGACTGTGTTGACATAGAAGTTTTATTTTTAACCGGCGAAAAAAGAGAAGGAGATCTCAATTCACAGTATTATATATAAATATATATATATATATATATATATATATATATATATATATATATATATATATATATATATATGTATATATATATAAGTATTATACGTGTCGAATTGAGAACCTCCTCGTTTTTATGTATGACCACGCATAACTTTTTACAGAGTTGTCCGATTTTGATAATTCTTTTTTTAATAAAGAGAAAGGGCATACTTCCAAGGTCCGATTGTCATCATGTAAGACTCAAAACTCGGAGAACCGACTCAAAACGCACTAAAAAGTTAAAAATAACTGTGTAATTTAGTTGCTTTAATTTACTTAAGCATATCTAGGAGTCGGTGCCAGCCAAGGTTTCTACTTTAAGGACGTTAACTAGAACCCACAAATTGCTTTACTACGTAAAATAAATGTGGCCCTAAACTTGGCTTGAATTTTTTGCTGTTTTGTTGCAATACGATGCAACTAAAAATTTTCGTAATTTTTCCATTATCTGTACTATAATATAACGTTACGTCGTAAGCTAAAATAAAATTGAGGAAATTTTTGGCTTAAACGGCTGTATCTTTTGATTGCCTTGGCCTAGCTTGACTTTTTCACGCCTCTAACGGACAACAGACTTGAGTATTTGATATAAATTTCAGCTTGATACTTCCACGCGTTCCTAAGAAAAAGGGTCTTGACAGACAGACGGACGGACAACGATGTGATCCTATAAGGGTTCTGTTTTTTCCTTTTTTTACGGAACCCTAAAAATACTTAAACAGAAAAGATATTACGGTAATATTGTCTAAGTGCAAAGTTTAACTCTTATATTATTATTATACTTATTTTTTAAACCTTTGAGTTATATACTTATTTTTAAAACTATTAATATTTTCCATCACCGTTCCTCTAACTAGGTGCTGAACCTATGACTTCTCAATATTTATTAATTTCATCACTGCAATGCAAGTAGCTATCAGCACTTTTATTTTATATTTCTGTTGACGATAGGTTTTTGACGTGAAACGTCAAATTATAATAATATATCGGGGTTGGAAAAAAATTTTGTGTAACATTTTTTCGTTACGCGCCACATTTTTCCGTTACGCGCCATCTTTGATTTATGGAAGTGACGTGATAAATATATATGTGTGTGTTTTAATTCAAATTCCAGTGAATTTCTAAAAAAAGTAAGTAATTACGACATCAATGATAGTAATAATTCTATTATAATTAATGAAATTCAATAATAATCTTTGTCGTAATAAGCTAAAATGAAATAATTGTAGAATTTGTATTTATGTCTATGATAATAAAAGCCTTTTATTATACTTTATCTAATTTAACTTTATTTAACCAATTTCTGTAAAGTTGCATGTAGTAAATTATTTTTTGAAAAATAACGTCATAAAAAAGTTTCACTTCTTACGAGTGTACACTAGTACACGCACACATTTTTTAATACAAGTTACACCTGATGGTAAGTGATGATGCAATCTGAAATCGAAGCGGGCTAACTGCCTACTTCAAACGGAGTAGGTAGCCAATCTGTCTTCCGAATCGTAACCTCCTTTCGGTTTTTACTCTACGTCGTATTGGTTCGCTAATCGCTTAGCGGTACGTCTTCGGTCGCAGGCTGGTTACTAACCCTCAATCCGACGAGACGGGATTCGAACCCACCCTGGGTTATAAATCCACCGCACATACAGCTGCGCTACGGGCGACTATAAAAATCATAATTGTGTCCTCCTGCATTACTGACTTCTTAATGCAAAAATTGTTAAGCAGATACCATAATATTTTCGATGGAACGGTGAAACATACACAATGCCTGCCAAGAGAGGTGTCGTAAGCTATAACATATTTTCCCAATTGATTCCAATTTGTATTTCAGAAAAATACTTTCAAGGCCCGACTGTCGTCTTGGAAAATGTTCCGGAATCGAATTCAATTCCGATTTCAGAAAATTACAATAAGAAAAAATTGAAAGTAAGCAGATTCTGGCAAGCGTTACGTCCGCTCCGTTTACACGGAAACTGTTACGTAAGCGATTCCGTAATCTGCGGATTCCGTTTGATTTTTATTTTAATACCCGCGTCTTCTTATTTTGGTTGACGGTGAAAAGTGTGCCGAGTCGTCTCCTCTGATGTTACAACATTGACGATAATTTTGTTTCACATAAATCTTCCACTAATTTGAATTGACAGACAGTAAAACTGCTTCGTATCATTTCCCCAGCGATTAATAAACCACAATTTGGAAAAACAATTTAATTAAAAAGAAAGAAAGGTATGATTATTATTATTTTTTCTTGTCAAACATTAATTACATACGTATCTACGCATGTAGTAGCTTTTGTGACTACTCCATTACACAAATAAACTTGGCCTTGTTACGAGAAACTTGAAGGAACACTGTTTAAGATTTTATTTTTACATAATTTCTAAGTAGTTGCAATCTTGATAAATTGCCTTCAGGATTTTCCTGAGGTATTCGTAATCCGTAGGTATTTTTCTAGCTAAGCTGTTCTCAAGGTTAAACCAAAATCTAAATAAACATTTACTAAATCTAACGTACCTATAACAGCAAGGTTAACAATTTGTAGCTTTTGCTACAGTTTAGAAGATTATTAAGAGTATATTTTGTTGAAAATCAATGGCTATCAATGGAATAGTACAACAATAAATTAATAAACTTTTACTTTGTCTTTTAA
Organism: Mycalesis mineus; assembly: GCA_034621355.1. Classification (NCBI taxonomy): domain Eukaryota; kingdom Metazoa; phylum Arthropoda; class Insecta; order Lepidoptera; family Nymphalidae; genus Mycalesis; species Mycalesis mineus. The sequence goes on from CM067886.1 coordinate 1,005,223, forward strand.
TACCCACTGTGAGAGAGTGAAAATGGACCGATTTTCATCAAACATAGCTAAGGATACTCCTAACTATTTAAAGTTTCCGGCGTTGATATAGAAGTTTGATTTTGTTAGTGCGTAAAGGTATTATAGACCTGAGTATTTTATATGAATTTTATATCAATTGACAGGCAGCCAGACGGATGGACAACAAAGTGATCCTATAAAAATTCGGTTTTTGTTTTCGAGGTACGGAACCCTAATTAAGGACAAGATGACAAGACAAAGAGCTACAACAAAATTATCATTAAACATATATCTTACTAATAACAATGCCATTAAAGTACAAATTCCAACTGAAGAAAAATAGCCGTCCGCATAAATAGCGCGGGAACCGAGAGTCGCGCAGAAGCGATTTGTCTCTATTTCACTTTAAAATAAAAATGGACGAGCCGCACCGTTTCTGGGCCAACTGAATATGATGACAAACGATCTAACAGTTAAAGTTTAACTAGCTAACGAGATTCCCCGGAACTTGCTAACTTTAATGCGGTTTGCTAACTTACGCGGCAACGCATTTAGAATTCATTTGGAATATTCAAGTATCAGTGAAAACAAGATGAGGGATGCAAGTTGCTCTGCAGATTTAAATTATGGCCAATTCGCTTATTTCAATTATTGACGTTCTGTTTTATTGGTACAGTGGTTTCTTACAAAAAAGGAACATTTAAGTGATCATAACATGGTCAAAAGTTATCATCTCATGGACCCAAATTCTCAAAGGAGCAGTATTAACAATTAAGTCACGTAACTGCGATATGTCTTATTGTCTTCTGCAAACTTTCACTTTTAAGCTTGGCGTGACTGTAACCAGCTAAAATAATCATGGTGGTTATACCTATTTCACCTATTTATCCAATAGAGTCCTACTAAAGACCGAGATGCAAACGTACGATCGTTCACACGGGCGCTCACTTGTGTACGCAGCGATATAACCCAATTGCGCAGGAGTGGGTTTATTGGACAAAGTGCCGCCACTCTTTATAACGACACCACTCGACCACTTACTGTCATGTAGAGTAACTCGAAGCTCTGTTGTTCAGATTGTAACCGCTCCAATTTGTTGTTATTATAATATAATTTCTTATTATTATTAAAATATTTTTTTTTTTATAATATAATTTCTTTTCGAAAAACAAACAATTACAAACGCCTTTTCTTAGATACCTATGCTTTTGCTCGTAAAATAAGAGAGGTATATTTTTATTAATTTATTATAGACGTAATAGACGGACTACATACATAGATATACACCTAGTGGTAAGGAGTTAACACAAGGCGTGCAAGTTATACGTCCTAAGAAGTGCTTCCTTATGTCCATCAACTTGATAAATAAGTGTAAAACCTCATAGTTTTTTACCTGTAATTACATCAGTAACCATACACCACTATCCGAACCACGGCTTTGCCGCTTGGGAGATGGCATTAATAAGGTACTAGGGGGTACGTACCCACTAGTACCTTACCCAGGACAAGTTAACACAAAAAGATCTACTACTCGTACTATACTTACGACGAACTCCGTGGCGCAGTGGTAGGCGCGGTGGATTTATAAGACGAAGGTCCTGGGTTCGATTCCCAGCGGGGCAGATTGAGATTTTCCTTAATTTGTCTTGGTCTGGCTGGTTACTACCCTACCGACAAAGACGTATCACCAAGCGATTTAGCGTTCCGGTACGATGTCGTGTAGAAACCGAAAGGGGTGTGGATTTTCGTCCCATTCCTAACAAGTTAGCCCGCTTCCATCTTAGACTGCATCATCACTTAACATAAAAAAAAACGTTTTAATGTTGAATACAGAACTCCCTTTTTCAATTTGATTAAAATTGTGGAGAAGGTAATACAATTCACAACATCTAACTAAATACGTATACCAGAAATTATTGGTACTTTGGTGGTGGTTGCAAGTCTTTGATCTGATATTTATGTGCGATAAATTGCGATCCATTCCGAAATACAATAGTGCTTTTAATAAACCTTGGCCTATCGTTTTTTCCTTTTACATTTTTTCACGAACGACGCTATCCTTAGTTAGAAATCGTAAAGTAGTTTTATTGCCTATTCGTGACCTTTGTTTCGATTACCTCCAGACGACCTAGAACTCTAGGGTCTTGGGGAGAATTGGATTAAATTTGAAAATTTTCTTTATGTTTGATAATAATCCATACTTTGCCATGATGGCTAATCTTAGATTACTTTTGGGACTGAAGAGAAAATTAAATTTTCGAATAAAACTCTTTTCTTTAAAGTACTATTTATATTTTATTCATTCAAAGTGTCTCTCACCTACACGTAATTAATATTGGTAATGGATTTATCACATTTTAATACTTTTTAATAACGAATATTTAAATACGAGCAGCGCGTTGAATATAAGCTCCAATATATATTATAAACAGGAAAGGTTGGTCATGGAACTAACCATGGTCTCATCTGGTGATAAGTTTTGTGGAGGTTGTAAAAATCAAGAAACTTAGACTTTAAAAAACTTCCATGAGTATATGAAAAATTAAGTCTTTCTTTTTATGAATTCTTTATGAAAACTAGCAGACGCCCGCGATCGTGTCCGCCTAGAATTAGGTTTTTTAGGACATCTTCTTTTCCTTAAGACCGATCCCATGGAAACAAATGCTGTTGTTTTGAGATCTGTATCATGTGTAGAGTACTTAAATTTTTTTATTTTCATACCAAATTTAATACACAGAATTACCATCACTATTTTAGTTTAGGTATTTTTAGGTATGTATATTGCTTTTTTAGCTTGCCTTTTCTCCTCTCATTCTTTTTTAACGCTAACATATTCCAATACACGACGTACTCGTATAAATATTGCAAGTGAGCCGGTTTGTGCTTCCACAGGCTTCAATCATGTAATTGAAACTGGCTGTATTGATCGTTCTTTAGAAGGGATTCCATCAAATGCATTACAGTTCCGCACGTCGGCCGGCTCTTAGGCTGCTTTCTCACCAGACAGTTGATTAAAAAAATCTACACTGAGTTTTGTTTAGTAAACCACCGTGGCCTTGTTTGCAGGAATATAATTTGTCCAAAAGCCTTTTAATGAAGGAAGGTATGCTGAGATTAATAAAACGGAAGTCCTACTTTTTAACAGCTGGGCTGTTTGAGAGTTATTGTATTAGTAATAACAAGTCCAGGACTCGCTGGTGAGAGCCTATGGCCGTGGATACTACTGCCCTGCCGACAAATACAGATCGCCAAGCGATTTAGCACTCCAGAACGATGTCATGTAGAAACTGAAAGAGGTATAGATTTCATCCTACTCCTATAATATATTTTGACTACCATGACTTATGGACCTAGTAGTCAAAGAAAAACAAAAAGATCTTCAACTGCTAGGTTTTCTATTTACTACAGACCTGCCTACATACTAAATAAAAAAGACTTCCGTTAATTACGAATTCATAATGATCACGATGACTTGGTTGATTATTGTATGACACTGGTGCGCAATACCGACCTATGTCATTTGTAAAACTAATAATTCGAACAAGGTATACCGCTGTTCAACCGTCTGTCCCCAGAACCTTCTTGATCAACATGTAAGGTAAAAAGTAAGTAAGTAAATTAAAGGTCGGTGGAAGAAATCTTTTGTATCCAGCTCTGTTCCTGTTGTTGTGTGCAAATCAAGTTAATGAATAAGTTGGACGATTTATTGATAAAATGTCATCCGAGCCGATGTTAAAATTACGATGACGTTTTAAAAGCTCTTGTAATCACAGCCTAATTGAAACGAACGAATTTTAAGTATTTTTTATAACTACACCTCACAACGGCTTGACTCCTTACAGAAAGCTTATGTCAAGCAGTGCACATCCATCGGTTGATTATAATAATGAGCATTAATATGTGAACAATGATGATAATGTAATGATTTAAAAAAAAAAAAAAAAAAATACTTGAAATTTTTACTCTATGGCATGTTAGTTTATGAAAATAGTTAATCTGTGAAAACATAATGACTGGTCGCGTGTGATTGGTTATGGCGGATCACGCCACTTATTGTTAAACCAATAGGAACGATTCCCTCCAAGAACGATTTTTAATGGAGGAATCGGTGTCGAGATATAAATAGAAAAATTAGCACGTGCTTTCATTCTGACCTGGGTGTTGAAGAAAGTAGATCCTAGAATATTAGTATAACACGAGGGCTGTATTGTGAAAAATAGTAACTGTATTGTAAAAATAGTAATAGAAGGAGGAAATAAAGTGTTTGTTCTGGCCGTTGGAGTATTATTTGCAACAATAATGATTTTACATTTTCAGAGTTGGTAAAGGGCCTTTCACACAGAAAAAAAAAATCCAAAGAAATACAAAAATAACTCCTACAAACAAGCAAAGGTGCGTACAAAAGCTTGTATTAAATAAAACTTAGCTTTTCTATAACATAGCGTGACTATTTCTAGTTCTGTCAAATCTAGGTCAAAAGCCCCTTTCAATAAAAATACCAGATATTAAAAGCCTCCATCTACTAAATGACCCTTGACATCAAACTATGTTGAATGTGCTTAATTTTATACATTGGACAAGGTTGTACGAGGGTTTTTCATATATTAAGACTTTGTTATAACTTAAAAAGGTTATGTTATATTATGTTGAATAGTGAATAATTTATTTATTTCGTTCTTTCAGCGGAAAATTTTACAATAAAAAATTATTATCTATTCTTGATGAATTTTCGCAAAGTAACACCACCACCTTAGTCGAGGTCTCTGTATAGTAGCAGAGATCTATATAGAGAGAGATCTGGTATTGTAGGCGGTAGTAGGCCGTTATACAGGCTGATAGTGACAATGATGATACGAGTATGTTATAATATACGCTTTCAAGTGCCTTTTAGTCACGCCTTATCCTCAAATAATTAACCGACTTTCAAAAAGGTCGATGTTTTAAAATGACTTATTACGTTTGTCGGTTTGTTGAGAGTATCTCGAATAGTTTTAAATTATATTAATAATCGTGTTTAACTGACTGATATAATATTGATTGATTTACTAACGCAAAGGCTAAAAAATCTGAAAAATAAATATAAGTTTGGATAAGCTTTTCTCAATAAAAATACAAATTTATCATTATTTTTAATAAAACAACCGAACCCATGGGCGAGCACTAGTTCAAACATAAAGCTCTTAGTATGAAGTGTTACAATTCTGCATTTCAATAATATTTACAGTTCATACTGTAAATTCCACGAACTATATTTTTACAGAATACCGGGCAGCTTTTGAAATGAATCAAAAAGTGTACCAACCGTGGTACATCGGGTATCGGAGCATGTATGAATACCTCCCATTCACACCGCTCCTCATTCATGCGGGTAGATATCATTGTTAGAAATGGAAATTCCGTATACAATCTAACGGAAAATTATTCTTTATTCAATATTTTTTCATATTTCTATAGTGTAGCCTCTCTAAACAAAGAATGGTAAAGAATTATTCAGAAACTCGTAGACCTGTTATTCTGAAATGAGTTTAAATATTATGCGTGATTTAAAGGTGTTGTTTGCAGCGAGATTTTAAAATAATATTCTGATGTCTTCAAAATCGTTTTATTCTTTCATAATCTTTTATCTACCGCCGCATCGCAAAAGCAGTCCGTGACGAGAAAAGACGCGGCCAGAAAAACTCGACACATGCTCATTTTAAATGACTTACAAAACTACTCAAGTACAACAACTAATATTACACTAAAAATATAAATACTTTGTAACAACCAAAAGAACAGTGAAATACACTGTTCGACTATTCTGACATGTCAATTCTTATCATTTATTTTACGGCCTGGAATCAAGTCCTTTCGAATCATTTGTCAGTCGACTAAAGATTACATTACGTTACCATAGACGATATCGTATAGTATTGCCTATGGTAACCTATTTCAAATATTTTAAAATTCTAACAAAGGATTGAATGACGGCTAAAAATGTATAATATCATTCATTAATTGATGGTGCATTTACGCTTGCCGGTCTAACACGAATTTATGTATCGTAGACCGATTTACGAGTTTCGAGTGGATCCGCTTCCATCTTAGATTGTATCATTACTTGCCACCAGGTGTAAGTTCAATCGTAGAGTAGTAAGGCAATCAAGGGTAACTTGTAGTAAATATAAAAAATGGTGAAACTCAAACGATTCGGGTCAAAATGTTGACATCAGAAACAGTCTTAAAAACACAGTAAAGACACTCCACTGATCCTAGATAAACGAACGAGCGCATCCTAAATTCCTTCAAAACAAAAATGTAGTGATTCACACAAAAAATTGAGTACACAAAAACAGCTAGTTTGTATCAAAACAGCAGTAGTTTTTCGAAGCGCTTTCAGTACATACCCTCACAATAGACTCAAGCCATATGCAGCGGGGTCCAATGATGTGCGCTATTTAAATTTCTCTTCATCGTTGTAATTTGAAAAGTTGTCACGTAGAATTACGCCCTTTTTATTAGTGAAAAAAATTGGAAGTAGATTCTAGAGAACTCAAAATACTTATTAATTAATAATACTCTTAAATAGAAAGTAATACGAAAGACCGAAACACTATGAAGAAATAGTTTAAAATCGTTACCTACGTTAGTGTTGAATAGTACTCAACAGTTTGTGAATATGTGTCCCTGAGTATAGTAGTAATACTTAGCGAGCATAATAACAATAAATTATACCAAGTCGACATTTTTTATCTTATAATCGATTCTGAAATAGACTTTGTATTCAAGTAACAAATATGTGGATTAAGTTAGCAAATTATATTAATCGCATTTTGTGTAACTGATCGTGTATTTCATGCGTTACCTCATGTTAGTATTCACTTTTCTTTAATTTTTTTACATTATTAATACTTAAGTAAAAAAATACGCTAAGTCGTGCTTCGATTTTTTATTAATATTGAACTATCAAAAAATACACTAAGTTACACGACCGACATCTCTTAAAACATGGCATCGGTGCTACAGCGTTGAATGCAATACTGACGTTTAGAGAATAAACTCAGCTGAGCAGCGATGCGTGAACTTGCAAATGAAGGCTGCGACGGCACCAAAAGCCTGTTTCTCCTCCCCTCGTCGCCGGAAATGTGTTTGTAGTTAGCAAAAATTATTACTTGCTTTGTCAACTTGTCCCGAATTTAAACTAAATTTTATGTCCTGCTTTCGACTTTTGTGGTACAAGATATATGTATTATGTTTTATTTTTAACTAGAGGCCCGCCCCAGCTTCGCACTGGTATAATGCTGGTACCAACGGCGGCGCACGCACGCTCCGCGCGCCCCAAACGGTTGTCACTATTACATATTCACTTAAATTACATGCTGCAAAGGGTAATAGTGATCTATATTGAATGCACAAAGTATTTCAGATACTCAACTGGATAAGGATTAATACAGTATTGCTTAAAGTCACTTCGTAAAAAAGCGATTACTTTTGGTTGAAAGTAAATGATAAAAAATGGTTATTTTGGGTTATCCCTAAGAGATAGACATATAGGTACCATCGCGGACTTTTTTGTTGCCCTTTTTAAGTTGTGTAATACTGTAGAACATTATTTTGATATATCTCCTAGGGTTTAGTCAGCGTTTGCAATGTAAGCGCAAAAAATGCGGTAATTTACGACATCACATCAGAAACCTCTAAAATTATCAGTTTTTTTCTACTACATTGTGCATATGTATTATACACATAAACCTTCCTGTTGAACCACTCTATCTGATAAAAAAACCACACGAAAATCAGTTGCGTAGTTTTAAAGATTAAAGCATACATCCGGACGAATATAAAAAAGCGCCTTTGTTTTATACTATGTAATGATAACACTTAAACCGAGCTTAGAAAACGAGGAAATTTTTAAATTAACCCGTGTTAAAATATCATGGAAGGACATCGTCTCTTCAAAAGTTTTCGACAAAGCCAGGTGTGTACGTGAGCTTATACTTACGAGTAATAATAACAAGAAAAGTTAGTTTTTACGAGCATCTGCATAGAGGATCCCTCTATGAGTTCCCTAGGTTGATTCTTGAAGGCAAGATACCTGGGAGACAGCGGTGAAAATAGTTCGATGACATGAAGGAGTAGACCAAGCGAAGGAAAGGAAGTGATTTTTCACCTGCCAAATTTCGTTTTGATAAAGGCACCTAACGATGAGGATGTTTGAATAACAAAAGATCTGGATGTTTGTTTAGGGGTTATTTGGATGTTATAGTTTGAGTGAAGTAATGTACTCTGCTAGGGTCAGGTTAGTAAATGAATAGCCACACAAACTGTTCACTATTATTTATTACGCGTTGTGTATTACTGGCTACCCGTTAACAACTATACTGCGGGCAAATCCGCCCGCCGTCGCTACACATAATGCTTAGTCGACATTTCATTATAAACGTTGGTGCGTGTGTGTATACGCAGCCACCACATTTGTTTCCGCACTCGTTCCTCAGAGCCAAGTACCCATTGACGACTTTTTATATGGTTTGGAGTGGATCACACCATTTATATTGTCTCTATTTTCAAGGTGAAGATCTCGCCAAAGATAATACGGTCGAAATAACAGTGACAAGCCATCCGCCCAGCAAACAATGCTCATAAGTAAGGGAAGGGGGTTACAATAATAATGCTATGGAAGCTGAGATAACTGACGTCATCCATCACGATATTACGCCGTAGCCCGCGGATGATTCTGCTTCGCAAATATTTGGGAACTGGCTCCTTACTTAGTCGCGCTCGTTTCCATAGCCGTATTCGTCACGATTCATATATTATACTTTTATACTACTAGTTGGCTCTTCACTGCAATCCTTATGTTATGCGATGATGCAATCTAAGATGTAAGCAGCAGAGTGTACAAGCCACGGCCAAATCCTTTCACCAGCCAGACTTGGATCAGTTAAAAAATGTCAATTGGCTCAGCTGAGAATCGAATCCAGGACCTCCGGCTTCTAAATCTACTGCGTGTACCGCTCCGCCACGCAGACCATCGTTATATTATTTTATGCAAGTTTTTCGTAACTTTGAAGAGTTGATTGCCTTACTTACTCGTACGCCTCAAGTTGAATGGTTATCAGTCAGTATGAATATATAATAGGGCAGGTATATTAGGAAGTATACGTTAGTAAGGTATAAAGAAATACTTTTTTTTATCGACTACCAGTTGGCCCTTGACTGCTATCACACCTGATGTTAAGTGATGATGCAGTCTAAGATGGAAGCGGGCTAACTTGTTGGGAGTGGGACGAAAATCCACACCCCTTTCTGTTTCTACACGACATCGTACCGGAACGCTAAATCACTTGGCGATACGTCTTAGTCGGTAGGGTGGTAACTAGCCACGGCGAAAGCCTCCCACCAGCCAGACCAAGACAAATTAAGAAAAATCTCAATCTGCCCCGCCGGGAATCGAACCCAGGATATATTACTAAAACAGAAATAAAATATTCTTAGGCAATTGCTGTTAAATCAATAAATGTTCATGGTCAAATATTAATTTATTCAACGTTCTGTTAATATATTTAAAGTAATTAAACTTACTTTCTGTGACATCTAATATATTTTATTTTTAACTCCCCTCTACACTGTTCCTCTAGACTCTCTATATAAATACTAACTAATAGCTATTAAAATTAATTATGTATTTTATTTTGATTTGATTTAATAGCCAGATTTAAAATATAAAATAACTTTAACAATGGAAACGCGCACTCGCTTACTTGTTTACTTACACCCCGTCTTAAAATTTTTGAATTTGTTCTAACATCAGAATAGTCTGAAAAATAGTTAATCTCATACAAATATTACTTTTGTAGTCTAACTATATTAATTTAATGAATATATGTAATCGACAAAGAACTGGTTGAGTTTGTTTATTTATCCATACGAGTATATCAGTTATGTCTTTGCAGTACTTATATGCAGTGGGACATATTTTATTTCTTCTATATATATAGATTTTTAGGAGAAGTGGAAATAGATAGGCGGACAAAGTAACGACCTAAATATAAAAACAAATTTTGGTAGGTATTAGGCTGTTTATAAAACCCACTAGTAACCTGTCATTGTAGTGTTTGGTCATAAACTATTTGGTTTGTAACTAAATATCACCATTAGCATATTTTAAAAATAAATCACCATTAGCATATTTTTTTGTACTCTACTATAAGGCCAGGGCTTTCTCCTAATAGAAGATGGAATTTCTGACCACGCTGTTTCATTGCGTGTTGACGGGGTTAGGGTGATAATATTTTTTTTTATCGACTACAAGTTGCCCCTTGACTGCTATCACACCTGATGTTAAGTGATGATGCAGTCTAAGATGGAAGCGGGCTAACTTGTTAGGAGTGGGACGAAAATCCACACCCCTTTCGGTTTCTACACGACATCGTACCCGAACGCTAAATCGCTTGGCGGTACGTCTTTGTCGGTAGGGTGGTAACTAGCCACGGCGAAAGCCTCCCACCAGCCAGACCAAGACAGTTTAAGAAAAATCTCAATCTGCCCCGCCGGGAATCGAACCCAGGACCTCCGTCGTATAAATCCACCGCGCATACCACTGCGCCACGGAGGTCGTCAATTATTGACTTTATAATGTTACTGTTCATGAAAACAATAATTGAGGCCGATGGCTTAACGTGCTTACTGAGGCACGGGGACATAACACTACCACCTTCCCAACTTCGGACAGTTAAAAATTTCTTGTAAACTTAATATTCCACAGCAAAATTCAGGATTCGAAGCTAGGACTGCCGTCGATCCACTGAGCTAACGAGGCTGTTAAAATAAACATATTACCGTGAAATATAACCTGTCTAATTATATAATGTAGATGAGTTTACATAACAATTAGTAGATGTAACATTTTTCTTATACAGATTAAGATTACACCAAGGAGTTCGCAAAAAGTCTGCATGTTTATTTAATCCTGAATCGTTCGAAAGTGGGTTCGTTCTGTAAACATAAATCCATTCAGTTAATGTTTAAATAAACCGATTAGGAAAAAAATGCAATAATGGATTCGATCAATATAGGCAACGTTCCGGCTTTGTTGTTCTATAAGGGCCTGTGCAGATAGAATGTAAAAAGCTTGCGATAGAATATTATCAGATAATAAATATTATAATTATCATTATGGCAAGAACAGTAACTTAAGACTTAAGTTGGGAAATACTCTTTGAACAACTGTTTTTAATATAACCTATTTCTGAACCAATAGTAGGTTCATACTGACAGTCGGACGTCACATAATTTTTTTTGTTATACCTTATCACGGCAATCTGTACGGGAACAATTGGCCTATCTTCTAGCTGAATATCTCAGTTGCATTGGTAAGCGAACTCCCACTGACTGGTCTGGACTGGAAAATATTACAGAAAATCGAAATTTTACATATTTTTAGCCAGCTAATTAAGTAATCAATATCTAAAATCTTCGATATTAATTGTTACGTCAGACAATCATGCCGTACGACTGTCTTGTATTGAACCAATACAAACGTGCGCTTAGACGAATATATTCCGGAACGTCGAAAGCTCAGAGATTTCTTTAATAACCTAATTCCATGGACGCTTTTAGAAACACCGCGCCCGTCTCAAAATGTTATGCCAGTTGCTGCCGTGTTTGTGATGAAAACGATATTTTATTCGTAACTAAGCTGAAATAGCACGACGTTTTAATTAGCCGCGCTATATCTACGCTTTATAGTGTTCTAAAAGCGAAATAAAGTATAGAATAATATTATTCTGCTTCTACACTTTGCTTTGAACGAAAATAGAGTTGTTTTTAGTGCTAAAAATTTTGTGTCAATAGGTCTATCAATTTGAGGTCTGTATATTTTTTAGTTAGATTGAATATTGAAAGTGTATATTGGCCTAAAAAATTACAAACAAACTTACGTATAGGAATTCTTATAGATTATAATTTTTCAATATTAGATTTAATAAAAAGAAAAAGATTACTATTTTGATGTTACTGAATGTTTGTTATGTTCAAAATATTTTTAGATCATTAAAATATATAACAACAACATCGTTGAAAAATAAATTCAAATCTCCGGGGTTTATAATTAAAAATAAAGAAGCAAAAAATATTAATTTTTTGCTTGTTAGCAGTCATCGAGAGTCAAATTATCATACAAAATTACCCTTTAACGAAACACCCGCCGCCCCACAAAACAAATCCCTATTAAATAGCAACCGGACACCCTTTGGAATAAAAAATAATATCTGAAAGGTGCGAAGTAGTCCAACGCTTTGAAGGTTCCGCATACAAGAAAGTTCTAGAAATGGAAATCAACAATGTATTCTAGCAATTTTTGGTACTACTTATACAGCAATATAATGTTGTTTTGCTTTTATATTTTGCGTCTTTAATGAAAATCCCTTCAAACTAGGATTAGATTATTAGAATAGAGCTGACTGGTTTGTTGCTTGAAAATCATAAAATGTAAAAAATCATGCGAATATTGACTGATAAATCAAAAATAGTATTATTATCATCATCAAAAAATATATATTTCGTCCAAATTCGGTGGATATAGTCGGCTTGAAAAGATAGTTTTTTTTTTATCAACTACAAGTTGGCCCTTGACTGCTATCACACCTGATGTTAAGTGATGATGCAATCTAAGATGGAAGCGCGCTAACTTGTTAAGAGTAGGATGAAAATCCACACCCCTTTCGGTTTCTATGCGTCATCGTACCGGAACGCTAAATCGCTTGGCGGTACGTCTTTGTCGGTAGGGTGGTAACTAGCCACGGCGAAAGCCTCCCACCAGTCAGACCAAGATAAATTAAGAAAAATCTCAATCTGCCCCTCCGGGAATCGAACCCAGGACCTCCGTCTTATAAACCACCGCGCATACCACTGCGCCACGGAGGCCGTCAAATAGGAGGATCGTGATGTTCTTGAATGCACTCGTCAACGCGTGATGATTAAAGAGTCGTATGAACTTTTTATCAGATCGTTTAAATACTGGTGTGTAGGTACTGTACTGCAATCGAAGGTGACATGTTTTAGGTTAGTTAGTAGTAAATAGTTAGTTTTGATTGCAGAACCCTAAAATAATGTAGAAAAAAAATTGGTTGTGTCGTATTAGCTGAGTTTTGGGGTTGTGTGACTTTTGTTATAGGATCGCTTTGGATCGGTCATTGTTTGTCTGTGGGGTGGAAAGCCCCAAAACTATTCTTTTGCATCGTTTGAAGGCCTTGGGTGTGTTTGTCTGTTAGTAAAAGTATCGATATTTTATATCAATTGATAGTAAAAATAAAACTTAATCAGACTAATTCGTAGTAGATAAGGATTATGTTGCATTTAAATTTTAAACCTGAGTATTTTTGAGTTATGTATTAATTCATATATTTTTTTTATAAATATGTAGCTTTTTGGCTACTAGTGCCGTATAATATACTATGACAGTATAGTATGAGTATGTTGCGTGGCGATAAATTACTAAAAAGTAAGAAATAAAAATTTTTACAAAAAATAGAACCGACTCTATACGCACTAAAAAGTAAAAATTAACTGTGTCATTTAGTTGCTTTAACTTAAGCATACCTAGGAGTCGGTGCCAGCAAGGTAAGGTAAGGTACTTTAAGAACATTACTTAGAACCCACAAACTGCTTTACTAAGTTAACCCTTAATAAGGCAAAGGGATATAGTTTCCCACCAGGACTATTTTGAAAAACATGTTTATTTTACATGAAAGATAGCCCATAGAATGAACGCAACCGAAATATACTATTCTTTAGAAGATTTTAAATTTCATAACTTGCAACACTTTTCAAAAAATGACTACCTTCTATTGAAATGTCAATGTCAAAGTTCAGTGACGTGAAAAAGTGTTAAAATAACGGTCGATTTTTGGTTACTTCCGAGAAAAAATCTTTTATTGTTCAACGAAAAATCCTGTAAGTAGATTATGTTTCCATTTTATATGAAATAACAACTTTAGCTATGTTTTATTGTTGATTTTATGCGTATAACATTGGTAACAGCGTTAAAATCTGCGAAATACTAAGTGGGAATATTATTCCCTTGGCCCGATTGAGTTTATAATTTATTTCTTATTATATATATAAAAGTTTAAACTCACATACAAGTCAATACAAAATACAAATAATGATAGAAATTTGAATGAAAGTAAGCTTCTTAGGGGATGTAGATGTGATATTTACATGTAATAATTTATTTGTAGGATTCACCATGAATAAGAAAACAAATTTAGGGAAACGGGAGTTAGAAGATATCATAAACAACCTGTCAGATTTATCTGATCTTGACTCAGATGATGATACCTATTACCAAACAGCCCCTGTAACCAGCCCGGCAGATTACGAGAATGAGTCTCAAGATGTTATTGTTGAAAGGCGTCTTGAAGAGTTGTTTGGTATATCTGATAACTTGGAAGAAACTGTTGAAAGCCAAAAAGTATATTCAGTAGAGGCACTCACAGATATTTTAGAAATTAATAGTGTTAGACCTATTGGTAGTGTGGGTGAGACAATAGGACAGTATGATGTTCTTCCAACAGAGGAAAATATTGCAGCTTATGAAGAAAGCTTTGTTATGGATTGCAACCAACGAGAAACTGAAATAGAGCAATGCTTAGATGATATCCGTGAAGAACACTCCCACTATACTCCAATTTCTACAGATGACTTAAGTGCAGGACCTTCAAGCAGTAATGTTATTGTGACAGAACCGGATCGTCGCTCAAGATCAAGAAGAACTATGAATACAGTAAGACAACCTAGGGAGTGGAAAATTGAAACAGAGATACACAATGTTCCAGAATTTACCAATTCAATTCAACCACAATCAACATATAGTCATAAAACGCGGCCTATCGATGTTTTTCAAAACTTTTCAGAATATTTAGTACAAGTTTTAGTGGAACAAACAAATAGATATGCGGTTCAGAATAAAAGCAATAATTTTACACCAGTATTATCAGAGGAAATGAAAGCTTACCTTGGAATATTAATAATGATGGGGTTAAACCCATTGCCTGATATGGAGCTATATTGGTCTAATGACTCTTTTTACAATAATGCAGAAATTTCAAAAATTATGCCTATCAAAATATTTAAAAAAATAACTGAAAATTTACACATAAATGACAATGAAAAAGAACCAAATAGGAACTCACCGGAATACGATAAAATGTACAAGTTGAGACCAATGATTCAAGAGCTTAATAAATTGTTCCAGCAGGAAACAGGTAATTCAAGTAAACAATCAATAGACGAATGCATGGTGAAGTTTAAAGGAAGGTCATCTTTAAAGCAGTATATGCCAAAGAAGCCAATCAAACGTGGCTTCAAAATCTGGGCACGTTGTGATTCTGCAACCGGCTATCTGTACCAGTTCGAAATTTATACCGGGAAAGGAGACAGTATGGAAGACGAGGGACTGGGGTATAATGTGGTTAAAAAGCTGTCAGCCGGCCTTCCTGAGAACACTCTGATAGCGTTTGATAACTTTTTCACTAGTTGTAACCTAATGGAAGATTTGTATGAAAATCAAATTTTTGCTGTTGGTACAGTTAGAGTAAATAGAAAAGATCTTCCGGAAATTTTGAAAAAGTCTCAACCAAAACATTTAAGACTTGAAAGGAACCAATTTGCAGCTGTAACTGCTAAACCAATTACAGCAATCAAGTGGCTTGATACAAGGGATGTTAATATTCTTACAACAGCTCACCATCCAACTGACACAGTATTTGTAAAGAGAACTCAAAAAGATGGTACTAAAAAAGAAGTTCTCATCCCCACAGCTATCGTTCAGTATACGCTGACCATGGGAGGCGTCGATCATTTTGATCATTTCAGATCATCATATCCGATCAATAGAAAATGCAGGAAATTTTGGATGAGATTGTTTTTCTTTATGTTTGATGCGGCAATCATAAACAGCTATATAACCTACAACACTGTGCATGTAGCAAGTACTCATTCTCATAGAAATTTTCGATTGCGATTGGCTCGTGAGCTGATATCAAATTACTCTAACAAGGTAAAACGCCAGGTTGTTTTCAAAAACAAAAAGGGCTCCAACTTTGGAGTTCCAGATGCGATACGTTTACTCAATGTCGGCGTCCATCTTCCAGATGAAGGAAATACTTACAAAAGATGCCGATTTTGTAGCACAAAAAAAGAGGAGTGAAGAACAAAAATAGTATGTTCCACGTGCCAAGTTGCACTATGTGCGAAGAAATGTTTTAAATTATTCCACGAGGCTTCACCCCAAGAATAATAAGCTACACTTGTAACTTACTATATTAATTATTAGAATAAAAATGCGATTGCAATACCGCTTTTTAATTAGCATGCATGATAATATTCATAGGTAAATAAAATAAAAGTTCATAACGCATTTCACTAGATTGTTTTTCTTTATTCATAAAGAAAAAAAATGTAGTGTAAAAAATAAATAAAATGTAAAAAGCGAAACCAGGTGAAATACTAGTATATGAATAACAACAAAACTAGGCATAATTCCCTTTGCCTAAATAGGCAAAGGGAATTATTTTCCCACTTCGTGACACAGTGCACATACATAATCGGGCAAAGGGATATTATTTCCCACCCAAAAAAAGGGGGTAAAACCCATCCCTCCTTTTGTAAAAATACTTTTTTTGAATTCTGCAGTATCTATTTACTCTAGTTCCACTGTAACTTACTTTCTAGTTCTAGCACACGCGCGAGCCTTATTAAGGGTTAAATAAATGTTCCTTAAACTTGCTTCGACGATCGACTTCATATAATGGCTTAAGTAAATTAAAGCAACTAAATGACATAGTTATTTTTTACTTTTTAGTGCGTTTAAGACGGTTCTATTTTTTGGTAAAAATTTTATATAAAACAAGAAGAAGAAAACAATTCTATCACATCTGGACCATCTACGTGGTCCATCAATTGTTTTTTTTTTAAGACTAATAAAGTGAATGATGTTATTAAACAAATGCACAACGTCGATAACAACTCGCGTCACCTCACTAGCGCGCACGCGACAGGGATGAGCCAAATTGATTTGAACACAATAACGGGTCCCGTTCAATGCGCGACCCCCATTTGTAGCTGCGATGACACGCCGCGCCATCCATCACCCGCCAGCCCGCCGCCTCGTCAGCTGGCGGTCGATCATACAATATGGACCAAGATTCACTAGAACACTGACTTGTACAATTCAAATTCAAGTTACACATATATTATAAAATTTTGAAAAGTCAAGTCGATATATTTCTAATTAATTTTTGGGACTTCAATATTCTCAAAGAATTCGTTATTTATTTGTAATTAATCCTTACTACTTTTAGAAGTGCAGTAAGCTCCATATTGGAACGAGTATCCAAATCTGCTCTAATAGGGTCCTTCCGAATTTGGCTGGGCAGGGAGAATAACTTGAACAGAGGAGGTGAGTGTTGACGGCCGTCACTACGATATCTCTTTTAAACCTTCACCCGTGTCACAAGTCTCGGGCTCTGTTCGAGTTTTACTTTCAGATCCGATGGACCCGGCACCCGCACAGTGAATCCATGGAATGCTAAGATATTCGTCTCTCTTATAACAGACCAATCCAAGCTGCAACGCAACCAGGATCTATGACACAAAATTAATTACTATTTCTTCAGCGTCTATATAGTGTCTCTACTAAGTGACAATTCGGAAATCTACGTAGAAAAGCCAACCAACCAACCAACACTTTAAAATATTTTGTTTTTTATAAATCAGTTATCAATTATATTTTTACACTTGATTTTTAAAATAATTTGCGGAAAGTAGCTGTTTCAGTCGGGTAGTACCCGTTCTCGTGGAAATTTTGGAAAAAGTTCTAATCCAGAGTATACCTATTACATCCAAATCGGTTCAATTGTTGCAAAGGAGAAACCAATATACCTACACATACAAACAAACTTTGGCTTTTCTAATATTAGATAATAATACATATTGTTATATCTAAAATGTTGTCTAAACTTGGTGTGAGAAAAGTAACTTTAATTTAAGTTTATTATACCCAGTACAAATCATACAAACTAGATCGATAACACAACTGGCTTGTCATCACCAAACGACAATGGATTACCCCAATATAATATATGAGTTAAATCATAATAATTTGCCGTTCACAATGAAAATGTAACTATTTATGTTGCAGTACCCTACATTGTACCGCCAAGGCTACATTTTGTAAATTGCCCAGTCCACAATAGGACCCCTTCATACGAGGCCCATTATAAAAAGTTACCCCCTGTTTATAATGTTACAATTTTAATGATTACTACTAGGGACCCGCGATTGTTTGGCAGATTGAAATCCTGAGCCTTGTTACTTTCTGTATAGTATGACCGCCTTCCAAATTTTTCATAAATTTCGGATCGCTTATCGACATTAACAAAGAAAAACAAAACTCGCCCATGTAAGAAATGTTTTCTCAAAATTTCAAACTTAAGTAATTTGCTAATATGTATGTATCGCTTCTTTTTACCCAAGCCTGTCTGATTTATTAAGCTTTCTACTTTAAGGACGTTTCCTGAAACCGACAAAGTGCTTTGCTATTTCATTAAATAAACTTTGCTTAAGTCGATTTTATTTCTTATTAAAACATTTTATGCTTAATTTACGCACATACCTACATTCATACAAGTCATAAGAATAATTCAATGTATGGCCTATTTACATATTTTTGCAAAAAAAATGTAGGATTTCATTTATTCTGTGCCTTTGCATTCTGTTCCCATATCAATCTATAGTTAGTATGTCAACAATGTGATTGCGCTATAAAAGCCATCCAATCCATTGAGTTGCATCAGCAAGTCGATCCCGATGGGTGTGCGGTTCCCACTGATTAAATTCGGGATAATCCCGCGCCCTACGGACGGGATACCATAAGATTATTGTCACTCCATTAATCCGACGCTAGTATAATTACGTTAGCATATTTTGTATACCGCTGCCATCAGAGCCAATATTATTATCTACTGGTTTTAACTTTTATTTTCGTAAATACTGTGTGAAATCCTAAACTGTAACAATAATAATTAATATAGCAACTGTTTTGTTGTATTCCTTTGGTACTAGTATCGTATCTTACGATAGAGCTCGCCTGGGCCTGTGCTTATATCTACAGCCAAGCAGCATTCCTGTTTTTCAGTACGAAGTTGCTGGCGACATAGAAGACACACAAAGCTCGACATATGCCCCAGACATATTGGTGCACCATAGCCTTGTAGAGGAGCATTTATGATCACTCATATTATTCCAACAGTGCGGGTTGACTGGAGGAGAACGCTTTCAGCGATAAGACCGCCCTTGTGCATATTTAATTACTTTATTTGTTATTCCTTCTGTGTGTGCAATAAAGACGTTATCTATCTTTCTATCTATTTTTTTTTTAAAGAAATCAATACCAAAACAAAAAGTATATAATAAATTCGTACTTTGCTCATTCTTCTTACTGTGGTAGCGGGCAAGCTTGCTAGAGCTGATATAACTTTACTTCTTAGCAAGTCGTTTTATAATGCATCTTAGCTAGTAAGGTTCAAGCAAATCAGTGTTGAGATCATTTAGAAAATATAATTCCTACATTCGTCAGCCCGTATCCGTTCACTACTGGATATACGCCTTTCCGAGAGCATTATTTTTTAACATACTAAGTATTCTATGCTTAAAATAAATTCCTTATTAGACAACGATACTTCGGTTGAAAAACAAAACATTCAAACTTTTTAAATATAAATGAAAAAATCGAATCGGAATAAAAAAATCCACAGTCTGGAGAACTGGCGACCCATACCTACCCAAGCAATATGACACATATATATTTAATTCTAATTAAATAAGAGAAAGTAACAATACGCGAGGGACGTCTCAAAGAAATTAGCAAGCCTCCCCCAAAATATTACGGATTAATTAGGATCGATACGAGGTCGAAAGGCCCCATGTGCGATTGAATAACCTGAGCTGAAGGTAATTTCATACAATCCCTTCTTAACTTGGGGATGGGAAATTACATTTTTGGTACAACAACAAAATTCCGAATCGTATGCGCTTTATATGGATTTGGACAATGGGCTTAGCGGTGACATTGTAGGGACTCGTATTATTACAAATTAAATTCAAATGTGTATAGTGAAGATTATCATGGATGTAAAGTTTAACGACCTCCATGGCGCAGTGGTATGCGCGGTGGATATATATGGCGGAGGTCCTGGGTTCGATTCCAAGCAGGGCAAATTGAGATTTTTCTTAATTTGTCTTGGTCTGGCTGATGGGAGGCTTTCGCCGTGGCTAGTTACCACCCTACCGACAAAGACGTACCGCCAAGCGATTTAGCGTTCCGGTACGATGTCGTGTAGAAACCGATAGGGGTGTAGATTTTCATCCTACTTCTAACAAGTAAGCCCGCTTCCATCTCAGATTGCATCATCACTTAACATCAGGTGTGATAGCAGTCAAGGGCCATCTTGTAGTCATAAAAAAAAGATTTTTTTAAAATATTATTATTATTTTATTAACCAAAAAAATATTTTTTTGCAAGAATGATATGGTACATAAAACAAGTTTTAGAATATAACAATCATTTGAATCTGTCAAGGTTGGCGTGCAAAATCAATTTACAATAGATGTTAAGCTATGTGATAAGTACCTATATAAAACTAGTAATAATGTAAAATGTAAAATAGATATAAAAGCGAAAATAAAAGTATTAAATAAAAACTATTAAATATTAAAACTAAAATAAAAATAAGTAAAATATAATCAATTAAATATTAAAAATAGCATTAGATCAGGTAATATTTTTTCAACATGACTATCTCTATATCACTATCATATTTGATACAATAGTATTCTCGGCCTCGTCTGTCTCTCTGTTCGCGAGAAACTCAAAGACTACTTACTGAAGGAATTTTGATATAATTTATCATAGTTTTAATTTTTTTTTATCAACTACAAGTTGGCCCTTGACTGCTATCACACCTGATGTTAAGTGATGATGCAATCTAAGATGGAAGCGCGCTAACTTGTTAGGAAAATCCACACCCCTTTCAGTTTCTACACGACATCATACTGGAACGCTAAATCGCTTGGTGGTACGTCTTTGTCGGTAACTAGCCACGGCGAAAGCCTCCCACCAGCCAGACCAAGACAATTTAAGAAAAATCTCAATCTACCCCGCCGGGAATCGAACCCAGGACCTCCGTCTTATAAACCCACCGCGCATACCACTGCGCCACGGAGGCCGTCTAAATAAGGCTGTATAAAAGTAAATTGGCTGAAATAAGGCAATAAGATACAACTTAAATTGGAAGCGAAGCAACGCGTCAAGTTGTCAACTAAAAATTATAATATTCATCTCTATTTTCAAAATTTCAAGGTGCAAAGTTCTGTTGTAAAAAATAATATAGAACGTAATGCCCCACGTGTATAAAAACATATTCAAAGTACTTAAATAAGTAATTTACTTAAACGAGTACTTTACTTAATATATCCAAATAAATGGTACATTCAATCATGAATTCTGAGGATAGGTAACTGGATTCAGCATTAGGCGCGTATGGAAATTAGATGTATTATCTCATTACTGCGGTGACATCGTTAATTATGTATGTTGGTTGTTCGGAGCCAGTGATGTATGTAGCCGCGCACGATACGTGTGATATATTCGGCCGATTTCTCGGATCGTTATTGTACTCCGTATATCAACGCTATAATATTGATTGTTACTGTTTATTACAGATTAATGCTAGTCAGTCGTCATCATCGTCATCATTACTTATCTGTCCATTATCAGCCCACCTTAGGGCCAGGTACTCTTTGTAAGAGAGGGGATGTGGAGCTTACACCCACCATGTTGCTTCAATACGGATTTGCGGTCTTAGGCCTGTGTGCACCAAGATTTTGGTTATCATAACCAACGGTTAACGTAACTTATAAATTTACTGTTCACTACAATCCGGTTAAGAACATAAGCTCGGTTAAGATAACCGCCCGGTTTACGTCTTTAACCGGCGTACAAGTTGTCGTGAACAGTAAATTTTACGTTTAGCTTATGTTAACCGTTGGTTATGATAACCGAAATCTTGGAGCACACAGGCCTTAGGGTGACAATGTTCAATTATTTAACGAACACTATTTATTTATACAATTTATTTGTACACCACAATACATGTAAGAAATAAAAACAATAAAATGACAGAAGGGCAGGACAGAAGAAGAAGAATACAAAAGGCAGCCTTTTCGCTTTGTAACGATTTGTTATCAGATGTTAATGATAGTGACCAGGATCAATAGCTTAACGTGCTCTCTGAGACACGGGGGGAACGCACTAAAAATTCTTAGAAGAATTAAAAACTTAATTTTATTTGAATACTGCTACTGAATTAGGTGCCTAATACCTAGTTGAAGAGTTAGACACCCAAAATTCGGGTTTTGTGTAAAAAACAAATACTTAATTCAATTTGAAAAGTTATTTTAATCAGTATAGTATTATGTCGGAATCGTCATTGCTATTATTGTACCATATATCATTTTTTTTTCAAATTAACTAATATTTATAAAATAATCAAAATTCAATTATTAGTTTTGTCAAAAAAGCACAAAGAGAAAAACTGTCTTTTAAGAAGCCTAATTTATTTGCATTACAGAATAACATAGGACAAATAAATTACAAAAGCAAACAAACCATAGGTTAGGTACCAAAAAAATAGCCAAGTACAGGGTAACGAAGAGGGATGTACAGTTGGACTCGATTTATGCGTTCCGGAACATAGGTTAATTAGTATAAGGGCTCATACACACTACACAATATGTGTACATAACCTACAACTTGCCTACCTAGGTACAAGTATATTGATTGATTGTCCTATAATATTTATTTATTTATTTATTTTTATTTATCTATCACCGCACAGCCACACCAATAAACGAGTTACGTCAAAATTTGCCACACATTAGCTTTGTTGGTGTGCGTTCAGAAATATTTTTTTAAAACTTGCACCCTAAAGGTGTTAAATAGGAGTTAAAGTATACACAATTTTTTACGCGGACAAAGTCGCGGGAAGTAATTCAAGAGGACTAGAAGATTTTTTTCTGTATTTATATAGGTAATATGATGGAATAAACGGATGGCTCATCTAACGTTAATATTGAAACCATAGATAGCCTTTATCAAAGACTTCGCAAGCTACACTTGTTACCTACTGTGTGCTACTATGTTCTACTGTTCTTAAAATATAAGTGTAAGCCTAACCTTAACCTCATAACTTTAACCTACTTTCGTTACGTTTGTTAAACTTTATTATCCGCATATTTTCAATGTCATTTAATGAAATTCAGACGTGTGTCATTCATATCCTTGTAACGCTTCCCAGCGTTGGTGCGCGGCCTAATGTTCACTTTTTGCGAGCGTTTGAACAAAATTTATCGCTTTTCTTTTTGTATCCGGAACCGTTCGCTTGCTCCTTTCACCTCACGTAGGTCAGTGCATTTGTTACGTTTCGACTAACGCTTGACTTTTTCCTTTTCAGGTACGTATCTTTAAGCCGGTTTCAGTTTTGCCTCGGAATTCGGTATGTAAATGGAATTTTTTACTTGCCTTAAGATCTTAAGAGGTTTATTTGCCTTAACATTCAGGTATAATCTTTCCATTTTGATATTTAATTTGATTGGTTTACATGGAAACAATCAAACCTGTAAGGCGATGAAACCTGGAAATATTATGCGCAATTTTCGGAAAGTAGTTTAATAATAATTTTATAAGAATCATTCGAAGTATGCGAGATATACCTACAGTTGTCTAAGAAACCCATCACATCTTTAATCTTTATGTGACTTATAAGAATGGTTTTAGGCTTGGAGTCCTCAAGCTGCTCCAATACGAGTTAGCGAACTTAGGGTGATAAACTTTGACTCTCTAACTACTCGTTTCTCAGCCGGAACTGATGGTTAAACCGAACCGAAGCCACATTGATAAACCAACGAAGCAGAAACCTATCACACTTGATTTAAGAACCGTGAAAGGGATAATAAGTAACTAGTTTTAAAAAATATCCATACGGTGTAAAAAGGTTTTTTAAACGAGATTAAGCAATCGACGTCGCCCCGCGCGATGTGAACCCTAATTCCCAACGAGGCTTAATTTAAAACACTGTCTCCCATCCGACTTGATTGATTGTACGCTCACGGTAATTTATAGTGCGCGGTGTGAAAACGGCATATTATGAAGAATGTGATTATGCGAGCCCGGTTTTTTTTCATTTTTCCAGAAATATCTCTATATTTAAAGTGTATCTTAACGACATTTTTATTTTTTTTTTACTTTAATCATAATCATAATCATTTATTTATTTGCTAAACAAGGGTTACAAAAGTAATGCAATTCTATTAAAAAGATCCAAACATGTTTTGCCAAGGACTAGGCATGCAAATATTTACAAACTTAGAAATAAGATTAGGTAATTAAAATGTCAAAATTATTACATGTCAATTATTGAAATTATAAAAATGTTATTAAGTAACATAAATAATTGTTTAAAGTCTGTGTAACAGATGAAAATACAGATAGGTTTGAAATTGAACACATAATTATTTTAATTATGATGTCCAAGTATAATGTTTAAAGAAATATCTGATTTTTATAATATTTTTTATTTAAAAAAGGGTTCATTTCCAAAGTTGTCCCATTGGCTCATGTAGAATTAATCATATATTTTTTGAACATTGAAGGAATTTTTTAATTTTTTTTACACTTGCAGCGATTTCGGTTTTTGTGAAAATATCGGACTTGGTGCTACAAGTGACATATATATTTTTTGATGTATAGCACGAGTACGTTACTGCGAGAAATCACTAAATATGAATAAATTTTTTTAACAAAAAAGGAACACTCCAAACGCACTAAAAAGTAACTGTCATTTAGTTGCTTTAATTTACTTAAGTATATCTGAAGAAACTCTTCCAATCAAGGTATACTTGAAGAACATTTCCTTTGACTGAACACAATCTGCTTTTTTGCTTATAATTGCCATAAATTACACTACTTCATAGATGTGCTTAAGTAAATTAAAGCAACTAAATGACGCAGTTATTTTTTTACTTTTTGGTGCGTTCTGAGTCAGTTCTATTTTTTGTTATTAAACGTCATGTTAGACTATTTGTGACTACCACAAGACTTATAGACTGGACTATACACTAGATCAATGGTTCTAGATTAGTATGCCCAAAGTATTTATTCTTAGGGGTTTTAAAATATGGCTATTTCTCTCTAAACCATTATATTTACACGTTGATCAAATCTATGATCTCTCGTATGGAATGGAACGGCCTCTTAAACGTAGATAGGGGCTTACAACGCCTTTGTTTCATTATTATTAACATTTATTTGTAAAATAAAGCGATCAACGTCACGTTATGCGATCATAGCACTAATCCTGTGGCTCCATTTTAAACATTGTGTCGCAAGGTTGATCGATCGCCCGCGCGACATAATTTATAGTCGCAGTTGAAAGCGCGACAAATTATTACGAATAATAAGATTGTGCACAATTCGTCCCGTATGATGGATGGGCAGATTATGGGGGCTTAATTTTACACATTTGTCTTTTTATTCGTGGATGGGAGACATGTGCACTTGGTCTAAGGTTGTCCGCACACGTTGTATAATATTACTGTGTAGATTACTGACAATTTATGTCAGGTAAGGTTGGCCAGATTACAAAAAAGGAAAAAATAAACCCAGTAAATTGGAAATACAATGCACTAAAAGATGTGAGTGAAGTGATATTTTCAGTTACGCCCTTTAGGGTGACCGCATGTCCGTTTAGTCTACATGATATTATATCTTACGTGCGCATCTTAGGCGTACATTTTTAATAAAAGAGTAACTAGCAAGAGCTTTTTGCCTTAGGCTACAACTTACCACCTAGTGAGGTCGTCAAGCACAAACCTATTACATTGTTAGTGTTTAAAAATATAAGTGTCATGATTAAACCCCTAATATATGAAGCCCCTAGACCAGTGATTCTCAACCTTTTTTTGTTGCGGCACATATTTAATGATTTCAAAATTTGGCGGCACACAAAGAAAAACATAAAAATTATTTACTTACTACAACACATTGCAAATAGTTTATGCCAAAAATTTTAAATACACCAATAAGCATTAGCGACGTAAAGCGGGGGCTTTGCGTCGCTAATGCGTTCCTGAAAAATGTGACGCTAAGTGAATCACAAATTTGGAAAGCAAATAATAATTAAAAATATTTTTTGTGGATTTAAAATGTTAAAAATATTTTTCTTTTTAAATGATATAATTTAATAATATTAACATAATCATTATATTTACAAAATTTGGCGGCACACTTTTGAAATTTGGCGGCACGCAAAAGTGCCGCGGCACAGTGGTTGAGAATCACTGCCCTAGACACAACTATCATCTTATACGGCACAACCTTTGAAAAGGTACCTGAGGCTCAGTTTTGTGCTGCATTATGTCAAACAAACTAGCGAATAAAAGAATGATAGCTATTAAATCAGTGCTTTTTCCAGTTTTATCATTTGAATACTTATACAGGTCATGGATTGTACATATTATTTTGAAAAAATGTGCTTGTCAAATAGTCAACTCAAAAACGTTATTTGGAGGACGCGCCGCGGGCGGTGTGGCGCCATTGTTGGGATACTACGGACTTTAAGGTGTGTTTACACTCAACTATATTTTTCCTCTTTAAAACAAATTTTATTATTTATTATTGCCTGGTATTGGGCAGCAGCGATCCTGGTAAAAATTCTAGCCTTGCGATGTCTAATTCGCGTGTCCTAAAAACTGGATCTGGCTGACCTTGTCGCTCGGATTCGTCAGTAGGTATTCCGCGGGGAATCAGCGTCAACATCATTATTAGCCGATAGACGTCCACTGCTGAACAGAGGCATCTTATAGTTCCAAATACCACCGCGTGGAGATGCTTGCATCAAACCACTCTCTCCAAGCCACATAATGTGGTCGATCCACTTAGGAGGACGGCTAACACTGCGGTTTCTGGTGTCAGGTCGCTATTCGAGCCCCTTGGGCTCCTATTCATCCCATTGGCACTTTGAACTAAATGGCCCACCTATTTTTACTTCAGTTCGTGACTCGTTAAGCTACCTTGAAAATGCTTTTCATTTTGAGATGTTATAAGATTGGTTTAAACTGTGAGAGAAGTTCGAGCTGGAATATAAATTATTTCCAGTACTTTATATGTACAGCAGATTTCTTAATATTTACATGTTTCAAATTGGTTTATGAACCTGTTTGTCATTTTAAATTCAGTGTAATCGCGGCCTGCCGGTCATCGGAGTTGTGTCAACTTTGGCCCCGCGGCCGTCGCTGCACTTTTCCAATGAAAAAATTTAGTTGTTCGGAAAAAGAGCAGAAAAACTTTGCCCAGATAAAATATTTGAGTAGAATCGTGTTTTTATGACTCCGTTTATTTTATCCGTGATTTATGATATTGGCTGTTTCAAAGGTAAACGTATTTTCCTTTTTTTTGTTTATCTTTGACTGGCTGTGCGACGTGGTTTGACTTTTATAGTTTAAATACTTAACTGATTATTATCATTACATCTCGCTAAGGTACCCTATGAACCCTACCATTACTTATAACTACTGGCATAAATTTACATTAACAAGAGCAGTACTAGGCAAACCCAACAGATATGAGCTATATTTTATGAATAAGCTCATTTCACGACCGTGTGGTCTTTAGTCAAGGATACCATGGGTTTGAAACTAGTCAACAGGGCATATTGCGATAGTAATTTAGTAAGTTTAACCATTTTTCTATTTTAATTTTAATATTATAAAACTAGGCCGATGATAAACCAAGTCAAGTTGATTCATAGTCAGAGAGAGACGAATATCTTAGTATTCCATAGATTCACAGTGCGGGTGCCGGGTCCATCGCGTGGCTGAGAGAAAAACTCCGAACAGAGCCCGAGACTTGTGACACGGGTGTAGGTTTAAGGGTACCTTAGTGACGCGCGTCAACACTCACCTCCTCTGTTCAAGTTATTCTCCCTGCCCAGCCAAATTCGGAAGGACCCTACTGGAGCAGCTTTGGACACTCGTTCCAATATGGAGCTTACTGCACTTCTAGTAAGGCCAAGGTCTTTTAGCAGGTTGTAGGGAGACTTCGCTGGTATACCCCTCGCACCCACTTCTACCGCGTGTAAACTAACCATATAGCCATTTTTGGATAATTCATTAGTAAGGTCATAATATTTATTCACTTTGAAATAATATTCAATATTCTTTCAAAAACTTTGTAAGCGTATTTGAAAAACCAAGACCAACACCGTATATTATAATTTTTAAGAAACAATAAACGTTTTTTGTGTCAATAGCAAAGATTTACACACATCACCCTTGAATTATCAAAGGAGCAGGATTTATGAGATATATCAACTCAAAATCCAATAAAATGTCCCTCAGACGTATAAAACCAAAGTAACAGCGTCCACATTAAAAACACCACCGCCGTGACTCTCGATAAGAAATTCGCACAATCAGGAATAGGCTGGGAGAAGGAGACAGATTTTCTTAAATCATTTACTTACTCATTTTCGTTACTACTAAATAATATCCCTTTATCAACAATAGAACATCAATTTCTTATTACAAAACTTTAGCCTTCGCCGCGTTTGTATGTTTGTTCACAATATCTTCAAAGACTTGTTAACGGATTTTCTTACAGTTCACTATTCACCAACAAAAAGTGTTGTTTGTGGAAGGTTTAAGTACATAATTTGTCCAGGTTTTATGGGCAATCATCAAGTACAAACTGGTCAAAAATGTTGCACGTTTGGCATTCTGTGTTAGAGCTAAAGCACAAAACAATGAAGAGTAGTAAAGCAGTAGTAGAGCTTTTCCTGAGTTCGGCTTTCAAAAGCATAGGTTGTTGTTGTGAATACAGGCACACTAGGCTTAACACCTACGTCTAAAGCTGAGGTTTACAGAGCGGGACTTTGTAGGACATGTTCCTAAAAGTAGCAACATTACGCAGATCATGAACTCTTCGTAATGTTCCTATTTTTATAGGCAATAGTTTTTTACTTACTTAATTAGTGTAAATAAAAAAACATTTACATAAGTATCGGAAAATGGTCCACTGGCTGTTACACTAGAAGGAAAACTCATCAAGCGCAAACCGGTCCCATTTTTCACACCTGATGCTCTGCGTCAGAGCTGAAGCACACCAATAAAATGCCGCGACTCAACCCCTGCATGTCAAATGTAATTTATTTCTAATTTCGTCCCCCGATTGTCACCGTTGCCATGGCGACGCGGGATGATTTATCTCATCTTCATATCCGACCTTCATCTCTATTGTTCTTGTTTTGCTCGAGTTGTAAATATTAAGCGTCATGTTAAATATATTATGTAGATATCTGAAGATTTATTATAATTATTATAAAAGTTTATTATTGTTCGCATATGAGTTCGCTCGCTTTTACTAAGTGATTTTATCTCCCAACGTTGGACGAAAATTAAAGAGTTATTTTTTTTCTTATTTCCAGAAACAGTATTTTTTTTGGAGATTTTGTTTTTCTCAGAGTAAGACACGATAGTATTATTATTACAGATGGGTCTTGGAGACCGTTACATATTTAAATTTTAAAAAGACCTGATTAATCTGATTAAAAATATTTTTATTAAAGCCACATTTGAATATATGTTAGCTCTCATTTTTAACCGACGAAAAAAAACGGAGGAGGTTCTCGATACGACACGTATATTTTTTTTTTATGTATGACCACGCATAATTTTTTACAGAGTTGTCCGATTTTCATAATTTTTTTTTATTAGAAAGGGCGCACTTCCAAGATGGCCCCATTGTCATCATGTTAGGATCTGATGATGATATCCTGGGAAAATTGAAGGAACTCTTCAAATTTTCATAGCATACTTGCAGCCATTTTAAGTTTTTGTGTAAGTATCGGTAGCTTTTTTACTACTAGTGCCGTATAGTATACTATGACAGTATAGTACGAGTACGTTACGTGGCGATAAATCACTAAAAAGTAAAAAATAAAAATTTTTAATAAAAAATATAACCGACTCAAAACGCACTAAAAAGTAAAAATAACTGTGTCAATTAGTTGCTTTAATTTACTTAAGCATATCTAGGAGTCGTTGCCAGCCACAAACTGCTTTACTACGTTAAATAAATGTTTCTTAAACTTGGTGGCACCGACTTCATAGATATGCTTAAGTAAATTAAAGCAACTAAATGACACACTTATTTTTTACTTTTTAGTGCATTTTGAGTCGGTTCTATTTTTTGTTAAAAAATTTTTATTTCTTACTTTTTAGTGATTTATCGCCACGTAACGTATTCGTACTATACTGTCATAGTATATTATACGGCACTAACTCTCTAAAACAATATAAAATGTAACAAAGAAAGAGAACATTGTTCTACTTACAATGACGAAATCTAAGTATTGTTTTAGAATGTACTTACTAAGTGTGCCCGCCCAAGTCAGAATTCAGTCGGATAATAATAAACCGATACTTTATTTGAAACTGACTTTTTTGTTGAACGTATGCGTTAATCTATTGCAATCAATATGTTATATTTTTCTCACAAATGTAAAAACATTACTCTCCTAGAATTTCATACTTAATGCTACAACTACAGTTAAATGAACAGTTTACTCATTTAATAAGGTTTAGACAGGAAAAAAGTAAAACATAGCAAAAGAGAATCTTTCGGCAGCAAACACGTGCTCCATCAGGGAGTCGCGGGAAAAAACCTCGGAAGTTGATGGATTGCTCGTTCCTTATTAACGATCTGTTTGCAGCCGCGCTTTACGAGTTGTTCGCATTGCCTGCCCGTGCTTATGTTTGGCTTCTAACAACACGCGCATAGTTAAATTACTGCGTCAGCTGAAAAAATAAAAGCTTTCAGAGCTCCAAGCTTTCACTATAGAAGACAGGTAATTATTGAATTCATAATTAGCGAAACTGTATTGCCAAGTGAGCCAATATTTCCCAAAATATTAAAAAAAGCCAATTCCGTTGTCATAACGTCACGATTCAGACTAATAAATATCAATAAAATAATTTTGTATACGTTATTACAGTATACTTCGTGCTCATCCAAAAATGATTCGATTACACGGGAAATAAGAGATATGGAACACTTTTTACAGATGAAAGGAATAAAATGTTCTCAATTTCCACCAATTATTCGGAAATCTGAAAATTGATAGAAGTTTCATCATCATCATCATCATTATCAGCCTATTAACAGCCCATTACAGGGCCTCCTCCCTCCAAGTAGCGGATATGAAGCGTAGACCCACCACGCTGCTCAAAAGCGGGTTGGCGGTCTTAGGGTGATAATGTTTCATTTATTAACGACTACTATCAGATGTTGATGATAGTGACCGGGACCGACGGCTTAACGTGCTCTCCGAGGCACGAGGTTGTGACACCACCAACTTTCCGACTTTACAGTAAATTTTATAGAGGAATGAAAAACTCAAAGTTATTCTGTGACCCTACCCTGAATTCGAATCCAGGACTTCGATCACGAGACATGGATGGAAGTGTAATTAGTTAACAAATCGACGAAACAGCTAAGCCATACGACGACATTTAGACGACGGTTTGTTAATAAGTTTGGACAACGATTCATGTAGAACGCTATGGTAGGGTTAAAAAGTATCAGAGTGGCTAGTGTGAGATTTTACAGCGTCGATACCGAAAACAGTAAACGTAAACTTTATATGGAATTGGAGTAGCGCCATCTAGTTATAGCGAGAGTTCTCTCTCTTTTTTGAAAGTCTTTTTTCTTCTATATAATTTGATGTTACGAGTATATAGATATAGAGTATATAGAGAAGATATACATAACAAAACAATGTACGGAAGGGTCGTTTGTTGTAAAAGATATCATTTAGCTATCTTTTAAGAATAAATCGCTATTCATTCTCATGCTGTGTCTATAAAAAAGGTGTATTTTGGTTTTTTGGTGCTCCTGGATCCTCCTTGGTCGCAATACACTATATTACCTCGCGGGCGAAGTCGCGGGCGTCTACTAGTTATAAATAAATATCAAATCTGCAATAAATGATATTCAATAATCACATTCACTGTATTCGCGACTGACACGGAATTTCATAATTACGAGTTCCTGAACCGTTTCATCGTGTGTGTCCCTTTATATCATGAAATAGTAAAATATTATGTAAATAAATATATTACAAAGAACAATTTCGCGAAAATAATGTTTCAATAATTATACTTAAAAATTATAAAAAAATGTTAATTAACAAGTTAAAAGAACTAGTATTGAATATCATATAGCAGCTATAGTATCTCAATAATATTTTTAAACATAAAAATATTATTGAGATAAGATATTTTAAGGATTCAGGATTCTTAATTTTCTATGAATAATTATATTAAAAATCAACAGGTGTGTAGTGAGCAGATTATCTTGAATTTCATAAATTTCTTTCAATAAAGGCTATATCTATTTATAACTCGTAAACAAGTTACTAAAAGGTGATAAGAGCTACCTTTTTTTAATTCGGCTTAAAATAAGAGATAATCTATACCTATATAAGTCAGCCGTGGAAAGCCATTTTCAAGAGAAATCTTTAGAATATTATTTCAATGGTTTATAGGCATTGTTTTCACGATGTGAGAAGTGTATTTCACTTGAGGGTGACTATATTGAAAAATAGAAATTAAAAAAACTAAACTCCTTTACTTTCTCCAAGTAGCCTAGGCCACGAACTTATCAGCCGCCCCTCGTAAAATACAAATACAACTCACTGATTAATCACGACATCTCATTTATTGGTTACTCATTTTGCGACGTGGACACTCACTAAGAACGGACAAACGGAGAAAGAAAAAAATAGCTAGGCTGCCAAATTATAGTTGACATAGATAATTAAAATAACTCTATGCAAATTATACCAAATCAACATAAATACTATTAATTATAAAATTAAAGAAATATTTATATTAATAAAGCCTCTATAAGGCATAAAGCCAACATCCAATCACAGTTGAAGTGTTTCATCAGGGAATCACAAAAGCATCTAAACAAGTAAGCAAATGTTTGCCGAAGCCTCCAAAAGAGACAAACAGTGCGTCTTTGTGCAAGCGGCAACGTCAGCGAGGGGTCACACTTGACTGAATTTTCCTGAGACAATCAATGGTAGTGTTTCAGCTTGGACCGGATTTACTGCTACCCCAGAATCTCCACTAGAGGGGGTGTTTCGGTTTTTAAGCAAGGACAAAGTTACATACAAAATTAAGTACATTATTTGGTATTAGTTATTTATTCGCACGCCTACCCGCATAGGAGCAGCGTTGTGGCTCTAAACTTTATGCTCCCTCTGTTATAAGATAACAAAAAATAGAACCGACTCAAAATGCACTAAAAAGTAAAAAATAACTGTGTCATTTAGTTGCTTTAATTAACTTAAGCATATCTATGAAGTCGATGCCAGCCAAGTTTAAGGAACATTTATTTTACGTAGTAAAGCAATTTGTGGGTTCTAGCTAACGTCCTTAAAGTAGAAACCTTGGCTGGCACCGACTCCTAGATATGCTTAAGTAAATTAAAGCCACTAAATGACACAGTTATTTTTTACTTTTTAGTGCATTTTGAGTCGGTTCTATTTTTATTTTTAATTTTTATTTCTTACTTTTTAGTGATTTATTGCCACGTAACGTACTCGTACTATACTCTCATAGTATATTAAATGGCACTAGTAGCCAAGAAGCTACCGATACAGAGACAAAAACCGAAATCGCTGTGAGCGTGCCTCCAAAATTTGAAGAGTTCCTTCAATTTCCCCAGGATAATATCATCAGATCCTAACATGATGACAATGGGACCACCTTGAATGTATGTCCTTTCTAATAAAAAAAGAATTATCAAAATTGGACAACTCTGTAAGAAGTTATGCGTGGTCATACATAAAAAAATATATATATACATGTCGAATTGAGAACCTCCTCCGTTTTTTTTTCGTCGGTTAAAAATAGGCCTGGCCATGTTGAGGGCTTTTTATGACAGCCTTTGAAAACATAAAAACTGCTGTTATGAGGAAATAAACTGTTGAATACGTGTCCAAGGAAAGTGGATCGTCGATATCACATCAATACAGAGTCAATATTTATCAAGATAAATCTGGAAAAATATTAATATATTATAACTAATTAGACAATGAGATTTAACTAGAATCTATGTGATCATCTTAATATTAATAATCATATCATTTATATTATTATTAACATAATGAAGGTGACGAAGTTCTTTATTTAATCCAGTTTCTGTATCACTAAATCCACCCCTGGTTTCAGCCTGTACACAATTCCTAGTCCCGGCAAACTCAATAAGGATCCGATCCTTCAAAATACTCTCCTAGTGACTTTGTGAAATCTTAATTTAATTCGCGACAAAATAAGGGGAGGCTAAACAGTAAGAATTTGTAAGTGTGACGAAACAACTGCTCGGCTGCGCTAAGGTGACTGTGTTTTTAACATAGTGCGGAAATGGAAGTATTTATGCATTTTTACGAAACATTTTTTGAGTTTGCTTATTTCGCGTGTTTAAGTAGAGTTTGAGCGCGGCTAGTTATCGGATTAATTTATTGTAATAGAGACGAAAAATTTAGCAAGAAAGCAAACCCATGTACAAGTTCATGGTATTTTTTTAAACAACTTTGTCAGCTTCATTCCGGTACCATTTATCATAGAGCAACTTAAAAAGGATGTTCTATTCATTGATAATGTCTTAAAATTGGACATACATTTTTGAAATTATGATGTTGATAATAAAGTGTCTATAATTTTTGAGTAAATCATATAAAAACTTATTTTTTTTTAAATTATCGTCTACCTTATCCCTATGATCTGAATCTCTGATCAAAGCCATTTTGAAGGCTTTATAATAACAGCTTTATATAGCAACAGCTTGAAAGAGTTTAGCGTCTTATAAGTTATCTAATATAGAAGTACGCAGAAAAAAGTTATAAGAAATAAATCGAGTTTCGCGTGAACGAAATTCCGCTCTATTCCCAGAGGCGTCGTAGCGATGGTGTCTCTACAAGCACGGCTGGGCCCACAGGACGTGACCTTGGGTGAGACGTTTGTTGAATAAACAAATCTCTTTTATAAAAGTGCGTGTTTGTGAAACGGGGTACAGTTTGGAGCTTTGTCGCAAGTGCCGTATAGTTCGAGAAAAAGATCTGCCTTTTTTTGATACATTTCTCTTGTACATTGTAACCTATTTGTCGTTTTTCTTATTTGCGTTAGTAGTTGTAAAAGATACTGTTTTTAAATTAGTTAAAACCTGTACCACCTGGCTTTTTTAATATTAACAAGGCCCTTTTATAACATTTAGCCATCGATAAATAAATAAAATGATAGTAATGTCAAAAATGCGTATACATGCAGACATATTCCTACGGGAGGATGAACTGCGCGACTGAAACCGAGGGCTAAAACTAGTCTTGTATAAAGAAAGTTATACCATAGCTCCTTGCTTTTGTCCGTCGGGAGTAGGTATTTCTGAGCTAAATACCTCATCAGATACTGCGCGTGTATTCAAACGAGGCGCTATTAACAGTATTCACTCTTTAACCGTAGGTCGTTAGGCCGTGACTGGGCTTGTCCCTCGGGGATTTATCAGGCGATGTTACGGTAAATTTATTTTTGGCAATATACGTCGTTTTGCCATTTTTTAGTTATGTTTGATACTTTAATGCACAATTGCTCAAATGATTATTTTGAAAAAATGTTGATGTTGACGAATGCTGATAAAAGTTGTGAAAAATATGCAAATGTTACTTTTATAATGAGTTTTGATTGTTGACTTTCGTAAAACGTTTAATTTAATTCAATTATGTACTTATCACAATTTTGGAAATAAATAAGTGCATTCAGTATTAAACAGGCGTTACCGTCTGAAAGTTCATTTTTCACTAGCTAAGTAAAACCAAAATCATTGCAAGAAGAATAATTCAAAAATAAAAAAATAGTTACTTTAAAACCATCAATAATTTGAAATGAACCAATTTCAAACCCATAGGGCTTTAATATTTACACCTACTAAAGGCTCGGGCCACCCTGTCCTTGAACGAGAGCGAATATGGACATTAGTCTCACTACGCTGTTCCTATACATCTACCGACATCAACGGCTGTGCGGCCGAGGTACGGAAACGTAATACTACTAACCTTTCGACTCCGAGCTTAATTTACTGAAAAATTATTCCTTAGCCGGGCCCAAGATTCGAACTTCAGACCTCGTGATTTGATCACGAGGTCTAGCCATATAGGCTAATAACGACATCAACGAGAGACTCAGTCAGATTAACGTACAACTTGCTATACACGATAATATTCGCTCTTTCAGGCGGTCGCTTTTCACCAGCCCACGTCGCGATACGATCGGGCCAGTTCTATGTAAATCTTGTACCCCCGATGTAAATGTCTCTCAGTACATAAATAAGCTTTGAGTGGTACTGATAGCGATGATTGATCGAGCCGACATGGACCCTATTGGGTCCGTTCATACATGCCATTTATGTCAAATGACGATGATATAGTATTTTATAATAGATATACTGTAAAATGCGTGGTGGCTTTTGCTATACCTTTTAAAAGTCTGACTTTTATGATACAACTGTAACAGCCTCGTCTTTCAAATTTGGCTACGCTATAAAATATTAGGGGTTCCTTTTATCCAGTGCGAAGTCGGTAAGCTTAAGGTATTGCTACGATCACATATCTGCGTCTTGGAGAGCACGTTAAGCAAGTAGTCCCTATCATAATCGTGAATATCTCAGAGTAATCGTTATTCAGTTATACATTGTTACCCTAGACACCTCTAACTCAACTTTTCTATAATGAAAATAATTTACTCTGTATTGGGTCTATAAATAAAACTTTGAATTAAAATATTGCTTTCTGAAATGTACATGAAATATACCGTTCCAAAAATATACGCGATAACACAAAGTATATCTATAAACCTATAATAAGTTAGGCACATAAAAATTTGGTCTAAATTTTAGGATGTGATCTTAAAAGTTAAGAGTCTGAATACAGATTTTATAAGCAGAACTGTAAATAAATCTTATGTCTTGTATAATGACGAAATAACAATAATTATTATTAAGCTATTATATAGCTTTTATCGCGGGCCTTGAGCGAGGAGACCGAATACAGAAATTCCCCTGAGTATCAAAAACATAAAATCAAAAGCACAATTTCGGCAACGACCTCATCGGGGAACGTGGCTTAGCGGTAAGGTGCTCTAAGTGCCTGGATTGCCAGAGAAACACGGGTTCGAATCCCGTCAGTTCCGCTTTTTTTTTTCAAGCGTAAAATTTAAAAGTCATTTTTTTTTAATTAATGACTTTTTGCAATATCACACTTAAAAAAAAAATTGCGGAACCGGGGCTTCGACCCGCGGCTCCGCAAAATCCGGGCACTTAGAGCGTTTTTAAACCGCTAAGAGGGTCTTTATATATATGTAGGTATACATAGTTGATAAAAAATGCTATGCAATAGCTTTACCGCGGCAGTCTCCGAGTGCCACACGTCTTTTTTTTATCCATCTATTCACGTGGACCTACGTATATCTTCGGGTTGTGTATCAACGTAGCATGGTGTTAGTTTTGGTGTAATGGGGCATATATTCTATTCAGGCATTCAGTGCGCGTCAATGGCTGAGGTGCGGGTTAAGCGTGATGTTGATCGATTGCTCACTGATTTTGTGCGTTAACTTGTTTTCTGTGCGTTCTTGGAGATCGTAATAAATAGTTCGAACACTTAGGAACACAGGTTTAGAATGACTTATTGGTGTCCGTGATATTTATTGTATGAACACGCTGATGATCAAGCTATTTAGTTAATTAATTAGTTACTTAAATATCGAACATAAGTTGTGTAAATGATAAGCCAAATGTCACTTTGACTGACAGAATTTGGCTTACAGAATTCGCTACATTATTAGGAAGTTGTTTTAATTATAATAACGATTCGTCGTAAAGTACCTATACAAAATTAAGATCCAAAAAATATTTTGTAACTAAATTTTAAAGTTGGTAGTGAAAAAATATTTACGTCTAGATTTAGTATTTTCTTAATTAGGTCTGGCTGGCTACCACCCTACTGGCAAAAATGTACCGTCAAGCGTATAAGTGTTCTAGTATGATGTCTTTTAGAAACCGAAAGGAATGTATGTTTGGAATTCCATCCTACTCCTGCCATTAATTACCATCAAATATGATTGCAGTCGAGGGATAAATTGAGGGGAAAAAATCAGCTCTTAGATTACCCATTCGATTAAGTGAAGATCGTCGCTTTACTAAAGTCTTGAAGAAACCGTTGAACAATAGCGTCATTCCATTCCACGACATTGAAATAAATGAAACATACCGTAAAATAAAACTTCAACTGCATTTTACGACGCACTCCACTCCATCCATGAATACCGATTTAAAAAGTCACTCCCGCGAAGATTTATAAAACTCACGTCCCGAACGTAAAAGTTTAATATTATGCTCCAAAAACGTTATGATCTTTACCGTGGACACAAATTGAGATTTAGCTGATCGAAAATCTGAATTCTCCGCCGCCGTGACAGCGAGGTGATTTATTGCGCGCCCGATAATAACGTTATCGCGGCCATCTTGGATCCTAGGACATAATGGAACATGGTCCTTTGAGCCGGATAACGGGTTACCTGGCCCCACTTTATACAGACGCTCTGTAAAGGTGCTATTAATTAACCCTCGCTTGTGTTTTAACGTGAGGTCCTTATATACCCGTACCTACTTTAAGCCTTCGCAACGCTTTATAGACAGTTTTTGAAACGTATCTACTTATGCTATAGATATATCTACGTATAATTGACAGTCGATTAATACAGTGGGTAGATTGATACAGTACCTTCTCTTTTGCATCTAAGGCTGTGGGTTCGGTTTCCACAATTAGATTTACGTGGTAACCATGACTGATTTCCAATTCCTGAATAGTTTATACAGGTACATAAAAAATTAAATCTTTAACAAATGTATGCTGAGCTGAAAGTCGAATTCGGGACCTGCTTGCTGTATTTAACCCAAAATTGCGACTATCCACCAA
The DNA here is from genome assembly GCA_034621355.1 of Mycalesis mineus. Taxonomy (NCBI): domain Eukaryota; kingdom Metazoa; phylum Arthropoda; class Insecta; order Lepidoptera; family Nymphalidae; genus Mycalesis; species Mycalesis mineus. The sequence continues at coordinate 1,044,414 of CM067886.1, forward strand.
TATCCTATATTTTCCATCGCCCTATTTACTAACTATATGCATCGGAATCTATAAAAAATATTTCACATATATATAAACTTCGTTTTAAAATAAACGTGATTTGTTGGCAACGCAAAATTTTTAAAGCCACAGTAATTTGCGCGCGCAAAATAAAATCGCGTCGCAACGTGACGTCACGACACGCACGTCCACACAATCAAAAGGAGAATAAAGTCGGATGCATCGCACACGTTTTATACGGTCGCGTTGTAGGCTAAGAGCTAGCGACAGCGCAAGATGCCCTGAATATTCATAATAACTACCTAGAGAGAGGGCCACGAAGCTGTGTTTGACAACTGTGGACATATCTTCTAAGTATTCCAAAAAATAAATAAAATATATAAATATTTTTTTCATACTTGGGTAGTTTTGAAAGCCTACTTGACTGGTAAAAAATTCGGCTGCGGATATAATCCTAGGCAAAGATGAAGAGATTTAGTGTTAAGGTAACGTGTAATTTTTCTAAATTAGCTTGCTACCACCTAAGATAGCATTGACATTTAATATCTAGTAATATTGCAGCCAGGGACATGTTATAGATTTAAAAAAATAACTTTCTATTATATTAACCAAACTTTAATTTTTTTTGTTAAACTCCACAATTGCCTACTGTACTTACTATAGAAGAAGCAACTAACAACTGTCACATTCTATCAAATAGCGAAGGTTGTACATCACTAGCTCTTAGACCATTGTATTAGGCAGGCGGCACACGTACGACATATTAACGTACACCGCGACAGACGTGACTGCGCCGCGCCTGTAGGGGCGACTCGATTCAATAAGCGTCGTTTGTTGCACGTACATGTAACTACGGTTATTGGTCGAGGGAAATACAATAGGGCTTACACAGAGATTGCTGTACAAGTTTTATTATTAGCAGCCTAATTAACATCACACTACTGACAATAATGAAATGATTGTGTCTTAGACTATTATATTCAAGCATATTTGAAGGAGTTCATGATGCACAATGAATAAATAGGGCCAGACTTACCACTTTTACAGATGTTTAACGCCACCACCCACTTGGATAAGAGCAACGTGGTAAGCCAAATCCTCACTTCTATAAACTGATCAAATTAGAATAATTATGGTAGAGACGACGGTAGAGTCACTACTAGTATTGACTCTACCACCACAGTTTGGTTTAGTTTTTTTGTTTTGTTCACACCTCAAGGCAAGCCGTATAATTAATGTACGTGAAATATACTGACCGATTGCCGGAAGGTGGTACGAAGTCAGTGGTATATTAATTTAAAATAATGTCCACATCTTTCCAAAATTATTGACGGAAATATATTGGTGACATTCATAAAATAACCACAGCAGAACATCCTCCTCTTTTTTTGGAAGTCGAGATTGTCTCAAATTGCGTTTTTATCGTTTATAAAAAACGATCGTGCTTTTAACACCACGAGGTCGAAATATGCGGCAAATAATCTGCATTTCCCAAAAAATTTAAATGAAATCCTCGTAGGCTCAAATGCCTCCTCGCGCAGGTAGTCATTTGGAGCGGCGTTATTAATGAATTCATTAGACATGACGCGTTTAATCCGCCTAGCTTGTTCGATTCATTTCAATTAATCTCATTTCGGTAGGTAATATTTGCGTTGACTTCGTTAATAGTGTGGTTGGGGATTAAAGTTGGGGGTAATTATATTATTGTTATGGAAGTTTTTGTGTTATTGTCATAAATTTGATATATTGAATCCTAAATGGTGTTGGAGCTGTCAGTGGATATGTATGTAGGCAGAATCATTATAATCATCATCATCATCATCATTACATCATCATTATCATCATCATCATCAACATCATCATCGTATATATACCAAAATAACTCTGAATAACAGATTAGCAAGGTGTTTTACTCATTTTATTTACTTTTAATTACATTTTCTAATACGATATTGGCATTGTATATAATTTCTATGAAATGTTATCATTTGTATGTTTAATATTTCCCAAATTTTAATTTCGCAAATAGCTTCGGAATGGTATATATCTGCTAAATTTAATTTTCCTCCGGTAACATATCAACTACATATATTCAACTAAAAAGAGGTATGTAAAAGTCATTAGAATTTCACAAAAACTGTCAACAAAAAATTGTTGATTATAAATGTTTAATTGCGATCAATAACAGTTTGTTCATCAAATAGTTTTTCTCCAAACCATTATTATTCCATTACACATTAAAGCACAAGTTACAAGTCACAATTTCCACCAAACAGCGTTCAGTCCCGAGCAATCAACATCTCTAAATGTTAACTCAAGAGTTTGGGAACTTAATTAGTAAGTTGCGAGTTCACAACTCGGAGGCGTAGGCACGCGAGACGCATCGCCCGAATGTGTAACACGCTAATGTTACAACAATTTGCTAATTTAATGTTACAGAGTGGAATGTTTTACATTGATGACGTTCATATACAACAAACAGCGAGGAGATTTAGTTTTGATAAGCGTTTTTTTGGAAATGCTTTTGCTAATTTTATAACATTTTGCTAATTTGATGTCACAGAGTGAAATGTTTAATTTTGAGGAGAGCTAGTTTCTATGTCTTTTTTATTAGCGCTTATGTTTGTCCTGTTTCTAACGATGCACTATTACTACTAACCAATGCATAATAATTACCAATACCAACTTTAATGGGGACAATTAGGGAAGGAAGGGTCATTTGAGACAACCTTCTTCTAACCATTAATGCAGTCCACTTTGTCAAGGCATATTTCTGCACCAAATTTCATTAAAATCACTGTAGCAGTTAAACCGAAAATAGGTAACCTACTTCCAATGTGGATCGTTTTCTAAGAATGCACCGGCGCCACTGCAAGTGCGTGATAATCACCTCCCCAAATTCTTACCGAAATAGGGGCAAATTGGTAAGGAAGGATCATTTCAGAGGACCTTCCTCTAGCCATTAGTCCAGTCCAATCAATTTGTCACAGCTGTCGGCCGTCAGAGCGCCGGTGTCACCCAACTCCGTCACTCCGCGCCGCGCCCGAGCAGCGCACGATAAAAGCGCCGCATCCGGTTCCGGTCGTGCACCGCACAAGACGGGCCGAAGGATCGTTAATTATGTAGATACGACTATCTGTTTTGTGATTTTTAAGCTTAGATACTAGAATTCTATATTATGATCCATTTTATCCGACTTTTTTATACACCATCTGATACCAAATAAAAAATCTACCAACTTCGCAAGGCAAACAATAAACACGTCCTTGTCCTACAAAGTACTTTTTTGCGCTCATCAACCTGAAGCATGTTAAAATTTAGAAACAATGTTTAATGTACAGCTTTGAATTCTTTACCATTTTATTATGTTTATGCGTATAAAAATAACACTTAATGTCAATGGCAATTTCTGGGACACGACTTAGCCATGTATTTAAACTTGACCTTACCTAAACTTGAAGTCGATCAATGAACGGATATCGAATTTAAGGTTTTTAGACTGGAATCAAACCCCTTAACCGTCGTGGCTTCAATTAATACCTTATACAAGTTTAAAAATTAGTCAATTTTCTCATAGGTAAATTAGAGTTTAGTGTGTGCGTGTGACTCTTAATCCGATCTAGTAAATTCTAAAAGAATTACAGATTCCGTGCAAAATAAAAAAAATACGACCAATAGAGTCTTATACAATCGAATTCGACGCTGAATACAATATTCAGTGGATCGCATTATGCAATGGGGCCCTAAGTCACAAAATCAATATGGCTGATGTTCAACGAAAGGTTCTTGCTGGTTTGTCATAAATATTTAACTACCACCGACTTCTTTTAGTGTTGTGACAACAAACAAGTTAATGCGTTTTACTTTATATTGTCTTTTTTTGTTGTTTTAATTGAAGTAGGGGAGTAAACGTAAACGCTATTACGGCGAATACGGTTGAAATAAAAGATATTTATTGGCTGGTGCGAGGCTTTCGCCATGGCTAGTTACCAACCGATCGACAAAGACGTACCGCTGATTTAGCGTTCCGATACGATGTCGTATAGAAACCGAAACGGGTGTGGATTTCATCCTACCCCTAACAAGTTAGCCCACATCCATCTTAGACTGCATCTTCACTTAACACCAGGTGTGATAGCAGTCAAGGGCCAACTTGTAGTCGATAAAAAAAAATATTTTTATTTATTTATTTATTAGAGTTGTAGGTAATTCTAATTCGTTGCACTGCTTTGTTAGCTGCAGCCTTGTGAACTGTAGTGTAAATAAATAAAATGAATCCCCTAATTTACAAAATAAATTTATAAAAAAAAGTAAAAACTGCCGAAAAGTACATAAAAAATTGTAGGTACTTAATTTTCAAAATACATAGCCCGAATGAAATGTGTTGGATAAAAAGTAATGTACAAAAATTACTTTAATTCCATTTTTGACTCTAGATGAACAAAAAAAAATAGGTTTATAATAACGTACAATAACACAAAAGTAAAACGTAAGTACCTAATACTAAAAACGCTGGCGAGTATTTTATATTGTTGGCTCAACGGAATTAATTTAGCAAACTCCGCGTGGATAATTTTATTTCAAGCAAACCTGCTCAACAAAGTTACAGTGAAATATCGCATCAAAATAGACAGCCTGCAAAATGGCCCATTTTAGCCAATTAACATGAGAGACAAGTTTCCAACTTCCCTAAAACCTGTCTCCCTGTTAACAGATATGAAATTTCGGATTCAGGCCATATCGTTGGACTTCGCAAAAACTTTAGACGGAGGCTTTGCTATCATACCTACTTCTAAACGCTTTTAACATTTTATATTGGTGGTTATATTGGTATTTTTTATCTACTTTGACCTTTTATCACTCACTTCTTCCTTTAAAAGTCTTCTTTCAGAAAGACGTATCGCCAAGAAATTTAGCATTCTCTGTCCGAAGGGGTTCTTTTCGGCTCAGTGCCCGTTTCCATCTTAGACTGCATCATCACTTAACATCAGGTGTGATAGCAGTCAAGAGCCAACTTGTAGTCAATAAAAAAAAAATGAAGAACACTCTCTGCTCGATTCTCTTCGGCTCAGTGCGTATTAATATAATATTCTCCTTTGAGAATATTTTGGAGAATGTTTCCTGGAATAGTAAAACTAGCAAGGCTTTATTGCTTTAAAAACTCCAACAATTTTGAGATGCATGTTGTCCAAAATCAAAATTCCAACCTCCCAAACAAAAGCTTAAAACCTCGATAGATACACTATTACAGACTCAAACACAAGACTTTTGAGTAGTCGGGTTTTTTTATATATGTACCCATGTTCCACAGAAGCAGTTCAGATATTACCTACTCAAAATGCATAAGTAACGGAACCATGACAAAAGCAGTGGTAGAAATTCAGGCACGTGAAGCGTTTCGGCTCAACGTTTTTGATGCGGAGTACAAGAGTGTGGAATGCTTTTTCAGCGTCCATATTTTCTGCCACCCACCATTTCAAGTCCTTCAAGGAAAGAGTGAATAGGTATTTTCTAGGCCAGCGCGTCCCATCTTAGACCACATTAGTGCTTACCATCATGGTATGATTGTCGTCAAGCACAAGCCATTAAAAAAATAATTTCCATTTTTAGTTGTGTCATTTACAGTCATAGCACAGATATAAATGGTGGTATTAATATTTTCTACAAATGACCATGTGCCACTTTGTGCCTTGTCACATTTTTGTGTACGCAAAAATGTAACATGTTTCAAAGTTAGACGACCGTCTGAGGTAATTCCCCGTCCCCGAGCCCTCTGGAGCCGATCGACCTCTGACGCGGCACCATAAATATACATCGTGGGCCTGACTGAAGGCAGTCTGATTTCCCATGTGACGTCACACTACATCTCGGATTGGTTCATTTAAGATCTTAGATTTGGTTCTTTTTGGGTCAAGGGCATACTTACTTTTATCATTTGCACTATATATTTTCATATTAATCGATAACGTGTTTAAAAAGCATTAATAAGTTTTACTTTTTTTTCCACCAGGAAAAATTACAAATATTTTATTTTTTGGCAACCTTCAAAGGCTACAGAGTTTTTAATGAAAACAAGCTATTGTTTTAGCTTAAATAAATATTGTTAGCCTATATGAATGGCTCACAAAAATATAAAATAATTGCGTCATTTAGTTGCTTTAATTTTCTTAAGCATATCTATACGCTATCTAGAACCCAAAAAGTACTTTATAGATTTCATCATCATCATTATCAGCCTATTAACGGCCCACTACAGGGCCAGGCCTCCCTCCTTATAGGAGAGGGGACATATAGATATATATATATTTTATAGATATGCTTGAGAAAATTAATGCCACCAAATAACACAATTATTTTTTACTTTTAAGAACGTTTTGAAGTCAGTCCAATATTTTTATTAATTTTATCTATCGGCTAATATTGTTTACAATTTAAATGCATATATTAAATTCAAGTTATGAATTTTCCGAGTTCCCACCATTTCTCAAGGCGACGGCACCTAGCGTTTTTCATTTCTTCTCGGGAAGTCGTTAACGTTGGAAGGTTAAAGAGGACCAACGCTGGCTTAGCATTATCTTGTTAGAATTTAAAAATTTATTCGCGCTATGTGATACCGAGATTCTTTTACGGAAAATAAGATTTATAAAGACTTGGAGAAGTTATCAACTGTGACGTTAGTTTTTACAACTTTTTGTTTAATTTACAATGTAAGTTGTAAATATGTTCAGGAAAATCGTGCAACTCAATTTTAAAGCAGATATTTTTAATTGGAATAAATGTGTATATGGTGCTGGAGATAGATCATGGTTATAGGAGCAAAAATCTAAACAACAGTTTATTTAATCTTATTGAAAATGATATTTTTATCAGTAAAGATTATTTGTTGCTAGCGATTTTACACAACTATAGATATATAAATAGTGCGAGCAAGCCATCGTTTTAGTTATTTGTCTGCATTACTACGTGAATATTTTCTTGTTTCGTCCTTTTCAGATACATTTTTTCGTAGTCGAATTATAGTACTTAAACTTTAGCTAATATTTCTAAAAACATACAGCATTTCTTGTTATCGCTTACTATAAAACTTACAAAAAGGAAATGGAATTCTTTAAGAATAATAGAGTAGACTTTCCTCCGCAGATGGTCAACCTGTGTGCCAGTTTGTCGACTTCGTGGTTAAAGTAATTAACTTGGGAACTTTTTCGAATGAAATATTTAAAGAATTTTCATTAGCTCACAGTGGAACAGAGTTTAATTCGAATAATTCAAGACGAGTCATTTAATGCAACCATTTGTGTTTGTAATGAGACTTGTAAAAGAAAAGCTTTCTTTTATACTGTCTCCTTTTAGGTTTCAATTCAAGTTATTGTTACGTCTATCTTTAAAAATTGTTTCTTTTTATTTTACACGACAAAGAAGCCTTATGTTTTTAAACCTCTAAGTAAGCCAACCTGCATTGTAGCAGCATAGGATAAGCCTGCCTAGGCCCTTTCTCGACGAATCCAGAACCTGACAATCCGAAGTCAAATTGGCTGGCTATCGGACTTTGAACAAAACAGTAGTTAAAAACTTACACCCGTATAATCACTCAAATTGCACATTGTTTTCTACTACTGAGCTGAGCTGCTCCTAAGAATTTATTTTTAGAAGAAAGAAAAGCTAAACATTTTCTAGCAGCAATCGAACCAACGACCTTTCAATCCGAAGCAGCATTGGCTAACCAGTGATCTAACGAGGTAGTTTTTTTTTTTTTTTTTGCTGATTGTGTAATTGCCGTAGGCTCCATACGGGACAATACATAACACATCACATGCACGTAAAACTAAAGTCCCGCAACTCGTGCGATACTAGCGAGTAAGGAGCTATTTTTCCCATCTTAGAGTCTTCTAATATCCCGGGCGCGCCTCGAGCGCGTTGTCATTTGTCCGCCACTGTAGGCAAACTTTGCCTCAATGTTTGAAAGCACTACATTATATCCGCGCCTCTTCATCATGTTCCTGCTAGTGGTGGGATCATGTCGATAAAATAAATATGAATCGTATACTGTTCTACACACAAGTGGCGCAGGTTTTGTATTGTGGGTCAGTTTTAACTTTTAGCGGGGCTTTAAAGCTGTTCTGCTGAACTCGTAAGCTTATTACTACTACTATTATCGTTGCTGTGTTCTGTTAATCTTGTAGGTATAGTGCGGTAAAATAACTCGCTTGTAATCCCTCAGGCACGAGCCAATCTACCATATCTAACATACTTCGTGCCTCCTTGAATGCCTTCAAAGTGATGCTCCATTATAGGTGATTTAGCATTAGGTCGGACGGTTGCTTATTATTGAATATATTTTATTTAATTAATAACATTAAATATATAAAAGAAACTAAAACGGTAAATATAAGATACTAAGTAGCAAAAATACTAACTCTTATTTAATTCGGGATAGTTATAATTAGATATTTTTACGCTAGAAAGAAGTACAATGTAGATATATATAGATATAGATATATACAATAATTTTTACTTTTTAAATTTATACAAATTATTTTTATAGTAGTGGTGCATCACTATCTCGAAGTAAGACGCGGCACTTCCTTACACAGTGGATTTCTTTTTAATACCCTACATTTAAACTCCTTGCCGGAGAAAGCACATGTCGTCGTACAAACTTCTGTCTCTTTTTTTTCATGCTAATGTTGCTGTTATTTTGTGTTTTGTTGCCGGTTGACAAATTTGAATATTATTAGCTCCTTACCGTATTGCATTGATACTTTTTATGCAGATTTGAACATCTGAACATCTCATTAACGAGTGAGCTCCTAGCTTGAGAGCTGATCAATCAAATAAATAAAAAAATATACCTAATCAAAGAAACTAGAAGACTACAAGTTGGCCCTTGACTGCTGTCACACCTGATGTTAAGTGATGATGCAGTCTAAGATGGAAACGGGCTAACTTGTTAGGAGTAGGATGAAACCCACACACCTTTTGGTTTCTACACGACACTGTACCGGAACGCTAAATCGCTTGGCGGTACGTCTTTGTCGGTAGGGTGGTAACTAGCCACGGCGAAAGCCTCCCGCCAGCCAGACCAGCAAGACAAATTAAGAAAAGTCTCAATCTGCCCCGCCGGGAATCGAACCCAGGACCTCCGTCTTATAAATCCATCGCGCATACCACTGCGCCACGGAGGTCGTCAAAAAGGGTGAAATTTGCAGTAGGTAGCATCAGTTTGTATGCCACACGTTTTTTATCGGCTACAAATTGGCCCTTGACTGTTATCACACCTGATGTTAAGTGATGATGCAATCTAAGACGAAAGCAGGCTCACTTGTTAGGAGTAGGATGAAATTGGTGTGAATTTTCTTTCGGTTTTATACAACATCGTACCGGAACGCTAAATCGCTTAGCGGCACGTTTTTGTCGGAAAACGAGCTCCGGCGAAAGCCTCACACCAGCCAGACCAAGAAAAATTAAACAAAAATCTCAATCTGCACGGCCGGGAATCGTATCCACGATATATTACAAATCCACCGCGCATACCACTGCGCCACGGAGGCCGTCACAACGTAATAGTAGTGCCGCATAAATATTTTTTTAACTTCATAAATAAGATTATCAAACGTAATATGAGAGTAGATAAAGGAACTAAAAGAGATTAAAAAGGGTGACATTCGCAGTAGCATCAGTGTAGCAACACGTAGACAATAGTAACGCACAATTAGCCGCCCGTCTCGCCGAAGCCGTACGACGTAAGCCGGTGTCAGACGTCTCTGTCGCCACTCTTTATGCCATCCATATCTACAGCGAACACTTCACGTAGGCTCGACGTATCCCGAGCCACATATATCAATAGGTAGTCTCGGTATTACACAATATTACCAGTTCGAATTTTTTTTTTTTTAATATGCGTGTTATATCTATCCACAAGGTACTTCACGTAGGTTTAATTTTTTTTTAATATGCCGGTTATATCGACGTATCCCGAGCCCCATATATCAATAGGTAGTCTCGGTATTACACAATATTACCAGTTCAAATTTAATTTTTTTTTAATATGCCGGTTATATCTATCCATAAGGTACTTCACGTAGGTTCGACGTAACCAGAGCCACATATATCAATAGGTAGTCTCGGTATTACACAATATTACCAGTTGGAATTTAATTTTTTTTAATATGCCGGTTTTATCGATCCATAAGGTACTTCATGTAGGCTCGACGATCTGGAGTTATATTTTTTTTTATGGACTACAAGTTGGCCCTTGACTGCTATCACACCTAGTGTTAAGTGATGATGCAATCTAAGATGGAAGCGAGCTAACTTGTTAGGAGTAGGATGAAATCCATACACCTTTCGGTTTCTACACGACATCGTACCGGAACGCTAAATCGCTTGGCGGTATGTCTTTGTCGGTAGGGTGGTAACTAGCCACGGCGAAAGTCTCCCACCAGCCAGACCAAGACAAATTAAGAAAAGTCTCAATTTGCCCCGCCGGGAATCGAACCCAGGACCTCTGTGTTATAAATCCACCGTGCATACCACTGTGCCACGGAGGTCGTCAAAACAACAAGTTATATTAACAATGGACACTGACCATTTTTCATACATCGCTGGGCCTAAAATTTGATAAACCGTTACAATGTCCAAATAAGTGTCAATCGGTAAATAATAATTTCAATTTTAAGCATGTTTAATTTCAGTTTAATAGACAATTGCATAATCAAGATATGAGCACAAATACACGAGTTAGGTTATGTGGGTTATTTGACATAATATATGTACGACTTTGCAATTAACAACCTATTTTTAGTCAGAATCTGACAAATAATTGAATTTTAATACCTTTTCATAACTCAAAGTTGAGATTAAAAGATAAGGTGTAGTCAAAGCTTGATTCAATTCAAGAGAAAGCCATAAACTTTCCTTTTGACATGATTAACAGTCTACTGTATTTATACTAATTATTTTTAGTTTTGAGTAAGTGTTGGGATGTTGTATTTTTCTTTTGGTTTTCGTAACTGAAAGTTGTAGTACTAAAAGCTAAGGTGATCCGCCACGCTGTTCTAATGCGGGTTGTGGGCTGAAAGTAATAATGTTTTTTAATTCATAACGATAGTGAATAGGGCCGACTTTCTTGGCCGGGATTCTCTTTATTGGAGAATAAAGTTGAGTATTCGTCATGTCAAAATAATTCCATAGCTTTAAATTAAAAAAATAATTTTAACCTTAACAAACCTTTCCTTCGGAAATTACATCGCAGTTTGAATAGGTTTTACCTGTCACCGATAAATCTATTTACACAGGCAGTTTGTATGCCGAATGAATCATTTCTTCAGAAATACAAATTAAACATTGCCTACCTACATTACAAAGGTGACCGCCGTCGCTGTGGTCAGTTGACCTTTATTTTAAGTCGACGGAAATGGTACTTGAATCCAAATTAAATTCGCCATGGCACATAAGCAGCCACTAAATCGCCTCATAGTCAACACTTTGAGGCACTTTATATTCAGATGCGATACCAGCTTATCGATTAACGATATGAAACGCAGTCGGCACACACTGTGTCATTATTGCAGAACTGTACTCGGTTTGCGTTTAACAAAACATCCCTAGCGAACAAAAGACGCGAACCGCTACCTTATTTCCAACGCGATAGAGTTTAGAATATACAAAATAAACTAAGCTTTTGTCGTTCCGCTAGTGATGTAACGATAGTCAATAAAGGCGGCTTAGTGGGCATCGATAACTTTGTGTTTTGTTATATTTATGCCGTGCAGTTGGCTCCGGTACACCTGTTTGTGTGTGCGTTGCTAAACCAAGCTGTGTATGTGGAAATTAATCTTGCCGATTGTTGAGCAAAGCTTCGAGAGATTTGCCTTTGTATTGCATTGTGGAAAGCCGTGGTTTTTGCGTAATGTGAATGAGAATATTCTGTATTTTGGATCCATTTAATATGATTAATAGTAGATAGCTAAAATATTAAATATTGATTGTACAACTTTTAAAAAATCATAAACAAGACCCATTAATACTTTTAATGTTAGTATTAAAAATAAAAATTCAACGTAGAGTTTTACCATTACAACGATATTAACTCAAATACATATTATATTATAACATAAAGTTACTTTAAATTATTTTCGTTATTTTAGAATTGGAATGAGCAACTAAATAAATGATCATCGATAAAAATAATTAACCAACACTAGTTTAAATTTGTCATCGCAAAACATAGTGAATTTTTATCGATAAATAAGTAATGATTAATTTTGTATGCAAAACTCGTCGATGGATGTAAAAAACGTTTTATTTCATTTGTTTTAGGTGAGTGGTGTAGTTTGAGTAACGGAGCTATCCCGGTACTACGAATGGCCCGTTGATATTATGTATTATACCCAAGGTGAGTTAAGTTATGTTAAGTTATTATTTACTTTTTTTTTCGTTTTTTTATCAACTACAAGTTGGCCCTTGACTGCTATCACACTTGATGTTAAGTGATGATGCAATCTAAGATGGAAGCGGGCTAACTTGATAGGAGTTGGATGTAATTCCACACCCCTTTCGGTTTCTACACGACATCGTACCGGAATGCTATATCGCTTGGCGGTACGTCTTTGTCGGTAGGGTGGTAACTAGCCACGGCGAAAGCCTCCCACCAGCCAGACCAAGACAAATTAAGAAAAATCTCAATCTGCCCCGCCGGGAATCGAACCCAAGACCTCCGTCTTATAAATCCATCGCACATACGACTGCACCATGGAGGTCGTCGAGTTAAAGTATTAAGGTCTTTTATCGTTTTACAAGCTCCTAGGTTACATTATGAATAATTCTCACAATGTAGAACTTGAGCCGTCAACCGGAGGCATAGGTGTTAGAACTGAAGAATGTGTTAGTTATTTCACAGCACAATAACGTTATTGTCGACAGAGTTAAACGTGACAGTAGTAGTGGCAGTATTCCCCGGGTAATATCGCAAATATCGTCACAAACGAGTAAGTATTCTCATAATATCATAAACTTACGTAAAATAAAACTTAGACGTAATAAAAAATTTTAACAAAAAATAGAACCGACTCAAAACGCACTAAAAAGTAAAAATTAACTGTGTCATTTAGTTGCTTTAATTTACTTAAGCATATCTATGAAGTCGGTGCCAGCAAGTTCAAGGAACATTTATTTTACGTAGTAAAGCAGTTTGTGGGTTCTAGGTAATGTCCTTAAAGTAGAAACCTTGGCTGGCACCGACTCCTAGATATGCTAAATTAAAGCAACTAAATGACACAGTTATTTTTAACTTTTTAGTGCGTTCTATTTTTTTTTTAATTTTTATTTCTTACTTTTTAGTGATTTATCGCCACGTAACGTACTCATAATATCCTGTCATAGTATATTATATGGCACTAGTAGCCAAAAAACCGATACCGAGACAAAAACCGAAATCGCTGTAAGCATGCCTCCAAAATTTTAAAAGTTCCTTCAATTTCTCCATGATATCATCATCAGATCCTAACATGACGACAATGAGACCACCTTGGATGTACCTATGTCCTTTCTAATAAAAAAAGAATTATCAAAATCGGACAACTCTGTAAAAAATTATGCGTGGTCATACATAAATATATATATATATATATATATATATATATATATATATATATATATATATATATATATATATATATATATATATATATATATATATATATATATGTATATATATAATTATTAATGAAGAAATTATCTGTTTATTATTTATGTCAATGAAATATATTAACAATAAAGGCACGAAAATTATATATATAAAAAAAACAGAATAATTATAATAACTAACTAATTAACTTAACTATAAGCATAATTCTAAATTTTGCCCTTTTGGTAGGGTGCCCATCACGCAGGCAGCATTTCCGCGCTGAATTGCGATAGATATTCGTTGCGCGAGAAAGCTGCCTGCCCGAGGGTCGCCCGTTGCCTCTCTGAGGCGCCTACTCAATTCTTTATGAAGCACCTGAGCGCTTCTGCCCCATGGACCCAGTGTCTCGACTCCAAATGGAAAGAACTCATACTGAGTGCCGAGACAACTGTATTTTAATGTTTTTTGATGCTCTCGGGCGTCCGCCGCCGCTCCGGCACGTCCAGAGGTCGAATTAACATAGGACGCCGCTAAAGTATCGGCACATGTCGCGTCCCATACCAGCGCACGCCCCATACTCCAGGGAATTAATGACATCCCGTCAGGGCGCTTGCCATCGTCACGCACTATCTGGGGTTCCAGAACGGCGGGAACATTAGCACTGACGAGTGCCCTTCTCAGGATGTCATTAAGTGCGGAATGGCGGGAAAAGCGGCCGGCGCCCGATGAGCAGGTGAGTCCGTGGTGGCCGAAGCGGTCTACGCGGGCACCGCAAGAGTAACAGTCGTGCTCAATGCACAGCGCAGTTCCGAGCCGGAGAGCAGCGGCAATACGTAGGGACTCCGGGTCTATCAGGGTACCAGTGTTGGGTGAGGGATAGGCGTGGAGCCAGTGACCTGACTCTGGCCTAGAGGATGCCAGGAGTCTCGCCCGGTCTCTACCTGTCGCACTGTCTATAAGAGACTTAAGGGTAGACTCTGACATAATGGTGTCCCAAGCCTTTTGTAGCTTTGGTTGGGTCGGGAAATTTTGAATCGGTCCAGCTAACCAGGCATTCTTGGCCTCATCCAAGCATGCAATCTCGTAGTTTGTAGCCGGGGAGGCTTTCAGGATTTTACCTACGAGATCGGAAGTGCTATGAACTGAGGCCAAGAATGACGGAAGAGCAACACTGGAAATTTTGCGAGTACCCAAGCCACCATACCTTATCGGTAGTGTAGCTTGAGTCCATGCCTGTTCATTCATTTGTACATTCAAAATGGATTCAACTTGGGTTTTCACAAGCTGATCGATCGGCTGAATTAAATGGTGTTTCCATATAGGGCAGCAGCGGAGCAAATACGTGAATTTTGGAATGAACAAACAGAATTTTAATATAAAAAGAGCAGAGTGACTGCTAATTTTAAGGAGGCGATCTGAATAGTCGTTGAATTTGGAAATCGAATTATTAAGAAAGGGAGGGATGGCTTCATCAAGGACAGGTGATCCAAGGAGTTGTAGACTGTCCTTGGAAACGGTTTTAATGTTAGGAGCGACGTTTCTAAAATTTTGAAGAATTTGCGATGACAAAGCTGAATCTAAGGAGTCTGAAATATATAATTCACATTTATCGAAATTCAGTTCAAGGCCAATATCTTTAAATTTCTTATTAATTTCGAGTAAATCAGTTAAAACCGTCTTTGAGTCACCACCCAAAGTACCATCGTCAAGGTACCACACATTTAATTTTGAATTTAGACTATGGATTGCCGAATTTATTGCCAAACTAAAAATAGCTGGACCGAGGGGATCACCCTGCTGACAACCTACTGCCGAAGAGATTTCGTTGGACTTGTGTACTAATTTTGAGTGATCATGATAACATTGTAATAAAAAATTGTATATTTCGGGAGTCGTTATTTTAATTTCATTCAGCAGAGTATCCCTATTAATCGAATTAAAAGCATTTTTAATGTCTAATTTTAAGAGTACCTCATGAGAACCATTGTGGAGAAAGGTGCGGACGGAATGTACGGCAGCCTCGCAGCCACCGCGGGTGGCGAATCCAACCTGGATAGGTTCAAAGAGGTTTTTTAATTTATTTCGAGTATGACGTACGCAAATTTTTGCTGTTATACGACGTAACGTTGATCCAACAGCGATAGGTCGTACGCCACCATCTTTTTTGGAAAGGGCAATGAGGTTTGCCCCGTAGAAGACTGGTGTAATTTCAGAACATACATCTCCCAGCAGCATGAGATTGACCAGCTTCGTAATGCTGCAGACAAGGTGTTGACCTGCGATACCAGCTCCATGGCTGGTCAGATCAATCAAATGCTGCGGGGAAATGCCGTCTAGTCCTGACGCCGACCCTTTTGGAAATGTTAGGAGGGCTGCTTTAACGTCTTTTTCGGTGACTTGAAGACACGCTGAGGGATCAGAGGGTGGATCTACAAAAATCGGATTGGTAGGGCCTGGAGGATGTTTGGATAGCAAAGCCGCTGCGGTTTCCGGTGTATCAGGTGCCAGGGTGTCGTTAGAAAATAGTAAGCGAGTGGCGCCCCTAAGGTTACCATCGTGTATTTTCTCCTCGACTTTCTCATACAGGTTGTAATACTTTCTTGTGCTGGGTCTGGCAGATAGGTTATGGATGAGTGTATTGGTTTGTATGTTAGTTTTAATCTTATGAGTTAGAGATGATTGATTTTTGTTTTGGGAAACGTGTAGGATTTTATATGCAAACGTTAGAAGATTGTGCCATTCTTCTTCGTTATTGTGCCGAACGCACTTGTTGATTGTATTAGTAAGTGCTTCGGCTACTACGGGTCTGGCCCCCCGTGGCACACGTTTTATTATTGGAGTAGTGTGTTTGAGCTGGCCAAGGAGAGTTTGTAATGGAATTGCGGTGGTGGAAGACTGCGAAAGAATGTTTAAATTATTGGAACTTAGCGTGAGGCGTGGATTATCTTGAAGAATGCGAACCTGATGTATGCGTGATTGGTGAATGTGTAGGCCTCTTGTACTTGTAAAATATTTTTTACATACTACACACTCCATTAAGAGCAAAAGGCAAAATATAGAATAATACTTACAAAAATAACGAACCTAAATCTATATAAAATTAAGTAATTATACACTATGAATTAAAAACAACACTTCAGTCAAAAATCTGTCAACACTTCTAAGTTGGACGAAAATAGCCAAGGGCGCAGGCGTAGCAAGCGTTTCTTGTGGAGACACTCGAATCAAATATCGCAGCGCTTCTAGCGCTGTGGAGACAGGGCTGTTTTGATAACGGGCACGATGTAACAGCCATGGAAATGCTTAATAGTACATGCGTAATCTTTCTGTCATTTTTCCGTTAGGTCTCCACATCTATGGTCGACGCTGGTTTTTTTTTAAACAATATTATATTTTTAAATGCATTATTTATATTATTTACAGTAAATTTACATATTCACAAAAATTTTAATAGACCTGTCAACTGTCATTTTTTTCTTTTATAGTTATATTAATTAATTATATTGTTAATTCGACACGTATATATATATATATATATATATATATATATATATATATATATATATATATATATATATATATATATATATATATATATATACGTGTCGAATTAAGAACCTCCTCCGTTTTTTTTCGTCGGTTAAAAAAACAAAACAATCTTTCTGTATTCATTATTAAATTCATGGCCTAGTTTCGGAAACAAATGTAAATATTTAACGCAAATATAAACAAGTGTTTTAAAAAAGCCTAATGACATTACGCCATTGTGCGTATCGTGCCCGCCACGCTCGAGCGCGCGCCCGCCTCGCCATCAGACGGGCGCGTTCCGGTTGATTTCACGCAATCCACCGGCTATATATTGTCGCAATTAGGGGGTGATTTTAGGATACACCTCACTTCAGGAGTGGCGATAACAGATCTCTGTTTTATCGATCTCAGATTTGAAAATACTTAAAAACTGTGTATTTAATTTTTTTCCGTTCTTAATAAGCTCAAATTAAAATTAAATCCAAACTATCAAACGGCATGAAGGTGTAAAGTTCAATCTCCACTAGTAAGTTATTATATACGTTAATTGGGAAGTATTTGATTGTTTTTTATCAACTACAAGTTGGCCCTTGACTGCTATCATACCTGATGTTAAGTGATGATGCAATCTAAGATGGAAGCGGGTTAACTTGTTTGGAGTAGAACGAAATCCACACCCCTTTCGGTTTCTACAAGACATCGTACCGGAACGCTAAATCGCTTGGCGGTACGTCTTTGTCGGTAAGGTGGTAACTAGCCACGGCGAAAGCCTCTTACCAGCCAAACCAAGACACATTAAGAAAAATCTCAATCTGCCCCGCCGGGAATCAAACCCAGGACCGCCGCGCATATCACTGCGCTATGGAGGTCGTCAAAATTGTTGTTTTGCTGTTGATAGCTTTGCGTTAGTTCTAACGCCAGTGTAAGGATTTTCTTTTTTTTAGATTAGTGAAATCGTGACTGGTATCAGGTTTTTAAGCGGTTAAGAATTCTAAGAGAGTAAGCCACGCAAACCTTTATAAGTAAGAAAATTAATTGATATATCTTTCAAATTAACTCACTACACTTTAAAATGTTCTTGAGGTCACACGAGTTTACTGATTTTAGCCACCAAAAAGCTATTTATTAAAAGGCCTACAACAGTAGCTTTGTCAGTATTAAATGTTTTTTGCATATCGCAGTTTGCATTACGCGACTGCCCTAAAATCTAAATGCATATTGTGTAGTGGGGAGTCCACCAGGTGGGGGGGGGAACAATTATCCCCTGATCACGTCCTAAACAGTCCTGCGGAGGGTAAACGAATAGAATCGAACCCTTTTGTTTGCCTACACTTAGGTAATTAGATATCAATTTAATATCTAACTGGGACTTGATTTGTCGCGTTGAGGTTTAATTAATTGGTTGTGAATTTTGGTATGCGATGTGTAGGTTATTAGATATGAGGTTTAATTATAGCTTGGTATAGCTTATTATAGCTTTTATCAGCCACTTCATTTGCTTCTAAAATATCAATTTAGTCTGAGTTTAAATGTTGTTATTGTTGGTCTAGTTGTAAGCCATTTTTTTTTGTTGATGGTGGTGAAATCTCCTAGAGATAACCAACCTCTTGTGGGAAGAGGTCGGGTCATGTGGGATTTTTACCCACTAAAAACCTCCTCGGTGGCCATCCTCAGTGCATATTCAAAGACCCCGGGCTTTCGTGAGAAATACATACCGGTATCTCCCTTACACTCTACCATTACGGCTCATCTCAGTTTGTGCCTCTTGAATTCCTACCAGGTCGCTCTAGGTTATGGGTAAGCTACCTGAGCCCCCACTCAGGCAGCTTGCGACCTCCATGTCCCTACGAAAAGGAAAATTGTATTAATTGTAATTGTTGCGGGGCGCTTCCGCGATTGCGTCTTCGAGTGGGATCATTTCGCTCGCGAACTCGCTCGGCGGCCTCCTTTTTGCCATCACCACGTCGCAAAAAATAACTGCCGCCTCCCAAGCTGTTCTTTCGGACAGCATAGCAGTTACCACGGCAGACAGAGTAGTCGTTAGTAGTAGTAGTTGTAAGCCTAAGCTTCTACTGAGTTCTTGGATTTGAGCTCTGTTGGGTGTTGTAAGGCTGGGTCTTTTGTTTTTCTGTCTGTAAAGAAGAAAAGTATGTATAAGTTTATGTAGAAATTTAACCGCTACCGCCAAAAGTGGGCTAATGGAGGTGTTACATTCCTGCGCCTCAGAGACAAAGAAAAACACTGTTATTTTTCGATTGACTCATCGAATTTTAATTTTTTATAATACTTTGGCAAATAGACTGATTCGTGTCAGGTTACCAATGAGAAGGTGATTATTTGGCCCAAGTGATTAGCCTTATTATCGTCTATTAATAATAAATATACATTTTTACATATTTAAAAGTTGGCCAGCCTTTATCGAAAAAAATCACAAATATCAGTCCACTAGTTAAGAAGCTATGATGCTACAGACAGACATAAAGATATAAAGCCAGTCGTCAAACTCTTAACACCCTATTTTTATGACGGGTTAAAAAATCTTCGGAGGCTTTATTTTATTTGTGACATTTATCCGTGTTTTTGATACCGAGTAGTGTCATAGGTGGAATCAACACCGTTTAGTCAGAGCCGAGGTGATAAATCGCACAGCAATTATATAATACGTACAAGTATTAAAATAAAGTGCCAACGCCCCGCGGGGTTCGTTACAGTAATTTCATAATAAAACGCGGGGGAGCGATGTTTGTCGTCTCGTCCGACACGCGAGACACTTTGTTTGGGCTCACTTTAACACTTCCAGTACTAGTACAGTACACACCTGAGGGGCTTTATTGTTGTACGCTTTGTTGACGATTAGGTTTTTAGAATTCTGTATCTTGAAAAAAAGTACTGAACACTTTTAATAGTTGCCTTATAACATAGAATAAATGACTGTACACCGAAAAGCTTTGGTCGAGTTCCCTACAGGATTGATCACATTAAGTGTATTGTAGAGAGTCCTTGGTCAAGTGCCTTGGAAGCTTCTGTTGGTGATCATAATAACTTAGTTGTCCGTCAATTAACGTTTAGAAGTGTTTGAAGTTTTCAAAACTATTCTTGAAAGGACATAGGTAAAAAATGTATAGAAGTCTGCCCTAAAGGTGTCCAGAGATGATATATATGTTATTAAATAGTACAGATCTTCTACTTAAATAGTAATAAAGTTACTTGTAGCTAAGCAGTGGCTGATAAAAGTTATAAAGGTTGATAAAAGAAGTTGACTTTTCATACTACTACGACGGTCACGTGATTCAGAACACAAAAAATCTATTGAAATTCTTATGTTTTTGATATATCTTCAAGTGTTTCATAGCAATATGAAACATGGGTAGTTGTATAAAATTCATTGTGTATTTAAATAAAATAATTACATATAAGCATACGTTTGGACAGCCTGGGGCAAATTACGGCAATGTCCTTTTAGTGCAAGGCTGCCTAGATACAAGTCTTGTCTTCTTATCAATAAACTTGTACTAAAAAGTTAACCAGCTTACGATGCAGCGTCACTTCACATCAGAGAACACCACATTTAAAGACTAATTATGATGACTCATCTAGGTATTTGCAATTTTCAAAAGCTCTTATAACTCGAACTAACTTGGTCTCTTAAACTTTCACGTTTGTTTATAAAGTACTTCAGAGTGCATGCGTAGGCATGGCGGTAAGCTATTTAATACCGGGTTACATGCAACCTTGAACTTGTTCGACTGTCACCCTCGCAGGCTACCGCCGTCTCAAGTGGTTGAGGGGAGATGTGGAAATTCTGATATGGTGGATGTGTTTTTAATAAAACTATGGCGGTGTTCTGAATTTCTGTTCAGAGGTGAAACGACATATTTTTATAACTATATAATAATTATATTGGGTCGAAGCACATGGATTAATTATTATCATTGGTTTAGCGGCTCTAGATCGTGAAGACCTAGAAGAAGAAATAAAGATTTCTTTCTCTCTCCTAAAAAATCGCGGCGCAGCCTGGAGTTGGAAAATTGCTGGTGACATCAAGAACTCGTATAGCTGTTAATTCCAGTTTTATCAGAACCTTCCGGCAACATGTGTTAAATTAGCGAGGTGGGCAATCACTCCAGATTCAGCTACTTACAAGGAAGCAGACAAATAGGTTTTTCATATAGGCAAATAATTATAATTTGCATGAGCTTCAGCAGCAGCGTACGTTGTGTATTGCTGTATATTTTGCTCGATTTTGTATAGACAACAATTAAGAGATACTATAGTTTGTGAGTTATAAAGCAAAGCAAATGCCATAGTAATACCTATAACTCTAATTATACTATTTATATTAGATTTACTTACATTCTGTCTTCAATACAACTATAACACTAACATAAACTAGACAGCGCCTGGCAACAGCCGCAACGTACACTATGCGTGTTTTCAAATTATTTTCATATGAAACAGAATCCTTTTAGATTTGCACGTAGCTAGGTAGGATACTTGTGTGAGTACACTGTACAGTTAGAAAAGCGTCTGGCTCCGCACGGTGGGGCGTCGAGTGCCGTTGGTGGCGCGTTCACACTGCACTGCCTACTCGACTAATCTGAAACCTTCATGCTACGACTGAAACAAGAGCAATCAAAACAATGCCCATCATTCACTATTTTATCATTTTCATAGTTACTACAGAATAAAGTAATTTAAAGCTTAGGACTATTACGACGCTTAGGGTGATTGATAATGTTTGATTCTGTAAAGATCTGAATTTTCAACGGTGATGTATTAATATTAAAAAAAAGGTTTTTAATTGCTTTCAGAGGCACAGTGTTCCAAAATGAAAATAAAAATTTTTTGAAAGGAAGAAAAGCTAAGGAATTGTTATAAGGAAGCCTGATACAGGATTTGAACCCATGCTTAAAGTCGCAACAGGCGCGTCGCAGCCCTAAAATAAAATAATGTACGAGTGTAACAAGAATTATGATCTGATTTTGGTTTGCAGTTGTTCCTTGCAATTGCAAACCTAAATCCTACCAAGTTTCACTTCTTCTTGAACTTTCCAAGCAGTTCTACTCAACCTTTTCTGCATTGGTCGAGTAGTTAGTGCTGGTACCACCGCAGTGGCGCACTGCAACGCGGCCGGGTGACGCGTCTCGTCACTCAGCGGCACTCAATAATGCACGGCGCGGCCCGACCCGCTTCCGTGCGACAAAAATGCAACACCCAACAACCAGGAATCCAGCTTTTTTTCACGTACCGATGCGAAAATCATTTTCCACAACCATTTCAATGCATTTATTTATGGATGTTGGCGCAAAAAAATTTCGAATTCGATTCTAACAGGCGGTCTATTTTCTTTTTTTTTAATGCGTATAAAAGTGTTTTTTGTTGGTTGAGGTAATATTGAAATTTGATAAAGTTTTATTTTTTTGTACAGTTCAAAATATTATCAAGTCAGATGAAAGTACATGTGAATTTAATTATTGCTTAAATCTGTTTGTTATGAGCTGTATATTTCAACATTTAATTTAAAATAATAAATATCTAGCAGTATCTTCTACTCTGCCTAATGTACATTTTCAAACATATTTCACCAATTGATAGAGTTATTACTGAGAAATGTTGTATTTATTAATTTGTTGTGTAAATTGAATAAAATAATTACACACATTAACAAACCACAAACTAGAGCCTGTTTTCTGCGTCCATCAACAAACTATAATTAATTTATTGCAAGTAGGCTGTTTAGGCATTTTTGAAAAGTCAACTCTGTCATTGCATAGTGACTCTACCACCGGTTGTATCTACAATAAACTATAAAATTATTATTATAAAAACAAAAAACCTGTATCTATATAAAATTCTAAGTACTTTATGGAGATGCAAGGGGACAAAATACTTTATTTCTGTGGGGAAAGACTACCAAAACTACGAGCACCATAAAGTATTTAAAATTTTATATAGATATAGTGATCCTTGTTTTTCTCTTTTCAATTCATAACTTCTAAACTATAATAATAATTTTATTTGAGACTTTTTAGTTTTAGCTTATGATATAGAAATGAGACTGTACACTTGGTACACTTTTTGCTATTTTTTGTTAAAACGGCAATATAAATATGATATGATATTTATATTTTTGAAATGATCTTTATACGACCTTTTATTTGACACCCATATTGCTAAGATAAGAGAAAGAAATACACACATCCCCCTTTTTCCCCCCATTTACAGCCGCCATTTTGAAAATTTATATAGCCTATGTCACTGCCACAATTTTTACAAATTCAACGACAGCTCACATGCCAAAATCCGTTCAGCCGTTTAGGCTGTAGCGCGTGCCGAAGAAACGGACATACATACATACATACGCTCGAAAAACATAACCCTCCTTCTGACGCAGTCGGGTAAAAAGCATGTGTCTGCTAAACAAGGCGGGTCGCTAGTAATTTATAAAACAAGAACGATGACTAAACGATATTCATTTTGACTAAAACATGATGTTCTGGGCCATTGTGTGTCAAACAATGGGTATTTATGCCGCACTCGACATCATCGCCGTAATCTTTGACACGGATGCTCCTCGCGCGCTGCATGAATGCCTAAGTAATTCTACCAACCGATACTCTGAACGCTTGGTATATACTGGTCTATACACATTACACAGCCACTATCCTCCCACGCAGGTTCAGAGGTCGATTTGGCTACGTAGGCTTCGAAGATTTGGGTAGGAACAGATGATTTTAAGCTATTGTATAGCTTTTATCGCGGGCCTTGAGCGTGGAGACCGAATACAGAAATTCCGTAACGAAAAAACCTAACACCCTCTGAATATCAAAAACATAATATCAAAAGCATAATTTCGGCTCCGACGTCATCGAGAACGTGGTCTAGCGGTAAGGCGCTCTGAGTGCCCGGATTGCCAGAGAGACGCCGGTTCGAATCCCGTCAGTTCCGATTTTTTTTTTTAAAGAATGACTTTTTGCAAAGTATCATGTTTAATAAAAATATTGCGGAACGATATTAGAAGTTCTGGTATTTATCGATAGATGGAGAGACTAAACGGTGATACGGTCCTGATGACCTTTTAGGTATTTATTTAAGTTGAAAAAAAAAATCTTTTATGTATTAGTTTACCGCAAATCATAAAAGTGACACAACTTTTTTATTTATTTATTAAAAAAAAAAAAATTAAAAAACACGCGGTGTTCTCAGGCGGTCACCCATCCAAGTGCTGACCGCGCCCGATGTTGCTTAACTCATATGCAATAGGTTTACCGCGGCAGTCTCCGAGTGCCACACGTCTTTTTTATTCAACAGCATTCGGATTAATCAGACTTTCGGTTTCAACTACTTATAGACCAAGTGAAAGTTTAAATTTCTAGGCTTAGTATTTCTAGGCATAAGGCCATTACCGTTTCAGGACAGGAGCACACACATATGGACAGTAAATTTACCCCTCAGTAAGACATTACTTAATTCTAAATGTATCGATAACGTCCTTCTTCTCTGGACTCAGTTTATTTTACAAAAAACACAGTTGATTCGCTGGTCCGTGAGGAAAATCAATTGTTAGGCGCTTTGTGACTAAACGACGACCTCCGTGGCGCAGTGGTACGCGCGGTGGATTTATAAGACGGAGGTCCTGGGTTCGATTCCCGGCGGGGCAGATTAAGATTTTTCTTAATTTGCCTTCGTCTTAGCGATTTAGCGTTCCGGTACGATGTTGTGTAGAAACCGAAAGGGGTGTGGATTTTCGTCCCACTCCTAACAAGTTAGCCCGCTTCCATCTTAGACTGCATCATCACTTAATATCAGGTGTGAGGTGAGGTGCAGTCGAGGGCTAACTTGTAGTTGATAAAAAAAAAAACTCGTCCGTTAAAGACTATGCTTACTTTTGCTCTATGTAACATCGATGTGATTCAGGGCTATGGTTGTCAGTGAAATTACACATGAGTATTAACACCTATGCCTCCGACTAATGGCCGCAGGGTAGTGCATTTTAGGACCTGTCCCTGAGTATGCCCTGCGAGATAATGGACTGTTACATTTTATAGTCTTGTACTTACATCAAGCGGACTAGCTGTGCCACTCACTCTGACTTAAAGTAAAATAGGTTGTCTTATATTATCGATAATTAAATTGGTATCGTTGTTATTTTTTTTTAATACGAGATTTTATTACAAACTTTTTTATAAGTGTGGTTTTGGTTTAAAATAATTTGGTACCACTATCTAAAGCTTAATTGGGTCTAAAGGCATATCTTAGGCATAGCTTCAATGCCAATGGTGTAAATATGAGCGTGTGATGTCAGAAATTTACCTGGTAAGCACGCTGGTACTACAAGCATTTTTATCATCATTATCGGGATTGAGTCCAGTTGCTTGAAGGAGGCCTCCTCTAAGGCCGTCTGAGTACCACGGTCTTGAACCGACTACATCCAGCGCATGATATCATCAAATTCAAATTTCAAATTCAAAATCATTTATTTCAAGTAGGCCAATTATAAGCACCTTTGAAACGTCAAATTAGACTATTTGTAGTGACTCTACCACCGGCTCGAAAAGCAGGTCCTGTTGAGAAGAGCCGGCAAGAAACTCAACAGTTGCTCTTTTAAAGTTATTAATTTTTACAATATTAACTTTATTGTTACATAAACTTATTTATTCTACTACTTGTGTGAAGTTGAAAGCTGATCCAATTGCCTCTCAACCTCTTTGTCATTTAAAAATTCATCTATAGTATAATAACCTTGACTCAGTAAGTGAGTTTTAATACATTGCTTAAACTTATGCAATGGCAGATCTAAAACTGAATTGGGCATCTTGTTGTAGAAGAGTACACCCAGTCCAACGAATGACTTTTGAACTTTTCGGAGGCGATACGCTGATAAAACTAATTTATGTCGATTCCTAAGACGATCGACCAACAAAGTGCTTTCATTACTAGAGCATTTTTATAAAATGTTGTTATTTTTAAACACAATTTCTTGTTAAATTCGATTATATATTTCAGCGAACCGGCCGTTTTAATGGTGAAAATCCAGAATGTCAGCCAACAAAACAAAATGTGGGACAAAATCTTGATTTCAGCTAAACAGCACGTAATACTATCTCGGCAGATGTCATGTACACGGCGTATTTTCAGCGGGAATTGGGTTATCGCGACACAATGGCGCGGCCTGCGCATCTGATAGGCGTCTTGCCAGGCTCACTTGGCTCCCGACAAATATGACCCATTGTAGGCTTAGCGTACGTACAATGGATTACGGTATTTTTTCAATAAAATAGCAACTTTTTAACAAAATTTATAACCATTTTTCCATTTATAGGGATTTTTCACAGACTATTTTATTATTATTTTAGCTTCCTTGTAGTATTGTAGGTTTAGCATAGGTAAACACACCGGCATATTTAGCGGAACATAAAAAGGGTCCATAATTTAAAAACATATGATTTTATTTTAAAATCTACTTACTACACTTCTTTTGTTATTTAAAGTTTCATTTGTTTTACTAAAAATGAGATCACATTAAGAACAGATTTTGCGAGTAAAAGCTATTTGTGAAAAGTGGTACATTTTTGAACTTTTCATGTAAGCGGGAAAAGTGAAAATTAATATTAAAATAACAATTAATTAAATTAGAAAAATAGTGATTAATATCGCGTATTTTCTCCACGTGCTCTTATTAAAGTTTCTACCCATCTAGGCATACTGAGAA
Organism: Mycalesis mineus; assembly: GCA_034621355.1. Classification (NCBI taxonomy): domain Eukaryota; kingdom Metazoa; phylum Arthropoda; class Insecta; order Lepidoptera; family Nymphalidae; genus Mycalesis; species Mycalesis mineus. The sequence continues at coordinate 1,071,278 of CM067886.1, forward strand.
TGATGTTATCGATGGTCTCCTGGGATAGTCTCCGCCATTCCTTAACTACGGCGATTCGCAGTTCACCCACGTTGGCAGGAATTCTGGACTTAACTTTTCTTTTCAGCAAGTCCCAAATGTGATCCACCGGTTCATATCCGGTGATCTTGCCGGCCACTCCGTAACAGTGATATTCATATCATTAAGATAAGCTCGAGTTACCCGAGCGATATGCGGCTGAGCATTATCCTGCATAACAACAAAATCGTCACGAATATATGGGGAAACCGATAGGGGTGTGGATTATTTAATCCTATTCCTAACAAGTCAGTTTGCTTCCATCTTAGATTATAAAATAAATAATAAATAAAAATGCATTTATTGACACCAGACAAACAATAGGTACTTAAAGCTATGAACTTACAAATATTAAACATATTTTGTATACAACTAAGTATGAGCACTAGCGACTAAACTAGGCCGAGCCTGTCTCTTAGGCACTAGTAAGATTGCATCATCACTTCCAGGTGAGATTGCAGTCTACGGCTAACTTAAAAAAAATAGTTACAATGAACATTCATTAATACGGTAGTACTTCCTCAAGCTCTGTCACAAAAGCCATAATACTACAAAACTACATAGACTTAATTTAAGATAAGAGAGCTCTAACATAAACCCTATACTACAAGTAGTTAGGATGTGTTTACATGCACTCAAAATCTGCACACGCTTACGATAGCCGCTCAGTTGGTTAGCAACTACGAAGTCCTTAATAAATGGCCCGGCGACAAAGAGGCCTGTGTCTGGCCTGTGTTATCAACTTTGCCGGCCGCCGGCCGCGGCGCGGTAGACCGTGATAAAGCTGTTAAGGAGCACGCTGTATATTCTACAGCGTGATTTATTTTACTCTATGTACTACCATGTAGATAGTGGCATTTCTTTTTCATATGTAGGGTATGGTACAGCACGATACGGTAGTCTATTTTTATACGTATAGCGAATAATATATTGATTCATCACGAGATCTCTAACAATACTCGACTGACATGAAATTTAGAAAAGTTACTCATTTTACACTGAAGACGCTCGCTAAGTATAGATTTCGCGCTAATTTCACGGAAACAGAATCTGACACAAGGTTTATTTTACTGCGATGTGGTCAGAGTGGGCTAATCAGATTATAATCCGAGCACCGCATCGATTATCTTCGCGTTATAATCTAACATGGCGATAGGCGTAGTCGGTGGCGAACTGTGTACAATTACACTGACATGCGTGACATAATGTAAATTTTGTACAGCTAATTACACCGATTTGAATAATTGGACCTTAGCTTAATATACCCATGAATACGTGGCATGCTCACACTGAGAATATTCCAACGATATGCAAATAATTTTTGACTTAAACTTATCGTTCTTTGAAAATAAGATACATTTAATTGCTGGCTGGATCGTACGTCACAGATTATAATCTGTAAGATCCAGCCAGCAATAAATAATTATTTATTACGGGAGCATCGAAAGGCAAAATTAAAACAAAAACAAGTACATAATATTTAGTATAAATTAATATTATTGGTATTATATACATGACTTAATTATATACATATGTCGGAGGGATTAGACTAGAGACTTACTGATTGTTGTAATATTGTGATAGATGTCATTGTTTATGGAAATGTTACTGTCTGTGGAAGTAATTATTTATGGCATGTCACTAGTTTGTTTATGGAAGTAATCGAAATAGAATTGTTAATCATTTAATGAGAGATATGAGATAGGTGCTTACTTAAAACGTTAACACAATGTTAAATTAAATTAGTCAAATTCAATTTGATTAAAACGTGTAAGTGTTGCGAATACCTCATCAAATCACTTTTAAAGTTAGTGTATTGATAGGTAGACTCCAATAGAATGTAGCGACTAATCAGAGACGAGGTGCCAAATCTGAGTGAGGTCGCGACGACATCTTGAATTGAAAAACAGCAGAGGTGTGGGCAGTTTAGTTTGGTAGTTTTAAAAAGTAGTTTAACGAGGGTTGGTCGAGGTGGACCTTTGTGAAAGCGCTGTAACAAGTGTAGATTGTACAACAAGTATAGATTAGTCGCGTGAACCTACTGCTCTGAATCTTAATTATAGAAATTTACCCCATATATCAAACCATTGTAAAATTGCAATAAATCTGTTCGTGAAGACAAAGATTTTGTTTTGTGCTTGCTTGAACCCTAGAAAAACGCCCAAGAGACTAAGAACTGCTAAAGATGACGTCAAGGAGATGGTGATACGCCGATACATACATAATTAAAGTATTGGTCAACTCCGAACTACGTGGACCGATAACATCAAGCGGGTTACACGGAGCCGCTGGATATTAGTTTAGGCTTAAAAGAGTACCTACCTGCTACCGATCTTTTTACTACCTACCGAAAACTTGACTCTAGGCTTCAATTTTACAAACAATTTATGGCAGGGGCTCAGGTAATTAGAACCGGGTTGGGTGCAAGACGTAAAAAGGAAGACCAAGACATAATAAAATCTTTTCTTAAACAAGAAGATAACTACAAAGTGCATGCCATGAACCTAGAAATGCAAAACGAGTGGTTAAACTTAGGCGAGTTCTGCATCCATTCCCTCTAGCTCTGAAGTGGCGCGCCTTGTTGTACGATTGGTCTCCTGCCTTACTGAAATTTTATCTTAATGCCTTTCGACTGACTCTCCCAGATCAGAGTAACCTAGTAAGATGGGGAAAAGCCTTGGAAAAATCTTGCTATACCTGTGGTGAGGCAGTGGGCACTGCAAGGCACTTATTGGTAGGATGCAAGGTGCTCCTGGACAGGTCTCTACTCACGCCGCCACGACAGAGTACTAGAAATCATACGTGAAGCTATAAGCCTCTCAGTAGCTAGAGCTCAAAAAGGGTTGGCGACGAATAAAAGACAAACTAACTTCTTAAAGCAGCGTTTTACTACCTACCGATATACATACATAATATATATTCTGGGCTCTGCTCGTGATTGGACTATATTAATGGACACGTATGAAAAGCACTATAAAATCCCGGAAGACTTAGCTATTACGACATCTAGACCGGACATATTTCTTTTTTCCAAACAAATCAAACGAATAGTACTTGTTGAGCTTACAGTGCCGTGGGAAACAAACATCCCTAAAGACCATGTATTCAAAGTGAATAAATACTATGACCTTACTAATGAACTAACCTAAATGTGGTTAGTTTATACGCGGTAGAAGTGGGTGCGAGGGGTATACCAGCGAAGTCTCTCTACAACCTGCTAAAAGACCTTGGCCTTACTAGAAGTGCAGTAAGCTCCATATTGGAACGAGTGTCCAAAGCTGCTCTAGTAGGGTCCTTCCGAATTTGGCTGGGCAGGGAGAATAACTTTAACAGAGGAGGTGAGTGTTGACGCGCGTCACTAAGGGTAACCTTAAACCTACACCCGTGTCACAAATCTCGGGCTCTGATCGGAGTTTTCTCTCAGCCACGCGATGGACCCGGCACCCGCACGGTGAATCCATGGAATGCTAAGATATTCGTCTCTCTCTATAATTATATTAAGTAAAACATGAACTTTTTTGGTAACCGGGATTAAAAAAATATATAAATAATGATAAGCAAAATATAACCGATTTATGTCGCTCGGGATTTATAAATGATTAAATTATAATGATAATTTGCAAAATGTCATTATTACATAGTAAACGGATGACACGAATGATGACATTACACGTCATTACGGTCATTATCTGCGATCGCGTGCTCAGCGCAAATGACTGACCCGTGTTCAATTACCGACCGTTTGTGTCCGAGGGACCTGTTAACTGGTTTAATGACACTTTTTACACGCGTTCTGACTAGTTACACGCTGTTACAGGGTTAACTAACGTAAAGTTACACAGATTTTTTATACGTAAACAAGTTTGCCTTACTGCAGTGTCTATACTAAAGCCAAACTCGATTGAGAATGCTTGTCAACAAACAAATTTTAAAATGAAGGTAGAAAATGCAACACATTTTATGCCTAATAAATTTAAAACCATTTTTTTTTTATGAAATCTAATTTAAAGTGTATTAAATATATTAATTAGTTTTAAGCTTACTAATCTAATTTACTGTCGTGAATTCATCATTAACAAGTTAACTAAAAAAATTAGGTGTAAAATGACTAGTGATTTCTACCTTCATTTTTAATTTGTTTGTTGACAAGAACACATGGCTAATATTTTCTTTAGTAAAGCCTACCGCGTGAGGTAGCTGTTAAACCTCTACCACCAGACTTAAACGTATGTTATATTGTGCTTAAATAATAATAAGTTAATGATTATTCTAAGCTCCTTGAGTTTGATCTTTTAAATTGCCATAATAAAGTACTTTTCTCAGCAATTTTCCTCTTACTGACAATGAAACAAAATATATATTCGTAATAAAAACAAGATGTGTTACAAAGAGATAGTCTAAATCAAAAAGTGTTTATATTATGTTTAAATAATTAAATTATATAAAAATTATATAAAATAGCTTTTGAAGGTGCTGGTATGGTATAAAAGAAATAACAGTAGCTAGTTAAGTTATCACATATGTCTAAAAGTAAAAAAATTGTTCAAACATCTATTTTTCGTGTTTTACAGTAAAAAGAATGTATTGCCATTACTTCATAATTACAAAAGCTTCAGGAGATTCCGTTCAGAATAAGCAAATAATTTCACCCGCATTATACATCAACAATAAATAAGACAGAAAGCAATAAAACTTTCCGAATAAATCTTTCATATCTCAAAGCAAATTTTTCTCTCAACTAAATACATAATTCATACAAGATTCCTCCGATAATCGGACGCGGCAGCTACCGGTCTGCTCTCTTTATAACGCCTGGAGCTGCGTAGATACGCCGCAGAAATAATAGTGCAAGTTTTATCAGCAAAGACAAGGAAATCGAACGCTTGTATCTGGAAAGTGCTGCTTGGAATTGCAGTGGCTCGGTGGGTTTTATCAGCTGGCCCCGGGCGCAGACCGTTCGTAACAATCAATGGAGCTACCGTGAAATGGCCGAAGAATATCGTTATATTGGAAACTACTGTTAAATATCTTGTAAGAAGAATATCATTACTACAGAGAATCCTGAGACACGAGTTTTTAAAACGTATTTTAGCAAAAAAAAAATCATTTCATTTTACGTTACTGATATATTTATTGTGAAGGGCATGAGAACTGAAAAAGAAATATAAACTAATTCTGTGAACTAATTCATACACATTTCACGTGAAACTTACACTTGTAAATTCTACATACCACATTGATAATTAATAGCATGTAATTATAGCAATAGCAACCCAACCTACCGATTACTTGAGTGACACCGAAAGACAGTATTAAAAGAGTTCAACCAGCACTATAGCAAGTGGTGGTACTTGCTACAGTGAGAGTCTCAGTAAATCTGAGCATCGGACTCACAATAAATCGATTCACGGCTGGACTGGTTAAAATTTCGTTAATTAGTCCAGCTCTGGCTGGTAGAACACATCGGTCGTGGCTAGTTACCGACAAATATATCGAAAAGATTAGATACTACACTTACGTCATGATGTCATTGTAGTCAAGAACTAACTTGTAATAAACATAAAAAGTATTTATCTCTTCAGCTACAAACCTACACCTATCTAACTTACCTACGAACCTACAAATCGCTGGAGCGAATCCAAACAGCACAGTATTAAAAGAGCTCAACCACCTCCACTTTGGCTACAGTGAGTGACTCAGTAAATCTGAGCCTCACAGTCTCGCAATTAATAAGTTTCGAGGCACCGGACGTCCGGCCGCCAGCTGGACAAGGCCCGAGTTACAAGTCAGTATTTCTTGAACTGAAACATTTCGCTTTCTCGACTAGAAATAATTTATTAAGTTAACTGGGGGATTATGTTGAACTGAGTTAGAGTGACCTATATTTTTTATCACCAACTTAAAAAGTGGGGTGTGAAGTATTATAAATATGTATTTATGTAATGCATTTTAATAAAAACAAATAATTAAGTTTCTTAATCTCTTTGACACTAAAAAGCAAGAAAGCTGAGAAAAATATTTATTTTTAAATTTTATTTCAGTAGTTTACGCAAATAATATATCAGGATCTAAAATTAACTGTAAAAAACTTGGAAATCCCTATTATTTTTCAATTAATAAAAGTCAACCCGATACTAAACTAGTAATATAGCTATAATATTATGTACATGCTTATACTAATTTATGCTGCAGTTAAAATTGTTCTTACTCAAATAAACGTAGGTGATATGTGGTTATAGAAAATAAGTTAGAACGGGCGCACAACGTAGAAATTAATAAAACCTCAATCTAGCTCAGCAACCAGTAAGCCTTCTGAAGTTAGATAATAAAATGCGAACTCATCGTCTTACAGGGGCTTGGTGAACTCACGAGTTGATTAAAACCCTACCCACTTGGCGGAGGCGGTCGTCATAATTGGATACTCTATTTCTGATCCGAGCCGCGAGCTCTCGAATACATCAAAATGTCTTAGGGCGACGGCAAGCGACGCGTGTTATTGCTTTAAGACACACATAATATCATATACATGTATGAATGTGAGATGACTTCAATTATTTCGTGCAAATTCCTTGCTATGCAATATAGGCTCGTGCAATAGGATGGCATGTTACCTGATCTGTGTGACCTGAAGTTAGACGCAGCATAATTGGTGTACATAAAAACAAAATTACAAAGATAAATTACAATTTAATTTCTCAAAATATGCTTATTTAGATAAATGGAGGTAAAAACTAAGCAAATATAATATTACCTACAAAACCTTATCGTCGAAAATTTATAAAACTTGTAGAAACTATACTGTAGTTTTGTGTTTAATTCCTTGGAAATATCAGGTCTTGTGTGAACGGTTGTACAATTTGACGCAACTGTAAAATTATCAGAAATTAAAAAATATCCATATTAAAAATGTTTTAAAAAGTAACAAAATGCTTAAACTTCTCAACATCGAAATCATGAAAGATGTGTTGTTTGTTCACTTTGTATGAAAAATGCTGCGTCGATTACTTTTTGTATGGAACTGCCCGATTGTCCGCTGCCTTTATGTTAGCACGAGATATATTTCACGACACCTATACACGGCGGTTTAATTTTTAACTCGCGCTGTCGTGTTTTAAATTAATGAGACTGTACGTTAGCTTAATGAAACGCTGGTTTTTGATGTGTCTGAGTTTTTTATGTGGTACGACGTTTATTTTATTATATTACGTTTTACATTCGTATTGAGTGAGACCATTTTGTGGTGTAATGCAGCTTGCTTGGTAAGGCGATGATATATGGCATTTATATGAACAACTTGTTTAAGATATTTTAACTAATATTATGTGCCCATTTATGTATTTAAAATCGATGACTTGATTGATATCTTATGGAAATTGTCTTCTTCGAGCCATTTTTGCCATCACGCTGTTATCTTAACAGAGTTTTAAGACTCTAAATACTCTACAGGCCCAGGATCTGTATTTAGAGTCATAAATAGGTCCATTATGAAGATAAAAAGCTCAAAACTTGGAGATAATTTTGTCAGAGATCATCAAAAATATTGAAAACAAGTTGAGTAACCTCTCTTGTAAATTGTTGCAAAAAGCGTCAAATCAAGTAACCGGAATTTGTCCAAAGGAAATGACGCAAATAACTTGAGCCTGTTCAACTGGCAACTTCTCGAATTTAAAGAGTTTCATGAGAAATTATAGGGAAATTATATTGATATACCAAACTGAAGATACAAATAAGGGTTCATTTACGTGTCTACTATAAATACTGAAACTTATGACACCTTTTGCTAGTGTACAAAAAAAAGCTCGTAAATTCGTAAGCTTGCAAGTTTAGAATTACTTTTAATTGGTACTTCTAACTGGTTATTCTAATTTTGCGTGACCCTGCCTTTACCATTATAGGATTTGGATAATGGAAGAAAGTTACGTAGGTAGTTAATTTAACCGAAACGAAATACAAAGTATTGTGTTTTTCAGTCACAGTCATCAACATCTGGTCATGTTCCAAGGCAAATCACATAGTTTGTGTGTAATTGTGTTTTTATGGAGATTATTCTGTACTCAAGACCACGATAAGCGACGGTCTCAGCACAATAATCACTCGGAATAGGAGTGAGCATTCAAATACGAAATTATAAATAAATTGAAAAAGTGCTACTCTTATTAGGATGTATCTTTATGTTATAAGATATCGATGTGCGATGATTAAAAAACTACAGGCGTCATTTTCTGGGAAACGGCCTTGAATCAGATTCCACGGGGCGCATTAAAATTCGCTCGGCGTTCCTCTGGGGGCTGAGTCACTGGTTTGAGGCGCTGCTACTTGACGACTTGCTTGTTTTTTTTTAATAATTGACAGACAGAGGACCCCAATAAAGCGTATGACTTGTGATGCCGCTACTTGACTGTTAGTTTTTTGTAAAAATTGACCAGCTAGCCCATCTTATAGTAAGTACATAACCATCACAAAACAGAGCAACACTTCGTAGGGCATCACAAGCTTCTTTATCGAAATTTATATAATAGAGTATAGCAAGTTTCTTTACAGGTGAATGAAGGTAAGATACCATACTGCTGCGGTGTGGGCTGTTTATCTTAAGGTGATAATGTTTATTTTTGTAACAATCACTACCTGTTAGATCACCAGGTCCTATGTAACTTCATGTAGTCTTATATAACTTCTCTATTCTAGGCTGAAATTGTTTGTAATAACAAACAAGCCACCATTTCATAGACTTGAGCCTAATTACAGCTATCAAAATATACGAAATTATATAAATCCATTTAAATATATACGCGATCTTCGCCTAATTAATTCAATAATAATATCATTAACTTACAAAAGTTGTTAACAAGCATCAAGTTATGAACAGAATCGAGTGTTATTAAATCGAGTATTTGCCCATTAAAAACTTTTTAATCGCACATGATTAGCGAATAATTTGTAAGTACGCCATTTGGAATACATAGTGCTGGCGAACTTGGCGTATGAATAAATAAGGGCACTCGAACGCTATGCAATTAACATCGACGGTTGACAGACGATCCGTCAACTCGGTGTAGTAATTAATACCTTACAACTTGTTACTGTAAGTTGATGGAAAATTTATGATGTGATATTGGATAGTAGGAATAATTAGATGATATCATGAATCAATAACAACGATCCAATGTCTACTGTTCGTCGTTATTATTCAATACATTAAATCAATTAACCTCGATGAATCTTTTGTATGAATTCAGTGCACTTTTTTTGTTTGTTAGCTTGAATTGAGTTTTGATAAGTTGGATTATTCATGTTATTTTTCCACACACTGTGTGACAAGAATAACTGTTATACTTAATTCTACCAGCCAAACGTGATAAGTCCCTCCCTTTGCGTTGTAGAATTTCAAATGTTTTTCTAAAACTTCACTCACTAAAAAACTACATTAACTACCACTTTGCGTACAATATTCTATATAGTAAGCAAATGTAAAATATTGCACCTATAATTCGAATTCGTTAAAAGGGTTGTAACAGATATAAATTACAGCATCACGTATCAGCAAAAACTCGAACTAAATCCATTTTACAATACACCCGTAAAAAGATAAACATAATATTAGAATAAATATACATTGTATAAAATACGTATTTATATACACAATAATTAGTAATTAAATTTTTTAATTGAATTCATTTAATATAAGCATTCCAAATGTCCAAAATGATCTGTTTAGGCAATACAAACAAGGGATCCGTGTACTGGCCCACAGCCGCAGGGCAACACTGTACGTTTGCGCCTGAAATAATAGTTGCTACTAATACAACAATATTGTTACGAACTCAACACTTTTGTGATACCTAATAAAGTACTAAAAGTACTTATTTAGATGTCACTTATTGAAACAATTTTGGATATAATCTAAATTATTTTTCTTTGTGCGAAAACTTTTTAAATATTTTGTATGTAACTTTTCGTTACCCTTGCTAGCATCCCCAAATAAAATTGTGTAGTTGTATAGTAATAATCAGTCTCGTATTTTTTGGCATTGGTAGGTGTAATTAATAGGCACGCTACATACATAGAAACTGTCTGTCAGAAGATTTTTGAATGCCTTTTTCAATATTATGAGGCTATAATAAACATACTACAAATATACTAGAAAATGTTACTAGAACATTTCTAAAAATATTTAAAATTTATTCAGAAGTTTTTTTTTATTATTTTGTTTCGGCCTGTTAATTGCAATAAAACTGTATCCAAAGCTGCAATTTCAGTCAAAGGCGGACTGCACACGCGGCGATTGTTGCGCTAACTCCTTTATCCTGGCAGCAATAGGACGTTGGTTATGTGTGGTTGTATGCAGGAGCGCGCGATGCGAGTCACGTACTAATCTACCGCAGTTTGCTCGTTGTCGGGACTCGGCCAGAATAGCCAAATATGCAGCATTCCAACTGACGTGGAACAAATGTGCCGACGGTGTATGGCAAGCGGTAAAAATTAGCTTAAACGCTGCTGTTTGGTGTGAAGAACACTAGAGCTTGACTTTTTTTTATTTTTCTTGCCAAAAGATAAAATTCAAGCATAGCAAATAAGCATCCTAATAATTATCCAATAGAAAGAAAGAATGTACTCAATGTGATCTTAGGTTGCGCTAGTAAAATATTCAAGAGAGACATAGTTTTCAAATACATAACGTCATAGGTTTTGTAACATTAAAAGTATGCCGTACCGTAAAAAGAAATGTATGTTTTTTTTATCGACTACAAGTTGGCCCTTGACTGCTATCACACATGATGTTAAGTGATGATGCAGTCTAAGATGGAAGCGGGCTAACTTGTTAGGAGCGGGATGAAAATCCACACCCCTTTCGGTGGCTACACGACATCGTACCGGAACGCTAAATCGCTTGGCGATACGTCTTTGTCTGTAGGGTGGTAACTAGCCACGGCGAAAGCCTCCCACCAGCCAAACCAAGACAAATTAAGAAAAATCTCAATCTGCCCCGCCGGGAATCGAACCTAGGAGCTCCGTTTTATAAATCCACCGCGCATACCACTGCGCCACGGAGGTCGTCTACGTATGTCTCAAACTGCGTAGTGATCGCACACGCAAACTAAAGCCGAGTATTCACCGGTGTTGTACAGTTTGGAGTGATCTATGTCATGTCTATTGCTTTGTTGTTAAGTTATTTACGGCATAGCACCCACATACTAACATAACATAACATAGCAAATAATGTAAGTTTATCCAAGAAATAAAAGGATTTTTATTTAAGAGGCGTATTTAGAATCCCTGTTGCTTTAATTTTATGTTAACACCATTACCCTTAAATAACTTAAAAATCACATATTCCAAATACTCTTAAAGATTGTAATGAATAATGAAATTTGACTGACTAATATATACTTACTGGGGAAAAGAAATCAATAGTAACTACTAATTTAGTTTAACGTTTAATGAAGGAGTATTAAATTAACAGTCAAAGAATGTTCACATAAATACTGAGTCACCGAACTGTACCAAAAATTACATTAATAATTTTTTAAATTTTTTGATTATTCCGATACATCAGTACAATGTCAGACAAATTATTTACCAACCTTTAGTGCAATAACTGCACTATAGTTATTTAATAGTACACTTTACTAAAGTGTACTAAGGAACCCGTATATTGTTACCGACTAAGCGACGGATAACTCAATATAACCCTTCTAATCGATTCAAGATCAGCCAATGGCTTTGCTAAACTGCTTCACCCTTCGGAGGGTAGTTTTAATTAATTTCAAGGACATTCGCTAGTTTACCGAGCTCTGACAGGTTTAGGACTATTTCCCAAAGATTAAGCTATCGAGTGGAATAAGATGTTTTAACTAACTTACGAAAAGAAGGATTTTTCGATTCACCTCATAATTTTTTTTAATAATTTATATTTCTTGACGGACATATTTTTTTAATTTATCGGATATTTGGAATTTATTCTAACACTATATATGCGAAAATAACTCTGTCTGTTTGCTACTCTATCACGCCTAAACTACTGAACCGATTTCAATGAAATGTGGTACAGAGATAGTATATATACATACGTTTTATAAAACTATTATAAAACAAAAACGTGGGCGTAGTTAATATACCTGCCGATTAAGAAATATACATGCATTATCCTTTTTTATAGTAGCCCACTTCAAGGTTAAGTCTTCCTCTTTATAAACGAGATGATTTTAAGCTTAAAACCGATTAAACAACTCCAAAGACATGAGGGTCATCTGATGTTAAGTGATTACCTACCACTACCAACGTACTTTTGCAACACCAGAGGCTAATGCGTGGCTGGCCTTTGAGGAATATATTTATCCTTCTTTTTAATAACACCATGTTAAAATTATTAGGAAATACCGTAGAGTGAAGGTATACTGCATCTTCCTCCATTATCTTAAAATCAAACTATGAAAAATCCATAAAAGTGTAATATTCTTATTAACAAGAGAAATAAAAACCCCCTAAAGTAAACCTGGACAACATGAAGAAGTATAATAATAATGTAAAGTATTACACAGCGAACTCCATTCCAACTCCAGCGAGTCCCCGACATATGGGATGCCGTACATTCAGACATCCATACATTCATACAAAAGGGAGAACTATTCGACGGTCAAATATGTCGGTAACGCATTTACATCATCCAATATTACGGGAGGCCGTTTAGGGTTAGACCACACTTAGAATCAGCGATCCGGTCCGGTAAGTAAGTAAGTTTTTTTATTAACCAACGAAAAAAAGTTTTTAACAAAAAATAGAACCAACTCAAAACGCACTAAAAAGTAAAAAATAACTGTGTCATTTAGTTGCTTTAATTTACTTAAGCATATCTATGAAGTCGATGCCAAAAAAAAATACGTGTCGAATTGAGAACCTCCTCCAGGAGGTTAATACTAACTTTTAACAGAGTTGTCCGATTTTGATAATTATTTTTTTGATGGAAAGAGCACACTCCCAAGGTGGTCCCATTTATGTTAGGATCTGATGATGATATCCTGGGAAAATTGGAGGAACTCTTCAAATTGTATAGGCACACTTGCAGCGATTTCGGTTTTTGTGTAAGTATCGGTAGCTTTTTGGCTACAAGTGCCGTACCTATAATATACTATGAGAGTATAGTACGAGTTCGTTAAGTGACGATAAATCACTAATAAGTAAGAAATAAAAATTTTTAACAAAAAATAGAACCGACTCAAAACGCACTAAAAAGTAAAAAATAACTGTGTCATTTAGTTGCTTTAATTTACTTAAGCATATCTATAAAGTCGGTGCCAGCCAAGTTTAAGGAACATTTATTTAACGTAGTAAACATTTAAGTAACGTTTTGAGTCGATTTTATTTTTTGTTAAAAATTTTTTTACTTTAAAAAAATATAATCATAAATGTCCACCTATGAATTCGTACACGCGATACCTTTATATATAAATTAACTACATATAAAACATCGACGAACTGTTACGTTTGTTCTGTTCTGTTATTTTCTTGCCGGCTGTTGTCAGCAGTAGATAAGTGCCTGCCTTCAAAGCCGCTGGTAAAGGCATTGCAAAGAGTCTAACGTGCCGTTTCAAAAGCGCTTGTAAACTAAGACTACTTGAAATGATTAACAATTTTGATTTTTGATATATTACAATATATTACATAGTTTAAGCAATATCTCCAGAAGAGATGGAGAAAATCTTTTGATATTACCTTTCCTATAAGGATTTCTATCTACTCCACGGTTTCATTTTTCATGTTTTCTTTTCAAAATAGTAAAACACTATTATGGTTATATATAACTAGCCACAAACTTATTCTCCTATTGGTTGAATAGGAGAATCAGCTTGAATTATAATCACCGGATTATAATTCATGTGGTCCGAGCCTTATTTCCACCCTTTGTAGAGGTTACCCCTAAACTCTAAAACCGGGTATTTCTTAAATTGTTCCATGAATAAAAATGCAGCAATAACTCTTAATAGCGGTCAAAATATGACCGGATGCGTTTTAGGCGAATAAAGGTGTGCTTACAATAACTGCTATTTACTGCCTCATTCCACCAACGTTTTATTTAATACTAGCGGTCACTCGCGTCTCCGTCTGCGTGAAATTAAACTTAAAATAAATAAAGTCTCAAAATCGGTTTCAGATATTACAAAACTGCGGGGAAAAGGTAGTCTAAATAAATTAATAAAACTAAATTGTAAGTTTGTAATATCAAATTAACAGCTTTTAATAATTGCAAATGAAAGTATACCTACATCAAAAAATCTATTTCTAAAAATTTTGTCTGTCTGTCTGTTTGAACGGGTTAATTTCTGAAACAGCTGGTATAATTTGGACGGGACTTTTGATGAGAGCCAATGATATAAGGATTAACAGAGCCTACTTATTAATAAAATCTCACTGGAACGGGTCCTACGCAGGTAAAACGGCGGAACATAGCCAGTTTGTAGTTTATATGACTAAACCATTGTGCATGCACCTTTACTTTCGCCGTCCAAGCGATGATCCCTCATGCAATATGTATGAGCACGCATTTTGTATTTAACTTTATAGTATAGAAAATGCTATAAACGCGTTACAGTGATACGCTTAGCATAGAGTGTCGTCGCACATACTGTACTCATGGGAATACTGTTCTATATCAAGTTATGAGTATAAAGGTGCTAGTTCATATCCGACTGCAGATGACAACAGCAGACGACGTGTCACAGTGACAATACTGATTTATATATACTTAAATGGGAACGATCTGTAGCCACGGATCCTTTTTGATAGGAATACATACAAACCGATACTGTCGTTGCGATACGTCGTCCGCAGTTGTCTTTTGTGGTCGGCTACTGATTCGCACCTTTATAGCCATGAAACATAATATAGCGAATAAGTTTTCATTTTAACATACAGTAACAACAGTAACAGGTTGACGACCTCCGTGGCGCAGTGGTATGCGCGTTGGAATTATAAGACGGAGGTCCTGGGTTCGATTCCCAGCGGGGCAGATTGAGATTTTTCTTAATTTGTCTTGGTCTGGCTGGTGGGAGGCTTTTGCCGTGGCTAGTTACCACCCTACCGACAAAGACGTATCGCTAAGCGATTTAGCGTTCCGGTACGATGTCGTGTAGAAACCGATAGGGGTGTGGATTTTCGTCCCACTCCTAACAAGTTAGCTCGCTTCCATCTTAGACTGCATCATCAGGTGTGATAGCAGTCAAGGGCCAACCTGTAGTCGATAAAAAAAAAAAGGTTTACATTCAGGAAGTAAGTAGCTGTAAATGCCTAATTTAAACTGACCCAAAAATTATTAAATTTATATTAAAATGTAAATTTACATAATTAGAAGCTGTCACAGCTGTTTATCACAAATAAGTAACATATTGATGTGTGCATTCATTCTTTAGATATTCTATGATGGAAACTGCACTATTATAAACTGTGTTGCAGCTTCCATCACACATAAACAGCGAATAAAGGTCATTAATTTATTTTATTAATTCATCATTAACATAGATATAACATATAGAAAGACAATAAACACAAGTTATTTAAATTTGTATTGTTTCGAAAGTTTTTATTTGCATTGTCTTAAAAGTAGGTAAAGTGACAGGAAAGCGCGGCAAAAACTGCAGTACTGGGTACTCATTGATTATTCATAGGAAGCCAAAGCAATGACTAAAGCATGAGTGATACTCGAACGTCTCCGCGACGTGTGGTCAACCGTCAGACGGACAGTTTATCAACCACATCTATATGTATGTATACCGTGCAGTGTCTATAATGACTCATTTTTAGTTGAGTCAACACTGATTTAAACTGTGTACTAGAAGCTACTAGTAAAATATCATACGTCCCTTCAAATGATATTACCTACTCATAACAAGAAAGTTAGAAGAACCTGCCAAGTGAGAGTCGGACTCGCACAGGATTAGTCTCGCACAAAACGATAAAACATTGAATTAATTTTATATAGTACTAGCAGTCGCCCACGACTTCGTCCGCGTGTAAACCTCTTTGGTACCCTTTAAAAACAGACTTTCATATAAAGTGTGCTCTTTCGCCATTATTTTTATTCTCCATTGAATACTTACTCAATCCAGTCGAAAAGTATCGACATCTGTTAGAATCTTTTGGAGTTAACAGATAATTGTGACTGTCAATTAATTATAGACAAATAATTTGCAATAAAATAAAATTGCGACTATAATTAAAGATCTAAGCTATCTTATCTCTCAAGTTGGACCAAACTTCTTATTGCGTGCAAATTTCAACGAAATCTGTTAATCGGAGTTCATCGCGGACAAACATCGTGACAGGAGATTTATATATATTAAGATTTGTTATTATAGCGGCTACAGAAATACATAATCTGTACAATTTTCAAATGGCCAACTTACAGACCTACAGATAGTAAAAATAAATAAAATATAGGTCTTAGTAAAATGGTTATGTTTTTCGTGTACGAAACCCTAAAATAGATAAAATCCTTCCTAAAGAATAATATTGGTATCAATTACCTACTTAAAAAATAAGAGAATTATGTATGTATTAAAAATTAGCGTATTTTAAAAACAAATCTAGAACCAACGTGTATGAAAAGCAACAAAACAAAGCGCTTGGAACGTGTCAATTCAACCCTTCAAACGACACGATATAGGCATAACATTGGAATACGAAACATACTGAAGCGGGTCAGTAATACCCCATCCTCAGTGCCACGCAAACGGTTATGGAATAGGTACAGTGTCAGTGCCAAAACGATGTCCAAATATGTAAATAGCCTCAACGGGTCAGTGAGACCGAATGCGGAGAGAAATTAATTATATCGGCACACACCAGCTGTCGAATCAATATTCAATCCGATTCAAACCTGCGTGCTGAAGCTAAGTGTGTATTCGAACTCTCTTCGACTTGAATGACGTACAGATAGATAACTATGAACAGAAAAAACTTTTAGCAAATCTTTTTTCTTTTTTAACTTACTTATTGTAAAGTGCTGCCTAACTAAGGACAGGGCATCTTCCTGCTGGTTTGCTAAGCCAAAAAATTACATACGTATCTGAGATACGCAAGAAAGTGAAATATCATCAGAGATAAAGATATACTATCTCCGCTATTTATATTCGCTATAGGCGACGATTTTTTTTATGTATGACCACGCATAACTTTTTACAGAGTTGTCCGATTTTGATAATTCTTTTTTATTAGAAAGGGCACACTTTCAAGATAGTCCCATTATCATCATGTTAGGATCTTATAATGTTATCCTGGGAAAATTGAAGGAACTCTTCAAATTTTATAGGCACACTTGCAGCGATTTCGGTTTTTGTGTAAGTATCGGTAGCTTTTTGGCTACAAGTGCCGTATAATATACTATGACAATATAGTACGAGTACGTTACGATACGATAAATTACTAAAAAGTAAGAAATAAAAATTAAAAAAAAAAATAGAACCGACTCAAAACGCACTAAAAAGTAAAAAATAACTGTGTCATTTAGTTGCTTTAATTTACTTAAGCATATCTAGGAGTCGGTACTAGCCAAGGTTTCTACTTTAAGGACATTACTAGAACCCACAAACTGCTTTACTACATGCTTTTGCTTGTTAAATAAATATTCCTTAAACTTGCTGGCACCGACTTCACATATATGCTTAAGGAAAAAATTTTTAGTACGTTTTGAGTTGGTTCTATTTTTAACCGACGAAAAAAAACGGAGGAGGTTCTCAATTCGACACGTATATTTGTTTTTTTTTTTTTTATGTAAGACCACGCATAACTTTTTACAGTGTTGTCCGATTTTGATAATTCTTTTTTTATTAGAAAGGGCATACATCCAAGGTGGTCCCATTGTCCTCATGTTAGGATCTGCTGATGATATCCTACGGAAATTGAAGGAACTCTTCAAATTTTGGAGGCACGCTTACAGCGATTTCGGTTTATGGCTCGGTATCGGTAGCTTTTTGGCTATTAGTGCCATTTAATATACTATGACAGTATAGTACGAGTACGGCACGTGGCGATAAATCACTAAAAAGTAAGAAATAAAACTTTTTAACAAAAAATAGAACCGACTCAAAACGCACTAAAAAGTAAAAAATAACTGTGTCATTTAGTTGCTTTAATTTACTTAAGCATATCTAGGAGTCGGTGCCAGCCAAGGTTTCTACTTTCAAGGACGTTACCTAGAATCCACAAACTACTTTGCTACGTAACATAAATGTTCCTTAAACTTGGCTGGCACCGACTTCATAGATATGCTTAAGTAAATTAAAGCAACTAAATGACACAGTTATTTTTTACTTTTTAGTGCGTTTTGAGTCGGTTCTATTTTTTGTTAAAAAGTTTTATTTGTTAAAAAATTTGATTTACATTTCTTATTCATTTTATGCCGTAGGTAGGAGGGTTCTCCAGTATAAAGGCCAGTGTAGTTCAATGATGTTTACAGTGTTACGGCTATAGAAATCTAGAAGTGTTTGACCCACAGGTTATAATTTGCCAAAAAACGAGCCTGTTACGCATGTGATAAGTATAGAAAAGCAAAAAACTTATACTTACAAATAAAATATATTGTTCACACTGCCAGCTCTTGTTAATATCATGCTAGTGTGTACACTCCCTTAGTTACTAAGTGCTCACTCACAGTGGTACAGACGACAGCGACGTTGCTCTAGTGAATCACTTTTTAATGTTAAACACTGTTTTTAACGTATTTCGGCCGTCCTGTTGTTTTAATGTCTTTTAAGTGCACAGCTCTTACCATTGCTCGCTTATTTATATTTTTATTAATGACAAACGTGAGATTTTGTTTGTAGAGTTAAATTTTTATAAACAGTTTTATTATTATCCCATGGTTTATAATTCTAACAGTTAAGATTAATCTACCTCAAATATACAGAATCGTAAAATAGCCTTACCATAAATATAAGTGTGCTTTAGCAACGTGTGCTTAGTAGGGTAAATAAGTTTCTTTACTGTTTGCAATCATAGCGAAGTATTTTTAACCGACGAAAAAAAAACGGAGGAGATTCTCGACGAAACGACACACACACACACATATATATATATACAGAGTTGTCCGATTTTGAAAATTCTTTTTTTTATTAGAAAGGGTATACATCCAAGGTGGTCATCATGTCAGGATCTGATGATGATATCCTGGGGAAATTGAAGGAACTCTTCAAATTTCTAGGTTTCTACTTTAAGGACGTTAACTAGAACCCACAAACTGCTTTACTACGTAAAATAAATGTTCCTTAAACTTGGCTGGCACCGACTTCATAGATATGCCTAAGTAAATTAAAGCAACTAAATGACACAGTTATTTTTTACTTTTTAGTGTGTTTTGAGTCGGTTCTATTTTTTGTTATTATTTTCTTGATCAGGCTATAACTAGTTAACCCCACCCTGTCGTCAGACAAAAATACATTTGTTTTTCTATAAGCATGCAGAATAACTCTTCAACCTGCAAAGGCACAACGTGGTAAGTCTTAACTCCACATCACCTGTCCTATAAGGAAACAGACCTGGCCGTGTAGTGGGCCGTTAATAGGCTTATAGTGATAATAAAACACAACAATACAATATTTATATTACGCAAATGTAAGCAATAAAAGGCAAGAGACCTGATGGATTGACGCTGGTTCCCTGGGAAGTGGGACGGGCCCTAATGTGGGACGCTACTTGCGTTGACACATTGGCTCCGTGTCATATCAAGGAGACAGAATCAAGACCGGGAGCCGCAGCAGAAAAGGCTGAAACCGGTAAGTGGCACAAGTATGCCTCTCTGACAGAGAGTTACATATTTGTACCTTTTGCCGTGGAGACCATTGGGCCATGGAGTCGCAGTGCCAAAAAATTCTTCCATAACATTTCACCACGCCTAATTGCCTCAACTGGTGACCGAAGGACTGCCTCATTTTTTGCGCAAAGGATTAGCCTTGCTATCCAACGCGGAAATGCAGCCAGTATTCTTGCCACCATTCCACGTGGGCATGATTTGTATAGTTATTAGGATAAGTTACCTTAAGTTCCTTATTGTATTCTTTAGCAATAAAATACTGTGTAAATTTTAATGACAATCAGATAAACAGTATGGCAGTTAAAAATTAAACAAATAATTATAAATAATAAAAAAAAGATTACGAATGAAAAATACGAACCAAACACCTTTTTGCGCAAAATGAGTAACCACGCCGCCATGTCAGCGAGGTCGTCAATTTATCAATGCTCCAAAATGTAAAACCATTTATATTTGAAACTCCTGAACGAGCTGTCGGCGTTTACAAACGGATGATTGATTGAAAAGCTTTTCCAATGTTCTCAATTTTGTGCATTATTTGAGTTAGGCACGTTTTTAGTGATCGCAGTTTAGCGTATCTTTTAACGAACAGCGAATTTGACGTTTAGACTTTAATTACAAGATATATTATATTTGATGTAATATTGTTTTTCAGAAATATTAGCTAAGAGTTTACTTTTTGCCCAATTTCATGACCTGCTTCAAGAGTCTGGGTACTACAATATCACAGTCAAGTTCGCTGCTTGTTAAATATTTGCTATATCACTGTGTTAACTAAAATATTCAGTGTTAAAGCAAATAGTCATTATGTAATGTCTTGAAGAGTGTTATCATCGTCATCATATAAATAAATAAATAAATATAGGACCATTACACACATCGCCATATAGCCCCAAAGTAAGCGTACTCGTAGGTAGCTTGTGTTATGAGTACTATGATAACTGATGAATATTTTATATATATTATACATAAATACTTATAATATATAGATAAACACCCAGACACTGGAAAATATCCATGCTCATCACACAAACATTTTTCAGACGTGGGGATCGAACCCACAGCCTAGGACGCAGAGGCAGGGTCACTACCCACTGCGCCACTCAGTCAATGGACATCTACTGTTCAGCGTAGCAATTTCAAAAAGATTTCCAAACACTAAGGACCTGATTCGTCTGTGAGACCAACAGTTTCTTGTGACATGGTTTTGTTGTCAACAATCCATGCAGAGGAGGGTCGACCAACTCTACACTTACCTACCGGTACGGGGTCGCTTCTTTCCTGAAGACCGCAACGTGTTCTACAAATTGTGTGCCACGTCTTTTGATACTTTGGCTTTACGGTAACTTTGGTTACTCAGCGAATCTCATCATATCTGATTTAATGTCTACTCCGAACATTGCTCGCTTCATCGCCTGCCGTGACTCTAAACCTTTTTATTATCATATAATTAGCGACCAAGGTATTTATAGTGTAATCGTTAACGTTCTTATAAACGACCCACCAGAAGGCCAGGCCTCCCTCCCTAAAGGACAGAAATTTAGAGCTGTAGCTGACACCTACCACGCTGCTCCGATGCGGGTTAGAATTGTATAGTGTACTACTACACAATGCAATGACTACTAAATAAAAACAAGAATTCCTGTGTTTCAGTAATATGGAAACATTCCAGAAATTTCTCTTAATGAAACACGAAAATCCCAAGGGAAACAAAGTTGCCAGCAAAAATCACATATAGCCAAATAACAATAAGATAGCAGCAATAACTCCTCACCGCTACATCACACGCATTCATTACGCCGGAATGTCTTTATTAACTCCGGAGCATTTGTCTCATATCATATCTTATCTTTATCTTTTACCCCCTTTTGCCCTCTACCACCCCTGATGTGAGTAATCTCTACTCTATGTGTTCTCATAATTTATCTTTGTATATGATGCATTGCTGTTTTAATTAGGTACATTTTTTGCAGTTAATTTATAAACGGCAGTAGTTTACTAGTACCAAATTATTATATATCTGCTTATTTCTTAGGTGTCATTAAGCAATAACATTAATTTATGAGTAGGTATGTGGTATTATATCGTTTAAACTGTTTGTAAATAGCTAACTTTAATTAGTTGTTTCCTAGATTTTACACAAATAATAATTAAAAATACAAAAACAATTGTCTTTAGTGCTTCTATTTATTTTGATATTTAACAGCTCTTAAAGTTGCAAATACAACAAACAAAAGTTTAAAATAAATTTGGCAAAGTTAATAAACAACTATAACTCTAAAGTTATTTTAAATCCCAAAGAAAAGACATAAAAAGCAACGAGGTATAAACCCTCCTTTATATTATATTCCATAGATAAGCAATACTTCAGGCCTATGTTAAACCCCGGGCGTACTGTTACAGAATTAAAAATTTATCAAACGCCTTGCAGAGGATATCCCACTTCTGCAACAACATACGATAAAGCTATTACGATACATGCAACCTGCATACGTACTAAGGCACTTTCGCATAAGATAGTATCCATTGCGCGTCATGTATTGAAGTACACGTAATTGCTCTCATAGATCCACTAATGCACTGTAAATAGATGGAGCATGGGAAAATCTAGTCGCCACTTTGGTGTCAGTATTAGCTAGCTGTAAAACGGGGGTATTTTGGGTGGTAGGGAAAGATTTAAAGGCTTTCAAGTGCGAACCTAATAGACGTATATTGCATTGAGGTCCGATTTATGGGGGATTTTTCTTTTTTGTTTCCTACGATTTATTATCAGGTGTACAGGATCGACCTTTTTAGTGCCTTTAAGGTGCTATTACGGCGTTTTTATATCCAGGGGTCCTCTTGAGATGCATTGGTTTGCAGTGCGCTAGAAATAAGAATAAAGCTTCAATACTACTTACCTTAAGAGTTCTTTGTCTCATTTAAAAAGAAATCGAGATAGCTATTTTTTACGGACTTTAAACTTTTTGTTTCCATTATAATGTATGATTATACTAAGTAATATGTTTCAAAGTTATTATTTACGTACCCTATACGTATTAATCTAGCGACCTACTCTAGTTCACCCAGATGGAGTGTAGTATTATTTATGATTGAAAGCATAATTTGGTAATGAAATCATCATAAGAGTATTTGTAATAAAATATACCTATATCTGGTGCTCAAAATTAACACCAAATTTCTTTGTGTTATTTATAATTTGCTGATTTATAATAATTATTCTAAGTCCAGTGCAATTTATATTATTTAAAATAAAATTAAATCAATGAAGAATTAATTTTAATAAAATGTCTACATGTTTTAGTGAAATAAATCTGCTCAAATGTAAACAAACGATGCCAAGAGCAAAGACTAGTTCACATCAAATGAGTTCTATAATTATAAGTCAAGAGCTTTACGCCTCCGGTCTTCGTAAGTTTATTTTTAATGTGCCACAGTACCAAATAGTGATTTAATCAGATTGGAGTTTCTTTTGTAACGGGAACCGGGTTTTTATACCGGGTATTATTCCAGATTAACCGTTAATATATTAGACCATAAATTAGTGGATTTAGTGACGTACAGTTTAGATCTGTCAGTGGATGTTATCTATGGCTATTTTTTCTATTAGTTACACGGAAACGGGAACGCTGTTTCGTGGTTCGTTGTTTTTTAATTGTTTTAGTTTATCGAGGTATATTTAGTTTCTTCATTTTTCTTTTCGTATACTGACTATTAAACGTTTATAGAAGATGTTTCGTTGTCCACTATTTTCCTTTTCTCCAAAAATTATTTACTAATTTTTGTATCTTTTTCAAGTAATTTAATCACGATTAAATATCTTTTTGCAAGCAATTTAATCTCCGTAGATGTGCTTTGAAGGAGTTATAATAAGGAGGTTGTTTAACATGAAGATGTTTTTGGCAGCCTCCGTGACGTTCTGGTATGCGCGAAGGGTTTATAATAAGGAGGTTCTGGGTTCGATTCCCGGCAGGCCAATTGAGATTTAAATGGCCCAGGTCTGACTGGTGGGAGCCTTCAGCCGTGTCTATTTACCACCCTGCCGAGAAAGACGTAACGTGAAATTAATTAACGTTCCAAAACAGTGTCACGTACAACCCAAAAGGTATGTGCATTTCATCCTACTCCTAGCAATTTAACCTGCTTCCTTGCTTCTACTTTTTTTTGCGTTATCAGTTACCATCAAGTATGATTGCGGTAAAGGGCTAACTTTTAATGAATAGAAAACACAGTTATAAAAAACACAAGTATAGCTGGCTATACAAAATAGAATGTTTGCATACAAAATTCGAACAGTGCCGTGTCTTACTATTGTCGGGATAAGACCGTCTAAATTTGGGATCTGGAAACACGCTATATTTCTGCGTCCAAGCTAAATTTGAACGCCACTCCGGGCATTCCGATTCGGTTTTGAAAAGGCAAGTGCCTCTTCAAATTTATCGGGCTGTAGCAATTTGTGACGCCATAGTAATATCGTGTTTAATGCTTTTGTGATAGAGTTCCTGTTGCAGTGTTGGGTGTTACATTCTTCGGCTAGGCTATTGTTACTCATTTATAGAACTAATTTGATGTTTGATGGTAATGAATTCAGAAGTTTTAATACTGATGTCGATGTGAAGGTACTACACATTAACGATATCCGAATGAATAAAAAATACACTACAGAATATTTTTTCGATTGTATAATAATAGTTTATTACATTTACTCGATATTTACTTAAATAAATATAAAGATCGTAGCTCATTAGAGCCACCCGGGACCCGACCCGCTCCGCCTCGTCTCAAGTAGTTAGTATTGCCTCGCGTGAACCATGAGAAGGCAACACGTGATTTACACGAGTGCAATGCGGCGCTTTCCACTAACCCTGTATTTCCAGCCTTCATTTTTATCATCACCAAAAATGACAGCTATAAGGGCCAATTCACGAATTGTAAAATTTGACATCACTGAACACACGTGCACACTCAGGGCCAAATGCTAGTAGACTACTCGGAAATTAGTTGTGGACGCGACATCCACTCGTTGACGACCAAAGGTCCACTCGATGACCACGTGAGGGTCACTGGTGACAACGCGGTGTCGACCTCTCGAATACGAGTGCACGCCTGGCGACGAGGCGATGCGGGTCGGGTCCCGGGACTTTTATTCTGTATTAAAATATTTTTTATTATTACTGTTTAGGTGTTTTGTGTAATTGTTTACATATTAATGTGCATGAACTTGTATGTAAATAATTTATACGTATTATTCACTGTCTGCATTCTAGTGTCCTAATGTTTTCCCAAACCTAAGTTTGCCTGTAAGAAATCGCAGCTAAGCAATAAGGCCCCAAAGGCAATTTTGTACCAGTTATTCTACTTATTGCATTTTATATATCTATTCTGTTTTTCTTCATTTTGGTGTAAAAACATTGACATATTAATACTATGGACTTCGGGTCAGCGATAAAAAGTGTCCGAACCAAAAGTAAGCCAAAACGCGAAATGATTTCCAATCGCAATTCAGTCTCATATTAGCTGACTGACAGAATACACGTCAATAATGCCGTAATGTGTTATAAAAAACTTGTAAGAACTACCCGAGTAAGGTGAGAAAAGAAGACGGTGTACCATATTTTCAGTAAGTAAATATTTACTGATGATTTTAAAGTATTATTTTGCTTAGAAACAGGCTATTTTATTAAAATTATAATAAACTATAGAAAGAATCTATCTGTCCTTTTCCCATACGCTTCCCGAGTATAGGATAGAAGGAGTGCAATATGTTTATCTTATTAACCACATTTAGTTCGGATCTGCCGTGAGCAATAGAATGTTTTAGAACAACGACTGTATAGAGTTATATTGTTGTTTAACATTTGAATTATTTAATTACTTAATTTGTGAGTGAAAATAATTTGATTATTTTCAATTCAAAAATTTTTATTTTTTATGTCAACTTTTATTTTTTATGTCATGAATATTAATCAAATAACTTTTACCATAATGGTATATTAATTTGATAACTATAAGAATTATCTAACGTCATTGAAGTAAAAAAATATATTTTCAGTTTAATTAAAAAGAGGAAAATATCGAGAACTTAAAATTTCAAAGTAAAGAACTATGTCGAGTGGCATATCATTTTGTACATTAGTGGATTTGGTTTGTAATTAATTATTATTATAACTAATTATTATTTTATACAAGATAATTACAACAAATATTATTTGGTACAAGATTTATCCCAGCATATAGAGGTCAGGGATTTGTAAATATAAATTAAAATTTGCTGTAAATATAGGGGAGAGTTGGATATTACCGCGCGGTTGATAATTCCGCGCGTCAGCGTAATTCAAAAACTATCAACAAATTCTGCGTTACAGTGTATATGAATCATAGTCGGACATGCCTATACCTACCTTTAGATTTTTTTTCCATCAATCCTTATAATTTTTCGTGTACTTTCGGTAAGAGGTAAGTAATACTGTATTTATATTGTAATACTTTGATACTACACATTTTTAATGCTTGTATACTGTAGAATTAATGCCAGAATATGTTTTTACGTACTATAATATTTTCCATATAATTTTGAGGTTCAAATTGTAAACTATGAAAGTGTGTTTTCTTTACATTAGAATCAGGCATACCATTTAGCAGCAATACAAATGAAAACATGCCTCCCACTGCTTTAAGTGAAGGCACCAAAAAGATGTGCCGAGTAAGTACCTTAGAAGATTAGCACGTACTTCAGAGATTTGAGCCCTATACCACAAAAGAAAATAAAATACAAAGACGTGTTAAAAACAGCACTCTAATATTCTCACATCAACATCCCATTAACGGAGCAGTTAGAGGAAACGTTGCAGAAAAGAAAGTTAAAGAAAAGAAACATACTAAAGGAGAGCTGTCAAGAGAAAAGTCTTGAACAGTTGCCAAAGTGGAGAGTATGAAGATAATAATATGAAAAGCAAGAAAAAGGTCAGGCAAGGAAAAAGAAAGGCAAAAGAAAGTCTAAAGACTGACTAGTCTAAATATAATTCACATATTGACACACTTGCAGTTAAAAAGATGCGTGTTGTCATAGGTAAAGTATTTAAGTTTTTGTTAATACTTATTGCGTGATGCTTTATATAGGTACTTAATTTCTATAAATACATTTGGGTTTCTTAATGCAAGAAAATTTACTTTTACCAATTTTTTATTATTACTTACCCATTTGCGTGCAAATAATGTGCGCAAATTATCGGACTAGTTTGACAATACCGCGCCTTTGTGTTTTTTTCTAAATTGACAATAATTACCTTTTGTTTAAATTTTGGATTTTTTGTTATGCGGTATACGATACCTAAATAAATGTCCTTCAAATTACTCTATTTTGTTTTTTTTAATACCAAACAGTTTCCTAATTATAGGTTCAAGTCCATAGGGGCTCGGTAATATCCAACTCTCCCCTAATATAAAAATATAAGATGCCAAAAAAATTTGAAAGCTACCGACTCCACACCATTTATGTTGTCCTATTTTCACGAGAAGCTGTCATGTCAAAAAAAGGCTGCCATGGTAACCGTCAATCGAAGCTGATTACTTATTGCATGCAATTAGACCGTTGCAAATTAGACTGTATAACAATACGATAAGTCATACATTACAATGTTATTTTGTGTATAAAAACAAATACATCCTAGTGTGTATAAAATATCTTGGGACACTTTTGACGTAAATTTTGCATTAGACCCGAAGTCCATAGTATTAATATGTCAATGTGTAAAAATAAATAATAAAATCATCCATAAACGCAAAACAAAACTGTGCTCGATTATTAACTTTTAAAATTCTTTCAGTACACCTAATAGTGAAGTCACCAAGCGTCCCTTACCTGTAAATGCTTCGAGACGTTGTAAGACCTAGGTAACCCACATTTAAAGAAATACTAAACAAAATTTTATAAAAATGACACTCACATTTATACCAATTAACATACGCAATTAAAGACATGTTCCACAATTTTACGGCCCGCTGAATGTCTCGTGTGAAACGTAATTGCATTGAAAATATGTACAATGTCCCTACATACCTACATACATACCGGAGCTCTCGTATGTCTGGCAGTAGGTACTGTTTTAACGTGGCGGCGATAAACATTGAACATTATTTTGTGTTAAAGCGTTTATGCAAGTAAAATTAAAATCATTAAAAATTAAAGAACCCCGACTTTTTTTTTTTTAATGACTACAAGTTGGCCCTTGACTGCTATCACACCTGATGTTAAGTGATGGTGCAGTCTAAGATGAAAGCGAGCTAACTTGTTAGGAGTGGGACGAAAATCCACACCCCTTTCGGTTTCTACACAAGTCACAGGACCTCCGTCTTATAAATCCACCGCGCATACCACTGCGCCACGGAGGTCGTCGACTGCTAAAAGGGGTATACAGAAAATAATATTCATAGATATCCAATTCTCTTCATTAACTATTGACACAAATTCTGACAACAAATCGTCAGAACATTTTTTTTGTCAGAATCCGCCTTGTGACCCCGAAGTCACTATTCCAGCTAAGATGAATGTACCTTATACCAACCACTACCTTTATATACCTTTCTAATAAGGAACTAAGCCTGTGTACTACCTAGGTAGTTGGTCTAGGTTCGAATCCTGGATCGTTGCTGTGGAATAATTCAGATATTCTTGATTCTCCAATTCTCTTCATTAACTATTGACACAAATTCTGACAAAAAATCGTCAGAACATTTTTCGTCAGAATCCGCCTAGTGACCCCGAAGTCACTATTCCAGCTAAGACGAATGTACCTTATACCAACCACTACCTTTATATACCTCTCTAATAAGGAACTAAGCCCGTGTACTACCTAGGTAGTTGGTCTAGGTTTGAATCCTGGATCGTTGCTGTGGAATAATTCAGATATTCTTGATTCTCTAATTCTTTTTCTAAAATTCTAAACCCAGAGACGCGAAATTGGTGATATCACGTTTATCAATATATTAGAGTGATCGTTAATTTTAATATTATATCTTAAGCCGCATTGGAGCAGCGTGGTGGGCCTAAGCTCCATTTCCCCTCTCCTACTATCCCTGCATTGGGCTATTAATACGCTAATAATGATGAACCCAGTAGTAGTTCGTTCGAAATAGACGGTTTGTGAGTGTACAAAGGTAATTAATTGACTATAACAGAGCCATACAGCAATTATTACAAGTGAAAAATCAAGATTCGCCTTAGCAAGCCCGCACGTAAGTAACTCGCGTCATCGCGTGTTAAATTCGCGTGACGGTGTAGCTACTGCTTTTATGCGTTTCCATAGCGTTAGTTCTTAACCTGATTTGACGAGCGGCTGAGCTTTTGTAAATAGATTTAAAGTTATATTGCCGATTTGTTTTCAATTTGCATAATTATAGTATTTTAATGTTTTGCACTATATAAAAAATGTGGATCGCAAAACAAAATAAAAGTTATGATCAACTTATGAATTATTTATCCAATAAGTCTAGTCTAACTAGCATGTCTAGTTAGACTTAGTATTAGTTAGGTTGGTTGCTAGCTACTGATAAAACGAACTGACTGAACTGAAAAAGTATTTAAATGTATTATTAGTAATGTAATTCTTGAGATATATGTACAACTTTCAAATAGATAGAACTTTGAGAATGGTTGTGTGTTGTCTATGTTTCTGAAATACTTTTCCGTTATATGTTACGATATATCACGGATTACACAATGGTCGATCGTTAATACGTGGATTTCACAATTCGAAGAAGATCGGATCCTGAGCAATTTCGCGAATCAAAGACACAATAGGCTTAAAACTTTCCAAATTCAAATCCCTGAATAGAACAACACAGTCCATTTGAATAGTGATGTGAATTGAATCGATTTTTCGTTTCAACTCGATCCGATTGTACTCGATCCAGTCCGAGACTTGTTTGCCTCATTCAAGTGCTGACTGAAGTGTTTCATCGCGAATGAGCAGTGAATGATACCGTTCTTTTATCTATTTGAACAATTGTTATGAGGCTCTTATACCTAGAGCGATTGCGAAATGCCTTTGTAAAGGCAAAAGCCTAGAGAGCTGGCTTTTATCTAGAACTTTGGATGTTTTATAGTCTTGAACACATCGCATTGTCTGAATATATTCGTATGTGAAATATACTTCAGTAGTTTCTTTATATTTAACATACCCAGCGTAAACTTATATTATGAGGTGAGCGAGGAATATACCCACCTACTATGTAACTAGACAGAGGTCATCGTGTTAAACTATTGTTCATATTGAATGTATCGGAGCTTAGACAAGAATATCTTGATATTCCATGACTTTACCGTATTCCGAACAGAGCCTGGGGCTTGTGATAAAATAATTATTCACCACAGGTTAAAAACGCTCGCTGGTTCTACCTCTACATATCCACGTTTTTAGCTAAAAGGAAATAGATAAAAAAATTCAAAAAAAAAGACGTGTGGCACTCGGAGACTGCCGCGGTAAAGCTATTGCATAGCATTTAAGCAACATCGCGCGCGGTCAGTACTTGGATGGGTGACCGCCTGGGAACACCGCGTAATGTTGGCTTTTTTAAATTTTAATTTTAATTTTTTTTTATTTGTTTTATTTTTTAAATAGAAATTAAAAAAAAATATTTTTTAACTAAAAAAACCCATCCAAGTACTGACCGCGCCCGATGTTGCTTAACTTTGGTGATCGGACGAGAACCGGTGTATTCAACATGACATAGACGTTGGCGAACAAAGATGCGAATAAGACAATCTGAAAAAACCAAAAAGGGTGGGAGGTGTTAGGTTTTTTCGTTACGGAATTTCTGGATTCGGTCTCCACGCTCAAGGCCCGCGATAGAAGCTATGAAATAGCTTAAAAAAACTGATTTTTTTGTAGTTTACAATTTTAATATAGGTAATATTTGATATTTGGCTATTAAGTCAAAAATTACGGTAGTGGTAAAATAAATAAAATCAGATATTGTTCCTACACTACAACAATTTAATAAGCTGATAGTCTACATCTCGACCATCGTTTGTAAAAAGCCATTACAGAGACAGAGTACAGCGCAAATGTGTTTTATGCGTCAGAGTAAATTACAAGCGAATATCTCACTAAAGTGATGCGCACGAGAAGAAAACAAAACATAGAACGGCCGGCGCTAAAACGCGTCGCGTCATGCAACTGAGTCGGTTACTAGAGTCTATTTCCAACGGGCTATAAACAGCTGAATGGTTGTGAACGAGTGAATGAAAGAGCTTGGAACACGGTCATCAGTCAACTACGGGCGGCCATTATCCTAAATGGGATCTCCAATCGTTGGGCCGTTCGACGAGAGATTACTGTTACTAATTACATAGAGGTTTGGGACAATCCAAGCTGCGCACGTAATTATTTCGTCGTTTTGAATTGTCTACAGATACGGATAATTTGGTGTGCTAGTTACTATACGTATTTGTGTTAACTTTTTATTGGTAAATTGTTAGTATATACGGCCATATGTACGTTGTCAGTCCAATGGTTTTCTTTCTTCCAAGAAATTAATTACCAAAGCTTAAAATGGGTTAATCCATCATGCTACTTCAACGCAGTTTGTCCATAACTTATGTATCAATGTTTGACTCTGCTTCGGTCACTATCAGACGTAATGACTGGACCGATGGCATAACATGGCTGTTAATTAATAATAATAATAATAATAATAAATTTTATTTCACAAAATTACACAAACAACAACAACAAAATCAAGAAATCTTAAAATAGTATAAGGCATTGTGTAAACGAAAACATGAGTTCGATAATACTGCATTAGTGGAACACTGTGTTGCAGTTATTATCGCCCGTCTCTGGCGCTAGAACCATACACGAATTTTTAATACTATTTGTTTTTGTTTCCTTTCTTAAATTAGTTTTGTACATTAAATTATAATTGAGACATAAATATATATTTGAATAAAAAATACCTAAAATTAAAATTAGATAAAAATAGATTACAATAGAATTTCACAGTTTATTATTACAATAAGAATAATCAATATTGGTAAATTAGAAAAGAATCATAAATGATAAAATATATTGTGTGTGTGTGACATGTGTATGTGTTGATTGTATTTTATGTGTAGTGTGTGAGAGATGTATATTTACATAAGAAGATTTTCAGTCTCATCATATCGCCTCTTTACAAGAACAATGTGGTATTTTAAAAACAGCAACTTTACAGGAGAGCAATTTTAAACATTTAAGCGTTGATAAATTCTAAAATATTAATAATTTT
This sequence comes from Mycalesis mineus, assembly GCA_034621355.1. NCBI lineage: Eukaryota > Metazoa > Arthropoda > Insecta > Lepidoptera > Nymphalidae > Mycalesis > Mycalesis mineus. Next base: position 1,103,403 of record CM067886.1, read on the forward strand.
ACTGTCGGAAAACAACTGAATTGTTGCGGTAACTAATGTGCTTTCTACAAACAAGCAAAAAAAACACAGTTTAATATGAAATATGTAAGAAAAACTGATTTAAAAAAACAGTGTCACACATGTCACGTTTTTAATGAAAATATGTCACAAAATGCTTGTAACATATTGATATATCACATTGAAGCTGTTAAATTTAGATGTAAGGTGTGTTTTATTTTACTTATCATACAGTGACAAGTAAAATATAACACACTATCAAAGTAAAAGATCTTGTTTTTAAAAAATAAAAATTTACGAAAACAATGGCTTATTTACACCGTAAAATTAGTTCAAGGCACAATAATCAACAAGAGATCAATCAATCACGTCATAATACTCAGTACTCGGTTTAATTAAAATTATAAGGTAACTAAAAAAATATTTTCACACAAATAAAAAGAGTAAACTGTACTTAAAGTTATCTAATGGTAATTAACGTCTTCTAACACAATTATGGCATCCAGTTTTATAGTACTTAGAAATTCAAAATAGGAACATTGCTATCGCTCTTCATAAACATAGAATCACAAATTCTCTTAATACTATAAAAACACTATCATTTTAAATATAGCAATTAAACATTTTTAAAATAATACAATTTAAAAATTATTTGTATTTATTCAGTCTTATTACAACGAGTCGTAAAATGGCTTGTGGTATTTCGGAATGAGGTTTTTATTGACCAAATCCATGAGATCAGCTTTTTTTTCTCTCTGCTAGTCCCGTTTTGAAGATATGCCTTTTGCAAATCTTAATTGTGTTTCTATTGCACCTAAGCTCCATTAGTCATTTAAAATTTTAACCCACATTTAAATTTACATTTAAATTTATCTTTATAAGAAAGTTTCAATTCACGACTTGGCATATTTTTTTTTATTTGGTACATTGATGAGGCTTCTATTGGAGGAAACTATTCCTCAGGTGTTTAGCTACACTGAATTTCCAGTTTGCTTCATTTAGCCTTCTTTTTTAACAGTTTTAGTTGGACTAGAACTATACACTATTGGACTTCAGCATTTTCGTTACTTGCGTTTTTAATCGCAGAAGGTTCACTGTTCTCTATAATACCGATATCGTTGAATAACGTAGCATGTTCGTTTGTAGACGAAAGTGGTTCCTCGTAGTTTTCAATGTATATTGAAACCATATTAGATGTTACCAAACTTTGATCATCCGAAACGTTATTTGGTATTATTAGTTGGTAGTGATATTTTGCTCCACGTCAGTATCAGAAGAATACTCAGCACGTTTTGTTGGCTGGGATTCATAATTAGGATCCTGAACTGAGTCGTCGCTGTCTGAAACATTATAAATGCAATCAATTTCTTGAAGTGTAGTGGTATTGTAATGGTTTGGTCAATTACCCTCGAATTTCGTGAACAGTGCATTTCAATTCAATTACCTTGATACGTAGATGGGCCACTTGAAGAACTGCTAGAACTCGACGAACTGCTAGAACTAAAGGAACCGCTGCTACAAATTGATTTACGATCATCGATTCTACGAGGTCGGATGGAATCTACAGCGATATCTTTTTCTACAAAGAGGATTGATATAAAGAAATTATAGGAACATAGCTAGAAAAAAAATATCAGTACAAGTATAAAAATACCTTTGGTCTAGCATTTGGCATTTTCATTCTCGTCTTGTGTTAAAATATGTAACAGAGGGTTTAAATCACTCTTTTGTACACTTAAATTATTTTTAACACTTGTATCTAATTGAACTAGCATCCTAGATCATAACGCCATCTGAAAAACAAACTTGTAAAAAGTACTTTATTTTAGCATGTATAATGTGACATTTTAGCATAATTTAAACGCAAACTTAACGGTTTTCAAAAATAATGATGTGAAATAAAATAACCCATAGTGTTTGAAAACGATTCATCAACAACATGGTTACGTTCAAAGATATCACAAAGAAAACTTGTAACTTTTTCATCAATAATGTGACAGTATTTAATATCTCATTCTTAATACTTGCGAGTTTTACAACAAAAAAGAGTTAAATAACTAATATCACATTATTGAAGTTAAAGTTAATAACAACAAGAAACATACCTTTGCACTAAAAACCTGGTATAATCGTAATATCACGTTTTTTAAGAAAAGCAGGAACACTTCACTCGGGTTAAACTAACAAGTCGCGTTGTCGAAGTCATGCGCCACACCAAAAGAGACAATGTGATAACGCTTTTTGTCACAGTGGTGTTGTCTATTTCACTCATAACTCCTCGAATATGCACTTTTAAAATGCCGCGTTTTTATAGAAAATAAAATTCGACATCGCGGTTTTGAATATCAAATAATAAAAAAAAATGTTTTTGTGAGATGTCACATTGTTCTTGTAAAGAGGCGATATGTAAGTGGACTGAGCCAATCCGTTACCACTTTCTTACATTTTCTTGATGTGAGCGGGTAGATGAAAATATTTTTGTTGATATTATTATAGAGTGTAGAACTAAGGAAGTACGAGTGACGGCCAGCCAAGGCGGTTCTATGTGGCTCAACTTGACAAACTTTGTCAATTCGGCGTTTATTTTTTAATAGATCAGGATCATAGGCAATACTAGCATGCTTACGGAGAGTTGTAGACAGGATAAATAGTTTACGCACTGTTAGGACCTTGCATAGGCTATACAATTCCACTGTGGGAAAATGAATAGGCTTTGACATCATGACCTTCAAAACAGATCTCTGAGCTCTTTCAAGCCGAAGCATCAGCGTTTTACCAGCACCTCCCCAGACCGTGATACAATAAGAGATTACAGATTGCACGAAAGCAAAGTATATTATTTTTAGGGTCTCAAGGCTAGCTGACGCTCTGAGATTTCTAAAGACATATAGAACTTTTCTAACTCTAGAGATAACTGTCTGTATATGTTCTTTCCAAGTAAGACACTCATCTATAATGACACCGAGATATTTTATACTTTGCGTTCGGTCAATTCTGCTGCAGTCACAGCTAATGCCAGGTCGGAAAGAGCATCGGTGTGCGTAAATAGAGAAAGAAGCAGGGGGCAAGGCACTCCTTGAACCAAATGTCACAAATTTTGTCTTCTCTAGATTGATCGTTAGTAGATTACAAGACAACCAATCTACAACATTGGCCAAAGCTGATTCGGAATTCATACGTGCTTCGTCCCATGTATTTCCATGAACAATTAGAGCTGTGTCATCTGCATATGTTATTATTTTGCAATTAGGTAAGGTGAACTGACAGAGGTCATTAATATAGACTAAGAATAGGGTAGGTCCAAGAACACTACCTTGTGGAACTCCGAAGGTCAGTGTTTTTTCGTTACTTGTAATCTTATTAATGGTGACACATTGCGTTCTATCGGTGAGATAGCTCTTAAATAACGACAACGCTAAACCCCTTACTCCTAGCCCTTCTAATTTATTCAAAAGTTTGGGAATAGAGACTGTGTCAAATGCCTTCGAGAGGTCCAAGAAAATTCCAATAGTCTTTTTCTTTTTGTCCAAATTCTTAATGGTGGTATCTATTAAACTCGTGACTGCGTCTTCGGTTGAACTTCCAGATCTAAATCCATATTGATTAGTAGCTAGTAGCTTGTTTTTATTTAAAAATGATAGAAGTCTACGGTTTAAAAGTTTTTCTAAAATTTTTGACAGAGTGCTAAGCACAGAAATAGGTCTATAATTGTCAATACAGTTTTTGGGACCCTTCTTGAAAATGGGATGTACAATGGCTTTTTTGAAAACCGAAGGGAAAACACCAGTAGTAAGGCAAAGATTGCATACGTGGGTTATAATCGGTAAAAGAATGTGCCTTGCAGTCTTCAATACAGATGCTGATATACCGTCCCATCCCACAGCACTGTTACTCCTAAGTCCAAGGATGAGCAGATCGATCTCTGTCGTGTCAGCACAGTCAAGGAAAATAGAATTCGGGACAACTGTGGTTTTATTTGGTAAATTATGACATTTATGGCACACATGTGAATCATGTTTGGAGGCAAATTTAGTACCTATGTTAACGAAGAAGTCGTTAACGATATCAGCCGATGATAAAGGATCACTCGAGAGCCTTAACAGGTCATCAGAATCTTTTGACTTTTGGTTTTGAAAATTTGCAAACAGCTTAATTAGATCCCATGTTTTCTTTGAGTTTTTTTGAGCCCTTCGAAACTCATCTCGTTCATAATCAATTTTGATTTTTTTGATTAGGTTGTTACAAAAGTTTTTGTAACGTAGATAGATTATTTTGCTGTCCGAATTAGTTGGATTATTCCTCATTTTTTTATAAAGTTTGTCACGATTACGCATACATCTAAGTAACCCGGGAGTAATCCAAGGTTTGATAATTCTTCTTCTACTAGGTACAGAAACAACACGTTGGTGAGCTTTAATCACTGATGATAGTATAGATACCAGATTCACAGCAGCATTTTCTGCATCGGAGGATTTTAGGACGACAGAAAAATCAGTATTTTTAAGTTCACGGATAACGGCAGCTTCGTCAATACGCGTTATAGTGTGAGCTGCTTTTCTAATAGTTTCAAGTTCAATATTACAGCATAATATAACTGGAGAATGATCTGTGATAATGGAATCTAGAACAATTGTAGTAGCTTTACGGTTACTTTTTAGTATGACATGGTCAAGACAATTGTTGTTTCTAGTGGGGAAAAGGTGAGCAGGTAACATACCATGACTAGCAACAAGGTTTAGATAATCATCAGTCTGTTTATCATTTGGATTTAAAATGTTGATGTTTATATCGCCAATTATAGCAATGGTTTTTAAATTGGACAGTGAATTTAAGACCGTGTCGAGGCTGTTTATAAAAGGAGTTGTATTAGTGAAAGAAGGCGAACGGTATAGTGCAATAATCGCAAGTTGACTCGGAAATTGGAGAACCAAGCAATTGCCGTCAGTAAATTCAGGTTCAGTGAACGCACATTTTAGACGGTCTCGCACATATGCAACGACTCCATCATTTTGATTACCATGTCTAGATTTAAAGGAATAATACCCAGTTAGTGATGGTATATCCGGCATTTTGCTTAGCCAGCATTCAGATAGAATTAATATATCTATATTAAATTCCAAGCGTTTAAGTAAAATTAAGAGATTGTTAAAATTACAGTTAATACTTCTTATATTGACGTGAAGAACTTTTAGGCCGATAATATTTTTTAGATATTGCTCACACAATTCAGGAGAATAGACAAACGATTCGGACACTGATATTTTTTCTATTTCGTCATTAATTGTAGAGGCGTCATCCATTGTTTAATGTTATGTATTTAACCTCAATGTATACAACGATTTGACTGTTTGAGGAATCTACTGAATCTACCCACCATAATTCATGTATTAAATGATGAGTTGAAGTAAAGAATATTACAGCTGATGTTATAATGAAATGTAAGACGATTGAGACTAAATGGCGCGTTAGGAGAATGTAAGTGTAATAAAGTGTGTGATATTGGAAAAGTAAGTGTAATAGATGTGTAATTATGTAATAAGAATAGAATTTGCAAAAGATGCTAACACGATTAAAGTTTGACAATAAAAATAGAGCTAATATCATAATTAATAAATATCTTTGTAGAAAGAGTCCAAGATTGTCATTTTTGTAGCTTAAGATTGGCCAAATCAGATTCACACTTAATGAGGTTAACTGGGGCTCCCTCTTTTCTTCGCAAGTATATTTTTCCGTTTGATGTCCAACAGTAGGTATATTGATTTGTGCGAGCATATTCCTTGGCGAGAAAAAACAGCTTTTTTGTTTTCGTAGATAGACTTTCTGAAATGAAAATGCACTTGGTAGGTCCTGTCAGCCTTAGTTTTTCAGTAGTGAGTGGGTTATTTTCCTTGTTTGATTTCCTGTACATACGGATGACTCTCTCCTTAGTGAGTACGCTGTTAAAATCCACAAGCACAGTCTTATATGCTGGATCTCGTGAGCTGAAACGAAAGACATCTTTGACGTCATTTGGCTGTATATTCACGTTTAAAATTTTGCCAGTCGCTATGATGGTGTTCAGCAGGCTGTCTTTGGTTTCTGTTTTTACTGACGGGATGTTTTTAATTTCGATGCAAGATGCTCTAGTGAGTCTTTCATAGTTGTCCAACCTGTCCTGTAGGAGCTGTAAATTTTCGTGGTTTGATTGCCTCTCAGCTTCCATTTTTTTTATTTGACTGGTGACGGTCTCATATTTTTCCGACAGAAAGTCTACCGAGCATTGTATTTCACTACTTTGCTTTCTTATTTCATCAACTGCCAACAACATTTTTTCAAGCTTATCCAACTTTGAACTTTGCTCCTTTTTAAAATTTTCCAGGATGCCCTTCATTTCAGCCATAAAAGATGCGAGCCGGTCGCCAACCTCATCAGAGCGCCGCCGCTTGTGTCTAAACCCTTGTTTGGATCTAGGGGTCTCCACCATTGTACAATCTTTAGTGACATCATCAGTCACTTTTGATGGAGATAGAGACGTGGTTGAAGGTGGTGTGCGGTTTAAGGGCATTTTTAAGTCCAAACAAAATAATTAAAAAACCAAAAAAAGATACTTAAATACAAAATGCAAAAAAAAAAAAAATTTTTTTTTTTTGTTCAGTGGGATTTGAACTGAGTCGCTTCAACTTGACTGTTTAGAATTATGTCCGCTTTACAAACCGCTGTTCCAGTGAGTTGTACGAGTTAAACAGTGAAATTATGCAACTGGTTAATGAGTTAAGTTACTGTGTAGGCAGTCGTACATTGTCAAGGTCACAGTTGAATGAACTCACTGAGTCACTGAGTCACCTGTCTCACGACACTTGCACTATGATACGGTAATGACTCACTAAGAACTCGTATTTGCAAATTCACATCACTAATTTACATTAAAATATTGAACTATTTGTCGATATTATAACTTTAATTTGTTAATTGGCTTAATACTTTGTACTTAATATAAAATTTAGAGAAAACTATATACATTAACTTAATTTTAGGATTTAAAAACTACGGAGCTACATTCAATACGTGTTTGCGCTCCGAGCGTCCGGAGGGGGGGGGGAATTGAAATTTCTAGCAGAAAATTGAAATATTTCATGAAATTCAGTAATTAAACACAAGACCTAATGATCTGTATGTCGATTCTTGAAAAAAATACATCGTACGAATATCTCGCTTATGACGACGTCGACGAGATGCGTCGATCATCCCACCTTTAGTTCGACTGTCTGTTCAATATGGCAAAATGTCATTGGCGAATACCGATTTCTGTTACATTCGCTTTGCAACCATCATAGATTAAAGACAACTCGATAGAGCCCATATCGTGTCCACTCGTGAGACAGCAAATCAGCCTTATTGACATGACATGTCAACATTTAAAGTACATCATAAAACGTTATGTTTTAAAATATCGTAAAATACGAAATATTACTTTATATAAGATAGTTTAGTAAACGCATAATACATGAAATTTGCTAAAAATCAACATATCTAAGCTTTAAATCATCAATCAATGAAGTTTATGCCTACTTACGTATGAAACGTAATTCCTTCGATTTTCTGTTCGCTGCGACTGTTGCAGCCGAAAATAATACAACCCACCATAGCACGATAACGTTTAAATTAATATCGTAACCGCAAAGTTATATTATTTATCAGCAAATTTAATAAAAAGCTAATAATTGCTCAGATATGTCCCTTGCTTGTCACAAACTCCACTCTTGACAAACAATAAAAACGAACACGATACACAATAATCTTGTGTCACTTTTTAATAAAGGCCGAATGAAATAAGTCTATCACGCTGTTGAACCTACAGCCGCCTTATGACTCCATCTAGTAGTCTTTAATCTATGGCAACCATTATTCGTCGGCTTCAAAACTGACGTTTTTTCAAGAATTGACATACTGTATACGTACTGTTAGTCTCGGCCCCTTAGTGTTTATAAAAAAAACACAACACTGGCTAGAAACTAATTTATTAACTGTTTATATTATTCTATAATTCTCACAACTTAGACGATTTACTCAAATCACTTTATTTCGCGATTCGCGAGGACCTTCAAAAGGTCTAACGGTGACTTGATGGGTAGGATCTTAGTCTCACTACTAGTCCAGACCGGCGGGCAGAAACCAGGTCCGTAGTCTTGGACAGCAATTTGACTTAATTACCAAAACGACTGACTGTTTGAAGCAGAGGTAGGGTTTTTATAGCAAATACATCGCTGACTGGCCGTTGACATCTGTGCCAGTCGATAGTTGCAGGTCAGCGTTATTAATGTAGAATTTAGGGATGTAATAGTACGCAGAAATGAAAACTTTTCCTTAGTTAGTAGCTGCATCTGTACCAGATGGACACGAACCCAGTGCGCCTATAGCAAAATATAAATAAAAATAAAAAGTATTTTATTCAAATATCGTATATCCATCCGAATGTAGCGCCGAAGCCTACCGGCAGGTGCGGCGCTGACGTGTACGCGTCGCCATTCCGTTGGATATTCCCGATTGTTTCCATGCAAGTGAGCGCTCCAAATGGCATCTATCTATCAACGATGGGGCTATTACGATGTTTATAGGTGAACGATGTCGGTTTAGTTTATGATCGGCGTACTGCGATGTGTTTTATAGTATGACATGATGGAACAAACAGGTGACTCGATCTTGAGTGGAAAACTAGCGCGTATACCTGAATATTACCTTTCCTCTATTCTTTGTCATTGAAAGCTACCTTCTAGAACAATTTATTGATATTGTCAGAACAATGTTAGGTAATATGTCTCTTCCGTGAATGATGTAAAATATGGGTATACCCTAGAATATTAGTGGGACGGAGACACGATAAAAGAAAGAAATAATGTAAGGAATGCCTGCGCCACTACTCCACTGCATATAACCTTCCTATCAACTTGAGGCAAATGTGTAAGGAGTCAAGTGCTTTTAATGTCCACCATAATCTTCAAACCTCAACAATTTGATCAGTCTTTTGTCATCATGTCGATGTGAGGTAGTCTTTTCATTGTTAGCGTATTTAATTTCCCATTACAAAACCAACCGAAATATTAATAAGAAATGGGGAAAGATTAAAAAAAGATAAAAGAGTTATACCTACTTTGAATTATCCTAGCAACTATCTGCAAGTCCATGCTAAAATTGGAACCAAGAAATGTTTAATTCATGCCATGCAAGTTGGATAATATGCTCTTTTATATCTTCTACTATTTGAAGTTAGCATTCTATTATCCCATGGTCACTTAACATCACATGAGATCGTAGCCAAGCGCTATATATCAATGAATACCAAAAAAATGCTAACCAACGTTGTGCCAACGTTTACAAAGTTGTATGAAACAATATGCATGGTAGGCCAACATTCCTTTTTCCTCCGATGTCTCATGCATACATGTATGAGGCGGACAAATTGACGAGTGGCCGTTTAAACCGCGTATGTACTCGTTACCGGTACACTGTGTTCGGTTTTATCGGTGCTTTTTCATTGTGTAGGATTATAACATTTTCTTTATGCACTTTTGACAAAACCCTTTTAGCTAGTACGTATAGTGTGTGTACAACGAAATCGAAGCTGCATCCTGTTAAAGTCCGAGCGTAATCAGATTTAGAAAACTCAATTCTAATAGAGCAGGAGGCTGCGTTGGCCATATCTTTTGCGTTTTATTAAACTTGAATGTTTTTTAGCCAGTGTAGTTAGCTAAATATAACACCTACATCTGTCCTCGTTCTCAGTTACAAAACACTTTACTTAATGGCAATCCTTGGAAAAATACAGTAGATTAAATGTTAAGAGTCTATGTCGAAGGGCTGCCTTAAAGCAGAGTATGGTGTCTGAGCTTTCCCAAACAATTTCAAAGGACATTATGATTTATGATTGACCTTTGACCTTAAATCTTGAAGAGATATTGGTGAGACAATCCGCTGCCCTGCTTCCAATAACTTCCATAGGTAACCTTCAGATTGAAACTGCATTGCTGCTTAACGGTAAAAAAAATGCCCTTAGTACCTCTTCAACGAGTTCAGTTAAAAAGTGCAATCGTACCTACCTAGTTTAGATTCTAAATTTTAATCACTTTCTACTGTTACTTTATGTAGGTACATTTGCATGTAACAATAGTTAAGCTTCATTTCCAATGTACCTAATGACAGTTAAGGTCAATGAATAACTAGCACTAACCCTTCATTACACCAAATTAAACGGTCATTCAACAAAGTGGCAACAGGTGAGTGGTAACGGTTGCGCGGGCGCATCGTCTGCCGTGCGGAAGGGACAAAGGAATAATAACAGACATTAACGTCCCTTGATATCAACAGGTACGGCTGTGTGACGTTACTACATATTCTCGAAGTTATTTCGAAACCTACGAGTATCTATGTTCTTCTCGCTCATTCGTTGATCGAGTATTATTCTTTCTAAAATAATGTATGACTACTATATTATGCTACTTATAAATAAAGTTATTTCTTAAAAGTTTACACATACCTAGATGGATTTTTACTAATGATTATACAGCTAATAATTGAAGTCAACATAACTCAAATTATTTGTTTATTTATTTGCTTCGATGATTTACTCAGTAACGATCATGACCTTTAATTGTTTTTTTTAATTTTTCCTTACTGTTTTAGAGAAAAATAATTCCATAAACATTTAGATTCAAGCCAATTAAGGGCGAAATTATATCTGCCCTGCAATAATCTAATTTATCCCATCTTTAGATATATTTTAGTGAAAAGTTTTAGAAATAATCGGTCTTATACTTACTTATACTTCTTCAATGTAATCTCTTCTAAATTTCTATATAGAATTGTAAAACATTTTAAAATTCACCTTTTTTGCCCCCAATTGTAAAAGAAAATAATCAAAGTAGTTTATAAAAAAAAGAGTTTATAACATTGTCATAATTTATAACACAGTCTAGTCGTAAGTGAAGTTTCGAAATGTTTTAGCGATAATTGTTCGAGAAACACAAGTAGTGCGCGGTCTGGCATGCACAACAATTCCTCGAATTTCAACCCGCTACTGTAAGATTAAGGTCCGAGAGGCCCTGTAATTACTGTTGGTCACTGGAGGAGCACTTTTGTCATCGTTTACTGCTACGGCCGCTGATTACAGAGTCAAAGGGAGCCTTTATTATGGATTCGGAGCTTAATAGAAGGTGTTTTACGTCATCGCTTATGTGTTGTTGCACGGTTGTTAAGTTTCCGTTTTAAAAATGTATCAACGGACGTTGAAGAAAATTGACTGATATTTTTTATTTAATATTAGCTACTTATAAACTTATCCTAGCCTAAATTATTGTTTTTAAATCATTACATCTATGATGACAAAGATCGTGGGAGTTATTGACTCTTTCTTCTTCTGCACACAGGCTAGGGCATAAAATAAATAAACTCTATATTATAAATAATAAATTAGAGTAATTAATGAATTTTAAAAGAGCTACTACTGCGTTTCTTGTTTACCCTTCTTGCTTTTTCCACATAATCTGCTTTCCTAAATAAAGTTACCACTAGTACTTTGACGTGAAAGTGCTTATTAATGGCCCACTTGAAACAAATCAATTGTATATGAAAATTTATTATTTAAAGAAAAACAAAATTATTTATCATTAAAATCTAACATACTTCTAAATTTTAGAAGTATTACCACTTAGTAATATTTAAAAATATAATTAATCAGCAATACTTTTTTGTTCTGTGGATTAATCAATCAAAATGTACGAAGACTTCGATATACCCGTATTTAACGTCCCTTCAAACATCAAAGTAGTTCAATCTGACACTTGACCTTAGCTGGAAGGCTTTTAAACTTAAACAGGGGTCAAAAAGGTGGTCAAGCGTGAACCGTCCCTCATCAATATTATGCGCGACGTTCGACGCCGGTCATTATCATTAGTGGGGTCCACATAAGACGTTTCTTCGCGCTAAGTATTTACATGCAATTATTATTTTAAGGCTAAAAATAACACGAGTAGGTACAGATTATTATTTCATTTATTAAAGTTTCGTTTAGAAATATTTTGAATAGATTAAGGTTGTCTGTTTGTAAGGTATCTACTGCTACTCGTGTTTGGACAAATAGTTCAGTAGGTAAAGAACAGAAATACTTTAGTAATGAAAATCATTATTTACTTTGATTTATGGTCAATGCATACGAATCGATTTTTTACTCTAATTTTTGTTGTTTGCTTTAATTTAATTCCTTTAAATATCTTTTATATTACGAGCTTCACCTGATTCAGTGTTGCCATGATCTAGCCATCATTATTTAGCAATATTCTACAAATATCACTATTATATTGCTGACGACGTAACTAACGCTAGTAATAAGTGTTTTGAAAAGTACTAAAAGGCACTTTTAAACAACATCAATCCTTTTCGTCTGAAACAAAGCTAAAATTGGACAATAATGATAATATTCTAGGGTATAGGTAGAGATCGAAATCTGAACGACTCATACATAAATCTGAGATCTTAACCACGGTGCTATCGCGACTTATTACTTGCTGGTCTAAGGAAAACTAAGCGACGTTTAAAAAAGGCTTAATGTGGAGCCGACTGTATGCATGATTAATGATCATTACTTTAATGATAGTCACCTGTACGGCATCATGAGGTAGGTATTTCCTGTAACCGTGCGAAATGTCAGTTTTTTGCGAATTTTTATGAATCTCCTAATGGATTGAGCTCAAAGTTTATCGGTAATGGATTTTTGGTTGAATAAACATTGGCCGTGTTGACTGTGTTAGTAAAAAATACGGTTATTCACGATGGACTCATCGTTTTCCTATTAATTGAACTGCATATTAGTTCCAGGCTTCATAGATGTTGGGATGGTTAAAGAAGACACCTACCCATTAGGTTGATTTTTTTAATTACTACAAGTTGGCCCTTGACTGCCATCACACCTGATGTTAAGTGATGATGCAATCTAAGATGGAAGCGGGCTAACTTGTTAGGAGTAGGATGAAATCCACACCCCTACCGGTTTCTAGAAAAATACTGATAGACACTGGGTAGGATATTTTTAAGTAGAATGCGTTTCATTTATGCTCTATTATGTTCATAGGCAATGTTTTTACTTACGGTCTCCTAGGCCATTTGTGTAAGGACGTGAATAATCAAACGAGCATTAGGCTTGTACTGGCTTTATTCATTTGTCAGCACTCCACGTCATATTTATTATTTTACATACTTTCACAATCTGATTGGTCCGTTAATTATTGCTATAAAATATGAGTAGACAAAGAAGAAGATCAATAATCGAAATGGAAGAAGAACGTCTATTCGTTTGTCCTCAGTATTATTTGGCGCTAGGTGTTATGTCAAAAGGGTTGGCAGAGCAGAGTTGTTGATACAGAAATCCCTTGGCAGTTTTGTGGTTTTTCTTGTAAGAAGTTTTTCTAAAAAAATAAACTTTAGGTACAACTAACCATAACGTGAAATAATTTTTATGTATTTTTCAAAGGTTTGCAATGTCCGGTCTTGAATGCCATGAAAGAAATTTCATACAACCTAATTTTCCCCTACACCCATTAATACGTACTTTGCTAGACGAAAATAGTGCTTATACAACAGATCTATAAGGTATCATTTGAAATGTATCAGTGAAATGCAGGGCGGTACGAAAACGCAGTTTTAATTCAAGTCGTAATAAAAATTTGCAATAAAAGCGAAAATAAATGGCGATTTAAAAACGCAACCGCTGCACCGACGTTACTACTACGGATACGCTAAGAGTATGAGAATGATTTTAACCTACTGTTAATTCTGATTACATTTATAGGTTGATCAGAAAAATAAAAATCTTCTCCATATTGCAGATAAAAAGGAAAGTATTTTTAACATACTATGTACAGACGGCTGAAAAATCTTAAAAGAAGGTTATTTTGAATAAAGTTTTTTCAAGCAAAATTGCAGTTCTATGTGCTTATTATATACGTATAGTAGGTACGTGTATTAACTTCTTTTTGAAAATATACGTATAAAGTAACATATGTAAGGTCGAATTGAAAAACTCCTTTTTGAAATCATTTTAAATATAAGGTATTTAAATCACTCGATAAAGCTGATTCAATCATCTCTAAATCAAATAAAAAAAAATAATTTAGACTACAAACCTTAACTAATCCCCACAGTGTTTCCTATTAGCGTAGTAAGAAAACTCTTGTAAATACGTCAGCGTTAACTTGATTTATTAGTAGTTTTCACAATATAAGAGTAATTTTAATTTATTTTCTTGCAAGTTATTTATATTATTTTGTAAACTTCAGCTTGAACTTAAAAAGCCGTCCACCAGCTCTTGGACTAATTTGTCGAACGCTGAGCGAGTGTTTTTAGTATTCGATCTTCTGCATTTCCTTGAATATCAGAGGAACAAAGAGATTTTCCCGGGATTTTCTTAAAACACCGCGACGCAGCTCCGGCCAATCTCCTTTGCTTGTCAGATTTGCTCGCCTTTTGTTTATACCAAATAAATATTGTATTCTATTCATTTTAATTCCTGTATATACTATAGAAACTGCAATACAAGATACTTGTAGATAGATATACCATGCTAATATTGTTACCGTTATGTGAACTTTGCGTCTCAGTGTAAATAACCTGATTTTGGTAAAATTTTAAACGAAGATAAAATCACACCGTGCATTGACTCGTAGCTACTTATTATTCCGATAAATTTGAGAATTTGAGAGCTCCAGCGGACACTCAGAATTCTAAATGCACGCAGAAGAAATTACGGTCATCATCTACTAAATAAATATAAATGTAAATTAAACATATAATTTAAAAATTTGCTTTCTAATTATATTAATCTGCAGATTAATTAACAAAACGTGTGATTTTAACGTTAAAATGCAAACCATTGGCATAGGATTAAATTCATATGGAAACTAAATCTGTAATACTTTCAATAACAGCTGATAGCAGCAATATAATTAATTATAATCGATATTTATAGTACATTTTATAACCATATAATCACGTTAACAATTAGTAACACTGCATTGTTAGGCTGCTTATTCATAAAGCTGGAAAACGTCTGCAATTTTATAACCTTCAAGGCAAGAGTGCAAAAGGCATTTAAACATCACTGCTTTTGGTGAAGCAGGACTTTTAGTCAAGCGCAAGTTTTTTTACGGGAAAAAAATAAAATAAGCATATATAGAATGAGCACAAATGGTTAATAGTCTAAAATTGAACGCGTAATTACTAATAATATTTATTGTCGACTAATTCAAATAACTTCTTAAAGTAGCCTAAGTAAATATTACAAGGAAAACAGAATAAAAAACATATTTCATGTTTCACTACGTTGACCAGTTGTTATAGTTATGCGAACATCAATAAGTCTATTAATTAGAAAGTTCTCTGAGGCTAGAAGGTAGTACACCTGTATAATAAAAATTTATTTAAAGCTGAGGTTTTTGTGTTCTTGTGTTCAACCGACTTCAAAAAAGGGGGCTTTTTTTTGAAGTATTTGATGGTGCTCAAACCTCGTATTTTTGTTAATTTTAACAAAACATTTCTGAAACTGCATTAACCTCTCACGTGCCTGAAATCTACCTAAATGCGACATCCGGTTGCCGCTTCAAGCTTCAAAATCAATTCGATCGATAATTCGCTCAAACTAAGAACTGGAGGTTCATATTTCTCTAAAGAAAAAAGAATCTATTTTTATGTTCATCGAAGCAAAATCGTAAAACTTCTACATTTAGTTTTAAATAGAAATGTTTCAAATGTATGTTATATATATCGTAGCTATTCATTTACAAAATAAAAAATAAAAGTTAATTTTATCCAAAGTATAATGACTCTTGGTAAAAGTGAACGTTTAAAAGTTAAATGTAAAAGGTCTCTTAGAAACTCATAAAGAGTGATTTTGAACTCTGATGAATTTAGCTGTGGAAATTAAAATATTTTATAGCGGATGATTATGATTGATTCGGCTCGCCTCACACTCGGGCCTCGCGGGGTATTAATTAAGAAACTAATGGGAAAAAGAGAAAAAGTAGGAATGGAAGCGGACAAGCGGCGACCTCGGGGAGCGTCGGCAAGGAAATTAGAAAAATATTCACTAAAACTTTTTAATTATGCGCTGGCATTGACGAGGGAATTTGATTTTTAATTTTTTTTATATTATTTTTCCTGCCGTAATCTTCAAATACTTAGGTTATCTGTTTTACTGACGTGTAATTTGAAGATCAGTCAGTTATGAGAGCGTTTAATTTGCGTGTTGTTTTGACGTGTACAAATTATAAATTATCAGGTTAAAAAGAGTATTAACTTAATTGATTTTTGTTACATCTATAGCAGGCATCTTAGATAATATTTTGTATTTGTATAAACTTAAAAAAATAAATAGCACTACATTTTATAATCGAATTTATTACTTTTTAATGTTTTATAAATTATAACTAAATAAATACTTTATTAAGTATATAATTTATTTATTTTGCTATAACAATGTAGAGTCAACATTCTCTGATGATGTTCCAGTTTCCCAGTAAAATAAACTTTGAGGGTATTCTGTCAAAACTTGTATATACGTAGATAAAGCGTCATTCACATCAGTGTGATATGACGTGCGTTATCTCATTACCATCTGAGCACGACAAACACCGCGCAACAATATCACTGTAACAATGGTACTATCAAAATGGTCAACTAAGTCAACACTTTGATTTTTTTTTTGTAAACTCGTTGCGATTTAGGGCAATACTGAGTCGTATAAGTAGACGTAGATAATTCAAAATTACAAGGCATGGAGTAGATTATGTTTTGTATTTAATTTTTATTGTATACTTTTACCTATATTTTTATGTTACAGAAAAATATACTGGGTTGAATAAATTATTTATTATAGACTGGGCTTGTTTTGTATACAGTACTAGGAGCATAAAGCGTTGTTCACATCAGTGCGCTATGACGCGCGTTATCTCATTAACTATCTGAGCACGTCAAACATACCGCGCAACAACATCGCTGTAACAATGGTACTGTCAAAATGGCCGACTAAGCGATCACTTTGATTTTTGATTTATAAACTCGGTGCGTTTAGGAGCATTAGTGATGATGTAGAGTCACTACCTTACATGAAATAAACAAATTTGAATTTGTTATAACTATAAAATTCAAAATTTAAAAACCCCAGACAAAAATCAAATTTACCATTTTTTTGTGGTGGCCATCTTAGATTTAAACTTTGAATAGTGTAGTATTCTACTATTCAAGCCCTTTCCGTAAAAAGATATTTACATTATAACAAGATACACATTTTGTAACAAAGTTATCGATTAGATTTAAAAAAAGAATTAAATAAAAAAAAAAATACCAGAAAATCCGCATCAATAGAGAAAGTCTGTCAATGGCATTCGTTAAAACAGAGGAATTATTATAGTTCAAGATGCTATCTAGCTATAAAGATTAAACTTTGGTCATTCTTCAGCAAAAATATAAATCGGTTTATCCGTTTCATTCCGGCATTCCAGGGTTTCATATACCACATCTCATTTCCAGCATCCTTCCATCCTTGTCAATTAGAACATGAAAAGAACCAGTCAAGACAAATTCAACGAGCCCAAACTCGATGGGTTTACTAATAAGGTAGACCGGGGTTACGTCTCCTACCTTCGAGCCTTATCACCAGACCAGCTCAGTGGTTCCAGAAGACATTAGTGTTTCAAATGTCAGATCACACACTTGCTTTCAAGCACACTGAGCGTGTAACATTTCATATTAAATAGTAGACTTGTATTATTTATGCACACTTGTATTTAAACTAAATAATAAATGGGAGGGGAAGGATTTATTTTAATCTATTCTACTTTGCACTCTATTACTACTTAATGGATTATTATAAAATGTAGTACTCATTTTGAGGGATAAAAAGTACTCTCTCTCTCATCCAGATTAAAAATTTGGTACAAAGTAATAGAAATCTGACTCTTATATTTTGTCTGTAGAACTGTAAGATAGATAGGCATAAAATTATTTATCAGAATAGAAATTAATAAACGAGGGCGTGAGCAAAAGCTAGTGTTGCTTAATATAATTTTGTTTTAAGATGGCGTCTGACATTTTGTATTTTTTATGATATAATCAATCTTACGTTTAGACAGGTCTCTTACTAACCTTATAACTACTCATTCAATAATAACTAAGAATCTGTTGAAGCGATACTATTTCTTGTATTCCACGAATTTTTTACATCACCGAGTTTGTCTCAATTGAGATCAAAGTTCGACTATAAAATTTTTTAACAAAAAATAGAACTGACTCAAAGTGCACTAAAAAGTTAAAAATAACTGTGTCATTTTGTTGCTTTAATTTACTTAAGCATATCTATAAAGTCGGTGCCAGCAAGTTTGAGGAACATTTATTTAACGTAATAAAGCAGTTTGTGGGTTCTAGGTAATGTTCCTTACAGTAGAAACCTTGGCTGGCACCGACTCCTAGATATGCTTAAGTAAATTAAAGCAACTAAATGACACAGTTATTTTTTACTTTTTAATGCGTTTTGAGTCGGTTCTATTTTTTGTTAAAAATTTTTACTTCTTACTTTTTAGTGGTTTATCGCCACGTAACGTACTCGTACTATACTGTCATAGTATATCAGCCATATGTAGCCAAAAAGCTACCGATACTTACACTAAAACCGAAATCGCTCCAAGAGTGCCTATAAAATTTGAAGAGTTCCTTCAATTTTTTCCAGGATATCATCATCAGATCCTAACATGATGACAATGGGACCACTTTGGAAGTGTGTGTGTGGAAGTCCTTTCTAATAAAAAAGAATTATCAAAATCGGACAACTCTGTAAAAAGTTATTGCATGGTCATACATAAAAAACATTGTTGCAATTTTCCCGAGCAAGACAGTTATGCTGAAAGGTGAATTGCATCCCCTTATCGTCCCTTAACATGATGACTTCGTATATGACTGTGGAACTTTCACAAAATAGAATTTCTCGCGGACATAGTCGCGGGCGTCCGCTAGTGGCTTATATACTTGAAGATATTACCGCTATCTAACCTGAATCTAGGTCTCGTATTACAATGAACGGAATCTACATAGCAGATAATTTGCTATACTTGAGCTGCATTACCGCCAACAAGCAGACGTAAACGGTTTTATCGTTTCTCTTATACGGACCGACCGATACTGCCATAGTACTGAACAAGAATGTATTCGATATTGTTCAACGTTTGCCGGATTATTTTAACTGACGAATAAACGGATGAGGTTCGCAAGTCAACGCATATATTTTTTTATGACCACACATAACTTTTTACAGAGTTTTCTAATTTTGATAATTCGTACTACCAAAGTGGTTCACTGGACATCAATTTATGTTAATAATATCTTAGAATCCTAGGAAAACAGAAGGAACTCTTGCAACGATTTCGGTTTTTAAACTGTAAAAATGTCAATCTGCCCTGCCGGGAATCGAACCCAGGACCTCAGTCTTATAAATCCACCTCGCATACCACTGTACTGTACTTACATAACTAATTTCTTTTAAACATTGTTACAGGTAAATATCTTCAGTAGGTATTTTACTACTCTAGTGGCTTCGTTTATTTATATGGTAAGGTTAAATATTTTTCAGTCGCTATAAAAATACCGTAATAATAATATTTAAAAAAATATCATTAACTCATATTACCATCATCAGTCGATGGCCCATTGTAGGTCCTTAAAGAACAAGGGATTTGTAGAGCTGATCATTCACGCTGCTTGCCTTATGCAGGTTGACAGACTTACCCCTGAATACTCTCTTATTTTGACAGCTCTCTAAGGCAAACTATTAAAGTAAGTCATCATTATCATTCCACTACCTTTTAGAGGTCTTCGAACCATCAGGCTGGAGAGGGTCCTACACTGCGCTTAGTGGTACGTGGTCTTCCCTCCAGAGCACGCCGGGACCATCGACTATCTGTTAAAATAAATAGTAGGTAGGTAGGTTGTACTGTAGTACCTAGTACTGTATATTAAATTTATTAATATTAGAATAAACATCCGAATGGTTTGTGACATCTTTTTAATAGTTGACCGAGGACACAAACCCAAGAGCACATCATCCAAAGACTAACCAGTCTCTTAACAAGGTAGGTTTTCTAATTTGCCCAAATTCAACAGTATCACAATTTCGTTATTAGGTAAAAAATCCAAAAAGTGATAAAGTCAAAGTGAGTTTACTGTTCTCGGTTGTTTGCAAGCCAGGGAGCCTGTCGAGTACGTCGTGATAACGGCGCAGTCATAAATTCAGGTGAACGCGAACCTTGAGCGTCACTTGAAAATAAAGATGTTTCCGAGCCTACGCTTGTCGCGAGATTACTAGCTTAGGAGCTGGCGCAATGTGCTCTATACTTACATCGGAATATCAAATCTGTACATATCACAAAAGATTTTTCTAAGAATGCATATTTGACGGCCTCCGTGGCGCAGTGGTATGCGCGGTGGATGCATATTATTTGCAGTAGTTTGTCACGTTTTAGGCTGAGTGACCACCCTACCGACAAAGACGTATCGCTAAGCGATTCAGCGTTCCGGTACGCCATCTTAGACTGCATCATCACTTAACATCAGGTGTGATAGCAGTCAAGGGCCAACTTGTAGTCAATAAAAAAAAATAAAAAAATTTGCAGTAGTCACGTCTTAGGCGAGTGAAAAGCTCTGCCAGAGCCAACAACAGCCTTCGTAGTGCAGTGATATGCGCGGTGGATTAGTAATACGGAGGTCCTAGTTTCGATTCTCAGCTGGACAGTTTGATATTTTCTTAAGTGATCCAGGTCTGGATGGTGGGAGGCTTCACCCGTAGGTTGTTCCGTACCTACCGCAAAGCGATTTAGCGTTCCGCCACGATGTTGTGCAGAAATCTAAAGGGGTGTGGATTTCATCCTACCCCTAAAAAGTTAGCCCCCTTCTATCTTAGATTGCATCATCACTTACCATCCGGTGTGATTGCAGCCAACGGCTAACTTATAATAAATAAAAAAGGTATTTTTAAAGTTAAGGTCGAACGTTAAACTTTAGTATGATCTGACCGTTGTGATAGTTAATTTTTCTTTATTTTGTTTTGACGGCCTCCGTGGCGCAGTGGTATGCGCGGTGGATTTATAAGGCGGAGGTCCTGGGTTCGATTCCCGGCGGGGCAGATTGAGATTTTTCTTAATTTGTCTTGGTCTGGCTGGTGGGAGGCTTTCGCCGTGGCTAGTTACCACCCTACCGACAAAGACGTACCGCCAAGCGATTTAGCGTTCCGGTACGATGTCGTGTAGAAACCGAAAAGGGGTGTGAATTTTCGTCCCACTCCTAAAAACAAGTTAGCCCGCTTCCATCTCAGACTGCATCATCACTTAACATCAGGTGTGATAGCAATCAAGGGCTAACTTGTAGTCGATAAAAAAAAAATTTCGATTACGGAAGACTATGTATATTAGAAAACGAGTATTTTAATTTAAAAGAATTTAAGCTTCTTGTCAAAAAAAAATAATGATCTAAATACCACTATACCTTAACAACAATCTTAACATTATACCATTTCATAGCACTGGATACAGATCACTGTAGTGTATAAAACTGTATTGTTACTAGAATAAAAAACACAATGTTGGTGATCAAACGCTTGTGTCACCTCCACGACCTACATACGACTGTACTCGTAAATATTTGAAAGCACAATAAGAGACACAGAGCAACTTTAAAACGCGACCTCGAAACACATCCACGTATCGTTTATTATAATAAACGCCACCTGTGACGTCATAACTCATCATAAAATGAGCTCGGTTTTTCTCAGCGTGTCGGCGAATCGTGAAATACTACACAGCCTTGTAAACTCGCTCGAGTTGCATGGCTATTTGCTTTGATCAAATGTGTACTGGTTACCTTTTATTAGATTTTGATTGTAATTAAACATGTGATTAAATTATTAAGTAAGATTAAGGCCTGTGTGCACCAAGATTTCGGTTATCATAACCAACGGTTAACATAAGCTAAGTAAGCTCGGTTAAGATAACCGCCCGGTTTACGTCCTTAACCGGCGTACGGGTTGTTGTGAACAGTAAATTTTATGTTTAGCTTATGTTAACCGTTGGTTATGATAACCGAAATCTTGGTGCACACAGGCCTAAGTAGTAAGAGACTAATTAATAAATAGGTACTGCCAGCCTATTATATGGAACCACAACATATCAAATTGATCAAATCCTTGTTTCACTTTCACGATCTATATATGTATTTTTGACGACCTCCGCAGTGGATTTATAAGATGGAGGTCCTGGGTTCGATTCCCAGCGGAGCAGATTGAGATTTTTCTTAATTTGTCTTGGTCTGGCTGGTGGGAGGCTTTCGCCGTGGCTAGTTACCACCCTACCGACAAAGACGTACCGCCAAGTGATTTAGCTTTCCGGTACGATGTCGTATAGAAACCAAAAGGGGTGTGAATTTTCATCCCACTATTAACAAGTGAATCCGCTTCCATCTTAGATTGCATCATCACTTAACATCAGGTGTGATAGCAGTCAAGGGCCAACTTGTAGTCGATAAAAAAAATGTAAATATTTGATAGTACAATAAAAGACGCAGAGCAACTTTAAAACGCCACATCGAAACATCCGCGAAACGTAGTCTCATCTAATCATAAAATGAGCTTGGTTTTTCTCGGCGTGTCGACGAATCATGAAATGCACAGCCATGTAAAACTCCCACGAGTTGTATCACTACAAGCTTTGATCAAATGTGCACTGATTAAATTTAATTAGAATTCGATTATAAATTTAAGTGTTGTTTAATAGTAACAGATTAGTTAACAGCCTATTTTACCGGTCTATGATCCAGGGCTCTCTCCTTATAAGGTAGGGGTATTGGAATATAAATACTTGACTTATATTTTTGTTCTCTTTAAAAATATCAGATAAATTCAACATCAACGCTACCCCTCCGCTACTCACACTTTACACCACTGATACTCTTTACGTATACAATGCATTCTGAAACCGTAGCACCAGACGTTGCTAACTTGACAATATCTTAAACGAAGTTAGTTATAAAATAATAACTTTTAATGTTATTAAAAAGAATAATTTCATAGAATTGTATAGGAGAAAAGTCCAAAAACGTTTTTAGGTGTGTTAAAAGTCGTAGGCGTCAGGATAGCGTTATAATAACAGCCACCTGTGACGCAATAACTCATCATAAAATGAGCTCGGTTTTTCTCGGCGCTGTCGGCGAACCGTAAAATACACAGCCTTATAAACTTGCTCAAACTGCATAAATCTTTGCTTTGATACCGGCAGCTCGATGGGAAATTATAGGAATAACAATTTCATTATGGAGGGCGCTTTTTAAAATTTATGTTTCTGTGCTCCCGTTTTAAAAAATATAATATCATGAACAATGATGTTATGTACATTCAGCTCTTCTTTGCATATTATCGTTGCATATTATTTCCACTCCTTTTTTATATCCGTTCATGCCATTAATATAAAAAAGCGAATTAATTAACAAAAGCGTAGAAGTTGTGTGTAGTTATTGAACATAACATATTTCATAATCGTTGAAAATTTTGACTCATACGCTAGACTCAAAAACTTTGACCGTGTGCGGCTTTTCTTGTAATATCATCCTAAAATTACTTTCTTTAAAATAGTGTCAAATATACAACTTGTATAACAATGGCGTGGCGTAAAAGAAAAGTACGAGAAAAAGTATTCTCGTGCTAGTGCAGTCTTATTTTTCTTATCATTATCAACTAGTATTTCCCTTTAATTTTACTATAAAGTAACTCTACATTTTCAGACAAATAGTTAAGCTGCTCAAACGGAACTTAACTTTTAAGTTACTTGTTCCCACGTGCTGTTCAGCCATAAGCCGTGTCTAAAATAACAAAAAAAACGTACTAAAAATTTTCAATGTAATCAACTTTAATCCGATTATCCTACTAAGGAGATGAAAACAATTCTACAAACAATTGTGAGTCTTAGTTTCTTAGGAATAAAGTTTCAAATTGTGTGTGGGTTTTGGTGGATTTTTAAGACTACAAAATACGAGTTTTATAGTTCATTAATAGACAGTACAAAAGGATGAGGACATGTCGTGAGCCTTAAGAAATCTCTAGACAAAACGTTTTATGTAGACGTCGATACTTCAAATGACGTAGGGTTGCCACCTTGTAACATAAAACGTTAAACAAACTATGTAATAATTATTATATTAATAGAATATGAGTGGTCAAAATATAAACAGCATGAAAACATTGCAATATTACGACTTATTCTACTTATACATTTCAATAGTCAAAATGTTTTCATAATGAAATCTGATCATCATCATCATCAATATCAGCCAATTAGCGGCCCACTACAGAGCCAGGCCTCCCTACTTATAGGAGAGGGGATATGGAGCGTAGACCCACCACCCATCATGAAATATGATATCAGTCAGTAATTTTGAAACAACACTTGAACATAAAGCAAATAAAATAAAAGTGACATAACATTCTAAAAATATGTGAACATAAGATTAATCTTTGAGAGCGAAATAATTCTCAGGAATAATTATTATTCAATTATAACAAATCTTGATTTAATAACATAAGAAAGTCAAATAGATGGTGGTACGTAACATATATGGAATTTCATGTAAAGGTACTAGATAATATTTTTTTTAATATCGCGAGAAAATTACTATAATTAATTAATCATACGTCGTCTCGACCGGAAGCCAGACTTTATAAAATCAAAAATAACGTTTGAAACGTAACTAGTGCTATTAATTTCTCCCCTCGATTCGTCACGGCGGTCGTAACTCGTAAGTTGAATTTCTAATATGATCGTTAAAATCTTTATTGCGCTGTGCGGCTAGACTTTTCGATTTACTTCTAGATGTATTATTAAAGACAATATGACTAAAATATTATATCAACGTCCTATCATAGGTCAACAACCTTTCATCGCAGCGGTTCATAAGGTAGGTTTTACGAATACTTCCCGTACGCCAATGAAATAATATAGTAATAGTTTTTTCTTTCTTTGTAGAATTTTTCAGTGAAATTACCCAAAGAACGAAACAATTTAGTAGTATGTGGCTCGCGTGCCTCAATGAGCACATTAAACCGTACTGTTTCATACTCTATTTTATCTTATTTGATTACACCGAAAAAATCTGTAAAGAAAACCGAGATGTCAAACCCTTATATACTATATATACCATTCATTTACATACTTATATACCATTCAGTAACATAACTGAAAATTATGATTCAAATGTGATAAAATATAAGAATAGGAATATGAAAAAATTGTCAGGAAAATATTTGAAGTATAAAGTTGCTACGTTTTTGACAACCCTCGAGATTCGACAACCGTTTTATTGTCTCCATTAATAGATGGGCTTTAGGCGATCATCTTCTTAAAAAAATCCCCTCCATTTTGAGGATTTCATGCTTCAATCGCTTTCAATTAGACATTGGTCGGGGGTCCATAGATATCATCATGTAGATAGCGGTTGCAATGCTAATAACAGATGGCGTTATTGGAAACCATGTAATAAAGTAATATTTGTACATTGCACTTTTGTATTAATGTCATATTTAATTAATCGATTTGTCTTTATTAGAAAAAATACACCAATAAATAGTTTTATTTATTGACTCTACCTTTTTTATGTACGCTAAAAACACAGCTACACAAAAAGTTGACAGAAAAACTCAAAAGTTGACAGAAAAAAAAGAAAATGCACCATCAGGTGTAAAGTTGAAGCCTCCATAGCTCTGCGTTAAGGAAGTCGGAGATAAAATCGGGAGATATTGGGTTCAACACCCGCCCTATGTACCTACTAATATTTTACCTACTCCTAACACTGTGTTACCAACGATTTTTCACAGTGTTTTTGATGGATAAATGGGTCGGGCAGGGAAAATTTGGCCATTATTGAAATGAACACCCAATATTTCTCACTCACCAACTTGCATTAGAGTATAGTTATCTGTACACGTATAAGCTTTACATACATTTCTTGCAGAAGAGAGGCCGAACCCTGCATCAAGCCAATAAAAATAAGCTGTAAATCGCCAAATTTGACGTTTTTAATAGCTTAAGTAAATAAGTATAAAAATATATCCAACTCTCTCAAAAACTTTGTTAATCTTCTGATATAACTTAATAAAATAATCTCGTAAACATTTGTTCACCTCCACAGAAACAAATCTCAAGTATTATAATACACAATTTTCTTTCCGCCGTACAAAATGAGTCCATTTACCGGCGAGTCTATTACCTCCTTGGATGCAGGATGCACCACCCCTTGGCTCTATATCCCGGAGATCCCGGAGGAATCGTTCTACGTGACGCCTCTTTATTATTACTGCCCACCCTTAAATAGGAGGGTGTGGTAAGTGAGTGGTAATTGTATGGGATAACTTAGATTGGGTTTTTAATTCTGTGGATTTGTTGAGGTGGGGAACTTTAATTTCGTCTGTCGCTGCGATTTGTTTTGATTTTGTTGAAGGTAGATTTTATATTGTTTTTAATTTAGCTCTACTATAATGTAATATATAAAATAAATTATCTAGAAAAATGAATGTTTGGTAGTGTGAACCCTATGATTTAGATAACACGTTAAGCAGTTGAGATTATATTTTTAACGACAAAATCCGCAATCAAATCAGGCGTCTCAGCTTGCGGCCAGCCTCTTACCAAAGGAAATACTGAGGCTTTAAATAGCAGAAGATGATTTTAGTTATCGTCGATTTATTTGAAGTAGGTACTTTGGATAGGTGATTTATTAGAGGTACATTCCCAAGTTGGGCCCCATGAATTAGCCTGGTATCGTTGGGCACGCACCGGCCGCCGCGGGCACTGGCCCGGGCCCGCTGGTACAATGCGCTGATGAATCGGTTCACGCGCTGGGCATAAATTAACTTGTTGCAATAACACCGGTGCATCGCGTTTTATGACGATTCCGTGGAGCGTCAGCATACCAGCATCCATTCCATAATTATTAGTCAATAATGGCACATTTGCGCCAGGTCTCCCTCCTTATAATAGAGAGATTTGGAGCTTCGAACTACCATGCTACTTAATCCAGGTTGGCGGGCTTGTTCGTGTTATGCAAGGTATGGGCAAGACAACAGAATACCCAACTCGGGCATGAGCCATTATTTTTATATTTACTGATGAATCTGGAAGATGTTGTCTATAAGATTAGGGTTAGATTGTTGTGTGGAATAGAATAGGCTACCTAATTCCCGCGGCATAAAAAATCGTCTTACTTATTCATGAACTTACATTTTTTTTATATTACCTTTGACTAATGTATTCACAATTCCCGTCAAATGAATTATTATATTATTTGTTGAAGTGCTTACCTTCATAAGCAAATTTTACTTCATATTGCAAGATATAACTTTTTTTTTTATCAACTACAAGTTGGCCCTTGACTGCTATCACACCTGATGATAAGTGATGATGCAGTCATAACGCCAAACATATCAGCACCGCAGTTTGATTTCAGTACTTTTTTCTGCACGAACATACAAGAACAGAATGCCGAACTCAGAGTTTGGTTAGAAAATTATATTTATGTATACATGTAAATCAAGCCAAACTAAAAACATCCGTATTTTTCCGTCAAAATTGTCTACGCATAAGCGATCAAGTCATACATTATTGTGAATTTTCAAAAATTTTAATTATACAAGACGTTTTTGCTGACGGTACCTCGCAAGCAATCGCACTATCAGTACCTTGCGGTATATTGACCCGCTGACCCGCGCCCTACGTTACCATACTTCCTCAACTAAAACGCTGGAATCAAACGTTAATGCGCGCTATTCATACAATTGCCGAATCGAATTCGTTATTTGTAACACAGGAAGTGAACCCTTTCGAAAGGTTACTGATTCGATCTAAAAAAGGAAAATTTTCCCAATCTCAACATGTAGGTATACAACAAAGCCGCTTTCCGCCTTAGACCTTTTTGTATCATCATCATCATCATTATCAGCTTATTAAGGGCCCACTACGGGGTCAGGGCCCCTCTTCATAGAAGTGGAGATATGGATGCCTTCTTCATTGTGAGTACGAGGACGAAGGCGTGGGAACGAACGAAGATAATAAAACCAAACGAGCTCAACAATTCGCAATAATATTTTGGAACTTAAAACATATTTTTTAAAATTTAAAGTATTCCAGTTTGGGAAACCATACAGAAATGTGTTTATTTTAAGTAAGCTTACCTTACACATGCTGTAGAAACTTGTATAATGAGTGTAGAGAGCAAAAAAATATGTCACGTTAATTAATTTAACTGAGGTTTTGTCACACTCTTGTTATAAAAGGAAAAAACAAAAATCTCTAAAGCCCAGTCTCCCACTTAACCAATTTCGAAAGTAACAATTACTTATGCTGATGACGGAGCTTAGTGCTGCTTCCATAACGATGTTATTAGCTTTTGTTTTTGGCGTTTGCAACTAAAGCTTCCTACAAGTTTAATGCTAAGTCTACACTCTCGTACATGCTCGGTGGTATTAAATTCTAAGAGTCAAGGCATACAGGAATATTGTGTAGCAACATTTTAATTTATTTTACATTTTAATAATCTGATATTAAGTGATAAAGTAGAAATACATCCAACATTTCACACCCCTGCGCCCGTTCTTTTCGTTTTCTTACAATCATTAAAAATACAAAAGCTGTTTCATAAAACTTATTTTGCTATTTTCTACGACTCAATTTCATGCCATTCAATAAAACTAAAATAGTATAAATTGTTTACTATACATATTGTGGATGTTTTAATAAATCTGCTTTTATTTAACAAAAGTCGTCTGTGAACTAGTTTTCTTTATCGTGTGTATGTGCGTTCCACAAATGTGAGTAACAATTATCGTGCAAGTTCGAGTGTATGGAGGTAGCTTAAAACGTTGGGTTGATATAAATTTTGCCCGTTGGATTTAAGTTGCTATTAAACGTTAAGTGTTACGCCCTTGTTACGGGTAATAAGGGCCTTTCTTTCTACGTCATAATGAAAGTTACCTTTTTCCTTGGAACTAATAAAAATGTACGCTAAAGGCAGCCCGGCTTTATGGAGAGGCTTTGCCGCTACGTTGCCATTAATTTGTCGGGAACCTTTGCCTTGATACTTCTGTCACACACAAGTACCTTTGTTAGAAGTATTTCTCAATTTGTATTACGACCTCTTTTTGTTTTGCTTTGATAGTATTTTCGATTCAATCACATATTAAAATAAATTAATAGCAAAAAAAAAAAAATTTTTAAAAAGAAGCTTTTATTCAAACGCTCTAAAAAGAAGAAAATAAGTTTTCCTTAAAAATTTTAATTATCAACTTATAACCTCATTATATAGAATTTGTATGATCATAAAAGCTTGTCGCGAGGTTCAATTATCTATCAGTATTTAATTAAATTGAAATTGAAAATATAATAAATATAGCAGATCAATTTGCATAACTGAATTATTACTAGTTTATCTACAAATCGCGTGACAAGCTTTTATGATCATATAAATTGTATATAATGAGGTTATAAGTTGATAGTTAAAATTTTTAAGGAATTGTATATAATGATACTTATCTACCTATACTTGATGATACTTGACCGGACCCCCCGGCATGGTGGTAATATTTCCCCAGGCAAATTTTGCAACAGGATGATCTAATACTACTTTAACTTTTAAATATTCTAATAATGCTTTAAATGGTAAGATGTACAGGTTGTATATCTGCCTGTATACTACCAGTTCCGAGGCCCTTTCATATATAATCAAGGTTTGAGCGATACGAGAGGCAGATTCCAGCGTGGCATCGCGACGTGTACTCATTGTTCCTTGCAAACAATGACCGATCCGGTCAATCCACGTTCCCCGTACCACCATACAAACCAAACCTATATCCAGGAAATTAACCCTTAACGCTTTAAAAATAAGACAGTATTTCCTATGACGGAATACTCTTGAGAAATCTCGGTCGTGACGGATTGTACTAAGCGAGTTAAGCGATATCCCAAATATGCGACGTGGCTTTTCATTTATTTGAATTTTCAATTCAGCTCCCAAATCGGATTGAACATTTTACTGTGGCCTACGGTTTAGGGTATTTTCGTTTCAATGGATCTTAAGTATAATACGGTTTATTTACAACTTCTGACTTCCAAAAAAGAGTGTTAGTGTCTCAGTCTTTCTTTCCATATGAAGTACTGTCACTCCAAACAATTCTTATAACAACTAGAAGTTATAGAGCGAGGGCCAGTGGTGGCACAGTAGTGAAATCTCAGTCTCTACTTGGCATCTTTAGGCACATGGGAACCCTTTACAGTTTAATCTTAAACGGTGCATATCGTTTAACTGTCGGTCTCGGTCAGAAACGTCTGAAATCAAATTTTAACAAAATTCGAATAATATAATGTTAAGCCCGCCTACCCACATTTAAGAAGTTCGGTAGGTTTAAG
The DNA here is from genome assembly GCA_034621355.1 of Mycalesis mineus. Taxonomy (NCBI): domain Eukaryota; kingdom Metazoa; phylum Arthropoda; class Insecta; order Lepidoptera; family Nymphalidae; genus Mycalesis; species Mycalesis mineus. The sequence continues at coordinate 1,133,903 of CM067886.1, forward strand.
CACTATATTCACCTATATGGCAGAAGTCCAGTTAAAGGTGGGTCGTTCAAATGGGCTGATTTGACTGATCTATCAATATACAGCGCAAACCACTGAACGGATTGCACTGAAAGGCACATATACAGCTATTAAAATTTAAGTGTGCCCTAAGAAAGGAATTTTTAAATTTCGGTGAAACGAGTGAATTCAAGTATAGGTAAACCAATTTTCACGCGGAAATAGTCGCGGCCGTCCGCTAGTAGTTGATTGTAATAATCTATGAAGAACTTGCAATTCTATAAAAATTTCGTTCTCGCAAAATACGCCACAAAAGTTCTTTAGAATCCGACCCCAAGCGAGACATTTTTGCAAAGCTTTATTTAATTTATTTAACTCGTATGTAATGAAACAGTTTGATGTAAGCGCAGAAAAACCTTCATTTTAGACACTTCAGCAAATTGATTTTGTTTCATAAAAACGCGTTTCACCCTCATTAGAGAGGGCTCGTTGCTTTTTATGACGGACATCTTATTCGTGTTACCTTATTTGCCGTTTTTTTGTAATGAATGAATTTTATAAGGGGACAAATTAAGGAGAAAAAAAAGTGGAAAAATAAAAAGTTTTTTTTTTGTGCTGACGCCCGAGGAATGAGAAGTGGATTTCTTTCGCTTAATTAGTTTTGGAGGACGGCTCACCTTTACTCAATTAAGTTTTGTTTGTATGACTGTACTTTGTTCGAAATTGGTATTTTACATAAAATACGCACCCGTCGCGATACCCACAATATATGCGAGTTCGAATTCTTCCAGTTTTGGCATTTAGAAATACCTTTTTTTTCAATAAATATTCACCTTAACACTAGTTATACTAAACTATTATTTGTCAGACCAGGTGCACTATAAATTGGAGAATTTAAAAAAATCATTGCGCTTAACCATCATCTAAAATGAACAATATTATTTTTTCAAACAGCGCCTAATATAGTAGATATAAATAACATTCAAATCGGACTATAGTTTTAGTTTTAGCAAGTCTAACAAAAAATCATTGGTATACCTACATAATATAACGTCTTCCTTTTAAATTTTCTACTAACATAACAAGTAGCATCAATTTAAAGCCAACGTCATAAAAGCGCAACACCGAGTTAAAAGTAAAAAAAGCTGTAACCATAAAAGCAGTGCGCATATGGTAGATCGTGTGATACGTCAATTAGTTTAATGTTAGTCAATAAAACAGTTACACTAATAGCAGAGCGGTTAAAGCACCTACCAGTAATATGCTGTAAACAAGTAGATATCGGCTTTAGAGGAATTCAATTTTGAAACGGATATAATGAAGCTCAAAAGGTAAACTTGAACTAGGAATGTTGACGAGGTATTAAAATAGCATTCCAAATGAAAAAAAGAGTTCCAGTTATTTGTTTTAAAACGAACGACGCAAATCATTATAATAGGTAAATTTTTTTATTTAAGATTATACTCGTAGCAACGCGAGATGAAAATAATTTTTAATTTTTTTTTTATCGACTACAAGTTGGCCCTTGACTGCTATCACACTTGATGTTAAGTGATGATGCAGTCTAAGATGGAAGCGGGCTAACTTGTTAGGAATGGGACGAAAATCCACACCCATTTCGGTTTCTACACGACATCGTACCGGAACGCTAAATCGCTTGGCGATACGTCTTTGTCGGTAGGGTGGTAACTAGCTACGGCGAAAGCCTCCCACCAGCCAGACCAAGACAAATTAAGAAAAATCTCAATCTGCCCCGCCGGGAATTGAACCCAGGACCTCCGTCTTATAAATCCACCGCGCATACCACTGCGCCACGGAGGTCGTCAGAAGAAGAATTATTTTTCGTTGATCATTTTGCTGACAATCGTTTCTAAAAGACTAACAATATCTCATGGCTAAATATACAAAATCTCATGGCTAATTATTATCATGGCAATCACGTTACTAATGATGCCATGGAAATTGTGTCAACTAGTATGAGGCACTTAAATTTTGTAACTTGATAATGTATCCACCGAATTTTGCGTTGAGTGCTTCAACCGTGCAATTATAGCTGTGCTATAATATATTTTGTATTGTAATTTTTTTTAATAATATTAGTATAGGTATTAATATCAGTTATTGCTAAAAATTGGCAATAGTTAATGTTGTAACAAGTAGGAGTACTAGCCAATGTTAAGTGTCCATTGGAAATATTAGAGCATCTACTTGCAGAACATAATCTTTAGGAACATCCTACATTGGGCTGCTCTGAAACGGCTCCAATGATTTTCATGAAGTTTTGTGTGCAAGAGGTTTCTAGAACGAATAGTCGATCTGGCTAGGTTACAATTTGTGAAAACGTGTATAATTTCCAAAAACAAAATATGTTCCACCGCCACTGTGACAATGCAAACAAGATATTCCCCGCATATATTATATTAACCAATCGTTTAATAAAAAAAATCGAAATTAGTTTTCATGCCGACTGTACTTTAAAGATTTATACCACACACTAAAAATTAATCACATTACGTTAAATTTCCCTACATTGTGCTTGTTAGTGGTTATGTCAGATTGATTCTATAATTTATACTCCTCGCTGACGTCTTCATTCGTGGGTAACTTTGATGGGCTGATGGGCTGATGGGCTTAATAGTTTAGTGGTCGCTGCGTGTTTAAATTAATCCGACGTTTTATGTTAACGTTTATGACTTTGACTTTCCCTTTACAACTTATTTATTTTTTTTTTTTTTTATCGACTACAAGGCCATGACTGCTATCACACCTGATGTTAAGTGATGATGCAATCTAAGATAGAAGCGGGCTAACTTGTTAGGAGTAGGATGAAATCCACACCCCTATCAGTTTCTACACGACATCGTACCGGAACGCTAAATCGCTTGGCGGTACGTCTTTGTCGGTAGGGTGGTAACTAGCCACGGCAAAAGCCTCCCACCAGCCAAAGAAGACAAATTAGGAAAAATCTCAATCTGCCCCACCGGGAATCGAACCCAGGACCTCCGTCCACCGCGCATACCACTGCGCCACGGAGGCCGTCATATTCTATTCGGTAGTGTTTTTTTTCTGTTTCTTTAGATGAGAATTTTTCAAAATTCTATAGGCTTATAAAATCCTATTTTCTATGTTTTTTCATGTTTTACCAAACAATACATGTTTTGTGTAAAACATAGAAAGTTATAAAGAAATATAAGAGGCCTTAATTACTAATACCTGTTTGGTTGATCGGAAATCGTTACAGCAATTTCTGAGATTTAGTTTGCATATCTACATATATGTACAGATTGTATACATACCTACAAGAATTGCTTGTATAAATGGTATTAGATGAATAGTGAATTTAGGTATGGATTTATATAAAAACGGAATGTAAAAAGAACGTTCAGTTTTTCCTTAAATTGAAAATGTATGAGAAAGTAGGCAGTCTAATTTCTCTTTTCTCAAACATTCTGTTCGGACAATTACGATATTTTACATGAACAAAATGAAATAAAGATATTAATTACTCGTGGATATAATTTTCCAGGTAATTCTGAAAGAAGGCATTGAAAATGATTTTCATATTTCGCAATTTATATGCAATCGTGTTGGCAAACACAGTTAATACATATTTGGCCCATATACTACATATTAAATAACCAATTGTGTACAATTTGTCCAATTACGCGCCACAATATCGGCCCTCGTCGAATATTACAAGCATTATCTCTTACAATATTCAATTTCACTGAGCACATCCGATATTAAATCGTTAATAATTAAGTTATAACTGACCCAAAGCTTTACACAAGTGCATCGACGGTAATGCACGTCCCATTTTGTTTGTGTTGGCGGCCATTTTGATGCAAAAACAATTAATATTATTATACGCGGCGGGATTTGTGAGGCGTGTAGTTCGATCGACGAATTATTAGCAGTTTTAATCCGGTCTGTTTGAGTTCCGAGCCAGGAAACCGCCGACTGTCACATTTTATATAGGCTATGATCATAGATTAAAGACTACTAGATGGAGTCATAACGCGGCTGTAGGTTCAAGAGCGTGACAGACTTATTTCGTTCGACCTTTATTAGAAAATGATACAAGATTATTTTTTGTCCCTTTCAGCGTGTTCGGTTTTATTATTTGTCAAGAGTGGAATTTGTGACAGACAAGGGACATATCTGAGCAATTATTAGCTTTTTATTAAATTTGCTGATAAATAATATAACTTTGCGGTTACGATATTAATTTAAACGTTATCGTGCTATGGTGGGTTGTAATATTTTCGGCTGCAACAGTCGCAGCGAACAGAAAATCGAAGGAATTACGTTTCATACGTAAGTAGGCATAAACTTCATTGATTGATGATTTAAAGCTTAGATATGTTATTTTTTAGCAAATTTCATGTATTATGCGTTTACTAAACTATATTATATAAAGTAATATTTCGTATTTTACGATATTTTAAAACATAACATTTTATGATGTACTTTAAATGTTGACATGTCATGTCAATAAGGCTGATTTGCTGTCTCACGAGTGGACACGCTATGAGCTCTATCTAGTAGTCTTTAATCCATGGCTATGATGAACGACATAAATACTCGGAGAGGGGAGAAATCAAATACAAAGTGTCAATTACAAGCTACCTGTTCATCACTTTCCTCTGACTATGTGCTTGTAAGTTAGAGTGCATCCCAGTAGTACCCCCTAATTTTAGTTCTATAGAACTGTTGACACGCCATATTATAGTGTTTAGTTCTATATAGAACTAATGGGACAAAATTAAAAAAATATCGATATCAACATCTTGTTTTAAAATTAAATAAAAAATTACCTACTTTTTATAAGTAAAATATGGAATCTCTTTTTATTGGAATAATAAATGTCCACTTAAATTTGAAAGTGTCTACGCAAACTGAAATGCATTTTGGTGAAGTATCTAAACATACTATACCGAATACAACTTGCTTAAATTGCACAAAACGTCAGCAACAATTTATTTCTTGAATTGCTGAAGATTATTTTGGGAATGACGAAAGATTAAAATAATCTTTCAAAAAAGCTTTTGGCGACATGCTAATAGCATTGCACAAGAAGTCCAAAGACCAATATGGATCATAAGCAAAACAATTCGATCGATGTGGATGATTGGGAATTATCTTTTTAGGGTTCCGTAGCCATATGGCTGAAAACGGAATCGTAATAGATTTGTAAAGTCTTACTGTCCGTCTGTACGTAACAGCCACTTTTTTCCGAAACTATAAGAACTATGCTATTGAAATTTACTAAGTAGATTTATTCTTTCACACAACATTTCGTACAAAAATAAAAATAAACAATACATTTTGGGTGTTAAAATTTTTTTTCATTAAACCCATACGTGTGGTGTATTTATAGATAGGTCTTTAAAAATGATATTGAGGTTTCTAATATATTTTTTTTCTGAATAATTTGCGCGAAAGATACTTCCAAAGAGGTAAAATGTGTAGCCCCCTGTTACTTCTAAAATAAGAGAATATTTTTTTAGCCACGACTACTACTTGGTTTTAACAACTAAGCTTTTGTTGCAAGGGACATTTTTTTGTTAAAAACAAAATGAAATATCAATTAAAATAACATAAAGTTTATAACTTATATGCTATAAGTACACTCAAGAGCAAAAACTATACTACAGTACTATATAGAACTATTGGAATATAATTTGACGGCACGGAAAATATCCCAACAGTTCTATAGAAGTACGGTATGGGGTATTACTGGGATGCACCCGTAAGTTAATGGTTAAAATTAAAGTAATTAGAATTCAAAAATAAAATATTTTGACTATAAAATATTTACTGACATTTCAAAATAAGTATTATTAGTTCGCCATTATTATTGTTTTATAGGTTTCTTCTACTGAAATTAAGCTGAAATCTTTGAACACGAGTAGTTCGGCACACAAAAGAGTTAGTTTAACCAGAAAAAGTATCGATTTGGTTCGATACTACTTATGTGTACAGAATCGATACTTTCTTTTCGATAATCTGTCCCTAGTTGGCCAACAGATGTCATATTGAATCATTCTTTGTGTTATTATTGCGTGGTTGCCATACTCAATTATGATAATGTAATGACTGATTTTTTAATTTATTTAAACGACTTATTCGGACCTTGCATACGGATTGAAAAAATAAAATAAATTATTTTACATAAATTGTAATAGTTTACATTTGTAGACGCTTACGAATTCCATCAACAAATATCAGACCATTGTTCTTTATCTAACTACTCTCTCTAGGGCTCTCATACACTGTGTAGTTTGGTAGATATATACAGCACATCACGTCGAATTGAATAGTAACCAAAAATGACATTTCATCTAAAAAAGGCTCTCATGCATAAATAATACACAATCTCACTCTGTCAATGTGTTAAAACGTCAACACTTTCACACATTAAAAAATAATTAAGATGTAAGTAAGTACACACTTTAAAGATCTAGTTAATTATTTTAAAATGACAAACAACTTGAGAATAAGCCTTCAAAATATTAAAAAGAACATGTCTGACAAATTAATTTATCACTATAATTGACACTTTACACGTCGAAGAGTGCCAACAATACACGGTAATTAAGTTATTACCGGCCCTAACGACCACAATATAAAGGCTCACCCACACTTTGTCCAAACACGAAATAAATCAGACGCTTTTTGTTTCGATTCTTTTTGTTATTTAATTATCTGTGACTCGGACGATTCCCGTAAATTGGTGGGTAGTTAATCCACAAAATAATGTCCCGCCAAACAAATATGAACGTTATCTAATTAAAATAAAGGTTATTTTTTAATAACGTATTCGATTGAATAGGGCTGCTTCGATAAGATCTTGTTTCGATATTTTTCGATGTATCCTTTTAATCGTTGATCCTCTTTGATCAATTTAACGTTTGAATATTTTATTAACACCCTTTTTCTGGTGATATTTAAGCTTAATTGGTGTTAGCCTTTTGTGTAATGTTTGCTTTGGTTATATTAATAAGCCTTTGTAATGTTAGGCAGTAAAATAATTTTGACTTTGAAAAACATCATACAGTTTATTCGTTTGTACCAATCACAGGATCAATTTTGAGTTTGATGAATAATTAAACCATTGTATCTAGCATAGCGTGAAGGACAAAAATTGCCAGTATTTTATCATTATCAATATAACCCTAAGTAATGGTAGTAACGAGTCATTTCACCATCATCATTAACAGTCTATTAACGGCCCATTACAGGGCCAGGCCTCTCTCCTTATAGGAGAGGAGATATGGAGCGTAGATTCACCACGCTGCTCCTATGCGGAATGGCGGGCTAATAATAATAATTCACCAACCAAAAACTTTTTATTTTTTTTTTAACTTTTATTAAAGAAATACATTCTTTATAAATATTCTTACTGTTATGATCTTCATAGTATAAGTGACGCCATTACTAAAGGTAATTAATTTTAATTGCACGAATTAAGCTCTCGATAAGGCGTTGTAAATGCAATCTGTGATCTCCGATGCGCCTGATATTGAGGACATGTGGCCTCAATTAAGCAAGTTACAACGAAAAATCCTCCAACGCTACGGCTCTTGGTTTCTTTGGCTCGTGTGGAGTAGATTTTATGTTAAGGGGGAGATTGCTTTGAATTATTTTCTTAAATAATTCAATAGTCCAATGGCAACTGCAAAAATATATTATTGAGGTTTCGGATGCTTACCCTCACAATAAATTCGATCATTGTTCATTCTCAATGACGTTGCTCAAAGCACGCAATAATTGCGGAGCAGGATAAAAACTAGAACAGAAAGTTACTAGAAAAGTTTTTACGGTTTACAATACATTTGAAATTCATTTACCTACGAGATAATATTTTCAAAAAAGAGTTAAAAAATTAATTTATAATATGGCTAAGGTTGGATTATATTATTATATTTTACTATTCTTACCTGGCATTGTTTGATTTAGCGCTATTTTGATATTAATATCATAGTTTCGTTATCGCTTACGTATTTGGCCTAAACGTTGACGGGGAAAATTATTTCTAGCTATAAATCTTCCCCTTAACACTAGTTGATGCTAATTAGCTATGACGTGCACATTACTTAGGCATCTATCTCTATCTCGCAACCAGAAATAGAAAGAGAAAGAGTACTCTGAATAAATTGCTTCCTCTACTACATCGTTTTTGGGTTAACATCACACTTATGATATTGCTTTGATTCGGTCAGTTTTAGAGTTCCATGTAGTGTGTGAAACTTTTAAAAAATCTGTATTAATTATTGATTGATTCGATTGATTCTGCTTGAAAGAAGAAAATAAAATTACATAAATACGAGTAAAAATGTACATAAAAATCGCAGAAACATAAATTTCATTACATGGACGACGTCCAAATTAAACACAGAAAATTAGTTGTATTTTTAATTCAAATGTTTGAGCCACCAATGTTATACATCTTGTATATTATGAATGAAAGACCTTTTTTTAAAACGAAACCTATACTAAAACACGATTGAGAATGCTTGTCAACAAACAAATTTAAAATGAAAGCCTCCTGTATATAAAATTTCATGATAATTGTTGAAGTCATTTTAGAGATTTAGATTATATATTGTCGGTTATTTAAACCGACACATGAGAACCAGATAGGCGGGTTCTCTAAGATGAAAGTTACAGGTACGTTGAAAGAAAAAAGGCTTGAATTTTGCTTGCGGAGTGTCCGTTATTTTATTGTGTCGGTTTATATACATAAAGACATAGACATAATAGAAAGAATACATAAACAATAAAAAAATAGTAAAAAAATACAGATTAAAAATATTAATTATCTATTTTAATAGACAAATTAATTGTTCAAGAAAAGAAATGGGGCTATCGGTTTAAAATTAACAATAAATATACAGAGTCCATCTTAGCCTTTGCAGATGACCTTGCTTTACTGACACGAAACCCAAAACATTGTCAGGAGCTATTGAATGTAGTGGATGAGTTCTGCTCATGGACTGGTGGGCTGAGGGTAAAGCCAAGCAAATGTCACTGTCTATGTCTGGGGAGACGAAATACTAAATTTACATCTTATGATCCGGGTCTCTCTATTAGTGGCCAAAGTGTAACCACCATTGCTGAAGCATTGCCTTTTAAGTTCCTCGGTAGAAAGATTGATTACAAAGGACGCACTCCATCCCTTGAGGTAGTCGTCGATAACTTCATAAATGACCTTAATAAGGTAGACCAACAGCCCATTAACAATATAAAAAAAGCGTGGGTCTATGACAACTATCTCACTTCACGTCTGACTTGGCCATTCCTCGTTTATGATATTGGTAGAACCCATCTGGCAAAACTAGATGCAAATGTCATAAAAACATTGAAGTCTTGGTTTGGTCTAGCACTCTCGGCTGACCCTTCAACTCTATTCAGAGATTACAATAATTTTGGGTTAAAACTAAAAAGGCCATCGGAACTCTATAAACACCTCAGGGTTACCAGAACGCACATTCTAGTAAAGTCCCAGGACGAACTAGTTGCATCACTTCCTAAAGACGAGGGTGCCGGAAAACTTGACTCTAGGCTTCAATTTTACAAACAATTTATGGCAGGGGCTCAGGTAAACAGAACCGGGTTGGGTGCAAGACGTAAAAAGGAAGACCAAGACATAATAAAATCTTTTCTTAAACAAGATGAGGACGACAACTACAAAGTGCATGCCATGAACCTAGAAATGCAAAACGAGTGGTTAAACTTAGGCGAGTTCTGCATCCCTCTGGCTCTGAAGTGGCGCGCCTTGCTGTACGATTGGTCTCCTGCCTTATTGAAATTTTATCTTAATGCCTTTCAACTGACTCTCCCAGATCAGAGTAACCTCGTAAGATGGGGAAAAGCCTCGGAAAAATCTTGCTATACCTGTGGTGAGGCAGTGGGCACTGCAAGGCACTTATTGGTAGGATGCAAGGTGCTCCTGGACAGGGGTCTTTACTCACGCCGCCACGACAGAGTACTAGAAATCATACGTGAAGCTATAAGCCTTTCAGTAGCTAGAGCCCAAAAAGGGTTGACGACGAATAAAAGACAAACTAACTTCGTTAAAGCAGGCTCAAGTACAAATTCCACCAGCAAGCCTTATTCAATTCTGGGCTCTGCTCCTGATTGGACGATATTAATGGACACGTATGAAAAGCACTATAAAATCCCGGACGACTTAGCTATTACGACATCTAGACCGGACATATTTCTTTTTTCCAAACAAATTAAACGTATAGTACTTGTTGAGCTTACAGTGCCGTGGGAAACAAACATCCCTAAAGACCATGTATTCAAAGTGAATAAATATTATGACCTTACTAATGAACTGACCAAAAATGGCTATGTGGTTAGGTTTTCGTGCCGGTGTCTCAACAGATTCAGCTATTTTCAGCTTGAAGAATACCGTTAGGTACTACACTAGCAGGAAAACTAGCGTTTACGCTTGTTTTCTGGACCTGAGTCGAGCTTTTGATCTGGTGAATTACGATTTGCTATGGTCAAAGCTACGTAAGCATAATGTACAGGAAAACATCATTGAATTGTTGAGATATTGGTATGGGAACCAAAGCAATAGTGTAAAGTGGGGTGACACATTTTCCAGTGATTATAGGTTGGAATGTGGTGTTCGCCAGGGTGGATTGACATCGCCGGATCTTTTCAATATCTACGTTAATGACTTGATTGAGGAGCTAAGAGGCACCAAGATAGGTTGTCATGTTGGCGGGATTTGTGTTAACAATCTGAGTTACGCCGATGATATGGTGCTTCTTAGTCCCTCTATTAGGGGTTTACGGAAACTGCTCGGTATATGTGAAAAATATGTTGCTAGTCATGGCCTTAAATATAATGTTTCCAAAACCGAAGCAATGGTGTTTAGGTATGGAAAGGGTCCGGACAATGTCCCTCCACTATATATTGATGATGTAGCAGTGCGAAGAGTGTCGACATTCAGGTACCTCGGGCATTTGCTTACGGAGACCGGTAGTGACGACAGCGACATTGAGCGTGAGAGGCGGGCGCTTGCTGTACGGAGCAACATGATCGCTAGAAGATTTTTCCGCTGCAGCGAGCAAGTCAAAAAGACGCTATTTACTTCGTACTGTCAAAATCTATATACTTGTCAGCTGTGGTTTAACTACACGAGACGCACTTATAGCGCCATTAGGGTGCAGTATAACGATGCGTACCGCATCCTAATGAAGCTACCACGTTTTTGCAGTGCGTCGAACATGTTCGCCAACGCTAGAATTCCGGATTTCTTTGCGGTGATACGTGCAAGAATCGCCTCTTTTTGGGAGCGCTTACGTAAGAGTTCCAACGAAATCCTCAGAGCAATGCATGCGCACCTGGATGTCGATATCTTCCGGCACTGGTTAAAGCAGCATCGCAGTGCGAATCGGAAGTAAATGTAATTTAAGTTTTGCTTTTAAATGTTTTAATTACCTAGTTTTAAATTTTAAAATTTTAATAGATTTAATGATTTTATGTTACAATGAATTTATTATTATTATTATTATCTTATTAATTATTATTGCTATTTTAATTGTATCTTTTGTAATAGTTTTTTAAATTCAAATTTTTTGTATATGGGTTATGACAATGCCTGAAATAAAGATTATTATTATTATTATTATTATTATTATTATTATTTATACGCGGTAGAAGTGGGTGCGAGGGGTATACCAGCGAAGTCTCTCTACAACCTGCTAAAAGACCTTGGCCTTACTAGAAGTGCAATAAGCTCCATATTGGAACGAGTGTCCAAAGCTGCTCTAGTAGGGTCCTTCCGAATTTGGCTAGGCAGGGAGAATAACTTGAACAGAGGAGGTGAGTGTTGACGCGCGTCACTAAGGGTACCCTTAAACCTACACCCGAGTCACAAGTCTCGGGCTCTGTTCGGAGTTATTCTCTCGGCCACGCGATGGACCCGGCACCCGCACGGTGAATCCATGGAATGCTAAGATATTCGTCTCAACCCCCCATAATTGGGCTATAATTTGGCGTTGACATATATTATAATATAATATACAAGAATTGCTCATTCATAGATATTCAGTTAATTCTGTGCCCATACTAACAGGTAACAATAATATCTACGGAACACCTACCCCTTGCTTCTTTTACAGCTGACCGCTCTCATACCGTGTGAACGATCTTAACACATTGTAATAAGATACGTAATTGGGTGTGAAGGATAACATTTAATTTAATTACCCAAATAGAAAGCGTAAAGATGGCCGCCGGTAGCCATCGCTGATAAAAGGGAAGCGATATTTAAACCAGCCAGATAAATAACAATCGAGTTTTGTATCTTTGGTTACATTTTAAAATTCATGTCAATTTAAACCATAGATCTGAGTTTTTTACGATTTTTATTGATTGAAAGCAGGAGTGGTATTTTAGTTCTTGTCTGGAATCAGACAAGGTGGTAAGTGATTAGGAGTAGGAAGGAACCCACACCCCTTTCGGTTTCTACATGACATCGTATTAGAATGCTAAATCGCTTGGCGGCACGTCTTTGTCGGTACGGTGATAACTAGCCACTACCGAGCCGCCCACCAGCCAAAATTTATTATAATTATTATTTCAGGTTAGTTAATATAAATTTAATAATTACTTTAAAACTGAATTTACAAAATATTTCGTAAATATTTACTTATCTTATTTATCACTTAGGTACTAGCGGACGTCTACGACTGCGCAACTAAATCTATTCTTCTGTAGGCACTCAGATAGAAAAATACCATCAAGAATCTTCTATTATTGATGTGATTGATTGATTTCTACTGGTCACCACCACAACTTGTAAAAAAGCTCAAGTTACTAGAGCTAAACAGTTATTCTTTCGTTTCGTAAGATTTGGATTTTTTTTTATTTTGATGTTGTTTTATTAAATTTTATTTTTATTGTGTTTCTTTATTTCTGTTGTTTTTGTAATTATATAAAATTAGTGTCAAGTTTGTAACCTGGAAAGATGAATTGGGAAACTGTAATGTCTCTCCGGGTTTAGTTAATAATAATAAATAAATTGTTTGTCACCTGCCACCTGTCTGACAAACAACATCAAAAATATTAAAATAATTACAAATATGTAAATAATCAATAAAAATATCAAAGTAATAGCTTAAAATGCACGCAAAATTAAACAAATAATAATGAAAACATAAAAATGAGACGTGGTGGCGGCCAATCGAAAAGCGCACAAACAACACCAAGAACATTGTCGTCGTCGTCGCCGCCGTCGAACGAATATGGTACCCCGCCATCATCCGCGAGGGATGTGACGCCCTCTCCACCTCGGAGGACACATCGGGGCGTCACCACACGGCACAAAACGACGACGGACGGACCACCAGCGAGCTTGGGGCTACAGGAGCCGATGGCCCCCGCGAATGCTCCCGCTGCCGGTGGTATAGTGCGCCGCATGAGATGGTCTCAAAAAATGAATGAGAGTGTCATGCGTGCGTACTACGGGGCGACAGAGGGGGGAACTAACCTCACTGCGTACCGTTCAAGAATGCTGTCTCTGAATCAGGCGCTCGAACCAACAATGACCGTGACTGCACAGCGATTGGCGGATCAAGTACGGGCCATCGAGCGACGTCATCTGCTGGATGAGGCTCTACTTGAACGGCTGCGTTCAACTCTACCACAGGTTAATACCACTTGTAACTTACCTCCGCATTCAATACCAACAGCATTGCAAATTAACATCCAAGAGGAGTTACAGAGTGGTATCGATCTGACAGTAAGTAACCAGGATGATGAGCAACTGAGGAGAACTTTGGAGGATGCGATTCTGATGTACAGGTATATGCCTCTTAATTTAAGACCACGTTTGCCTCGGTTACCTATACATAGACGAAATATGGCATTAGTGGGAGTTCTAGACCAGATATTAGGTAATTACCTTTTAACATCTAAGGACCTAAGTGATACGCATTCGATCCTATACTGTGGAGCCGTTGCGGCGTGTCGAATCGCGGGAGTTAGATTCCCTGAACCACGCACGGCCCCGCAGAGAACGGGTCAAGCTCCAGCTTGGCAGACCAGAATCGAAAGGCGTATCACACTGGCTAGAACTCTCATTGCTAAGCTAATCTGCTTTAAGGAGGGCAATAACCGCCCTAGGGTCATGCGATTCGTGAACCAGGCTTTTGCTGGGACTGATACACGTCCGTCCCAGTACTTGGACTGTGTCACGGAACGCATCGACTTCTTGAAGCAGAAAATCTATGCATGGGCAAAACGTATCAGGCGTTATAAAGAGCGCAATGACCGATACTATCAGAATCGGATCTTTCAAAGTGACCAACGGAAAGTATATAGGAACTGGGAGCAATCTAGTGTTTGTGTGAGTAATGGAGAGTTTCCAACTTCTGATGCTATGTCAGATTTCTGGCGTAGCATCTAGTCGGCCCCCATTGATCACACAACCGGCGTTTGGATGAGTATTGTCAAGGAGAAATGCGCGACGGTAGAACAAATGGTTCCAATAACCATAACTGCGGAAGACGTAGGTTGTGCAATTCGGCCGGCTTCCAACTGGAAATGTCCAGGTCCGGATGGATTGCACAACTTCTGGTTGAAATGGTTCCGTAGTGCGCATTCAATCTTGGCAATGCAATTCCAAAGCGCCGTTGACATTGGATCGCTACCGACATTCTTAACAACTGGTGTCTCGTTCCTATTATACAAATCCGGAAGTACCACGGATCCCAAAAACTACCGACCGATTACATGCTTACCTACCATCTATAAGCTCCTTACATCCATTTTGACTAGAAAAATAACAATGCATATTAATGCAAATAATATTTTGGCCCCAACTCAGAATGGATGCAAGGCCCGGTCTCGTGGTACGAAGGAACTGCTCCTCATTGACACTGCTATTTGCCAGCAGGTTCGGCGAAACAGAAAAAATCTCACAGCTGCTTGGATTGACTATAAGAAGGCCTATGATTCAGTGCCTCATTCATGGCTCATGGAAGTCATGCGGTTGTACAAGGTCGATGCAACCCTATGCTCTTTTCTCGAGTCGTGCATGAGTCAATGGATGACAGTCCTTAATCATCCAGGCATCTCTGAGAGTTCTGAATTGACAGAACCGATAGGGATTAGGCGGGGTATTTTCCAGGGCGATAGTTTGAGCCCTTTATGGTTTTGCCTAGCTCTTAATCCTCTCAGTACTTTGCTGATGGATTCAGGGCTAGGCTTTCGCCTTCGCAGGGGTGGTGAGCTCATATCTCACTTGCTTTATATGGATGACCTCAAACTGTATGCATCAAAGCGTTCAGACCTTGTGTCATTGTTGAATATCACTCAAACCTTTATCAGTGACATAAGGATGGAATTTGGTGTAGACAAGTGTGCGGTAATCAATATCGAGCGAGGTAGAGTTGTGAGCTCTGAGAATATAGTACTTTCAGAAACTATTATTCTCAAATCACTTTGCGAAGGGGAGACCTATAAATACCTTGGAATGTCAGAAGCACTCGGTATTGAGGTAGGGAATATGAAACAACTAGTGCAGGAACGCTTCTTTGACCGCCTGAAAAAAGTCCTAAAAAGTCTTTTATCAGGTGGTAATAAGGTGCGTGCCTACAATAGCTGGGTCATGCCCTTACTCATATACTCTTTTGGCATTCTAAAGTGGACTCAAACTGAACTGGGCTCCCTGGACTGTAAAGTCCGCAAACTGCTGACGTCATATCGAATGCACCATCCACGTTCATCTGTAATGAGATTGTACCTCCAACGCAAGTGTGGAGGACGTGGTTTCTTGAACGCCAAGAACCTCCATAATCGTGAAGTGTGCAATCTCAGAGATTATTTTCTCAAGATAAATGTGGGTATGCATAAGGATGTCGTTGCAGTGGACAAGGGTTTTACCCTACTATCCCTTGGCAAAAAGAACTGGCGTAAGCCTAAAGTAATTAGTAACTCAGATCGTGTGGCGATATGGAAGAGTAAGGAGTTGCATGGACGTTTCTACAAGGCCCTCACGGGGCCGGATGTAGATCAAATAACATCAGTATCTTGGTTGCAATTCGGTGACCTCTTTGGGGAAACCGAGGGTTTTGTCTGTGCAATTATGGACGAGGTTATCAAGACGAGAAACTACCGGAAACATATTATGAAAGATGGCACTCTAGACATATGTCGAGCGTGTCATCAGCCTGGGGAATCCCTCAGACATATAGTTTCCGGGTGTTCTCATCTTACTAATGGCGAATACTTGCACAGACATAATCAAGTAGCCAAGATAATCCACCAACAACTTGCTCTTCAGTATGGCCTTGTCGATTTTGAGGTGCCTTACTATAGGTACGACCCAACGTCAGTTCTTGAAAATAGCAGTGCGTTGCTCTACTGGGATCGAACAATTATCACTGATAGGTATATTGTAGCCAATAGGCCTGATATAGTGATAATTGATCGATTAACGCGCCGTGCAATGATTGTTGATATTACTGTTCCACATGACGATAATCTGGTGAAAGCTGAAAAGGAAAAAGTATCAAAATACTTGGACCTTGCTCATGAGATTACCGCCATGTGGAATGTTGATTCAACAATGATTGTTCCTATAGTCGTTTCAGTCAACGGTCTTATAGCGAAAAGCTTTGACGAACATCTTAAAAAGCTTTCGCTTAATTGTTGGATCAAGGGTCGGATACAGAAGGCAGTAATTCTTGAAACGGCGCGCATTGTGAGGAGGTTCCTCACTCTGGAGCCCTGACCACCGGTTGCTTGGACCCCCGGGCCCCGCAGCAGGCGGAATAATTTTTTTATAAATTTTTAATAGTGTTTTATTTTTTTATAATTTTAGAAGCATTGTTAAAAATTTTTAAAATAATTGTAAATAAATAAATGAGTGTATAATAATAAATAAATAAATAATAAACAAACGTGTACAATATTCCAACAAGTTGTGAAGTGGCTTATATTTTTTTTAACTTTTATGGAAAACACTCGAGATACTTTAAATTATTATTAGTAAAGCCTTATATATCGTAGTCAGGTTAAAAGGAAATTACGAAAAAGCTTGATTTAAAAATAAGCGGTAATTCGGAGTTGTAGTTTAAATGTATCAAAATGCAAATTCGGGATTCCTGGCGTAGCGCGCGAACCTCTGCAATGCAGCCTCCGAAGTGTCAGCAAGGTGCCGAAAACGAATAATTCTACTGCTGTGAGACTCTATTGTTCTGACTTCAGAATCGAACAATAATTTAGATTTAGTGCTTTGTTGATATTGTTATTAGGTGCATGTGTTATTAATAATTGTATTTTTAAACGGGGTTTTACTCTAATACAATTTTTTTTTTATCGACTACAAGTTGGCCCTTGACTGCTATCACACCTGATGTTAAGTGATGATGCAGTCTAAGATGGAAGCGGGCTAACTTGTTAGGAATGGGACGAAAATCCACACCCCTTTCGGTTTCTACACGACATCGTGCCGGAACGCTAAATCGCTTGGCAATACGTCTTTGTCGGTAGGGTGGTAACTAGCCACGGCGAAAGCCTCCCACCAGCCAGACCAAGACAAATTAAGGAAAATCTCAATCTGCCCCGCCGGGAATCGAACCCAGGACCTCCGTCTTATAAATCCACCGCGCATACCACTACGCCACGGAGGTCGTCTAATACAAATAATAAAAAATTGTAGAGCAATAAATACTTTAATCTGCCGCCAAATAGTATTCTGCCGATGTGATTACAGGCATATCAGACCTAAGACTTATGTATCAGACTTTAAGCCTTAGCCTTACTGCTTCGGATCACGAGGTCTTGAATATTCATTACAGGTCTATATTATTGAGTTTTTGACGTGAAAACGTCTTATAATTCGATAGAGCCGGCTGCACGCACGAAAAAACATGACTCATGCGTTACCTCGCTTTGAGGCGTTCCATGTAAGGCTTGAAGTGCAAGCGAGAGCGCAGAACGAGCGACAAAGATGCACAATCGGCCTTTGCGTTCGGCAGCGTTCGACATCCGTCTATTAAATATATTAATTTTAAATTAAAAATTAATATATTTATTATAAATTTAAAACATAAATTTATAAAATCAAAATCAATTATTTTATTAATTTAAATTAATATTTATAAAAATATACTTAAATTAAAAATTTTAATAACCAATTAAATGCTACCATTCCATCAGTATTTTCTTAAGACCTTGTCACGTTCAACTATCGTCAGTAAACCCACTTTACAGACAACCAATTTTTCTTCCTTTCAACAGTTTCTTCATTCCGTTCTTGCAGTTACATCCCTGTGCCTAGAAGAGTACATTAAGTCGTATCATTATCATTGACATCTGATTATCATCGTATCAAAACTTGAACATTATTATTCTAAGCCCACCAACCTGCATTGCAACGGCGTCCTGTGTCAACACTCCATATGCCCTCCTGGACTTTAATATTTCTTTCTATATACCTACTGCAAACGTAATACATATATATTGTTAACCTTACAACTACATGTGTAAGCCAAGCGGACTTCCCATAATAGATTGATATCTTCCTACACACAATAGTGATTGTCAAAATAAAAGAACGGCCACTTGACTTTCATTAGAAAGCAAAACACGTGAAACGTAAACAGTATCAATTTCACTATCAAGAGCCCGCGACCTCGCCTTACATGCTAGAGTGATGGTCAAGTCGAAACCAATTCAAATAGAAAGCACCTCAAGGTGGAACAAAAAATAAATATAACCACTCAAGGGCGAGTTATGTCCGCAAGCGAGGGGTTCTGTAGGTAACATTCTGTATTCGGTGACGATTTCAAGTGATTGCCGTCCATCCACCCATATTCATTAGCAGCACTATAAAATTTAAAATTCTTACAGTATCACCATTACTTGAAATAATAGTTTAAACAGTGCTAGTAAACAAAGTCTATCTGAAATAAATGATTATGACTTTAAATTTGACTAGCCAAATTCAGTCCTTAAATGATATTATTAGCAATAATAATTATGTAATTGTTGTTATTTATCTTATACAGATGTTTAAGCTTGATTTATGGTTTATCTCATACTTTGGTAAGGAACCCTAAATACAAACGTATCGCATTGCAGTCTTTACGATTCTGTTCACATAAACCGTGTAAGTGATACTTGTCAAATCGTGCCAGAAAGAAATAGCATTATTTTAGAGCGAGACCGAAAACCATCATATCCGATTATCGTCTGTGTAGGTAGATTGAAATATGATACGATTTTTAATTTAATATGCGAATACAGTCAATTCCCATTGGTATATAATATTCATATGATTTTAGAAATCTTAACTGCTACTTCAGATTAATTACTATATCAATTAAAGCTAAACTCGATGTAGAACTTTTATTAATAAACAAATTACCAATGAAGGTCTAAATCCTTAGAAGATATAATCCTTAAGGTCAATAAAACCTTCAAAAGGCACTAAAAAGTAAAAAATAATTGCATCAGTTACTTACTATAATTTACTTAAACCTATCTAAAAAGTAGGTGCCGTCCAAGCCAAGGATTATTTAACGAATTAGCAAAGCACTTTGTGGGTAACGACCTTAAAGTAGAAAGCCTTTGTGACTCCGACTTAATGCATATAGATAGATAAGGCGGTCCCAAAAGAAAATGAGAGTTGATTCAATGGCAAATACTTATGTACTGTCAAATAATTTTACGGTATGATGCTGGGTAGAAAGTAGACTGAAATAAGTAAATAGTTAAAAAAACGAATTATATCCTTTAGAATCATAAAATTAACTAAAACTTAAACTATAGCGTAAATTACAAAATCATAGTGAGGAGTTAAACTTGGCCGATAGACAAAAAAAACTGCCATTTATCCATCATGTACAACAAAAATCACACCCAAATATAATCGATAGAACAAACATTTCGATCAAGCTGATGTACAGTTACAAACAAAGTGCAAACAATAATAAACAACGTCAAATCATAAATTAAACTCCCGATGTCGTGCCGGAAACGCACCGACGCGAGCTAACCCAATTTTTTGTCCAAAATCCGTCCATAAATACACTTATACTGTAGCAGAAAGCAGATGCATTCAGTTATCGTCCGGCAAATAAATCGAACCTGTCGGATATACCATCCTGCGGAGTCATTTGTTGTTGGTTAGAGATTTTTTAACCGACGAAAAAAACGGAGGAGGTTCTCAATTCGACACGTATATTTTTTTTTTTTTTATATGTATGACCACTCATAACTTTTTACAGTATTGTCCGATTTTGATAATTCTTTTTTTATTAGAAAGGGCATACATCCAAGGTGGTCCCATTGTCCACGTGTTAGGATCTAATGATGATATCCTGGGGAAATTGAAGGAACTCTTCAAATTTTGGAGGCACGCTTACAGCGATTTTGGTTTTTGTCTCAGTATCAGTAGCTTTTTGGCTACTAGTGCCGTATAATATGCTATGACAGTATAGCACCAGTACGTTACGTGGCGATAAATCACTAAAAAGTAAGAAATAAAATTTTTTAACAAAAAATAGAACCGACTCAAAGCGCACTAAAAAGTAAAAAATAACTGTGATATTTAGTTGCTTTAATTTACATAAACATATCTAGCAGTCGATGCCAGCCAAGGTTGTTCGATTTTGATAATTCTTCCAAGGTGGTCCCATTGTCACCATGTTAGGATCTAATGATGATATCGTGGGAAAATTGAAGGAACTCTTCAAATTTTATAGGCACACTTGCAGCGATTTCGGTTTTAGTGTAAGTATGGGTAGCTTTTTGGCTACAAGTGCCATATTATACTATGACAGTATAGTACGAGTACGTTACGTGGCAATAAATCACTAAAAAGTAAGAAATAAAATTTTTTAACAAAAAATAGAACCGACTCAAAGCGCACTAAAAAGTAAAAAATAACTGTGATATTTAGTTGCTTTAATTTACATAAACATATCTAGCAGTCGATGCCAGCCAAGGTTTCTACTTTCAAGGACGTTACCTAGAACCCACAAACTTCTTTACTACGTAAAATAAATGTTCCTTAAACTTGCTGGCACCGACTTCATAGATATGCTTAAGTAAATTAAAGCAACTAAATGACACAGTTATTTTTTACTTTTTAGTGCGCTTTGAGTCGGTTCTATTTTTTGTTAAAAAATTTTATATATTTTTTTATTCTTATAAACTGTTATATAATTTATCTCGGTGTATAAGAATCAAAAATGTTAATTATAATAATATTTATTTGGTAAGCTACACATATTTTTTTAACTCAAACCTTTTGAGTTATTTTTAATTCGATTTTATATTGACGGCCTTCGTGGCGCAGTGGTATGCGCGGTGGATTTATAAGACGGAGGTCCTGGGTTCGATTCCCGGTGGGGCAGATTGAGATTTTTCTTAATTTGTCTTGGTCTGGCTAGTGGGAAGCTTTCGCCGTGGCTAGTTACCACCCTACCGACAAAGACGTACCGCCAAGCGATTTAGCGTTCCGGTACGATGCCATGTAGAAACCGATGATGGAAATAGAAACGAACCGAAGATGTGGAATTTCATCCTACTCCTAACAAGTTAGCCCGCTTCCATCTTAGATTGCATCATCACTTAACATCAGGTGTGTGCAGTCAAGGGCCAACTTGTAGTTGATAAAAAAAAAAGATTAAAAAAAAAAGTACTAGAAATTAGCTGAATAAGGAAATATTTCAATAACAGCCTAATAAAGGCTCAATACAGAGCTAGGTCTACCTGCTTGTAGGAGAGGTTATATGAAGCTTCGACCCTCCTCACTGCTCCAATGCGGGAAGCGATCTTCTTGTATGAACTCTAAATTCGTCACGTGATAGTACTGCAATTGTGATTCATACAAATTGAAATGTAATGATTTGAAAATAAAAGGCACGGCTACATAATATCATAATAATTATTATTTAATTTACCTTTTTAGACGATAAATACTTTTAATATAAATTAAACTAAGTTTTACTTTAATTAAACAGCTTTGTGTATCAGCGATTTTCAAGAATCCTGGAATAATTGATAACATCTATTTAGGCTCCAAACATTATCAAAGCTACCAAACTATACAGTCTTTATTTAAATGACCTTAATTTGTTAAAAAATTGCAAACAGTTTATGCTATAGAGCTTTCCAAAGAATACATACATCCACTCAAAGATATAACCCTCTTTCAACAGTCGGTTAAAGAATAAAATAATTTGCCAATAGAACATACTCGTAAAATAGACATAAATTCTTATCTACTTACGAAATTGTATTTGTAGGCGAAGCATATTCATAAAAACCGTTATAAAACTTTACAGCTGAGATTTTGTTATGGTTATCTTAGGAATCAATCTTGTGACCTTGACGGTATGAGTCAATAGGGACGCTGGAATAGTCGAAGAACCAACGGCTTAATATTGTTTACGTTTTGTTTATCTTCACAAAGTGGCATACACAGAGTGGCATAGCGTGCGTCTTTAAGGTTGGCTACTTATCTAATTTTATGAAGTAAAGATAATAAAGATAAAGATAAAGATTTTTAATTTGCTTAAATATGGGTTTAAAAATATAGGTACATTATTTCAATATTGGTTCCGACATATTTTGCCATTCTGGCGTGCAAATATACAGTATTAATATAAAATATTACAATTATTATCACTTAATCTTATTAAATAATTAAATACAATGTCATAAAACTTGGTCATATTAAATAATTAAATACAATGTCAAAAAAAATATAATAATAAGAATAATAACAATAATAGAATTAAGAATTAAATTTAATATATTCATTAATCTTATAGAAATTCTTATCTAGAAGCCATTTATTTAGCTCTTTTTTAAAACTCTGGAGAGGCATTGCCTGTCACTTGCATGGTAAATTATTAAAAGCTATAATTGCCATAAAGAAAGCATTCTTTTTAAATATGTTTAAAGTACATTTAGGTATGCAAATTTTATTGGGGAATCTTTGATTATTGTCACTTTTGCGCTCAAAATATTTGGGATATTATTTGACAAGAATACAAATTTCTCTAATATACATACTAGGCAGCGGTAAGATGCTTGAAAAGTGGTCTACAACTCACAAGGGGACCCACACGAAATATAGCCCGAACACATTTTTTTTGAGCCCTAAAAGCTCTGTCAATATCCACAGAATTACCCCAGATAGGAAGACCATAAGTGAGCACTGATGCTACGTAACCGTGATAAGCAGTTATTGCTGCTTCTTTGGATAAATATCTCACTATTCAAAAATCTAAGTTAACCCGCTTATATGATGCCGATTTTTGCCGTCTAAAAAATATACTAGTTCGAAGGCAACAACTCGCAACAAATCCGTCATGTATTATTGCGAAGTTTGTTCTGTAGAATCACTCGCATCAAAAGTGGGTTTTCTTTCGGGCTTTGTCGCTTGGATTCTTCACGTCGATTTTTGCCGTAAATAGCAAAATATAAATTTTGAACTATTTATAAAGCGTATATAATACCTGCTTCTATCGAATGCACTTAGAATTACGTGGACATAATTATATTGCATAAAAAAGCTCAAATGTTATGTTGTGTAATGCTAATACCGCTCCTAGACTATAGTCTAACATGTGGTTAACAAGCGGCGGGAGATAAACAAACAAGAATCTATTTCTCCGTTTCGTAAAGCGGTTTTGTAGTCGGCAACTCGTCGCCGATTCAGACGGCTGCGAAAACATACTCTGCAAACTTCTGGAACGTTTATACACTGTGTCTTTATATTAAAGTATGCTCTATCCCATCGTAAATATCGTTATATTTATAAATTGACATCATAATATCATTATCAGTCTATTTGAATGGTCTAATAAAGAACCAGGCCCTTTATTTGGAGGGTGTATTTTTGAGTCAGGGCTCCTCCTCCTTTGACATCTGATAGTGATCCTAATTAAGTAAATTAGGTATAGGCATATGTTTGGACAAAACAAGGACTTGGAGAAAACAAGGACTGGGAGACAGAGCGATATGCCTTGAGAGAGAGAAGCAGAGACAAAAGCCTGGGAGGCGGTAATAACCTTTTGCGAAGCAGTCATGTCAGAGAAGGAAGCCGCTGAGCGGAAGCGCGAGCGAAATGACCCAGCTCGAAGACGCAATCGCCCAAAAAGCCCGAAATGGCGAAGTTCTTTCTGTAGAATAGTCTCAGGCGTAGAGACATTTAGGTCGCGAGCTGTTATAGCGAGGGCTCTGGCAGCTTACTTCACCACCTTGAAAGCGACCACGGGCTAGACAACGGGTTACAATTCTCCCCGAGTAGAGCCTTTACAGGCAGTGTGCAAGGGAGGCACTGGTATTCGTTGGTTCGTCGTGATCCCAGAGTCTCCCCCATTATACGGAGATGGCCACCGAGGGGGTTTTAGTGGGTAAAAATCCCACATAACCTGACTTTTCCCTCTAAGGTTGGGTATCTTTCTAGAAGATTTCCCCCCCGTCACAAAAAAAAGGTATAGGCATATACCACGTTCTGTTATCGTAACAACTGTGTTTATATAACGATGCCTTGTAGTCAATAATTCCATATGGCTTCTGGGTTGGAATATGAAAATTTATCTTTTCTTTCGGAAATAATTCAGAGTGGGAAAAATTGTGTTGTTATACAACCATTGTTTGGAGAGCACGATAAGCCGTAGGACCTGGTCATGTTCATTTTTAACATCTGGTATTGATCATTACGTAGCTGAACTCTGTACTGGTACTCTGTAGTGGGTCTTTTAAATACGAATTTATGAGATTGTATTTTGAATGAGCGCAATGCGACTTTTTTACCCGACTGCGTCAGAAGGAGGGTTATGTTTTTCGAGCGTATGTATGTATGTACGTCCATTTCTTCGTCACGCGCTACAGCCTTAACGACTAAACGGATTTTATGAGGCGTCGTTGAATTTGTAAAAATTGTGGTAGTAACATAGGCTATATAAATTTTCAAAACGGCGGCTGTAAATGGGGGAAAAAAGGGGGGATGTGTGTATTTCTTTCTCTTATCTTAGCAATATGGGTATCAAATGAAAGGTCGTAAAAAACCCATTTCAAAAATATAAATATCATATCATGTTTATATTGCCGTTTTAACAAAAAATGGCAAAAAGTGTACCGTATCATTTCTATACCATAAACTAAAACAAAAAAGTCTCAAATAAAATTATTATTATAAAAACAAAAAACCCAACTGCATAGAAGTTATGAACTGAAAAGAGAAAAACAAGGATCACTATATCTATATAAAATTCTAAATACTTTATGGTGCTGCGGGCGGGGACAAACGTAGTTTTGGTAGATCTTTCTTTGCCCGCAGAAAATAAAGTATTTTGTCCCCGCTTGCATCACCATAAAGTATTTAGAATTTTATATAGATATAGTGATCCTTGTTTTTCTCTTTTCAGTTCATAACTTATATGCAGTGGGGTTTTATGTTTTTATAATAATAATTAATTAAAGTCCCCTAATACTTAGTTTCAAAAATAATGTAAGAATTTTCGTTTATGTCAATGAACCACGTTTGAAGAACGATTTTAGTCAGTAATATATCCCGACATATTTAAAATTGTTTACTCTCGGAAAAGAATAGTTACTGTCCTCCCACTCCATGCCGTATTTGTTTTAAACATCTGTTCATCTTCAAGTGGGAGTCGTAAAAACTGAGGGTTGTGCACAAAGAGCCCTTTGTTGTGTTTATCTATATCCATACTATATTATATTTATGCTATAGGTATGTATAGCTACCTCGCTTGTCTAGTGCATACACTATGCAGCTTCTAGTGATAAGGTCCTGGGTTTGAATCCTCGGTTGATCTTTTTTATTAAACGAGTTAACCATCTTGACTACTCGTATGTTTTAATGATGTTTAATAAATAATTAATAATCACAATAAACTTGTTTAACGCCCAAGTAGAGACGAATATCTTAGCATTCCATGGATTCACAGTGCGGGTGCCGGGTCCATCGCGTGGCTGAGAGAAAAACTCCGAACAGAGCCCGAGACTTGTGACACGGGTGTAGGTTTAAGGGTACCCTTAGTGACGCGCGTCAACACTCACCTCCTCTGTTCAAGTTGTTCTCCCTGCCCAGCCAAATTCGGAAGGACCCTACCCTACTAGAGCACCTTTGGACACTCGTTCCAATATGGAGCTTACTGCACTTCTAGTAAGGCCAAGGTCTTGTAGCAGGTTGTAGAGAGACTTCGCTGGTATACCTCTCACACCCACTTCTACCGCGTATAAATTAACCACATAGCCATTTTAGGTTAGTTCATCAGTAATGTATAACAATTAAAACAAATTTGAAACCGCTCAAACATTTCCTCCTTTACAAAATGCGTTATATTACAAATTATTATTTTGAAAAAACATACATTTTGCCACACATAGGACCTCCTCTTGTTTGGAAGTCGGTTAATAAACAGATCCTTCCTTATTTGTTGCATACAATGCGTGCCTCAAAGCCTTTTATGAAACGCCACTTTTGACTTGACCGCCGTGTTTTTATTGCCCGCGCAATAAATCGGATACGTAAAGTGCAACTTTGCCCACACGTGATCCATTGTGGGCGTTTGGCTATTTATAAACGAAGAGAGTAATTTTAAACGCCTACTATACTTGCATTTGTTAATGCAAAATTGTATTTAAATTAACTCTATGTTTGTTAAGGTCAAAGTATGAGTAAGTAATATTATTTCGACGACGCAAAGTGGCAATTTTGTTCAAATTAATTTCTATTTTTTCTCAAAACATGATATTACATTACATGATATTTTTATTAATTAAGTTATCCAAAAAAACATTTAAAGTTATTCTAATACATTCCTGCTGGGTAGAAAAGAAAACCCATAACCTCAACATAGGTCATTTTATTTTTAAAACAACACCCAGGAATCGAACCCAGGATTTAATAATCCATAGCTAAACAGATCAGAGTGCCGAGTGTGAGTTTGTTAACGAGCAACTGCGTAAAAACGTAACGCAAACTTATATGGAATTTTAGTCACGCCATCTAGTTATAACGAGAGTAAACGCTTTTTTTGCTATATAATTTGACGTTATGACTGACTACGTTTTTACGCAGTCGCTCGGTGAAAAACTCACACTTGCCCCACAAAGCTGAAGCAGCATATAAAACTGTAAAAAGTTTATTCACTCGTGTTAGTCATTTACTCAATGTGTTTACATTTCATGTTCTTAGCACTTAAAATTCAAAATTTGCGGCAAATTGTTTATCTGGCAACGTATAATTACCCTTTATTAAGCGTAAAATGACGCATTCGGCGCTGTTGCGTTTGTTTTGTTGTGTTTCAGATCACGTCTGTTTCGCGTTACGGAATTCCGCGAACAGAACTTAATCATGAGTCATCAAAGTCAAGGTTTGTGTCGGAATCATAAAGAGTTCATTTATTAACTTCAATACAAGTAATCAGGTAGTAAAGAGCTTTCCTAGTCATACCTACTGTAAGAATCAAGAGTCAAAACTAGAAATATTTAGAGATCTTTAAATCTGTACACTCGAATGACTTGAAGAATAGTTACGAGATGTAAACGCTATTAGACTAAGAACGGATTTCTAGATACTACGGAATTAACGCGGGTAGAAACGATTTATATACCTAGCTATTCTGTAGGTATATAGCTTTTTTTTATTGTCTATTTAGGACAAGAAACCTTCAGGACCTCTTGTCCTAGATAGACCTAGTCTTGGTCTGGTAGCAACATTCGTCTGTAAGGAAATTATGCAGTTGGCAAAAGGACAGTGTTGTGTTGATCCTGGTTGAACTAGCAACCTTGCAGATGAAATATTACTCTAAATAAGAAAGGATACTCTTTCAATACCAAAGAATGTAAAATTGCAATAGAAGATGCACCAGTTAACAAAATATGTACTGGCAAAATTAATGATCGATGATGTTACATAGCTTTTCATTTCTGTATAAATTGTTTTTAAGTGGTCAGCTTTTTCGAGGCATTTCCACACTCCTATCGGTTTCTACACGACATCGTACTGGAACGCTAAATCGCTTGGCGGTACGTCTTTGGCGGTAGGGTGGTAACTAGCCACGGCGAAAGCCTCGCCCCAGCTAGACCAAGACAAATTAAGAAAAATCTCAATCAGCCCCGCCGGGAATCGAACCCAGGACCTCCGTCTTATAAATCCACCGCACATACCACTGCGCCACGGAGGTCGTCACATATAAGGGACTTGAAGCTCAACCAACCATGATTCTGCAATATGGATTAAACTCATCATTTAAGGTGTTTATGTTTATAATTTTTAGCTGCTAATGATATAACACCGACAAATACTTAATTGTAGCATCTGAGATCTTCTTATACGAGAAAAGTGCATAGTGAATAATTATCTCACTGTCCGACTAAGCATCTCAAGACCTTAATGTTAATCACTGGAAAAATGAAGCAGACTTTGTCGCAGTAGGCATGAACTGGTCACGAAGACGCATCTACTGGCCACCTCATCTTGAAGCTGCCGCCACATAAACCTGTTGTGCACTATCTCGACATATGCGCGCAGTCGCATATCATAAGTGCATAACTCGAGCCGTGTTTCACCGCAAAAACATATTTTCAGTTCACCTTGTATTTCTATTATTACAAGATGTAGACATCGTGTAAGGGTGCGCTTTCACCCGAAATTTCTTTACGTTTCTCTCTTCACATGAATTTAGCATTTAAGATGTTTTGATTTTTATATCACGCTCAAGTAATGTTTTGTAAGGAGAAAAATTAAGATTAAATAAGAGAGTAAGTCTTTAGGAATTTTTTTTTATCGACTTACGTTACACCTGACGTTAAGTGATGATGCAATCTAAGATCGAAGCGGACTAACTTGTTAGCAGTAGGATGAAGCCGAATTAAGAAAAATCTGAATCCGCATCGCCAGGAATCGAACCTAGGACCTCCGTCTTATAAATCCACCGCGCATACCACTGCGCCACGGAGGTCGTCAAAAATAATAAAATAAAAACGCTTTTATTGATTCGGCTGCAATTTATAATTTACATAGATTATTACCTAAATTATTTAAGCATAAATTTAAAAAACATAAAATATGTTATTTAAACATTTCCCACGGTAACAAGTCAGACCGCGAGCACAGCTAGTTGTTAATAGGGGTTAAAGAATAAAATTGCCGTTTTATTGTAATAGGTACTTCGAATTGACATAGAACCTTCATGGTTCAAGATTTTAAAGTAATATTTTTTTCATACGGTACCTGTGTAGTTCTTCTTTTAAAAAATGTGCAACATTCGATTATCAACTTTCAGTTGTTTTTTTTTATTCAGCTTAGACACTAAAGATGGATACTTCGTGATTTTTGAATACGGATTCCGGCGCGGAACTAACGCGGCAGAAACAGCTCGCAATATTAATGTTGCGTTTGGTGAGGGGACTGCTAATGAACGCACTGTGCGATTTTGGTTTAAACACTTTTGTGATGGAAACTTCGATTTGAATTTGACAATTTTCTACGTGATAAAAAGTTTTCTTCTCAGGAGGCAGTGCAAAATGCTTTCACACAGTTTGTCGAATCTAGATCACCAGAGTTCTATCGCAAAAGCGTAAATGAGCTTCCTATTAGATAACAGCAATGTATAGATAATAATGGTAATTATTTTGATTAAATAAATAATATGTTAAATTAAAAAAAAAACGAATTTTCATTTTTCATTTTTCAGTCATCATCATCATCATCATTACAAGCCTGTAGACGTCCACTGTTGGACATAGGCCTTTTTTAGGGACTTCCAAACACAATGATCCCGAGCCGCCTGTTGCCAGCGGCTCCCTGCGACACGTTTAATGTCGTCAGTCCACCTGGTTGGGGGTCGACCAACGCTGCGCTTTCCGGTGCGGGGTCGCCAATCTACCACCTTGGGCCCCCAACGTCCATCAGCTGTTCGAACTACGTGCCCCGCCCATTGCCACTTCAGTTCTGCGACTCGCTGAGCTATGTCGGTTACTTTGGTTCTTCTGCGGATCTCCTCATTTCTGATTCGATCACGCAGAGATTCTCCGAGCATTGCCCTTTCCATCGCCCGCTGAGTGACTCTGAGCCTTCTTATGAAGCCCGCAGTCAGCGACCCAGATTCGGATCCGTAGGTCATCACTGGCAACACGCACTGTTCGAAGACTCTCGTCTTCAGGCACTGAGGAATTTTGGACGAAATCAGTACAAATCGGCAATTTCATAATGACATTAAGGAACGTATAGGCCAAGAACCATAGCACCAGAAACAGTTAAAATATAGAACCGAGGAAACCAGTGTCACTGCCAGGTCTTGCCTCGGCAAGGAAAGTTGCCTCGAAAACCCGTAAAGACCAAATGAACCACAAAGTAACACTAAAGAAACTACACCATGGATCGTTCTATCACAGATTCCGACTGAATTTGTTCGACTTGCAAAAGAACTGTCATCGATGTCTAATTGAGGAGTGTCAGAGATTCTAGCACTTGTGGCTGATTTGTTCCTTACATAATTAAGAAATAAATACACCAAAGTAGGCTTAGTAATTAACTGACGCACTTACACCAGAAGTCCAGAAAACACTTCAATCTTACTGGAAAAAAAACAACAATAGCGGTTCACGAAAAAAAAAGAAACTAGTGAAAACAGCCGCGAGCGCGAAAATAAATGAAAAAAAAAATTATACAAACATTTTCAGGGGCGTCCAATTTGCATTTTAATGGAGATCCACGCGTACGTAACAAGTTTAACTAATAGGCGTGAAATGAGAGAGGCGGAATGGGAGCGCAGATCGCGGGCGCCTGCTCCTGAACTATATACCCGGTCCGTTTGTCTTGGTAGAACGATGGCGATGAGAATGATGAATAAGTTTTAGTAATTAAGTAAGTGTATTCGTTGACTAACTTTAAAAAAAAACCCGTTACCGGGACGCCTAGCAGATGTAAAAAATTCCTATGTTATTATTCATAACTAACTGTGCCCAGCGGTTTCGCCCGTCCATCCGCCATTCCAACGGAATTTTAGGGGTTCCATTAGGGGTATCGGAAAATCCGTTATTATTGAGCGTTTACATCGCGAAATTAGTAACTATGGCAAATTTCATGTTAATGTAGTTTTCAACGTACAATACATAGGTCAGTGTTAAAAATGCTATAACATATCATAATATCAGCGGACGCCCGCGACTCTGTCCACGAAAAATTATATTTTGTGATAGTTAAAAAAAAGTAGCCTTTGTCTTTTCTTTGTCTCGTAACTATCTCTGCACCGAATTTCATTTAAATCGGTTCAGTAGTTTAGGCATGACTGAGTAACAAACAGACATTGTCACTTTCGCATTTAAAATGTTAGTATAGATTAACTCCTCGTTGATCTAGTGGTTAGCCTATGCGGCTTAGACCACGAGGTTCTGGGTTCGATTCCTGGGTCGGGTCACGGAATAATTCTGAACTTTTTCATTCTTCTATGAAATGTTCCGTATAAGCACCAAAGTCTGGAAGTTGGTGGTGTTACACCCCCGTGCCTCGGAGAGCACGTTAAGCCGCCGGTCCAGGTCACTGTTATCAACATCTAATGGTGATCGTTAATAAATGAAACATTATCACCCTAAGCATTGGAGCAGCGTGGTGGGTGTACGTTCCATATCCCCTCTCCTATAAGGAGGGAGGCCTGGCCCTGTAGTGGGCCGTTAATAGGCTGATAATGATGATGATGATAGATTAAGTCCATAGTTTAAAAAAAACACACCACCATAAGAATTGCATGAGTGATCTGAATCTACTTCATAAAAATAACGCAATATACAAAAGCTCAAAAAACATAACCCTTCATCTAAAATCCAGTAAATATAGTTCTCTGTATCGGATTCTTCAAGTCCATCAGCGCTTATTATAGTCCGCGAATAGACTTACTCCAAATATAGAAGCGTCCGGCTTGTTATCGGGAACGTGCGACTGCGACTGCCCTATCTACTTATGTTCTGTACACTGCCGCCACAGCCTAAGCACACAGTTCAACCACTCTTAAATAGCGTGAACCAAACTTTAAGTTAAACCCTATAGAAAAATGCTAATATAAGTGGGATTCTTCAATGAATTTAGCATTTGACCATCTTTAAACCAAATACAAGTTATATTGGAAGAATAATTTCGAATCCTCGAAGATCTTTTAAGGAGCAGACTTTAATTTAAGAGGTCTTGGATTTGAAACCTTACTTTTAGGTCTAAATAAAGATACGGTTATACTCATAGATGTACCGATAAGTTTTCCACAATATTTATCTCTCGTAGATACCACATTGTGTTGTTCCTTCCAATTGTTTTATTAAAAATTATTAAACTCTATAGTTTGTCATTTTTATGACAATAATGAGAAGTCATTTTCATGACTGCTACTTATAACAGATCTGCACTTGCCATCTGTTAGTACAAACTATTGTGACGTTGACGGCCTCGTACCTCAAAGCGCAGTGTTGATAGGACCACCACTGGATGGACTGAACTGCTACCTGTGCTTGCCACAAACGGCTTAATACAGTGGTGTTTGGAAGTCCCTAAAAAAATCCAGTTGTAGACGGCTATCGTTTGATGTGATGATGATTGTATCGTAATAAAAGAGCTTGAGTGATTGACTGCTCTGAATAGGCTGTGTCGCTATGGAAATGTTCATGTCGTATCCACGTCCCATATGCGTGGCCCAGTTAGGCAAAATGATGTGTTGTATGGAGTGTTAGCTGCTAGCTAGCTGTCGCTCATTTAGTGGGAAACTTGTACTGTTCTTGCTAAACTATTTTCTTTATTAGCATGTTATTTCTTTGATAGCTCCTAGATGACGCCTCCTAAGGCCGCCTATACTAAAGCCAAAATCGATTGGGAATGCTTGTCAACAAACAAATTTAAAATGAAGGTAGAAAATGCAACACATTTTATGCCTAATAAATTTAAAATTATGTTTTGTCATTTTAAAAAATCGTATTTAAAAGATATTGAATATATTAATTAGTTTTAAGCTTACTAATCTAATTTATTGTCATGAATTCGTCATTAAGTAGTTAATTAAAAAAAATAGGTGTAAAATGACTACTGATTTCTACCTTCATTTTTAATTTGTTTGTTGACAAGCATTCTCAATCGAGTTTGGCTTTAGTGTAGTATGCGATCGATATGCTTGTCAAAAGCGATAAATAGTCGCCTCTTATGGGTGCCCCAATGAGTCATGGGTGTTGATCTAAATGCAAAGGATCTTAGATAGAATACTGTCATCATTCGTGTATGAAAATTGGGCAAGATGAATTCGTATAAGTGAATATTACGATAAGACAACGCTCAGCCAAGACTAGTGCGGAAAAGGTCCAAAACGACGAAGACGACCTGAATTATGTAAAATTAAAATTATATAAAAAATACAATATTTGTACACATGTTTCTGTGCAAGACATTCGGATATCGGAGTGACCAACCAAACAAATATCAAAACCTGAATATTTTATAACCTATCAAAGAACCTAAAATATTCTGTGCAGTAGTAGAAACATTCAAATCAGTTTAGTTTGGGATATTACATCGTTTATGTACTTAATGTCCTTTATAATTTATTAAGTTACAAAGTAATTTATTTTAAAATAAGTAAATATTTAATATAA
This sequence comes from Mycalesis mineus, assembly GCA_034621355.1. Taxonomy (NCBI): domain Eukaryota; kingdom Metazoa; phylum Arthropoda; class Insecta; order Lepidoptera; family Nymphalidae; genus Mycalesis; species Mycalesis mineus. Next base: position 1,167,554 of record CM067886.1, read on the forward strand.
AATAAAACGTATAAAAATTATTTCGATCATGGAAATAAGTAAACAATAATAAGACGAAGATGTAAACATTTGTTAAGAAAAGAACTCGATACCTTAAATAACAGATTCAGCGAATTGGCTTCAAAGAAATTATTATATTTCTATTTTCCGCGAAAAACCTGGAATCATATTTAAACGAAGCCCCCGACCACATACAGACAGAGGTGCAAATGGAAATGGAAAACCAACTGACAACAAGTGACACAACTCAGAGAAGACCTAGCGACTACTCTCAAGATAGATTTAAAAAGGGTTCAAAAAAATCAAAATCATTTATTTCTACTCAGTTAGTTAATTATAAACATTTTTTAAATACCATGTGAGGGAAAAACGCAGTTGAATACTCTCTCTCTACCCTATTGAATACTTCCTAAGTTTAGTTAGGATTAAATAAAGAAGAAAAAGTTAATACATAGTTTACTCGTATAACTTATGTCCCTAGAAAGTCTTAGATTTAATGTATTCATTGACATTGAAATCTTAGATATACATTTGAAAAGACGTTGTTTAATCTGCAAACTTGCGCATTAACAGCAAGAATTGACAATTGAACGTAGGTTTTGCAACATACAAGATTTGCGATTCTTGGTATTAATTTTGATCAATTATATTATTATTTTTTACAAATTTTGAATATGTAAGAGTAAAAAGGGCATATTGTAATAAAAATCTTCAATTTTATTTGATGATTAATTTTAAATATTCTAGATGGCCTTGTAGAAAAAATAAATGCCAATTGGTCTTGTTCATTACCCGGATCTAGGTACAAAGAATTTGTGTAGCTCTTTGTCATTTGATGTGAACTGCACAGATGTGGATTATTCCCGGAATAAATATGGCAGCTGTGGAAACGCAGGAAATGCAAATTAGTTACCGAGAGCTTTAAGTGACAGATAGAAACAGGATCCCACTGAAAAAATGAAGATGACAGTTGTTACAGAATGGTTAGATGCGTTTTGAAAACACTTTCAGCCTGGGTTTTCTAGTTTTCTTCGGAACTTTACGAGAATAGGGTTATTTTGCCTTTTTTCTAGATTTTTGGGAATTTATGAAATGAAACATTTTCTGGTTTTATTCAATATCCTTTTGATATCAACGAGTGTGTATTAAGCTTCTTTTTAAGTTATACTTAAAAATCTGTTAAATTAATCTGATTATTTATTTTACTTCTTAGATTAGCGGTCATCTAAATATTTTAGGCGAATTCAGAAAGCTTAAAACATTTGACTCACTGCGTACGTCTAATATTGTCTTGCGGTCTTCGAAAACCATCAACAATATATAAAAGTGGACAGGATGTCAGCCTAAGGTATCATAGGTAGATAGGTAGGTAGATTGGGAGTCAGGCGGCACGAAAGATCCAAACACTCAATGGTTAAACTAAAAAATATAACCGACTCAAAACGCACTAAAAAGTAAAAAGTAACTGTGTCATTTAGTTGCTTTAATTTACTTAAGCCTATCTATGAAGTCGGTGCCAGCAAGTTAAAGGAACATTTATTTAATGTAGTAAAGAAGTTAGTCCTTAAAGTAGAAACCTTGGCTGGCACCGACTCCTAGATATGTTTATGTAAATTAAAGCAACTAAATGACACAGTTATTTTTTACTTTTTAGTGCGTTTTAAGTCGGTTCTATTTTTATTTGTTAAAAATTTTTATTTCTTACTTTTTAGTGATTTATTGCCACGTAACGTACTCGTACTATACTGTCATAATATATTATATGGCACTTATAGCCAAAAAGCTGCCGATACTTACACAAAAACCAAAATCGCTGCAAGTGTGCCTATAAAATTTGAAGAATTCCTTCAATTTTCCCATGATATCATCATCAGATCCTAACATGGTGACAATGGAACCACCTTGGAAGTGTGTCCTTTCTAATAAAAAAAGAATTATCAAAATCGCACAACTGTGTAAAAAGTTATGCGTGGTCATACATAAAAAAAAATATATATATATACGTGTCGAATTGAGAACCTCCTCCGTTTTTTTTGTCGGTTAAAAAGAGAACTTATATTTTACCCCTATATTATATAAGGTATATATGATAGCAACATTGAGTGATATCTTCAATCACGAGACACTTAGCTATACATGTATATGCTAACCTTAACGGAAGGGTAAGTATTTATAACTTACTCGTACGTTATTCACGATCAAGACTGTTGTTATTCCCAAAGCTAGATCAACGAGACAATTGATTACACATCACACGTTAAAACAAAGTTAAAAGAGATTAAAATATGAGCGGTACGTCGCTCGCCCACGGTCTAAATGGGACACAGCTCAAACAGAACGGGAATAAAAGCAAAAATAACTCCGGCCACGGGCGGGGACGAATTTATCGGGCCATTATACCCGGTGTCATACCGAGGTGGCTGTAATAACGTCGCCTCACAAATACTATAAATCGTCTCTCTGTTTCCATGTTTAGAAATCAAATCTTAAAATAAGAATGTATTCTTCTAGTATATGATAGCCTCAGACGGCCTCGTTGCTCCAGTGCTGAGCCCTTCGATCACGAGGTCCCGGGTTCGATCGATGGGCTGCGGAATATTTGTAATAATTTCTTTCCTGTAAGCAATTTACAGTAAAGAAAGAGTGGTATGCGCGGCGAATTTATAAGACGGAGGTCCTGGGTTCGATACCCGGCGGGGCAGATTGAGATTTTTCTTAATTTGTCTTGGTCTGGCTGGTGGGAGGCTTTCGCCGTGGCTAGTTACCACCCTATCGACAAAGACGTATCGCCAAGCGATTTAGCGTTCCGCTATGATGTCGTGTAGAAACCGAAAGGGGTGTGGATTTCATCCTATTCCTAACAAATTAGCCCGCTTCCATCTTAGATTGCATCATCACTTAACATCAGGTGTGATAGCATTCAAGGGCTAATTTGTAGTCGATAAAAATAAAAATCTTAGGCCGGAGTCGGGACGTTGTTAATGTTATACCCTCCGTGCCTCGAAGGACACATTAAGCATACGAGTACATACGGGTCACACACAGAACTTTTTTTAAAGTCAGTTAATAAATAATAATAAACTAGAGACAACTTCAAACCATAATATGAAAATACCTATTTTAATAAGGATTTATTTGAACTATTCGGTTTTAATATTGTATTTCAAAATAAACTTAATTTATGTAATGCTAAAAATATATCACTGAATCTAGTTCGCGTAGGCGCTTTTATTGTTGCAGTGCAAAAATAGACTTTAAAACTTTGACATAAAGTTGAGATTATGTTGAAATTTAAAACATCGGATTAAGTTACGTGTGTAATGCAGTTGTGAATAGCTCGCGATACTCCGTTATAGTTTAAGAGCTAGTAAATTATTGTGTTCAACTTATTTTAAATTTTGTAACACACATACGTACCTACGTAAGTGCGTGTAAACAACGGTGTTTTCATTTTAAAGGTGATGATTTTTCGTCAAAAGTGATACCTACCTGTAGGAGAATAAAAAGTCGTTAACTTACGTCTAGTGATTAACAAACCAAACAGGTTCAAGGGAGATAATAATGTTATTATTATATTTTCTCTCGTAGAATGAGAAGGTTTTTAAGCTTCAGACCATACTGCTACTACTACTTTAATGCATATTCGAAGGCGTACGAAGCAAAAAATACTCATGTCAATCAGTCACAGTCAAATCATTATTTTTTTTCTTCTAGTTTCTATCAGAGATCAGTCGATAGACCATAATCCGATCCATTATTATTATATTATATTTATATTATGTCTGTGTTTATATGTCGTTTCGGGTCTTGTACATCCAGCGATATAGCGTCCTTTCAGGATTAAGTGTATTACAATACTATGTTGGTCTTTGACCTCGTTCCAATATGGAGCTTACTGCACTTCTAGTAAGGCCAAGGTCTTTTAGCAGGTTGTACCCATCATCCATTTTGGTTATGTAACGTCCCAGTATTTATTCACTTTGAATTAAGTATATTACTATACGTTTGATTTGTTGGTAAAATTATAATCTTAATCAATATAGAATCAGACAGATGAAAATTTATATTTTGCAGTTATAATTTATTGCTACTAATTTTTTAACATTGACGCCATCACCTGCTCCTGGTCTACAAAACGTGGTCAATACAACATTAAATGGCTATTGAAAACAAGATATGGGATTACATTTGTAAACTTTGCGGCAGATGACACTTTTTATCTTGCAGTTTATTTAAGGATTACAATATAAATTTATTGCCTCTCATTTATTATTATTATGCAGATTTTATCATTGATACGGAGTTTTCCATTAATAGTTCCATTCAATTTAACGTCGTGCATTATAACTATGAGGTATTTATGCCCATACAAATTACTAAATCTGTTGTCCAGTAGGTACAAATTTTTGTAAGAAAACCATGTAGCTAAAGGAGAATGCCAGATCCTAACCCAGAAAGAACACAAATTGTAAATATACTAAAAATATCCTATTATTATATAAATGTTTTACAATAAGCCATTTGTACGGTTGAACCTCTGAATAAAATTCCGTTAAAAAAATAATTAAACTATTTGCTTTTAATTTACACTCTTTACCCAATTTTTAATCTTTATTGTTGCACTGGGTTCTAGCCTTTTGAATCGTTTTTATTGTGTTTTCATCAAATGTGGGCTTTAAAAGGCTAGTATCCAGAGGCGTTAAGCCTGTTTAAATTTAAAATGTATTTCATGAAGCTTTACGACTGTCATGTCAGTGTGACAACTATACGGAACAACAATACGGAAATGGACGATAACCAATTGTCGAATACTCCGAGTTCTAGAGCTATTAAATGTAATTTATATTAAATAGTAAAAAAATGCAATAAAATGATGTATAATACATTGTTGTACAATATGTTTTTACTAGTGGGTTAAAGTCCTATACATTGTCTGGCATTCTCCTTTTCATTTATAGCATGCTTATTAATGAATCCATCGATAAAATGCTAATTAATGTATCAGCTGGAATTTTTTGAATCATCAGGTAAAATTTATTTAAATTAACAAAATATTCGCCATATTTTTAAATACGAGCAATATTTTCCTTCTCATGCAATTAATCGTAAAGAATGTTAAAAGTGTTATTCTGATCTCGATGGTTTGTGGCCTATGTGACTTCAGTCACGAGGTTCTGGGTTCGAATCCCGAAATAGGTTGTGGAACAACTCTGAGATTTTCTTTCTTTTAGGAAATTTTCGGTCACTATTATAAACGTCTGATGATGATTGTTATGATATAAACATTATCACCATAAGCCCGCCAATCCGCATTGGAGCCGTGACAAGTGGGTTAACTCTCCATATTATCTCTGCTATAAGGAAGGAAGCCTGGCGTAGAGGGTGATAACTTCTGTCTTCGAAGTAGGTCGGTAGTCTAGCGGGTGTAATTAGAACCCAAGAAAATGACCTCTCGATTTTGAGCTCGGCACTTTGCCCATGATGACGCATGTTGGCCCTTGACTGCTATCACACCTGATGTTAAGTGATGATGCAGTCTAAGATGGAAGCGGGTTAACTTGTTAGGAGTGGGACGAAAATCCACACCTCTTTCGGTTTCTACACGACATCGTACCGGAACGCTAAATCGCTTGGCGATACGTCTTTGTCGGTAGGGTGGTAACTAGCCATGGTGAAAGCCTCCCACCAGCCAGACCAAGACAAATTAAGAAAAATCTCAATCTGACCCGCCGGGAATCGAACCCAGGACCTCCGTCTTATAAATCCACCGCGCCACGGAGGTCGTCAAAGAAAACTATTCATAATCAAATCAAAATCAAAAAACTATTCATAATCAAATACTATCCTGAAAAATCAAACTGAAATAAAATATATTGGAACTGTTATTAAATTTTCATACGTTTGTAACTGCAACTAAATATTTATTTAAGATTAATCAAAACAAACGTTTCATTCGCGACAATAATGACAAAATAAAATATATAACTTTATAAAATGTTTGTGACACTGACTTCGTAGCTACTGGGAAGTCTAGTCAAATTAGTTTCTAACTACACACATGCCAGTATTCGTATTGTACACCAAGAGCTAGAGACTTATTTTACATCGCACAATATCACTAACATGTTTAACAGTGACCGTTTCCGTGTCATATCAGGGAGACAGAATCAACCGGTAAGTGGCACAAGTATGCCTCTCTGACAGAGAGTTACATATTTGTACCTTTTGCCGTGGAGACCCTTGGGCCATGGAGTCGCAGTGCCAAAAAGTTCTTCCGTAACATTTCACCGCGCCTAATTGCCTCAACTGGTGACCGAAGGGCTGGCTCATTTTTTGCACAAAGGATTAGCCTGGCTATCCAACGCGGAAATGCAGCGAGTATTCTTGCCATCATTCCACGTGGGCATGATTTGTATAGTTATTAGGATAAGTTAGCTTAAGTTCCTTATTGTATTCTTTCTCAATAAAAAAAAATTAAGCAATATCTAGTTCAATTTGTTGGTGCTTTTTATATCCTTACTTTCTGCCCTATAAGATAAGAAATATGGCCCTGTAGTAGGCAGTCCAAAGAGATTGTTAATAAAGATGACAAAATTAAAAGCTTAATATAATGTGTGAACTGTACGAACATCTACCAATGATATACCTAATGACTGTTACCGACTTTACTGACTGACAGTTCTCATGGCTGAGTTCATACCATTAAATGGATTGCGTTGTGGTACACATGTAGCTATTATGATGCAGGCGTACATTAATATTTACCATAACTCACCCTCTAAATGGGTAAAACAGGTATTCCACATTTGTACAAAGCACCAAGATTGCATAGGCTTTTCGTTTTGGAAAACCGAATTCCACACGAATGAAGACGCGGGCGTCGGTTAGTATCTCCAATAAAGCGTGTTGTGATGAACCCAGTCGGCACTATTGCAGAAATAAACGCATTATCCGCACCCATTAAGACGTAATCCGTTTCCATACATGGGCGGCCATCGCTGCGTTTGCTCATTGTACACTGATTCCTGCCTTTGTTGACTTCAATCCACTCGCCACTGCGTAATGGGATCCCCGGGATACGTTTGCACTTTGTCTGTACGGTGTACTTGATATGTCGTTATATGTAACCTAAAGGTGTTTGTTGTGTTTCAAGCATAAATTAAAGTTTGTCTCATAATTTAACCCATTGACGATAAAACTATTAATTTTTTAAACAATTGGTTGTCTGAAAGTCCAAAACTATTAGAAAATACTGATCGATGTTAAAAAAAATTTGATTTTGAGGTTAAGTGAAATCATGATATAATCACCTTTATATATGAGATAAGCTTTAACTGCAAAAACCAGACATTAGAAAATTGGATTATATAATTACTTACTTACTTATTAGCATATACTAGCCTTGTGTTTGGATGAAAACCTAGATCAATAATGCGTTTCTGGGTGCTCAATAATGCGTTTCTGTGTGCTAATAATTCTTAACACTCTCACATATATCAACTTATACCCTTCAGATCACAACACAATACTGTTTTTGCTTGATGGCGGAAATAAGCATGGAAGCAATACTTACCGACGAAGCGCGCTATCATAAGAGTTCTAATGAAAAATTATTCTTAGTGGAGCTCTTATGTGACGTGAAAGTGTTGACGAAGATGTAAATTGTTGACTTCCATCTTCCTCAAAACTTTTGTCACGAGATTTTGCTAGAACGATTCTCCTTAACGTCTTGAGGGACAAAACGACACTGCGATGTCAAAATTTGATAATTCACAAATATATGAACAAACGTAAAAATCGTTCAGAGTTAGTGTAAACGGAAGACTTCTACTTCCTATATGGATGACTTGCAACTCGTGCCCCGTTTCCTGTGGTCAGTGCAAGTCAGCAAAGGGGTGAGATTAATTACTGCCATACTTAATACCTATTAGTGATCTTTTGTAGCTGCGCGAGTGTAGGGGCGTGGTGTGAATCATCCAGCAAATGGATATGTGATGGTTCACTAAAACTTTATCGTGTAAATAAATTCGAGTAAATCATTTGCTCCGTTCACTTTTATATCCCGATTTCGTTTTGTTTATGGCTCCGTGTACAGTGAATAGTTGATTTGGTTTGCTACTACCTGCGAAAAACTTACAATGCCGGTCAAGATACCCCACGACACGCTACGTCATCAAACATCAGCGACGGCCCTATTGGTATCTGCAATATTGCGCCGCTATCCCGTTCCGCCGCTGTGTGGTGAATATAATCCATACAGACATAGTCACGGGCGTCCTATAGTAACAACATAAATGTAGTTCCGTACAAATCTCGGTGTCCATTGAACAATTAAAGTGCTTCGCAGTCGCGCCGCAATCTGATTATACTGCGAGCGCGTTATAAAGTAATCTGACTGGAGTCTGCCCCGCTATACTTAGTGTTTATTGTGTTCAGACATTTGAACTTTCAGCACAGAAGCCATGCAGATATTATGTGTTGTAGTTTATAGTTATAATTATAATTGATTGACCGAGCAGATGGCTATCATGACAGTAAGTAGGTAAACAACCATCGCATATAAACGAAGTTCACTTTGCAGGATTATACATGGAACACGTCTTACAAAATACTACTGTCGATTAAGCCTCGCGTAACTATAATTAGAATAGGAATACCATTCAGATCGGAACATAGCAGTACAGTTTGGCAGCAGAAATACCTAAATACCTACTGCGATACAAACGAAGACAAAGCTTGGGATGACGTCTTGCATTTCTCTTCTGAAATAAAGTTTATACTTGCGTGTTTCATTTACTACTCCCTCTGTTCCTTTCGGTAATCCAGGTGTGCTATCGAGTCGTGTAAGTATTACGTAAGTATTATTAAATTTATAGATAGTTAAACTTAGATAGGAGCAAAGAGATTAGGTAGGTATAGGATCGATAGAGATAGGTAGTTGATTGTGCTAGTTATAATTTGTAGGCAGGTATATATTTGTGTAGGTATTCGTCTATATATATATATATGTGCGTGTGTAAGCGTGTATATATATATATATATATACGCGAATAAATATATAACAAAAGGCAGGTAGGTAAGCTACAGAGCACTTATATAAATTCATGTTTTTCAAAATACTTTTTCAGTAGCAATAATCTCTTGTACGGTGGTAAAAGGGTAAAACACTTAAAAGGGTTTTGTTATTGTTTCATGAAACAATGAAGGAAATTACGCCCATGTAAATGTAGCACAGTGAAGTACAGTCAACAATTAAAGTGCCTCGCTCTACATCCATAATTTGATTAGCGCGGAGTCCAACGTGGAAAGTAATCGGAGTGGACTTTACTTTGCTGAAACAATGTTACTGGTTTTTAGAAATTTCAAATCAGAATAGAATTTTCAGAATAGTTTAATGTCAAGAGGACATTACGTCTAGATTATATTAATACATAAATACTTTATATTACCTATACCTACGTTGAGGTCTCGAGTTGCTAGAATCCCACTGACTGCGCTGACGACACTAACCCAAAAACCGTTATTCCCTTTTCTTAACCTTTAAGTACCGACGTGTGGTTTGACAGACACCTGAAGCGTTCAGATACGGTGGTTTCATTTGTTAAAAGGGAAGTAACCCCGCGTGCTTTTGTGTACCCCACAGGCAGTCGCCCAGTAACGTTCCTGAAGTGTGGCTATGTCGGCGCTTGTGTTTCTGGCGAGTTATGTCTTGTACAAGTTTGCGGGTGGTCTGACAGACCACACGTCGGTACTTACCTAATTTTTTTAGGTACTTTTTCCAGGTTTTACCATTTTTTCTTACTTTTTACTTTTTACCACTTTTATTTTCAGCTAGTTATAAAAATTTATCAGCCGAGTACATCGAGAGTGAAACGTGCAGCCGTAAAAGAAATTGAGAGTGTTCTTATCACTAGAAAGAAACGTGAAACTAGGCCTCGAAATAAATATCTAGAAGATATGATAATGGAATGGCTAAGCTCAGAATCGGATTCTGATGATTTTATTTAGAGAATTTTATTTCTGAGCATGATTCGGCATCTGAACAGGAAATTATGATGACCTCTGCGGCGCAGTGGTATGTGCAGTGGATTTATAAGACGGAGGACGGCGGGGCCGATTGAGATTGTCTTAATTAGTCCTGATCTGGTAGATGGAAGGCCTGGGCCGTGGCTAGTTACCACCCTGCCGGCAAAGACGTACCGCAAGCGATTTAGCGTTTAGGTACGACATCGTACAGAAACCGAAAGGGGTGCGGATTTTTATCCATTGCATCATCACTGACCATCAGATGTGATGGCAGTCAAGGACTAACTTGTAATAAACAAAAAAAAATAAAAAAGCGATACTTGCATAAAACATGTGTGCCTGCAATGCAGTAAGGCTATATGCAAAGAGTGTTTTTAAATTGTGATAGTTCCTGTAATGACGCCTTGCGATTTCGAAGCAATTCGTTAAATCTTGTTAAATTTTAATTTTAGTTGTTTTCTTAGTTATTAATCTTGAAAAAAAAATTACTTAGTTGATAAATGTAAATTAAAAAGTCGCGAGTCAATTTTTTCTCCCAAAGAAATTGACAATTTAAGTTTCGTGTTAATAATAAGTAATAAATATAAAAACTTCCTTATTTTGTTTTATTTATACAATAACTAAATATATTATTAATACATAGACACATTTAAAAAATAATAATATTTTGTAATATGAAAGTTTTCCTTACTAAACCTATAGGTGTCTAGCAGACCTCACGTCGGTACTTAAAGGTTAAATTCGGCTTTGGTGATTTGGTATTGCAGTCAATGGCTAATAAAAATGGTAATATGAGTAAAGTATCGATCAAATAATAGTATAGTATGTATTACTGTAAAAATATAATACCTAATTTATTCATTCGTAAATATAAAAAATATCATAAAATACATCATGCAAACGCAGTCGCTGACAACTCCAAAGTAAAGCCTTATACACTCAACCGGATATTTTAATCCGTTTCTATTTATGAGTTTGAAAAAAGCAATAAACAAACAGATCAACATTCACAAAGTAACTCGATAGCTCTATTGCGAGCGTGATTGGTGGTCGGCCTGTAAGTAATGCTGACCGCACACCCGTACGCTCTCCCGACTTCAAAAAAGGAGAATACCATTTCGACACGTGTGTATATTTTATTGTCAGAATCACTGCTTTTAAATGTTAAATAATTTATACATTTTGCTATTTTCCACGAAAAGTCTTCAAAGCCAAGCCAAAAAGTCAATTATGTATGTGCCTAGGCGGGAATAAGCACTTAGAAACGTAGAGGCATGTTTCTAAAAATAAGGGAATTTTTCTTTTACTATTCACAAAACATCACAAACACGGCTATGCATAACTTCCGTTTCATTATTTAGTAACAACATTCTTAAATTTCAGTTGCAACATTTTAACAACATTCAAGATTTGAAATAAAAACAAAACTCCAAGCTTTATATTTCAAAATAGATCAGTAAAATACCTCACGAACTAAGTGATATCTTTTGTCCTACCTACACACAGAAAAGGGGTATGAATAAATAATACCTCTAGCTTCTATACGTGGTTAATTATTCGACCCCGTCGATATCTTAGTGGTATTTGAGTGGTCCCAGTAATAAGAGCGTAGGCGTCAAGACACAGTGTGCGGTCTTTATACCGGCCAACCGAGAAATTGATCTAGCAATCAAATAAAAATAAACCTTATTTATAGTATAATAAGATTGAAATTTAAAATACGCGAAAAAGCTTGTCACTGCAGAAATTCAACAAAATTTGTCAATTTAAATCTCAACTTTGATGGGTTTATTTAAGGTTCATTTTTGACTGTCAGTATTTGATTTACACTATTAAAATAATGAGCACTCATAAGGGTATCCCAGTAATTTCTCATGTGTTTCGTCCTTTATTTATTGTGTAGCAAATAAGTCTACTGTTCCTCATTGTCGGATTGTGAGTCTGAGACGGTAGATGAAGTTTGCTCCTTTACTGTTATAAAGCGTTTACGCTTGACAAAGGTTTATTTGAATTACCGCCGGCGCCGAAATGTGATTGTTCCTTTAGTGTAGAGTTTTGTAGTTCCTCCACCAAGAGAGCGGAGTTGGGAACTCGTATAGATATCTGTCTGTAGGAAGTTTTGAAACAACAGCAATACAGCAGGAGTTAACAATACTAGTTTAGGCTCTATTGGAGCTGTGTATGGGTGAGATTCAGTTCTCTCAGGTTAATTGGGCACTACTGACCCAATTTGGTTATTGGATCGTTTCTAGCCTCTGACGGACTCTTGGGCATTGTTAAAAAAATTGGTTGTCTGTAAAGTCGGTTTACTGACGATAGTTGAACGTGACAATGTCTTAAGAAAATACTGATGGAATGGTAGCATTTAATTGGTTTTTAAAATTTTTAATTTAAGTATATTTTTATAAATATTAATTTAAATTAATGAAATAATTGATTTTGATTTTATAAATTTATATTTTAAATTTATAATACATATATTAATTTATAAATATATTAATTTTTAATTTAAAATTAATATATTTAATAATTATGTTTAATAGACGGATGTCGAACGCTGCCGAACGCAAAGGCCGATTGTGCTTCTTTGTCGCTCGCTCCGCGTTCTCGCTTGCACTTCAAGCCTTACATGGAACGCCTCAAAGCGCGGTAACGACGCATGACGTCATGTTTTTCGTGCGTGCAGTCGGCTCTATCGAATTATAAGACGTTGTCACGTCAAAAGCCTAATGTAAGTTTAAATAACTTAATCGACTTCGTCAGACTAATTTTTACAGCCGCTGCTATAGATCTCCCTTCTTTAAAGGTCTTAACCACTAACTTGGTTTAAAGCTGGCTAGCGAACTAAGAGTGACAATAATTGCCTTTGTAACGATCACTATCTGATGTTAATGAGTGTAATCATTAGCACAGCTCTGTAGCCCGCCACAGAGCACGACCAACACCACAAACTGCCCAATTCCAAGCGGGGTAACTTGAATTACTTAGAAGATATAAAAGCTCCATATATTTCATAGCCCTACCCAGGCCGCGAACCCGGGACCTCCTAAGCTTGTTAAAGTACCTACCTATAATTATTAACAGCCAATCCTAATGTTGACCGTTGCTATGTTGCTAAAGATAATTTATAAATAAATATTAATTCTTATATTTAGCCTTCAAATTCCCTACAGAAAGTTTCAAAAACAATTTTGAATTGAAATCACAATAACATTAATTAAAATAAGCAGTGATAACGTTCATTTCAATAACAAAATAATAAATGCTGATAAACGTAAAAAGGGAAGCGGAATCGACGAGGCTTTTAATTCCAAATTATTTCACAAAGATGAAATAGGAGCCGTGAAATTGGACGGGCGCAAACAAATAGTCTAAGAGCCAGTGCACATATCGTTATGGTGCTTATACTAATAAAGAAAACTCGAGCATCATCACTTGGTATCCTTCTATCTTAACACTTTAGAGCTAGACACTAATTATGTGGAAATAATAAAGGGTACACCTATACCGTAGTTTTTCATCAAGTCCTTGAGCTAAATTAATATTCTAAACAATACACCATTACTAAAGTAAGTCACTTTATTACCAGTTTTTGTAAACGCTAATGCGGTGTTGGCTAAAGACACTTTTTTCTTTTGGCACTTTTTATCATGAAGTCTTTTCTCGAGAATATTTGAAAACGCAACGACTGATAATGATAATCTAAGTTGCCGTTAGTTTTTAATAAACAAAATTAATTATTCGACATGTTCAAGCTCGAGGCGTGAACCTCCACCTAGCTCTCAGACTAAAAATGAATTTATAAGGTTATCGTAGATCTGCCTCGTAACTCTAACAACCGGCGGCCGATCTCAAAACCACAAATATTCAAAAAAGCCGTGTCACTTACTCACGGTGTTTTGATACCCGTTAAGGGGAAGTCTCATCATAATTATTATCATTACCAGCAGTAGCATTATCACCATCATCATTATCAATCTATTAATGATCCATTACAGGGCTAGGACTCCCTCCTGATAGGAGAGGGGATATGGAGCGTAGGTTCGCCATGCTGCTAAAAAGGAGTCCACGTCCCGTTTAGGTAGACGTTCAATACGAATTAAATATAGAGAGCTTATAACACTTGCTAAGCTTTAGAATCATCATCATCATCATCATTATCAGCCTGTAGACGTCCACTGTTGGACATAGGCCTTTTTTAGGGACTTCCAAATACAACGATCCCGAGCCTCCTGCGACACGTTTGATGTCGTCAGTCCACCTGGTTGGGAGTCGCCAATCGCCACCTTGGGCCCCCAACGTCCATCAGCTATTCGAACTACGTGCCCCGCCCATTGCCACTTCAGATCTCCTCATTTCTGATTCGATCACGCAGAGATACTCCGAGCATTGCTCTTTCCATCGCCCGCTGAGTGACTCTGAGCCTTCTTATGAAGCCCTTATTCTATTTTTATGGGAGAACGTCAAAAGCTTTAGAATATACACGTTTAATTATTTAACACGAGGTGTAAAAGCTAATTCGTCTGTACCTTTTTTGACGACCTCCGTGGCGCAGTGGTATGCGCGATGGATTTATAAGACGGAGGTCCTGGGTTCGATTCCCGGCGGGGCAGATTGAGATTTTTCTTAATTTGTCTTGGTCTGGCTGGTGGGAGGCTTTCGCCGTGGCTAGTTACCACCCCACCGACAAAGACGTATCGCCAAGCAATTTAGCGTTCCGGTACGATGTCGTGTAGAAACCGAAAGGGTGTGGATTTTCGTCCTACTCCTAACAAGTTAGCCCGCTTCCATCTCAGACTGCATCATCACTTAACATCAGGTGTGATAGCAGTCAAGCGCCAACTTGTAGTCCAAAAAAAAAAACCTTTGGTATTTCACTTCGAATTAAAGACTGGTAGCAAAAAGCAAGCGACGGGAGTCCTTTTTCAAATGAAGTCGTATACAAAGAACTCTACTACTGCTAAAATACACATTCACACTTAACAGTTAAAAAGAGATGATCACCCTTAACAACATTTGACATAGGTTAGTTGTAACTCAATCTACCGGCAACACAACAAGCGACCACTTCCCACGGACCGCCCTCACCGACCCGTACATTGTATTATACACTATCATAATTATTAGACAAACATACGTCCAAACATATTATGAGTAGTGAAATGACGAGGATGTTGAGAAGCTGTCATAACCTAAATAATAATTCAAATGAATAGGTATTCTATACCTACATACATGCCTTACTATTGCCTTAAGACATAGTATGACGATTCTGTAAAAGAACGTCAGTATTGAAGCCGATGTAGGACGGTTGCAAAGCGGATGTAACACAAATCGGAATTCTTCAGTGACATTTTGTCATACTGACTGACAGTCGAACTGAAGGTGGGCTGATCGACGAGATGTTCGCACGATGTCATTTTTTTTTAAGAATCGACATAATATGTACAGTGTCGAGTGTGAGTTTTCACCAAAAACAATCGAAAACTTCATATTCGCGTAAATCGAGATACCATAGTGCCTAGTGTAAGCCAAAATTTTAAGCTATTGTATAGTTTTTATCGCGGGCCTTGAGCGTGGAGACGGTATACAGAAATTCAGTAATGAAAAAACCTAACACTCCCTGAGTATCAAAAACATAATATCAAAAGCACAATTTCGGCAACGACGTCATCGGGGAACGTGGCTTGGTGATAAGGCGCTCTAAGTGCCCGGATTGCCAGAGAGACATGGGTTCGAATCCCGGCGGTTCCGCAATTTTTTTTTCCGCAATTTTTTTTTTTTTGCAAAAAGTCATTAATTTTTAAAAAAATGACTTTTTGAAACCCGGGATTCGAATGAAAATCTCTCTGGCAATCCGGGCACTTAGAGACAAGCCACGTTCCCCGATGACGTCGTTGCCGAAATTGTGCTTTTGATATTATGTTTTTGATACTCAGGGAGTGTTAGGTTTTTCTCCCCTCAAGGCCCGCATAAAACTTAAAAATAAAAAAATTCAACTCAATTCAATTCAATTATTGTTGTAGCCCTCCAACCTGCTTTAGAGAAGAGTGTTGGGTTTAAGTTCCACAACCAAATCACACTGTTTACACAAAAAATAAATAAGAGTAGTATTCTAGACATATTCTCGGTCCACACTCACTATAAAATTTAACGTGACAGCTAACTATCGACGCGCTAAAATCTTACACTAGGCACACTAATGACTGACACTCACCCATTTAAGTTTTCTCTCGATTCTACCAGCGGGCGCTGCTTTAAATCCATAGAAAATTTGTCTTTACTGTTTTCGATATCGACGCGGTAAAATCTTACACTCGACCCTCTGACCTTTAAAACTACGCACATGATTGACTTTAGCAGAGTTACTCGCTCGATGTAGATACTTACTAGGAACGTATTTCTGGATACTCCCTATAGGAACGAAATTGCGAGGCTGAAACTGCTAGATTTCAGCGAGAAACCCATAAAATTAATTGCTGTTTGTTACTAGAACTAAAAATATTTCAGACCCGGCTTGACCTAACTTTTTAGGTAACTATTTTGTCATTTGGTTTACTCCAAAGAGGTTTAATAAAAGAAAACTTCAAGGAGCATCCCATTAAAAGACGTAGGAAGTTTTGATTGGAAATAATAAAATTTTCCATTTGTAGCAGAACCTATAATTTAATAGCAGGCAGGTTTAATGGCAGAACCTATATTTTTCAGCAATAATTGACAACTCAGAATTGAGAAATTTGCGTTAAATTTCCGTGTCTACCGTGTTAGCGTCTGAAATCGCTAAGCCGACTCGACGGTCCCAGTTTTTGTCAATCAAGAGCATAGATATTGGAGCAGCATAGGGTCCATATCCCCTTTCCTGTAAGGTAATGGTCTGGCTCTGTAGTGGGTCGTTGTTAGGCAAATACTCGTAGGATGATGACAAAGTCCAATGATAAGGCCAACGTAACTAAAAAAAGTAAAATAAAGTAAAGTAAAGCAGTAGTAAGTGGCGTTTGAATTACTAGTACTATTAATATGGCAGTAATTAACATCGTTACCAACCCATTCGCCTTACTTATCTAGATAATTGCTGTATTGCCTCATTTTATGGCGTGTGGTATGTTTTATGAGTATTGTATGCTCTGGCATTTATTACCACTATTTACTCACAACCAAAAAATAAATAAAATAATCGGATCGATTCGAAAAGCGCATGTCGTAAAAACGAATGCGGGGGTTAATCTCATTACTTTATGGCGATGGCGGGAATTTATGGAGGTACGGAAGAGCCGCGGGCGATATTTTGCTAAGTTCCGATAATTTCGCCATTTTAATGCGGTAAATGTAACTTTGGTAGCCCTTTACTAGGATATTCTTTTACCTGTTTAAATACAACGAAACGAATACGCTTTTATTTGTAATACAATGCAATACAACAATATAATTTTACCATTTTAAATACAATAAATGAATACACTTGTCCACCCATAACAAAATGAATACAGTAATGAAATATAGCACTAGCTGATACTCGCAAATTCACATGAAATTCGGTGATCACTGTTTTTGTAGTATTTTTATTTCCAATAATGACTAATATTAAAATTTCCACAAC
This sequence comes from Mycalesis mineus, assembly GCA_034621355.1. Taxonomy (NCBI): domain Eukaryota; kingdom Metazoa; phylum Arthropoda; class Insecta; order Lepidoptera; family Nymphalidae; genus Mycalesis; species Mycalesis mineus. The sequence continues at coordinate 1,185,177 of CM067886.1, forward strand.
TGAAACACGAATGAATATAAAAATGAAGGAAGGAAGGAAATAACAATCACATTTCCACAAAAACAAATCAATTTATTTGTAAAAATTTAATTATCACTTATTTTCAAACTAAATTACAAAGTCATAGCTTTTTTAAACTTACTTTTACTTAAATTATCACTGTAGTAATCGTCACTAAAGTGATAATTCATTTCCAATAATTTTTTAACCTATTGATATTCAAAATTTCCACTATTGAAACTGAATAAACGTAACGACACACATTGTGTCTCTTGAAATAAGGAACAATAAACAACAATCACATTTCCACAAACAACAAATCAAAGTGTTGTGCTCGGAAACAGTGGATTATCACTTATTCGTATTCCAACTGCGCGTACAGATGTTAATCACCTCCCCGCAAGCTCCGGAACTCAGTTTCGGCGCAATAAAAACTGTCACTACATTTATTTATGGAGTAATAAAATAGATGGAAACAGAAATGAAATAAGGCGACGGTATTGTGCGTTTGATCCGCTTTGTTCTAAAGTGGTAAGTTAACTCTTTTCCCTTTGTTCTTAATATGGTATTTTACTTTTATTGTTTAAGACCATGCCTAGTTTCATATGGTTGGATATAAGTGACAATAATACTGTTTATTGCCCGTTTCGTATGTGGATTGTACTGCTTTTTTATGTCTTAGATATTAAGTAGGTAGCTTGACGAGCTATTGAGCCTCATTCAAGTTAATGTTAAAATTCTGGTTAATCGTTACATGCCATAACGAACGAATACTAAACGTTTGTTTTACCATCCCCAACCTAGTATGCATGGCTGATTGACACACTACTTGGCCAATGAAAGTTTGGGAACATAGGTTCTTTTACACAGATTTTGGAAAATTTTGTCCCTACGTTAATTTTTATTAAAATTTTTCGGAATTATAAAAAAGGATCTGATCACGCACTGTCGCAGATGCATGCTATTGTTAAAGATAAAGACACAAAAACAAATAGAAATATTAAAAATGTATCTTGTGTATTGTCACCCTCCGTCTAAAGAATCACAAAGCGCAATATGTCGGGGGCGGATGCAAAATTGCAGGCGCCGTGCCCGTGCGTGCACTTCTTATTCGCATCTGGGTTTTAACAACACGTGGCGCACGAGCCTTCGCAGACGAGCGGGTTTTGTATTTTACCAGCAGACGTGGGATCATTCAGTGGATTTTTGAATTGAAAGCATTACTTTACAACATGTAAGTCAAAAAGTGCTTGTTCTTAGTTTATTTAAGCACTTTTGAATTGTCAAATGTATCTAATTGTGACTCTACGCAAGCGAGTATTTTTAGAAGGCAGGCTCTACTAAGAAAATTCAAAAAGAAACTCAACAGTTGCTCAACTCTGCGCCAATGTTACTTGAGCCTTAAAACTTCGTAAATTAAATTAATAGTTATATGCTGTGTGTTCAGTCAAATGTAAGCAAAATTTCACCCAGAATAACGCTTTAAAGAACATTTAAGTCCTAAACCGAAAATTCATTCAAGCAAGTAACAAACTTTCAATTTCAATTAAATTACCATTGGAACGTCTGCAGTGACATATCCGTGAATGTTAAATTTTTGGTTTCAATCAATCCATTAAAACCATTATAATCTGCTAGCTATAGTTATAGAGCTTAACATGATCACCAAGGATTGCCAAACCACATTGAATATAAGCTCCAAAACCCCTTGTCCTAAAGAGGAAGTATGTGCACTGCAGTAGGCCATTGAAAATAGGCTGATGATTGATAAATTATTTGGTATTATAAATATTTTTGAGTATCCTATTAAGGATAGTAAAAAATAGCATTTTTGGCTGGCCTTCGGCAGTGGCTAGTTAACAACCCCCCCAACAAAAACCTATCGCCAAGTGATTAAGCGACCCGGAACGGTATCATGTAGAAAGACAGGTGTGGATTTTATGCTACTCCAACAAGATAGGCCGCTTCAATCTTAGATTGCATCATCACTTACTATCAGGTGTAATTGCAGTGAAGGGCTAACTTGTGAAGAAAAAAGAAATGTATGAATTTTTTAATAATATTTTTTTCCTTTTATACCCGCTCGTCTGCGCTCACGCCATGTTTACCAAAACACACGGCGGCGCAGTCTTTAATTAAATTTAAAACTTGGGCGTGACGCCGCGTCGCGTCTGCCTCCACAATAACTCTTCCGGAACTACTGGCGCAAGTAAACTTACTTTGTTTTGTATACTTAATACTTACATATTATTAAAAAACAATACTTTAACAATATTAAAAAAACCACTAAGACTATGGCTTTTCCGTAACTACTCTACTCATCTTCTTTTTCGTTGGCACTCTGATTAGTCACTTATTTCATTTAATAGTTCATCATAATCTACCATTCTCTCTACATGTCCAAACCATCTAAGCATCCCTTTCTCAATTTTAGTCACTACATCTTCTTTTACACCACACTTTTCTCTTATGGATGAAGATTAACAAAACAGATTTATAAGGCGAGGGTGAATGGAAATGTTGGAAGAAGAAGGCCTAGGCGAATGTTCCTGGACCAAATTCAGGACTTTTTAAATAATGGTCAGGTTAAGAATACCCTAAACCGACGAACTTGTATGAAAGGATTAATGAGAGTGGAAGAAGCTGCCTACCCCTATGGGAACAAGGCGTGATGTTTATGTATGTATGTATCTACCATAACAGTCCATTATAGAACTAAACTTTCTACTTGTAGGAGAAAGGATATGAAGCTTTGACCCACCACGAATGTGGGTTGATAGGCCTACAGTAATAATGTTTGAATCTTGTTACGTTCAATATAAGAAGTCTGTAATCATACCTACTTTTCCGACAGGAGCACAGCAATGCTACTTTGTAGCAGTAATAAGAACGGCCGTGATATTATCTCAGACGAGCTCTGTTCCAAAAAGCTTCTACTTGTAAATACTATTATGTATTCTGTGGAAATACAAATAAAAGCTCAGCTAATTATCTCCTTGTGTATCGACTTTTTCATATTACCTCCGCTTTATTAAAGTTACAAAGTTAGTTACTTAATAGCCAACTTGGTTACCATTATTATTTCAATACAAAAGCATAATTACGTTAGTTTGAACGCAACAACTTAGGTGCTTGTACCCGGCTCGCTATTGTTCGCGCGAAATTCGCGAGTGAAATTATTTTATCAGACGCGCGAAAACGTACTAAGCTTCAAAAATCTTTAGCAACTTACGGGCGAATTTAAACTAATTGAAAAACTTTTCTAATTATAGGCTTAGCGGGTACTTGGGAGTAAATCGCCTTTAGGGTAAACAACACCTCCGGAATTCGCACGAAGGTGTAAACAGGCTTAAGGGACGGAGGATGAAGGAATCTCTCCGATGTTATTAACGTACTAGGGGATACCGGCGAATATGTCCGCCATATTATCTGGAATTTCAGTTTTTTGTGTAAAAATGTTTTTAAGCAACTTTAATAAATGAGAAATTTATTTTCACCCCCTTACAGTATTTGCGCGTTTAAATATCTCCAATATTTAAATAATAGTCTGAATTTAAAAGGATTTCATTTATGCTTATTTTTTAAGGATAATTAAGCGCGATTTGTTTTAAATTAAATTTTTATCTAATAATTTTGTCTAGTTGTAGATTTCAACTGTGACTAAAAAGCAATATAGATATCATTCCGAGCAGATATCGTGAGAGGTATGATTTTGTATGATGAGATCGCACTTAAAGGCTGCTCGTAACTTCCAGTAAAAAATTTCCACGCCGAAAATCACTATTTTCTGTAAGTATTCTATTTGTACGAATTTCTAAGTATTGATATTTATTACAGAAGTAATAATGTTCCATGAGGAGGTAGGTACTTGCCAACAGTAGAATTACATTCTAATAGTACTTATTCGGTAGCAATGGCATAGGATGTTAGAATACTGTCTGTAAAATCCAAATCGTATAAAGTATTCACCCTAAAGTGCATGGGAGTTTTGATGATGTCTGAACATTATACTTGAAATTTGGATAATGGTTTGATGTTATCATTAAATTTACTCTAAAATATAGAGCTTGTCCACATCAATCCAGTGGATTGACATTTCAATAATGTAGTCATAGAATAGTAGGTACTTTGCCTAGTTAAACAGCTCATATCGTATTGTATATCATTCGGAAATCGTGTAAACTACATACTCTACTAAACTTCCATAGAGATGGTATTTTAGTAATTCTCAAAATTCCTGAAAATTTATTTACTCGATATTTCATAGTCCTTACAAATAAATTTTGAAAGCACGTGATAGATAGTCTGTACATGTACATAACAATTGTCAAGTAAATAAACGTATTTTAAAAATTAAGGAGCTATCTAAATATTGGTTCAAGGGTTGAGCAAATTAAGAAAAAGAGTTACTTATGTATAATTAAGGTAACATCCATTTTTATCTATACATAGCAATAAATATACTCACTGGAATAATGTAGAACAGCCTTAAATAAAACGATGATTGCACTTTAGGCGCCCTTCACAATGGCGCAGTTTGCATCCAAATCGCAGCATTATAATATAAAATTTACATCTCATTTCGATACAACAACTTTGGAAATTAACTTTTAGTGTAGTCTGTAACACCCTTTATTAAAGTTTTTTCGATAAAATTTTATGAAACTATTACAATAAAGATTTAAATTATTTTTTTTATTACCACGCCCTTATAAAGTTGTTTGAGAATTATTGGAAAAGTCAACAAAATGCTCGTCTTTTTCATAGATACCTGAGTTAAAATGAGGTAAATAAAAATTAAGGATAGCTATACTCGTAACTTTTGCATTAAATTTTTACGATAAGGAGAGTTTATAAAAAAAAGTGTAATAAATAAAAGAGGTATATAATAATATAATATTATCAATAAAAATTCTTGGACAAGGTCTACTCTTAAATATCACCTTTTAGAATTTTATAAAGAAGATATTTTTTAAAAATAATTGCCCCATTGTTTTTCCTTTTGACTGAAAAAATAAGTAACTTTTCGCTTCATAGCGCGCAGAAAAGTGGTGTTGAGGTATCATAAATTTATTTAAAAAGACACTAATAACTCACTAACCCTCTTCTAATGCATACTCACCTCGAACCCTATCCGAATTTCAGAGGTGTTACTCGCCCTCGGGGAAAATTCATACCTCGGAATATTCTGTACCGGTATGAAGTCGACATGAAATAACCCTTTCTTACTTTAATTATGCAAAATAATTATCAAAGACATTCCGAAATATAATTATTTTCTTTAATGGTAATCGTAAGAATATTTGAAATGTAAAAATTTGTGTGTTTGTATTTATTGTTTCTTTACTTATTCAACTCATCGATCGAACATGGATTGACGCTAACCAATTTATGCTAGTATTATCTCAAACAAGTAAATAGATTTTTCGTTCGTTTTTCATTGTTTATCTATATTCTATAAGTTAGGAATGTTCATTTTAGCGACAAAATATCGGAGTACAATGCTACACGTCCTCTCGTATTCTCAAATTGTTAAATGTTGGTAAATAAGGATAATTTTGCTTAGTGACTGAAGTTACTACAGCTTTCTAATATTATGTACAAATAGACACAGAAAACTGCAGGAATAGTTCGTTAGTTAATAGTCAATTCCTCAGGCAGCAGACGTGGGTAAAATTTATCCGAAAACGTCACCTGGATGCCTCTCAAGTTCTGACTTAAGGATATAAGATCTGTCAGAAGGAGTTCTGATTTAAGGTTACGTATTAGTAATCACTTTGCATCAAACGCTAATATTATAATTCGTCATTGAATAAAACAGATGCTAAATATATTTTATGCTAAGTAATTCAAAGTTATGACTGTAATTATTTTTGAAATTGTATGACAATAGAATCGTAATGTGATCCTAAAGCATAACGATGTGGCCAATTTCATAATCACAAGTGATTTTCCAAATGATCAGTTTTCAAAACAAGTCGGACTCGGAGGCTCATTCCTTATTCATCGAAAAACGCGGCGGGGCATTCAGAAAAAAAACTCCCGACTAAGATGCTCGTTAAGTAAATTAATACGGGTATAAAACATGATTAAAAAAATTACGTCGACAACCTGCGAGGGGGAGTAAAATAAGGGAGCATCCCTCGACTATGAATGAACGCTTTCTTCATCGAGAAACAAATTTAACATTGCCACTCACAAATTAATCGTCAAAGGAATCACCGTCTTATTATTATGGTCAGAAGAGTGGTTAACTTTGTTTGTATGTGTAAAATTGACGTAGCAATTTGTATACGCCAAGTTTACCTTTAAGTACTGTAACTTATAATATCCCTCGGCTTCAATGCATTCGCTGGAGGGCAAAACAATGAAAATGTTAATACTGGGCTCCCACTTGAATTTATTTTTAACTTCCTGGTAATATAGTTTTGTGTGCATCTAAAGACGCTCCGGACCATGTTTTTATGGTGATATTTCACGAGAAAATATAACTTCTAACATTCTTGCCCTTTTAAGCTTTTAAAAGGAACTTGCATATATCATTGTTGTACATATCTTGGTATACCAAATAAAACTTAAATATCTCTAAAATATGTTTTAGAATTTTACTTCATTACGAAGATAGCGTCACTTAACATCAAGTGAGATAATGTAAAAGAAGTTCATTGGAACAGCAAAGAAGGCATTCGCGATATGTACAATAATAAAACACACCATCATAGCATTTTAAAGCCACGATAGATAGATTGTTTTTATCGTAAAAACTGTTCGGTTAGAGTTATTGCAGCTTGCTCGAGAGTTGTCAAGATTCGAACCAGTTTCGAGACTTGTAATTTTGCAAGAACCACGTTATTCTGTGCACCAGTATGGAGGAAACCGCCTGTATTCCTCTTTAGGTTTGCACGATTTTAAAACGTGACTACTAAATCGTGGCAGGTTCATCATAACCGTTTTATCATGTAAACCATTAATCATGAGTCTATTTTTTGTCTATTTGTTAATCATTCAGAAGATTTTGTGTTAAAAATATCATCTGTCCTATAATGAGCCTCCAAATTTTTTTGAAAAGTATAAATAGTAGATTGAATGCTAACTAGTATTTTAATAGTAAATACAATAAATATTATAAATAATTTAAAAATGGCGAAATCATTTAGTAGTAGGCGGTAGTTTTTAAAACATAATGTAGAACGGGAGAGAAGCCACGAATAAGAACTAGTAATATGTTGGTAATACTAGTTTTTAAATTGACTACAACCTACGTCAAGATTCCCACACGAAGAGCTTTAGGATCTCCTCGCCTTCAGCAATTATCATACGCACAATCGGGCGTCTTCGTCACGTGCTTCACAATGCGAAATAGGTCGAGTAATCCCTACGTACGTCTACGCATACGCGTTAACATTTCTCAATCCAATAACAGTCTCTATTCACAAGGCAATAGAATTTATTTTTGCAAACAATCCCCTAGTATCGGATACCGAGCACTCAAGGGAACAAACTTTTGCATATGAATAAGATGCTGATTGAAATTTTACGTTCCTGAAAATTTTTACGCATACGTTAGTATACTTTGCGCCTTTAAAAAAGCAGGTGTTTTACGACTATCCCGGCCGTATCCCCCGGGCCTGTTTACAGATGTCGGATTTACCTAGCTTTTATGTGGCATGAATATTTTTTTTGGCAATTCCGTTGCAAAAGTGGCAATCAGATGAACCGTTTTGTTATATATTCACACTTTGTCCATTGATTTGAATGTATAATTTGAAGAGCCTATTTTTAGTCTAGTTTGATGGTGGTGGTAGCTTCATCCATGACAAATAACTAAAGTCAAAGAAGCCATGCCGCCTTCAAATGTGATGGCCTCCAGCTAGTTAGAGGTGTGGGTAGAATAAAGATGTACCTTTTGTATCATGTTTTGACATACAACATATACCTAACAAGGTCTAACTTAACGTTAATAAAAAAAGCAAATTCTGTATAGTTGATTACATATTTTCTATTTTTCTCAGAACTCAGAATAATATAATACGGAGCACCACCCGACTATCTCCATATCAAGCGATCGAAGGTAAAAGCTTTCACATTTTTGGTAGGGCCTTTTTGATTAAATCCAAAGCTTTATTTGGAATTCTAGTCGACTAATCTCTATCATATCTAATATATTTTCATCTCACAAAGGTATGAGGGATGAACGACGAGTAATAAAATAATAATATTTTATAATAAGACTTGTCTGTCAAAGAATATTATGGTATTTCTTTAGATATTTTTCTTATCAAATTTTTCATGATAATATATTAATCCATTTTAATAAAAGGCTTATATTAGAAAACCTATAGAGTTCAATAGAGGCCCGAAAATTTTATCTGTACCTACTATTACCTATAGGTGCTATATTTTTATCACAAAATACATAAGGAAAAATGACCACGGTAACTACATGATTATACAGTTTTAAAAATAATGTACACTCGATATATTTATCTTTTTTATTTTATTTTAAGGTTAGGTTTGGTATGTAATTAAAGGCTGTAAGGTATGCTTTTCTTTTTAAAATGTTAGTACCTAATTATTACTATTAGGGTTACATAATATTAGCGCATTGTTATAAAATGGAGAGCTATTTTGCCATTATATAAAATTCTAAAAAGAATGACAAAATACCGCATATATGCAAATTTCTTACGGAGCTGTGGCAAACATACATGATTAATTATTTTTCACCCGCGCTAAAAGCGACGCCATTTTTTCACCCCAAAGACCTATAAGACCTCGTGATAAATTGAAATTTTTATGCTTAAATGTTCATACGCTCCTTTAAAAAATTAAGGCCCTCAAAAAATATGATATCCATTCCATCAAAAAGGCTCTAACACGCTCGAATGTGTAGGGATATGTTTAACAATCATTCTTTCTCAACAGTTTGTATGATCCACCGTATCTAAATTTTGATGTTACAATTACAACATCCGGGTGCTACCGATTTTTAGATAGCTTAGCTTCCAAATATATCCTTTGCTTGTGAGCTAAACTGTACATGATATAATAAAACAAAGACAAATATTTACAAAAGAACCTAGTTATTTTTTTTATTATACGCGAAAAACTGTATATTCATTGTCGAGTACGTGTACCTAACAAGTGGAGAATATCTCCAGAGGATCCTCTGGTCTCGAAGTTAAACGTGCGTAGAGGATTTGTCGGGTCTGAGTTACATTGTCTCCTGGATTTATTGCTGTTTCGCTGGAAGTAGCAAAAATACATTATAATTCCCTTTTCATAATGAACTTTCGCAAATTAAAGCCGCTTATTAAAATTCAATAAACAGATTTTTACTTAACTAGTTTAGTATAGACTGACGTCGTAATATTTGTAAGCGAAAAGATTGTGTTGGGCTTATATCATCTAAAATCACGAGATGAAAATGGAAAAAAAAAACTTAAGTGAACATGCTTATATCGTAAGAATTTACATTTAAAGTAATATCCAGATACCTTCACTATTTCTATCACGCATTAAGATCAGGCTTGGAATGCTAAAACTCCTCAATTTCATATTACACTTTTATATGCTTTTCATATTATGCAGTTAATGCATTACGAGTGCTTCAATATAGAGCGTGTTTTGACTCTTTTAGTATCAGAAACTGATTCTGGAAACTAATATAAGACTTTTCATTGAAATAAAGTTCAATCACGGACAAACTTACATAAAAACAGACAGGTCATACTGAAAAACCTATCATATGTTAAATAATTTGAGCAGGTGTAGTAGTGTCAAAGCTAAGACAGCTTATTAAAGGATGTATTACCTTCATGCTTATAGCTGTCTGCTATGTCCTGAGTTCAATTCCCAGGTCTTACTGGTAGGGGGCGTGGGCCCTTGCCCCCTTTCAGCAAAGACGTGCCACCAAGCGATTTAGCAATACGAAAAGATGTCATGATGAAATTGAAAGGGGTGTCGATTTTATCCTACTCCTAACAAGTCCACTTCATTTTAGCTTCGTCACTTATATCCAAGTGTAATTGAAATCAAAGGATAAATTGTAGTAAATAGAAAAACATCTTCTTTCTTTGCACGTAAAAGATTCTTCAATTTACTAGGGAAGTCAGCAACAAAAATAACATAACTGAAATAATACCATAGTACAGCAAGTTAGTTAAACAGTGTGTGCTCTTACGTAATTTCTGCTCTCTGTAAAAATAGTTTCAGCTTCGGCACTAACTAACATCCACACAGAATACAAAATGCACTCTAATTTGCGGCGGTTTAAAGAACTGCAGAAGCAAACGCCAAAAGGAATTTTCCCGAATATTTCGCTGAAATACATAATGACCGTGAAATGTAAATCCAGATGTGGGTCAGTCGTTCAGAATAGCGCTCACCAGCTGCTTGCTGGGCTCCGAATTTTATCTTCTACGGCTTTCAGTTAGGATACTTGTAGACGCGGCTTCCGAATACGATTTTTGACAGGTTATGCAATCAGCGATGGTTATCTAGTGAAAATATTGCGATGGCTTATGTTTTAACCCAGGGTATAATTCATCATCAATTTCAAATTTCGGATTTATCATTTCAGTAGTTAGGGCGTGAAGGCGTAACAAACATACACGTACATAAATTTTCGCTTTTATAATTTTAGTGTGATTTCGGTTTTGTTGCGTAATAATAATAATAATAATAATAATAATAATAAAGCTTTATTTAATTCCACATAAAAAAGTAATACAAAATGATTAAATATTTAAATTGTTTCTTTTTTTTCTTTTTTATATGGACCCCCTAAGGGTAAAAGCCTCCTCCAAGGATTTCCACTTAACCCTGTTTTTGGCCACAGTTAGCCACTCTTTTCCCGCAGTCGCCTCAATGTCGTCTATCCATCTAGAAGCCGGGCGACCTCTTGCTCTTGTGCCACTTGGTCCAGCCCAATTCAGCACTCTTCCAGTCCATCTGCTGTCCTTGCATCTGGCCACGTGACCTGCCCATTGCCACTTTCTTTTAAGGGAGTATATTAAGGCATCGGTAACTTTCGTTTTTTTGCGTATTTCATTGTTTCTCACCTTGTCTTTTAACTTTATGCCTAAGCAACTTCTTTCCATTTTTCTCTGTGTTGTCTGAATTTTTCTTCTTGTTTTTCCATCGAATGTCCAGGTTTGACAAGCGTATGTCAGACAAGGTAATATTTCTGAGTCCATAAGTATCTTTTTGTATGTGAGCGGAAGCTGAGATTTGAAAATATCTTTACGGGCCCAGTACTTGTTCCAGCTGATCGCCACTCTGCGGTCCACCTCATTCCTAGCTCTGTCTTTTTTGAAAGAAACCTGTTTGCCTAGGTATACATACTTCTCTACATACTCAAGGGGGATGTTGTTAACCAAAATAGGTGTTGCGTTGTAATTTGTCATGACTTTTGTCTTGTCCAGGTTCATTTCTAGTCCAACTTGAATGCTAGCCTGATGTAAATCTTGTATCATCTTATTCAGTTGCATTGCAGTTTCCGAGAATAGGATAATGTCATCGGCAAACCTGAGATGGCTCAAAAAAGTTCTGTTTATTCTAATACCTTGTGTAGACCATGGCAAATTGTTCATAATATGTTGCAGGACAGCTACGAACAGCTTTGGGGAAATCGGGTCACCTTGTCTCACACCTCTATTTATGCTGATTTTTTCACCTACTCTATCTAATTTTACTCTACTTGTCATATTTTCATATATATTTTTCAAAATGTTTATGTATTTTTCATTTACATTTTGTGTTTTAAGTGCTTCCCAGATGCTGCATTGAAAAATAGAGTCGAAAGCCTTTTTATAATCTATAAAAGCTATGTATAAAGGTCTGCGAAATTCTAGATATTTTTCTATTACCTGGTCAACTACATGGATGTGATCAACGGTGCAGAAACCACTCCTAAATCCAGCTTGCTCTATGGGTTGGTAAAGTTCAATATCTGGTGATATTCTTTCCAGCATACAGGAGGCGAACAATTTGTAGAGACAAGACATAAGGCTTATAGGCCGATAGTTACCGATGTCCGCTGGGTCGCCTTTTTTGTAGAGCAAAATAATTTCAGATTCTGTCCATGAGGAAGGAACTGCTTCTTCAACTAATATTTTGTTCCATAGAAGTGTGATAGGGGCGAGCAATAGTCTCCTGGCAAGTTTTATAAATTTGTTTGTGATCCCATCTGGCCCTGCAGTTTTATCTTGTTTTAATTTCATTATTTGTTTCAGGATTTCAGTCCCCGTGAACTCTTCAACTATGAATTTATTGCTTTGGTTGATATTATTAGACTGAAATGATATTTCCGGTTGACTATATAGGTTTGCGTAAAATTTTGTGGCTATATCTATAATTTCCAATCGGGAACTGCACTTTGTAGAGCCAGTCTGAAGTGCTGGAATCCATGGTTTTATCCTGTTCAATTCTCTGTAAGCTTTCCTTGCAGAACGGGACTTACCAAGGTGTTTTTTTATAGTATTTGTTCTATGACTGTCATAACATTTCCTTATTTCTCTGTTTGCAATTTTGTACAGATTTTTAAGCTTTTCTCTTTCAGTTTTATTCAGGCTTGGCTTATTTTGAAGTTCAGTCCTTTCTTTCATAAGACTCAATGCTTCGTCTGACAAAATGCAACATTTCTGTTTTCTTGGAATATTTTTTAAACTTTCAAGCATAGAGTATACTATTTTTTGATAATATTCATTCACTTTACAGTTTTCATGCGACGATATAAGTTCTGGAATAAATTTTTTGAGGTTTTCAAGGTATGTTTCTTGTTCTCTTAATGTATTTAACGTTCTTGTAGTACTTGTAAAGTTGCGCCTGCTCTTTTTAATTGATTTAAATTGGATTGTTGCTCTAAGCAGTCTATGGTCAGATCCAAAGGGGAATGATGACAGTATTTCAAAATTAGAAAATAAGTGAGGTTTTGAGGTCATTATATAGTCGATCTCATTCTTTGAATTTTTGTCAGGGGAAATCCATGTCCATCTGTTACTATCTTTTAGTTTAAACATAGTGTTTATGATTGTTAGGTTATGCTCGAATGCATATTGAATAAGTCTCTCTCCTCGTAAGCTCCTTTTCCCAAAACCATATTTTCCAGTAATTGAATGTTCATGTCTTTTGGGTATACCAATTTGAGCATTAAAATCTCCCATAGTGATGATGTATTCTGTGGTGATACAGTCATGCGCTCTCTCTAGGTCATCATAGAAGATTTCTATATCCTCCTGCGATGAAGTTTCTGTAGGGGCGTATGCCTGTATTATAGCAAAGTTTTCAAGTTCAATTTCTAATAGGCAGACTCTTTCAGAAATCCCGATAAATGTTTTTATGTTTTCCTTATATTTTTTCTTGACTAAGAAGCCCACACCATAGAGACCTTTGGTTTTGCCTATATAGTACATGATATAATTATCCTCTTCAATAATACTTTCACCAAGTCGGCGAACTTCGCTCAGTCCCAGTATGTCATGGTTAATATTTTGTAGAGCTGTCTTTAACTCTATTAGTTTTGTTGCTGAGGATAAAGATTTAACATTGAATGAGCAAATATACAAATTTATTTTCTTTTTAGTGTAGGGAGGGGTTGGAGGGTTTTGGTCTAATTCCCCACGGAGACCAGCCGGATTGGGGAATTCTTGTTCTTGTGTTAGTTGTACTTTTCTGGTTTTTCCGGTTGTTGTAAAGTTTAATTTGCTTGAGATTGTTGAAGTTTTGATGATATTCTTTGGCTTGTTGGCGGCTGCTGATAGTTTTTTGAAGATTCGGATGGTATCTCTGGCAAAGAGCCGCTTCTGGGACGAGACATTAACTCAAATGCATTCTTCACGGCAACTTTCTTGGTGCACTTTGTAGAAGTTTGGTGATTCTGTGCATTGGACTCCATGTTAGGTGAGAAAGAAGGTTCTCTTTTTCTCTTTTCGCGATTTAATTCTGTTGGTTTTTTAACAATTAGTTTTTCACCTCGAATGTAAGCGATATTGCCTTTATTTCTTTCTTCTTGGAGTTGAGGCTGTAGTGATTTTCTTATTTCCAACATTTCTTTTGTAAAATCTTCTTTTATGTACACTCCTTGGGGAAATTTACTTTTATTTTTAAGGACTAAATTGCGTCGCCAGTTTGATATAAAAGAGATAAGTATTGGCCTACATCCGTTTCTTTTCTTGCTGCCGACCCTGTGAGCTTTATCAATTTCTTGTTCCAAAATATTTAGTGAGAGATGTGTGTTGATTTTTTCTTTCATAAATTGAACTATGTTTGACTTGTGTTCACTCCCTTCTTTTATGCCAAAAAATAATAAGTTGTTCCTTTTCTTCTGTGTTTCTAATCCCTTAATTATATCTTTCAATTGTGAAACTTCGACGCGTAGTTGTTGGTTTTGTTCGTCTAGTCTTTTGATATTTTCGCCCATTTCCTGCCTAATATTTCGGGTAACGGATTCTGTAATTGATATTGTTTGTTTCTCCATGTCTTCTCGAATGTGTTGTAATAATATTTGCATTTGGGCGTCCATTTCTTGACGTTCGTTTCGAAATATGTGTCAAACAAATTCAAATTTGGCGCGCTAATGTTGATAGGTGGTAAAAAATTATGTAATGGCAACTCTTTAGCTGACAGATTTTGATGGTTAGGTTGGTATTATTGTCACTTGTCAATGAATTGCATTTACACTCGCTTCAACTTCACTTCGAGTTATGTCAGCTAATGTTTTTAAATGGAGATTTTTCACTTCACAGCAAATAATCGCGAGTTGTTTTTATCATTTACCACTTTCCGCGACTTAAACTTTGTCGATAAACCAAAATTATATTATTTTCGCGGGTTTTAACACACTTTTAGAATATTTTTTGCGCGAGTGACTTTCAGTGCGTCTGTTGTGTACGACACCGGAAACCGGACAAATAATATTCTCTATCCGTTGCACATTTTTTATATTTATTGTTAGCTTCTTGATAAGAAAATTACATGTATTCGATTAATTATTTATTTATTTGTGTAATGGTAATAGATCTCGTTATGATATATCTCATCCAAGGAAGTAGTGCAGCTGTGGTTAGTTGTCACATAAATTACAAGCACAAAAGGTTTTATTCCTATGCCTCAGGTTGACAGCCCCAGAGCAGTCCATTGTTAAACATGATTTTACCTTGAAAAAATTATTATCCATTATAGGCGAAATTTTTTTACTAAAAAATTAGAGAAAACTATTATGCTATAAATAGGTGTGGTTGCATAGTGTGTGAGCACCCTTAAAAGAATATCTAGGTTGGGCATGAAACTTTTTTACAGTCTGAAACTAACTCAGGATATATAAGTAATGAATGAAGAGCTTACTTTTTATTCATGTTGCTGCACGGATATTTATGATTCTTTGACAGAGAATTTTTTGATGTACTTCTGAATAAGCTTCTTTTGCGAATGTTTTTAATACGCCATCTTTTTTTTTCTTGTTTCAGGTAAATCACCTACTGTGTTGAACGAGTGCTGAATTCTTTTTGCAATGTATAAAGGTGAATGTATGGACTCTATTTATCATTACACTCATGAACTTACATTTAGTTAGACGCCGTTTGTTTAATACACATATAAATTTTTCCTTCTCAGAAAATTTTTATTCGTCCTCCAGAGAGGATTTAAAACATACTCGTAGATGCATACGCTACTACTAATTAGCGGGCGTATGCCCAAATACTGGAATGTCATTAAATACACCAATCGGTTGAAACAGTTGCATTGAGTAGGTATACGAATTTTTAGTTTATTATTATTATTATTAGTATGGTGAGGCCCGCCGTAGCGGATGCACTTCGACCCCTATGGATCTTTTGTACTCGCCCCGCCCTCACCTCCCCTATATAAGTTCAAACACCCACTCTAAGAGTTGGATGGTTGCTCTTAGGTTGGAGGCACAGTAATCTTCTGGTAGTGGATAGGCTACCCCCAGGAGATCCATTCGCTTTCTAGCCAATCCGTCACATTCACACAAAATGTGTTCCATGGACTCTGTGTCTTCATTACAAGCCCTGCAGACAGGATCCTCAGAAATACCCATTTTGCAGAGCATAGACCTGGTGCTATAATGGCCTGTGTACGCTGCTATAGCATACCTTAGCTGTTTCCTGCTCAGTTGACTTACCTTCGCTAGAAAACCTGCCTTTATATTACTCATGAACTTTTTTGAGTGCCTTAGACCTTCTACTTTGTCCCATTCTGCCGTCGTCATCTTCTCAGCATATGATGTCAGAGCCATGTTTATCACACACGGTGCAAGTGCGACACATGGCTCCGGGCCGATGAAAGGTGACTCCGAGCCCCTACGAGCTAGCTCATCCGCTAATTTTTAGTTTAGAAGATGCTCAGTTATATTAGATATTCTAAATATTTGATTAATGATTTAGTATGTGGTATCGCTATCATATGTTGATAATAATGGCCGAAAACGACTACTGAACTTGCTCTCCAAGACATGTCAGTATCACTTCACCGACCTCCTAACCACAACTTGCTGTTAGAGTTAATTTTTAATTGTATTATTTCTTAGGATTCGATCCCAGGACCTCGTAATGCGTTACCCAACAAGTTAACCACTAGGCTAACGAGTCAGGTAAGGTATATTGACCATGAAATCCTGTCATTCATAATCTGCCCGTCACATCAGAAGTAATCAGGTGTTAAAGCGAAATAAAGCGGGTGAGATCAGTAGGTAGAGGGGCGGCCGACCGTTGACCTCTGAGTTTAGACGCGGGTGAAATGAAGTGGACAATGAACAGGGTTTTACCGAGGA
The DNA here is from genome assembly GCA_034621355.1 of Mycalesis mineus. Lineage (NCBI taxonomy): Eukaryota > Metazoa > Arthropoda > Insecta > Lepidoptera > Nymphalidae > Mycalesis > Mycalesis mineus. Next base: position 1,201,972 of record CM067886.1, read on the forward strand.
ACTAGCTTTCATTCTATTTTATATGATTAGTAATAAATAATAATTATTTTCAAGACTAAGACTGTGTAGGTATATTGAATCGATAGTCCAGTGATCAGCATAAACCACGAGAAGAATAATATTATGTATTTATAATAAAAAGTACTGAAAAATACTAAATACTATAAAACTTTCATAAAAGCCGAAATGATAAAAGTCATGTTAAAGGTAATCATGCGTAATTTTTAACCGACCGAAAACCGAAAAAAAACGGAGGAGGTTCACAATTCGACACGTATATATTTTTTTTTTATGTATGACCACGCATAACTTTTTACGGAGTTGTCCGATTTTGATAATTCTTTTTTTATTAGAAAGGGTGTACTTCCAAGCTGGTCCCATTGTCATCATCTTAGGATCTGATGATAATATCCTGGGGAAATTGAAGGAACTCACCAAATTTTGGAGGCACGCTTACAGCGATTTCGGTCTCTGTCTCGGTATCGGTAGCTTTTTGGCTACAAATGCCGTATAATATACTATGACAGTATAGTACGAGTACGTTACGTGGGGATAAATCACTAAAAAGTAAGAAATAAAAAATTTTAACAAAAAATAGAACCCACTCAAAACGCACTAAAAAGTAAAAGATAACTGTGTCATTTAGTTTCTTTAATTTACTTAAGCATATCTAAGAGTCGGTGCCAGCCAAGGTTTCTACTTTAAGGACGTTACCTAGAACCCACGAACTGCTTTACTACGTAAAATAAATGTTCCTTAAACTTGGCTGGCACCGACTTTATAGATATGCTTAAGTAAATTAAATCAACTAAATGACACAGTTAGTTTTTACTTTTTAGTGCGTTTTGAGTCGGTTCTATTTTTTGTTAAAATTTTTTGACTCACATGGTCGTTATATTTCAAATTCGGTGGTATTATTAACCCCACATGGCAACTTCCAGAGAACAATGAGATGTCTAAACGCACAGCTGTGGATTCTCGCTAATAATAAAGACAGCAATTTTTTTTTTTTATCGACTACAAGTTGGCCCTTGACTGCTATCACACCTGATGTTAAGTGATGATGCAATCTAAGATGGAAGCGGGCTAACTTGTTAGGAGTAGGATGTAATCCAAACCCCTATCGGTTTCTACACGACATCGTACCGGAACGCTAAATCGCTTGGCGGTACGTCTTTGTCGGTACGGTGGTAACTAGTCAAGGCGAAAGCCTCCCACCAGCCAGACCAAGACAAATTAAGAAAGATCTCAATCTGCCACGCCGGGAATCGAACCCAGGACCTCCGTCTTATAAATCCACCGCGCATACCACTGCGCCACGGAGGTCGTCGGCAATTATTCGAAAACGCATGCGTTATTTTTGACGCAGATTACCTTTCTAAGGTAAACAATGATACTATTCAGACATACTCGTATTAGCATCTACGAGCTCAATCTAAGTCAAGAGGGCCTCCATCAGATATACATATTATATAACATAGTTACTACATAGATTATACTGTTATATTACCCATGGGACATTTTCATCAAAGTCATGGTGTCTATTAATTTCCACGACGCCCTCTTTGATTAAAATGCCACAAAGCAAATGGCGTGCCATTCAAAACGTAGTTATGAAAAAGTTATAAATATTTCAAAGGTCACAGTTGTTTTAAAATTTCAAACTAAAAGGTAAAAATGTACTGCAATGCTTCTTTTTAAAGCTTTTGTTTTGTTTAAATTCTTTTTAAATTTCTTTTAAATAAAATCAAAGCAGTTCATTTTAATGTAGACTTTTTATAAGGAATTTATTTTCGTAAGTAAAGTCTGTGTGTAGTGAATCTACTAGAAAGCCCACGGAGATGACTCCTAGAAGTTGCCCTTACTGGATAAACTACCGAGTCGCTCTAATGGCAAACCAATATGGCCTTGGACTAAGAAGTCCATCTTCGAAATATTGAGCTTTTCTTGCTTCTAAGACAATAGGCTGATTATGAAGATAATTTAGACAATAATAATTGTTGCCCACATTAAAAAAAAATTGTAAGTATATGAATATGTGTAGCAAAGAAATAAGTAAATAAATATTTGTTGAAAGAATAAACTGATACGATGCAATGCGTCTTGGTCAACAAAAGTTTTAATACAATTTATCACTTATTATATAACTAGAAAATTTGTAAAGTTGTCTATACTGTCTCTTAATACTTACACTCAAGCCCCAACTTATTTCAAGATGTATCAAAATACGAACCTATATTCCCAGACCTCTGACCTACATCTCACAGTTGAAAGTGAAACGTAACAACAAAGAGCATAAGCCTCCGATGAGGTCTGTGAGGTGATGTTATCTCAAAGGGCGCATTCGTTATCAGCGCCGACACATTGAGGCTTTGCGGCACAATTTTTGATAAGACTTTTATATCTAACGATACAAATGAATAGAAAATTTTAAACATTTACTTGTTTCTATCTAAAATTGAATTTTTGACTCGTCTATGCCCAGTTCAAAACTGTTATTAAACGTAGAGCCCTAAAACCCCAAAGCAACGTGGTGAGTCTAAGCTCCATATCGCTTTAACTACAAGGAGAAGTGTAGGGGGCCGTTAAATTAGGCTGTTAACAATAAATGACAATTAAACGTAGCTTATAAATATTTCATATTACTATTAACATAAACAAACAAGAACTCGGAAATGGTTACACACTTAATATAAAAATAAAAAAAAATTAAAATTAACGTGTATCTTTCGGGAACTCTAAAATGAATTTAACTTTGATTTTACGTAAAAGTCGCTTGAAAAACTTATAAAAGTTGCCCCACTTTCGATTTCCTAATACACAATACAAATCCAAGTCCTAGATTCGGCTCAAAAAGCGTGTCTAGAGCTAAGTCAAAAGTCGCGCACTATAAATAGAGACGTGGAATCAGGTCACAATATCACAATGGAAACCGACCGCGTTTGCGATGTTGAGTATAATGCATGATGTATTAGTACAGACTGCACAAAACTGTTTCACATCACTTTTTAATACGTAGGCCTTTAAATCATGATACCTATTCGTAAATAAGTGTGGTCTTCATTCCTTACCCTATTAACGTCTGGGGTTTCTACCTCCTGTATTATAAACACCTTCAAGAGAAGAGTCATTATCATTCTTAGTCCAGTACAAGGTACAGTACCTTTGGCTCTTTATAGAAATTGGGATCTGGAACATCAATTCATAGTGAATTGGTGTTCCAGATCCCCGTTTTTATAAATGCTCTAATGACGTCTGCAAGCTTAGGGTGATATGTTGATATTCTTGTAAGGACCTTGAAGGCACTTATCAGATGGTAATGAAGTTTATAATATATGTTTGCAAGTTTTAATTAACTTCTTTTTTTATAGATGTTAGAAACACTTCCAATCAAGAAAAAATTCTACCTAGGTTTAAATAAATTAGTTAAGATAATTTTCTATTGTAGTCAGTTAAAAAGTAACTCTTAATGAAATCAATAATATAATGCTGACCGTACAACTGGACGGTTGAGCACCACGATACCGAATCCGAGCTGAAATTTTAATTCCGTTGTCTTATGTGAGCGACATAAGCCTTTGATTATTCATGAATGCTCTATGAGCCCTATGACATACTGCTACAGCACCCCTATGCAGCTATACATAACTTAATATCTGCCTAGTTGGTCCACTGCTTAATCTATACGACCTTTGGTCATGAAGCCCTGGATTCTTTTTAGAAAATAGCAGTAGCAGTCCAGAATTTGGTAACATTTTCCATTTAGGAACAGGAAATTTTATAACATAAAAGGAGAAGAAGCACATAACACAAGGAACTATTAAACTATTAAGCAGAATGTTACAGTCTTATGAATGAATGTCTCATTGGAATCTAAAACACTGAACGTATAAGCACATTGACTTACTCAACCATAAAGCCGTTATTCATTCGCAAAGTTTATACCAAACGGCTATAAAGGGCTCGAGTCGTTCCAACCCTTTCAATAAACACCAAAACGCATAGCGGTAATAAAAAGACATACTGTTCCCTCTACCTCGATGTGAACCCTACATGCAATAATTTATTCCGATTCTGTACGTCTTTTGTTTTATCCCCCCCTCCTCAATTTTGCCCGCACTTGAGATCCGATGGCCCTTTAGTACAGTGTTATTAGTCAACTGAGCGTTCCATAGTTTGTTTTTGTTTTAGTTCTTGTTTATTGTTTGCCCCAATCAAGTTGGTTGGGGGCGATTATTTCACTTCAGAGTGGAGTGTGTTTTTATTATTTGCGTTTAGTTTTTGCAAATTTAAATTATGAATATTTAGTTGTTAATTTATTTTATATCTGCTTTCGATAAAAGGTTTTCTTAATATTCGTTTCATATTATAGCCGTTTATTTCATTAGTCAACTGAACATCCATTGGTTCGTCCATAGGTTTAGTTTAGTTTTTGGATTTGATTATCTTAATTTAGAATTCAGTTTGTTTTTTATATTATTTGCATTGCACTATTGCAAAATTTAAGTTTTGATTTAATTTGATGTCTATTTTTCTTGGTCGCCCCTTAGTTAAAAACAATCCAGAGAGAAGAATCGAATAAGAATCAGATTGACCGTCATTTATAAAAGAAATAGCGCAACAAAACACTAAAAAGCAATATCCAGAATATCTTTCCAGGTACAAACTATAAAGTATCGTTAAGTTAACTTTAACACAGAATTTAATTTAATTTATTTAACATCCAAATAACATTCTCAACTGTGTAGTCAACTTCATCACCGCACAAAAATGTTCAGTAGATTTAACATCAAGTGACTCGTATAAAAGTAGACATTGACAACCAGTCTACTTTAATCAAGTAGGTGCCAAAACACCTTCATTAAACAGACATGCTAGATGTGACCTCTGCTCTACTTGGACCATTTCTGGATTTCTGCTTGAATTGTATTTTTCTTGCTTAATCCTTTTTATCAGATTATAGTTTTTAAACTTTGTTTTTTATTTTTAACAATTTACCTATTGGTTATGGAGAAAGCATAATACTAATATCTCTCATTAGAACTTTTAGACATTGTTAGAACTTCTAACATCAATAATTTATTAATTCTGTAAGAACGCTTAGAATGTACAACATAACATAATGTACATTCTAAACGTATCTATTTGCATCTTCAATTATTAACAATTTGTTTGGACCAAATGGTCCATTAACTTCGTAGTCATAGTACGTCGATATCTCTTCTTCTCTTCAAGGTCTCAAATCACTTTTCACCAGACTCATAACAATCATAGCCTAAACGCGAATTTCTGCGAAATTGCCCAACAAACGTCAGGGCATAGCTTTTTACAGCCGCGCTGTCACATAAAAATATTAAGTTTATTGGAAAGTTATCCTTAAGTGCCCCTGAAACGATATTTGAGGGCACGATCGCACCTATTATGATATGACGTAACTTTACGTTCGTGTTTTGTGTTCTTAGAAGTTGTTAATGGGTTATGATGGGCCATAGACATAATAACGATATCAAAGTGGCAAAAGATTAATAACAAGATTAAATTACTAGTAATATAATATATTACTATAATTAAAAACAATAATATTATGTTTTGTAAATATATAGCATATGAACATTCTGAATAATATACCTTTAAATTGGTGTCGTAATTACTTTGTGAATACAACTAAATTGAATCAGTTGGATCTCAGGTCTTAATGGAAATTTTAAAACTAGCTAGATAGAGACACCTTAGACAAATTTTTGGGCTATATTGATTCAAATAATAATTTTATTTTCTTTTATTTTATTTGATTCGGTTCCTTAGTTGAGTTGAATGGCATTAATCCAAATACAGAGAGATATGATTTGATTCAGGGGAAAACAAATTTTGTTTTTATTGATGATAAATACTTGCCACTTCTAATGTTATTCTCGTGTTTGTGTATTCCATAATAGAATACACGCTGCGGTTTTCTCAAAGTTGGGAGGCTTAAAAGATATAAACCGACGAGTTACGAACCCGGCCGAACTTTAACGACCGCAGCAGCGCGTCAATCGGTCGGCGTGCAGATGCGATGTGAAAATTTAATGCGATGACTGAACATATTTTGATGATCCCTTATACTGGAGTTGCGATTTACTGCAATCGCACCTGATGTTGGGTTTCGATGCAGTAAAGTAGGGTAAACTGACAGGCATTTTGGATTTTTTCTCCAGTAACTATTTGTAAATTTGCTTTCTATGTAGTTAAGGCCTCATACTTTTGTCGTGTTAAAATATCGGTCGCAGTAGTAAATGTGAGAGTAAAAAACGTAATAATTGAATAATTGCTAGAAAAAACTCATTGCTAAATCTTATTGCTCAAGCTTTGAAATCTACGTGTAACAAGACTGAACACCTTAAAATCATGAGTTCGATGACCGCTCCGTGGTACTACTACTAATATAGTCTTCAAGACAAACTGTAGGAAAATTTTAATTTTAATTGAAAGATATGGCAAAAAATGTTTAAAAACCAGTCTTTTCTACCTGCGGCGTCAAAATAGGCATCACATCAGTTGATTCTACATTCTTCATAATTATCCCCCTTATGATTAGCATGGGATTCAATACACAATGTACATTTTTTTAGGAATAAAATACAACCTGGATCGTACTAGATCAATCATATTAGAATTGAATAAACGTGCCAAGTTTTGAGTAACCATATAGATGTATACTTACCACAACACAGAATAGTTTTGTTGAAACTTTATACCTCTGTTTTCCTCTCGGCGTAGTTTATCATCAATTTCCCTAAGTAAAGCAATAGTGTTGTTCCATTGTTTGCACAAATGAGGTTATTCTTTTATTGTAGAGACAAAGACGGCACTTAGCCTCACTGCGGCACCAATATTTACACAGGCGACGGCTTCGCGCTACGAGGGACTAGAGACCTTATAACGACCATATTTGTTAATTGCTTTGAAAATTTATCTATATTATTATATAATAAATAAATTAAATTAAGAAACTGAGCTCTTCCCAGTAGACTTTTGCCTTCCAAATCGCTTTGAAAAAAGTTTTGTACCTTAAAAATTTGAAACCCCGTGAGTCCTTTCGTGATAAATTTAAAGAAATAGGAATCCTTACAATAGCCTGTCAATATATATATAATAACCTAGTCTTTGTCAAACAAAATATAAATATGTATATACAGAAAAAGGACTTAAACGATCGTCTTCTTAGGAATCGACATAAATTAGTTTTATCAGCGTATCGCCTCCGAAAAGTTCAAAAGTCATTCGTTGGACTGGGTGTACTCTTCTACAACAAGATGCCCAATTCAGTTTTAGATCTGCCATTGCATAAGTTTAAGCAATGTATTAAAACTCACTTACTGAGTCAAGGTTATTATACTATAGATGAATTTTTAAATGACAAAGAGGTTGAGAAGCAATTGGATCAGCTTTCAACTTCACACAAGTAGTAGAATAAATAATTTTATGTAACAATACAGTTAATATTGTAAAAATTAATAATTTTATAAGAGCAACTGTTGAGTTTCTTGCCGGCCTAACTTCCGAGCCGGTGGTAGAGTCACTACAAATAGTCTAATTTGACGTTTCAAAAGTGCTTATAATTGGCCTACTTGAAATAAATGATTTTGAATTTGAATTTTAATTTGAAAATAGAGATGAATATTATAATTTTTAGTTGATGAATATTATAATAAACTGCTAATTTTAGATGAGCCATAGTTCTTTAAGTACCCTCCCCTTAACCTTGTTATCAACCAACAGTGCGCTTTGCGGTGTAAGGTCTCCATTACAGCTAAGTACCTATAGTGTAGTATATATCACGTTTAATACCTAAAATATTTTTCATCCAAACACGGTGAAACAAAAGAGAAACACATTAAAACGTATAGGCTGTTATGAGATCGTAAATATTGTATGTGAACAAGCCGGGTCGGACCTCCGACGATGATTTATAGTTCAATTAAAGACGGCTCATCAGCTATTTCCGATACGGTTAATTAATAAGTAATTGGTCTTATAGTTTCGCAGCGGCCCGCGGTGATCAATCATCTTATTTGTATTACGTATTCATAGATAAGTATAAAAGATCTTTTGATACATTGACTACATTAGATTAAAGATAGTTCAGTGGTTAGTTTATTGGGATTGTAAAGATCGAGAGACGAGTCAGCCCAACAATAAAAATGTTATTGGAAATACCTAAAGCAGTATTGGAGTTGTGGAGAATTTTATCTAAATTCATTCAGATATTCTTGTATGTTCAAGTTATATACATTCATAAAAATATTCGCATTTACGTAGATGTGTTAATCAGCTACACACTGCAATTTTATACATTTACTTTGATCCTGTGGCTGCACCTACTGGTATAAAATTATCATAATTATGTGCTTTATCTAAACTATTCAATCTAAATATCAATCAATCAGTGAAGCCATTTTGAGTCAATCGATTAACAAACAACTATCCTAATTTTATAACTTAGAACACTAGTTAGACAGTAAATATTATATCCCAACTTTTGCATTTATAATATTAGTTAGGATACTAAAACAATTTATCGCTTTTGGTTACCACTGATTCAGCTCTCTAGCTTTCTGCTGATTTTGCAATTCCACCATCACATTTAATAGATTGTAATACGTACGCAAATTGTTACTCGTGATTTGAAATCTAATATGTTGAGCATAGAGTTGAAGTTATGAGGTGTTAACCAAGGACGTACACTTGGTCCGCTGCTGTAAAATGTGTAGGTAGATCAAGAGTGATCTTATTTCAGGGCCACGGACTTTTTGCATAAGCGATTAGATTATCGCGACAAATGTTAGAGATGTATCCGTACCTATATAAAAATTATCGTAATAAAGCATAAAGTGAAATAGCAGTTAGCACAACTAAGCAGGTTTAAACAAGGTGACCGAGTGAGTAAGGACTTTAAAGGAGTAACTGTGGATTCTCCTTGACTAAAAGGGTGTTTGGCTCTATTTTAATTAAATTTATACTTTTATATTGTAGAAGATGTGTAGATTATTTTATGCATTATAAACAATATGGACTACCCGATCATCCGATTACATAAATAAAGTACTATAATAATTATAATATTAAATTATTATACAAATAAATAAAATTTAAGTTTTGGTTTGTTTTAATTTCAAATAAATTTTTTAACTAAATGCATGTCATGATTTTTTAAAAAAGTACTCAAAATTTTTACTCTATGGCATATTACTCTATGAAAATAGTTAAAACATAATGTGTGAAACCTGTGAAAACATAATGACTGGTCGCGTGTGATTGGTTATGGCGGATCACGCCACTTATAATTAAACTAATAAGAACGATTCTCTCCAAGAATGGAGTGGGAGGGGAATGAATTATTAATGGAGGAATCAGTGTCGAGAGGTAAATAGAAAAATTAGGAGGTGCCATTATTCTGTCCTGGGTGTTGAAGCAAGTAGATCCTAGAATATTAGTATAACACGAGAGCTGTATTGTGAAAAATGGTAACTGTATTGTAAATATACTAATAGAAGGAGGAAATAAAGTGATTGTTCTGGCTGTTGGAGTATTATTTACAACATGCATATATTTGAATTTATATGAAAAAATATTTTTTAAAATTTTTGTTTGTTCCAATTAATACGTAAAACTACCAGGCGGATTATAAGAAACATTTTTATATATTATGATAGCCCGACTCATGAGGAATATCAAAGGCTAATATGTATCCTTATATCCCCACGGAAAATGAAACTACGCGGGTGTAACCGCGGGCGTTCGCTAGTAACTAACAATAACTAATATATACTATATCGCTCTTTCTAAAGTTATTATGGCTCTGTGGTTACCATGATTTATGATATGTAAGGTTGACGTTTACGACTTAACAGCCGCGGCGGGAAGGCCTTTTAATCAACTATGCTAATGTTAGGCGCCAGCGGTGAGCCCGCTAACTCTAATGTCAATATTGAGCCCTTATTGAATCTCGGAGCAAACTTTAATGAAGATCCCTACTGTATTCCAGAGCTCGTTCGGTGTCGCAGACTTAATTATTGTCACAATTTTTTGATATAAGCTGTACAGATATATATTAGTCAAATGCCACTGAATAATCTATTGACTCAGTACGAGAGACTTGAAACTTAGCATAGTTGCTCACTTTGCGATGTGAACTGGATTTACGCCGATGGTCTATACGTAGTATATAAGCAAAATACCACTGACCTATTGATTCATCATGAGATCTTAAGAACTATAAATTCGTTTGACTTTAAATTTAGCTTAGTGACTTATTTCGTGATGTAGAAGCTTACAAAGTACTAATTTCTCGATCCTCTCATGGGAACAGGATGTTCGCGATTGAAACTGCCGGACACAACTAGTCTTATATAAAAATAATCAATAAAGAGCCTACAGTAAACACATGATAAAAAAACCGGCCAAGTGCGAGTTGGACTCGCGTAACGAGGGTTTACGGAAATTGTAAGGTTTTCGCAATTATTCCTAAACATTGCTTCATGCGAAATTTAATGATTCTAGGACTAGCTGTGAGTAGTAGAGAGTTAAATATGCGGCTTGTGCTATATCTTTTGACTGTGTTGACTAAGAAGTTTTTAATTAGGTATAGCTTAAAGGTATTATAGAGCCAAGTATTTGATATACAGTACAGGAATTTAATGCCTTTACGCGTTCATGAGAAACGTAGGTAAGTGTAAATTATTAAAAATATTTTTATTATATGGTATAACTAAAAAGATTTCGTAATTTTTCCATTATCTGTGCTATATGACGTTGCTTCGTACCAAACGTAAATTTCAAGATTGTAAGTTTACGGGAACTACCCATTAGGCTTTCATTTACCTGACCGTGTCGAAAATTAGGGAAATTTTTGGTATAAACGGCTGTATCTTTTGATTGTCTTGGCTTAGAAGCTTGATTTTTTCACGACTCTAAGGGACAGCAGATTTGAGTATTTGATATAAACTATTTCAGCTTGATACTTCCACGCGTTTCTAAGAAAAAGGGTCTTGATAGACAGACGGACAACGAAGTGATCCTATTAGGGTTCCGTTTTTTCCTTTTAAGGTACGAAACGGTTGGAATCTACAAATACCTAATCCTATTTAAAGATTGAAAGAGGATTAATCATAACGCAAATGTAGGTATAGGCAAGTTTTATATGGTTTTAGAAATTTGCTATCGTGTATCTGTTCGCAAACTTTAAAATGAAATGATTTGAAACAATTTTTACGAGGGTCCTACTAAACGACGGTCAATAGGTAGACGTGGGCCTAGTATTAAGGCGTCACTAAAATCTGATATCTCCATTGATATTTAGAATATGAAATAGGATAAATTGACCAACTTCATTAGAGAAGAAGCCAATTGACTACGTTTGTTTCATACAATTGTACTGACACACGAACTTGCAAGTATAGTGTTTGTGGAAATTGTGAGGAAATGTTATTATGCATCCTAGTCTCAGGCTGCGGTATGTGATACTCACAGCCAGCAGAAGCAGCCAGAATACTTAATTAAACGTCGCGGAACTCTTTCTTTGTCTGTCTACTCAGTGGTGTATTCACAGTCGTCGCAGAAGCTGTGTTTCATCATCATCATCATCATTATCAGCCAATAGACGTCCACTGCTAGACATAGGCCTTTTTTAGGGACTTCCAAACACAACGATCCTGAGCCGCATGAGCCCAGCGGCTCCCTGCGACCCGTTTGATGTCATCAGTCCACCTGGTGGGGGGGGTCGACCAACACTGCGCTTTCCGGTGCGGGGTCGCCATTCTAGCACCTTCGGCCCCCCAACGTCCATCAGCTGTTCGAACCACGTGCCCCGCCCATTGCCACTTCAGTTCTGCGACCTCGCTGAGCTTTGTCGGTTATTTTGGTTCTTCTGCATCCCTCATTTCTGATTCGATCACGCAGAGATACTCCGAGCATTGCTAGCAAGTCTCGGATCCGTATGTCATCACTGGCAACACTGTTCGAAGACCTTCGTCTTCAGGCACTGAGGAATTTTGGACGAAAGATGTCACGCAGTTTCCCGAACCCTTGGATTCGGCGGTTCACCTCTTTCTCGAAATTGGACCTACCTAACTGGACCATATGCCCTAGGTATATATACTCGTCGACAATTTCGAGTGCAGAATTTTCAACAATGACTGGGTGGAGCGAAACATGAGCATTACACATGATCTTTGTCTTGCTCATGTTCATTTTAAGGCCCACCTGTTGAGAAACTCTGCTGAGGTCATTGAGCATAATGTTAAGGTCATCTAGAGATTCTGCCATTATCACTACGTCGTCGGCAAACCGCAGTTGAGTGAGGTACTCGCCATTGATGTTGATGCCAAGTCCGTTCCAGTCCAAGAGCTTAAAGACGTCTTCCAATGCGGCGGTAAATAGCTTCGGGGAGATGACATCTCCCTGTCGCACTCCTCGCTGCAATTGGATTGGCCTCGTAGTCTCATCCTGTATACGGACTGACATGGTGGCGTTTTCGTACCCGGTAGTCGATTCGGCACCTCTGCAATGACCTTAACACAGCCCAGGTTTCCATCGAATCAAAGGCTTATACTCTTCGGTCTTTTGTATAACCTGCCGCACCGTATGGATGTGGTCTATGGTACTAAAGCCTTGTCGGAAACCGGCTTGTTCGGGAGGCTGGAAGTCATCAAACCTACGAGCGTTTAATCCGTGCCATTTAGCCACTCGTTCTTCTCCGGCGGGGCGAATGAGTATCAGAGGTCTCCTTTCAGCCGATGATCATCTCACAAAAGGATCTATTATCCTGTCTAGCAGTGGGTACAATTACATCTCTATGAAAGTTTGACCCCAAACATCTCACGTACGATCTGTATTGCCGGTTTTAGGATCGCCGAACGGAACCCGGGAAATTTAGGGCGATAACAAAAATTCTACCTGAGAGTACGGGCCGTAACGACTCTACAGAGCTGAGTCATAAACTTGTTTAAACTTTATCAAAACCTGATAGTGATAAGGTATTTTATGTGTCATCATAATTATCAATTTAATCTTTAATTTTAAAATCCTGACATATTTTATCTCTGGTGGTAGAAAATGAAACTTCAAATTACTTGGTGCTATACACGCCTTTATCGACGGTGAGGTAACTACTCCCACTAAAACTTCTACTAGACTAAAATCAGAACCAATGCAGAAAACTGGAAATCCAGCCCGTCACCAGAGGGGCTCCAAGATTTCCGAATATATTCGAAGCTTGTGTTGTTATCTATCTAGGTAGAATTTTCACTAACCCAGTTCCTTCGGAAGATAAAAAAACCTATTTAATATTAGTTCTTTATAGATTTTTAAAACAACCGTCTTCGGAAAAACATTAAATTAATTACTTCGTTCAGCTCTTATTTTCTTAAAATGACCAAGTAAGCAAACACAAGAACGGAACTTGAAATTAACTAATTGAAAATTCACAATATTTTTTCCATCCCCTTGCAATTGACCTACTTGAAGGTCTCACTTTTACAAAAACTCCAACCCCTAATTATTAAGAACCGGGCCAAAGGACTCGCGAACTGAAGTGGTTTGCGACCTCTCGCAAGCAAATTAAGAACTATTATGAGCCTAGGCAATTAAATGAAGCTTGCAGTACTTGCTTGCTTCGGGCTTGCCAAATGCCAATTATTTTTTTTAATTTGTTGGAGTATACAATTAATTTACTTGACTTACTTTGGTGAACTTAATGAAACTCAAAATAGGCTCATTTAACCGTGTGAGATAACTTTTAGTGTTTACTTTCTTTAATACATATTTTTGGTCAATCGCTGTCATACGCTAAATTCACCAAACTGATATAAAAACAATTTAATAAGACATGGGTACCTACGTTATCATTATGGTAAATTGATACTATACAACATTAGGAGATCTTCTATGAAAACACAATTTTTAAAAAGCAAATCTCAGTAAACCAGATTACATTAAAACCTATCAGAATTAACCGCTTAAACGTTGTTTGAATTCAAACCCCCGACAGATGGGAAACTAGTTATCGCAAATGCGCTGTCATGGGGTCAGTTGACACTCAATGGGGCATGCTAATAGGCGTGCCCTATTAATTATGTCCGACGAGAAAATTTCCAAGGCAAGAAATCCTAGCCATCATGACTAATACCGAATGAAATGGGTCCGCTCGCTGGACCCTCGCCTCGTTACTTTGTGGTCTAAGCACAGAGCTATAGCGGATTAAAAAGCTTTTTAAATCTAACCTCTGAAATTGATTTTTATAATTTCAAAAAATTTACTTATTTTTGTGACGGAAAGATATAAAAATTTGCTGGTTCATGTTAAACTACTATTTATTTTACAGTTACTTTATAATTACAGTAAAAGCAATATATTCAAATTTTATAAAAAAAATCTGAAATTTTATTCATTAATCAACAAAAAACTTAATTTTGTAATGATTTATGTCTGAAATCCATTGCTTTTAGAACAAAATTATATCACAAAATACAGAATAGTACTTTCAACATCATATTTTAGACATTTGCTCTACCTTTAAAACATAGCTAATATAGCTGTTGCTTAATATCTCTACTGTACCCTCTAAGCTCAAGCTTCACATACTTCACTAAAAGAAGGTCCGCAAATTATATTCAATACTCGTTAGACGGGCGAGTATTGAATATCCAGGATCTCTGAGTTCTGCTGCTTAACTTTAGAGCTCTTTGGAATGTGTGTCTGTATTATGTGTATGTTTGTACATCAACATCTGTCCCAAGGTGGTGTTGGGTTTATCGTTCACAAGTCCCTCGTTAACAATGTTGTACGAGTCGAGAGTGTGTCGAGCAGGGTAGCGTTCCTTGTCCTCCGAATTACCAAACGGTATTCGTTGAAGGTTATACAGGTTTACGCACCGACCTCGGCACAACCCGACGAGGAGGTAGAGGTATTGTATGAGGATATTTCAAGAGCCCTGCATGCTTCGAACTCCTACTACAATGTTGTTATGGGGGATTTCAATGCAAAGCTGGGCGAGAGGAGTGGTTCAGAGTTGAGAGTGGGGCAATTTGGCTATGGGCAACGGAACCACAGGGGCCAAATGTTGGCTGACTTCATGGAGAAGGAGGGCCTCTTTATGATGAACTCCTTCTTCAAGAAGCCACCACATAGGAAATGGACCTGGTTGAGCCCCGATGGTTCCACGAGAAATGAGATTGACTTCATCTTGTCGACCAGACGGCATATATTCAACGATGTCTCTGTGATCAATAGGGTCAAAACCGGCAGTGATCACCGACTGGTAAGAGGCACGTTGAATATCAATGTACAGCTTGAACGGTACCGACTGGTGAAGTCAACGCTCCGACCTACTCGTGCCCACATCCAAAACCCCGAAAGCTTTCAACTGGAACTCCAGAACCGCTTCGATTGCCTAGCACATTGTGTTGATGTGGACGATCTGAACAACAGGCTAGTGGAAACTGTCCATTCGGTTGGGTCTAAGTTCTATAAGACCCACCGCCCAAAAACCAACAAGAAATTCTCTGACCAAACACTCAAGCTCATGGAGGAAAGACAAGGAATGCGATTACAGTCTTCAGGGGACGCTCTGAACTACCGACGTATCAATAGACAGATCTCTAAGTCGCAGAAATGTGACTTACGCCGCTACAACACCGAGCGTATCATAGATACAATAAAACACAACCGTGGCTCGAAAGTGTTCGCGAAAGATCTGTCTATTGGACGCAGTCAGTTGACGCGTCTGAAGACCGATGACGGTAATCTCATTTCTTCCAAGCCCGAGATCTTGGGTGAGGTCGAGAAGTTCTATGGACAGTTATACACGTCAACTCAAAAGCCTGTTGACAATTTGGCTGAAGACCCCAGAGCCAAATTGACCCGACACTATACCGAAGATATCCCGGACGTCAGCCTAGACGAGATTAGTATGGCTCTTGAACACCTAAAGAACAACAAGGCGCCAGGTGATGACGGAATCACAGCAGAACTCCTGAAAGCGGGTGGTAAACCGATACTTGAAGTCCTTCAGCGATTGTTCAATTCCGTCATTCACGAGGGCAAGACGCCTCAGGCGTGGCACAGGAGCGTGGTTGTTCTGTTCTTCAAAAAGGGTGACAATACCTTGCTGAAGAATTACAGACCAATCTCGCTGCTGAGTCATGTCTACAAGTTGTTCTCCAGAGTCATCACGAATCGTCTCGCTCGTAGGTTTGATGACTTCCAGCCTCCCGAACAAGCCGGTTTCCGACAAGGCTTTAGTACCATAGATCACATCCATACGCTGCGGCAGGTTATACAAAAGACCGAAGAGTATAACCGGCCACTTTGCTTGGCGTTTGTGGACTATGAGAAAGCCTTTGATTCGGTGGAAACCTGGGCTGTGTTAAGGTCATTGCAGAGGTGCCGAATCGACTACCGGTACATCCAAGCGTTGCAGTGCCTGTACGAAAACGCCACTATGTCAGTCCGTATACAGGATGAGACTACGAGGCCAATCCAATTGCAGCGAGGAGTGCGACAGGGAGATGTTATCTCCCCGAAGCTATTTACCGCCGCATTGGAAGACGTCTTTAAGCTCTTGGACTGGAACGGACTTGGCATCAACATCAATGGCGAGTACCTCACTCAACTACGGTTTGCCGACGATGTAGTGATAATGGCAGAATCTCTAGATGACCTTAATAATATGCTCAATGACCTCAGCAGAGTTTCTCAACAGGTGGGCCTTAAAATGAACATGAGCAAGACAAAGATCATGTGTAATGCTCATGTTTCGCTCCACCCAGTTATTGTTGAAAATTCTGCACTCGAAATTGTAGACGAGTATATATACCTAGGGCATATGGTCCAGTTAGGTAGGTCCTATTTCGAGAAAGAGGTGAACCGCCGAATCCAACTCGGTTGGGCAGCGTTCGGGAAACTGCGTGACATCTTTTCGTCCAAAATTCCTCAGTGCCTGAAGACGAAGGTCTTCGAACAGTGCGTGTTGCCAGTGATGACATACGGATCCGAGACTTGGTCGCTAACTGCGGGCTTCATAAGAAGGCTCAGAGTCACTCAGCGGGCGATGGAAAGAGCAATGCTCGGAGTATCTCTGCGTGATCGAATCAGAAATGAGGAGATCCGCAGAAGAACCAAAATAACCGACATAGCTCAGCGAGTCGCAGAACTGAAGTGGCAATGGGCGGGGCACGTGGTTCGAACAGCTGATGGACGTTGGGGGCCGAAGGTGCTAGAATGGCGACCCCGCACCGGAAAGCGCAGTGTTGGTCGACCCCCCACCAGGTGTACTGATGACATCAAACGGGTCGCAGGGAGCCGCTGGGCACATGCGGCTCAGGATCGTTGTGTTTGGAAGTCCCTAAAAAAGGCCTATGTCCAGCAGTGGACGTCTATTGGCTGATAATGATGATGATGATGATGATTATGTGTATTCTTTTAAAGTGTACGCTGTCGCCTGTAACCTAGCCCAGGGAGATGGAATACGGCGTCAATTCATACCTGTCATAACGCCGGGCCGACGCAGATTGTGGAGGCGTTACTAGTATTGTGTACCTACTGCGGACTGTGGATGCTTTGCGAGGGGATTATAGTTTGCGGACACGGCCCAGTTTGTGTTGTACGTCCATTTTCTGATTGGATATCAAACTTTTAACTTTATACATCTACAAATCTATATAACTTTGTAATAGCTCAGCGTGCAAGATCACTATACTCATTCCAGCTGCCACACCGCATTGTCGTGGTACCTCTTAGCCAATGTTCGAGTCTCACAAATAAAGCCCTTAAAGTTTACTTCCACCCTCTTTTCTTTATCATACCGTTGGTCCCCTCGAAGGTGCTTCTACGCCAAATCCTCAGGTAATTCCGCTGAGGTCTCACATGGAGGACACTTACTCCAAAAAGTTCTACAGGCTATAGTTACGGGCACACCTTGTCTGCCACAGATTGACGGACGCATCACAATAATGTCGTATAGTGATGGTTGTTCCAACAACTATTTTCATGAGAAACACTTTTAGTTTATGTTTAAAAGTTTAAAAATCTTAACGTCTAATTACGATTTTCTTAGTTTTAAGATAAATGGTTGCCTTAGATATTTATGATATATTTTGTGTAAGTTTGATGACATAGACGTATACTTAGATAAGTACACGTCCATGTAATCAAATTAACAAACATTCAAAAGTTTCTTGTTGCATAAAGAAAATGAAATTACGCAATACATTTTTTAAAGTTTTTAAAATAATGGTTCAAAGCGGTGCAGGTACGAACCTCACTTATATAAATCCACTTTCGTAATAAACATAATATAATTCTGATCCTCGTAATTTCTTTAGCCTTTTCCAAAGTACAAAAACGACATAAGCTCTGACCCCGTTTCTGATTCAGAAGCAGAACTTCCGAGCGCGGCACCAACGAATTTATCAGACAAAACAACTTAATACAATTGCGTACACAAAGGAAAATTGAAACGAGGAAAAACTAAAATGTACGACGACGGAGCAGCTATGATGAACCCCTTAAGCAAGAGGCGCTATGTGCAATGCTCGTTTTGACAAAGTACTAGACCATACAATATAAATTATACAGAAGTTTTCTTTTTTAATATTGTACTGAAAAAATGTTATTAATACTGTATACATAATAACTACTAATGCAAGCTTTTCTGTCCGTCTTCCGTTACTCTAAATATAATTATTAAAAAAAATAGTGAAAAATACTCATTTAAATAAACTTAATAAACAAAAGTTTTATCTGATAATAAATTAAATCAACTCAACTTTATTTAATTACCTAAATTAATACTTACAAACGTCAAAATGTCTAACCTGGTGAAATGCAAAGAATAAAAGCCATTTTAACCCATTTAAAAAAACGTGTTCTATTCTATACTTTTGCACTATAACTATCTATGTTAATATAATTATACATACCTTAATTTAGATTATCTCAGAAATACTGATCTCATTTGTCAAATTCGTATTAGCACATAATTTGCAAGCAGTACGATTATTTTAAGTTGAAAAAATAGTTATTTTATTATATGTGTAACAAAACTACAGAGAATATATTATTATGAACTTTGCGCTACTCGTATGTCAGCTCCATGAAGTGTTGCTTGCTGGACCCGAAGGAGACGAATAAATAGGCGGACAATCGGACGACCTAGTTGCGGACAATTGGATGGCATTGTAAGATTTATCGTCCTAAGATTGTTATGTGACCGACGCGTATTAAATATGGCGTAGTAATAACATCGAACAAGACTCAAATAGCGCGCGTTAAGAAAAGCAGAAACTTTGTTGTAATTTTACAACAAAACAAAAGGTTATTAATCTGGAGCTCATGTTAAACCATTGGCGTAAGTTCTTGAGTCAGCATTTGCGTCTACGTCCATATCACTGTTTCGAGCACCGACCAATAAAGTTAAAATAGCCTTTATGATCGCTAACCTCCAATAGTAGATGGCACTAAAAGAAGAAGGTTGTATATTCATGGGGTTAAATAAATGCATAGTTTTCAGGGTAGGCTTATACACATAATGTGAAAGATTCAGTATTTTCTTTCAGGCATCTGTGTTTCACTGTTAGATTTTTAAGCTATTGCATAGCTTCTATCGCGGGCCTTGAGCGTGGAGACCGAATCCAGAAATTCTGTAAGGGAAAAACCTAACACCCTCTCAATATCAAAAACATAATATCAAAAGCACAATTTCGGCAACGACGTCATTGGGGAACGTGGCCTAGCGGTAAGGTGCTCTAAGTGCCCGGATTGCCAGAGAGACGCGGGTTCGAATCCCGTCGGTTCTGCAGTTTTTTTTTTCAATTGTGATATTTCAGTCATTTTTTTTTACAAGCGTGATATTTCAAAAAGTCATTAAAAGTTCTAGTATTTATCGATAGATGGAAAAACTAAACGGTTTTATTTATCTATTTTTACTTAAGCAGCACGTTTTGACGTAGAAACAACAAGTTACATAAATGTTATACTTATTAGATAGATATTTTAACAGTGAAGGTGCATTTTTATCTTGCCACAAGATACAAAAAACGTGACAAAAAGTTTCAAAACTGCACTTCTGTGTCACACTAAAGCCACTTGTCCCACGACACTGGTTCCCCTTATAATAAATCAAGCTTACTCAAAATCATATAGATCAAAATAATGGTTATTTCATTTTAAGACAAGACTACGACATGATCGTTTCCTTTAAGGATATTATTATTTTCTGTTAACGTAGATAATTTCTTCTCTACTATTTAATATCATATTAAGTGACCTGTAAAAAGTAAAACCCTGAACAAAATTTTTTTAATAGTACGGTAATTTAATTGCAGTCATTATAAGCTATAATTAGAATTTAAAGTTAATTTAAATATCGGTTAGCAATAAATATTTAGTATCATATATTCAATCCCATCTAATCTTGTTACTCTTATTACCTACTATAGAACCTAAATGATTGAGGATAATTATTATGAAAAATAATTTATATTTTTTTATTGCCACACGACTTTGCATCTACTCCGTTACACCTAAAAGTAATCGTATCGTAGTCGCCGTTGCGTCATTTGTAAAAGCAATCCCGGCTTATCTGCAAACACGTGTTACTAGGATTCAATAAAAAATATGTAAAATACAAGAATTTTACAGGCGGAGACCACCCCGGGACGGCGACATGTGGAACAAACACTTAAGTGTTTTACGGTTACAACTTACAGTGGTTTGCGACCTTGGTTATAATTTTTGGGTTTTCCTTTTATCATATATGCAAACACATTATGATTTACCTACATTTTGTAAGTTACGGCTGCTGCCAATGCCTACGACCTCAAACAATAATCTATCTACATTTTGACGGGAGTCATTAATTGTATGTTTCTATATTTATGCAGATTTTCTTTCTTAATTATTTTTGGCCCTTGACTGCTATCACACCTGATGTTAAGTGATGATGCGATCTAAGATGGAAGCGGGCCAACTTATTAGGAGTAATATGAAATTCACACCCCTTTCAGTTTCTACACGACATCGTATCGGAACGCTAAATCGTTTAGCGGTACGTATTTACCGCTAAGGTGGTAACTAGCCGCGGCTTAAGTCCCCACCAGCCAGACTAGGACCAATTAAGGAATTTTAAATCAGATTCGCCAGGAATCGAAACCAGAATCTCCGTTTTATAAATGCACTGTGTATATCACTAGGCCACGGACACATTTATTAGAGTGCAAAAAATATATCCAGTGGTGGAAATGATTCGGTTAGTTATAAATGGTTCCCTGCAAAATAAACCATCTTATAACTGACAAGACCAAACAAAGAGCCAAAGATTAACTTCCTCAACTCTTGCTCTTTTATTTTCTCAGAATCTGTCACTAAGACTGCAATTTCATAAAACGGACGCCAGATTATTTGAGTTGTAAACGGATACTCGAGTCAACATAACAAAAGTTCAGTGCTTAAATTTAACAATGCGCCCTTTCTGTTGAACCCACAGCTTCGAGTTTATTGCATCGCAAATTAGCAACGGTCAGCATCCGTTTCGGGGCGGAAACGTACTTCTGTATCTACACTATCTCACGACTCTGTGAAGCATATGGCACACGACCATATATAATTTTTTTCGTCAATCCGTCATTCCACGTCTGCATTATATTACATAGTTCAGTAATTAAAGTGAATATAAGTAAATAAATATCTCGACCTAGTAAATTAACTAACGGAAATGGATATGTAGTTAGTTTATATGCAGTAGAAGTGTGGGCGGTATACCAGCAAAATTCTCTACACACTGCTTAAAGACTTTGAACTGATTAGAACCGTGTTAAGTTCTATATTAAAACGGGTACCCAGGGCTGCTTTAATAGGATCTTACTCGGCAAGAAGAGCAACATGAACAGAGGAGGTAAGTGTTGATATCGTTAAAGAATTCTTTAAACCAACTTTTGACAACGGCTGTATCGTTTTATCTCTGACACACGATGGACCCAGCACCCGCACGGTGATCCATGGAATGTTAAAATACTCGTCTGTCTCTGTAAAAAGTGTTGTAGATATTGCGTAAATGAGTGTTAAATTAATTAAAAGGTACTTTCTACGTCATTCAAAATGATTTATTTGAAGTAATCTGTTCTATAAACAGTTTTGAAATTTCAAGTCTATCAGAGCGTAGTGACTCTACCATCGGTCCGATTAAATGGCAAATTCTGCCGTAAAGAGCCGGCAGAAACGCAACAGTAGCTCTATTAAAATTAAATGTTACAATTTGAATTTTATGATTTAAAATCTTGGTTATCACGCCTTGTAATTTGTAATGAAAATTTTGACAGTTGGTTTCTTTTTTTCTTATTTTTTTAGTGCTAAGAAATGCATTAACGTATTCCCTCTATAGGCATACCTATACCTGACCGAAGTGTACGCAGATCTGCTTGTCAATTGCGTAACCCAACTCGACAGCGCGAGTCTCGGCATCGTTGCTATTTCTCTCTATCTATAGTATTTAGTTAGACAGAGAGAAATGAAGACGACGTCAGGACTCGCACTGTAGAATTTCGTTACAGAATCAACACGCTGACCTGCAGTGATACTCGACAGCGGAATTCGCCCTCAAAAAAGTCAACAATGATTGCCTCTGTGGCGCCCAATGCACATTACTTATTCTGTAATTTCTTAGAAGATTTGCTGATGTATAATATTTACCTGAAACAAGCACACCCAGTGGTTAGTAGGCAACAAAGCGCAACGCGTGTAACACCATATCAAATTGTCATTTATTTTGTATAATTAAGCCGTATACAAAATACCTTGTGACACATACGGCAACATTGAACAGTAGAGTCGATCCAAGAAATTTAAATCCACGAGTGAATTTCGCTTTAAACTACTCGTATGTACTGTTACTCGGAAACAAACGTAACGAAGCGTGGCTAAATGCTCGACATTATCGAACACTCGACATAAAAGGATTATCAAATTTATAATCAAAGCTTGTTTACGAATAATAATGATAACAAAAAATAATATTATTTGTATTACTTGTTTTTTCTAGTATATACAGACATATCATTAAGGTACAAAGTTATGCAATGCAAATATGGTACCAACGAAGTCCTACATCGCTGCTGTTCATTGTGCGTCGCTCAATTCCATAACATTTGAATAACAAAACTATATTCCTTAAAAATGGGATAAATAATAATAAAATAAAAAAAAAATTCATTGACCTACGTACTACCAAGTTTGGCGTAAATAACAAACCTTAATTATTAGTTTAAGCTTAAGACCATTTTTTTCATTAACAAAACTGTATTTATTTGACAGCCCAAAATTAAAAAGATTAGAAGAGGTTAAAGAAGATTTACAGCAATATGGTTAACAAATGCGTAATGAAGAAGAAAACGAAGGGTACCAAGCTGTGAAACATTCGATAAGGATTGATTAATATAATAATGATGATGAACACATACTCGTTTCGATTATAACTTCTGTAAGAGCATTATTTCGCATCGTGTGGTGTTTTAAATTTCAATATAAAATCTAGTGCATCAGAAATTTCAACATTATTGCCATCGCATTAAAACACAAAATTTGTTTACTCTTTTTGACCTTAATATTGCATGTGATTGTTATGTTAATTTGAACTTTATGATGTTAAAAATAGATCCTAATTCTAAATCAGACAAGAGTTGATTGCTTATGGTGTCCGAAATGTTTCTAGAGTGACAGCATTGGTTTCGCCATGGTTTAACTTAGTGATTCTGTAAGGAAGCGTAAGCTCGGGTTGGGGACCTTTGTTTATTATTGTTTCCAACCCCCGACTTGTTCTAACGAGTCTGCTTTGTTCTATTACAATGACATTTTTGAGTTTATTTTATTATTGTTTAAATAAATAGCATTCTGCCCCGGTCATACAAAGTTTTAAAGTATGACAGAAGTATCTGAGTTACATAATATGAAAATTTTATTAATTTTTAAGCTAGCGGCTTCATCTGCGTGGATAATAAATGAATAAGTAAATGAAAAAATATATAAGTACTATAAATTTATTGAATTTCGGCATGCAACTATCGGGATTTTTGAGGCGCACGTATACACGTCTATCAACGTCTGTCTATCAGATACAAAAATCTTTAAATGAAACTGTGATTAATTATTTAACTACCGATATATTTAAATATAAAAACAATAATTTACTTTCCATATTTTAACAGATAAAATTATCAGTGCACTAAAGGACCATTGGATGATCATCAGTTGTAATAGTTGTATTTCAAATTATGAGTTAGGTAAAATTAATCTATTACACTTTAGCTTTATATAATGCATAAAATAGACTGTCAAACAGCTATTTTCAGAATTTTGTCTGTAAGTTATATTTAGTTAGTCTATTAGTTTATTTATTTAGGCATCACAAAGAACTCACAGTGAAACAAAACTTGATTAGTTATAACGAACGCTCATTTTAGTAGTTAAATACATTCTTAAACTTGAGAATTACCGTTGGGCCATATCTATCGTTGTTTTTTGTGGTACTCCATTTCGATGTGACTTGTTAGTATTATCCCTTTTTTGGATTCCCGCAATCTGTTATTTTAACTAGAGTTTGTTTTTTGCTCCGGCACTTTATTCTACGGGGATTAGTTTTCGGGCTGTAAACCGAGATGGGTATTTAAAAGGTTTCGGTAAAAAATGTAAAATGGGTGACACTTTATGATAAGCCAGACACCATCCTGTTTATTTTGCGGCACAATTAGTAATATGAGTAATAAATTAATATAATTTCACCGTATCGGAACTCGTTACATTATTCGTTTGCCTGAGAACTTTTATAACGGGTATTAATTAAATGAAAGTAATTGAAGTACATTTTAACAAAAATGTTTAAATTTAAATACCTTCTTCTAAAAATATTATATTGACTTGTACATGAAAATCTAAGAGAAAATTTTGCCTGCAAACTCGAATTAGTTTCAAAATATCAAAAACCTTCTAGGTATTCTGACCATTTTCGTTCTGATAGTATAGTAGGTAGTCGTTTTTGATAGTTTAAATTTGTATCGCAGAACGCTTGGGTAACCTTTCATTTATATCAACCCAAATTAGAGCAGCGTGGTATGTAAAAAAGAGATCAAGCCCTGTAGTGGGTCATTACATTAGGCTGACTGACTTATGTGCTATCTAATAAAATATAGTCTCTCTTATAAACAGAGAGATCAAGCAATTTTAACAAAAAATAGAACCGACTCAAAACGCACTAAAAAGTAAAAAATAACTGTGTCAATTAGTTGCTTTAATTTACTTAATGTCGAATTGAGAACCTCCTCTGTTTTTTTTCGTCGGTTAAAAAGCGCTTATTTTTTAATTAACTTATTTCTAATTTAGATAATATGGCAAAAATAAAGTAATTAAAATATCCTTCGACTCGAATCGGTAAATAAATACACTATGACAAATCACATTTTAAAATCTGTCAAACAAAGCACGCTAAAGAAACATACATAATTAAACACAAAAAACATAACCCTCTTTCGGCAGTCGAGCAAATTCGGATTTCAGTAAGTCGTTCAGTAGGTTTTTGTTCGTATTATTGACCTGCCACCCCGTTAGCCCCTTACCAATTAATTGTAGTATGTGTACGAGATAGATTGGCACAACCAATTTGCTAGTTATAAATTCAAAATGCATCCAAGCGGAAAATTGTATTGAGACCCGAATTCCGTTGGCCGGAGAGGGTAGTAGGCACATTTCACATAGACGGGGCGCTGGGATTAG
Source organism: Mycalesis mineus (assembly GCA_034621355.1). Lineage (NCBI taxonomy): Eukaryota > Metazoa > Arthropoda > Insecta > Lepidoptera > Nymphalidae > Mycalesis > Mycalesis mineus. The sequence goes on from CM067886.1 coordinate 1,227,769, forward strand.
ACAGCGTTGGGCCGGTTGAGCCGTCAGTCACGGTTGTCGTTGCGTGCGGAACTGATGCATTTGGGTCAACTGCATCTAGACCACTGGGGAATAAATTATAAGGTTTGTGCGTTGTTTCTTGAGCGTTTTAGCAACTTTCTGGTACAGGAATTTTGTTTATGATTATACTAGGTAATAAGTTATTTTATAATCTATACTGAGAGAGCTACTCTTAACTATAGTTATAGACCAGTGAGTGTTAGGTTAGGCTTCTGATTGATGAGATTTTGCGATGGGTCAAGAAATATATAGAGTATTTTTGCCATATAGCCCAGACTTGGTACATTTACTCCCTCATGCAACGGAGAGCAACTTTAGCAAACAGGATCGGATGAGTAATATCGGTATAGAATCAAATCGTCCAACATCGCACATTAGAAACATAAAGTTGTTGTTTGAATTATGTTAAATGCTTCAAAATTTATAATATAACAAGAAATGGATTTTCGTGCGATTTCACAGTTACATTGAACTCAGTATACATTGCTACATTAATATTTAACTTTTTAGAATTTTTATCCTCCTATTAACTATTTTTTTTATATCACGAATATTTTTGACATTATTATTTTTTTTACAATAATACACTTGATGGATTGTTTTCTATTTATTATTCTGGTTTATTGTCGCCCGCTGATGAGGAAAGACCTCATATTAAACACTCGTATTCGGCCGGTGTACAGAGGTCAGCTAGGGATGCTGCAGAGGTGGATGACCGGTGATACACATCTTCATCTCATTTTGTTGGATTTTGAATCCTAATGGATATGATTTTCAAATATTTTAGACAAACTTATTTTTTAAATATTGTGAAAATGAAGATGATAATTTGCGGGAGTTCATCATCATCAATCGAAAAATCCAAGCGATAAAGTTACCCAGATCCCAAAATGTACATGTATACGTACAAAGTAAATCGTATGTAGATAGATTTCAAAGTACATGACTTCCGCTGTTTTCTTTTTTTATCGACTACAAGTTGGCCCTTGACTGCTATCACACCTGATGTTAAGTGATGATGCAGTCTAAGATGGAAGTGGGCTAACTTGTTAGGTGTAGGATGAAATCCACACCCCTTTCGGTTTCTACACGACATCGTACCGGAACGCTAAATCGCTTGGCGACTTGACAAAGACGTATTCTTTGTCGGTAGGGCGGTAACTAGCCACGGCGAAAGCCTCCCACCAGCCAGACCAAGACAAATTAAGAAAAATCTCAATCTGCCCCGCCGGGAATCGAACCCAGGACCTCCGCCTTATAAATCCACCGCGCATACCACTGCGCCACGGAGGTCGTTGTTTTCCTCAGCAGTCGGCATCGAACTCACACCTTTAGTCAAAATCTGATAAGAATATTCAGAAATAAGCATGAAATATTAGTTTCATGCTAGTTTCTAACTTCCCCGAATGATTTTTATATCTCATAGAATCCTATTATGATAACATCACAGAACATACATTTGTTTATCCTTCTGTGATTATTATGTTGCTTCACATTGTGTTCAAAACGTCCATCTTTAACATATTACAAAATTAAATGCTCCAACATAACTCAAAACAAAAATATCTTTGATAGTAGGTACTCGTTGCTAATTTTCTAATCTCATACGTCACAACCGGACCCATGGATATAAAACTTTTCTTAATATCAATAGAAAATTTTAACCATAATATTCACTTGGAAGTTATTTCTTTTACGTTGATAATAAAGCGAAGATTCAAATTAAAAATCGACTAGTCAGTGCATAAATAGTTTTAATGAATTACAATATTATTTTACAATATTTTGAGATTTGATTAATAACATTAATGTTTTATTTACCGACGTAAAAAAACGGAGGAGGATTTCTTTTTAATTAAAAAAAATTAATAACCACGCATAACTTATTACAGAGTTTTCCGATTTTAATACTACTTTTATTCGACTTCATAGATATGCTTAAGTAAATTAAACAACTAAATACCTACTATAAATCTAGACTACAAAATGTTCCTTGTTTAAAATAACACATTATAGTCACCATAAGTTATGACCCTAAATCTCCTAACCTATATTGGGGCTGCATGGAGGGTCTAAACTCCAAAAAGGGAGGCCTGGCCCTAAAGTAGGCCATTCAAATCGGCTGACGGTGTTAATACCGCTAAAAATTTTTTATACCATAACGTGCCAATAGGAAAGCAGTTATTGTGCTTAGTTACTATCGTTACATGACTTATAACTACACTTTGTACATATCGTGGCTTGAAATTGAGGCTACGACCTATTTAGTTACAAAATAATAATTATAATGAAAATTAATTGTGTATCTTAGTTGTAAGATATCAACGACTTAATAACATAACATTTAATCTCGATCTAAATTAATGTCTTTATTAAAGTAACCTTTTACGATTACACGTGGCTCGTAAAAACTTAGCGCCGCAACGGTACGTACCTACTGTGTTCCTACAAAGCCCTAAAATCTGAATTTCTAATAACATCTCCCGAGCAAAATGAACATGCGAATATACCTTGCCTACACATTAATTTTTATGGACTTAAAGCAGCTGGATGGGACACCGTTTGTTTCCTCTAATCCTTATAACCTGGCACTAGTCAGCGCCGACCCACAATAGACTTTTTCATAATATAATACTATTTCATAATAATATAGATGGACTAAGCAGACCGCCCTTCCTGGGGGTGCAAAGAAAACCATCACCAGTAACACGACAAAGAATTGCTAGGGCGGGCAAGAAACAAATCGTACAAAGTTTCCTTTGTCATAAGCTATAATTACTCGTGTGTATGTGTCTGTTATTTCATCGGCAAATGCTGCTTGCCGGTATAAATAATTAAAGCATAAGTAGTTTCCCAGACGAACTGACATAAAAAGTACTACTACCAAGATTACAAACCAAAGAAAAGTAGATTTCTTTAGAAAGGGATGGATATGGCAGGAGGCACTCAAAACCCATGATTAATTAATTTCCTTTAATATAAAGTGGATGAATTTTTAGGTTTTTAATAAAAGAAACAATTTTTTGTCTTTTGGTGTTAAAGATTAGTGGATATTTATTTAATTTCAAATTAGAAAATATTGAGTCTTAAGAAATAGAAAGAGTGGCCGAAAACTAAATCTTATAAAATATACTTAGAACCGCACAAAGTAGTCGCCTGCAGGAAACTAGTTTCAGCTTAAAACTTCGTCCAAATAAGAGGATTGCGAGACCGGACTAGCACGGCTACTCTCGCAAGTAACGTCACAAGGTGAGGGGGGATATTTTTACCAGGGCTTGTACGTATGTTTGTATGTAAAGTTATGTACTATGAATCTAGGTATTTATAACTTATTGGTTGGATCACTCTAATGCCAAACTGCCTTGATTTTTCTAGTAGTTAGAGCAGTGATTCTCAACCTTTTTTTTGTTGCGGCAGATATTTAACGATTAAAAGCAAATAATAAAATAATTTATTTTTCTTTTTAAAAGATATAATTTAATAATATTAACATTATTATATGTTCGCAAAATTTGGCGGTACATTTTTGAAATTTGGCGGCACACAAAAGTACCGCGGCACAGTGGTTGAGAATCACTGAGTTAGAGGCTTGATTTTCACGTTTTCAGTTCGAATCTGAGTTGAGCTATGAAACATTGAGCTTTATTTTCTTACAAAACAAATCTCAATTAAAATTCATAGCTCGGAGTTGGAAAATTAGTGGTTTTTTTTCAGAGTCCAACATTGTCACACAAGCACGCCAACCTTAGCTTCATATGCCCTTTTACAAGGAGGGGATCTTGGTCCTGTAGTGAGCTTTTAAAAATGTCTGATAGTGGGTATAGAAAACACACACAAAAATTTACACTTAAGCTGGCTGCGGTTGCCACATCTAGCAAACATCTCTATGGTGAGAGTGTAACACGTACGTAACCCGTTAGAGCCCCCAAATGTTTAATTTCATCCCCCATAGCGGGCGCGGGGTTCAGGCGGGCGCGGGGGAGGACCACTTGCCTGGTAATGTATGATGACTATAGTGCACGATAATCACTTATTTAATTGCAACATTTATTTTGTTGATTAAAATACTCCTTACGAGCGCCGTTTCCAAGCGTTCTTAAGCTTGATTTAAAGATGCGCTGTTTTACTTAAGTATCTTTCGCGGTCCTAAATATTCTCACTTCTTTGAGGTTATCGCATAAAGTAATTCTTAACAAGTCCTCTTTAGAATCTTTTTTAGTTTTTAAATTGCTTTAAAAGTTTAAGCGTTTAAAATATTATAAAATAACATTTATCTATATAAAATATTTCTACGTGAACAATAGATAAGATACTTTACTTCTGGCGGTTTAAATTGCGAATATTTCGCAAAATTATTAGGTATGTTACGATTCCTACCTGTCAACATAGGAACTTCGTAAAATTGGTTTCTTGTTTCTAGAGCAAATGAAATACGTACTACCAACCATCGTTCCCAAGTTATATCAATGTTCTCTACATTAAAAACAAACGTAGGGTTAGCATCAAGTTAAACGCTCTCACTCTTCACGAAACGCAAACTTTATCGTCGGTCGTAACTATTCGCCTCGTATGTAAGTACCAGTCGTAATGAGCCCTCGCCCCTCTTTGCGTATTCAAACCGAACATACATTCTACGGTAATGTTAGGAAACTTCAAGGGTCTAAATAAAGTGGATGCCTGAACGAGGAATTCGGGATATTATGCCCGGGTTTCTCCTTCTAGTTGTAATGGGTCTGAGAGATATTTTGGAGCTTGTTAGGTACCTAATGTGGAATGTTTTAGTCTCCTTTCGTTTATATTAAGTGGTGTGTGATATTGGGTTATAAAATTCAACGGTCGTGTGGGTAAGGTTCCTGAAGACATATGCTGTATGTAAGTAGCCATATTCATCTAAGAAAACAATGAGAACGTCCCTATTATTAAATTCATCATCATTGTCCAAACCCATGGAACGTTTTCTATGTGTTCACCTTAATATCGTTGATCCAAAGGCATGTCTATTTTCATTGCTTTTCCTGCAAGTGTTAAAAACGATGTGCTTAAATTTTTTGGACCTTCCCCTACGCGACTAGTTGTGACATTGTTAAAGTTGTTGCATTCCAAGATCCTGTGTTCGAGTCCAGAGACATACTTTAAGCTTTAACAAAAAATAAAACCGACTCAAAACGCACTTAAAAGTAATAAAAATTTTTAACAAAAAATAGAACCGAATCAAAACGTACTAAAAAGTAAAAAATAACTGTGTCATTTACTTGCTTTAATTTACTTAAGCATATCCATGAAGTCGGTGCCAGCCAAGTTTAAGGAACATTTATTTTACGTAGTAAAGCAGTTTGTGGGTTCTAGGTAACGTCTTTAAAGTAGAAACCTTGGCTGGCACCGACTCCTAGATATGCTTAAGTAAATTAAAGCAACTAAATGGCATAGTTATTTTTTACTTTTTAGTGCGTTTTGAGTCGGTTCTATTTTTTGTTACAAATTTTTATTTCTTACTTTTTAATGATTTATTGTCACGTAACGTACTCGTACTCTACTGTCATAGTATATTATACGGCACTAGTAGCGAAAAAGCTACGAATACCGAGACAAAAACCGAAATCGCTGTAAGCGTGCCTCCAAAATTTGAAGAGTTCCTTCAATTTCCCCAGGATATCATCATCCGATCCTAACATGATGACAATAAGACCACCTTGGAAGTATGCCCTTTCTAATAATAAAAGAATTATTAAAATCGGACAACTCTGTAAAAAGTTATGCGTGGTCATACATAAAAAAAAATATATACGTGTCGAATTGAGAACCTCCTCCGTTTTTTTTCGTCGGTTAAAAACACCATCGTTCTTCTTTCAGTAACAGTTAATAATCAGTAGAGTTGGTAAAACGGAGTCACGGTAGGCAAGGATGCCTGAGAAAACATGTTATGCTGTCGTTTTTTAGCTATTATAATAAATATACATCAAAATAAGTCAAGTAGTGAAATAAGCCCTCCGATTTCTTACTTTATATAGGGAAAAAAAACCTGTGCATTTAATTATGATAAAGTATTAAATATGATTAACTTATTAAATTCTTTTACTGTAGGTACTTAATATTTAAAATGTGTGTAAACACATATGGTCGAAGAACAAACTTCACTTTGGATGACTAACGATCTTTGTTAATTCATCCACCTCTCGCGACATTGTTTGGCACTAAACCAAAACCCAAGATGGCCGTTATAATTGCTGGGTCGTAATTTCTTTAGTGATTCTACGATTGTACAATTAATGGCTATCCACTTGTAGAATGTAAGCTGACATCGTTTCATATTCTACTCTCTAGATTCAATTTCAGGCTTTCGAATGATATAATACCGCTCAAATTCGCCTACACTGCAATCATGTTATGATCCAAAGCATGTGTTTTGTTTATAGGCTGAGAGTTAACTAGTCAAAGTTATCATCAAGTTATTTCTTATGGCACTGCCGTGGTTAGGCCTCTTCATTCTTATGCGAGAGAGAAAGACAGATCTGACATTGTAAAATATTAAGTTTCAAGAAATAGTAACTCAGTTCGGAGTTAGGAAGTTTATCGCGTGTTGCGTCAAACAAAGTTATTAGTAGGTACTACAGTTATTGAATCAAACTTCATTATGAGCCCTCAATATATTAAAATTATTATTTAATATACAACCAGCTATACCTAGTTGCCATTCCAATTGATCATCTTCGCCCATGCAAGAGCTAAGTAGAGTAGGTTTTTGACGCTCTCGTACTTAAGGTAAGCATATATGTGGCCTCTTTTAAAAGTGAAGAATGTCAATAAACGGATGCATATCATATATATATAATAGCTGATAATGTTGATCATCTATTTTTGTTGTATTTTTATTTTACTGTTTTATTTATTACAATATCAAGAATTACAAAAGTTTTTGCATTTGTCATATACCTACTTTGATCAGTGGTCTCCTACAGTACTCGTGTAACATATAACCAAGAATCAGCTCGACGCCGTCATAAATCAAAGTCATGAGAGACCTTTTCAATTAATTCTCGCCGGAGGGCCGCGGAATATTTGCATCAGAATATGTAATAGCTGTAAGCGGCCATTGTCGGTTGTTCTTAGCCCGTAAAAAGGGTCAAGATTTGTTCGGCGGCCTATTGTGCGATACAGGACTGTTTGTCTTTTGTACCGTGGATGTTCATATTTGATTTTGGCCTACGCTGCTCAGTTGTGGTAGGTTTACCATCATTTTGTGGTATTTGCATTTTCCATAGTGACCTGGGTTTTTTTGAATATCTAAAGCAAAAACAACGATATCTCTGCAGTAGGTTATTGTCAGCCTATTTTAGAGTCAGGCCCCTTATCAAAGTGTAGACATGGAGTTGAGAGCCACCACGCTGCGGTATAATATCAGCTACTTCCTGACTCCAGCTTGAGAACCTATCCTGAGAATTTCTGAAATGAAAAAATCGAGTGTAATATTTTGTAGCCCGTCCCAGGGCTTGAATATATTAGAACCTATTATTCCCATATATAGGTTAATCACTAGCCCAATGTTAACAATACCTTTTTTTATTAAAACCGTCCTTGAGCTTTTATCAGTCCTTATTTGAGACTGGCACAAGAGGCGGAGCGTGTGAGCGAGCAAAGGCAATGTGGGCTATTACGCACCACGGCGTCGCGGGCGAGTCGCCTAATGTGACGTGCGTGCCCCAAAAAGAGAAGACTGAGCACTAGGGACAAAGTCAAGATGATAAACAACTTGTAGAGAGCAGAAGGCGGCCTGGTAATGAGACACGAAGAGAAGTGCAAATTCCGGGTTGACCCAAATATTAACGTCACAAGTCTCGGGCTCTGTTTGGAGTTTTTCTCTCAGCCACGCGATGGACCCCGCACCCGCACGGTGAATCCATGGAATGCTAAGATAATCGTCTCCCCTCTCTATGTGCAATTTCTGTACAACCTCAATTACTGTTCATGTTGGATTACTACTACGTAATTAGATCGCAGAAATATTCAAATTCAAATTCAAATTTGAATTCAAGTAGGCTTATTACAAGCACTTTTGAAACGTCAAATTGAACTATTTGTAGTGACTCTACTACTCTAGCCAACGGCTCGGAAGGCAGGCCCTGTTGAGAAGAGCCGGCAAGAAACTCAACAGTTACTCTTTTTATAATATTATCAATTTTTCAATATTAAGCGTGTTGTTACATACAAGTTATTTATTTCACTTCCTGTGTGAAGTTGAAAGCCGACCCAATTGCCTTTGAACATCTTTGTCATTTAATAAGCATAACATTAATACTTTCTCATCAACATAAAGAGCTCTATATTTCTTGTTTAAATAGGACATCATCATCGAATTTAATAGATTTTCAATTACCATCCTTTTTTCAAACTTAATGGTCACCCTATGTTAAGTATATAGCACTGAAGATTTTCCGCTAATTTCTCAATTTCCCCTTTATTTATTTGCTTCTAATTTTATGTTTGGATAGGCTTTTGATGTAGCATTTAAGAAATTAGATACGCAGTTTTGATCAGCTTTGCATACAAATATAGACTTTAGTCTATATTTAATATTTGCATCCACTTCGATGATATTCGCCTAATTTGGTTTACACCATTTTGACCGGTATGTTTATATTTCTCCGCGACTATCTCGCGTTAGGCTGAATCGATTCTGATGTGATAAGAAAAATGTGATATACTTTGAAACAACTGTAATATTTATGATAGTTGATGGAACAAGCATACGGTCCTTTTGAGGTTAATTAGTCTGCTTAGAAATGGCAAGTTAATGTCTGCTTTAATACCACTTCGCAGGAAAGCAAAACACTACCTACATTACGCTGTTTGGCGTAGATCTTAGCCTCATGTGCCTTAATCCTTTCCGTCATAATAACATCTATGGCTAGACGTACACTACTGAACGTAGGCGATATCTTAGTTTTTCTGCGGCTCTCTGCCAGGTAGGTACATTTATTCATTCATTGTAGCATTCGTGTACATATACATACACATGAGGCCCTGTTATGGCGTCGCTAACATTATTTACATTATTATTATTAATAAAGATATATATCGTCACATACATTAATACATTTGATAATATCATCAGTCCATCTAGTAGGCGATCGACCAACATTGCATTTTCCCGCGAGTAGTCGTTATTACACCATTTTCATTTACTTAGGCCTCATAATTGCTCAATCTTGTAGGCTGCAATAATTTACCTATTTACCTAACATGTAAAACTAGTTTTTGCCTGTTGCTCCACTCGCGCGGCTGATGGATATCCTGCATAGTAACATCCCTCGTTTTTTTAGTTGTAGTTTGATAATGTAGCTAAAGTCGTTTCCCAAGTTCGAGTAGTCTATATATATATATCAAATTCATCAAAATCGATTCCGTGCTTTTAGAGTCAAAACGTAATGCTCTCTACATTTGGCGAATCAAGAATGATACATTTGTCTCATCGCTTCGAGGGCTCAACTATAGACTACACTTTTTCAGCGATTCATCATTTTGTTGTTTAGTAAAAAATAATACTGTAACAGAAATAATTATTGTATCTAACTATTTGATAAATAATTTGATATGGGCACACAGTAATATATAACAATATCCAGTTTCACTAAAATCAAATATTTATTGTTCCAGATTATTAATAAAATACGCGTTATATATTATTAATTAAGCCACGGTTTTCCTGGTACAGTTATTATAATCATAACAATGAATGTACTATTGAAGTAATTCTACTAATATTTGCTATTAATAAACTATTATGTAGTTTACCAGTACGATAATATTAATATTGCAATAGAAAATTACGTAATCGATGTAGTTTGTAGCTTCTTTTAGTAAAATAAAATTGGTTTAGGCTACGTCGACTCGATGTACATAATATATCTATATAGTATAGAGTTAATACGAACCGAAAAGTTAAATCATAAAAGTTTTTAACAAAAAATAGAACCGACTCAAAACGCACTAAAAAGTAAAAACTAACTGTGTCATTTAGTTGTTTAATTAACTTAAGCATATCTATGAAGTCGGTGCCAGCCAAGTTTAAGGAACATTTATTTTACGTAGTAAAGCAGTTTGTGGGTTCTAGGTAACGTACTTAATGTAGGAACCTTGGCTAGCACCGACTCCTAGATATACTTAAGTAAATTAAAGCAACTAAATGACACAGTTATTTTTTACTTAGCTGTAATGTTAAGGGTCCCGGAGGAATGAACCAGTCTAAGTTAAGTAAAGTTAAGATAAGTATAACACTTAGATATTGTACAATAATGTACAAATCTTTAATTGGTTAGAAAGACATTATAGTACTAAGCCATAATATTACTAACTAGAGGTTGCCCGCGGTTTCACCCGAGTAGTTCCCGTTCCCGTTAAAAATTCCGGGATAAAAAGTACCCTATTTGTTACTGTGAACATATAGATAATTTGTATAATTTGTAAAGTTTCATCAAAACCTATTCCAGTAGTTTTTGCGTCAAAGAGTTAGAATCATCGATCCATACTTAGATACACACTTTCACGTTTATAATAGGATTTCTGTAATTCATGTTATAAAACAAAAATCTTACTAAAACTAGTGATGCACTGCAGAATATCGACCTTTTTATCGTCATAACATGCGATTACACAGTAATTTTAACAGTCAAGTTGCCCTTTTAAAGCTTCCATCGAAGCATATAAACATGACCAAATGGTCGAGGGATTGACGTAAATACTAGGTTCTTGCTTCGTTTTTGTTTTTGAACACGGTTAGAATCGATATTTTTTCTCCCAGCCCTAGGCTACAATTTATTGTAATCGATGAGTTACGAAATGTTCAGAGAAGGTATAAAATCATCCAAATCATTATTATTATTGCAAGCGGAACGATTTCACGCCTAAACAGCTGACCTAATTTTGATAAACGTTACTGAAACAGAAGGAACTACAGATACAGCAATAAAAAGCACAAGCTTAGAGGTAAAAAGCAACTTATTTCTGGAAAGTGGCTGCTTTTCGAGAAAGGTAACCTTTCTGCGGTTTTTATTCAAAAATGTATCGCTTCAGTTTAACGTTTGTCGTCACTGTCTCCGGCTTTCTTTATTGTTCTATTAAATAAAAACGTGATGTTTTTTATTTCGAAATTCACGTTGCGTACAACAATAATGCTTCTCAACTAAAAGTCAAAATCTCCTAAAATGATTCTGTTTTTGATTAAAATGTATGTAGAAGGATTTTTATCACATTTGACTTTAGTTTCCGCTTACCCGACAGCCCGCATTGTAATGCTAAGCTCTAAATTCCCCTACAACAAGAATAGCCTAGCCTTCTGTAGTAAACAGTTAATAGAATGATAGTAATGATGATGACTAGTATTAATTATAAATTCCCTCTCCATCCAATCATACATCGGCGTAATTCGTTAAACTAAAGGCGATGGTTCCCGCGAGAAATACACCGCGGCCATCGCGTCCGCTGATTCGTCTTCGTGTAGAATAGAATAGATATCGATAATAATTCCGCTCCCATCTTCGCTATTGTGAAAACGTTTGATATTAGAAAATTAATGAGCTCCTTCGTTTTCTTTGCAACTTTTCCTTGATTGAAAAATCTTAGACTGTAATGGTTGGGTGGCGAATATCTATGATAAGCTTATACTAACCTTTTCTAAAAGCCTTCTGTTGCTGTTTTGTCAATAATATCCTTCAACAGAAGGCAATAATTCTTGGGATACCGCGTATTGTGTAGAACTTCCTCACTCTTGAGTTTTGTCCATCGATTGCTAGGTAGAGTCATATTATATAATAAGCAATCTTTCTAACTCTAAATTTGCGTTGTTTACTCTAAGTATTACGGAACGTCAATGTCAGTATATGATTGACTATTTTGACAATGACATACACTGTCAAAATAGACAAGCCAAGATAGCGGGAACTGCGTACTTATGATCTCGAGTCATTTTGGATGTTTTGAAAAGGGTCCGGACAAAAAAATTAGTAAAACTTGTGAGATTTATGGTTTTTTACCAATTCTGAGTTAACTTAATATATAGTTACCCCCGAAGAACCGTTTTAAATTATGAAGTCGGTGCCACCTGTAAGCTTTCTACTTGAGTTACCTAATTTACACAAAGTGCTTTGCTACTTTGTTGAATAAACTTTCCTTAAACTTGGATGACACCGAGTTTATAGATATGGTTAAGTAAATTTAAGTAACTAAATGACGCATTTATTTTCTACTTTTCAGTGGGTTTTGAAGTCGGTTTTATTTTTTATTAATTTTTTTTTGTTGTGTGATTTATAAATTAGTAATAAATAGTAAATGCTAACAAAGAAAACAGCCATTATTTGAAAGCCATAGCAGTCTTCAGACTGAGAAATGAGAAGCCCAAATACAATACCGAACCAGAACTGCGACAGATCCCATGACTTCCTGATTATACCTTATATATTTCCCCATTAAGCCCAACTATCTGCATCGTTAATGCAGAGCGCTAAGTCTAATATTTCATCATCATTATGCAAATAATAAAGCAAATATAGTCAGAACAGTGATTACAGGCTTATAAGCTAAACTAATTCTAGCTTGCTATATTCGTATTTATTCTTCATGATAGAAACTGGGCAATATTTCTTAGATCTCAATAGCTTTCAACCCAGTGCAATTATTATGAGTCGAGCTATAATTATTGGCTGAATCCTAAAAGCAGGCAATGTGGCACAATTGCAGAGCTGTAACAGTTGCAAGCTTTTGTGAACTCACAAAGGGACTTCCCCGTGTTTTTTTCAAAGTTCGCATTCAGTTATCTACCTTGTAACATAAAGGTTTAACGTTTATTTAAACTTTTAAATTTTATTCTGTTGCATGCCTTTTAAAAAATTTTTCAATTAATGACAATAAATTAGATAAGTAAGCTCAAAACTAATTAATATATCCAATATCTTTTACGTAAAATTTTATAAAAAAAACAAAACATAATTTTAAATTTATTAGGCATAAAATGTGTTGCATTTTCTACCTTCATTTTAAATTTGTTTGTTGACAAGCATTCTCAATCGAGTTTGGCTTTAGTATAGTTGTACTATTTACCTATTTGTCAGTTAGTGACAATGAATTTATAACTCGAAACGATTATGAAAGGTATAAATTATTAGAAAATCAGTATGGTGGGTATGGTCCTTCTTATCTTCTTATGATATCTGAAGTACAGACCCACAAAGCTGCTTCGTTTATTGCGTCCTCACGATGCATAACGTAAGTAAACCACGAAACCAACAAGGCAGTTTAATAATATTACGTGCAAAATAAATAAATCGCTGCCAACCCTCCGCGGACTCCATTAAAGTGCGTCACCAGTTCCACCAACTCGGCGCGAACGGTCAAAATTCTCAACTTTTTTAATTAATAACCCACCCCCCACCCCCGCTGCAATAACTCACTAATCTGCCAGCGAAACAGCTGTTCTGGCATTATTCACGCCACCAGTAATTGAAAATAAACAGTGGACATGAGACGTGTGATTTATTCACTAGATTTATGCATTACACACACGTAATGGATTGTATACAGCCGACAACTGCCTCTTTGTTCCACTAGTGGTATGTGTGGATTGAGGTACTGAGTTCGAGTCCTTAGCCGAGTAGTGAAATATTCAACTTTACTTTAAGTTCATTTCATTTCAATCAAGTGCTAAAAATGCAAAAATCCTGGTTATTATTAATATATCTCTTAGCACAACTCTATAAGCAACAAACGACCTCCGTGGCGCAGTGGTATGCGCAGTGGAGTTATAAGACGGAGGTCCTGGGTTCGATTCCCGGCGGGGCAGATTAAGATTTTTCTTAATTTGTCTTGGTCTGGCTGGTGGGAGGCTTTCGCCGTGGCTAGTTACCACCCTACCGACAAAAACGTACCGCCAAGCGATTTAGCGTTCCGGTACGATGTCGTGTAGAAACCGAAAGGGGTGTGGATTTTCTTCCCAATTCTAACATGTTAGCCCGCTTCCATCTTAGACTGCATCATCACTTAACATCAGGTGTGATAGCAGTCAAGGGTCAACTTGTAGTCGATAAAAAAAAAAAACGTTATCATAAATTCCACGTATATATTTTAAGCCGATGTACAACGATTGCAAAGCGAAAGTAACAAAAATCGGAATTCTCCAATGACATTTTGTCGAGTTGACAGTCGAATTGAAGGTGGGATGATCAAAGAAAATATGTTCGTATGATGCATTTTTCCAAGAATCTCCAAAGTGATAATGTTTTAGAATAAACATTATCACTCTGAGCCCGCCAAACAACATTGGAGAATTGAGCTATACATTCTCTCTCAAGAGATTAACGTAGTAATAAGTAATAGCGGGCTCGTCTAGGATGTCTATCAACTTAGGTTAAATATAGCAAAATATAGGGGCGCTAAAATACTTACTACTAGATTACGTTTGATTTCATAGTCCAAGTAATAGTAATCCCTATAAATAAGGATAACTTCAACTCGGCCGAGAGGGCGTAACGGTAAATCAAGCGAGATTAAGTTTCTCTAGATCAAAGACAGTTTTAGCCGACTACAAAAGGTAGATTAAATGTATATTAAAAGATGTTCATATAAAAATACTATATTTTTGTAATTAAGGTTTTATTACACTTAATACTTAAATAAGAGACGACGTTACATGGACTATAGTGTTAATAGTACTTTAGGAAATAATTTAATAAATCTATACTAGTATTATATCGACGGGTGCAAAGTAAAAAGAGCTATATACAAAACAGGCACTTTTCAGGAGAGCGAAGAATAGGAAAAAGTGCTCCCATTTTGTTAATTTAAAACCAAGTTTTTTGAAATTTTCGTCACTGCTTTATTGTTTCATAAGACATCTACATGAACATTTGATTTCTTTTAATTAGGTTTAATTTAAGAGATATTGCAGTTGTCTGTTTCTACATTGTGCTTAAAAATGTGACAACTATGTTAACTACCACTTGGTCGTTTGTACATGGAATTTGCAAAAATCCAGATTTAATAAAGTATGTTCCATATATTTCAGTAAATACAACAAGTAAAACTTTCCATATTGCTAAAATTATTTTAAGGCTGTGTTAAATTCTAAATACACCAAGTTCAGAACATAATTTTGCAGATATAATTTTCTACGTTACAATGTTTGAGAAAGGAATACGATTTATAAGGAAGTTAAATGAAATATTTGCTAAGAAATTATTTATTTATTTTAGCAATAAAGTAATCTTATAAAAACTTTTTTAGGAATGAAAAACCTATTGATTTTTTTCAGGTAGTTACGTACTTTCGTTAAAAATCTTACAATAAAATTATAAACTTTTTATAAAAAGCAATTAATATGAAATCAACAAACTAAAGCTTTAATACTTAAAAATAATAAACATCAGTCAGTCACAATAATCAATAATACAGTAATTTCGATGATCTAGTTATAATCACAATCATGACAATAATTCTCTATTTTAACAAAAATAAATCCTCTAAGGTATCTATTTCTTCTTCCTGGGCTTTTCCGGACTTGGCCATGATGTTGGCTGTTGTGCATGATTCCGCCGGTGTAGGTCCTCTATGGTTTATTCCAACCAGCCGAGCTAGCTCCAGAAGCTTAGCAGGTCGCCCAGGTCATCGGTTGACTCGTGTAGTGTCGCTGAGGAACCAATGTAGGCTGCCTGTTGCTGTGATACACTACTGTATCTAAGCATAACATGTATCGGTGTCTCGTTTTCCTCCATGCAGGCTTTACATAGAGAACTGTCTGTCATAACTATAAAATTTTTTAACAAAAAATAGAACCGACTCAAAGCGCACTAAAAAGTAAAAAATAACTGTGTCATTTAGTTGCTTTAATTTACTTAAGCATATCTATGAAGTCGGTGCCAGCAAGTTTAAGGAACATTTATTTTACGTAGTAAAGAAGTTTGTGGGTTCTAGGTAGCGTCCTTGAAAGTAGAAACCTTGGCTGGCACCGACTCCTAGATATGCTTAAGTAAATTAAAGCAACTAAATGACACAGTTATTTTTTACTTTTTAGTGCGCTTTGAGTCGGTTCTATTTTTTGTTAAAAATTTTTATTTCTTACTTTTTAGTGATTAGCGCCACGTAACGTACTGGTGCTATACTGTCA
Organism: Mycalesis mineus; assembly: GCA_034621355.1. Lineage (NCBI taxonomy): Eukaryota > Metazoa > Arthropoda > Insecta > Lepidoptera > Nymphalidae > Mycalesis > Mycalesis mineus. Next base: position 1,243,955 of record CM067886.1, read on the forward strand.
TAGCATATTATACGGCACTAGTAGCCAAAAAGCTACTGATACCGAGACAAAAACCGAAATCGCTGTAAGCGTGCCTCCAAAATTTGAAGAGTTCCTTCAATTTCCCCAGGATATCGTCATCAGATCCTAACATGCGGACAATGGGACCACCTTGGATATATGCCCTTTTCTAATAAAAAAAAGAATTATCAAAATCGGACAACACTGTAAAAAGTTATGCGTGGTCATACATATAAAAATATACGTGTCGAATTGAGAACCTCCTCCGTTTTTTTTCGTCGGTTAAAAATTGAAAGGTATTTGTTTAGCATGCAGTGGTCCTACTACTGTTCTCAACTTCATACGATTCAAGCGCTGCAATGCAAGCAATGAATTTATTTGTTACAATTGAGTTTAAGTGTGGTAAGTATCTCATTTATCTGGTTGCACTCTGTTGAGGTGGCCCATAGCTCTGCTTGGGCATTAGTAGTTTGTTTGTGTAGCCATGAATTGTATTCACTAAACAGTATGGGCACTATTAGTTATGGGACTACTACTTTCAGTGTTGCAGCCCATTTTGATAACTTGTCTGCCATATCACTTCCCGTTATTTCACTGTGACTTTTCAACTATTGTAAAGTCACAGTGTTACCTGTCGCAAGTGCTACAAATGCGCAGTTGAACAGTAGCCCTGAAGTAGTTGGAGATTTTGCTAGAGCTTTTAATACTGCTTGGCTGTCAGTATCAATGATAATATGAAATTTGTTATCATTCTTCTAGCTATAGCCATATGGCTGCTGTTGACTTTCCAACACATTTGGCCTGGAAGACTCGAGTTGTGCTTATCGAGTGCTTGCATGATCTTTATGTTCAGTTCCTGGCAGTATGCACCTGCTCCTGTACCTCTGGTGGATTTTGATCCATTCTGATCCACATCCATTGTGTTCGAGTTACGTTCTGAGTTTGCGTTTTCTTCTATGATGATTTTGTAAGGTTAATGCACCATGAATTGTTTATTTGTTTTGTCACAGATCCACGCATTTTCTTTGATCTATCAATATTGAACTGCCGTTTAATGAGAAAGGCGTAGAACATTCACTTGACGCCTCCACTGCCGACGAAGTATGACTGATGTTGTTTATTTGAGATTGACAGTTTGAAAGTAACATACTCGATAGCCTGTCTGAGTTTAGTGAACTGATATTTTGATTTAACTCTAATAGATAATGGACGTGGCGGGCTTCAAGTAAATGAATTATATTCTGAGGGGGTTGGTGTATCAGATAATTTTCTTTTAGTATCTATAAGATCAATATCATCATTTTTAAAATTCAAAATTTGTTATTCAGATTGAGAGTGAACAGGTAAAACTGGCCTAGAGTGTGATGCAGAAAATGGAGGCTTAACTTGCGAAATTAACTGATACTCATTTCTCTTCCTTGCGAACACATCAAGCTCTTTTATAAAAAGTTTATGCTTATGTTTTGTAAGCTTTCTTCTTTAAATTGTGATTTCTGGCTTGCTGAACATGAAACAATTGTAAAATATTAGTAGAAAATTAAAATTTATTCAATTAATATTTAATCAATTAATATTAGTAAATTAATTTAGCTAAAATAAGAAATAACAAAGGCAGAGTACCCAATAACCGAAAAAAAATATTATTTTACTTACGTAATTGAGACATCTACATGTAAGGTCACAAAGTAGAAAAAGCTATATGGCAGATGATCGTTTATACGTCGTTTAGTAAAAAAATAATATGATGATAATGAATGAGCATTAAGGCAACAATCAAACAATACTCAACATTTAAAAAACAATAAGATTACACTATTTCAATAAAAAAATACGTACCAGAACCAGTGCCACGGTTGTTTTCCTTAAGTTTTAATAGTTTTTTCGGTTTATAATATCACATTGCCGTTTTGTTTTTGCCAAATTCACTGACAATTTACGTCTTTGCATGTCTATTGTGATATAATCAAATTGTTCATTATTATGGTAATACTATCACACAAACTTTTACACGTAACAAACCAAAACAAGTAAATATTCCTGCCGGCCGGCGAATCACATGTCATCTGCCTGATGACACAATATGACAGACTGCGCGCCCGCCGCACGCCCTGCGTAAAAACGCCCAACGGTAGATAAACGCTTCTACGTCGTGCAAATTATAAAACAGGAGTAGTTGTCTTCTTTAACGTGACAAAAGTTCAAGAAATATGGCGATATTTAGGATTTATTTTTTACGAAGTTGTAGAACATGATATTTTTAGTTAGCTACTTTAGTAATCAAAAAATCTCAAAATTGCAGTTAACTTTTTTTACTTTGCACCCGTCGATATAGAGGTAAAGTTTGTAAGTTTGTAAATAAAGTTCTGTCGGGGCTAATCGTCGGAACTACTGATCCGATTTTTAAAATTCTTGCACCAGTAGAATGCTACGTTATCGGTGAGTGTCATAGGCTATATTTTATATTTGTATTGCATATATTACCCGAGTTATCACAGTTTTTGTCGCGCGAGTCGGACCGTGATCGGCCTTAGCTATTGGATATAATTGAAAACATTTAAACTTTATGCATCTTAAAAAGTTCTACAAAAAAGTCCGCGATAGCATATTTTGACAGATATATAACTTTTTGTGTTTTAAAACATCATTTAGATCTGGATAAACCGTGTCACAAAAAAGATCTGGCATTACTAATCTAGTCTCCTATTTACGAGTAAGTTACCTAGTCTCCTCTTTACAAATAAAAATAACTACAGGTCACCAAGATGTCAACATTAATATGGATACTAGGTACTTAACATAAATATTTTTTGTGATGTCATCTTAAAGACAGAGACAAGAGGACCACACAAGATGATTTAAACAGAGCTCTTTTTTGGACCTTTGGAAACGCCGAAATGTGGGTGTAAATACAGAGTAGGCAGCTCTTGAGGGCACTGCGCGTCAATCGAACGAACATTGAATTATCATAACGGGTTGCTTCTAACGCAATGTTTAATAATAACAATGTAGGCATACTTCTACTACTGTTGTGAAATCAATAACAGTACACAACTGACTTGATTGCTGCCTTCCGAACTGGTGGTAGAGCCACTACAAATAAATGAACTTGATTGACATTTCAAAAGCGCTGGAAAGGTCTTTAAGGTTTTTGACGTGACAACGTCTTATAATTCGATAGAGCCGGCTGCACGCACGAAAAAACATGACGTCATGCGTCGTTACCTCGCTTTAAGGCGTTCCATGTAAGGCTTGAACTGCAAGCGAGAGTGCGGAACGAGCGACAAAGAAGCACAATTGGCCTTTGCGTTCGGCAGCGTTCGACATCCGAAATATATTAATTTAAATTCAAAATTAATATATTTATAAATTAATATATTTATTATAAATTTAAAATATAAATTCATAAAATCAAAATCAATTATTTTATCAATTTAAATTAATATTTATAAAAATATACTTAAATTCTAAATTTTAATAACCAATTAAATGCTACAATTCCATCAGTATTTTCTTAAGACATTGTCACGTTCAACTATCGTCAGTTAACCGACTTTACAGACAACCAATATTTTTTTAAGTTAGCCTTTGACTGAAGTCATATATGATGGCAAGAGATGTTATCTAAAATATAAGCAAGCGAACTTGTTAGGAGTAGGATGAAATTCACGCCTTTTCATCGTAACGGAATGCTAAACCGCTTGACATCTTTGTCGGTAGAGTGGTATCTATCAACGGCCGAAGCCTCCCACCAGAAATTTAGAAAATTTTAATCGGCCCAACTGGGAATCGAACCCAGAGCCTCCATGTTACAAATCCACTGAGCAGACCATTGCGTCACGGAGGCCGTCAAAAACTTGAAATAAACTAAAAAACTTTAATTTGGATGATCTAGAAGTTAGGTTTCGGATCACGAGATCCTAGATTTTAGTCCTTGAGAGCTATTATAGGTATTTATACATTTCTTATCCTGTTAAAAAATCAATAAAATTATACGACTGTCTTCTTGGTTAGCTATGAATTTAGAGTCGCGTGCGGGACGCCGTAGCGAGTGGTTGCGTGCGCTCTTGCTGGCCGCTTGTACATATTACGTGTCTCGAATTTCTAAATTCTTTTCACGCTATATCGTATTTTCTGCATTTACAGGGCCCTTCTCAGGGCCATCTTTGTGTTATAGTTGTTAGTTGTTGATGGGTTTCTTGTTCTTGCTGCTAATTTTCTTAATAATATATTGTTGGACTTTGGACTCGCGTTAGGACGCCGAGCCGTTGAGAGGCGCGCGTTATCTCCGACGCTCGTGGCGTTTGTACGAACATCTAAAAAAAATAGATTCAGCGCCGTGCGTTCTGTCGCTTGGAGTTGTTTTGATCGAGTCTTACGTTTTACAACGGTCGCATAGAAATTAGTTATTGTTGATAGCCGTAGTTATTTCTTGTCTGATAATTATATTAGTTGTTTGTTTTTAAATACCCGGGGGCACATTAGGGCCCTCGGGAAATTAGTCAGTCGTGGTTTAATTTATTTAATAATTTTGATAGTTTTATATTTAGTACTTATCTGTTAATTATTAGTTTTTGTATTTTTATATGGTCTTGTCTGCTTTGTCGTCGTAAGTAGTTCTTATATGTCGGACTCGAGAGACGTCTCTCGACAGCGCGACGGTACGTCCGTGTCACGCGACAGAACGTCCGTGTCGCGAGACGCTTCTCGGTCGCGAAATGTTTTAGTAAGTCGCAGACATGAGTCGCGGACAAGGAGTCCGATATTCGGAATATCTAAAGTACACACAGATTCCGAGTCTGAGAATTCTAACGTAAGGAGTGAAACTGCTAGTCGGGGTCGATCTAAAGCCAGGCGCCGTGGTACAGGAATTGCCCGTGCACGAGCGGAGTTAAAGGAGGCACAGGAGGAGGCCAAAGAGGTGGCCTTCAACCAGCTCCTTAGGGACAGGGCTTTCAGAAAACAAGCTCTACCTGACGATTCTGGTCAAGGGGAGATGGAGGAGGTGCAACGTACGGAGGACTCGTCTAAGCTCAGCGCGGAAGAACTGCGGGCCCTTGGCGGACATAACGTGGCTAATATTATACAAGTTGCCACCAAATCAGGGAACCTGAAAGGCACGTGGGTGAAACGCCTTAAAGACTCAGCTCACGTGCTACAGGAGATTGTCGATAATTTAGCGTCCAGGACAGAAGCCGAAGAAACGCGCCGTTTGAGAGCGGATAACATCCGCCTCCGTAATGAAGTGGAGAGTCTAAAGTCAGACTTGAAAGCTCACCGACGAGAGTTTGCGGAAATGAGGTCTTCCATGGCGGCGGCAAAAGTTGGTTCCGCGCAAATTTTCAACAACGAGGCTATGGAAGAGCTCAGGGCCACTATCGTCTTGTCATTAAGTAGAATGCTGGATGCCCGTTTTGCCGGAATCGAAGAGCGGCTATTACCAGAAAGGATACTAAGACCACCTCTGGCGTCCGACCGAAAAAAGCCGGAGACACCGACTCCTCAGCCACGCACCGTGGCTCGAGTGACCACGCCTTCTCCATCGACCAGCAAAGCGACGGCTGTTTCGTCATCTGCAAATGCTACTGAGACTGTTGCTGGTTCTAGCGAATCTCGCGAGAATGTAGCAGTGGATTGGGCCACAGTGGTGAGGAAGGGAGGAAAGCGTAAAAATCTTAACTCACCTCCAACGGCTTCTATGCCTTCCCCTGCCGCTAAACCAAAACCGCCGGCCATACCAAAACTCGTCCCACCTAAAACCGCTGCAATAATGGTTACCTTACAACCAGAGGCAGCTGATAAGGGGGTGACGTATGCTCAAGTACTTGAGAAAGCCGAACAAAGCGTAAATCTGCAAGAGCTTGGCATCAACGGGGGCATGAAGATCCGTCGCGCAGCTACTGGAGCCAGATTACTAGAGCTTCCCAAAGATCAAACTCCAGAGCAGGCCGAATTACTTGCGAGTAAGCTCCAGACAGCATTGAATGGAGTTGCGAAAGTTGTGCGACCAACTCAAACTGCGACGCTCAGGGTTGCAGGGCTTGATGACTCAGTCACTAAAGAGAAAGTCATTGCCGCTGTTGCACGGGCTGGTAACTGCTCTCCCCAGTTAATAAAAGTGGGAGATATGCAATCTGGAATTAGAGGAATGGGCACTGTTGTGGTGCATTGTCCTATCGAGGTTGCTAAAACACTATCCGACGGTGGGAAACTCTTGGTTGGTTGGAGTTCGGCTGAAGTGCGGGTACTAGAGCAGCGTCCTCTGCGCTGCTATAAGTGCCTTGGAATCGGACACACAAGACCTCTTTGTCTGTCCTTAGTGGACCGGGGAAATTTGTGTTTCCGCTGTGGGGGCGAAGGTCATAGAGCGGTTGATTGCTTGCGAGAGGTGCGATGCGCGGTGTGCACAGATGCAGGGCAGCCTGCAAATCATATCATGGGGGGAAAGAACTGCAATCCTCCCCACTCAAAAGCTAAGTCCTACGGAACTCAAACCTATTCGGAAGGCGGACGTCGTCAGACACAGGAGGGAGCTGATATGTCATCATGAACCAGCAGCGACATATTAGCTTCCTACAGTCGAACCTCAACCATTGTGCTGGAGCCCAGGATCTCTTGCTTCAATCCTTAGCTCAATGGGAAATTGACGTAGCAGTAGCTTGCGAGCCGTATTATGTTCCGCCCCAATCACAATGGGTAGGAGATCTAGATGGCCTAGTAACAATTTTGACCAGAAATAATTCTGTTCCTCCGTTATTAGAAGTGGAAAGAGGCTCAGGCTACGCGGTGGCCAAATTAGGGGAATACGTCATAATAGGAGCGTATTTTTCGCCCAACCGCACGTTGGCAGAGTTTGAGACCTTTCTGGATACTGTCAGGGAGGCCATCGAAAGACAAACGAGTGGAAAGGTGATCGTTCTTGGTGATCTAAATGCCAAATCTCACACGTGGGGGTGTTCAGTCACAGATGCCAGAGGGAGGACTGTACAGGACTGGGCCTTTATTACAGATCTTTCCCTACTTAATAGAGGGTCAGCTCATACATGTGTGCGGTGGAATGGGGGATCAGTTGTAGACCTTTCTTTTGCAACAAGGACAGTTGCAAGCAATGTGGTTAACTGGAGGGTGGAAGAAGAGGTAGAGACTCTCTCGGACCATTTATATATTAGATTCGAGATCTGCACTTCACCGAGAACAGTAAACCCTCTTAGAAGACAAAGCCGGTTTCCGCGCTGGTGTCTCAGCCAACTGGATCAGGAACTAGCCAGAGAATCTGTTATTCTTCAAAGATGGTCATCTCCAAACAACAGTTCCGAGGCTAGCGTAGAAGAGCTGGCGGATCGTTTCTGCGATGCACTTACGGAGGTTTGCGATGCGTCAATGCCGAGGGCCCGACGCCTGCCTCGCCGTCGTTGGGTATACTGGTGGTCGTCTGAAATAGCGGACCTCCGAAAAGCTTGTATTAGGGCTCGTAGACAATATTTACGCTGCCGCAGGCGGAACGGCCTCGACCTTGAGTTGGAAAACAGGCTGCGCTGCACTTATTGTCAGGCAAAAAAAACTCTGCAGTTGGCCATAAGGCAAGCGAAGGAGCTAGCCCGGGAGGAGATGCTGAGGACGCTAGACAGAGATCCCTGGGGCCGACCGTACCGTTTTGCACGCAATAAGCTCCGCGCACAAACGTCTCCAATTACTGAGACCTTAGAACCGGAACTATTGCAAAGAATCATTGGTGAACTATTTCCGGAATCACTGGGACATGTTCCCCCAGTTATGGCCAGTTTTCCCAGGTATGACCTAAGTCGTGATGTTCCTCCCATCACCGAGGACGAGCTACGATCTGCTTGTGACCGTTTGCGAGTCAAAAAAACGGCTCCAGGCCCT